>JAREIS010000187.1:0-1310428 GCA_030060385.1 Muscicapa striata striata | reverse complement strand
TTTTTTTGTTTTGTTGTTTTTGTTTTTTGTTTGTTTGTTTGTTTTTGTTTTGTTTTGCTTTTTTTTTTTTCTCCATTGATGAAAACCATAGTGATCTCTAATGAAAAGACTGACTTTAGGAGAGAGCTGCCATGTGAGTTGTGAAGTTTGTGAGCTACAGGAAAGCTGCTTTTGGCTCTCTGGCTCCTTCTCAGCCCTCAGCCTGCCAGCAGTGCAATAAGCTGCACCTTGGCTGCATGTAACCTCTTTACAGACTGCAGCACCACAGTCCTTGAGCTGGGTGTGCTTTTAATTTCTGCCTCCCAAGTGAGCCCCCCCAGATGCACTGGGATTGAAGGGTCTCAGCCTCCAGCAGTTCATTGCCCTGGGATGAGCTGGGGCTTTCCATGGGTGCTGTGTAGCACCCATGAGGCCAAATGGAACAAAGCCTGCCCTCATCTCTAGTACTAACAATTTGTTTAAATCCTGACTGTAAGGTTTAAATGACCTCTCCTGGCATTCCCAGCCTGTGCTCCTTATCAAACAGAAAAGAGTTCATGGTAGATGGGTTGGGGAAACTGTGGGGCCCCAAAGGGCTGTCTCTTTTCTTCTGGGCTTGTACAAGGCAGGCTTTTCCCCCTCAGCTTTCCCTGGAAGGGATGGTGACACACAGATGAGGCTCACAGTCACCCTCCCTGGACCTCAGCTCTGTGAGTGAAGGGAAATCTGTGGGGACAGGTGCTCCAGCAGGTTCCCTCCCTCCCTTGTGGGGCAGCCCCTGGAGTAGCCCAGAAGCAGTGGGCACCCCTGGGGGACCCCATGGCATACCTGGGGACTCCATGGCACATCTGGGGACCCCATGGCACACCTGGGGACTCCATGACTTACCTGGGGACCCCATGGCACACCTGGGGACCCCATGGCACACCTAGGGGCCCCATGGCACACCTAGGGGCCCCATGGCAGATGGACACAGCATGTGTGGGTGGAGCAGGACTGCACAGGATGGCTGCCCTCCAGCAGAGGCAGTGAGGTGCTGTCCCCTGTATTTCAAACTGGCTTTTCCCTGTAATTCACTTGGTACTTTGAGCCGTGTTGGATGGGATCACCCTGCATCTGCTTTGGCCTTTATCAGCACCAGGGATGGCATGAAAATACTGTTCTGAACATGCAGCCATTTTAAAGCACACCACCCAGGCAAGTTGTAGCATCTTTTCTTGCACAGTGAAAGAAAAGAGCAGCAGAAAATGATGCCAGCAGAGCAGCCCTGTGCCTGGCTGGGCTGCAGCAGAAGCAGCAGAGTGCTGGGGCTGGCCCTGTGCTGCCCAGGAGGGATGTTTGGGGCTGACCACCATGGCTGGGAGCTGCTGGCCCCAGGACCCAGCTGAGCTCAAACCTGCAGCACTGGGGGCATGTGGAGAGGGAGAGAAAGAAAAACACTGACCACCCCAGCATGCTGGTGAGGAAAGAAAACACTGCAGGGCTGTTGAAATATTCACAGAGGATTAGCACAATGTTACTGTGTTAAGCACAGGTGTTTCTGTAGCTGTGATACATTAGGAAAATTTACAATGTTCAGTGACTCACACTTTCTCCATGTAGTGTGGTAGTTTATTTTCCTGGGCTGAGTACAAAGTGAGGAGGAACACCTGCTGGTATTCTGGCTTTCCTGTAATGTCTAAGCTTTTGTTTAATCTAGGTGTGCTTTTTTTCTCCTTTTTTTTTTCCCTTTTCTCTGGCTGCATTGAAGCATTTCAGCACATAACATATAAAAGGAAACTGATTTCACCAGAGACATATAGAAATATTCTGTTCTTTACCTCTGTGATATTGCATGCCATAAACTACTATCAGTAGGAAAATTATGGACATTGCTCTCAATACTTTCTTTGGCATTACTTCCAGGCATCTAGTTAAGCAGACAAATTTTGAAAACAGATTCATACACTGTATATTGCAATTCCTTTTAAAATTTTATCAGAAATGTCTGTGCCAATGTCCTATAAAGTTGCATATGGTCCAAACTAGTTCTACTGCAAAAGAGTGATCCTCCATACTCTTATAAATTCAATATTGATATGAAATGCTTATTTAGCTTGTTTCTCATTGTAAAATTCTCAGTAAAACTTTAAGGAAGAAAATTGAAACTCCATAGAATAAACTCAGAAGCTTAAGACAGATCATTTTATTACTTAAGAAATATTCTTAGAAGGAATACATCTGGGTTAATATCTTTTCATAAAATTATTAATTTCTACAAGAAAACAATTACTTTTTCCCCCACAAGTATACAAGACAGTGCACAAGCAATTGAACCTATTGTCTGTTGTATGGGCCTTGCTGTTGTGTGAAGAAATGAAAAACAGGTAAAAGAGAGAAAAAGTAAGGGAACACAACTTGATAGTCTGTCCCAGGGGAATATTCAAGACTACATTGAGGGGAAAAATAAATTACTAGAATTTATCAACTGAACAATTTGATCTCAAAATTTTTGAATGTTCTTCTAAGATTAAAACTGCAATTTAGGGGATCTATACAGGCTGTAACTTACAGACCCTGTATTTGCCCTGTTTTCTCTCCTCTAATTTATTTGTTACATCTCTTCCTTATCAAATTAATACTTAAGTTTTCAAAGGAGCATAATAAGAACACTGAATTTATGATGTGGGTGAGTTGCTGTTGCACCATTATCTTTGGAATTCCCTATTGTGTGCTTGATTTTTTTGACTTTTTCCATTAGATATGCTGTATAAAGTACACCTTGCATGTTTATTTTGATTTACAATACCTGGATTGTCTCCTTATTTTGCACTTTCTCGCTTGTTTTCACTTTCATTCTCTTGAATCAGTTAATACTATTGAAGCAGTTAAGGACATTTTTTCCAGAGTACATGGAACCTGGGTCACATTTAAAAATGCAATTGTCTGAATTTGTGATGTCTGACAGCACTTTGTCCATAGGGCCAGACACCTAGAGGGAATGTTTATCATTTTCTATAAGTGTTTATATAAGAATAGCTTACAGCAACAGGCAGGCACTTGTGTTCAGATGCACTCCACATATGTTCAGTAACCCTACTTATATGAATAATGCCTTTTATGGAACAAATGCAAACAGAGAGAATTTAAGAGAAAAAAAAGTTTTCCTTGGGCTTATTAGGGGTTCTACAAAGCAAAAGGAAAACACAACAGACACAAGCTGCATTAAAGGGGATCAGAGACATACATTAAATTCCTTATGCCTTTTTAATTATGCCATTGTGAATTATATTCCTGTTGCATTTGGAATTAGAGGGCAGAACATATGGTAAAGGCTTGTTCTAAAGTAATGTGTCTATTAAAATTATCCACATAGCTAAACTGGCTGTTGACTACAACAGGGTTTCTTAGCCATTAAAATACCCTGTGTACAGATATATGATTAATTATTATAGCTCATTACATATAAACACACACAATATAGAAACAAATGTATTCTATGTTAGTTATATGCTGTATATGCCTTTAAATGTCACTTATTACAGTAGTGAAGGAAAATGAAGCCTGATTCTATAAAAAGCCTCCCACGTGGGTAGACAAGACATGCTGTTGTATGGCCCTCATGTATCATTTGTTTTCTTTATCTCCAATTTTAGCTGGAGCTAAAGTGTGAAGATAAATTTATCAGATGAGGTGCTCTGATACAGGACATGACACAGACAGCTATGATATGGTTGTTATTACTCTGCACAAGCTTGCTTTATTTGTAGTCAGTATATTTGACCTATTATCTCTTGTTTATAGATTTATCTCAAGATTTGGAGATGCTTGTGTTGGAAAGCATTTTCTCTTTTGCATGCCATTTGTAATGTTTTCCAATATAAGCCATGCACTGAAGTGATATTATCTAGCAATTTGTGATGTCATTAAATTTTCTGCTGGCACCAAATCCCCCCACATTTTAGGGAGTTAGAAAGATCTGAAATGAGTGAGAGGAGATGATCCTATTTTTCTCAGTTCTTATGGATAAGGTATTTGTTCTAGAAAACAAATTATTCTGACATCTGTGTATTGACTTAAAATGGTTCCTATGCAACATCATACTCAAGGCATGATGCCATTTCTCTAATCTCTTTGTGTCTAAAATATCTGAATCCCTGATTGCTTTCTTGACCTGAAAGCCCCTCTGTAATAATGGATATAAAGGATACTCATTGGGGTATTTGATTTCAAGCACTGAATTTCAGTGAATTACTCTATCAGGGTGTGATGCTTTAGTTCCCAGCTGAGTCTGTGTGTTTGCATGTGGTTGTACACCCTTAAGATCACCCTGGCCCCATAACAAGGTACAGTACCTGGTATTTCCATCATGCCACCGATCCAAGCCAGAGGTGGAAGACAGTGACAATAAATGTCAAGCCCATTCACTCAGGAGGAGAAATCAGCTCAGAGCATTTTTTAAAACCAGGATTTGACAGGCAAATGACTAAACATATTTCTTTAGTGATCCAACATTTCTTCTTAACGAGGCAAGTTGTCATTGACTCTGCTTGTTGTCTATAAATTCTGACTGACTCAATCTTCATAATGTCAGACTGGTCAAAGGCATCAGTAAATTACATGAATAAAACATAATACTTGGTAATTGTCCTTAGCTGCTAAGACACCGTAATTTCATTTGCTCAACAGCATTTGTCCAAAATAGTGTCTCCTGAATTGGCCATTACTTTTACTTTCCTAAAATGGATGCCATAGCCTCTGTAAACACCTTATCTACTTTAGTTTAAGCATAATGATGTTGCAAAGATGCCACTGCTTTTGCTCTTCTGATTCTTTCCCCCATCCTGCTGTGGGAAAGAGAGTGGGGACTGAGTGACCATGTAGTGTTTACTTGTCAAATGAGGCTAAACCACAATGACAAATTGAGCACTTTTCTTTATCTCTGGAGACTTCAAAAAATGAGTTTCATGCATCTGGCAAATAAAACAATAAGCACAGTTTACTGTAAGGAAGGCTGACTCTTGGCTTAGTCTCAGGTACTGTAGAATCACATTTTCCTTGCATGTGAATTGCATCCCCTACTATGTCCTACTCATAGAAAAGCCAGAAATGAAACACTAAGAATGCCCCTGGCAATGCCTTCTGACTATGGGGACGTGTCTGGATTCATGCATGCATTGTGCATAATGCAGTACGTCCTTGAGAAAATCAAAGTTAATTTCTGTGGTTTGGATTCTTGTTCATAATATATATATATATTAAAAAATTAAAAAAAAAAAAAAAAAAAAAAAAGAAGAAGAAACATAGAAGTATTATTGTCTGCCAGGCACTAAGTTGATTTATAGAATTTCTTTCTTGTCCTTAGACCAAGCCTCTCACATGCAAATATTTTAAATTACATCTGCCAAATAAAATTGTTGTGAAGCAGACCTTTTATTTTTCTAGGTTCTTTGGAGAACACAGCATCCTAACATGCCCTCTGACAAACTGCCAGGAGAACAATTTTTGACACAAATGGTGTAGGAAAAGAAATGATCCCATAAGATCCGCTTATAGCTGCTTCCCACTGTGCTCTTTATTCTGCACCTGGAATGCTCTTGCTGGCTATGTACTTACTGCTTTACTGTAATGTACATATCCTCTGATTTCAGAAATATGTCTCCATGCATCCTTTTCCAGTCAAGCAGAAAAAAAGTCAGTCCAACCATAAGGAAAAGAAATCAAAGCTAAATAGTTGACAAGTCACCTTTCTAGCTGGAGGACCTTGGAGCAATGAAAATGTAAAACAAAAAAGAGTTATGAGTTGATCATATTCAACTCATTTTGCTGGACCAGCAAATACATCAAGCACCTCACCGAATTCCAGCAGTTCATTCAATATTTGGAAAGAAACATATAATCAGTGCACAACCTGCAGTGAGAAGGAAACATGAAACTAATGCTGCAAAAGCAGCTTTGCTGGAGCCTTGTTCAGGCACATGGAAATCACCATCCGTTTCTCCTTAGGTGGGAATTTCATACCCTTGTACATTTACCTGTGCAGATTCAGAGTTACCATTTCAGAATCTCTGGTCAGATTCTGATAGGATGTAAATTAATTTAATTATATTTATTTGTGTGAACTATATTAAGGATCTAAATCATTAAAGACTAACTTGACCTCAGTTATGCTTCCTTATTTTGACCCAAAATGTAGCATATTTTGTCTGGTTAACCACAGACTAAAACAATTAGAAATACTCAGATAAAAATCTAGAAGATGCAATGAATGCAGTTTCATCCCTTCTAATCCTCTGCAAAAAATAAAGTAGGATAAACTACAAGTCTCTTTATTCTGGAACAAGTATTTATGATATTTACAAAATATCAGGTCTTCCATTCATTTTCAATCATTTTTAAAGTGCCTAAAAGTAGTTATTATCTTACTGCTTCAGATAGCTTGACACATCTGAGTAGGAGAGCAGATGCTTCTGAGTTTGCAGAACAAAGGGTGACTAATATGAAATACGTTTTTTAAAATAAATGGTGTGATCATGCAGTAACATTTAGCCTAAGTGCTACTCTTTCACCTCGGGTTTTTTAATTTGATTTATCCATCAAAGCATTACACTGGAAAATAATGTAACTCTGTTGTTTAATTATTGAAGATTATTAAGTATTCTAAGACTCTTTTGATCAATAATAATTTTGGACTTTGTTCAAAAACTGGATAAGTTGCTGAGGTTTGACCATTCCAGAGCTTTAGACAGGGAAAGAAATTACATTAGATCAGAGAGTAAATAAGCAATTAGTACACAGAATAGCTGGAACCTAGCTGGCACTCAATGAACTGGAATGGATTCAATGATTGCATGTGTCACCCTGATTTACAGATGTGTTAAATATGGTTCTTTTCTGGTTTCTGTTCTTGGCTAATAAGGTAAGATTTTCATCAGAAATTCAGAATCTATTAGTTCATTCTTCAGTGTCTCTAGTCATGTGCTGAAAATAAGTTATGCCCAAATTACATTTGGTATTTGAAAAATTAAGGTTTTATTTTTTTTAGGTATTTTTTTATCTAAGAAAATATGCAAGCTAGTAACTTCCACACAAGGGCACACTCATTTGCAAAGCAGAATCCTCCCTCCTTTACTCTTGCTCTTTCCTCTCTCTTTTCCCTCTTTCTCTCTCTCTTTTAAGAATTAACTATTCCCCCACCAAAGACACCACCTGAGTAATGAGTTCAGTTAAAAATGGCAAACAAGCAAAACCTACATTCACTTTTTATTGGGATAGAAGGTGGAACAAAAAGTGTCTCTACAATGGAGGAGGGATTCAGAGTAAACCAGCAACTTCTTCCATTTATTCACATACTAAAGCCCAAAAAATGAGGAGTTAGATTGATGTGCTCAGACACTAGTGGGTAAAAGTTGGCAGAGTTTCTAAGGGGTCCTGATATTGATGGGTCCAAAATACACCATAAATCCATCTATCAAGATCAGCTGTGTTAAGAAGAAAAAATGAACTTATTAACAAAAAATCCCAATATACTAGAATATATTTAGTGCATAGCTGACACACACTGCACATTTTTCTGTGATGTTGATTAAATAATTAGTTATCAGCAACTGACTCAAACAATACACCTCAGAAATAACTGAAAATAACAGAAATAACAGAGCTGTAAGAATGTTTTATGTATTTGACCTAATGTAATCCACTTGATTTCTGAGAAACCACACAACTTCCTTAATGGGAATTTAAAAGGTCAGAATGGCCCAGTGCCAACATCCTGGTAATCAGCTGGGAACAGGTTTCACTTTTTCTGCAGGAATCTACCCAGGCCTGCTGTGAGTGAAGTAGAACATTTAAGGCTGTGGAGAGACACTGCAAAGTGTATGGCTTTGTGATTGAATAAATTGCATTCCAGAAGAGTGTGAAGACCCTCAAGGGCTGCTGCCAAATGTAGCTCTGAGGGATCTGCAGACATTTCCAAAGATAGTGGCTATAGGGCTGCTGTCAGTGGTCCCTCAGGAATGGAGGGAATTTTGCCTTTCAGCTCCAGGAGCTGGAATCTGTGCAATCTCAGCAATACAGGTGGATGAGAGGCTCCTAGGAAAATGGAAGTCTACTAGGCACATAAAAAACAAGGTTTTCTGCAAGAATGATTAGGGTCTCAAGAGAGCTTTGCTGGGGAGAAAACAGCCTGATATTTTCCATGCATGGCAGGGAGAAACATAAACGCATTTCTGTGTTCCTTTTTTGTGAGATTAAAATAGTAATCTCTGCTGATTTCATTACTTGAAAGAACTTTTCCAAAGGGTAGGATTTTCATTCTGTTTGCAAAACTTTTTGTTTTGCATATGACAAAACCATTGCAGTTAATTTTTCCTATGCTGAGTACTAATGAGAATGGAGACAAGAGAATAAATGAACCATGGATCATCCTGCTGTTCATCACAAAGTTTGAGGGTCTGACAGAGTTTGTCAGAAATTTTCAGATTTAAGAAGAATGAGACTAAAATTTCTAATGTAGAATTTGCCTAAGCAGCTTAAGTCTTTAGCCATACAGTTTCTGAAGTTTTGGCATTGTTGTTAATTACTATGAGTTCCTGAAGACATGCACAAATTTCTGTTTCCTGCCTAAAATTCATTGCTTCCTAAGCCAAGGTGTAACTGCACAGCTGGTTAAAAGTGTTCCCAGGAGAACTGTTTAGTGTCAAAGAGACAGATTCATAAAAACTGGAGCTCTATGGGAAGAATGCATTGCTGGTCTCTTATCAGCCCTACAAGAGCAATCAAGCTGCTTTTGGCCCTTGTCTGCAATTAATATCCCAGGAGGCTGAGAAATGACTGGTGATCTCAGCAGACTGTGACTTTACTCATCTTATGTTAAAAGGTCTCATATCAGTTGCTTGGGGCTGTTAAGTGTGAATTTGCCACAGGCATTCTCCAGGTTCTGGTTCCCAAATCCTACCAACTATACTTACTTACTATACTTGTGCTTCTTGAACATACAGCCCACCTTACTTTGAGAGAACAGACATAAAAAGAGCAAGGAAATCCCATAGCCACACCTTCAAGACCTTTTGTTGCTTTTCCCTACATTCATAGCAAGTTTTAAGGTTCTTGTTCTTCCCCAGGAAGACATAACTAAGGGCTCAGGAGGCTGGGTGTACCTTGTGCTGCTCAAGCTATTTGCTGGGACCTGAAAGTTCAGCTTCTGAAGTTTGCAGAGAGGCAAACCTTAAATGCTGATAACAATAGTCACAATTGGAAATCAGATATCCTCTAAGAAAGCTGGAGAATCTTTCTTAGATATTGAGAAACCTTAAGGACCTTAAGGTTGCCTTAATGAAACTTTAAGGCAAGCCATGGGAATGGTGTAGAATTGTTGATGGAGAAGGGATTATTACAGGCACCCTCACCCCATCACAGTCACAGTTGTACTAATTACCAAAGAAGAGAAACAGCTTTGCCCTTAAGATAAGTGTGATAAAAGAGATGGGGTTGGGTGGTTTGAGGAAGAGGACCTGGAGGAGCCCTGGGGAAGAGGGAATGATGCAGAGAGAAACAAAGAAGAATGAAATAAGGAAGAGTTGCTGCAGTAAAAGACCTGCAATGAGGTCAGTCTGGGTCTGATGGAGTCAGAGCCTGCAGCCCTAGCTGGGCTGGGTGAAAGCTGTGTTCAGAGTCTGCAAATCAATACTTGCAGTCATACTCCAGCAGGGAATAGCCAGCAGAGACTGCAGCTGGACCCTACAGTGGGAGCTTGCTGTAGTCAGAGTCAGGATGGCAAAGCTGTAAAGAAGAATAACTCAGGACCCTTTTCATGTTGTTGAGTGGGACTCTGTGTCTTGGCTCATTTCTACCCCTGATGAGAGGTCTGCTGCAGCATAGAATCAGTGGCTGTTCAGGTACTATCTGCAGTCAATACTAGATATGCCACACAATGAGGGACTCTTGAAGTGACAGAGCAGCTATTTTGTTTTGCAGAGGTCATGTACAATTTATCTGTGAGTTGTGATAGTGCTCCACAGCTTAATAGAATGCCATGGAACCTAATGGAGCAAATTGATTAACTGTGTTAGCAGGGGAACAGGAAAAATCCTGGAGTAGCAGGATCTATTCCTGCTATTTAAGGTGTCTCTAGGTGGTGTTAGCTGTTTTGTTTTAAATTCTGAAATTCCATGTGGTTTTTGTGCATCTATCTTATCAATTAGCACTATGCAATTATATCAGGCTATGAATTTTTTCTTTTCAAGTGAAACAAGAATGTGGGGATTGGAAGAGTCTTTGATTAAAGTGTCCAACATCCCCTCTATTATTTCTACAGATAATGTCAATAAAAATCTCTTTCTTAAGTCCTGAAAATGGCCATATGTTAAAATACTCTGCTGTCTTTGGAGTCTTTGTAAACAATCATGATTTATTTTCTCTCTCCAGTATCTCCTATTCAAGTTTGTTTGTATTTATGTTCTATTTTCTATTTTGAGAAAATCAAATTAAAACTCACTTTGTTTCATAATTATAAACATCCATTTTGACTAGCTGACAAATCATGCTGGAGTTTTGTTCCCAGAGCTATCATTTACCAAGATATAAAGCAACAAAATTTATCTGGATTACACCTAGTGTCTTTAAATTTTCTTTGGAAATGTGCAGCATCTATTAATTTACATTTACTTGTCTCCATTCCTATGTGATTAAAGGATTTATTGATGAGTTTCTACTTTTTCCCTTCTAGAATAAAATTAAGTAGAGGTAAGAAACACACAGGAAAACTAGATAAGTGTCCTTTACTTGTTACTAGTTAGTACAGAATCTTTATCTCCTATAAAGTGACCTTCTTAGTAGATGGCAGAGTGTTTTTAAAGCTTCTGCTGAAGCTTACCTGAACACAGGAGTTGTAGGATTAGGAACAGAGTGTCATTGCCCCCTGGAAGAGAATTTAGCTCAAGTGAAGTGAATAGAAACAGGATTATGTTTGCAGAGAGCAGATACATACAAGGTTGTCTGGGTCATGTCTTCCAATTTGGTTCCCTTTACTGGGCAAGTGTGAGCAGGGAAGTCAAAAATATGTAGAAACTTAGAAAAACATTAATGGAGAGGAAATGGTAAGATTGTTCCTTGCAACAACAGGTTTGCCTCTCATTCCTGTCCTGACAAGGTAAGAGAGACTCCAGGTTTTCCAGTCACTCTTTGAAAAGCTCAAAAAGAGTGGAGTACATTTTAGTCAGGAGGAGTACAAGAGAAACAGCATGAGCTGATGAGTTTGAAGGGAAATATGCTTGGCTGACATTCTGAAGTGTTATTTGAATATTCTCTCTTTTGCATGCAAGGTACACATCTGAAATATGTGAGTCTGGCATCCAAAGCACTAGAAAGAGTGGGATTAGTAGTATGCAAGAAAACCTGAGATTCTAGCTTGAATTAAGGGCATAAAAAATGAAGTGTAGAAAGTCAGATGGAACATTAAGAGAGTCACAAACCAGCTTTGTAGCACCTGATAAAATTTTTATTTATGTTCACTCTCTTTTTAGCTCTTGTGTGTAACAGTATGGTCTGAAGCAGTTCCATGCCAGAGCAATTCTAACTTAAGACCTACAGACCAGTTCTGAATTGGGTTGCTTGAATAAAGAACTCAAAAGCCTAAGGAATAGAGAATTAAATTCAAAGAACAGATGAACTTAATTGTGACAGGCATCATAAACAGTCCTGGGGATTTAGAATGGTGTGGACCATCTTGTGCTTTGTGTGAATGAATCAAGAAATGATGCTATTGAATGGAATTCCTGGAGTAGCATTTGAAAAGCTACAGATTTTTGGTATAAGCTAACTTGATGTATTTTTCTTTAGTTGATTCATTTTACTTTCCTTCCTTTATTGAGTTTTAAAGCTCCATGGGGCAGGTTTCTACCTTTTTTTCTTTTTTTTTCTCCCTTCTCTTTTGCACAAAGAATATGGAAGAAAATCTATATATAAACTTTGCTAAAAGAATATCTGTAGAGCTGTTTTCTTAAAAAGAATGTCATATTTAAGCTGTGGAATTTGAAGTTCTTTGGCAAAAGCTGTATTCCAGAGAGGCCTAAGACAGGTAGAAATATGTTTATCATGTTCAAAAGTCTTACCATCCAAATGAAAAAATTGCATTTAGCTGAGTTAGACCACATGGAAACTCTTCCTCTTGAGCACCTCCTCTTCTCTCAAAATAAGGGCTACCTCCCATATTTTTTCTTGCTGGCTTGCTTCACTTTCTTGTGAATGTTTAATATTGATCAGCTCTGTCCTTCACTCTGGGATGTCTGCCAAACACCTCATGCCAGCTATTATAGGATTAGATATATTTTGTCTAACCAGAGGAAGATATTTTCAGTCTCTGTTGTTCCCTGGCATCCAGATTACAAGGGTTGCTTTAATATCCCCTGCCCAGGGCCAAATCATCGTTGCTAATAACAAAACCTACAAGGAGGCCACCAACAGGTTACGAATTTTTGTGTGCTTTAGGGGGCTGAATATTTTAAACATCATCTACCCAAGAAGCCAAGAGTTGGAGTGTGGGCTGCCAGCTTTACAGAGTAGCAGGCATCCCATTAACACTCACCCTCCAGTTTGTTTTCAGCCTCCCTGTGTGCTGTTCATGGGCTGTGCTGATATGGGCAATGCCTGCTTGGCCTCTGTTACATTCTTGTGCCCTCCCTGGAAGGGTGGGGCCATACAGGTATGAGAGTATGAGAACTTATTGCCATTCTCTCTATTGCCCCTGTGCTCCTCAGCCATGCCTCAAGCAGTATCAATGCCATCTGGGACACCTGCTCACACCCAGGCCCTTCCCTGCTTGCTTCCATCTCTTCTAGTGAGCCCCTGGCCTGGACCAATCTCACCTGGACTGGGCTGTTCATCCTGGTTGAAGAAACCTGGCAAGGAAATTAATCTATTTCTTCAGCCTGGTAAGAATTCTATATACTTCCCCACTTTCACAGAGGAGGAAGGCTGTAATCATGTTCAAGTGATGGCTGGAGCAGCCAGTCAATAGATAGAAATACACCACACTAAACTACTGCTCTCTGCCATGAGAGCATTGGCTCTCAGCCAGCAGCTAGAAGAAAACATTACAGCCTTGCCTAAGCACTTAGCTGCTGCTCTGTCCCATAAAAGTTGAGGTATTTCAAGCAAGGACAGTTCTCATTGTAATAAAAGGCCCTGATGTGGCAATTGCCTGCTATGTGCAGTATCCTGCTTCTAAAATGCAATATTTCTGTATCCTGGCACAGAGCTGTCAGATTGCTGTTTATTTAAAGCCAGGAGATCCTGTGTGTGGCTAAAAGGCATCTTTCTGTCTTGTAAGAGCCCTGGGCTAGTGAACATGAGGATTGAAATGCAAATGTTATAGTACTTTTAAATACTGAATTGAAATTATCTTCAGACCTTTGAGTCACTTAAGAAATTTTGGGATCAGCTCCTGCTGCTGAAACTATGTTGTGGGTCTAGTACCAGATGGACCTTAGAGCAAAATTGTACTTGACATTCACCTAGTCAAATCCTTGGGCTGGGAGCTGTTCAGGCATCAAAAACTGCCAGTAGGAATGACTGAAGGAAAGGTACCTTCCACTGTGGGTGTTGCATTCCTTTATAGGAGGGAAAGGACAGAGACAGGAAAATGCATCATCAGTCCTGGGAACTATTGCATCCTTTCTAAGCTCAAGCACAGGATAATACATTTACCTAGAGAGCCAGTCAAGAAATAAGACTTCGGTATGCTTCCAGAAGCTGATTTTCAGTAGCCAAAAATCTGAAAAATCAGATTAGTGTCTTTCACCATTGACATTTTTTCTTAGCCATTTTCCTTCCAGAATTATGTAAATCATTGCATTCCTGCTCAAATGGTCTGAGCCTGAAGCTACTCCCAGTGACTTTGAAACATTTGACTCACTGTGCTCAGACCTCGGAAAATAAAAATAATCTGAAAAAAGCCCCAGCAACTTCTGGAAGGTTCTTCTTGGACTGTAATTGCAGATGAGGTTTATTTCAGTGTTTGTGTCAGAGTTTCATTGGTTGAGTCTTGGATGAGGTTTTTTTGAGCATTGAATTAATTTTACAGCCTTCCAGAAAAAAATATTCCTGCTTTGTGTAAAAGTTCCTCTATAGAAATTATTTTATGGGCTTTTCATTATTTTCTATTCCTAATAATCTATTCTACTCTTCTGATCTCATTACTTATTTATTTTATCATGTATTTTTTTTTTTTTTTTTAAGGTTAAAAATGCTGGTCAGTTTTTCTTGATGTCTTCTTTATTTTTAAAAGATTCCTTCTTTTCTTTTAATTTGTGAATGTGTCCTTTCTATGTTTTGTATCCCATTAGTTTTGCTTCCATTTTGTTCCTAGTGTATGTGGGTATCTCTTGGTAAAATCAGAGAGACATTTAAATATTTACACAGTATTTTCATAACCATGAATGAAGGAGCCATTCCAGTTCCTCACTAAGGGCCTTAATTCTTTGGATGTAAGGAGTACAGCACAGGGAGTGTTTTGATAGACTAGAAAAGTTATTTGTAAAGACAAGAATTAATTCCAGAGTATGTGTGGAGTCTAGCACATGAATAATTTTCTAGGGGATAAGGTAGAGTGTGAACTTGACTTCATTAACTACTCACTTTTATTGCCTATGTACATATTCTTCTGGTTCAGAATTGTATTGTTAATATCAGGGGCTGACACTATTTGATTTCTTCCCTCATTTGCTGTTGGTAGGGATGCAGGAATGTTAGAAGGTCACTCAGCAGCTTCCTCATGGGGTGTCCAGGTGCTTGTAAAATGTGGTGAGGTCCACATGGGCAGAGCCACGATTTCCATGTGGCTGTGGGTGGTGTCAGTGCTGAGAACAAGAATTTAAATGATGTTCCTCTCATCTCCCTTGTGTTTATTAGTGTCTGCATGTGGTCTAGTGTGGGCACAAGAAGGTGAGCCTGAAAAGAGAATCAAGCAAAAACATCTGCCTGTCTATTTGCAGTTTTGCTGAAAGTGTTTACTGAGTTCAGGGATGCTGCAGAGGACAATAGAACATAATGGCTTCTATCTATGTTGGGTGACATTTGAAAGCTCAGAATTTGCTTTTCATACAAGGGTACACCTCTTTTTAGAGCCCCAAGGTGCCATGGCATGAGAGAATATCAACCACAGAGAACAACAGTTCTCTGTGTAGGAAATTTGACTTTGGTGCTTATTGGAATAATTATTGTCACTGGGTACAAGTAGATGATTTTAAATTAAGTTCCACTCCAGAGGTGAAGAAATTACTGAAATACTTTGTATCTTTTTCATATTAAAACAATAAATATGGTGGCCTTGTGAAGTTGATATATCAGTTTGAAGGTTTAATATTTATGGAGTTCCTTTTTGCATCTGGATCAGACATTTGTCTAAAGAGTATGGTAAATAGTCACCCCACATGTAACATGGTTACAGAATTTCTCATAACCCAACAAATTCATTTTCATCCTGATTGCTTTGTACATGACCATACAAGTAAATTTTGTACATTTTTAAATTTTATTTTTACTTCAGTACTTTTGCTGTTGATAAAACAAGGAGTGAGTAGTTGTTTCTAAGCCTATTATTGTCAACAGGGACAAAAACAGATTTTCTTGGCCTAGGAGCAGCCCCAAAGCAAAAGAACAACCTCTTTCATGGTAGGAGTTATCTTCAGAGGCAATCCATTCCTTCCCCATGGGATAAAAACATGCAATGTAATTAACCAAATAAAATGGGTATTTGAAATTCAGTGTGGAATGGAAGGCAAAAAAACCACACTGAATTTGGATAGTTATAGTCCATATTTGCACTATCAAGGAGTGTGAACTGATAGAAGTGAATCCTTAAGCAAAACTTTGTGAAGAGGCTCATGGTTTCTGATGCATTTCTGCTTGGCCAGCCTGTGATACTCTGTATGAATTTTTGGCATTTTCAGCAATGTGGTAATACAGCCAAAAGCAATATAACCCTAGAAATGATGGAAAAGACTGGTATTTCTGACAGATGTAGAAGAGGAAAGTGATCTTACCTCTGTCCTACTTGCTTTACCCACAGGCTGGCCACTGCTCCTTCCCAAGTATGAGTGAAATTGAGCATTTAATAAAACACTAATTAAAGTAAATACCATAAAAGCATTAACCTCCATAAGGTGTTTAAATTGAATTCCTGGGTACTTTGGCATCACTCCAGCTTTCAATAAGTTCTGATCTAACTGTATCAGATCACCAATTCAAAGACTCTGATTTTAGTTTATGGAATATTCCCGTTAATAACGATACCTTAGACATCCATTAAGTCTGGAACATTAATTTTATGGAAAAGTTCCAATACAACTCCATTAGTTTTTTTTTAAAGCTAAATTAGCAGCATAGGCTTTTAACAAATGTCATAAATAGCTATATTTAATGGAAGGATTACCCAAATTAAAACCAGACCAAAATAGAAATTACAACTCTGTCTATTTAAGTCTTGACCTTCAGAGTCTTCTTAAAAATTGCAAGCTGAATGAAGCTTCAAACTTCTTGTTTGTTTGTCATAGGGGCTAAAAAAATAGCAGATGACTTAGGAAGCAGCAATGTGCTTTTTTCTTCTCTGGTAGGTGAAATCCTTTATTTACAGATTGCTACAGTACTTTTGCAAATGTAATTGTCTTATAAATGTGTAGTGTATGACACTGCCCATTTAAAAATACCATGACAATCTATACATATTCCATACATAAGACATTCCATCTTTGATTTTTTTAAAATCAGATCATTTACAGGGTGATTTTCCAAACAGAATGATTCCTAAATTATTAAATGTAAACAATTGAGTTCCCCCTTCTTCTGCATGGATTTCTGACCTGTAAGTCACATTCAGCTAATGAAATGGAGGAGGAGGATGAGGATTTTCCCTTCCAATCAGTTCCTGGGGAGCAGGAGGGTGATTCCAGCCCGTGCCTGCTGGGGAGATGCTCAGGGGCTCAGCCTTGCCTTGCTCTGTGTGCCCAGAGGCACACACAGAACCCAGCTCAGCAGAGCTGAGCTTTAGCATGCAGGAGCTTCTCTTGCTCACAGGAATGCTGTGGGGAGGTGGAGGATGCTGAGGTACCACAGTGGTGACTGAATGAGGCAAAGGTCACAGAAAACAAAATACCAGTCACTTCACTTCTCCCATCTCCATTATTATCCCATTTGAACCACCTGGTGTTTTTCTGTTACCCAGAGTGAAGACATTCAAAACAGCCCAAAATGTTTTAGCTCTGTCAGGTTGAGTCACTACTGAATTTCCACCAGCTGATATCAAATATACACAGGACTAATATTATTAAATTAAATTCCTCCAAACTGGACTTCCTTATTAGATCTCAGTGAGATTGGAACTCTAAGCCAAAAATAGAACATGTTTTCACATATTTCACTGACACACAGTGTGTCAGAGTGGGAGAAATGCAAGTTAGAATTTTCCTGATAATGTAGATAAATAATGGAAGGTAAAATAACTCAAACCATGTGATATATTTTAATGTACACAGCAGTTGGGGCAGATTTAACATTGAACTTTTGGCTTTAACATTGCATTTACTAGCTTCCAAGAGCTAGCTTTTCCTGATGATGTGTTCTCAGCTGTTTCATACTCTTGTTTCAGTCATAAGTTTTTAATAATATTAATCAGATATAAAACTTCTTATTTTTGCATAATGAAATGTTTTTGTACATGTCACATAATGCTTTATTTTTCCTTTTATTTTTTATTTTGGAGAGAAAAAAAGTTTTATAGCTCTAGTCCCTGTCCCTCACCTGTTGTCAAGGCTTTGAAGTGGACAGAGACACAAACTGAAGTCACTGCATCCATGTAGCTTTGGAAAAATTTGTTATTTTTAGTGTTATGGGGGAAAACAAGAGTCACTGGGTTTGAGTTCCTCCTTACAAATTTCTAGTGACTCTTTCTGTGCTGAGTATCTTAATAGCTTTCCACCAATTCATATTTCCCAATACTGGCATCAATACTAGTCCATAAGAAAAAATTCTCCATGGAAGTATATCTTCCCTCTTTTGAAATACTGCAGTGAAATAAAGAGTAGCTTTATTTGCAATTTGACATCTCTAAAATGATACACCCACCATGGAGGGAATTGTGTTAATGTGAACCACTGATGAGATCTACTTAAATTTATAAGCCACATATTCTCAAGACAGGAAGTCAAATCTGATGAAAATCAAATAAGAAATTTGGGGTTTTTTTCTGTCTAAACTCCCTGACTATAGCTACAGTTTGTGCCTTGAGTTACTAGATAATCAAGATATACAAGCTGAAGAATCTGTTCCCTCAGGAAGTTTCTTTGGCAGTGCTTCTGCCTTTCTAAGGGAGATAATTTGTTTTTACACACAATAGGTCATTTGCTCCACTCAGATCCAGACTCAAGACAACTTTACACCTATCATTCTTAAGATTAAAAAAGGGTTCAGAGTGCTGCTTGTCCCTCATACAAAAGCACACAAAGCAGAAGGTTCTTTGCAGGATTAGTCTTGAACATGTTAAAAATATCTAGGTTTTAGCAGGAAACATGAGTAAATATTAAATGGTGTATATATAATAATTTGAAGTCCAGCAGCAAGGTTTTTAAACATGCAGGGATTATTTTTTTATTAGCATGAAAATCTGCTAGGTAAATGCTACTTCAAAAAATTTAATTCACTTGAAATAGTGACACTAGATGACCACAGTTTTGCCTGTTCTTCTATGTACAGTGGCTCATGATTTTTGTGATTCAAATCAACTCATCAGAAATATGGCAGTGGAGTCTACACCTTTCAACTTCACTGGAACAAAAAAGCTTTCTCAGAGACATTGGATGAAGTTTCTAGCTAACCCTAGATTTCCAGTGTCTTGTTGGGATGGATGTGTAAGTTTTCTTATCAATAAATAAACACCCAACCTACGTGAGACAATAAATCCTCAATATTAGAACATCAGGTTGTAACTCAGTACAACTCCTGCATTGCCTGAAAGTTCTCTAAACTGAAGCTTTCAATTTTACTTCAGGGGGAGGCTTGATCCACATCTCAGTGGAATTAACAGGAGTATTTCTGTTAACTTAGACAAGAGCAGAGCCAGGGCCAAGGTCAGCAATATTAATTTGCTTTAGCTTCAGGCAGCCTTCCTCCTTTTTCAAGAGTAAATCTTCACCTTCCTTGAAATTCGACAACCATGGGTAAAGCTTGGAAAGTTTCAGTTTCTGCTAATGACCTCTGAGCACCTAATGAGGGTGTGTGCATGCCCTGTCCTCAGACAGAGCTCAAGGTCACCTTGGATAGCATTTAATTCTCTGTAGATGGGATTGGGAAGTTCTTTGGGCTAGAGCTTGATGCAAAGTGTTTTGTCACCACCTTTTTCTTTGCAAAGTAATTCAACATTTTTTGGCTTATCCACAAGATCTTCAGTAGGTGCCTTGCATTTCTGTTAATATAATTGCCTAGACAAACTAAACTGCAGAACAGAAATGACAAAAACTTTTTCCTGCCAAACTTTCAAGTCTGGTTAAGAATCTGTCTGTCTGCCCCCCTCTCTTTTCTCCCTCCAGCCTTCCTTTGGATGTTGTCTGCCTTTTGGCAGACTTAGAGATGCATAAAACTGTACCTTCAGTGTGTCAACACAAAAATGTTAGCAAGATGATGACAGATATTTCCCAGTTCCTCACATTTCAATGTCCTGGTTTGTTAATTTGTGATATTTTTTTTTCCCTGGTACTTCATGTGTCTGATCACTAATACAGAAAACTACCAGTACTACAGATTATTGATATTAGTCAAACTAATAAAATTAAGCATAAACCAGGACCAGCCAATGTAAGATAGATGGTATCACAATGTTGAAATGGGGATAAAAGCAGTAATTATTCTGTAAGTTGATAAAAACAAGGAATATATTTTAAAACCATGCAAGGTTCCTAAGGTTAAACATAATTCTCAAGGGAAAATAGTAAAGGATGGGGGAGAGCATTTCTTTTTACACTCCGCAGTAATTTTTGTTAAAATATTGAAAAAATACACCTTAAGAATCAAAATTGATATTCTACTTAATGTTTTAATATGTGTGCATATATACTTTTATAACTGCAAGTGTAAAATGTATTATTGTCACAGTCTCTGAGTCTACAACAATGCTGTAGGTGCCTGATTGAAAGTCAGTGAAATTTAAATTTGTCAGTTAGATGGTTCTGAAATTTTTTTCTGATTTTCACAGAATATTCATAGGACCAGCATTTAAATTTCCACAACTGGAAAGATATGTAATGCCAGTGTCTTTGGGTAAATATAATGAGCCCTCAAGAAGTTATGAAAAAAGTAAGGAGCCAGAAGGGAAAAAAATATAACCAGAAGATGGCCAAGGGGGAGAAAGTATAGATATCAAACAAAATGTCTGGCAGAATGCCCAGGCAGAATTTTCCATATGTAGCAAGGTCAGGCATCACAAGTTTTTCTGAAGATAAATCCTGTATGTGAAACAAGATACCTAAACAATCAGCAGAAGATACTTCTTCTCTTTCCTGTGGATATTGTGACTGCTAATTAGAGCTTCTGGACAGTGATTGAGGCACTGTGTGCCAGTTAGGGGCTTACAGAGTGGCACTGGAATTGGCAAACATGAAATAAGAAAATGTGGAATAAGCAAACATGAGCTGCAGGTGGCAAGCTCAGCACAGTCACCCAAGGGAGCCCTGGCAAACCTTGAAAAGGAAAAGGCATCCTGTGACCAGAAAGACACTGCAGACCTTGTAGGATGCTCCTGGGCAAGAACTTAAATGATACCAGTACAAAACTTTCATAGGGCAGGATCCTCAGCTCTCTTATTCTCTCTAATACTGTTATATTTAATGTGTGGAAATGAAATTTTACTTTAAATAGAGTAAAAGTTATGGAGATGCCAGAGAAGGTGAGAGGTTTATAAGTATTCTGTGGATTGTCCATCTTCATATATGACATTGTTTTTGACAGGTCATTTTTGCATGTAACATTTTATTTTCCTTTTGTTTTTAATAAAGTAAGGATCTAAGCATTCTTACAGATTTCAGACTGTCCCTGCCTTTAGGAATCCCTTTCCTTGAAAAATGGCAGGTTCTGATGCATGGCAATTCTTCCCATCTCCATATTTGTGGTACACTTCAGAACTTTCTCCTTTAAAGTACTTCCACAGAGTCACTTCAAAGGTTGCACTGAGTACAGATGGGGAGCCTGTGTGAATAAACTGGGGAACAAGGCAAGTGGTGGCTCATGTTGTCAGCCAGCAGTGACTATTTGGAAGGGCTGCAAAGTATTGAAATTATTGTAAGTGTTGTTCATCTTAGCATTTGTTACCTAGAAAATAGGTGGTGGAGACCTGATTTGATTACAGTTTGCTTGGAATAAACATAATTCAGTAGGATTAAACTAGATTATGGAATTAAACAATAGAGGAACTGCTTTCCTCTTTGATCTGCTTCATTATCTCTTTGAATCCTCTGTGAGTTCCCTCTGATGTTCTCCAGAGTTTCTTTTCCTATTCCTGCCTTTTTCTAGAACAACTTATTTCATGTAAATTAATTCCACTCTGATTCTTCAAGTCTTATTTTAAATTTACCTCAGAACCTCTTGATCTTTCTGATTCTTCTTTCACAAAAATTTCATCCCAGACACATAAAGCATAAGACTCAAAAATCTCTGACTCAAAAGCAAGTCTTTTCTATATTGGCTAGGTTTAAGATGAAGTGTCTATTATTAATGTTCTCTGGACCAGGAGTCCCACAGATGGATCAGGTAACTTTTCTTAAGAAATGATGCTTAACCACATAACTGACCATAACTAAAAATCTCAGTTTTGAACTGCTGCTAGCTTCTGTTGCATATGTTTCTTATATGTATTTTGCTTATGAACATACAAAATGGGAAAGGCAACAAATAGACATGGTAACATTAGTCTTTTCTAGCATAGCTGTTTTTTATATAGAAACACTTGTTCACTATTCACAGAGAATTTTTTTTGTAATTTTTTTTTGCATAATCTCATTCTTTCTTTAAATATTTTGAGTAAGTTTTAGCTTTTCATGCAAGAGAACTGAAAGTAGTAGTGTCCTGGGTTTCTGATTTTGTACGTAAATAATATATTTAGTCTGTGACTTTAGAAAAGTTGCTTGACCTACTTGTGCCTCGTTCAACCCAGCTGTAAAATTGGATGAAACCCAGGGCTGCAAAAATCCCTAAATGCTGTATTGAAGCTTAATTTAGCTGAATACTGTAACCTGGTGCACAGGTAACCTCTGTAAGTGGTCAGTGTTCCAGTGCACTGATCCCCTGAGCAGATGTGGCACTGCAGGTAAAGGCAAGGCATTAAAATAGTTGTTTGCCATACTTCTACATAGCACCCCTGTACCCCAGGACTGTATCTCAAATGAGTCTAACATCTTTGGAGCCAGCCCTTAATGCTTTTTCTCCTCCCCAAAACTTCCTTCACCAGCAGATAGTGTCAGAGAAACTTTGTGCCTCACAGACACAGAGATGTTTTAACACACATAGAGGCAACTATCTTCTCCAGAAAAGTACCTCCACAGAAAGCAGTGGAAATGCAGGATGCAGGTTCCTGCATGCTCCTTTATCTAAGCAGCCATGCACACCAGTGAAAAGTAGCTGATGTTGTTGACTGAGAATAGCACATTCATGAGTGAGATCAGCCATCCTTTCCTCCTTCTTGTCTCCTTTTGATTGCCATGGCTCTTTAGGATAGCCATAGAGGAGGCTATGGCTATAGGATAGCCATAGGATAGAGGCTCAGGAAGAAAGGGATTTTTTTTTTTTCAACTCTGTTCCTTCTAGGGCTCAATCTGAAGTCTTATAATAATGCTTTTGTTGGCTGGTGTTACTAGAAAATTCTCAGAATGCTGAGAGCCTGAGACCCAGAGAGAGCTGTGTGCTGTATGTGGGAATTGTGTAACTCAGTGGGCAACAGGGAGGCAACATAAAGCACTGCTTTATCCAAGGAAGAAAGCTTGAGCTAAAAACTGTGCAATAGGATCCTTCCCTGGAGACAGCAGAAGGTAGAGATATCTGTTTGCACCAAAGATTGTGGGGAGGAATTAAAGCTGTCCAAGTGATGAAGCAGAGCATTATGAGTGCTCAATATCCAGTGGGATGTAGCTGGGGCCTCCTGGGCAGGACAGGCAGCAGGGCAAGCACTTGGGGATGCACTCATGGCAGAACAGGACCAAGGACAGCTTTGGGTAAGCAAAATGTTTATTAGCTACTGTTGCAGAGCTGCTGCAGAGGAACATATGCACAGGGAGCACTGAAATTTTCATTTACAGAAGCAGAGAAAACAGAATGTGGGCAGATCCTCAGCTGTGTATTTTGTCACTACCCAATCAGTTTATACCAGCTGAGGAGCTGCCCCTGCATTAGTCAAAGCAAGACTTGAATTTCCATATGCTTGCCCCACTCTCTAAATGACTGCCTGAGTTTTTCATGGCTGATGGACAGGGTAGTCTTGTTTTTCACTCCCCCAGAACATGTCACATGAAGATCTTGCCACCTGTCACAGCCTTGAAGAGATTTTCACTCCTAAAGACCTTGCTCTGTTCCATAGCTTAGTTTCTTCACTCTTGCTGTGTAGGAACCTGATGGAAACAGTATAAAAATGGGAATCTTTATTCACCTACAAAATCATAGAATATCCTGAGCTGGAAGAAACCCTCAAGGACCATCAAAGTCCAATTCCTGGTCCTGCACAGGACATCCCCACGAGTCACACCATGTGCCTGGGAGCAGTGCCCAAAGGCTTCAGGGCTCTGCAGGCTGGTGCTGTGGTCACGTCCCTGGGGAGCTGTCCCAGTGCCCAGCACCCCTGGCTGAGACACCTTTTCCTGGGGTGCAACTGACCCTGGCTCAGCCTCCTGCTGCTCCTTCAGCTCCTGTCACTGGGCACAAGGGCAGAGGTCAGTGCCTGCCCCTCCACTGCCTGTCATGAGGAAGCTGCAGACTGTGAGGAGGTTTCCTCTCAGTGTTCCCTTCTCTAGGCTGAACAAACTCAGTGATCTCAACCATTCCTTGTGTGGCTTTCCCCCAAGGCATTTCAGCACCTTCCCAGCCCTTCTAACAGCTTTATATCTCCCTTTTATTGTGGTGCCCAGAACTGCCCCAGCACTCGAGGTGAGGCTGCCCCAGTGCAGGGGACAATCCCCCCCTTGCCCAGCTGTCCCTGCTGTCCCCCAGGACAGGGACATCCCTCCCAGCTTCCAGGGCACTGCTGGCTCACATTCAGCTTGCCAGGGACCAGGACTCCCAGGTGCCTTTCCCTGGTGCTGCTCTCCAGCCTCTGGTTCTCATGAAGGTGGAGCCTTGCTGTGCCCCCTGGTTTGTGCTGAGGAATCTTGCATGCATCCCTGTGTTAGCCCAACTGTGTGTAACAGTTTGGCTGTTCCCAGCAGAGGAAGTGCAGATGGTGACTCCTGGCAGGCTGTGTTATTGGAAGACATTATGCTCTATGTGTACAGGTTGTTAAGCAAAGTGACAGTTTTTATGCAGTATAGGCTGCTGAGATTTTAAGAATCAGAAAATTACCATTTGCAAGTCAGAGGTTGGCTGGTTCTTTAGAAGACTTAAATCTCTTAGTCCTATAGCAATGGTGCCATATGGTCCTCACTGCTTGTTGCCTTGAAATAATAGTAAGGAGACTCCAAAGCCAGTTGTCTGTTGTAATCAGATTGCAGTGAAATATGGATGCATTCCTGTGAGCCTGTTAGATATACAGGATGTGATGCAGCATCAAACCAGTCTAAATCTCCCCTAATCAATACTTGGAAAGTCAAAGGAGCTTTCTGATTGTGAATGATCTATCCTGGTACAAAAAGAGGGAATTTGATGTGCCTGTTTGCAGTCCATAATTGAAAGGCACCTCCACTGGGGATGAGGTATTTCAAAGGAGTACTGCTGGTAAGGGGGTTAAACCCATTTTTGTGATTAAAAAGAAGAAACCAGCATAGTAATGACACTTCCAATTGAAGAAATTGCAAATAATCCTTTGGACAGAGCAAACTCATACAGTGAAATTATGGACACGAGCACAAAAGAGTGAAATGGGATCTGTGAGAAAGAGGAGGATGACCTGTGCTTGAGAGGAAATTATCTTTTGCACGGCTATTCAGTTGGAAGAAGGAAGCTGACTACTAACCAAGGCTGAAATGAGGGCTGCTAGTGAATGTGTGTAATATGTGCTAGACCTTTTGTCAGCAGGAAATACCATCAGCAATGTGAGCAGCAATTCCTCCTATTTCATCTTGCAGTGTGCCAGAGCCTGCAGCTGAGTGCACGGGATGTGGAAGAGCACAGGATCCTTTGGCTCCCCGTGTTTTTGACAAGAGGAATGCTGGCACAGGGAATGCCACTGGTCATCCTTCTCAAATCCTGGGAAAGAGGAATGATTGCCTCATGTCCTGCTTATCCCAGCATAAAGTGAGACATCATGGGACCTAGCTTTTAATAAACTGAAGACTGTAACTCTTAACTAAGATAAGAAACTAGAACAGATTAAACTAATATTTTCAAAACTGTTACTTCAACTGTAGATACGAGAGAATATGAATTTTATGCAACTATTTGGAAGATATAAAGCTTAAACAATGCCAAAAGGTCAGAAATTGAAGATAAAAGGAAATCTGAGATGGCTAGAGAAGATTAATGTGTGAAACCTACTAAGGACATATACCAGCTGCTTGAGGAACAGGATGGAAGAAACTATTCTGGAGAGTTTTAGAATGAAATAACACTAGCACAAAGCCCATTTCAATATGCACGAGTGTATAAGGAAGACAGTAGAAGGACTAAAAATGTGTAATACTGGTGTTTAGCTTCTGTGGCATATGTAGATGATTCTGCCATCCTAATTTTAAAATTAGTTCTTTAGTAGTGTTTGCCTTCACTATAAAGATGAGAAACTGCCATCTTATTAATCAAGTACTTATGACATGCAATACTGTGACCATTTTTCATTTTTCCTCCCTATTTATCCTAATCTACTACTGAACATGAAAACATAGAAACCAAGGCACATATCCTTCCATCCATCTATCTTTATTTAGCTTGTGAAAAGAAGGAAGAAATGTTTCTCTCCTGCTGTGGCAGTGGCAAATTCATGACTCAGTGGCACTTTGATAACAGGATTATGTCAAGTAAAGGAAGTGTGGAGAAAGCTGGTTGATGAAGCAATACCTGAGAGATCACTTATTAGCTCTATTAGAGGAGGCTGTTACTTAAAATAGGAATTTATTTCCAATGGACAGTGTTGGTTTATCTAAGTTGTATCTTAAATTGAATCTCTTATGGATCATTTGGGGGGATTTTTTGAGGCTGATTGGTTCAACATTGCCTTGTGACAGATCACAGTGAAAGTTACAGAGGGTCCTTAGGCTTAAGGACCTAAGTTTCCATTCTAATCACTACCTTCTGAAATGCTTTTCCTTCATACAAAAAGTATTTTGTACCACAATTTTTGATGAGCCCCAGAAATATTTAGGCTGTTTATTCTCCTTTTCATTGACACTGATAAATCCCACCTATGCCTCAGAGTCTGGTATAATTGTCTTAGTATTTCAACCTGTTCTTGCATTGAGCTTCCGTTAAACAGATTTGGTAGAGTGATAGAAATTTTGAGTAGAACATAAAGTACATACCCTAAGATAAGTTAAAGGTTAAATAAGTCTGATTATTTTTCCTTACTGGTTGCATCTTCTGAGTGAGTGAAAACTCTCATTTCTGTGGTCTGGACTGTGCTGTTGGGCCACATCTCCCTTGGCAGACAATATTCCAGGGGAGGCCTTATCAGCTGTGAGAAGAGCCAGAAGACATGGTGCATCTGGCAGGCTGAGCTCGTGTTTATTCACCCTCTGCAGTGGCTGCCCTTTTGCAACAGCAAATGTGACATTTGCTTCTATTCCCTGATGCAGCTACTCAAATACACAGGCCAAGAGAATATTTGGGTTGCTGATAATAGAAAAGAACATGATTAACTGCACTCCATTTAAAGTGTCTGTGGTCACAGGACCTTTAGTTTTTCAAGGTTTTTTATGTGCAAGTTATCTGAATAACCTGAGACATTATCATTCCACTCTCTTATTTCTACCCTCTTAATGAGCAAGAATTTTTGTGTATTACTTAGAGAAAGGTTTAAATCTATATTAACCTAAATAATTATGTGCAATTCACAATATTTAAATTGGAGTAATCTAAAGGAAGATGGTCTCTAGTGGAGTAGAGCAATGAAGAGAGGCAGGCCCATGGCAAACTCCAGCTATTGGAGGGAGAAAGTGAACTCCAGGAAACTTGGGAACTGGTATAGACTGTACAACATCATCTCTGATTGCTTCTGGTGTTGAGGAGGGGCTGAGGTCAAAGAAAAGGTGGTAACACTTTGTTGTTTTGTTACTCCTGTGAGAAATTCCCCAGCACCCATCCTGGAGGAAGGGGGTAATCTGAAGTTATACATCCCTTAGAGATCTCTTTCCTTCCCTCCTGCCATCCTCTTGCATGTAAACTTTGCTGTTCATGTGTTTGGATGAAATGAGAGTTGAGAATACATCTGGTCATGGAAATTAGGAGCAGAATTAGTGAAATGCCTAGCACTGTTATCTGAATAAATGACTTATCTTGTGTTAATTGTTCAGAGCATAAATTTACAGTTGAAGAAAAAATGTATCATATCTGAAAAAAACCCACTAAAATCTATTTCCAGTGTACGGTCAAAGGGCAAAAACACATATATACGTATAACTTGACTTTTTCCTGGCAGTTACTTATCTAGTTTACTTGCAGAACTTAATGTAAAACAGGGCTCTCAATATATTTATTTTCATCCTCTCTTGGCCTTGTAAGGTAATTGACTGACAGATGATGAGATTTTCAAATGGTGAAACAATGGGCTTTGACAGTGGAACTGAGCATAGACTGAGTCTGGTTCTTCTTTTCGACCCTGAGTTACAGACCAGCTTCATTGAAATCTCATCACAAAAACGAGTTCATGATGTCCCCCACTTATTAGAGTGAAGAACAACCTCTGGTGCATTTAGAAAATTCATTATGTGACATTATTAGCAGCATTCCCATTGTCCAAAATGCTTTGTAAATTGATTGGAAACGGCTAACAAAGCAGTCTCTCATTTACTCTTCTTCCCATAACTCAAAAAAAAAAAAAAAAAAAAAGCCCAAACAATTCTTTTTATAAACCATTTAATACAGTTTATGGTAGCAATAATCCCCTTGAAATTGGCTATATTACTCTAGTTTGTTATAGTGCTAACTGCCCTTGTCTTCAGCTTGGTCCATTAACTGAAAATCCAGCCATTAACTTATTATGGGATGATTTCTTCAGGATTATTACCTTATTCTTAGCTTGAACATTAACACTCTTGAAGGATAGTGAAATGGTGATGAAATGTAACAAAAGTTCTCAGTTCAGCTTTTATGTAGTAGAGATCTATTTACACAAGATATTTGAGGCTTGCATGTAGTTTACTTCGTTATCTGTTTCACCAAAGATGGCCCCATGCAAGCAGCACCTTTATGAAAAAGAGCACTTGTTGGCCCAGATAGTCAGTGGCAGATGAGAGACAGGAAAGGTGATGTTAAATGTGACAGTCTAATAATGGAGATGTAAAACTCACTCATTGTTATTCTCTTTAGTTGGAATTTTGCCTGTGGCTTCAGTGGAAAAAGATTCAAGGCCGAAAAGACAAGGAGCAAATTATTTCCTATCTTTTTGAAGATACCCACTAGATGTAAAAGGGGGTGGGAGAGGGAATCATAAGCAAAGGGCTATTACAGGTAGTGCAGGTGATAGATCTGTTCAGAGAATGGAAAGCTTACAAGAATTCCTTAAAGTATATCCATAGAATATTCCTGTGACCTACATTTTTGGTCCTTAGAGAAATGTCTTGGTTTGAGTGATGCAATGCCAAATCTAAGAGAGGTTAATTATTAGCTATACAACATTATTAATTAACCCTGCAATGCACTCCAACAAAATATACAGTTACTAATAAAATTTTGGTGTGAATTCTGGAATTACTTTTCTGCTTCAAGATGGTCTGAGGGTCTTTTCTTATACCCTTAAATTTTGTCAGTCTGCAAAGAATGGCCAGACAAAATGGGATAAAATATAGAGTATCAAAGTATGTAGGGACAACCTTTAAAATAAATTCACTCTAGCCTCTAGCAGTGATGATTTGAGCTGGACGTGCTTTCCCTAGTGCAGGGCTCCTGCTGTGAAAGAAGGAAAACTCAGAAAATCCTTTATCCTACTTTGTACCAGCTATCAGTATTTGACTGCCTGTTCTGTGATCCTAAAGAGAGTAACCAGGCAACACAAATTTCCTCTCTAGGAGGGCATCTGGGTTATTCTGCCACCCCACATACAGCTGTTCCAGAGGTGTGTGGTGTTTTGAGAAGTCCATCTCAAAAGGCAGTGGGGAAAGACTTCTAGGCAATAACAAGAGTAACTGAATTGTAATTTACTGCTCAGAGAAGGTGCCACAAGTGGTGCTGATAAGAATTACCGAGAGAGTGGTAGGCATAATTTAATTCCAGCAAAAAATTGGCAAATGGAATGGCAAAATAAGAATATCTCTGAATACCAACATATCTTACAGGCACATATCTAATCTACTTCCCAAATATCTGGGGGAGGGACTGGTCTGGCAGCATATACTGAGAACAGAATCTTGATAGGACAAGGAGAGGGGTATGTTTTGACTTACAGATTCCAGTGGAGAATTCAAGTGAACATTATTAATTACAAAGAGGGGACTGAATGTTAAACATGAGGCTTTCCTCTAAGTAGTACTCAAAAGTGAGAACAAACATGGTTTTCCTGGCAAAATGAACTGGTTGTGTTAAAATCAACAGGTGGACCCCAAGTTACAACTTAAGAACTTGTGATGATTCAAGGCCTTTGGAGAAATTATCTGAATTCATTTTTTCAAAATTAATGTAGTCTTGCTTTTGCCTTTTGAGATCCACAAATGAAAAATATTGGTGCAATGTTAATCAGGGAACTTCAATAACTGTAAATTTAAAAACATAAATGCACCTGAAATGAAAATGATGAGACTTGTAGCATCTACCTCCCGAGTCTTACCTTAGGTTTACTGTGTGATTACCTGGCTGGCACCTTGCCTTGCACACATCAGTGTTTGCTCAGTCTTTTGGAGGGTATAGTAGAAATGTTCATGGCTTCAAGGACATGTGCATTGCTACCACTCTTTTCTGTATGACCCCTCTGGGTGGGTGAGCTGAAACTCTTTGTTATTCTCTATTGTGAAGTTTTTGATGCTAGCTAAGATCAGAGAAGAGATGCAATGAAAACTTTTGAAGCAATAAAAAGAACCATGCTTAGCCTGATGAAGAGCAATATCTTTTCTTTCCTATTCTTCACTCTAAGCAATTTTATACTTCAAAATTTTTGTACTTTAAAATTAAAAGGATAAAATATTTTTAAGCATGCTGCCAAAATTACATCATGCTCCTGTCCTTCAAGTCCTCCTCTTTCTGCAGCTCACTTCTATTACAAAAAGATGAAGAAAGCCAGAAAAAAAAATTAAACCCAATACTGATTATTTTTCAACTTAATTAAAATGTAATTGTCATGGTTTTTGAATAAGATCTATGGTGTATTCAGTTTATTATATAAGCATTTTATTCCTCATATGATTTGACTTAAAGACTGGAGTCTATTTCTATTTAGTGTGTTATAAATCTCTTTCACAAAGATATTGACTATGTATGACAATACAGTATATATTTGTGTCATTTCAAGGAAAAATACTGCTCAATCTGTAAGGGATATCCCTTCATTTTCATGGACAAATTAGAACATACATTGTCTAAGTAAAACTGTTCACCTGTGTTTCCTTTCTTGAAACATAGCAGAATTGGAAAAATCTTAAAAAATATTTCACCATCAGTTACTTTCCATTTTTTCCTTTCTCTCTAAATTTAATAAGCATATTTTTAAGGACAAGAACTTATATGGATTTATGTCTTCAGAAAGACTCTTGGGATATACAATATGTGTGCAAGGCAATGATTGCCACTGTCACAGTCTCTATATTGGAGGGCATGTTAAATCATTTACTCTGTTTGTACTTTGTAAAGGACTGTGAACCTTAAGCTGAACCCTCAGATCCTGTTCTCAGCATGGTATTACTGACTACAGGTCCAACTGAGGAGAAAGGGGATCTGGTTTTAATGGTGTTTATTACCTTCCAAGGTTTTAAATTGTGTTAATCAGCAGGTTTTTAATTTGAGGTGATTCTGCTACAGTCTGAAAATCAGACAGGAGCAAATGCATCCCTTTAAGCTGTGTGTACTCTCAACACCATAGTGCTCTGTGCATCTTTATGCAAGAAGGGCATAATTGAATTTCTCCCAAGGGACCCCATTTCCATGCTAGTTGTTTCACTAAATGACTTTGGGGTTCAGTCACCAGGGCTCATCAGACAGAAAGTGACATGAACTGCATTTTCACAATAAAGACAATTTGATTATTGATTAAACCACTGTTGCATAAGGGACACAACACAAGTCAGGTATTTCTGGCAGTGTCCATCCTAAGTGATCCATTTCATCCCTTGGAGTTACCATTTACTCTGTGAGTAACTATTCATTTAACCAGTACTTCCACATAACTGCAGGAACAAAAATTTCCAGTCAGAATAGCTGGTGTTTGGCTCTCTGATCTCTTAACTGATAGAAAATGAAGTAATGAAAAGTATCACATGTTCTCTTACATGCATCATTTCCAATGTTGTTTTGATTGAAAAATCACTGTACCATGGCTGCTGCTTCCCTCCCCCCATTTTTTTTTTTTTTTTTTTGTTATGTTTGAAAGGAGGCTAAATCATACTTTGAAAAACATGTTTGTCTATGCTTTCTCTGTGTTTCTCTATAATCTGTGCTGCATACAGAATCTAAATTAATTCAATGCTGAAGGCAGGAGTTCTTTCCTTAAACCCACTCTAGTCATGCTTCATGTGTCAGCAAAAAAGAATCTCAAAGTGTATTGCCTACCTGAGTTATAAATAGTAAGTTCATGTCAACATCTTCTGTGTTGGCCACAGTCTCCCAGGGGTACTTTGTCTAATTGTCTGGAAGTAGAGATTAAAGAACAGGGGATTATATGATTTACTGTGGCATATTAGGTTTAGCCAGGTCCTGAGCTGGCCACTTATTGATTACTTTAGCTCAGTAATTTTAATTCACATAGAATTCTCTCTTCTTGTACTTTTCTTTCTTCTCAGCAATATTTGTAAACATCTGAATAAACTTTAGGGTACTTTGCTTTTCTTTCACACTTTTTAAGATGAGAATATAGAAATTATGCTCCTCTTTCAATTTTCCTCTCAGTTTTTGTATTCAGGTACTGCCTCTAGATATTGAAATCAAGGCACAGTATCAGAGTTTACAGAATCACAGAGTTGTGATCTCTCTGGAGATCATCCAGTCCTACCCTGTGCCCAGGCAGGATCACCCAGAGCAGGTGGCACAGGAACATGTCCAGGTGGGTTTGGAATGTTTCCAGGCAGGGAGACTTCACACCTTCTCTGGGCAGCTCTTCCAGTGCTCTCCACCCTCAGTGTAAAGAAGTTCTTCCTCATGTTGAAATGGAACTTCTTATGTTTTAGTTCATGGCCATTGCTCCTCATTCTGTCACTGGGCACCACTGAAAAGACTGGCACCATGCTTTTTTACATCCCTTTGAGATATTTGTATGCATTGACAAGACTCCTCAGTCCTCTCTTCTCAAATAACAGTAGTGAGTTAATATTGAAGAGCACTAAAAGATGGAGCACACAGTGTGATACTCCAGCTGCACATAAACACACAGAGGAAAAACCATTAAAGTCCTGCCAAACGTCATAATCCAACATAGCAGAGTCTGCTGCTTGAAGGAATCCTCTGGGATCCAATGAAGCCACTGCTACTGTGGGTCAGCACTTGAGTCAAACTGGGACTTGTCCATGGGTACCTCATGCTATTTCCAGCCAGTAGTTTGCAGTGGATCAGCTGCAGTTGGTGATGAAAATTTCTCTGTCTTGGGCGGCTTGTAAAGCAATACCTTCTACCCTGCTAAATAAAACCTAGATTTCAAGATGAGGCTGCTTTGGATCTTGCCTAAGGCCAAGTAGATGGATCAAAACTCTGAGCAGCTGGGGGAGTAAAACATGGTTGGAAGCTATTAGCTGCTTTGATGCTTTCTGAAGTGCTAGGGATGGTGTAGCACAGTTGTATCCAACTCCCATTCTGTAAATTTGTCAAGGATGGTGTATTTGAGAGACAGCTGTGGTTGTAAACATGCAATAGATCTGAAAAAGAAAGGTAAACAAATTACTCTTGCAGTTTGTCTGAAAAATCAGTGGTGAATAAGAGGCTTGCAGAAGAATAAGCCAAAAAAAATGAAGTGTTCAATAAGTCATTGAAGAAAACAATATATTTGGAGACTATAGATTTCACACAGTTTTTTTTTATAGATTTCTACTATTTCTTCTGTTTCATGTACAGTTGTTATACAAATCTGTTGTATTAAACCTCACTCTGCTAGATATAGTAAGTACAATTTTCATATAGTTAAACAGAGTTCTGTCTGACAAGGAAACTGAAGTTGGTTATAATGAGCACTTCTCTGATGACTTTTCTAGTGTTGCCATGCTTCAGTGCCCCAAAACACAAAGCATTGTTTCATAAAAAGAGATTTGAGATTAATTAGAATATTCAGATTTATATTTAATATTTTGGCTTAAGAATATGTTCAATCCTTTCTTGATGGACGAATGAAAGTAAATATTTACCTGTGACTGGGCTTTGGAGTTATATGTGTGAGCCTGACCTAGGAAAATATTTTTCATGTATCTGCCTTTATGACTTGTTATTTTGCCTATGGTCAGAACTATCAGAATCAGGGATATGAAATAAACTTGAGATAGTTCTTCAAATGCTTGTTAAGATCTAAAGGGCTGTTAGTCATGAGCAGTTTGCCCAGGTATTTGAATGAGGCTGCACAATATTCTGTGAGAGACACATCATGTCCCTTTGCAGGGGGACTGAACAGCCTGGTCTGACTGGTCTGTGTGCACAGATGTATAGGAAAATGTAGTGTTTAATGTCACAGGAATAGCAAAAAGCAGATGTGGGTGCTATGGAAAGCAGTATTGAAACAATTAACCTCAGTCAGACCAGTGATGCTCTGTGAAGTGAGGGTGGGGAAGGCAGAACCTCTGCAAAGTTTTGTTTGTGGTTTTTGCTGGATTTTTAACCTCCTAAGACCTTCATCTTAAACTGCTTGGCAAAATATTTATTATCTTAAATTCTGATTGTTACTGCCTAACCTACATTGATACTAATGCATGATATGTGAACATAAAATAAATAAGGGCTTACCAAGGAAAAACATCACTCACTTGGTTTATCAGCTTGGACAATAACAGCCAGAAATAAAGATAATAAACTTTCTCTGCTTCAACAATGTAAGGCCTAAAATAAACTCTGCAAGTTTCTTTCATTATTACTGTTTCTGAAGAACTTTAAATATCAAAAATTACCCAAGAAGGGAAATATGTTGAATTTTTTTATTTTTGTCATCTCATCAAATTATATAAGTCTGCCCAGAAAAATAATAGTCTTTAACTGATTGCTTCAGCATCAGACTCTCTTAAAAATATTCAGAAGCTAAAATGGCATAAAATTGAGCAGCTATATAGGAATATAAGTAATTATTTTGTAAGCTATTTTGGGTCCTTTGATGACTCTAATTTGGACTGAAGTTGTACAACAAGATATTTGTGAGTTGGGTTAATTTGAGAGGAAAATTCATCCTTCTCTCCCTGCCTGCATGCAGACATTAAAGTGTTTACTATGAAATAGGTACATTCTCCCTTCAATATCACACTTCCTCACCCCCCAGAATTCTGAAATTTCCTGAAAGGATGCAGTGATTTGAACAGAAAAAGTAATTTTGAAATAATGTAAAGATACCTGTGTCTTGGGGTTTTTTTGTACTTTTAACCCAATGAAAAATCTGAAATCTACCATCACTAAATCTCATTGAAATATAACTCTACAGGGCATTTCCTCCTCCCCTTCTGTCTGCCCGTGTCTTTCTATACAAATGATGAAGTTGAGATACTAAAATTGTGTTTCTCTACTCCAAAATGCTTGACTGCCACACATAGTGAAAGCTAGATTAGGAGAAAATCTGTACATTTATATCCCCTAGGAAGAAGTATATACACTAGGAATTTAGTATTAAGAAAACAAGTGATGAATATTCATGTTTATCAATCCTGATCTAATTAAAACTACTTAGTGTTAGACACATACATGAAAGGCCAAACTAGATTTTTCTAGCTGTTAAAATAAATTGTTTTAACATTCCATGGATTATGTGGATGTCTCATGCTGAGAACTTCTGTGCTAAAAGTATTAGTAACAACAAAACCAAAATGAAATTAAGGTAAAATGTCTCAAAAGAACAACATTTTAAGACTCCATGTTAGAGTTTTATATGAGGACTTAGAAGGATCTTCAAAGTATTAAACCTCACAAAGCTATTGTGAGGATAAATGGCTTCAAGTATTATTTTTGATTTTACTTTATTTAGAGAGAGCATTAACACAGAGGAATTAAGATCCCAATTTCATAAACTCCTCGGTTCCCAAACACCCCAGTGGTCTAGGATCTGCAAAATATGCTAATGGATGCTTTTTGGCATGAAACAGCATGACAGAAAAAATCCTTTTTGCTGCAGACTTGTAGAGAATGTTTGGGTTGTACACTCCTTATTGAGAGCAGGGGCTGAATTAAAAGGGGCAGATCCTTACAGATGATGGGGCCAGTCCCTAATCTGTGGGGTCTCCTGGAGTCAGTGTTCCAACCTGCCCTGCCTCTGCCCCTGAGAGAAGAGCACTCTCACTGGAGTGTGAACAGCACTGGCAGCTCCTCTCTCCAGGCTTGGCTTGGCTTTCTCCCCTGTTCCTACAGTTATGTGCAGTTTGGAAAGCTCAACACCTCATTTCCAGCCTGTCCACAATGACCAGGACTGGTTGGGACTAATGACCACTTGAACTGCTTTACTTTTGCTCATGAAAAACATTGTTTTAAATATTCTGTTCCAGATAAAGTCTGTTTATTCTGGCAGATGTTCAGACTTGCCTCAGTCCATGTCAGTGTAGGGTGTCTCAAGCTTTCCTCAAACCATTGTTTATAGTCTCTCTGCCAGTTTGGAGAGCAGAAAGCTTTTTTTTTTCTTTCTTCCCACCCCCAATCCCCCCCATAGTAGAAGATAATTTAAAAAATTGCTTCAGGCATTTTCCTAAGATTATGATTTAAACTCTTATAATCTCTTGAGGTCCTTGAGAAATAGGCCAGTCTCTGATCACTCTTGAGCACTTGCCAGCTTGCCTGAAATACAGGGAGAAGGATAGGATGTGTCTGCTTTTCTAATTATATTTTTAATATAGTAACTTGCATAGCCCTCTTTTTAAGTGACAAAAAATTAAACTGCTCAGAATTATATATTTTCCACACTGTTATTTTCCACTGAATTATTTCAAAATGATAGGGAATATTTAAGCTAAGCTTTCTACAGCTGAAAATATGTATCTTCATAAGGTACCTTTAAAATCTAGGAGGGAAAATATAATGATGCCATTCTGAAAGTTCTGTATAGAGGCCTGATTTGAGCAAGCTTAAATCATGTATTATTAACAAGCAGCTACTAATATACTTTGACCATGGTAGTGTAGAAAGAAGGCCTTGTTTTTCATAATTTATTTGAATGGATTTATTTTCAGATGATGTAGCTGGATCTGGATTTGAATGCTATTTCTGTAGTACATTTTAAAAACAATACCTTCAAACCAGTAGAAACTGTCTCAAATTCCTTTCTTGATCTGTCATTTAGGCATTAAAATTTGACATGACCATACCAGAAACAGTCTAATGGTCTGACTGGGGACATTGTCCTGTAACCAACAGTGTGTGAAAACACTGTCACATGTGGGTGAAAACAGCTGTGACAGCTTGAAAGTGCCACTTTACAATGGACTTTGTCATTCTTCTCCACTGCAGTGACTGTGCCAGTGTCTGAACCAGAGCAGTTCATGTCACAACAGCTCCTTCTCTATGACATTAAAGAAGTGGCTGTGGAGTAAATCAGCTCCAGTTAAAATCAAAAGGCTGATTTCTGCTAAAACCCACCAGAACTGACACTGGCACTTTGGGCACTGATAACTTCTAGCTGGAGGTGGGGACAGCTGTCTGAGAGATGGTGCAGGCTGAAGTCAAGGCAGAGGTTCCTGGAGTGATTGTGAGAGCGAGCCCAAAGGTGACTGGAGCCAGGTAGCTCAGAAGCAGCAGAATTAATCTGCAGTTAGGCTGAGGATGACCAGCCTTGTAAAAGCATTTGCCCATTGAGCCACAGCAATGTTTTGGGCCTGTTGCCATGCTCATGAATTGCATCATTAACAAACTAATGCATTTAATCTCATTACAGAAGTAGTATTGTTTCTTTTTAAACTTTTTCCTATGGTAGTCTCATAATTAAGCACAATCTGAAGGGAAGAGTTTGTTTTTTGTTGTACTGTTTAAATCCTGCCTTGCACTCACGAATGCAGTTACACTATTTTATCCAAACCCTTTCCTCCTGGAAGATGTGAGGAGGAGAATTTCTATTCAGTTTTGACCTCTTGTGAACATTTAATCTAGCAGATAGCCCTGCTTTCTCTGCAAGGAACTCTCTCTCTGCCTGTGGCTGCAAATACCTGCAGGATACCTGTCATGCTGTATTAAGACACATGCACCCAAACACAGCAACTTCAGTCTTAAAAAAGCCAAATTGATGCCAAAATGGAAATTAAACTGGGGGAGTGGGGGGTGGGAATTGTGCTAATAAATTTTTGTGAATGTTATCTTGTCCTTCCTGGATGTAAGTCCTAGGAAAAATAGATTGTGTATTGGCTGTTAAGTACTGGTGGAGCATCTAAGCAAGCTGGCAGAAAGTTTCCAATACATCTATATAAAAAACTTTCCAGAATTGAAAACCAGTGAACTGATTGGAGAGGATCATACATGATCCAATACAGAGGTAAAAATGTCTTTTGGCTCTGGCTGTGTGATTAAAATACATCCATCTCAATGCTGTAGCCAAAACCATACAGAATGAGCCACTGGAAGTAATATAAATATTCCTCCAAGAGTTTTCAAGATGAAAGGTGCCATATTCCTTAACCTAGTACAGATTCATTTATCCTTCACTGGAGAGAAAAATAAATAGACCCACACACACTTGATTGCTGGATATAAACCTGCTCAGATTACTGCTGAGCTTAATTTGTACCTTTTTTATGAAATGGCAGGAATAAACATGAGGATTCTGTTCTACTTCCCAAGGGAGAAACCACCAGCTTAAATACTGGTGGGTTACCTCTAAGGAAATACATAGTGAGGGCAGGAATGGAGGAAGACACAGGAGAATTTGAGTAAATATCCATTACTTTCACTGTTGTTGTGCATCAGGTATGAACAAGTTGAAGAGCACATTTTCTGGGGTCATTGTTTCCAAACAATTAAAAGTAACCAAACAGGAAAACATTAACACAGAAATACTTAATTTCTGAGCAGAGAGAGATTTTCTGCCGTGGCTTTTCTTCTGTGCTTAACAGAGCACATCCATATGAGCAATAGGAATAGAAATGTTTTTACTCTTCCAAGGTCTTGCTGAAGGTACTTTCTTTCCTTTTCAACATCTGTTTGGTTGGAATGTGACCTCAGCCTCTCAGAACCTGTCCTGGTGTGTTTTGGTTGCATTAGGCAAGAGCAGTCGTGGGAGGTGAGTTTCTCAGTGATGAGGTGTGGAGCAGTTTCTCAGAGGAGAGTGAAAGAGCAGAAGCAGCCAATTCCTTCTGACCCTGTGACCCTTGAAGCATTCACGTAGGCTGGCCCCTGTCCTGGCCTTTTTGCAGCTGGAGTGCAGCAGCACAATAGGGCTGGAATGTCTCCTGTGGGAATTCCAGAAAGGTATAAAGGGGTAGAGAGGAAAAAAATAACATTAATGTATGCTGTGCACTGAGGGACTAAATGGATCCTCTGGAATGGGAACACTGCCAGTAATAATGATGTTCAATCAGATGACAGCCTTTGTAAAAGGAGCAGTTGTTATTTATATGTATATATGCACCTGAGGAAAACCTGAACCGATAAAAATGTTCAGTATAAAATGGGAGTCAGTCACAATAGGTCAGTCTGAAATACTGCCTCTTTTAGCTGTAGGAACAGTTAAATTCTCATAGTAAATGCAAATATTTTCTGTAGTGTTTATTCAGCAGTTTGATAAAGGTGTCAGGATTTTTATTTTTTGTCTTTTATAGTTACCTCCTGATGAAACCAATGTTCCAAGCTTCAGTCCACTACTGAGGATGATAGAAAGTTGTTAGTAAGTTCAGCTGTTTGGCTCATAAGGATTCACAAGTGTTAGGTCTCCTGGCTCCTGAAGAGTTTTTCAAGTGTTCTCTGCCTGTCCAGCTCTGCAGACAGCATTCCTTTCATGGTAAACTGGGATTCACATGGAAAAAGGCTTTTACTGACATAGCACATCGGCTCTCTAGTTCAGATAGTTAAAATTGGATAAGAGGGATTTTTCTCTGAAATAAAATATTTAAGAAATGCTATTCAAGAAAATAGAAACTTGTTTTCCTTCCCTTTTTTCTATTAGAGGTTATGGAATAATTTGGAAAGTTGATCCTACAGCTTATTTATTCATTTCTAGGCTAGATATATCCAAATAATTTGGCACTTGAACAAAATCACAGAATTAAAGTGGTTCCAGTTTCTCCCTTGACAGTGAAAATGAAGCAGTGTTGTTATGCAAACATCTTTAATTTGTATGGTCCAAAAAGATTTATTTTTCCTTTCCTTTTGAAGAAGGGACAAATTTTCATTTCCATTCCAACAACCCTTACAATTAACTTCCTGTTTAACATTCTCCCACCAAACAATATTCAATGTCTGTATGACTGCTCAGTATGTCTTATAGTCCTACTTTTTATTTTTTCTATCAATGGAAATGCTCTTGGAGAGTGTTCTGAGCTCCAAAGGACTGGTACTGCCATGGAGTAGGGTACTTAGTTTATGACTTAACTCTATTGCTTGAAAAATACTTGTTTTTATAAGCCCAGTCAGCAGAACTCTGAAATTTTGTCCAGTCTATGCAACTGTAACAGCAAGGAATTATCCCATGAATGGCCAAAGTCCCTCCAGCAGCAATGGCTGGGTCTGAGGCTTTATTTTAGTGTCTGACAGTAGAACCAGTTGTAAATATGTATATTCTGATATGGAAAATATCAGAAAAATGTGTCTTATTGAGGATCTTTTTGGAAAATGTCAAGGAGCTGCCTTTTAACCAAAGCACTTCATAGAACTTTAGTGCAGTGCAGGGTGTCTGCAAGGTTGCATCAAACTGACCTTATTCTCTTCCCTGATCTACTGAGTTTGAGTTCAGCTGTGTTTGGTGCATGTCTTCTGTAAATAATAATTGATTGGGTAGTAGCAGTGACTCTAACTGATATTTTTATTTGAGAAGAGTTTATACTCAAAGATTAAGAAGATTTTGTTTTGTTGGGTATTTTCTTAACTTCTTTTCTATCCCCTGGATGAGCTGATTTCAGAAAACAACCTTCTACTTTGAAAATGTTGTCTTTAGAAACTAGTTCTGGCTAAAAAAATAAGTATGTATGGGAGGATGGTTTGTAAGGATAGTGCAGAAGGCAGTTTTCCTCAGTGAATTACAGCTGCACTGACTACCAAGGAGTGGAAACAGCCTTGCCTGCCCAGTGAGGATGGGTGTTATAAAAGAGTGGGTTGGTTAGTTATCAGTTAGTTGGAGTTAGGGCTTGAGACCCCGAGTCTGCTGCAGTTTGGGATGGAGTCTGCTGGCTGTGCTGTGAGCAGGAAGGGACATGTGGTCCTGCAGGGGACAGATAAGGTAAGAAGATGCTGTGTGAGGAACAGACAGGGTCAGGCAGCCAGGTAAGGGACAGCTTGGGGTTGGCCAGTCATGCAGAAGGAAACTTGCAGAGAGGAGAGGAGTCAGTGCTGTGTGGAGCTGCCTGAGAGAAGTCCACTGAGAAGAAGGCATGAGACGTTTTTAATAAAGGACTGGTGATGGTGCCAGTCATGTCTCTCTTGACAACAGTAACAAATATGGGCTCTGTCTTTGCCTTGCCGTAGGAAGTTGATATTCCTTGCTTATGATGCACAAATAAATCGTTACTGTATTTCTTGAACAATTGTTTCATATGACAAAAAGGTGTTAAAGATTTGTGAATTGACAAGTACTTCTGATAGCAAACCCTCTGCATTCTCATGGTTATGGTGAACAAGATTTGCCTCACTTTGTAGAGTGCTGAAAGGTGAGGGTTTCTAGACGTGCTATTCCATTTTACCTCTTTGGCTTGGATGCTCCAGAATACTGGGATTGGCACAGGCATGTGTCAGGAATGAAGTGATTATGGACTGAAGGTGTCATTCTTAAGAGTGATGGCTCAATAATTGGAGAGAATTGGTGGCTGGAGAGAACCCACTTGTCTCCAGATGGCTGTAGACTCTGCAAATTGCTGCACAATTTGCACTGAATAGATTAGTGGAAGATAGAATTCCCTTTAAGCATGTTTGAAATTGGGAAATTTGGAACTGAAGAGTTCATCTCTTGGGCAGTTTTCAAAGTCTTGACTGTGCAGTGACAACTTGCTTTTTTGGGGAAATGTTTCCTGGTTTGAATTTTCCAGTAAAATATCAATGTTAATGGGCTATTGTGGGATCATTTCTGTTCTCAGTTCCAATTTCATTGCCTTTACACTTGCCCAAATGAACTGCAATACATACAAGTGATGAAAATTCTGTGCTTAGGCTGCGATTTTTAAAAGGACTTTATGGAAAGACCTGTCTCTGGTAGTAAATTCCACCCTGGGGATTTATTGTTAGACAGAACTCCTGTTTAGCTGTCTAAAAATTATAGCCACTTGTTAAATTGTTTTAATAAACTTTCAGTGTTTGTACTAGTGCAATTAGATCACACAGCCCTTTGATTTGTTCAAACGTATTATAGCATTTCCACCACAACTTTGACACCTATTTTGAGCACTTTCAGCCCTTAGATGCAAATAATTTGTCCAGATAATGCATTAAGAATGGAAATCGATGTGCAGTCTACAAAAATACCTGTTCCATGACCCAGTGTGCAAAGGTGTCAGAACAGCAAAATGTTTGATGTGAGGCAGAAAATATGAAGCACTTTGAGGGAGTCATTAATCCAACAAATTCTGCCAAGATTCTGCTGGCAAATGGTCTTTGCTTCTCAGCTCACAAAATAGATGCAAGCCTTCAACCATGTTATTACTCAGCAGATAGCTCAGTGATTTTTATCCTCATTCCTTTAACCTGGACTGTGCTCAGAGTGCAAGTGTTTCAATAATCTCTTAAATTCCTTACACTGACTGAGCACAAGTTTTATCTGAATACTTTATAGTCATCATTTGAACAATTTAGAGTATAATTATTGCTCAGCAGAACTGTGTGGTGCTGTTTCTGATTCCTACTGAAATGATGACTATGATCAATGTGATTTGAAAGGCTTTTCTCTGCACGTTCACCAGGATGTAAAGGGCTGTTACAGTCAGGGGCAGCAAACAATAACTTTCACTCATGCTTTTAACCCTGGAGACTCAGTTTGCTGTGTGTGAGCTGTGCAGTGGCTATTCTTCTGTGAGTACAGGTGTGTCTATGTGACATCAGAGCATCTACAGAGAGTCCAGATCACAGCTTTGACGTATGGGCTCTGTTTGCACCTACATTTGGGACACTTGCTTCAGTTCTTTACATTTTTTTTAATAACTGCAATAGAAATAATGGACCTCCAGAGAATGTATTACTGAGAAAACCTTCTAGGAATGCTTGTGAAAAATATCCCACAGTATTTGCTCAACTTTACATATTGGTGCAGTTGAATATCCTGCCCAAATCCATAACCTCACTATTTTATAGTAGACATGAGTAAGGTTTGTTCATCTTGTTCATATCCTCTGCCTGCATTCTGCTAGGCTTTGTCACCCATGTGCCATTCTCAAAACTTAACAGCTTTATCCTAGGCTGCCTCTCCCAGAGCTGCCTGTAAATAAATTGATGCTCATAAATAACTTGGCAGTGGTTGGAAGGCTAACATGTTAAGATCACTGCCTGTTGCAATTACTATCATTCGCTGGAGTTGTTTTGTGTTCTCTTTTCTGTTAGTAGTGCTCACTTACTACCCTTGGCACAAGGTATTACCTTCTCTCTGATTTTTTAAAATTATTTTTCTCTAATTTTTATTACACAAAGTAATGTGATGTCTATATTTGTGGCAGTGTTTCAAGGCTAAAATCCCTATGCAGTATTCTATCATCAGGAAGAAAAATTGTTATTAAACAAACTTCCCTTTCAGAATCAAATATAATTCTCTTAGTAGGTTATATCTCAATAACATATTTGAACACTGCACAACATTGTTTCTCATATATGCAAATAAATAATTAAAAGGCAATAATGATTTGCCCTAAGGGTCAATTAAGGAGTCCCTGATTGGGTCACAAATGTCCTTACTCATATCCTGTGCCTTTATCCCCCAGGCTGGTTTGTTTATTTTTTTAACATCGTTGCAAAAAAGGAAAGTTTTACAGCATGAGGCAGCTCCACCTGTGAATAGTGCAGGGATTTCTGGATGCTGATGAGCACACAGATGCAGATGATTGTTCCAACCCCCAAAGCACTGGGTGATGTCCATTGGGTTCACTGCTGATGTGCTCAGTAATGAAGACAAATTGAGCTGCTTCCCCTACTCATTAACTGCATCATGCTTTATAAACAATAAGACAACATTCAGAAAATGGGATTTAAATGGACAGTATCATGCTAGTCTTGCAGTTTTGTTTGACTGAGGACCAAGACAGGTTTTCCTGTACAACTTCCAGAGTATAAAAGTTCCAATTGAAATGAATTTTTAAACAAGCGTTCCCATGTGGTGCATATAAGTCAAACACTGTATTAGAATCAGAAAATGAAACTCATTCAAAAGTCTAAACAAATGTATAAATGACTAGTTTATTTTCACTTCTGATGCAAACGGGAAAAGTAAGCAAGCAGAATTATTGATCATATGGAAATTCAATTTAAAACTTTCTTTTAAGTCCAGTAATCAAGGGTGATGTATGTAATGCAAGCAAAGACAGATCTGTATTGGGATGGTTTTTCTTTGTTTTGTTTTGGAGTTTTTTTTTAAATGTTTTTGGAGCCTGGCATATTTCCTGTAGCTTGAACTCTATAGATATTCTAAACTTGGAAATACTACATAGCTGAATGTGTTTACTTTGGAGGATTAGAAAAAATTATCTGTTTTGCCTTATTACTACAATAATTAAAATGGAATCTAGTGAGGCTGTGTGTATATACTTAGAATATATGTGTGTGTATATACTTAGAAATATACTTAGAATACTGATTTCATTCCAAGCCCAAACTTTTAGAAGAAACTACTCAGACTTCCTTTGTCCTTTTTATCTGCAGGGTTCTCTAACTGATGCAGGTAGATCTAAACAGAGCATAGTGACCAGAATTATTGGTATCCAGTTCTATTTTACATATTACCTTGTGCTTGAGTGACAATGAAGGCTTGAAGGGAATATCCACATCAGTCACCACAACTAAACAAAGTGGAATACACAATGTCTAAATAGGCAGAAACAAGCTGCCTACATTTGCAATTTCCCTCCTCAGTTGTATTGTCATTAAAAGATAAATTGTTCAAATTCTGCTTATGTGTTTGCCATAGGTGTGCAATTCTTTCTTGGCTTGGCCATGTGTGAAAGTTGATCATGCAAATTACTGTCTTGCTTTTCAGTTGGCACACAGTGTAAGGAGTTGGTTGTTCAGGATAATGTCAGCCAGGGGAGCCAGACTGTTCAGGTAGACAGGACTAAAACAGGGAATATGGCCACCAGATTTACCACCAAAAACCAAGGCTAAACTGTGGCAGAAATTGGCGTTCCAGGATAAGGAGCAGAGCAATTCCTGGTGCAGAACCAAACTGGGCTTTGTATCTCAGAGTGAATTTCAGGCAGCATGGCCTGCAGTGACACTAGTGACTCCAGGGTAAGGTAAATCAATAGTGTTTTCTTGGAGATGAATCTGAGTATCCAGGAGGAGGAGGAGTATCCAGGCTACCAGGGTTGAGTATCCCAGGATCTGGGCTGATCCCTCCTGCTGCCTTCTCAAGGGCTGCAGCTGTGGAGACACAGGAAAGTGAATTGGTCTCATCTGGCATTAATGCTAAAGTATTCATACATTTATTTTTCTTTCACTGCTGAATTAAGTTACTGTCACCACACACTCTGACTTGCCTGATAGTATCTCATGTCCCAGGTGGGGCTATCAAATGGTTTCTCCAGAATAGGTGGCTGTTTACACATTTGCTCTATTCAGACACCTCTGTTTCAGTCTGCTAAATAAAGTAGTGTATTGATCTTAAAATTATTTATTATTAAGGGCCTCAGAACTGTCTGTATTGTATTGACATTTCAATCTTTATTTTCCTGATCTAATTTCAAATTTGACAGAAGTGTAGATTTGAAATACTAACCCTCCCCCCCTTTTTTTTGGTGTAGTGTCTCTGCAGCTACAGAATGAGCATTCTCTCTTGTGGACTCCTTGTCTTCCTGTTATACTTTCTCAGTTTACAAAAGGAAAAATAAAACAATATCTGGTTGCACTGGTTTGATTTTGCATTGTTCCCACTAAGCCTATTCATGTGAGGTTTCCTTTGTTCTCTTGGTGTGTACAAGTTAACTTATGCCAGCCTTTTTGAATATCAATCTCTGTATCTACAGTTCTCAAAGAGGGACTACCAATGGATTTTTTTGGGAGTTCAGAACATCCCCAAAGAGAGAGGGGCAAAAAAAACCAAACCAAACCAAAACAAAAAAACCCCCAAAAAACAAACGAAAAAAAACACAAAAAAAACAAACAGTTTGAATTTCCTGGGATAGAACTATTTGAGACTTAAAAGATGTTGAGAAGTTTTGCTGTTCATTGTTCTAATAAGGTGTATGTCAGTGATGTCAACATAATGTGCTGAGGAAATGTCACACATGTCTGCAATTGGCTACTTCTGGCTAGCCAAGCACAGCTGGAAACCTGGAAAACAGATGTTGCTTTCAATCAAGCAAGGGTCAGAGCAGGCTTGGGACTTGGAATGTCTATATTTTTCCATCTAAAAATGATCCTTGGGTAGTTTTGGAGGACCAATAATTATTTTAGCAGCTTTTCTGGGTTTTTTTTTTTTGGTTTTTTGTTGTTTTTTATTTTTAATCTGCAGTATTATGCCTATAGAACAGAGGAACAAAAACCAGTGGGCATGCATCCAAGGAACTTGGGACAATGATGAAGAAAAGAGTCCAATAAAAGAACATGATTGCTCTGTTCTCTGAGCCACACCTGGTCACTTGGTAATACTTAACCATGTACAATGAACAGTCTTCTACTGACTAAAACATAAATATTTGAAGCCACCTGGCTGAAGTCTACTGTGCAAGACTGAGAGCAGCAGTCATTTTATGACTCTCTATCCTGATAGAATTCTCTTTTCTTTATATTTTATTACCTGCATGTCATCCTCAAATGATTGAGCAGGGTTGCGTTGTGATTGGCACAAAAAGAAGAGAAAAATTGGAAACAATGCAGAACTTGGAAACAATGCAGAACTTGGAAACAATGCAACTGCACAGAAGCCTTGAAAGAGAACCGAGGCTTTGCTTCCTAGCTACAAATGTGTAGCTGTAAATCTGGACTTGGTTCACAGAAATCAGAGTTAAGTTTCTTTTTGTGCAATGAAAGAGGAAGAGTGATGGAGGCTGAAGTGTAGCAGTGGAATATGAACAGAACAAGGCCTTTCTCAGGACAAGCAAGCAGAAACCTTCTGAGCAGTCCAGTAGTTAAGGTCCTGGTAGGCAAAAATTGGGTATTAGCTCTAGAGCTGAGGGTAACAGAGAGTGAGAAGAGAACTAAGCTGTTTACACCTGATGCTGTCTCCCAATGGGGAGGCAGCCACCCATGGGCAGAAAAGTGGCACATCAGAACTGTCCCCATAGAGCCTTTCTGATAGAAACAGAACATGAATTATTTTAATCATAAATGAAACAGGATCCCCCTATTTGTCTTTTCTTTTGTGCTTTGTTTAATGTGCAGTCAAGAAGTAAATGACAGCTTCAGTTCATGTCTGTTTACAACTCCCTGAGGTTTTGCTTGCTTTTGGTTTTGTGTCTGCTAGTTTGGGGTGGATTTTGTTGTTTCTGCTTGTTTACACAGCAGATTTGTGCAAACATCTGAATTAATCTTAAACTTAGGCAGGACAGTGCTACCAGTGCAGCCATAGCAGTGCAAAAAGTTCTCCTGAACTTACTGCCTAAAATTGTGGTTCAAACATCCTTTATCAACTTTTCTAGAATTTATTTTGGCCTCTAGTGAGGATAAATGTTGTTGATGGAATTTACTTCTATAATCCTCCCATGCATTTCTGTTTCCCTCTCCTCCTAATATTTGTAGTTTACTTGTGGTGTACAGGGCTGGTATCCCACCCCATATCCATTGTCTGTGTCTTCATTCTTCAGCCCCTTACTTAGTGCTTTTTCTTCAGGTCATTATAGCCTTTAATTCTTTTTTCACTCTAATTTAGGCTGTAAATTTCTATTTTAATATTTGGTCTCCCACATTCATGCTTTTGGTTTTTGCTTCTTTAGAGACTTTTTTTTAAAAATCTGCCTGTGATAGCAAAACCATTACTGTCTGTGTACAGGGACCCTGTCTTTTGAGATTACCTAAACAAGAGTTTTAATCCATTCTGTTAATGGCCATGTCCCCTTGCCTCCTCTTAGGTGGTTTCTTGAGTTTCAGCCTCTGTGCACTAATTCAGCCCAAACAACCACAGCAATAGCTCAGTGAAGGAAATATGACAGAAATAGCATCCAAAAGAGACTTTTGGAGTGCTTGTGTGGTCCAGCTTCCCCCTCAAGACAGGACAGTCTCCAGCACTGAGATGAGATCAATTATTGCTTTACCTGCCTGAGTCTGGAAGGCTTCTAAGTTTGGAGGTTCCTCAGCTACCCCAAATAATTTTTTTGGTGCTACACTGGCATCCTAGAGAGAACATTTTTCCTAAGGGTTTTCTCTAGCTTTCTCTAGTTCCATTGTTCTTTGTCTGATATTCTATTTATCAAAGTCTTAGATCAATTCTGTCCTGAAACAGTGTAATATGGCCTAAGGTAACTATTTTGCAAGAGAGAAGCAGTTTTTAGGTAGTTAAAAAAAAAAAAATCCAATTTTTCCAATATAAAATGCAGTGCAGCCTCAATTATCTGAATGTCATAAGAAACAGTGATTGTAGTGTGTTCAAATAGTCTAGGGAATTTTCAGTGTAATTAATAAATGCCAAGGGACATAACCCTATTTCAAATGACTGACATTAGACTATTGCATGAAAAAAAACCTTGTTTCTTCATTGTAATGTACTGACACATGAAACTTCTGGCAGATAAAGAGATTCTCTGTGCAGGAGTTCTTGCCTTCAAATCATCCTGGTTTATGAGACAAATAACTGAAAATGTGTTAAGGAAGCAAGAGATTGTCTTACATCAAACATACAAAATAAAAGCATCATTAATCGGATCTTTAGAGATTTTGATTGTTTCATAATTTCTTTGGAGATTTGCACCCTAAATAGGTTTTGAGAAAGTGCCATACTGGAAGAATTAGAGAATAAAACTTCCAAATCTAAATGGCATTATTCCCATATTGTGATTTGATGTGCTCTGATGGGGCAGTTTCTCTTCAGTTTCCACAATTCCTCATTCCTGCTAGCAGAAGGATGACAGTACATTCATTACATCTCATGTGTTTTGTGGAATGGATGTGTCTTTAGGAGCTGCTCACATCACCTGCTCATTTCACATTTCTGCAGAGCTGAGTGCAGGTGGCTGCAATTCACTATTGACCTGCTTGGGCTTGTAACCAATAATCAAGCAACAAAAAGCTCCACATCCCACACCAATTTTTGAAGCTGCGCTTCTCTAGAGGTGAAATATTTTTAAACAGTCATTCAAGAAATAATTTAATTGATCTTTCAGCTTCTCTTATTCCCTGTCCTCAGGAGCCAGTGACCAAAATTGACTCTATTCCCACCTCAGCCCCTTCCTGTCATGTTCCACCCACGGAACCTTGTCAGGCACTGGGTTAAATTAGTGAAAGTCTGTCTAGAGTTAAATTAGCTCAGCACTGTCAGAAATGAAGACAGATTTTGACATATTTTAGGCTGACTAGTCAAATAATAATAAAAAAGTTATGAAGAGCTGATAATTTCAAAAATGTGTGTGATTAACTTGAAAGCAATGCACTTGACCAAACTCATTAAAACTTTTCACAGAATTGTGCTGGTAGTCGCTACTGGTTCTGGTTATTTACGCTTCAAATCCAGGGCAAGAATATGTTTTTAACTTGAATACTTAATCTTACTGTTTGAAGATTTAAAACACTATTTCTTCCCTGTTCCCTTGCTTTGTGATTGGATTATTGCCATATAAATCCCATATAGTTTATACTTGGGAATCTCAGGTAATATAAACTTCAGAAAGCAGTTTAGCTTGAGGAGACTGTTTGCATTACTAGTTTATTTGTTTATTCATGGTTGTTTTTTCACTTGGATACAGTAAAAAAAAAACAAAAACAAAGAAATATGTTGTTATGCTTCAGAGGTTTCTTTGGCCGCTGTTTAATTTCTCATACCTAATCAAAAAGTTCTTTTTGGCTTCTGGAGTTTATGGTAGATAATCTGAACTACAGTGGGCTTTATTCAACATCTGTCTGAATCCTCTGGTAGGCACTCCTTTCATTTATGTATCAGAAAACTGATATCATCAGGGAGGATCTATCCTTAGCAGTATAAATCAAAGTAATATTTTCCACCTGAAAATTTGGGGGTATTTTTACAGGAAGAGGAGTTAGCATACATATTGCAGGTTGGCCTAGACAACAGAGTTAATGTCTTTATTCTGGAGTAATATAGTTGTTCTTTAGCCTCAGCTTTTTGAGATGTCACATTTGTGTTTCATTGAAACAATTCCACAAATTGGAATATTCAAAATGGCAATGTAGTTTCAAATGCCAGGGGACAGCAATTATGCTCTGATTACTCTGGATTTCAGCTTTGAAACTCTAGTCTTTTGCACAAATAATAGTTTGATTTCATCTGTGCCAGGACTGAGTTAGTCTGGTCTGCGCTTGTAGTCAAAAATTAGAGATATAATGACATATTTGTGCTCTTTGCTTTTCCCTCTTCAAAAGACAAATATTTATGAGTAGAGCTGGTTAAACACTAGTTAAAATCATGATAATAAAATTGGGTAAAATTGGACATGTTTACTGGTATCTAGCAAAAATAGGTTTTGTGTTTTTCTTTTTTTTTTAAATTGAAATGTGTCAAAGTTTTTCTGAGTCTTCTCTGTATTTCTGTATTTCATTGGTCATAGAGCAAAAATGCCCCAGACAGCATTAGAGTGACAGTCATGATGTTTAAAACCATGTTGTGCTAATTTTGGTATCTTTGTGTAGCAGTAGTGTAAGTGAGCTCCATCAGAAGTCCTGGACCCTGTTGCACCTACACAATCCTCAGGTTCCAAGGGACTCTCCTGGGCCCAGAGAACTCATTCTGGCATCAAGTTAGAAACAAAAGGGACAGAGAAATACATGAGTTAAAATTGATCACAGTGTGTACTTTTTAAAATAATTCACTAAGTTATGTTCTTTTACTTCTAGGACACATATATGTAGGATTAGGACTCCATATAATTCCCATTCAGACATTTAGATAGCTGTACCTAAAAAGACTTTTGGGAAGAAAAACACAGAGATTTTTCTCCATTTTTTTTCCCCCCACATCAAGGATGATTTCAGCAGTATGCTGCCTCAGAAGAGAAATGCTTCTCTAAATTTTAGTCTTAGTGGATTGGTCTGATGCCACATAATAAGCCGTGGCCCTGAAGCACTGAGGCCTCTGACAAGAAATATTGCCCTGGACACATCTTGGCAGTGTAACCCTGGCTTCTCTGTATTTTCTGGGCTTAGGGCCTGGAGCAGGTTGTCTTTGCTGGGAGTCTGAAATCTGCCAGCTTTGCCCAAGGTGCTTTTTTCACAGGCTTCCACAAGGCCAAAAGTGAGCAGTGCATCTGAGCAGTTATAAATTGCATTTCAAATAAAATATACTTCCAGAACATTACTTGAATCATAGAATGGTTTGGGTTGGAAGGGGCCATTTGCTGTAAACCCCCTCTATTGAGCAGGGACATTCTCCACTAGATCAGGTTGCTCAGAACCCTGTCCAACCTGGCCTTGAGTGTGTCAAGGATGGGACATCTATCACCCTCTGCACCACCTGTGCCAGAACTTCATTGCTACCTCTGTAAAAATATTCTTCCTTATATCTAGTCTGAATCTATGCTCTTTTTTTATTTTTAAACCATTGGCCTTCATAATCACTACATTTCTTATGAAAATGTCTGTCTACACCTTTCTTATAAACACCCTTTTAGGATTGAAAGGACTGTCAAAGATGATTCCATTCTGAATTATGACTTTGTCAAAAAGCAAATTTAGCCTTTTGCTTTTTTAGATGTTCTTTGATTTCTGTTCAGGATCAGGCTCTGAATCATTTAGCATAGCTGGGCTATTCATAATTTCTCTTCTGTGGGGATCATCCTGTTCCTGGGAAGGAGTAAGCTCATGCTGTAACCATTGTATCAGTAAAAAGGTGAATAGGAATGAACAGTACTGCACAGGAAATTTGACTAGAATTGGATTTGTGGTATTTATTTTTTTATCTGCTGAGACACTGATTTCTAACTGTGGCTTGAAAATGAACTGAAATTTTGTCTTCTTTCTATCTGCCTGTGAACTCCTATGGTTTCCAACAGCTTAACTGAGATAGTCCAATTGTGGCTTGTATCATTAGGCAAAAATATTTCAAAGGCTGACCACATGCACTTGCATGATCATTAACAAGGAAAATGTAATGTGGTGGAGCTAGTCAAGAATCACGTGGCTCTGACTGGTGGGGAGATGTGAATCAGGATATTGAAAGAATGAGAAAGAACCCTGTCAAGCCATTTCTAGCTACTATAGAATGCACCTTTCATACAATGATGGCTGCAAGTTTAAAATGCTGCTGCAATCTGTGTGCAGTCTTCAGTTGTGAATGTGCCTTCCACATTTACCACACTGCTAGAGCTGCCTTCAGGTGACACTCTAAGAGTGGAGAACAGAATTGCTCATTGCCAAGACACTTTGGTTAGTAATAACTAATGCACAGATATCTGTAATTCAGAGAGATGCACAGTCCTTCAATGAGAAAGGACAGGGAACATTTGAGTGCTTTATATCAATTTGATGAGTTTATTTAGGTAATGCTGCTTTACCAGTTTAGTCCTGCCATGGTAATTTGTTTTTGAATGCTCCCTACTTAGTTGATATCAGGATACCATTTGGCACGCTTGCCTCTTTCTCCTGAAGTGTTTGAGCACTGCTTCCACAGCAGGGAACACTAGCCCCTCATCTGGAAAGACAAGTGGGCAGGGCAAACTGCCAGCACAAGTTATCAATTCCAACTGCAAACATTCAGTGGGTCTTCTGTGCAGCTCTGATACATATATTGCTCTGTTTATTCTAAAGGGCAGCATATTGCAAATAACAAACAATGTTTACGGTATGTTTAGTAACTATGGCAACCACAGGCTGCCGAGTTTAAAAACATAGGAAGAATTCCATTGCAGATTATTTGCTATGTCCTTTTACCAGACAACATGGAGGTAATAATGTAGTATTACAAAGTACCTTCATGGAAACCCCTCAAAGATTACTTGAATAATTCTTGCAATGTGAGAGCTCCTTAGGCACTGTGTCTCACTGATATTCATATAGCTCTTGAGGATTATTTTTTTTACCAGATATTCCAGTCCAGTATTAATACCACAATAGATCTGTAAGAGCAGAATTACATTCATTGTCATGGAAAAATAAATCAAAACATACATTCTTGGAGGGGAGTACTGTAGTTTAGATTTTTTGACCCTTGCTACCTGGGAAAGCTGTGGTTATCAAGGTTATTTACCTTCTTGTAATATAGGGACCAGAATCCTAAATAATTTTAGAATTAATATTTGACATTAATATCTTTAGACCCATGGCTTCCTATTACAACTCTTTCTGATTCTGTAAATTTAAAAAAAAATTTTAGACATCCATCATTACTATTCTCATTCCAACTTACTCTGTAAAACCATATATTTCAGTGAAGCAATTAGACAAACAAAGCAATCCTATCAGATTATCAGTAGAATGAGCAAATTTTGGGTCACAATCCAATAATCAGATACATCAGATCAATAATGTTGGTCCTGCATCTGTTCTGTGTTCTTAGCTAGGCAATATTCTATCTTAGCTATTGATGGAATGAGAAGTAGGTAGATATATTGTGGGGTTTAGTTTGTTTTTTGTTGTTGTTGTTTGCATGGGTCTACACCTAACCTTTGAAATGTGGAGGGCCTCACATTTGTACATATTAGGATCACACATGTTAAATAAGAATGGATGATGAACATAAAATAGAGCAGCTGATTTGGAGGATTGACAGCTGAATTTTTTCTCAAACAATAAAATCCCTAATCAAATCATTCTGAGAGATGAAGAGGCAGAATTCTGAGAGATGAGCTCCTGACTGAGATACTGACAATGGGCTGTGCCTGCAAACTGCTGCAGAGGAGGAAATTTTGTTTCAGTATTAATGACTATTAATATGGCAAGAACTACATGTTACAATGGAGGTGGGAAATGACAACCAAGCTACACCCCACTCTACTCACTGCCACAGTGTTTAAACCATGGCTTTTATTTAGGAATCAGATGTCCAAGACCAAAACTGGAAGCCCGAGCATCACTCCAGAAGTCAGCTCTCCCCTGTGCCTCATTTCATATGAAAATTAGCACATGTCCATGTTTATATGCCCAAATCTGCTTCAGACCAAATACCTGTCTCTTGCTTGAACTCCACCCTCCCTCTGGTGAAAGGTCTGATTGAACAGGAGGTTCTGAGCTCAGCAGAGCCACTGACCCAAACGTACATCTCACCCAGCAGTTGTAGTGTCTTTAAATTGAAGAGAAAGCATTAGCCTTCTTTTGAGCATGCTCTGGTAGCTAAAATGGGTTGCCCAAGAAGCTGAACAGTACAGTTCACTGTTGCCCTCAGGCTGGAGACATTTAAATTCCCACTGTTATCTCTCAGGGGAGAGCCCTGACGTAGAGTTAAGAGCTACTTGGGTCCAAGTAGGGCATTCTTTTAAAGCACTTTTGGCATCCAAAACAATTCTGCTTCTATCTTGTTGAATCTAGGTCACTGTGCAACAAGCAATGCAATATTTAAAAAGGGAGCAACCAGCAGGGATGTCTTTGTGTTTACAGTACCCAAGTGAAAGCAGCAAGTCCTTGCTGGCAAGCCCTTGGCAGCAGGACTGATTTCTGTATTTTACATTAGACAGTGCTTGGAGAAAAATGGGAAATAATTGTGAAATCATGGTGTGCTCAGCATTTCATACTGGAAACCTCTAACCAGTACTAGGAGATTTGGGTGTTTTACCAAATGTGTAGAAAGCCTAAAAACCTCTTATGGTTTTGTATTTCACTTTAGAGCCAGCTGCCTTCAGTACAGACTTTGTGATGTCTGAATTGTAGGCAGTGCAGACCTTTATTGGCCCTGGCCCCATGCCTTCCTTGTGAGATGGTCCTGGTTTTATTCCCAGCAGAAACCAGGTGTGTTTACATCTGTGTATTAAACTCTATGTCAAAGAGGTTATGGGAGAATATATTCCCCAGATATCCTACCTTTACAGAACCACCCCCAACTGAATTCATTCATCCTTGAAAATAGAGGATGAGGAAATGTATTGACACAATATTAATTCTTACCATCATTTACCACTGACATCATTATGTATATATATAGATTGTAGAATAAACATTAAACAGTGGTTACCCATGTTATTAAAAATGAGTCTACTGATAGTAAGAAAGAAACACTGTAGATCTGTGGGATGCTGAACTGCAGGGTGTAGGCACAATTCCATCTCTATTTCATTCCAACATTTTTAAGAATTGTATCTCAGGTTACTTGAGAGGTTATAAAACCAAAGAAATGTAATACTGATTCATTGTGAGAGCTGATAGAAGATCTAGAAAATTAATTAGGAAAAAGTGCTCATTGTTTCCAAAGCTGCTCTTTTCTACTGATGAACCCTTCTTTTACATTAAGCCCTTCCAATGACCTGATTAAAGGCCACTAATGTGTGAGAGTGGGACCTGAGTGGTGTAAAGCAGTGCAGCATCCAGCTGAGGCTCTCTGCCATGTGCTTTATTTTTCACTGTTCAGCTCTAAAGCCTTGCTAGCTCACTGTGTGTTTCCATCACAGCACAGCCGAGTTGGGTCAGACAGAGCATCCCAACCCTGTGCCCTGTCAGTCCAGTGCAGGGTGCCCAGCAGGGACACAGTGACCAAGGTTCAGCAGACCAGCAGGCTGCAAAAAGTTTGAAGATTTTCTGATCATGGGTGCATTTGGTTTTTTTTTTTTTTTTTTGCTGTCATTGTTCTGGATGAGGTTTCTTTTTTCTTCCCACTCTCATATGGTAAATCTTTCTGAAAGCATTGAAGAGTCACCAGCTGCTGGAATATTCAGCTCAAACCTCCTGCCTAGCCCAAGGCCTCTTGCAGGAAGGGTCTAACCCAGGGGCTGTGTATGGAGGAGCCAGGGCTTGTATGGGGCCAGCTCTTACCTGGGGCAGCAAAACACAGAACTGAACTGTAACACAAAACTGAATTGTCACACAAAACTGAGGCACCATTGAGACTGACTGATTAAGCTGTTCTGGTTTCTGAGACTTGTTTGATATTCATGATTCAGAGAACAGTTGAAGCATGGAAGCAAACCCAGTGCTATTATCTCAGTGGTACTAGGTGTGAGTTCTGCTTGTTTCTCTAGAGAGCCTGCGGAGAAGAATTGCTGAAATGCCGGAGGTTGGGGTACATTGTTCCTGAGCACATGAAAGAGACGGTAGGAGATCAGTGGGCTGTAGCAACATGTATTCTTGTTATCACTTCAGGGTTACGAACCTTGTGATACTGAAACCTTTTGGCTGGCCCACTCCAGTAAATGTTGCCTTTTAAGGAGCTGGAATTTATGCAGTTTGTAAACCATACTCCTTTCTTGCTTGCATTCCTCAAATATAGCAGCTGTAGTTCAGGGTCTGTGGACAGGAAAGAGATTCATTCTGCCTTTAATTTCCTTTTGAGAAAATGTATAAGCTGTGCCTCTGTAGTTAGTACAAAATTTTATGAAATTTTGAAAAAAATTTTATGAAATAAATTTTAAATTGTAATTCATACCTTCATCAAAAGAAACCATCATTGCTAAAAGTCTGTGTGACTCGTGCTTTATGCTTCTAGCTCTATAGGCCCTATGAACACCCCCCCTTTGCTATGCCTTCATTACCAAAAATTTGAATGGTTCCTAATAAGAAGTGGCATGATGTTATTTATGTGTTTAATGTGATATTTATACTGTTTAACGTGTATAAAACATTCCCATAATGGTGACTCTCCGGACTTTTCAGAATTGTCACCTGCCGTGAGCACTTCACTTAACCTGATTTGTGTAAGTAGTTTCAATGTAGGCAGGAGACATTGTGCTTGACCAGGGATTTAAAGATCTTGACCTTTAGGAGCCCCAAACCCACAGAATAACCAGTGAAGAGCAGCTCTTCCCTTTAAGTTCATTGAAGACTAAGTAAATGGTTGCTTAGCCTGAAATCTCTCCTGAAAGGAGTTTCAGTTCTACATCCTGTAATTATCTGTGAACTTTTACTGTCCATGACAGAGCTTGAGAATATTAAAACCCAGCAGAAAGAAAATCCCCTGCCAAAGATCAGAGAGGTGGAAGAGACCTGGAAGTGCTTCCCCAGCCCCTTCATCCTGCCCCAGTGTGTTCTAGGAGCTCAGGGGATATGATGTGATTTCTCTGTTGATGAGGATGACTGACCATTGTGTGGCAGGTAAGAGAATAGTAAGTGAGGAAAGGCAAAGACTCTGAAAGAATTCTTTGAGTTTTATGAAGAAACTCCTATTTCATGATTTGATTCTAAATTCTGACTTACTGTCAGAGGTGGAATTACACTACTTAAATAAGGTAATTTGTGAAAGGAGACTCATAATGGTCAAGTGTTTGCTTTGTTGGCTTTTTCAGACAAATAAGGTTTTTTTTTTAATCACTTACAGTTAATCACTTGTGGCTGTCTATTACATTATTGTGAACATATGTGAGACTCCATAGTTTTAAGGAAGAGATATTTCTCAGTACCAGAGGGTAGTGAGAGTTTTGTCAGCTTAAGCATAATGACATCTCTGAAAGCATGACATTTCTATTAAGCAAGGAACTATGTCTAAGTCTTTTTTTTTTTTTTTTTTTCCAAGTACTTTATTAGAAAGATGAATATAGCCTAGGCACAATGGTGTAACTCTTAAGCATCCCCCACTCCCACCTATCCCTCTGATTCTTTTTCTCTCTCTCTCGTGTCTCTGCTCCCATCAGTTCTCCACAGCCAATCTTGGTGTAAGCTGCTCTCTTGCAGCTACTGCAACACCCAGGGAATGGCTCACAAATGCAGACTTGCTCACAGAGGAGCTGCTTAATCATATTAGGAGGATTTTCAGTGTTGGGTTTTAGGCACCTCAGGAAATAGACTGAGATCTAATTTTTCCCATACCTATGTAATTCCATAAATTGAATAAAATTTTTGCTTCCTTATACTAGAAACCACTCCCTGCTATTCTGCTTAGAAAATGCCCTGGAGTTTTCAGCTATAACATATATTAGTTTTATTAGATAAATTGTATCTATGTGTATCTTCATTAGCAAGATTTCTGAAACACCCCAGTTCTCTTTTATTTAAGTAAACCCTTGTTGTTGCTATGCAAGTTATGCTCATTGAATTGCCAGTTTGTTCAAACATACTTTAGAATTTCAGGTGTCACCCCACCTCCCCTGACAGCACAGAGAATAAAATTGCCATCTGAAGCAGTGGGAAGAAAATTAATAATAATAACAAAAACCTAACAAACAAACCCCCCCTGTTGCTATACTGACTTTTGACACATGAGGATCCCTTGGGGGATAGTGGGAAACAAGGGTTAAGCAGGAAAACTGAAATAGACTCTGCAGTCTCTATTTTCTGCCTGACTCCAGGGGCACTGCAGACAGCTGCTGCAGATTGAGGCAGACTTGTAATTTGCCTCTTGGGTCTGGGAAGGAATTAAGGAGCAGTAACCAGTCTCTTATGGGGTATCCAGTCTCTATAACTAGCATAAGCATAATATGAAGGCCAGATCCTCAAAGATACATAACCATGATGGGTAAGGCATGCTGAAATACCCTTCAGTTGAGATCCATACTATGTGCTTTAAGTCTTAAAAAAAAAAAAAAAAAAAAAAGGCAAAAAGAAAAGAAATTCAGCATGTACAATATTGACTGGAAGTTCACTATTCTAGTGCTGGTGAAGAGCAATCATAGAGCCTGATGCAAATAAAGACATTTTCCAAATAAAGCCTGAACATGCTGTCAGTGTCCTCTCAAGCTGTGCTCGAGCCTTGTGTTTCCTGTTCACTGGCAATGGCTGAGCTGGTGCTCTGAGAAGGGAATACTGATGTGTGCCCTGGGGTGCTGCAGCTTGGTACTTGGCTCTTCCCCCAGGGTACTTGATTTCTGTCACTTTGGTAAGAACTTTGGCACAGCTGCTGGGAATACATTGCCCATTCAGGGCCAAATGGCCAGAAGCAAAGAGACAATATCAACAGTCTTGTTTCTTAGGGATTTGTTGAAACATGGCTGTTTAAACTCTCCAATGGTGTGCAACCCAGCCGAGAAGCTCTGGAGAACTGAGAGGAACTTTTTCATTATTGCTGGAAGTGATAAATTATAGTAACATTTGCAAACTTGATTGCTTTGGGTTCAACCTTCAATAATACAAATATTATATAGTACAGATAACAGGAAATATACATCTTGTTTTATAACTATTTGATCACTATATATAACCAGCATCTTTCTTCTGCAATAATTATTGAAAAGTGCAGTTTATTGTTTAAGGTTTTGTGCTGACCTTTTTATATATAGAGATAGATTAGATAGATAGATTAGATAGATAGATATAAATTTATATGTGAATGCTGCCTTAAGCTTTGAGTGGGAGAATCTGGGGCTTGTAACAGACCTGGGACAGGATCAGTTTTGACTCTCTCATTTTGCTGCTGCTAAGGTGACTTTTTTCAGTTGACTCTGACAGCTCCTTATGTGTAAGTATCTGCTTCTCACTTCTACCAGGAGCAGATTCTTGTACAGCTTTGATTTTTCTGCTTGTGAGGCATATTTTCTCATAGTACATCAGGAGCAGACATGCTGAAAATTGCCTTTTCCAACTGGACACAGCCATATAAATAATTGGCACCGTGCATGGCAATTATCACTTCAAACTCCTTGAAAAGTCTCACTTCCCAGGAGTTTGAAAAGAGAAGGTCTGCCATGCTCTTAATGTGCTCTCTATTTAACTGCAAGAAATCCATCTGCTTTATGGAATTTTGTCTGAATTTCAGCAGTGTCTTAAAGACAAAGTTAGAGTGGGATTTTGTGGGTGTGCCTCTGGTTTGTTTTGTTCTGTTTTTTTTAAATAAAAGAGCAGGCAAGAAGGCAGGAACACCCACAATTTTACATCTCTTCTTATTTGATCAAATGTAAGAAACACTGCATTTTTGCTTTCATTCCTTTAAATTAGTTTCCCTCTACATGGTTTATAGGGAGCTTATTTCATGAAGATCATGATGCATATCAAAATTAACACAATTTTTTCCCTGAATAATTTAACCCAGTAAATGCTCATACTTTGTAATCTTTGTATGAACACTCTTCCAAGTTTGTGTGGTCACAGAGGATGGGAAGGAAAGGGGCAGAAAAGTAATTTGCAATTGACACCTGTGCTTCCTCAGGATTTTCCCATTTTTTCCTTAAGAAGTAGCTCTCATGTAATACTAGGAGGGGCTGTGCTGTGTTCAAGGCTTGCCTCTGAGCAAGAAATTCTTTATATGCACATGCTACTGGCTGAAAGGACTGCTGAACACCTTGCAACAACAGTTCTAACATGAATTTTGGGGTAAATGTATCAGTTTAACCATCCTTAAAACAGGTGTTCTGAAAACATGAGTATTTAATGACTTATCCTGGCTAACATTTCAGATTCAGATTTTTCTAGTCTAACATATTGTCCGTGTAGATTCCTTTTCTGCTCTTTGTTACTTGCTGGTGATTCATTAAGTAGTGTGATCAGCATGAAGCATTCTGAAAAAAAATAAATGCTCAGTTGCAAATCAGTTCAGTAATCTCCTCTCACTTAGCAAAATCCTTTATCCTTTTTAGATGAGTAGAAAAAGTCTAATTCAAGGGACTTAACATATGCAGATTTGGTTAAAGAGCATGTTCCTTTTTCGGTGATGAATATTGAGCTTGAGTAAAATCCAAGCTAATCTTTACCCTGTTTTCCCCTCTTATCACATAACAGACAAATGTTTCCTGCAGCTACTGTGTCACAGCAGAGCATCTGCCTCTGTATGAACCAACTGCCAGATAGCCTTAGCAAGCAGTCAATTTATGCAGTTGACAGGTTTATTACTTTATCAGATATTTGCTCAAGGACAATTTTATTATATGCAAATCATTGACATAAATTGGGGAAGAATGAATTTATTAAGGGATCTAAATTAATCTTTCACCATTTTGTATGTGCATTTTTATTATGTAATGTATTTATTTCTAGAATATTCATTTTTCTGAGAGCTGTGCTGCAACTACAGGATTTGTCAGGGTTGGGTTAATGCTGATTTGTGTTTTGCATTTATTAAGAGTCTCTACCTTAAGGCTGGCCAGAGTTCAGAGAACATGGGCTATAGTGAGCTTGGGCTTGAGACAGGGAGTTAAAAATTCATACACATGATTTTACTGGACTTGAATTTTTAAAGTGTAAGGTGAAAAAAAAATCAGATCCCTACTCATGGAAGCAAAAGGACAGTCACCTGCTCTGCAGACCTGATTCAGACCCTAGTCTGTCTAACTGACTGGGCAACTATTTTTAATTTATCAATACAGAAATCCTAAACAAAAGATTTGGGAAAAAAACCCAAACACACCCCCCCTCCAAAAAACCAACCAAAAAACAAACCCCAAACAAACCCAAACCACCCAAAGCAAAACAATACAAACCCCCTCCCACAAACAAGAAAATCCCACAACAACAGCCAGGCAAGGAAGAACTCTACAACACTTAAACAATTAAATTGGAATAAATATTTACAGGTTGGGATGCCTATTTTGTTTTGCTTGGTTTTAAATCTTATGTTCTGGCATTCTTCTTCTCCTTTTTGGGGGCACTTTATGTCCCCATTCCTGCTCTCAGATCAAGCTTTCACAGATAACCATGGCAAATAATTGGTGTTGCCTTCCTCAGTGATGACATCAGGATCTGGACACTTTCTGCAGTAGAGGAGTGAATATGTCTTGTGCATTTTTTATTTTTTCTTTTTTAATTGAGAAATGAAATCTTATGCTGACTCAGGAATAATGACATGTCTAACACCTGAAGATTTTGTGGTGGGAGAAGTCTGCCTTTTTCTCAGATCTGTTTAGCACTAGATAAAGGTTATGGCTTGAGAAACCTGTGTTCAGAATTTGGCTGAGTGTGTTATTTGCTACATTTGTGCTACAGCCTCCATCAAAAAACTGGGAGTTAAAGCAAGGTTTTGGAGTAAATGACTGCACTGAAAAGTGTGGAATGCTCAGGTTTCACCTTCATTGGGGCATAAAATCCTTAGATGTAAGCTTGTAAGACCAGGAAAACATAAGGAATCCAGTTTACCTGAACTTGGGTTTAGAGGTCCATAAAGACTTATATAGACCCAAAATAAATTTTGTATCTTCTCTGAGAAATTTCTCCCTGTCTTCTCCAACTCACACTGAGCTGGTAGAGCATTCAGTCATGTCAGAGGGTGCTGAGAAGATATTCCATTCTTCTTGTCTGAAAAAAACCAAGGTTTGCTGACTTTCCTCTATATTAGAAGACACTCAAGAGTTTCCTCAACCACCTGAGGGAGCTGGTTGAAAAAATACTAATTTTCTTGGAGCAAGACAATTATTTAGAATACATAATTGTCATTCAAGAGATTCAAGAATTTTCTGAAGTTTTCTGTTTAGAGAAACTTGGTGAGAAAAAAAAGGAAAATAACTTGGAAAAATTATTTTCAAATTAGTTTTACTGTATGATTTTTCACTTGTAGGTTGTACTTAAAGATTTTAATTTTTGAAATTAGCAATACTGCAGTTTCTGAAATATAACAAATTCTATTTTTTATAAATTTTTTAAACTTATTTGAAACAGTCTATTGCAAATTCTGTTTTGAAGTTTGGATGAAAGAATCATAGTATGTAAAACTGTAATTTGAGTCAGATAACTTGTCAGCATCTTGTGCCAAAACCATTTCATTCATTTTGGAGTTGTCAAAGTGAGTTTTCACAGATTTTAAGGGATTTTTTTTCTTCCCTGATGGATTATTCTGTTTATATTGTTTTCTCAGTCATCATTCATGATTCTTTATAATTCTCAAGTACTTTTTACTCAAGTAACACATGGGGAGAAAATAATTATTATAGATTTTTCTTACCTTCATCCTACCTTACCTTTCTTAGAGATAATTAATATAGTTACAAAAGTTATGCTTCATAATACTCTATTTTTTAGAAAAATGAAAAGGATGCTGGATTTCTGTGTTAGATGGACTTCAGGCTTTTGTAGGTTGTGGAAGATCTCCATAGTTTTTACTGCATTTGAACTACAGAGTGCTTGAGCCTTCTGTGTCCATCTGAAATTTATTTCATGCATTTGATATTCTACTTTTAAACAGAGATATCCATATGAAATAAAAAATAGGTATATGCTATACTGAGTGTATCCAGAGCTCTCTGATATTTGGAAGTTTGAAAGCTCTGGTTAAATCCTGCTGTAATGTTGCCCTATCTCAGGGTATTGTTACCATAATTCCTGAATGGGTGAGTAACTCTGATAAACAAGTATTGGTAGTGTCATTAATTCATATTTAGTAGGAATGAAAGCATTGAATGGAAATTGAATTAAATATATGATGACATTCAATGACACATAATTCACAACTTGTTATGGTATTTGAGAATGGGAGTCCAGATATTAGAGAAATGCAAAGACATTTTATGGAGCACATCATGTTCCATACTATGAATAATCTCATGTTCCTCTTGGAAACAGAACAGTGAACTCTGTGGAGGTGTCCAACAGTGGTAAAAGAGACCTGGCTTGAGTGTAGCCTTAACAATGGGTGAGTATCACATATTAGGTATGTGATAGCAGGGACCTGGGCTCATTCTACTGCTCTGGTTTGAGGCTGGGCTCATAATAACTCTTGAGGGCTCTGCTCTCATGCTTCTGGTAATGGAGAGCACTGTTGACAACATCTTCAGGAAACACAGCAAGAGCACTGGTTTTTTTCTCCTCTGGTTCCTGAAGAGACCTTCAGGGTCCTTGCATCTTGAGTTTTCCCATTCAACCCAAACACTTAAACGAAATAATTCTTGTATTCATCCAGCACAGTGCCTCTGTAAAGCTGAAAGATTAACTTTAGGTTTAAGGTATGATTTGTGGGTTAATATTAGTGAAGGATTATATGTAAGTATAGAAAGATTTGTGGTTCCATTTTCTACTTGTAAACTCTTTGCCTCATTCCAGCCATGTATAAATTTTACCTTTGGACATCTGTGCTTTTAGACTGTCAGGGAGATCTTTCTCAGGCAAAAATATCTGAGCTACCTGTCGGGGTTTTTAAATAGCTTCTGTTTAGCAAGGTGATACACTGAAAGAAGCACTGTGAACTGTATCTGCTAATGTAAACCAGAAAAGTTAGAAGGCTCACATTTCTCACCTCAATAAGAGTACTATCCTTGTTAATCAATATATAATAAACCTCAGATGTTCATTGAAATTCTTCTTTCATGCCAAATCTTGATGTCATGTTGTTTTGCCAATAAGCATAAGTGAGATTTATCCTATATAGAGCTTTTCAACTTCTTTATGTTAGAAAATTTTTATATTTTACCTCTGGGTATAAAATATATATTGTGTATATGTGCACAACATATTTCCATATGAGTACTATTAGAAAAGTGTCTATCTAAATATAAATAGTTATTTTGCATTGTTAATACTTGTAATTCTGTGCAAAGCTCTGGTTTTGAAGGAGAAAGGTCACACCACCTTCCCTTTCCCAAAACTTCATGATTCCCAACTCAATGTAATCATTTCATGACATGAAGATTTTTAGTAGTGCCTGATTTTCTCATATTAATTCTGTGTGTCAATTAGCAGATTCAGATTCTTTAGAGTAAACCTTACAACTCTTGGAGTAATAGATTCCTGCTGGTGGTTTATGACAGAATAGCATTACTTCTTCAAAAATTCTTTCTGCTATTATATTGCCATGCTTTAATGACAACAGGAAATCATCAATCAAATGAAAGTTCTCTGTGTGTCACTTTAAAAAAATCCTGATTTTAATGGAGAGAGAGATAGAGTTTAGCAGGGGAAGACAGATTGTAAGTTGATGGAGTTGTTCAGTCTAAAGTCTCTTAAAAATACTGTTTTTCAAGGCATGAAGAGTGAGGTTGCAATCCATTTTCATTCCAGCCCAGGAAATCTTGATGTTCTAACATTTCCTGTACAAAGAAAACAAACAATACCAGAAATTTCAAATTCAGATATGTAATAATCTCTCTTCTGCCTTCTTTGCATACCTTCCTTCTTGGTCTGAAAGACAGTAGTTATTGCCTCTAATGTAACAATAATAGTATTACAGTATATTACATACATAATATTCTCCTTAAAATGAAGATGTTATAAATTGGTAATTCCATATATGTGTGCATTTGTATATATATGATTATGTGGAGATCATTTAGAAGAAATTGTCTTCCCTTTTAATATAGTTTTCCAGTAACCCTGAAGTCATATAATGTCATTTTCTTTCTTGGTTCAGTACACTTCATGTAAAGAAGCACTAAAACAACTGCTGAAATTGAAGGGAGAGATAGAAAGACAAGTTCTCTTCTGTCCTCAAACGTTTTAGATAGCAAATTCTTATAGACGAAACAGAATAATAGAAGAACATGGTTAGGTGCAGCAGGAGATTGAAAGTGAGGAAATGTAAATGTGGCATCAGCACTGTGCTGGGAGGAAAAATCAATTAACCTGTACAAGTTAAAAAGTGGTGAAAGGGCTGAAGGGGTTTCAGGTTCAATGTTGCTTGTCTTTTTCCCACTATTGAGTACTTCTAGTGGGTGTCAGAGGGGAAAAAATGATGAGTGTGAAGAGGAAATAAAGCAAACAAAAAAGAGGCATACTTCTAATAAAAAGTGAGTTGTACAGTCAAATAAACATAGTAGAATAAACTACATTGAAAATTACTTCATGAGAGCCTATATCCATCCAGGGCTTCTGAAGTGATCTCCTAAACTTTGTTGAGTTTTTTGTTGAAAACTGTTTCAAAAGGTTAATAAAATAGGAGATGTTTTCATAAATGTTTGGTCAATTTGAATAGACTGCTCTGTATTTGGAAGCAATGGGCTGCTTACAGCACAGCTCTAATACATCTTAGCCATGTATTTTCACCCAGAATTCAGGCTAATTACTTTTCTCCTCTGCTTCTGTGAATTCTCAAGCCATCTTTTAAAGTAGATTCCTAGTAGGGAGTGGAACTTGCTCAGAAAAACAGATTTGTGAGACATGAAATTATGAAGACCATAAAGGAAATAGGAGAAGAAGTATAATCTAGATTCTTAATTAATAGCATTGTATCTTCTCCTTCAGTATTGATCAGTGCAATGGCAATATAAGGAATGTATATGCATTTTGTGGGGTGTGGTAGACATTCTCTATTTCTATAGAAGGCCTGACTCAAACTATGGTCGAAAAAGCTGAGCTTGAAAGAGGAAAAAAAAGCACAAGTAATGAGATGCTGGATTAATGCAGTGATGAAACAAAATACCACTTTAGCCACTAACTCTATCAATTTGCAAATTCTGCACTGAATTAAGGTGACTTGTGATTTATACAGAGCTGATCACAGCAGATCCCTCTGTACATCACATCATTGAAGACTGTATTTGAATGTCTTGGATTATTTTCAAGACTGTATTTTTCTAAAGATTTCTCAGCCCAGCCTTGTTTGGGTCAGTGTTTCCTGCTATGTCCTAAATAAAGTTCTAGTTCTGCCCTGAGTTGTTATTCCCAGAGACCTGAGGAGGGCACTTATGCAGGCCCATATTCAGAATTAAAGTCTGCATTTTATGCAGTGTTAGAAACTTTTTCATGCACTTAAAGCTCATTTTCAGGCTTTGTCCATCCCATTCATTACAAGCAAATCTTTTTTCTGTAGTGCCTAAAATAGCCTCTTGTATTTTATATAGTGTAAAATAAGTTTATATTAAAATAATAGGAAAAAAGGGCAAGATATTAGACCTCTTTCATAGATTGGGAAAACAATCTAGTTCTCCTAGTAGCCTATCTTGCATAGGTGGCAGGTCTTTTATTCTTGAATTACACGTGCTTGCTAACAAACTCTTCATAGCCTTTGTTTGGAGTGATTTCTTTGAAGGTTGTCAACCTTCCAATAATAAAAGGAACTTGAACAAAACTATAGTTCTGATTCAGCTGAACTGTAAGAGTTATTGAAAGACTAATTCAGATCTGTCATTTCCAGAGTAATTTCTGATAAACTTCAGGGGACTGATCTCAGGTCAGCTGTGGGTAAAATTCTTTTCTTAGGCTGTGTGTGAGTAGAGAAATTCCATTCAAAAAGAGGACAAAAGACAAACACTCTGTATTCATAACCTCAAAATGCAGCTACCTTCCATATATCAAATAGAATGTCTGAATAACTCACTTTGTTTGAGAAGTTCATCATTCAGGCTAACAGCAGCATAATGATCAAATATTTATAACCCAAGAAGCACTTTTTTTTTTTTTTTTCCCTAGTACCCACCTCCAGCACCCCTACTAGAATTTAACTCAGTTATATACATGGTCACTATTTCTCTGGTCCAGAGGACAGCCTTGTAATCACTTAGAAACTAGCAGGAGCCAGATATCAAAACCACTCTCCCACATTTAGTGCTGTTGGCACACAAAGAAACTTTAGACAGAGTACTTCTGGTTTTAGCAGAGACCCTTTGCCACATGCATAAACTCAGTACAGCTACAGTTGTGTGGGAGACTGAAAGAGCAATGTCACTAGGCTAAAATTCACCAATTGTTATTCTTAATTATGTTTGCATGCATAATTCATAATTATCCTTCATAGGCAAGAGAAGAAAAAAGATAAGATTGAACAGAATCCTTCACAAAATAACTACAATATAATTAGGCAATATATTTAACATGCTTATTACCAATTTGATTTTTAGTTGCAAAGCTAAATAATGTTTCCCTTTGGAGGGAGAAAAAAATACTAGAAAAAGAGGGGTGAATTGGAAAAAAAGAAAACCATTGCTTTGCCTTACCCCATGTGGTGAATGTTTCTGTTCTAACAAGCTTCTCCTGCCAACAAATGTAAGAACAGAAGGTCAGACAAAAGGAGGGCTGGGCTGTGCTCATCATGTTAACAGGAGCTGCTGAGGGTGCATTTCATCCTCCAGACCAGGCTTTGTGGGAGGGGGCTCAGTTCAGCACCAGTGAGAGCCTCTTCCCTCCCAGCTCCTCAGAACACACTTCTGTTTCCTGGACACAGAAAGACACCTACCACACAAGCTTGGCAACTTTATTCAAAATGCCTCCAGACACCTCCTGACATGGGACTGAACAACTCCTCACCTCAAAGTCACTGTGGTGGTTCCAATGTTTTTCTCCCTGAAAATCCTAAAGAATTAGGTGCATGACTACTGAACATATTTTAGTCTTACTACATGGCAACTGCGAGAAGACATAAGATTTTCATGCAAATTGTAGAACTGATAATTTTATTTTTTTTTTTTTTTATTCTAGCAGTCAAGTTGACCTGAATGGGACCTTCTGAGAAGGCACAAATGGCTACCATTTGAAAAATCTGATTTCAAAATTTACAGGACTGTTGCCTGTGCTGGAAAAAAAATATCCTATGCAAATATTCACTCATAATCTCTCTGTTTAAAAGATATCCTTGCTTTGCACTTCTGTCACTACAGTGCAATCATCTGCTAGTGTTTATGTACCTTAAACAACCATTAATTATAACCTGTCAAGGGTGTTGTATTATTTACCTCTAAAATCTTGAACAAATGTAAATTGTGCCTGAGTCTTCTAGAATTGAAAATAGAATTTAATCCTCTGCCTTGGCTAGAAGTAAATCAGAGCTTTAGGAAAGCCCTGCAGGTGTTTTAAAGTTAGCACAGTACTGAATTTACTTAACATATCCATGTAGGATTTAATTGAAAGCAACTCAAACCATGTTCTTCCCCTTCTCCCTAGTCTCAAATGACCAAATTTTTCAATCTGTGATAACCCTGCAATTAATTTTCAATAGTGAGAAAACAGTTTATTCTATCAAGATGGCACACTTCCTTAGTCACAAACTGCTTAAGACTTCAAACTTCAAATAGCTTCAAAAACAAAACATCAGATAAAATTTTACTTTGAAAAGCAGGAAGAAGCTCCACACTCTAGTATATCACACTAATTCAGAAACTAGTCTCTCACTATTGCTCTTCCCTAACACTTGATTTAGGCATGGATTTAATTTTCCAGGGTGCTGCACGTTCCCCTTGCACACTGTTGTTGAGGGCTGTATTAAAGGCATCCTCTAATTCTAAAGCACATATTCCTTATTCAGAAGAGTTTTCAAAGCAAGGAAATTCCTTAATCTCAGCAGACACTTCCAAAGATTGTGTTTGAAACAGTAACTGGTCATTTGCACACCCTTTGCTGGGCTTTGTTCAGAATCCAAATATTCCACGTTTGGACCTTCAGTATTGGATTCTTTTCACTCAGTGTTGTAGTGTGGGGCTGTCAGATTTCCATCTTGCTGGAGGTCTGTCCCTAGATCCTTGGGGAATTGATGGGCTCCCCAGGATGGCCCCTACCCAGTGCTTCCCTCTGAGGGAACACAGAGTGACAGCCAGGGCTTTTTGTCAGAGCTCCTTTTGAGCATTGCTGGGTCATACCCACTGTTCTTTGTGCAGATTTGGGATTATCTAGGGAATGATTGTGAATATGATTCCATGAAATCTGATCTGAAGGAGTAAAGCAGTTGGAGAGTGCTGCAGGTACATGAGCACATGACTTGGTGCATTGGCCTGAGGCTGTCAATGCATCTCCTTGCTTACCAATGCTATTTCATGGCCAAAATACTTCTGCCTGCCTCCAAAACAGGCCTTTGAGCAGTGCTTTAGTTATACAGAAACATTATCACTTGGACAGATTTTCAGGTGACAGTGTTAACTCTGAAATGGGAACCCTTAAATGTACTGGAGTAATGAAAATACAAATCTTAGTATAGCCACTTGTGGGAGCATTGTAGGCATGTCCACAGACACCAGAGTTGAAAATAATGGTGAAAGAAAATGTCAGTTGAAAGCTATGTAAAGAATGTGTCAGAATATAATTTTGTGGAAATGAACTCATATTAACTATCATCTTTTAAAACAATTTTAAAAAACAACCTACAAAGAATGTCTGTCATAACTTGCCTCAAAGTGTGGCACAATGTTCATCTATTGGTATTAGAGAAATTTAAAATCTGCCATAAAACAAGTAACATAACAAGGACATAAAACAGTGTCCTGCTTCCTTCAGGGATACACAACCAGGAAATTTCTAGAGGGATTAATTCTGATCTCTCATCCACCATGCTCTTAAGTACAATAAAGCCAAATGGTGAGAGAAACTCTACTCCTGATTTAATTATTGCAATACCTCTGCTATTTTGCCTGTAAAGTCACTTCTGGATCAATAATAAGGAGGAAAATTAGTTTAAGAGATCACAGCCAATTGCTGTGAGGAGATTGGAAAGAACAAAACAATCCTGTAATATCTCTAACAAAATATCTCCACAGACTGTTCCCTGGATTTATTTGGTTTTCTTTGGAGTTTTTTCCTGTCTGTTTTGGGGATTTTTAAAATGAAACAAACTTTTTTGATGAGCACCCAATTTTGAGAATGTGTATAACATAGGTTATACAGGGGAAGTTTCAGAAAGATTTGTAAGTTTAAAAAAAATGGAAGAGGAGAGGCAAATTATGAAGGAGTTGACTTCAATTTTTGTGAAAGCACTGAAAGCATTAGTTTATTTTTGAGCTCAAAATGGCAAAGTCAAAATCTTGACTAAAAGCTATATTGTATTTGTGCTCATTGAAAGGCAGTGTACTATGTTTTGGTAAAAATAAGCTGTTCATTCACCAAAAGAGGTAAAATTGGAAATCCTTCAGAACAGGACAAACAATTATAAGAAATCACACATAAATCACAGGTAACAAATATCATATTGTCACAAGGGAATATTCATCCCCACAACATATCACAATAATGTCATGTATGCAGTGCCTGGAGCTGTGATATATTTTGCAGCCCAGGAAAACCATGAAATTTTTCTCCATTTTACTTAGCATTGGAAAGACTCTACTGTGTCCAGGTCTGGGCACTCCACTGCAGGGAAATAGAAATTGTGTGAAGAAACTGAAAAGGAACTCAGCATAATTTTCCCAGAAAAAAAGGAAGAAAGGAAATTAGGGATGTTCAGCATCAAGGGGGTGATGTGAAAATGTTTTCCAGTGTAATATGCAGAGAAATAGGGAACTTATTCTTCTTGTCTAGGATTGGTAAAATAAACAAACATGATTTTAAAATATAGTAAGGAAGATTTAAGTGAGACCAAGGAAAGCTTCCTACTGAAAAATATTATGGAGCATTTGACTGAGTTTTTTTACCTCTCAAGGTTCCTCCTGGAGCTATGGTCTGTATTCCTGTTATGTGGATGAAGTAGTTACACACTGATATGTTTGTAATTTTGTGGATCTTTCAAATCCAAGCTAAGCCCCTGGGTCTCTTACTCAGACTGTAATTTCAAATTCCCTAAAGAGCTCAGAACATATGTATAGTATGCAGAGTTTATATAGCCATCTTGTTTTACATCGTTTTAAATGTCTGAACAGAAACTGCTCCCAGTCCAAAATCTGGATGCAAATACCCTGGAAATTTCTGGAGAGCATTTCAACCCTGTATTCAAGCTTGAATTATGCATCCTAAATCCCTATCTGATTTGGAGCTATTTTGTGCAAGAAAGCATTTGGAATTAATTATTTTTTGCAGTTTTTAATTAGAAAAAAGAATCTGACTGATTACATTCCCCCCTTCAATTAACTAAAATAATTTCACTTCTGGGCTTATACCTTGCATTTCAAATTGCAACTAAACATGCATAGTAAAGCCTGATGGTAAGATCCCTGAAAATAAAGGTTCAGAGCAGGAATACTTGGAGATTTTAAACTACATGGGAATAAACAGTAATGCTCCAATGTTTCAGGACAATCTAAGGTTCTTTTCTCTCCTCTATTTGTTCCCAAAAGAACACTTACTTTTATGTAACACAAAAATACCAAGATTTGCAGTGGGAATACTTCACATCTACAAATGGCTGTCCCACTGGGATTTGTAGCACTGTTTTAGATTTCTGTTTCCTGCTTCAGATTTCTGATTCAGTTTCCTGAAGTTTCACCATCACACCAAATGCCTTTTCAGAAGGGTTCTGTTTTAGTACTTTTCTGATTATACACAGCTCTCTTTATATACCTCGATTGGATTACATTGAATCACACTGTCAAATTAATTGAAAAACATGGTCTTTCCATAGCAAAAACTTATGTATATAAAAGGCAGCAAGTCATCAGCACATACTAAATATGATTTGTAGTTTTAAAAAAAATAATTTGTTTATATCAAATCTTCTTGCATCTTTTTTTGGAGGACGAAGAGAGGTTTGCATTAGTACTGGTTGCAAGGCATTGTCCAAGCCAAGAGAGAGACATAGAATTCCATTTAACTTCCCATATCTTTTATGGTCTACTACCCTTCTTCAGTTTCCACCTTAATATGTTTTGTTCTGTTTAAGAGTAATTCAGTTTAAAGCAGGACTTTCAGGTTTTGCAGGTCAGAAAACCTCAGTCATCATCTCTAGGTATTTGTGCAGATCCTCCCTGTGCCTTGGTCATGCTGTTTCATTTGAGCCCTACAGCTCAAATCCATACCTTTTCAGTCAGCTCATTCAGCTAAAATTGATGTCTGGATTCATCAGGCCACATCTTGGTCACTGAGCCTGGAGAAATGCAGTCTTGCTTTCTGCATATCTGTATAAATTCATTTTTCTAGCCCATCATTCAGGTTTCATATCTCTCCAGTGATTTTCTATTGCATCAGAGAGAAGTCACTTGTCTTCCCTTTCAAGATTGTCACCCCACCTAATTTATCCTTATTTGTTCACACCAAACTCTTTTATTTTTGAATCTGGTCATTCTTTCTTTGTCAATATGACTGAAAAGTTAAACTGTGTTTTGGCTTTGTCTCATTGGGACATCATACTTGGGAGTCACTCCCCAAAAACTGCTGCAGACCATTCTTTCAACATCCATGAAAAAATAGACTGTCCTAAACTCAACATGATTGGTTTCAGATTAATAGGGTTTTTTTCTTCATTTTGTTTGTTTGGGGTTTTGTTGGTTGTTTTTTTAACACCTACAGTATACATTTTAGGGTACATCTCTAAGATCACATCTTTGTTTGCTGATCTATCTTAAAAAAAGACAAAAGCATATGTAGCTGATTTACACAGAAATTTCAGGAGAAAAATATGCAAGACTTTAGAAAATATATAATAGGGAAAGTGTAGCCATTTTTTGTTAATTGCATTAATAACCACCAGAAATTCCTGAACAATTGCAGATTGTATTTCTGCTTGAGACACTTGTGTAGTTGAAAACTGTAGAATTCAATTAATAATTAGGTATGTTTAGCTGAGTTTATAAATGGCTCCCTGGTAAAAATAAGCATATACCAATTGTTTCAGTAATATTTAAACAGTAGCATAAAGAGGGTGCTGTAAATAATTTCAAAAATTTTGTCCCCAAACAAAAGTTATTATTTAGTTTAGAAATTAATAGGAGCACAGGCATTTCATGCTAAATAAAAGCAGACAATCCAGTATACTATCCTTGAAGTGGCCCAACCCAAATTCTTTAGAAGGGCCCATAGCAGGCAGACATCCTATGGCCCATCTTCATATATGTCTAAATTCTGATCTCACCAGAGATTTTGCTTCAGGGCTTAATCAAGCTGCAATAATTCTTCCAAAATATATAAATTGTTCTCAATGATAGCAACTGTAGATAATAAGCTGCTATCCACATATATTTTTGTAATAGTTTTGAATCTCAAGTGTCTTCAGTAGCTTCTTGCAGTAGACATTGCCATTCCATTTTGTTTTCAGCATCCCCATCAATTCTTTCAGGTGTCCTTTTGTTGTTTTACACACAGAAAACACTGATTTACTTTTGCTTAAATATTCTAGATTTATTTTGTTTATTTCTGCATCAGGTAGAACCCTTGTGTCTTCAATGTTAAAGAGAATAAATCCAGAATATATCCAATACAAACAAACCAAATGCAACCTAAAAAGGATAATATAAACATTGTAATTGTCCTCTTAGGGGCTGTCAGGTTTGCATGGAACATGTCAACTATTTTAACAGGGTACATAATTATTTAAGACTCCTGAACTCTTAAGAAGTATTCACCTGTAGAAAAGTCTGTGTTCATTTAGCAGAGCAGTGGAAAATTCCTTTGACATTTTCTGTTGGAAGTAACATAAATATGCACACATATGCTAAAGTAATTTGTCATAGACCCCTGCAAATTATATATTTTCTTCTCTGCTTATCTCTTCCCAAGAAGTTTTACTTTTTTTGTTTTGCTCTCCAGTTTCCAAGCAATTTGATATTCCTCAGATTGTTCATGTCTTCATACATTAGCTGACTTTCTAAACACCTTATAAGATTTGTTGTATGAAGCATTCCAAGGAAAATGAAATTGAGAGAAAGCAAAAACCTATCAATTTTTGCCACATGCTGGTACAAAACAATGCATGGGAATAATGGTCAGCCATAAATCTAGAAAAAATAAAATTCAACTCAGATAACCTGGGGTAATTTTGAATGTTTTTTTCAAAATCAGCTGAACTTATGGTTACTCTCACAGGATGTGCTGAGCTCTGTGTTGGGTTGGCAGGATTCTGGCAATATGACACTTGTTTTTCTAGACAGAAACTAATTAATTTCTCACTGAGACTTACAAGAAGTTTCAGTTAGTAATCTGTGGGACAATTGCTCCTAAAAGTAGTAATCCAAAGGGCTGAACTCATTGAATCAGAAAGTCAAAGGAGAGCTGTTTTTCAGCACAGACAGGTCTCACCTAAGCAGTTTTAGCCTTCAGTGATCAAATTCTGCATTTTTACCAGTTTTGGAAAGGGAGCAGCAGGCAAATTTAAGGTACAGGTAGACAGCATTTGATCCAAAATGAGCTGATCCAGCAACTCCATGATGCTGAGGGGTAATTTGGCTCATTCTTGATCTTACCTGGTCCCTTTTACAGTGCCACTCTGGCACTTGTGTGGCCTCACAGTGAGATTCTTCAATCCACCACATCAGCAGTGAAAAAATGATGAACTGTACTCCAAGGGTCACGTTCTTCCAGCAGCAACAGTCTGCTCCAGCTTCCTTTCAAGAAAGAGAAGAAACCCTTCTCTGAGCCCCCCTTCAGCTGCTAATCCCTGCCTCCAGTTTTGGTGTGCTTGCCTTTGCACTGCTGGGGCAGGGGCTGGCTGCTGTCTCTTCTTCCACAGTGAGGTGGAGATGAGCAGAGAAGGCTGAAGGAGAGAAATAAAGCACAGAGAAGGAGCCCTGGTGTCACAGTTTTCAGATGCAGGTTTGTTCCCTGGGTAGTCAAGGGACACAAGCTGGGATAGGCAGGGAAGGAGAGGGCCAGAATGACCAATATTCATCCTGCCCAAAACTCATCACTCTTCACTTTTTGTATGTTTGTCTCATTCCTCCCCTGAGAAGCCAGGTGGTCCCTTTTGACCCCTTCTATTCCCCCTTTCTTTGCACTCTCTCCCTGCCACAGTTGCAACCTTGATTCTTTTTTCCATTTGCAACTGAGAAACCCTCTGCAAGTCCATGCATATATTGTTTGGGAGAGCAGCAACTATAATATGGAACCATTCTTCACTGAAAAAATGCTTTGAGCTACATTACAAAAATATTTTTTTTTTAATTATCTTTTTCTTTTTTTCCCTGTAATACTAAAATCTGATTAGGGTTCCATGTTTCCCAGTTTCTTCATGATAATCCATAAAATCAACAGTAAGAAAAAGACACTTATTGTTTGTGTATGCTGAAGTTCTGCTTAAATCTCCAGCAAATTGGAGGCTGAATCATTCATCTGATATCAGGCAGTAATTTTTGTTTTTAAGAGGCAGACCCATTTCTATAGTTTATTTCATTAACTGCCTGACTGGATATGAATGAGTACCATACACCTGCAGTGTTTGCCATCCCTACACATTCATCTCTTATTTTCCTACTGTTTTTCTATCTTTATATCAGATTGTTTTTGTCTTTGCTCTGTGAGCTACTGCTTAGCCACTCTACGTTATATATTTTTCCTCAGCTATATCTGTTTACCCTGAAGATAGTTCAAGTGCTTCTGAAAGAAAAAACAGGCATTGGTCCAAACTTCAACTAGTCTATAAACTAATCATAACTGCAAATATCACACATTTGGTGCAGAGAAGTACATATGACTAATGAGGTTTCAGCCTCTGCTGCAGGCGCTCTTGTAATGAATGTCTTATAATGTACCCAAGTATGTTGCCACTTCCATCTGCTTTTCCCAGCTTATTTTATTTACTGCCATCAGTTAATTCTACAATCCAGTCACGACTCCTACCTCTCATTCTAAGCTGGCAATGGTGTGTGATCTTGCTACTCTCACCTGATTTCAGTGCCAGCTCCATCATTCCTGCTCTCTGCCTCTGTGCTGCTCCCTTTCTGCCTGCACTGCCAGTTCCTTGGCACGGGTGACTGGAGCAGCCTTTCAGAGCCACAGGCTGTTTCCCTTCTCCAGGTTTGGAGCTGCCTCCACCAAAGTGCAGACATGATGGCAAACTTGGAAACAGTGTCCCACACGGACTGAGCTCTTTAGGACTTGGGGCTTTTAGAGCCCTGATGGAACTTGGTTAGAAGAAGCAGTTGGGGGTGGTAAGTAAGGAGCACCTTGAGCAGGAGACAATTTATCTCCATTGAGTTTGGAGAGAAGACAAGGAGGATGCAGACTCATCTCCATAGGAGATGTGTGCTCAATAGGAGATGTTGATGCTCTTGCTCACCTCAACTGAAATAAATTGCAATTAATCTTGTCTAGACTGAGTAATTAAAAACATAGCAAGACAAATAATTTATCCTGTAAGCTGTCATCAAATGAGGAAATATTTACACATAAAAGACCCCATGACAGACTCTTCTAAATAGATTGATAATTTTTTTCATATCTCTCCTTCAGCAACTGCTAAAGTACATCAATCACTTTGGAGTAAAAGCAGGAGATGGCTGGACCATATTTCCCTGAGGATCAAAGCCAGACTGTTGAATTCAGATCAGCCAGGCTGCTCCCACTGAGAGCTGCAGCTGTAAATATCAGCTGACCTTTGCAGTCTATCTAAGCATGTATCTCTAAGCATGGTACAAGTTGATGCAAAATAGCTCCTAATCTTTTTACAGCTGTCATGGAGAAAGGCAGAGCTGCTGTGGTGCTTTATCTTCTGCTAGATTCCAGTCTCTCACCTGCCTGTATTATGTGCCTCTGGTGTGTTGGCTGCATAACCACTGGAGTTTCAGAGTTCATATTTGTATCCACTCAAAGTGTGTAATAAAGACTAGGCAGGGTCCTCAAAGGAAATTGTAAGACTGTACAACTGCATAACAAGATGTGCAACTGTCAGTGAAAAAAGTGAATGTGTCTTTTTAACTAGCCAAAATTATATCATGTAGCTGAAAGAAATAGGTCTCATTTAGTGCCAGAGACAGCTTGGATCCCAAAGAAGTTTCAGTTTAGCCCTCCATGGGAATTTAGTGGATCTCTCACAAAGTCCTTCACTGGACAGTGCAGACATTGTCTGTGTTGTACCCAGACTTTATTTGGATCACTGGAATGGAAAAGCAAAAAGTTGATCACTTGCTTTGGTAGACCAGCTTGAGTTAGTATTTGCCAGCCAATTTGCAAGGCAACTGTAAAAGGCAGAACAATTCAGTGAATTGGAAATAGATGAGATTTAGCAGAATGAGAACCCCATCTTCTAGTAAGTGCTTATTCCTCAAAAATGGAGGTTTCAGACAGATCTTTGGGGAGCAATCAGCTGTAAGGAAATGGATTCCTTTCTTGCTACAGGGACCGTTGCTTTTTGATATCTACTGTTGGCTGATGGTTGTCTTCTATAAGTTTGATTATGGTTCAGCTGACCTGAAAGTCTTGATCTTTTCTATGAGTCTTGCAACTTCTGCTGAACTTCAGGTATTGCTTGACATGTTTAGCTGATTCCATGTTCAGCCTCTACCTGAGCAGGAAGTAAGAATCCAGGTTCTTCTGACAAGTAAAGCAGACTCTTGAGTAATATTTAAGATTCTTCTTAGAATTATTCCTTTGTCTGAATTTCTGAATTTGTATATGCACTTACCTCCAGTATATTTTTCAGCATATCAGAAAAAAGCATGAGGACAGGTCAATAGGATGATTGTTACAGTGGGGAGTAACTCCAGGGAGGGAAAGGCAGCTCAGAACTTTTTAAAGCACTGCTACAGTGGATTTAAAAGAGTAGTTCCAATTCCTCATTGACCTTCCCATAAAAGGGGAAGAGTCCATCCCTGCCTGAGGAATTAGGAGTTACTCAAGCAACTCCTCAAAGTAGCTTGTGACAAATTCCCTTCAGGATTCTGTTGGCTGCAGAAGGATTTGGGACACTGAAGAAATCTGAGCCATTTCACAGCTCCAAACTGTAATGAGGACTGCTGGCCAGCAGAGCAGGAACCCCTTTAGTGAACAGGGAAACGACCTCCTCTGGCCAAAGAAGTTATCAGTTTTATTCACATCTGAGCCTGGCCTCAGCAAATCTTGCATTTTGGATAGTCTCTAGGTGAATGGCTGGAAACTGAGAGCTCATATATTCCATGTTTGCTGGGATAGCTTTAATCAACATTCCAGCTGGAGAAAACAGCTCTTCTGGGCCTTTTAAAGCTGGTCAGTAATCAGCTGGAGCATGCTTGATTATGTCCATGTAGCTCACCAGTGAGTACTGATTGTGAGAGACACACAGAGCTGGGATTTACAGGCCAGCAGAAGTCTGGAATCTTGCACAAGGTAGATTGAACAGTACTTATGAAAAATATCATGTTTAGTATGTGATCACAGAACCATGATCTCAGTATGAAGGCTGAGAACATAATAATATGTGATTCTGTTTTATTTTCCCTGTCCTGCATCTCAATGAAGAACAAAATTTCCCAGATACTTCCTGACACACTGAGAAAAAGTAAAAAATTATGATGAGTTTTTGCCCTGTTCAGCTGGCACCTGATTGCTGTGCTGGTTTAACAGAAGCCATTGGAAGAAGCTTGGCCTGTTCTTTCCTGTCAGTGGTGGCTTCTTTAGAGCAGCAGGATATGGGAGCAGAATATTCTGTACTCAATGTCAGGAGCAGTTGTTACCATTTGTTGGATGAGAACTTAATGGATGAACAGCAGTGAGTTTATTTGCCAGAAATATCAAATGCTAACGAACAGCTTGCTGTAGTCCTGGCCTTGGCTTCTATCATTAACCTGATTAGACCAGAATTATCTGCAATGTTCTTGGGTGTTCTTTCACTGGTATTAGAAGGTCATTAAACAATGGGCATATATTTTGTAAGCTCCACTGGGATTTCTTTTCATTTCAAGCATGTGAAAAAGGATTTTACGTTTCATTTTGAAATGCAAAGTTTTTATATGAATTGGCAAGTTCTCAATTTCAAGCAGAGACAACCTGAATTGATTGGATTGCATTGCTAACATTTTTGTTGCTTTCACTTTAATTCTAAAAGCTGTAGAAGGGTTGGTTGTATTGTTGGGTTTTTTTTTGTTTAAGTATGACCCTCATCCTTTAAAGACCACTTCAACATCATCTGGTTTGTTTTCCAGATATTTTGCTTGTTTTTAAGGACAAAATGATTTTGATCATAAGGGAAAATAATATGAATTCCATCAAATACATGCTGTTCTGGTGTTTGTTATTTGCATAAACAACTATATTATAATAGTTGTTTAATTGACCATCATCAACTGCTCAAAACTCACAATGGAAATATGAGTAGATGAATTGAAAAAAAAAATATAAAGTGCTTGAAGACAGTTTTTTACAGTGTTCAAGTTTTCATAAAGAAAAGTTTTTAAGTTCTAGGCAGGCACTTTCACCCTCCTGCCTGTAACAGATTCTGTTGTCTAGATGTTTTGTATCTTTGCCCCAATGCAAATATTGAATAGTTGTTTCTCACAAATGAAAATGGGATATTCTTCAAGTCTTAAATTTGGCACTTGCATGGCTATAGCTGGCCCTGTTGTATTATCAAATCTCAACATTTTTGTTATTTTTTGGCATTACCATCCTTAATATTTCCAGGAACGAGAAATTAATTTTATGTCATCTTGGATTTTCTGATGAAGAGTTCTGGTAACTAAATCTTCTCCAGCAGACTCCATGTGGTCCTGGATGAGTGCAGTTGTGGGGTGATGTAATGCTCAGTTTATTCAGTAAAAATCCAAATATTGGCAAAAAGTGTAAACTGGGGGCATAGGGCAGCTACAGGTCCAGATTTCTAGGATGCCTTGTAGAAAATCACTTTCTGTGGATCCTGGTAGTTCTGTTCAGAACAAGTTGTGCTTGGAGAAGCAGGACTTCCCATCGTTGGTAAAGCTGCCACATTCATGGATACAAGGCAGCTCCTCCCATAGCAAAGCTTAGGGAGAAAGGGCAGATAGAGTTCATCATTCAGTGAATTTTGTACTGTGAGACTAATGAGGATGTGCATAGCAGCCTCAGACTTAAATAAGTTTACTTTTTCCTGGGGAAAAAAAAAAAATTAAAAAAAATCAGCATTTTTCTGGCTCTGGTTGTGATGAGGGGTGAGGGTATTTTCTCTCTTCATTCTACAGGTAGTAGGACCCTATTGATCTATTGATAGTGCTGAGGAGTGTGGACAGATCCATACACTTTCATGTATCTGCAAGTAAATTTTTCCCCACTAAACTCCCTTTTACTACATAAATATTCTTATTATTATTTTGCTATCTTCACTTTTGGAAATTGAGCTGTGAAGCCTAACCCACAATACCAAGCTTTCTTTGAGCCAAGACCTCAAAAAAACTTGCACTCCCTCCTTGACAGCATCTGATGTTTTTATATGGCTTTTTGTGCAAAATACTGCAGCTTGCTGCATATTAAAAATGGAGAGTAAATAAAACAGGTTTTGATATGAAATTAAGTAATGTGATAGGTTTTGAAGAGACTGTTATTAAAAAGCATAAGAAATCCTAAATGACCTGTACTATTTTCATATTTAATTCAGTAAAATAATTAATTATTCAGCAGTTGAGGATGTTGTTTATTTTCCACCCTAGTGCACTGGCATATCACAAAGTCCAGTGCTCTACTCCAAATGAGCAGGGCCACTTAGACATCTAAACACATATATAATGCAGACAACTTAGTGAATTAGATCAGGACAATTAATGGATCAAACATGTTTTGAGACAAATTCCAGCACCAGTATGGAATCCACTAGGGCTGTAAATGAACAGAGGATTTCTCAGACTCTCACTGGATCATGACTGTGGCTGGTGGGAAGTGATGTTAGGAGCCTGGCTGCCTGCTCCAGCCTGGGACTCCCTCCTGCCTGGAGTCCTTCTGGGGACCTGGGGTCTCTGTCCCAGCTGAGGGATGCTGCTGCCACTTTGCTGCAGCCCACTGAACCAGCAGCAAAGCTGAGCAGCCCAGAGCAGCCCAGAGCCAGGGGCACAGCACTCTGGGGATGCTGGCAGGGGGTGCACAGCATGCCATGGACGAGGGGTGGCTTTCCACAGCTCCTGTGTGTAGGAATCACACAAAACACAAGCACAGGCAGTCAGGGCTCCTTCCCCCTTTTCAGCTGAGCCAGAAGGTCGCTGGTGAAAGCACACACAGACACAAACACACAAAGCCTCATGGATCCCTGGGGTGCCAGCACCTCCTGCCTCTCTGAGCTGTGTGACAGCACACACAGTGGCACTGGGTTTGTGCATCACTTGTGCTGAGGCACAGAACCCTGTCATGGCAGACAGCAGCACCTAAATCCTGCAAAAAGAAACTGCTCACCCTGGGGATTATTTGAAGGCAGGGCACCAATAGAGTCCCTTCCTCTTAGGGACTTGGCTCCAGATGGAGGTAGCTGGCAGGTCCTGGAAGGTGCTGCAGTGTTTCATAGCTAATGAATAACCAACATATGCAACTGAGAGAAAGCATGAGATGGGGGCCAAAGAATATAACCTAAATAATTCATAAGGCTTGAAGTATTTGTCGTGAAAAAAAAAAAAAAATTGACAAATTGGATTTTGACTTTTTGAGATTTGTTGTTTCCCACCACTCTACGCCACCCCCTACATGAAATTAGAAATTTGATTTTTAAACATAAAGAGCTTCTATGAATATTGAAATGATTCTTCTGAATAAATGATGTATTAAATCAGATTTTAAAAATCCAACCCTCCCTATCCTCTTTAAGTTCTTGAGTATAGTAATCAATGTAATTGATGTAATGTAATACTTCAAATGAAAGACTTTGAATTTCTATTAAGATACCTGAAAATAAATGTAGGATTGTCCATTAATAAAATAAAATACATCTGTTATTTTGTAAAAAATACAATCCCTTGTACAATGATACAAAGTAAACAAAATATTCCAAGCTCATTGTATTGTGAATGACAAAAGAGAATCAGAATTCTGCTGCACAGATTCTGTGTGTCTTTGCTGGCAGCACAGCTCAAAATTCTTCAGTTCAGGGAATACTTGGAAGACTGCAAAGCTCAGATTTCAATTTTCCTGGATTTGGGGTGCAAAGATTGCATCTTTAGAATGAGGAGAACAGGACCTTGTCTGCTCTGCCAGCACTGCTGACATCCTCTCCCTCTGCCCTTAGTTTCTCTATGTGTAAAATGAAGTTGTTCTGTTTGGGAGGAGTAGAAAGCACAACTCTCTTACATTTTGAAATGTTTTAAATCTTAAGATTAAATTGAATGGAAATCTGAAGTGTTTACTGTCTACTTAAGTGATGGGGTCGCTGTGCTTTTGCAGGGTCTGAACTAATACTTAACAGTTTTGTTAATTCTCTGAAGTGGAGATGCAGTCCTCACATGGACAAGATCTGGGTGCTATCTCGACAAATAAAAATCTGGACTCTTCCAGAAAAATCACAGCTTTTAAAGAAGGATATATAAGGAAACATAGCAGAGAGGTTTGCCACTGATTGGTCTCTGGGGTTCCTAGGGACTTGAACACAAGTAAACAGAAGCTACTTTTTAGTTTTGAATATTTATCCATGGGAACCTCAAACTTTCAAAAGAAGAATGCAACAAATTTAACAATTCTTGGGACCCAGCCCCAAAACTATAGTTTCCTAAACGCTGATCACTATTTTTCATCAATCTTAAAAATTCCCATTTAGTTGCTCAGAATTTTTGTGACTGCTTAATGTAAGTTTATGTTGATCCATGCATATTGTTTGAGACGCAAACCCATTTTTAAAGTTTTAAAACATTGACCTTCAGCTATAATTTACACAATATTTTTTTGTGTGATAAGAATTTCTTCAAGACTAGGGGATGGGTTTGCTAACATAAACTGGATAAAACATAGTCTTTGAGTATCTTCTTATAGTTATTCATAGACTTATTTCTGCAAGTAATAGAGAGAGCAATGCTGTGCTGGCATTCAAGAAAAATCATGGTCTTGTTCCTGAAATGCATTTTCCTATACTACTATTTCTGTGTAGTGTTTTTACATTTGTTGTTTAATGAAATGGGTGGCTGGAATTAACGGCAATGAAAGGGTTTTGAATTCTCTTGCAGTGGTTTGTCTTGCAAGCTTTCCTCATATAATTTGTGGATTGGCTCAATGGACTAATGGCTTCTGTAATTAGATTAACTAAATGCAAAATACATTTGCTTTAACTCTGAACTTCTTAACATTTCCATGGATTAAAAAACCTGAGGAAAACAGTCCCTAAAACTTCTGAGATGTTCTTTCTTTTCTAATTTCTTTTCTTTTCTACCATCTCCAATGTTAATTAAGGTTTTTCTGGCAGTATATGAAATTAGCATCTAGTGGTAATTACTTTGTGTGATCATAATAATTTTGAGATGTATAGAAGTTTGTTTCCATGTCTGTTTAATTTGCTGCTCCGGAGATTATCTTAAAATGCATTGCTCTATAAAAAAACTTTACTGAATGAACTGAATTCCACTTTCTTTTATGCTCTCTTTTTGATTATAGTATATCTTTTTACTGGGTCCATGTCAGTTATATCCAAATCATACCTAAGTAATCAAGAAAATTCAGCAGTGTTTTAAGTGTGAGCATAGGGATGAAAAAACTCCTAGGAAAACAATGCTTATTGTCAGTTTGTAGAGAGGTTTCCATCATGTACAGTTTGCATTTGCTCAGATGATAATACCTGGCTGCAGGTGACCTTTCAGATTGTTCCCCCTTCCTATTAAACCTCTGTTGTTGCTTAAAATAAAGTGACTATTCGATAAAACTCAGCAAAAAGCCTCAGGGCTACTCACTTCTAAAAAAACAAACTGAACCTATCAGATAAAGCTGTCAGGGTTTGGGCTTTATCTAACACTGCACACTCTTTTATAAATTGATTCACTTTTCTGCCAGCCCCACATGTCTGTGAAATAGCTTGGCTGCAGGTACAAGTACAATTATTATTCTGCCTGGGGTGATTTGTGTGGTCTTAGAGCCCAGCACGCATCCATTTATACTCAGAGAGATGGGAGATAAGGCAGACACCAGGCTGCACTGCAGGCAGCCAGGGACAGGGACAGCCAGGGACAGGGACAGCCAGGGACAGGGACAGCCAGGGACAGGGGCACAGCCTGGTCAGGGACAGCCCCACTGGAAAAGCCATGGCCTTGATACTTGGCTGCATCCAAATCCTGTCCCATGGCATCTGCCTGGTAGTGACTGGAGGAAGGCCATTCATGCTTAGGGATATCTGCAGGCTCTTATGAAAATCAATGGCATGTAGCTATTTTTCTGTATCATAAGTATAGGTAGTTACTTGGATGTGTGTTAAGATACTGTAATTTTGTATTTGCATTGTTTTTAATTTTGTATAAACAAAAAAATGTTGTTTGTTTTTTTTTTACAGGAAATCCTTTCTTTTCTTTTTCCCCGCTTTCCTTTGTCCCCATTCCTTTTTTCCTTTTTTCCTTTTTTATTTCCCTTTCCCTTTGCCTTTCCTTTTCTCTTTCCCTTTCCCTTTCCCTTTCCTTTTCCTTTTCCTTTCCCTTTCCCTTTTTCCCTTTCCCTTTCCCTTTCCCTTTCCCTTTCCCTTTCCCTTTCCCTTTCCCTTTCCCTTTCCCTTTCCTTCTCATTACTTTCTTAGACTAGAGGAAAAATGAATTTTTAGATGGACACCACCTTGCTAATAAGAGATCAGGGAGCATGTTACCTAGAGCACATGACTGCTCATATCTGTGCTGTAAATCTTGCATTTTCATTTCTTCCCATGTAGCCTGAGTAGGTGCACTGAGGTACAGTGGAATGTGCACATGCCTTTATCTACTTAGCTTAGCAAAATCCAGCAAAGATTAAACATGGAATAATCTCAGAATGTAATGACTAGATATAAAAATATAATTATTTTAGAACTATAAAAGCAGACATTAAATGCAGGCGTAGGGTATTATATGCAGGTAGCATCTAAAACTAATTTTATTTTTAAAGGTAAAAAAGCCTTCACGTTAAAACATGTCAATATTTCAAATTGGTAATGTTCTTTCAACCACTTTTAAGAAAAAGCAGATAACCAGCAAAATAAATAATGAGATAAAGTACAAACCTGCCACCATATGTAATTATAGGGACTTATTTTCTCATGAGTAGGTTTAGTTTGCCAGCTGCCAATTGGAAATACTTTTTCTCAAAATCTAGTTTGAAATTTTGTGTGACGGGAATAGTTGTTTAAAATAAACTGTCTTTTCTTAAAACAAAAAAAATAACCCTTGTGGCTAATTTTATGCCATTGCAGAGCTTGCTAATAAAGATGTTTGTGTTGCATTATTTCGGAATATTGATCTAATAACAATTTTGTATTTAAATGACTATTTCTTCAAATAAAAAATCAATAACATTGTGAGTTAAATATTTTGTTGGTTTTTTTTTTTTTTTTTTTTTTAATATTTCACGGGGATTTTTTTGGTGTACTTTCAATTACAATTTTTAAAAATTTTTTTATTTTTTTTTTTTTTTTGTCATAGAGAGTAACTCAGCTTCCTTATTTCCTGCTCCAATGGCCTGGTACAAAAAAACCACAACAAAGTAAGTGCTTTTATAAAAATGTTCTGTCCACCTTGAAGTTTACCTTAAATTATCATAAAAAGGCAAAATAGAGTTCTCAGAGTTGGAAATAAAAACTCTGTCTCTGGTCTGCTTGGACAGACTGACGTGCTCACAGCCAGTGGAAATACAGCTGGATGAGGCACTGAGACCACACCTCTTCAAAGGGGAGCTCTGAAAGTTGTTATTGTTTCATTCTGCTGGAAAAAGATCCCACAGATAGTACTGTTACTAACATTCCTAAAATGGGGACCTAAAGGTTTAATTAATTTGATTAAAGAAAAGCAAACAAATATGGAAAAGTTCAGAGAGCTGCAGTTCTCACTGATGTCATGGAAAATGTGTTGACTGGGCATTTTTTAGAAGTAAGTCACATCTTGGAAAGCAGCTCATGTAATGCTGGGAGCAAAGAAAATAAACATGCAGGCATTGGAAAATAAAGACAATTGTTTAATAGGATGTGGCACTGGAAAAAATTTCTTTCTTCTCAGCTGAAGCAAGTGATCACAGTCATATTTCCAACCACCAGCATCAGTGGTCAGATGAAAAAATGCACGTGTCTCATTTACAGCTCTTCTTTTTGCTGCCCCTGTACTGAACAAAAAGACAAGTTTCAATCCATAGCTCAGTATTGCTGAGCTGCACCATCTGTGAATCATAGATGGAGATCAACCATAGCTCTTACATATCTGAACCCAAAAGTGAAGGATTGTTGAAGGAAGTGCCTAAAGTAATACAGAAATATATGAGTAAAAGGTACAGAGATGTAGCTACATACTAGCAATGTGCTTATATATTGTGTTGAATTTTGGCCCAAAAGTTTTTTTCCCCCCATATTAATTCTACTATGGGTGGCTGTGGGCAAGCTTGCAAATTAAGATGTTTCATAGGCTTTTGATCATTGCAGAAATATGTGAAGCTTCTTTGAATCTCCTGTATTAGCCTACCACGCTGCTCTGGGAAAGTATATGACTAAGTCAGAGATAGTTTAATGCTGGATTTGGCCTTCAGGCTCCCAGCCAATGCTTTTGAGTGTAACTAAATGTATACAATGAACCAAACACGCTTTGATTGGGTTGGGTTTGGTTTTGTTTTGTTTTTCACAATTGGCACAGCGCAATGCAGTTGAAAGTGTGAAAAGAATTCTGCCTAAACTGCAAAGTGGCAGAACAGTTTTCCCCAGAGAGAGAATGTGCAATATCAAGCATACAAACTGTAGGGTCCACTGAATAAGAGAGGGTACAAGGAAACTCATTTTGAGGAAGCAGATCAATATTTCCTGCAGCAAATGCTGGCAAAAAAAGTAACATCAAGAAGAAAGATGCTGTAACATTGAAAGAAACGAGATTTACTATATTACTTATGGCATAGAAAAGGACTGAGGTATTTTTTAAAAATGATTGGTGGAGTAAACTCAGGGCTTTGAAAGATATGGCTGTACCAGCATCTTAATATAACATAGAGATGAATGTTAGTCTTGCAATTTATCTTAGTTCAGTTGCTCCAGAGTACAAAACAGATATACTGGTAATTAAATTAAACTTGTTGTTTCTTTCTTTTTTTCAGTATTGGTTAGCTAGAAACCATTTTTTATGACTTAGCAATAACAAGCATTGATTTGTGTGCCTTGTAATCTATTTGTTCTTGCATGCATCTCTCCCACACCCACCCACGCTCTCAGCTTCGAGTAATCACAATGCCACAGTGCTGGGGGGGGAAAAACACAATTAATTTTTAGTATGTAATCACTGTGAGAAGGTCATAATCCCTCACTTTTAGCCAGCTGTTGTCACAATTTCACACTGACAATTCTGGCACAATGAATGAAATGTATAAAAATTGCCCTCAATGAGAAACACTCCCCATTAAGTCACTCACTGTATGATAGAGAGAGACTGATTTATGCCCTGTGCCATGTATAAAGTTGTAGTCGATTCACTTTGGACAAAAATGTTAAATGAACTAATTAAAGAATAAGCCCTAACCAGATGGGTTTGTTGCTGCATCAGTAAATACAGGCCAGTAATAAATGATCTGCAGATTCAGTTTTTAAACTATCCATGGATAATTCTAATTAAATTGCCCTGATAAAAGTACACCAAAATACTATAATAAATGTGGAGTGTCTGATCCAGAAGAATTTCTGGAGTGTGTTGCAGTGTATTAGTTTCATTATGTAAATGGGAGTCCCTGAGGGTGGTTCTGAGAGCTAAACCCCTCCCTGCCAGAGGCAGAAATATGTCAGAATACCTCCTTTTCCTGGGTAAAGGTTTAACAAAATCATGACATGTATTCTTCTAAAAGCGTCAAACTAGGATTTAGCAAAAAGGGATTGAATTTTGGTTCTATACAAAGAGGTGAGGGGGGAAAAACATAATTTATAGAGTTGTGAATAAATTTTTCACAGTGTATTTGATTTTGAGTCAATTATCTGAACAGAAAACTGAAAAGTCTGACACATGGACATGCACATCAGCTGGCAATTCTGGGACAGGAGGTTGAACCTTGGGTGGGAAAGTGAGGGTTGGGGTGCACAGAGATTTCCAGCTGCAGCCACACTCAGTGGAGCTCCTCACACCACAGACCACATGAAGAAGCTCTGAGACCTCTCTAGAACTAAACATTTCTGACATGTTTGTCTTAGGAATGATTAAAATCTATTTAAAATATATAATCCTTTTGGAGGGAGAATGGAGGAAATCACCACCCCTCACTTTTGATCTGCTCTTAATTACAATTTTCTACCAGTAATTCTGACACAAGAAATCAACTATACAAAAATCATCCTACTTCATATATTTGAAGCAGGTGTTTGTTTCATTAAGTCCATTTCATCAGCTTTTTCACTTGGTCACATTTCAAGATGTGGCAAAAAGAGAATTGTTTTCTCATCCTCTCTCCCCACCTCTCTCTGCCCCTCATGTTTCTCTTTGCTCTTTTCTCTTCCCACTTGTGTTCTCTTGCTCGTGCACTCTCACGTGCTGTCACACACTTGCTTTTCCCCTCTCATATCTCTTGCTCTCTCTTTCCCTCTTATTTTCACCTCCCTTCTCTCTCACTTGCCTTTTCCCTTTTCCTATCTTACCTTTTCTGAATTTCCCACGGTGAAATTTTTGTTGTATGAGATGCAAATAATAAATTTGCAGTCAATGCTAGAAGTATCAGGGCCCATAAAAAAACTGTATAGGATTATGTATCAATGCTCAATCTCTGAAATTAAGGAAACATCACTGTAGTTGCAAAAACTTTGTTCTTTCTATTTAATATACCTGATAGCCCCTAATACTGAAGGAAAAGGGGATTTTGGAGCTCAAACAAGCTGGTAACAACTGAGGACTTGGAAAATCAGTCTGTATTTACAAGATAATATTCAGTACCATAATGCAACCTTACAATATTAGATTCTTATCAAACCATTTATATTTTTTCAGACATGAACTTCTGCTTGCTACCCTTGTGCCACTGAGAGGAAGTAGAGAGAGGTATTTACCAGGGGTGTTTGCAGGATTTAATCCATACATGCTCCTAGTTTGGCAATCTCTGAAAAAACCCACTGCTATAGGTGTCTTTTAATCCTGCTACTCTGCAATGTCTCTCTCTTTGATGTGGCAATTTAATTAGCAGAGCACTAATTGCTAGAACTGTGGGACCTTCACATCCACATCTTACAAAAAAACTCATTTTCCAAAATAAAAATAATACAGAGAAACCTCTTCCTTATTTCCCCAGATTATTTTATTACTTTTTCCTCTACTTCTCTTGTATCTCCTTGGACTAGAAGAAATCCTCACTGTTCCTAATCCCTTTTCTAATTTTACCTGTCTTACCTTCATTTCTCTGGTTTCTCCTGTGTATGTAGGAAGCCATTTAAAAGATCTTGTTCCTGTTTGTACATCCTGAGTGTGATTATATCAATATCCAGTTTAGGAAAAGAAGATTTAAAAAAACACTGTTCTGTTTGTTGGGTTTTGTTAAGCAGGATTTCCTCCTACATCATGCTTCTGATTAGACTCTTGATTTAGGAATCTAATAGAAAACTTTCTTATTTAACTTTATTTAGGGAAGTAGCTCAGCACACTTGAGCCTTATTCTTTTCAATATATAACCATCCTTCTGAATCTAGAAAAGCCTGTCTCCACAAAGCCCCTGGTATTTTAGAAAATGTGCATGGTATTGATAGAATAGAAATATTTTTATGATGCTGAGCTTAGCAGTGTTTAACTCCTGGACAAAACTTAGGGACTTCCTATAGCTCTGATTCTCCAGGGTTTGCACAGATACCAATGATTGCAGTGACTCACTGGGGCAGGGAATACCTGTGAATATTTTGGGGGGGACAAAAGAGTGATAGATTTAACATCTGTCATGTCACTTGAAAGAGATGCACATTCCAAGTTGTGATTTTTGAGAGGATCTTGGTGAGTTAAGTGGAAAAATGTGGATATTTGTTAATAACCACATCAATCAATTTTCTTGTTTGTAAATAGGGAAGAGAACAGATAAACCCTTCAGGGGATCAGAAAACCTTGAGGATGTCCTTTTCTCTTTCTTTTTCATTTTAGAGTCATTTTATGTAAAAAAAATAAGCCCCATGACATGTGAAAGGTGAAATGGTGGCTGCTCAGGAGGGTAAGAGCTGACAAGGCACAGGAGATTTCAGTTTGGTGCAGGGAAGGTTTCTAATTTTAGAATCTGATTTTGCAAGAGCTTCAGCATGTACATAACTCTACTCACAACCAGAGAGGAAGGAAGCACAGACACAGGTTTCTACAAGGCCTTTTGTGCAATTTCTGAATGGAGTTTTTCCACAAGCCTTGAGATGAATTGATGGTAGTAATTAAACATCTCAACTTCGTTTGGTTTGGAGTGCTTTTGGTATTTTTTCCCTTTTTGGTTTGGGATCACAGGAAATCTTTCTATAAAGAATTATAATTTTTTCCCTTATAATATATTAAACAAAATTTTGTGACAACACTTATCTGGTTTAGGGGATTTTTAAATCTGACTTTTTTTTTCTTCACTTTCCTCTTGTTTCTAACCTCAATTTTTTTTTTTTTTTCATTCATAAGTGCTGTCATCTCTCAAAGCATGCTGTGACTGAATATTATCTTCCAGAGACCTATTTGGCTTTCACTGGGCTTTTTCTTAGTGAATCATTTCTCTAAGGATTTTTTCTTACTGTGCTGAATACAGTTTCACTATGATGAGGCTCTATTATCTGTGACATGCCATAACCATGCTGTTTATATGTGTATTTTGTAGCAATCTCTCTAAAAACAAAGAAAAATACATTTCTAGAAGTGAGAGGGAAATAGTTTACCTGATAAAAAAAAAAGAAATCTGTTTTCAACATTTTGATATTTTTTGTATACATAAGGGTTGTGCTAAAACTGTAGAAAAATCAAGAAAATGGAATTTTTTTTAGAAAGTGTTAAAAATTAGTATGAAGAGCAGCCACCTCTCAGTGGTTCCCAAGTGATGAGTGAATCAGGCTGGTGGCTGGAGCAATTCACTCAAACATGGCCCAGTTTTATGTCATGGTGATTTTAGGACTGGGTTTGTCCACCATGGCTGAAAATCAGGAAGAAAGAGATCTGACCTAAGTTTTCATTTTAATGCAAATTAACCCTAAAAATACCTTGTGTTAGAAAGATTTTTCTTAACCTCTAATATTTTCAAGGTGTTGAAATCTATCTATAAAACCTTTTCAAGGAGTATTGGAGGAAAATATTGCCTTCAAAATCTCAGGGTTTTTTTAATTCTACTCACCTAACTGAATTCAAATGTATCTCAAAAATATAATCTTAGTTTATGGCATTACTGAGGAAAAATAAACTAAAGATGTTTTATTATTTCTATCTATAGGTTTTAATCTCTGACTCACGAAATCACAGGACTTGGTGGATGGATGACAGTGATGTGCAGTCAATCACATGTGCATGTGTGTGTGCATATATTCACCTTCAGACACAATGTCATCCCATTAGTGTGGGATTTATGGGATAAAATTTAACTGGACTAAGTAATTTTTAAAGCAAAATACATAAGACTAGTAAGTCTTTATTTATTTATTAACTACTGTTTTAGTTGAATGGGCATCACAAGGCCTTATTGTACTTATTTCTGATTTTTAGCTGAAAATGATTTATATTTGCTGTCTTTTCAGAAAAGTGCTTCTGTCATTTTCCTTACAAGTTTATTTCAGACTTAGAGGAAAATAGAGTGCAGCTTAGGAAGCTTCACTGACCAGCTTGCTGTTACCACTATTTAATCAGAAATTTGGAACATTTACATCACCACAGCTTCTTTGCTGAATTTTAAATACATTCTTTCATTTGTTTTGTGAGTTTCCCTGATTAGTTATGAATCATTGTTTTGTTTTTATTTGAATAAGGCTCACTGCTAAACAAAAGTCTTTAATTCTGGCCTGGGAAGCTGCCTGAAAAGCACAAGGGATGAAGTTTTCTGTTCCAAATATCAATTCAAAATGTCTCTTCAAGTTAATGTGATTTTTTTTTCCCTCAAATCCAGTTAAATCAATGGGAAAGGAGTCTTGTTTATGTTGAGAAACATCATTCTAAGAGAAGCTGTGGAGGATGGTCAAGTATGCCATGCAGAGGAGTGAGCCCCATGCACTCCCCCTCTGTGAGCAGCAGGAATAATCTGGGCTGGAAGAGGTGCCCAGGGCAGCAAAGTGAGTCTGTGTTATTGCAGACACCCTCCTTTGGGTGGATTCTGAGGCTGCTTCTGTGCACTGGATGGGGTTTGACTGTGTGGCTCATTTCACTGCAGAGTTTCTGTCTCCTTAACAAAGTCTCAGCAGAAATGGGATAGGTTTAAGGAAAAATAAGGTGTTTATTTTTCTTTTGTTTGATTAGTTTATACATAAATCTCTATATTTTATATATAAATATATTACAGTAGTGTAACTTCTTTTTAAAATACCACTAGTGTTCAAAATCATGCTTGTATTTTAAAATTAGGATGACAGCTATTGCCCCTTAGGATTTTTAGTGGCAGACTCCTGTAGCAGCTGCTCTGTTTCCTGTGTGATACACAAGGAGGCATTTTGACACTTGGAAGTTTCCTTACTTGGGTACTTCTTATCACTGTTCCAATGTCACAAGAAATAGGAATCTTTCACTGTTTCAGAAGAATTTAATTTGGGTATTGCAGAAAAATTTAAATGAGGAAGTTGTTGGTACTGGAAGGGAAGACAAATTTTGTGGTGGAAGACTGATGAAATGCACACCATTAGGGGACAGAGATCCCATACATGTTTTTATAACATCCTTAAGTCAGGTCCTATTGTAAAAGACACTGTGTAAATGTGTAATGAGGAACCTGGCCTGGCCTGAGTGTGTCATGATTTCAAAAGGGTGATTTCCTTGGTGTGGAGGACAAATGATTCATGCAGGATCGTCCAGGAAATGTCACAGCCATGACAGCAAAGTTCACCAATATTCAGAGAGTGTCCATGAGTGGCAGCAGGAATTTGGACCTTGCCCTTATGTGGTTTTGTGGGGAAAATCTAACAAGTCATACAGCAATTTGCTAATTAATGTGAGAAGGGGTCCAAGGTAATGGGTAGAATGTATGTCTATGGGATCTGCCTTTTGCATGTATGGCTGTAGATAGTCAAAGTTTGTCTGATTCCTTTCAGATCTGCCCTTGAGGCTTTGCCATTACAGCACAAGCAGCTGGAGAGAAGAGAAATGACCAGCATGAGCTCATCCCTACATACAGAATTAGGTTTGGAAAATGTGTCTGTATTGCTGGGTTGGGCTGGACAGCACAGATTTAGAGTAGCTGGAGAAGCTCATAGTCCTGGGAAGGAATCAAAAACTTTAGATGAGTGATGAAAACAGACAGGAAAGGCCATGTAAAAGCTCATGTTTGAAAATGTTGAATAATGTCACCATTCTGGAGAGGTTTTCTTATTTTCCTTCTTAGAATCAAACTGCTCAATGCCCTTTAGGTGTATATGTATTTTTAATAAGCCCTTACCCTGCTACTCACTTTGAAGCAAAAACTAAACTATAAAATAGAATCGAGGTAGGAAAAATTAAATATTTTAGTAAAAAATCATGACTTAAACTCAGGCAATTCCATAGGTTGTATGTAGGACTTTGGTTTATGCAGTAAGCAAATTAATGTGGCAGTGAGATTTCCAACTGGAGCACATATTGATTTATTTTTATTGAAATATTTCATAGTTATGTTTTAATACATTATGAAATGTGAAAGGAGTTTCTACCCAGAACACAAGGCTCCCTCACACTGACACACATTGCTTAACCCCCTTGTGCTAATAAACCTTTATAAGCTATGTTTCCCCAGCCCAAATCTTAGCACAGCCTCAGAGCTCAACCTGCTGAAATTTATGGGAAAACAACAACAGCTTGAAGGAGAAAAATGTGATATTAGAGGGGAAAGGAAATGTTCTTGTTCTCCCCACAGAGAAGACAAATGATGAGAGACTTTTCTTCTTTTTCTTTTTTTTCTCTTTCCTCCTCAAACCTTGCAGTATTTCCCTCTCTTTCTCTAAGAAAAATTAGCCTTAAGAAAAAGAAATTCAATGATCATAAAGCATGAAGAGAAAGAGGAATTGATCTTGGATACAAGATGGGATTGAGTTATAATATAACAAGTTACAGGTCTTTTCCTACTGAAAAGCAGAACCAATTGATTTATTATCGTGACTCTCAGCTTGCATTTTTTTAGTAAGGAACTGTAGATGCAAGGTAGCACGTCTCCTTTGATTTGCCACACTATGTCTTAATTACCAGTGCTAGAAGTTCATGGCAGCATTTTCCAACTTCAAAGGTTGCAGCAGCTTAAACAGCATGAATGGATCAGATTTGTAAGAACACAGTGACAATGATATGGTGTCTTCATATTTTAGAATTGTCATTTCATTTTTTATTTATTGTACATCAAAGTGAAAATAAGAACACAGAGAAGATAATAGGTTTAGTCAGCATTCTCTTCTTTTGCTATCAGAGAAACTGAAAGCATTCTCTTGTTTCAAGACCTGGGATTCAGAATTGCAGTTAGTAGGGAGGGCATTGCTCCTATGGAAGAAGTAAATATTCTTAAAATTCTATTCTAGATATCTTTGAGCTTTCCCTACTTTTTGAGATTTGCATCACTATGACTCAAAGAGACTCTGCAAATATGCTGGGAAAAGGCTGGTTTAAGGAGAAGAAATCAAGGCTGATTTTGCTTCTGTAGGGTCCAGTTCAGCAGATCATTTAGGGACTGTTTTCAGTTTAAGAGTGGAAGTAGCCATTTCTAAAATGGTGGTGTGGTCAGAAACACAAGCAAGTCTTTCTCACTGGAATTGTTGACTGGATTTCAAATTGTTTACTCAGTGAGTGGTGAAATGCAGCATAATGATGGAATAGCAATAGTCCAGGCCAAACTGGAACATCTCAGCTGGTGGGGATTACTGAGAGCTGAAGAATCTTTAATCAGGCTGGGGATGACAGAGGGTGATTGCCCCAGTTCAAGATGAATGTTGGTTTTAAAATAGCAATACCTGTAATGTCATGGCAATTTATTTTGTATTGCAGTAGAGAATTGTGATATAGCCCAAATTCTTATGTAAATTGCCTAAATAATTATTTAGAAATTAAAATATACACAGCATGGTTTATATGCTTCCATTTACTCAATCTAGTAAGGATTATTCTCTGCATTGTCTTTTGAGTTATCTGAAATGAGCATTACTGTTTATAAAAGGTTTGCTGGAGACTTAAGACCTTGTTAGTTTCTCCTGCAGTGAAAGACAGCTGAAAGGTCGTTACATTTCTTGCTGGTTTATTAAATCCAGGCTATAATCAGGTGAAATATCTATTTTCCTTACTCAGTGATTGGCAAAGGGGATGGGTTCAGATCTCTTTATCTCTGTGCTATAATAAAGAACAAAAATACTATTGCTCTTCCTAGTAATCTGGCTGTGAAAATAAATTAAAATAATCAATGTCAGCAGAGAAAACAAGAGGAAAATATGAAGAAGCATATGAAAATGAGAGAGAAGATAACTTGCATTGAAATAATAATAAAATCATAATATCTTTATAAAATGATGGAGGTTATGTTGTCCAGAGTCGTTTCAAATCTTTCATCCTTGAAAAACGTTGAGAGCAGTAAGTAATATCTAATAAATCAACATGTTGAGCACTACTTTGTTAGTAGTATCTGCCAATACTGCCACTGTCAGGACATAATTTTGTATATGGTAAATCTTTCAGAGATGCAAGTCTTGATCAGCTAGGCTCTTCCAATGCCTTTTTTTCTCAAATGACATGACATCAAGTTGTTGCAATATTTTTGATCCTCATGGAGGAGTTTTTGTTCCTTTTTTTTTTTTTTTTTTTTTTTTTTTTAGGAAATATTTAATTGAGTAATTGAAAACACCTACCAGTGTGTAATATTAAAATACTTACATGGTGTCCCACACTTGATCAAGACATGCATAATTGGGACTCTGTTTAATCTCAGAGGACTGATTTCAGATGATGGCAATGACTGGTGGTTAATTGGAATGGTAGTTCTGTCAACAGAAGACATCTATGTGCAGTTTTGTCACATCTGCATCCAGACTTTGCATTTCTGTGCCAGAGATCACACAGCTGAAAAAACCAGAAAGGCTGATTGATTTCAGCTAACTCAGGAGAACAGGAAGAATATACTATCTCCTTTGACACCTCCTTTCCCCAATCTTGTCTTGATCAATCCAGTTTCCCTCCCATTTCCCTTTTTCTAATGGGTTTCTGTGCTTTAGACTCAGTGTGCAGCCTGGGCTCTCGGGCTTTGCAGAGCAGCATTGTACAAGGATCTCAAAGAGCTCTTATGCAAAGAAACAGAAGAAAGACTTTGAGCCTTCCATCTTTCCAGCTTACTAATAATTCTTCTCATTACCCCAATAAAGCTTCTTCCAGCCTACTTCCACTGTTTTATCTGTTTTGTTTTCTTTCTCTCAGAATTCACAGTAAATTCTCTGTATGTTTTCCATGCCCTGAATCTGGTTGTGGAGGTTAACAAAGATCTGGTTATATCTGAGTTATTATTTTCATTACAATTCCTCACCTTGCCCCTTATCCTTGTAAGGATGGATATTCCTCTTCTGAACTAATACTGATCCTCAGCCTGTCTGCTGAGGTGTCTTGGTTTGCCTGTTCTCTGCCTCTTTCTGGCTTTTCTTTTTCTTAAAAAAGGAGTAAACCCAAATAATCTGCCTTCCTTGGTGCAGGTGTCAGTGCTGTACTGTGGATTGGGAGCAGTAGACAGTCATATGACTGGTTAATAAAATATTTATTATAATGAAGAAAAGTAAAAACCTTTTATGCAACTGTATCCCACTTTCACACTCAATGGTAAGTTTTGCAGGCCTAGCCACCTTGATGAAGAGATTCCAGCCTTTATCCTTTTCTACCTTTTCTTTCAGTGGACAGACTCTGTTTCTCAGGTATTTTGTTGTGGCTATGAGTACTATTGCCCAATATGATAAATCCTGGCCTAAATTTTAGGGTTTATGTTTTTCAAAATACTCTTTGTAATGGAGATGAGGTTTATGACACTGTAAATAGAGGGCATGGCTGCCTTTTCCATCAGAGGAAATAAAGCAAGCAGCAAAATTTCTTATTTTTTGTCCTGTTGGGTCAAGGTTTGACTTAAACAATAAGCAGTGAGAGGTGAGTTCAGCCAGTGCATATAATGGTGATGGTGGTATGAATTCACTTTCCTTCAGCTTTTGATAACCTGTCTTAATAGGGCCCTGACCTCTGCTTTCACAGTGTCAAGCACAGTAGGAATAACAAACCATGAAAAAGTGAAGTTTTATGGCCAGATCTATTGGGGTTAAATTCTTCCAGCAACCTTTGAAAACTTGATTCTTCAGCAGTAGGAAGAAACAGGATGTGTGTGGCAATCAGCACAGTGATTGTATCGTGCAAACTTGCAATAGAAGAATAGGTAACACTTCTCTCAGTTTTGCATTGACTATTTTAGAACGTCTTTTGAAAAGACTTTGATGAAAATTTTAATATTAATGAGAAACAGAATCTTAATCTTTTACTGATAATCCTTCCCAACATTAGTTCAAATTCTTGCTTTACAAGCAGTGTGGTGTTAATCAAGTGAAATCAGATAGAAATAAACAAATGCATAACTGCACTTTGCAGTGAGTGCTATTCTGTCTTACTTAGTCCCCAATGGGTGCAAAAGGTGATGGAAATTCCTCTGTGCTGGACATTGAGTACCCAAATCACACTTGAGAAATTCAGGATCGAGATCCTTTCTTTTGTTAAATTCACTTTAGGTGATCTAAGCTACAAATCATGAAGATGATGTCGTTTCTCAAAACTATGGGAGTGGTTGAGGCTTAATTAAGTCATAAAAAGTTCTTAACCCACTGGGCAAAAGGTATTGATTTGAACAATATTGGTGTTATTCATGTTCTTCCTGTAAAAAAAGAGTTGATTTTTGAATATAGTTACCTGTCTGGGTATTTGTTTCACACAAGAATATATACAGTTGGAAAAGTTCTTGAAGCAATAGTAGAAAAAATAGTTTTGACAAGTATACTTTAAAAAAAAACAAGGAAGAAAAAAATTTGTTATCAAATTTTAAAATTGACTTTTTAATGACTGTACATCTTAGCTTTTATAACATCTGTTATGAAGGTTCAGACTGCAGCCTTATCAAAGGTTATTATCCAGCACAGAGGTCCTTCAGCTCCGTGCATGTACTGAGCAAATGGATATCATTCTGTTCAATGGCCTCTTTAGTGCACAAACAAATTGTTCCATCATTCTATGAGAGAGAGATGGGAAGAACATGGGAAGGAATATTTAGGTCATGCTAAGAATCCTTTAAGCACAAGACATAATCAAGAGCATCCCTTTGGCTGTTCTGAACTTAGCTGTGCTGTACTTTAAGATTAGAGCTTTTCAAGATGAGTCAGGATAAAATGCTATTTGGAATTTTTTTTATGTGGAGTAGAAAATCTGCACACACAGGACCAGACTTGAAAAGAAGCTATGGAGGATCATTAAAGAGGGGAGAAATTTGGGAGATATGGTAAAGAATCTAGAGAAAGGCATCTGGTGTATGCCCATATGGACTCCCTTCAGATATGCAGTGAGACAAATGTGTGTGTAGAAGGAGACTGAGAGAAGACTACAGGGCAACCACTGGAGAGCAGAGCAAGAGGATAAATTGTGGAGGAAATGTATTCTCAGTGCTCCCCAAAGCAAGTATTGCACAATAAAGTGCAATGGAGTTCAAAGTAAATGTACTCCATCGTTAGAGCAATGCTGTAAACCACCTGAAATATTACAACTGTTACCTGTGGCATCATTAATATCCTGGGATTATTTCATAAATCAGGTCCTAAAACATAATGAAGTGAAGAGGGTCGGTGCTTTCTATAAAGATGAGATTGAATTGTAAGAGAATTAATGATACCATCATTACAGCCTTTAATCTATTTTATAGAAAACTGCTCCTCCTTTTATGAACACTTTGTCCTTTAGGAAATTCTCTAATATTTCTGAGTAAGCAAATTTTTTAGAGTTTTCTTACAAGTACTTAAAATAAAGATCTTTTGTTTGGTCTTTTCATGAGGAAAGGAATAAAATATGTAACAGTTTGTTTAGGTTTTTCTGTGGAAGCAAGTAAATACATGAGGTTTTACTAAAGCCAAGTTTAGCTGTATGCACTGTACTTCTGACTGAGTAAAGCACATAGTCACCTGTGTGACTTGGATGCCTGCTACTAATGCTTAAGTAATTGTGGATGGAAAATAGATGTATGTGCCTGACATTTAGGAGAAACAAAGACTGAATAACTAACTGCAGCAAGAAACCAAAAGAAATTCTTTATTACTCAAATATGACATTGACTTCCTTGCTGAGTGTCTTAACAGAGCAGTTTAACATTTGTTATTGGCATAACTTGAACTTTGCATCAGGGAAGAATTTCTGTTTTTCTTTTTTGATCATTAGATCTTGGCTTTTTACTTTCATAAATTGTACATTGGACCCACCTTCTCTTATGAAGGTTTTTGTGATAATTCCTCCAGTCTAAAGATGATGCTCAATGTAACAAAGCTAATGAAAACCTGCCCTTCAATCTAAACTGTAAGCATTTTATAACAAGCTCTCTTTTCCTGTGTTTCATTACTGCAACAAAAGCTCTTTTTTTTCATACCTCAGAATGATAAGGCAGTGTGGAAAAAAACCATTTTCCATCACCAGGCATGCATGAAAGGAAGATGGGCTTAAGCATGTAGAATTGATTTATTTGCATTCTTCTATTTCCTCGGATGCTGCATCATTGAAAGAAGTTAATATCATATCTTTGATTTGGCCTCTGGAATGGCAGGGCCTGAAAATCAAGCATGCTTATTACTGCTGACAAATAATCTAGTCCAGTGGAGTCCCAGCATCTATTGAGTCATTTGGAAATGCTGCAGACTTGCATCAAAAGCTTTTTGGAATCTTTGGCTGGCCATGTGGCAGGCTTTGAGCAAAGAAGAACATTTTGCAATAGATGAGCTCTCCTGACAAAGCAATTATCTGCTTTTCTTAGTGCCTCTGAATACCACCCTAACCCCACCAGCCACTTGCTTTTGATATTTCTTTTTTCCTCCTGTTATTTTACTCTTTGCATTTTCCTCAGTCTCCTGCAGGCTCCTCACACAGGAGGGTCACTGGTGTCAGCAGAGGGATGACATAAACACAGGATTCCTGCTTGTTTTAGGAACAGAGCAACACTCTGTTAATCTTGTATCTCATATTATTTACTGCCCAACAAGATTGCTTACTCAGATATCTCCCAGTCTAATTTCAGGATTCAGCCCCATCCTCAAGCTATCCCACTAACACCTCTCCCAGTTACAGCGAGAAGCAGGGAAGTGCTGATCTCTGTGGTACTGGTATGAGTTTGTTTATTAAATTCTGATTCTCCAAAAGCAGCTTCTTATCATATTGACAATGTGATACCAACATTTTTGCTGTTGACTGATCTTGGGGATGCACCTTGCCTTAATTTTAAGCATAGCTTGAGTTTTCTGCTCTCGGAGCAGGGAGTCCTTAGTGAAGCAAACATTGTTCTGTACCTTGAGCTGCCCATGAATCATGTCTGTGTTTTAAAGAACAGCAGTTGGAGGCAGGAGTCATTTTTTAAAAGTGCCCAAAATGACACTGGAAAATTAAGACCCTGGCAGAACTGGCACCCAGCAGCTCAGTTGTCATTTTAGTCTCTCAATGGAGCTTGAGCAGAATTAGTCCAAATGAGAGCCAGATTAGCTCCTGACCCTCTGAAACCCAACTGTGGGCTTTGAGGTCATCTTCCTATCTTCCAATACATTGCAGCAACAAAGAAAAGCACTGAAAGCTCTGACCTAAGTGAATTTCATTGTTCTTTTGTTTCTGAATTAGTCCATGGATAAATCCAGTCCTTTTTACTTTTTTATAAGGCAACCCTTTTCATAGAAACAGCAGTCAGAAATGCTTTAGAATCTCTGAATAAAAGAGTGTCCTTACCTTTTTGTGTCTGGTTTTACATTACACAGATGTACAGTTTAAACATTAAGCAGGAAGCAGAAAATCTAGTCAGGAGGTACAATAACCAGCAGCAAGTATCTCTGCTGAGGTGAAATAATGACCAGGCAATCAAGGAAGATGCTCTCCTGCCTTTCAGTCAAGAACTTTGATACCCAAACCCATGTTAAAACCCCCAGCCTGGCAGTGGATTAAGGCTAAGTGTCTACACTTCACGAAAAGGAGCCCATCACTTAACTTCTAATGCTGATGACATTTCCTTCAGGAAACTTTTCACTGGCACCTTTGGACAACACATTTTTAATTTCTTTTGCTATCCAGCCCCACAAGCCATGAGAGGTTGATTATTTTGATATCATAATGTTTCAGAAAGCTTTGCAAAAGTAGCTGAGTACATTTCCCATTTGGGGCAGCTGGCAGAAGGGAGAAGGAGCCAGCATCATGGGTTGTTCTTTGGTGAAAGTGGCTGTTAGAGGTGATCTCTGAGAAAACTCATTACCTTCATACCATTATCTGCATTTTGTAAAATTTGCCACATGATTAATGTTGAATTGGAGAAATCACCATTTTAGCATCCCCACACTTTCAGTGGCAGACTTATAAAGAATGAGAAAAAAGAAATGTGCACAAAGCTTTCGAATACAAATACCTGTTTGACTTTTAGCACTCTGCCCTTCTTCACCTTAGTCCCATTTCTTTTGGGAATTAAGTCTGGAAGGGAAGTAGAGCTACTTGTTTGAACTTTGACTGCTAAAGTAAAAAAATATAGCTGATTATTGATTTGTTTTTCTGAAATAAAGGTGTACTGAAATTGTCACCAAAGAGTGAAATATTACTATCCTGTAAATATTAAATTGTTCTGTGGCAGAAAGGAAATCAAATATAAACTTTTTTTTTTCCTAAACAGTGTATTGCCTATGAAGTACAGTCACACTGTTTCCTATTTCATCCTTATTCCTAATTGTAGTTCCTAATTATTTGGGGTCATTATGTATCTTTTGTCTTCCAAAGGTCAAAGATACTAATTCTCTTCATGAATAATTTATTCAAAAATTGATTGGATAATGAGTGAAATAGCTGAATACATTTTTCACTGGAAAATATTAAACTATATAGTGATATAGTCATGAAATAAATATATATGGAAGAAAAATTGTCCTAAAATGAAGTAATTACAGAAAGTAACTCATCTGTAAGACTGGATATTTTATTTGTCTCCATGAATTTCATGCTTGGAGTATACTTTAAACTCTGAAACTGTAATGCTATACACATATTTCTGTAGTTAAATAGTAAGAAATTAGGTTTTATCTTTATTTGCACATTGTTCTTAGGTGAATGAGCAGTTTGGAGAAATTTGTCTCTGTTTATATGATCACTTTTTCATTGAAAGTTTATATAGATCAAAAAGTGTCCTAACTGCTCAGTCTGTTACTTTGTTTTGCTGTATATCACAAACACATCTGATGAAAGGCAGCTCTTGTCCAGATGATCTCAGGTTAAATCAGCAACATAAATAATGTACAGCAGAAGGGCAGGGAACTGCAATTACCTGCCTGAGTGATAGACATTATAGTAAAAACCAGGAATCCTGTTTTCTTGTTTACTGCTTTACTCCAATGGGCTGGGCAGTGCTGGCTGCCTGAACATTTAGAAAAAAAAAATACAGTTAACACAACTTGATCAGATGTTTGTTTAATATTTAAAAAAAAATTCAAATAAGTTATCTCAAACTCCAATAAGATTTATTCAAACGTGTCTGTGTTTCTGTTAAATTCCCTTAGATGCACCAAACTTCCAATAAATGCTGGTAATCATTCCTTAACCTGCCTACTGGATTTGCAAAAGCAGTGAAGAAAAACAGTGCATACCTTTGATTAATCCTGATTTTCAATTATAAAATATCAAGGAGTAAGGTAATTCCTAAAATAAAATTTGGAGTTTGATATTTTTGAAAATCTGCTTTTTGAAGGCTGTGTAAGACTGCTCAGAGAACTGAAAAAAAAAAAAAAAAAAAAAAAAAAAGCCCAAAAAAACTAGAAGCATTTGACAGTGATTTGATGTCTGAATCATTTTGTTTAGCACTGCAAAATATAGTCATGCTCCTTTGCACTTGCTTCATTTCTCCCATAGGAAGTAGCAGAGCCTGGAACAATGGGACTCTGCCAAACATATTATGACACTACAGATTGTTATTCTCTTTCTAAACCAAAAGGGAAAAATTTTACAGGGACAGACTGTGCCTGGTGCTGCCTGTTACTGATGCAGGCAAAAGGGCAGGGACAGAACTGTTACAGTCTCCTGGAAGTGCTCAAATTCCTACAAACACCATTCATTTATGCCCTTTTTTCCCCCCTCCTTTTATCATGTCCATAATACTTTCAAATATTTGCCTATGCTATTTTATTTGTATATCTGGTTGTATCTTATTGAAATTATCCTCACATTTTGCAGTCTTGTAGTATACTTGTTTAATACCCTGCAGCTGTAGCAAATATCTTTCCCCTGTCTTTCAGAAATTCTTTATGTGGTGTTGGACAACTTACATTCACAGTTTGAGTGAACAAACTTTTCTAGTTTGTAAAAAAAGAAATAAATTTCTTTTCCTCATATTACTATATTACAAAACATTAGAAAGTCTACTAAAGAAAGATAATAGGCACCAGTAGGAAAAAACCCCTTTCCACAGAGAACTTCCTCTATTGGAAGACACCTTGGCATAGACACTGGAAGAAGGGATTGGGTAGGAACAATTTTAGAACCCAATTAATGTTGTCTTTGATGCAAAAGTCAAATGAGGACTGGTTTTTCATCCTGTGCTTACTTATTACTTATCTGCCAGAAGGTCTGGTTTATGATAAGTGTCTCTCTCATAATATAACTATGTAATCTAACAATTATTTTGAAGGCACAGCTAAATAAAGTAAGAGTTATATCTGGAAATCATGATTAATATAATTCTTCACCAGCAGAGTACTATGTACATAGCTAGATGTCATTATAGAAAGTACTGAATCTTATCCAAGCATTTAATGGCAAAGTGTAAGGAATTCTATATTTAGAGACATATCTTCAACATATTATCTAACTACAGATACTAACCAGCCTTGCTACACTGAGCTCCTAATAATGAAGAGAATTCCATTCTAAAACTTGAGTTTAAATCTATTCTGGTTTTACACTATGTTTAATAAGTCACTTTTAATACAGAATCATTGAATTCACAAGACAAAATGGTAGCCAAAAAGTTAAAGCTTAAATTCATTATCTGGAGAGAAAACCCTGTCCACCAACCTGTGTGTCCATGTATCCCAGTTTCTCTTGTTGCCTTTTTCCCATCTTGGAAATGAGACTTGAGATAATTTTAGTAAGGAGGTAATATTAAAGTGGATTTTGATTGAAGGTTTTCAGAGGAAATTATGGAAAAATATCCACAAAAGCCCACCCATACTGGGTGAATACAATTTTTATACATTTAGTAAATTAGCATAATTGACCCAAAGCACCAGTTAGGAGGACAAGGGGTGATGGAATTCCCTCCAGGTCAAGCCCCTTCTCTGGAGTCCCCCTGTGGCACTGGCTGTATTTTGTCCATGAAATCAGTCTCGAAGAGTTGCTCTTGGCCTTGGTTCCCAGGAAGAACAAGAAAGGATAGGGGCCTTGTGCTCCCTGGGGCTGGGAGCTCTGGAATTTGTTTTGTCTTTTTGCCTAGGGAAAGGCCATGGAAAATTATTGGGAAAACTAGGCACTAATACAATAAGCTACAAATACATGTCTGAGAATACAGAGTACATATAAAAGGAAAAAAGGCAAAATCCCAAATGGCTTTACTGATACATCTCATGACAAATACCACTGTGAGAAAGGCTGGCACTCACAAGATTCATTTAGGAGGCCATTTCACTTGATAAAATGCTGGAGGCTGAAGGCCACTTCTTCTTTCAATTGGATAATACATTTTTTAGGTCTGAAATATTCTCTCCAGTCTGAACTATATTTGTTTCGTTAGTCACTGTTCTGGTACATAGACTATAGAATTTGGGCTAATGCTGTACAAAGTGCCTATCATTCTCAGGTTAAATATCAATAAATAACAGCCTATTTCTATGCTTAAAAAAAAAACCAAAAAAAACCTTCTGCCAAGTTTACAGCCATGGTAAATTCAATTTTATTTGGTAACCTAATAGCTACTTCTTATGAAGGGTTGTTTCACCCATAAACATCTGCTTTTAATCTGCCTTTTGCACTATGATTGTTTAAAAGATACCATCATTTTTTTACTTAGTTATCTATTAGAGCTGTTCAGATTTTATCAAAATTCTTAATATTGTGCAAATTTTCCTTTTGATACTGAGAAAATTTTTTAATTTAGAGCACTGACATACAACACTTAATAAAATAACTTCAATCTCTATTTTTATTACCTCATTTTTGCAACTTGTTTTAGTTTACCTGTAAAATAATCAGTGGTATCAAGTAATATAGTGAACTTCAGGATATGTCTGTTTGCTATTCTTGAAATTGTATGACTCACTAAACTGAAGGCTACATTAAAGCCAAAGGATCAGTTTTACTGAGGGTTGGTTCATATTGCATATCCCAATGATATGCTTTAATGGGTGTCTCTTCTCCTAAATCTCTAGTAAAATGCTGCCTTTGAAAGCTGGTATTTTTACTGGGGGCATTCTGTGATACAAAACTCAGTGTATTGCTTTCCCCTCAGTGGGCTTTTTGTAGTTGCTTTTGCAAGGAATATTCAAATGCTTATTACTATGCAAAAACTTGTATCATTCACGAGGCAGTGTATTCACTGCACTAATGATGTCATTGTTGTTGGCTTTCTGTAATTTGAAGACAACAGCCCCATTTGTAAGGGTGATGTAGAATATACATGTGAATAGGTGCTGGGGTTAGAGATGACCTTTCTGGTCTGTGAGTTCCTGAATATTGATTAAGGAGGTCAGGCATTAATGCCATTCCACTAACAAATGAGCGATTTTATGCAATTCATTTGAGTCCCAGAGCACCAACTCCTGCATATATTAGTTTCAATATGCAAAATGTATTATTGTTCATCACTTCCAGTAACTGCTGGGAAAAGAATTCTGCATACTGCTGCTGTTGGTCATGCTGAAAGAATTAGTCAGTTGCTTACGTGAATCAGCTTCCACAAAGATATGAGCCCACAGCAGCACACTTTTGGGGTGATTCTGCTTTCTGGTGATAATTTATATCTTAGATTACCATAATTGTCTTCTACAGTGACTGATTTTCCTTTAGAAATTGCCTGTGCAAACAGCTTTCATTCTACTAGAGGTTTTTATATAGCAAATATATCCTTCTTTTTATGAATTGTGACATATTTCTATGTCCACCTCTATAGAGATTCTCTGAAACAGTTTTTAAAGACAGAAGAATTTGAGGAGCTTGGATTAAATCTTTTTTCCTATCTTCTTGATAGCAGAGATATTGTCTCAATTTAAGGATTTTAACCAAAAGGTAGTATGATGGTTCCAACACCACCTTCTTTTGGAGCAGTTCCAATTTCAGTCTAATTTTCTGAGAATGCCCAGTGAGGTTGTGAATATGATCAAGGCCTCTCTGTATTTCCTTTTCCTTTCAGTGTGTGGGATTCAACCTGCTGTGTCAGTCCTGAGGCCAAAGATAAACCTATTGAGCTTGCTCTAGAGAGGTTAAGGCAATTGATTTTTCATCTTCCAACTACATACTCAGAGTTTTAGAAGTCTGGTGTAGTTTTAAAGTTGTTGGGGTTTTATTTTAAGAAACAAAACTCAACACTGCCTTCACTTATTTGTCATGTCCTTCATCTGTAGGATTCAATCATGTCACACCTTAGTCCCTGAACAAACGATCAGGTGAATTCTATTCACTGAAGAGCAAAGACACCTGGATTAGTTCCCTGCTGATAAGGCTTAAGAAACTGAATTCTGCTGAATAGAATTCTTTCAGCTCTAAATTTCTGTATTTTATAGCCTAGTTTATTAATGACTGCCGATTATATTATTGCATAACTCTAAATGGTTTTGACTCCCTAGACAACATTGGAATATAGGAAATTTGTTTTAAACATAGGACAAACTTTTTTACTGGAAAGGAGATTGAGTACTTGAGAGATTATGGACTTTATATCCTTGGAGATACTCTGAAGCCAAGAAGGTGCTGAGGAACCTGGTCTAGGTGACCTTGCTTGAGCAGGGGGTTTGAATCAGATGACCTCCAGAGGTCCCTTCCATCCTTAACCATTCCATGATTCAATTAAATGTTTTCAGCCTCCAAAAAACAGGATAGCATCCTGATTCCTTCAGTGAAGCGTGCCTCAAATGTGAATCAGACCCCTGATGTAATGCAGCCTTTGCACTCCATGTGGTTAAATGTGTTCTCATTATCTTTGTACAGTTTTAGCCATGGAGGAGATGAACTTTTTCAATTTGAGCCATACTAGCAAATACCTGGGATGGGGGAATGCTTTTTCCAAGGCAGATGTGCAACCAGTCTTTTAGTCATTGCTAAAAAGTTGAATTCAGGATCTAGAAATACACAAACTCATTATTTACTTTATGGCACAGCATTGGTAAGTACCACTGAAAAGACTGCATGTGTCCAGTGACATTAGTAAAGGAATTAAAAACTCCAGAAAACAATCTTGTGCAGGGAGAGATGGGTGGGAAATGTCTGTCTCTGGTTTAACACAGTGCTGCTATCAGAGATGGGTAAGGAATGTCTTATCAATACAGCAAGGCTAACAAAAGGGGCAGCAAACTGTCACTAGAAAAAATACACACAGAAAAGGGTATGAGCAAAGACTGAGCAAGAGAGAAGAGAGAAACTCTTGGTGTGACCTGGGGCTGCTGAGTTGCCAGTTTCAAACACAAAGCAAATCCAAGCATAAGCTCTGCTTGCTGTCAAGAACCCAGGCCCACTTTCTGCACAAGGTTCTCTAATACATAGCAAAAAGTGACCTTTAAACTACCTTGACAGATAGCAGCTGACTAGAAAATTACAGTCATTAACAGGATATCGAGAGAGCAGGCTATTGTAAAAAATGATACTAAAAGGCAGATGTTAACAATTTGCAACCCCAAAAGACAGCTGCAATAAAACCCTACATTTCTAGTGGTCTGAAAAAATTGTTGTTGAGATTCAGCATACACAAAAATAAAAGGTGTATATATTTTTTCCAACATCTCTAGAGCTAAGATTTATATGAACAAAATTTAGAGAATATTCCAATTATTTAAATGAAATTTTGTTGGAAAATTCAGTTACTTTAAGCAGTTGAAAAAGAAGATTCTAAATGAAATTGGTGACATATTTCTGCAAAGAAGATAATAAAAATTTGGATGTAATTTAGAGAAAGCACCACAATGGGAGAAATAAGAGTAGACATGAGAACATGAGACACATGAGAAGAAAACTTGATAGAAATTACTAATGGAAAATGGTAAATATGCTATAAAAGAAATCACAAAACTCATCTGTAGAATGGAAAGTATAGAATAATATTTCCTCCCCGGAAAGGAATGGAAGTCCTAAATTCTAAATTTAGTTTAGACAAGTGCATTTCAATGTAAAAGACAATCTGCATATGCAGAGAATGTTATTTAATGAATGGACTAGTTTTTTTTCCTTTTATTAGTTATGACTTTATTCAGTATTTTTTTCACAATTTACTGAGAATACATATCAAAGTCATAAATTCTCTCCAAATGTAAAACTCTTTAAACACAGCGTTATGATTCATTGATATGAAAGACTTCCCTTAAATAATGGAATTGATTTTATTTAAAAGTTTATTTTCATACAAATCAAAGCCATATTTTTTCTTTCTTTTTCATTTGAGACATCCCAGTGTCTGCAAATCTTGGGTAGAAGCCTCTCCTCCAGATGTTTCTGGAATGCATCCGTTCTCTCTTCTTTTTTCTTTTTTAATCACTAATTGCTCTATCTTTTGAGGTGGATGGTTAAAAGTTAAGTGTTTGGGGAATGTGACTGTGAGGCCATGTTAAATTAAGGCCAGCAAGGGCAGGAGAGGGACCATAACTCATGAGTGTTTCTGATCACTGACCCTGAACTTGCCTTACAGTCTGTCACATAATTATGACAGACTGAAAGGAATTACAATGAAATATGCTTTTGGGGAGTGGCAGGCTTCCCCTCCTGCCTTAACAGAGATCTCTGCAAACACAGTGTGCTTTCTTTGGAGCTCTCATTCTTCAGATACTAAATTTGAAAAGTTTGAAATTTGGGCTTCTATCCCATTCATTGTCTCACTCTTTTTAAGAATTCCTGAAGTTTCCTTTCCTTCTTTAACTGGATCAAGCAAACTGTAATTTACTGATTAGTTAATCACCTTGTCCATGTCTTTTATAGAGCTCATGATGACTTGATACTTGCCAAATTCTCATTTCCTTGTTGGTGGAGTTGAGGTTTCTTTGACTGCAGCATCCATCCTAAAGAGTTTTCTCTAAAGATAAGGTTCCCCCTTTCGTGCAGAGCAATGCCAGGTTCTCTCTGACCTACATGAGCAAGGAGTAGAAAATATTGTCCCACCTTTTTACCCACTGAGACGTTTTGGGACTGTCAGAGATTCCTCCTGCGTTTTTTTAGATTTGGGGAAAAAAAATCCTGATATTTTTGTGAGCAACAGTCAGGCAGGTGAGTGAAAATGGATTGAAGAAACTAGCTCTTTTTCTAAGGAGTGAAGTTTCAGTTGTCTTTTCTCTTTCTAATGTTATTTTTAACACTATTTTATCATACATCTTAAACACTTTGAATGTAAATTCATTCTGAACCCTACATGTACATTTCATGTTAAAAAAATTCAAGAAGGATTCTTTTCAATCTTTACGTTTTCCTTTCCTTTTCATTTCCTTCCTAAAATATTTTAAACTAGAGGCTTACTAAGACTGGACTTCTACCAGGTCCTTTTAAATATTATTTTATTATTATTTTAATAATTATTTTAAAATAATAATACTTATTATGTTTTGACAAATATAATTCTTTCTGCCCTACAAGCAGTTTTCATCAATTTTGTGTGCTTTTGGTTTACTGTTGAATTGCTGTCATATTTAAAAAAGAAGCAGAAGACATGAGAGGATGATATATTTATAATGAATAAATGAAGTTTATGCAATCTAAGTATAAGATATTCCACAAGGTCTTTTTTCTCACCCCACTCAAGATCTAGAGCTGGCAATCTGTAGGGAGTTGGGGATCTCCTGGGAGCCAGTGGTTTCCCAGGAACTGGCTCCTGTGGATGTCAGCAATGCCCAGCCTGCAGCTCTGTGGATTTACTCTTCATGTTTGCAAGTGGAAATGAGACCCTGTAACTAAACAGAAGAGTGGATGGAAGGTTGCAGCTGGTTTCAGTTACTCGTGCAGTTTTGTTGGATACGGGTTTTTATGCTTTTCATCATTTTTTTGTGCTCGATGTGAGTGTGATTGAAGGTCAGTACAAAAAAAAGCCTGGGTGACTTAGAGCATGGCTTGCATTTGAAAGCCAAAGGGACCTGTGCCCTTAAATCAGTTACAGGTGTCTGGGAATCCCACTGAAGCTACAAACAGCCCTCCAACTTCACCATGAATTAAATGTGCCCTGAGTTCCAAAGATAAACTTCACAGAATTAAATTCTACAGTCTCGTTTTGTCTGTAGCTGGGTTAGGCAGAGTGGTGGAATGGCACTGAGAGGTGTGAGCACACTTTTTTTATAGGTTTGTGCTACTTCTATTCCCACAGCAGCAGTGTAGACCTTGCTCATATTAATTAACTTTTTGTTTTGAAACCTTATGGCTATTTGAATGGCAACTGAGAAAACACAATTAGTTTATTAGTTATTTGTCTATTTGTTTAGATTTTGATTTGACATGTCATGGAGGCAAAGAAGCTCTATATAACCATAAATTTACAGTAATATTAATTGTGAGGTTTTTTTGTCTCTGGAGTACTTTTTGGGGGAAATTATAAGACTAAAGCAGGTATTTAACCTGGAGGAAAAAATTTTTCTCTTGCAGTCATGTTCATTTTTTTCTAACAACCTCTTTTCAAATTAGGAGTATGGACAAAATCTAAGAACACCATTCCCCCACAAAAAAAAAAAAAAAAAAAAAAAAAAAAGAAGGCTGAGGATATTCAATGCTACGGTGAAACTGCACAGACTGAGTAATAGAGCATCTACCAAATCCTCCCATTTGATTCCTACATATAGTAAAGTCAAAGGGCACATTTTCTACTGGAATGTGTTGAATCAATTAGCATTTATGATGGAAAGCAGGCACACAGGCCACTTGGTTACCTTCCAGACACTGACAGTGGGCAAACTGCCCAGGCCAGCTTGCCATGCACTGAATGCTTTGATCCCTCATTGGAAAATCCAAAGGTTCTTCCTGAATGCCTCAAATTCCAACCTTGTGCCTGTCCCTTATTCCAGCCTGATAATTGATATTCATATTGATCACTTGGAATATACTAAAGAATGAGTACAGTTTTTATTGCAAAACTCTATGGAAATAGATAAAGTTTTGCAATATGAAATCCCTATAGAAATATCTATAGTGGAAGCAGGAAAATTCTTGTTACATGCTGGATGTAAATATATACCATATATGTATATAGGGACATTAAGGTAAATTTATAATTTTACATGTTTAATGTTATGTTTATGGAGTTCCTTACATACTTATAAAAATCTATATTTAATAGATAAATTCCACAAAACTAGAAATTCCTATTACCAGATAGCTCACCTGACTGACAGTTTCATGATACATGCAAAATGAAATTGAATGCCAGTTGTTGCACTAAGAGTGGCCAATAAAAATACAATACATAAAACAATATAATTATACAAATTATACAATAATACAAAAAAATAGAATACAGTTTACTAATTAGAATATGAATTTTACAAAGAGCAGATAATGAAAAAAAAAGATACTAAGAGAATTAAAATATAAATTTCTACCAGATTTATAAAAGTGAAAAACAAATAATATAATGCAATTGAAGCAATTAACAACCAACTCAATAATGTGAAGAGGAAAAAAAAAATTTAACTCTGCTGAAATAACATAGTTAAACTGTGCCTCAAAAATGACATTTCCATTGTGAAAAGCCTGGTAACAGATCAGCACATGTGGATACAGGGCTATCAATGCACAGCTTCTCTGCAAAAATGCTTTGCAAAATGGCTACATTTAGATTTGTTTGCATGTTTTTTTAATATCTGTTCTGCCTTCTGTACATATCCTATCAATAAATGAAATCTAATTACATATTTGCAAAACACACAGGGTTTCTCAGTATAGTGAAAATTTGCAGTGTTGTTATGCATGCAGTTGTTGGGATTTAGAGAAATAGGCACTTCCACACAAATTACTCAGACAAAAAAGGTATTAAAATAAAATAAAGTATAACTTGTTGCAAGGACTTAAAGCTGAATTCCATGTCCTTACCAGAGTGGGAAGATATTAAAGCACTGAAGATTTATGACATGGCTTTTAGTGCTGTGCAGTTGCAGATTTATTGCAGACATACAAGTTTGAATGCTTGCTGGTGCACAAATATCTTCCATTTGGATTTTAGTCATAAATGGAGGGGTTTAAAAAGTGAGAGTCTGTAAGGAAGGCAGGGAATGATACAGCCAGAGCTCCACACAACATCTAGGGAATCTTGGAATGTCAGACCTGTCTGATTTCATGGCTATGAAGCCCTTAAAGATGCACGAATTGGAAATTTAGAAGCTTCTACTGCAACAGTGAAAGTGCCTTTTTGTCTTAAATTCACAGCTCTTACAGCAATGTTTTCCCCAGGTTTTTGGCTGCTGTTCACTGGGCAGGCAAGGTTCTGTGGCACCTTAAATCACCTGACCTCTCTGCACTTCAATTCATTAAAAATAATAAAATACTTAATTTCTGAATGCATTTTTGTGCCAAAGATCAGGGATCTTGACTGAGGTTTGTAGTCTGCTGGCAGAGGAAGTATGACATAGGTAGCTGTAATAGTGCTTTTGATTACTGTTAGAGATTAAATTTGCTGGATGATCTTTCTCAAAAAGGACAGAAAAAGATTGGGTTGAATTAAGTTTAAAAAATCTGTTCTTTAACTCATAACTGCTCAAAGTTGTCTGTATTCCTGAGTGCTTGGTCATGATGCTCAAGAGGTTCAGGGAATTACTGGGCATTCTGAACTGAAGTTATACCTCCCTCCCAGCCCACTGTTTTATTCACAATCTGACATGAGGCCACTGGATTATCTCTTCCATGGCACAAACAGAGTTTGGAGAGTCTTTCACCCCTCTCCTAGGTAGTTTTCTTTTCCTGTGCAGAGCTGTTTACTCTGTTTTTAAAATTTTATAGTGTTCACCTCATAAGGAAATAAATCTTTAACTGGAAAGAAATAATCAAAACAAAATAGTTATTGTCTACTTGATAAAACTCTGGTTAAATTCAGCTGCCTAAGAATATGTGTCTGTGCAGAGGCCTTGTCCAAAAATAAACCATCTTAAAAATCTTTCAGTTGATAAAATCTCTGAGGGTAATTCCATCTAATTGAGTCTCAGACCTTTTCTAATATATATGTACCCAGTAATCAAGAAGCAGTGAAACTAAAAAATGCAGTACAGGGCCAGGGCTCAGGAGACTTAAGGGAAGTCTTTTTCTATGAAGAGTATTTTTAGGAATTTCTGAGCATTTTCTATGTGTTCCTCAATCTAGAACCTTTCTAGGTATTTGTGATTTCCAAAATTTTCTCTCTGTTTTCTAGAAATCCCATCTAATATTTTTCTAGGTATTTCTTAGTCCTTTTCAGGAATTTTGCATTTCAGAACATTTTTTGGAAATGTGCTTTGCTTTCTCATTGAATTTCCATGCACTTTTGAGGGGATTTTTTGTTGTCCACAACATTTCTGGATGTTTCCCACTGCTTTCTAGAAGTTCCAAATTCTAGAACACTTCTAAAAGTCATTGTATGGTTTTTAGGAAATTCACTGTGCTTTCTAAAACCTCACTAAGCTGGAAATTTTACAGGAAGTTCAATGAATGACTTAGGAGTTTCAGTCCATTTTTGAGGAATTTCTCATGGTGTTTGAGGATTTTAAAGCTGTTTCTTAGGACTTCTGTTCAGAACCATTCTCAAGTTACTTAGAACTTGTGACAATTTTTGTGTTATGTGTATTCTCTGAGAATCCCATTTTTCTAGGAAAATTCAAATGATTTCTAGGCATGTTCCCTTTCACCATGTTCCCTTCAACAAATTCTTATGTTTAGAAACTTTCTGGAATTTTGCATTCTGAAACCCATCTAGGAACCAAAAAATGATCTGCAGAGATATATTTACAAAATAATTTGTGACGGGGTAAAAGGAACTTAAAAAAAACCCAAAGCTGGTAATAAATTACAATGGAAATTTAGGTCATGGAGTTTTCAGGTGTGCTAGTTATAAAATCTACCTGCCAAACCTATATTGTTGGGAGCTAAGCTTTGGTATCAAAGATTAGATTAACATCTCAGCACAACAAGACCATGGAATGCCAGGCTCTGTAACACCTCAGTATGATTTCTAGTTGATTCAGCTTTGACAATCAGACTCAGGATCACCATTCTTGAATAAGTTTCATGTCTGACATGGCAGAGAGACCTACAGCCATTTAATTCTCCTGCTGGCTGTAATTTAATTAAATAAGTTGTATATAAATAAAATAACATTCATTTATTTCCTGGATATTTTTAATCTTGTTTATAGCGTATAGGTTGTGCTAGAAGAGATTCAGGTTAGACAGCAGGAGGATTTTATTCATAGAAATGGCTCTTAAACGTTGGAGTGGGCTGGCCAGGGAGGTGGTGGAGCCATCATCTCTGGAGGTGTTCAAGAGACAGCTGGATGTGGCATTTAGTGCCATGGGCTGGTTGACAAGGTTGTGATCAGTCAAAGGTTGGACTTGATGATCTTTGGGGTCCTTTCCAACCTAAATGACTCAGTGATTCTGTGAATTACCACTGTGTGATGTATTTTAGGACACATTTATGAAGAAGGGATTTTACCCTTTTTCTTCATCCTTTTTCTTGTGCTCAGAGAGTGTTTCTGAATTTATAGACACAAGCACAAACTTTGTCAAGTGCTACTCTACCTGCTGAAGCCAAACACCATTCCTTTCAAAACTTTGCAGAATTCTTTATTGCAAAGACTTCTTCACACTCCCAGCACATTCTTTATCTGCAGAACATGCAAGTGCTTTATAAATTACAGCTTTACAAATCCAAAGTACTGAGTAACTCTGGGATATGGCCCACACTTCTGATGAGTGTGGTTTCAAGGGGCTCTGCAAACACCAGCAGCCATGTAAATGAATATCCAGTTCCAATTCCTATTAAGGCTCTTGTAGCAAGGATTCAGCACCTTCCAGGACTGTGTTCAGTGCCACTTGTGGAGAGGGCTGGGGACATTCTCTTGTACCTCTAGACACAACTCCCTGGACATTAAGGAAATACAGGTGTATCTGAAAAGATCACATAAAAAAACAAAGCACAACTGAGAGGACAATGTCCTAGATTTTAGATCTTTTGCCCTGTGAATAAATGTGCTAATTGCCCCAGTTATTTAAGTTAGTATTACACAGGGGAAACAGAAGAAGGTAATAAGGTTTCCTCACAGAGAACTTCAGCTATGGAGGGAGCCTTGGATCTTATTTGGCTTAGTTGTGTAGATAGAAATAGTGCAATAGTTGAGAGGTGATACCACCTGTCTGTAGGGCCTCCTGAATTGGTTCATTCCTGGTCCAGCTGCTGGCTGCCTGCCAGAAAATATTCCCTATCAGCAAAAACCACTGCTATTTTTTGTGTGCAGCACACTGCTTTGTCTCCATTGGAACAGTTGAGGTCTTTCAGGGTTAACAGTTTTGTCCCAGTCAGCTAGAAAGGATCACCATCGTATATACCTTAAAATATCTTTCTAGAAGTCAAATAAAATAATGTTATTACTTGAAACTGAAAAGGGCTTTTAAGTAGCAGTGCTTTAAAATACAATAGCTCAGCCTCGTCTGAGATTTCATGGGTTCTGTAATAATGCAGCTGTTTTCCTCAGGGTGTTCTCACAAATTCATAAAAAGTCTATTTGTTATGAGCATTCTGAAACCCCAAGGAAAGCAGCTGTGTTTTTGACAAACTGGGCTGCATTTTCAACACCTCTAGCAAAAGAGACATTTATAGAGGAATTTTATGCCTTATATATCCATGAGCAACATATTTTTTAACACTAACAACATACAGTGCTCTTAGCAGAAGATTACACAGCAAAGCAGCCAAACTGAACATTGAGTTGAGCCACAATATGAAATTAAAGCCCTGACCTCCAGCAGAAGACTTGCCCTAAACTTAAAATATGCCACCCAGAGTGAACTTAAAGGCCACTAGGGAAATCACTGAATGATATAAGCATGTTAGATGTGAACTTTTCAGGGTTTTAAAGCCTTTTCCTTTTTTTCTTTGCTTTTAATCTGTTCCTGAAGCTGCAGAGGTGTAAAGAATGACTGGTGTTGTTAGGGGATCTTGGTGAATGTGCTTACCACAGTGTTAATGAAATATGAAGTTTGGACAAGATAAGAACTTTGTTTCCTGTATATCCCATACCTGCAGGGGTTTATTTTATTTATTTTTTTCCCCTAGCAGTCCAAAAGTGAATATAAACCCAAATACAATCATTCCTGCTTCCAGAATTGTGCAAGTTTCATAGAGGTTTTAGTCTGTACATATTTTTGTACCATATGTTTTTTTCTAACCTGCTCAATCATATTCCTGGTTTTCATTCTTTCCTTTTTTACAGACACATTTTTATGTACTAAACTCATATTTCTTTAATATTTTTCAACAATATATATTTTATTACTAGAGTTTACCCATTTTTAAATTTTTTTCAGTTCTCAAATTAAGTTTCTCATTTAGACAATCCATCTGAAGTGTCTTTAATTCTGGAATTACTGTCCTCAGTCTACTCTTCTTCCCCATATTTTCATATTAGTATGGAAGTTACTCAGATAAATGTATTGCCATTTCCTCTTGAAACATCTGTACATCTAGATGTCACTTAATTTTCCAGGTGGGTTGGTGCTAATCCATTTCCTTTTAATGCCTCATTCTTTGATCCTGGTCTCCCCAGATATGCTTTCTCTTTGTCCTCTTCTTTGATCTTTATCTCTTTATCTCTTTCTTTTATTGTACTCAACTTTCTGAGTCCCATCTGAGTTACACCTCCTTTTCACTTTCCTTCATCTTGCACTTGCCTCTCCATTGCAAACCTCCATCCATCAACTCCATGCTTCAAGCCCACTTTTTTGGCCTTTCAGGGTAGCACTTATCTGGTGAGTCTTTTGATCCCAGTTTATAGCTGTTTAATTTCATTTCATACATCATACTTCTTTTTTAGTTTCACATGAAAATTAATTGTATCATTCCCTTATATTTAACTCTTCTGATTTCATTTTTAGTTCTCTTAGCCTCAGTTATTTAAGTGTCAGCACAAGCCCAGTTCTATTCTCACATTCCTGATTGAAATAAGTGAACCACACTGATTTTTCATATTAGATGATAAATAAGTCTACTTCCTTTGTATTTGTTCAAAAGGCATGATCATTCCCCAAGCAGCTGATTTTACCCATTTTAATTTCACTTTATGAGCAATGTTACCATAAATGTTAATGCTTAGGGAACAAAAATTCCATTTCCATTGCTGTTTATTAAGCTTACCAATTCCTGAATTTAGAATGTATGTATGAGAATTGAAGACTTTTTGCAATTTAATGGAAGAATAGGAACATGAAGGAGAGTAGTGCTGAGAGTGAGACTCTTACTGGCTGTGTATGAGTGAGCAAAATGCTTGAAGAGCCCAACTTCCAGTTCCAAGCAAGGGCCAGATGTCTGTAATTACATGTAAATTGCCATTTTAGAGGTGAATCCTGAGGAGTATTGGCACTACTCTGTCCTTCCATTTGATAAAGATTAGAAAATATTCTGATGAATTATAAGAATAAGCCTTCTCTGAGAAGTTAAAAAGTCTGAGACAGGCCCATATTTTGAAAAGCCATTCTTTTCTTTTTATTGAAAGACATATGGAAGTCAATGGCAAGTCTGAGAGAGACCTTAGCTGGTTTTAATCAGTGCATCTCTGTTTAAGTTCATAAATTTGCAATAACATAAAATATCCTAAATCTAGTCCACTAAATAGAGTCCTCACTTTTGAATTAATTCTACTAAAGAAGAATTAAAATGATGCTTTATCTTAGTTGGTCTCCATTGATTCAGCAGGAATTAAATTTAAAGAATGAGAAAATAATATATTTCTTAAATTTACATTTGTAAATACTGTCAAATGCTCTTAGATGCAGACTGCTGTATAAAAAAAAAAAAAAAGATGAAACTTAAGTGGACATCTTAATTAGTGGTTTAAAGCATGAGTTTCCCCAGTTTATATCTTCTCTTGAAAAGGAGATGAGTAGGAATGTTAAACACCTTAGGGTCAGGTGCAGTAAATTAGTGAGCTCTATGAATGGTTGAATGCAAAGCATGATATTAGTGCAGAAATTCCCATTAACTTCAGTAAAATTTGAATCAGATTTGAAAGGTGTTAAAGGCTACACAGCAGAAAATATTTGCAAGTAAAATCAATGTATTCCAAGGCATTGTGAATGTGCCTGCAGTTTACTCAGGTGAGTCTTGCCAATAGAAAGTCTTTGAACTCCACTTCATGTTGGAGAGTATGGGGTTCTCAGGTTCAACCAATCACATTTTGGTATTTTAATAATTACCTAGGCCAGGAATCTTTTCACAAGGTAAGGATAGCATAAAATGGTAAAATAGTAAATAAAAAGTGAGACTGGAAAAAAAAAAAAACAGGTATGCATTTGTGGAAAAGTATACACCAATTTTTATTTTAGGAGTTCTCTGTTTTTTGTTTCTCTCCGTTGTAAGAAATAGAAAGGAGACATAATCTGGAGAGAGAAATAAAAGTGGCTTTTTGACAGCAGCCACTCCCACTGTCATTATTATTTGTGGATTAAGAATATTCACATTAATAAGGATGAATATCCCTCTCAGGGGAGTTAGCTGGGGACTGTTCAGAAGAGCAAATCCAGATATTTCCAAGATATTACTTGACAATGCTCAGTGCCTTCCTTATTTCTCTAAAGATTTTACCCTCTCAGGATTTCTTCTAGAAGTGGAGGGAAAAAAAAAGGAGGTGAAGGGAAACATTCTTACTAATTACTTATAATGTAATTATATGTTATTTTATTATCTAATTAATAATCTGAATACTTCAAAGAGACTCCTCTAAACTGTTTCAATTGTCCAAGGAGCTCTTCCATAGAACTCTTCTTGCCTTATCAATAATTTACAATATATTTTCATTAAAAACTATTTTATTTTTAATAGGAAACACTTAAACAACATTTTAGTGGGTAGTGAAAAGTGAACACAATCTTTATTTGCTTGTCAGAGAGCACATTCCCCTTAAAATGCATGTAATGTCATGCTCTGATGCTTACAGTTATGAGATATGTACTTTATTACACCACTCAGTAGATTTTACAACACTAAAACTGGAAGATGACCTGTAGTGGATTTCTCTTATAATTGAAATATCAGAAAAGTGAGGATGAGGGGGAAGAATAAATTATGTGTTCTTATTATCTGTTGGATGTTGAGTCTATCCTGTGAATTGATTTAAGAAAAGACAGGAGGTCCAAGAATGAATCAAGAGTGAAAGTCCAAGAATATTTAATACTGTACCTGTACAGGAAGGCAGAATTAAGTTTCCTGACTTTTACTGGCTCATTTCCTACCCTTAGCAAGCATTTTGTAGCATGGTAAAGCACCAGGGGGTGTTCAGAGCTGCAGGCATTGCTGTTTGCAGCCAGTGCCAGGCATGGCTGGTATCTCCTGCCTTATCTCTGCAGAGCCTGAGCTCTTGAGGCAAAGGAACCAAGGGTGAAGCACTTTGATTCCTGACCCCTGCAGCCTCCTACTGACCTGGGGATCACTCAGGGCTGCTTGAGACTGGGGGTTCTGCTGCTGCAGATCAGAGGGCTGTGCCTGCACTTAGATCTGCCAAGACAAGCTGCAGTGGTGTGTCACTGAGCTGAGCCTGCCCTGTGTCACTGAGCTGAGCCTGCCCTGTGGGGACTGAGTGCCCCAGGCTGTGCCCAGCACAGGGCTGTAGATCCTTGAGCTGCAGCTGGGAAGGATCCTGGCTGCCACCAGGAGGGAATGGCCATGCACCAAAGCACTGCCCAGGACAGCAGAGCTGCACTGCTGGCTGGAGCTCAGCCCTTGGGTCAGGCTGGAGTGGCTGAAGTGCCACCCTGGCCCTGGGGCTGCACAAGGAGCCCTTGGAATGTTTAAACAAAGATTGATGTGGCACTCGGTGCTGTGGCTTAGTTGATGAGGAGGTGTGAGGTCATGGGTTCCACTTGATGAGCTCAAAGGTCTTTTCCAGACTAGCACATTCTGAGGTTCTGTGCTGCTGGCAAGGGTGGCACTGGGCACATCCTGTGCTCAGAGGTGTGTACCCATTGGCAGTGTATGGGAATACCTTCAGCATTGCCCTTTCTCTTTGTTGCTGCCTTGTTAACTGTTATTGACACAAGTGGTAAAAAAATGGAGAATCTACTGTGCATATACATGGAGCAAAGCTTGGAAGAAATGCTGGGAAAAGCTCAATAATAATAATAATAATAATAATAATAATAATAGTCTCCTCACTTTGCAGCATGTGCTCCAGCAGTGTGGTGGCACTTATGGAGAAGATATCTCCTAAACCATACAGGCAGAGTGAGAGATGGTTGTTGTGCCTGATTATACAAGGACTTTTTAAGAAAGTTATTCAGATAAAGGCATCTTACATCTGGCCTTTCTGAGCTGCCTGATTCCTGTCCTGTTGAACCCATTGTTTCACAGTACAACTGAAAATTCAGTCCCTTTGTGTTATACCAGACTTTGCAGTGTGACATTTGTATTTTTTATGACATATGTAGAGACTGTGTGTCAGTGTGTGCATGCATATTTTAATAACAAATGGCTGGGGAATAGCTAATTTGATTTCTGCAGTATTTTTGCAAAACTGTAAAATTATCTTGAGAGGACAGCAATTTTTTGTGTTACTCTTTGAAAGGCAGCATACCAATGTTTCAAGGACAGTGTAAATAATTCAAAACAAATCTCAGCACTCAGATTTAGGATTATATTCATGCTTTTCACAATAATTGAACATGCAAACTTATCATGTTTTGTTTACAAAATAAATTTTTAATATACATTAAATAAAATCTGTTTCATCTCAGTAAATACATACCATTTTCAAACATTAATTTCCACTTTGTTTGTACCAATACCTTTCATTATTTAATAGACCAGTTTTTGCCTGTGAAAGAATTGCAATCAAAGAGCAAGCATTTTCTATTTCAGATTTACAGCACTGTAAAACATGGGGCAGCACCTTTCTTTTTAGAATCCAGATGATAGAAAGTTTTTTGATTTACATACTGATCAGTTAAATGGATTTTTGTAAAATAAATTCTGTTACACTGTCCAAGAGAAGCCATCAACATAAAGTTAAAAACCTGTAGTCAACAAAGTTTTGCTCTACCAGCTGTAAATTAAATAATGAAATTTTTCCATTTAAACAATCTTTATAAATAAACAATTGTTTTCTTCATGAAATAAATCAACAACCCAGAACACCAGTCTTCTTGAGACTAGTCTATACATATTCATGCATGCAGAATCATAGATTGTTTTTCAACATAAGAAAACCATTTTGTTCTGCAGTTTTGGTATCCTAAAGTAGTGACTCCCTTAGTTCCAGCTGAATCTTTTGAATCTTTGGATCTTTTCCATGGATAGGCCCATCCTAACCAAAGCAGAACAAAAAGTGCTTGGAAAACTGACTGGTTTAGAGGTTGAATCAAATCCCAGTCTGCTTTAGAACTGGGAAAATTGGGGCTGTTTGGGAACATGTAGTTTGAAATTCCAGATTGCTGTTTAACACAGGGGTTTGTCTCTTCATTGTTTCAGGAAACTTTGCTGAAATCATTCAGGTTCGTATCAAGCATCTTATTTTATCCTTTCAGATACATTTAAAATTACTACTGGTTAAATTATTTTCTTCTTTTTCTCAAGATGTCTTCTATGTTCACCTTAAAAGATCTCAAAGAGAACCATTTTTTCACATTATTTTTAAAAAGCTGGAAAGTTTTTTCAAAGGGGGCTATGAGCAAAGGAAATTGGACAAGTTAAAAAGAAAAGTTCAGTGGCTTCTGCAAAAGGAAAACTTCTGTTGAGCTCCAGGAAGTCCAACATAGTTTCAGAATGCTTTTTTCCCTGTAATTCACTATCTGACCTGTTACTGCATTGTAATATTTATGAACTTATCTGATACCTAAGCCAGATTTTCTAGGAAGTATCATGAATCCTTCATTCATTTAAAGGTCAGAAAGAGGATTATAAAGATCATGGGTTTCAGAGCTGCTGCTGACAATGTGCAGTGCTACCAATATTTGTCATAGTGCAGAAGAAGAAAGAGAAAAAAATCCCAGTTTTATTTTTAGCAAGATAATAATTTTCCTAAGTATGGAGATGCTAAATAATTTTAAAAATGCAAAATCTGAAAGAAATTACCAGCTCTTATTATTCAGACCTGGATATATTTTTAGTCTTCCATGTAGTATTTCTATAACAATCAGGACTATTCTTTTATCAGTTATATTAAAACAATAATTTTGTGTTTATGTGGATATTTATATATTCCTACATCAATTCTAGAAAGTTCTGAAACAGTTTTTTTGTGACTGATGGCTGTGAAATAAGGCTTAAATGCCAGTTCCACAAAGGCTTAGCCTATGAGTCTTGTGCTCTGAACAATGGCTTTTTTCCCCAGGTTAATTATCTAAATAATATCATATTATGAAAGAAGGAGGGGAGAAAAAAATCTTAAGGAAAGTCAGGACAATTGACAAAAGAAATAGGCCTTCAGGTAGAGTTGGTTGGTTATGAGTTTTTTGTATTGTATCCAGAAAAGAATTGTCTAAAAGAGGAGAATATGTCCACTTTGGTGGCCTATTTAAATTGTGATTTAAATCCCTGCAGTGTCCAAGTCCAGGCTGGATGGGCTCTGAATGGTCCCTGCTCTCATGAATGGTCCCTGCCCATGGCTGGGGTTTGGGACTGGATGATCTTTAAGGTCCCTTCCAACCCAAAGCACTCTGTGATTCTGAGAATTTTAGCAGCCCTAATCTGGGTTTAGAGCACCTGCTGTGAACCAGAGAGAAACAGACATTGTGCTGGGGGAAAGAAAAGCATCCCAGAGCTGTGAGGAGATGCTGGAAGAGAGTTCCTGTGCATGAGGAGCAGGTGTGTGAGGCTGGAGCAGCCCTCCCTGGCAGGCTGTGAGCTTTGCTCTGCTGCCAGTCCCTGTGGCCCTTCACCCCTCTGTCCAGAGCTGCAAACACCCATCCCTGCAAGGTCTGGGACACTCATCTTCCTGAGATTTCCTTCAGCCTTTTGTGTATTAGACAGGGGAACAAAGAAGCATTTAGAGAAATATTTTCCTAACTTCTGCTATCTCAGCAGTTTCTGCTACTGTTGTTAGCATTATATCTTCCAGCAGCTTGACCTTTAAACACTAAGTATCTGTCAGCATGAACCAATAAGGGAAAGAAATTGCAACTTTCTAACCCAGTATATTTATTTATTATATATAGTATATATATTTATTATAGAAGTGTATGTATGCACAAACACACATAGGTGTGTACACACACACACTGACACAAGAATTACACATGACCCTGAAGGAGATTAATATCTGGTTTAGAATCCATTAGAGTAACTAAGTCCAGAAAGGATATGTGCATTCACCATGAAGAATTTCCTCTCATTTTTTTTCTGTCAGAATTATCTTCTCACTCATACAAACAGCTTTTCCCTTGCTATAAAATCTCCATTAGATGGCTGCATTCATTATGCTACTATCACACCATCTCCATTTAGATGTGAATTTCTTGCTTCTCTGTGTTTTTTGCTTTACTCCTACCCAGATCTCTCTCAGTTCACTGATCCATTCAGCTGCCTAAAGAGCTTCACAGTATGCAGGAGTTTACAAATGCAGATGTAGCCAAGCAATGCAGCAACTCTCCTCTGCCTTCTCAAACCACTCACTCTCCTCATCATTGCTATATCTGGAGGAAAATATTTTGACAGTAGTTTGTATATGAGTGATATCTCTACAGTAGCAACAGAAAAACAAATAGAACTTGAAGAAACAGTTGTATGGAATACTAATGCATCTGTTCTAAAACAATTTCTCTTACTCTTTAAAGAAAATATCCAGCTGAAACCTCAAGAACTTCAGAAGGACAGAGTCTGTCTTTGAACCCTTCCATAAGTAAATAGGATAGTAATGGAATTGAGGTTTTACTGTTTCCAGAGTTTATTTTATGGTACAAAAGGTTAAATCCTGTGCAAGTAGAGCAGGGGTGATTTGTGCTCTCTGTTGTGTGGGAGTTGTCCCTTGGTCCTGATAGGACAGCCTGTGGCTTCAGTAGTCACAGCCAAGGCATGTAAAACACTACTCTGAAAGAAATATACATAAATTTAAATTATTTGTGTCTCACACCCCAATTTCATACCTTTGAGTTTCATTTCTGATTTCTAAACATCACAGTTAATAATAAAGCATTAGTCTATAGAATGCTCTCATCTGATTAAGGTAAGGATTTGATTTGTAAATTCCAAAAGGACTTGAGTAGAACCCAGGCCTAAGACAAGCAATACCAATTTTAAAAATTTCGCAGGCATGTAGTATTTGTGTTTGTGATTACTAGGTATGACTAAAAAGTAAAAACAATGACCAAAAAAACAACACCACTACTCCATACATGTTTGTAAATGTTTTTGTTATAAAGCAACACAATTCTAACTTGAGTTATTTATAAAGATATAAAACACTCAGACTATTTCCATACCTTGGAAATTCAGTCATGATAGTGTTCTTCCTCACAGTGCTCCCAAAAATAAATCTAAGCAGGTTTAAATTTGCACATTAATAGAATTGCAGCAGTCGTTAAAACTGAAGCAAGGTTTCAGCTGAGTAGCAACTTGATGGCAATACTGACTGGGAGGGACTCTGGCAGTTGAAAATAATCACATTGTGATCCAAAATGTAATCTTGGTGATTACCCAGAGCCCATTCTCCTTGGGCAGAAAGATGGGTGTGGCTAAAGGGAAGCTCCATGTTTACTTCAACATGTTTTGGTGAGGCTGTCAGAGCAAGGAGATAGGGAGAGTCACAGAAGAATTCCATTTAATACTTCTGGTATTGTTTTTTATAGATTTTTTTTTTTTTTTTTTTTTTTTTTTTTACTTGTATCTGATACTTGAGTTAAAGGAGGAAACTGCAGGAATATGGAGGCATCACTGAGTCAGGGCACTGTGAAATCTCACATAGAACAAAAACAATGGATTATTCTAGATTGTTCATGAAATGAGGAAATATATTCAGTGTTGGTAGTTTATGTTCTCAAACAAGCAGCCTGCCTAGTATCAGCAAGTGCAGTCATTAGAAATTTATTAACACATCCAGTTCTGTCCAGCCAAGAAGGAGGCACAGCAAACAGAAAGCAGCAACCATGAGCAGTGTTTGGGTTCAGTGTGATCTGGTGAGATTTATGTGCCCAGTTAGGTATCCTGGTAGCTCTAGAAACTTAGCCCCAAACTCCTAAACTCAAATGAAAAGAAACAAGGTATACAGAGCTCCAATATAAATAATATATTAATAACTTAATGTCTAAGAAGCCTTTTTTATAAATTTTATTTATCGTATTCAAAACTAGCAAGATGATATTCAAGCTTGGCTTTATTAATTTTGACTTGTATCGGTTTAAATCTCAAGAAAGTTATGAGAAATGGCCAAATATATACATAAAGGAGGAGAGTTTGGTCTTATAGATCAGGAGGATGTATTTATATGGTTTTTCAATACAAATTTTCTCATTCTGTGTTTTAATTTGATATAGACCAGAGATAATATAGTAAAAACCACAGGAGTAAAACCCAAACAAGCAATTTTATGCTCTGGTTGCATTTGCAGAAGACATTGTCTTATTTCTCACTGGGGAATTTAGATGTGATAAATCTTATATGTTTGTTTGATGTCTAAACAATCTCTTTTCCTCTGCTGGGTGCAATTTTCCCATCCTAGGTTGCTTTGACCCTCAGTCACATAACATATTGATAATCTGTAAAGATATTCTGATATCTCAGGGCTGTCAATGCTTAATGGTAGTTTTATTACTCTCTTGTAGTTTTTCATGGAACTCCTTTAGCATAATGCAACAAAGTCTACTCTTACAAGAAAAAATTGTGTACTTCATCCCTGAGATGTTGATACATAAATGGAGATGGGAAGATTGTTTGGAGTCATTCTAAGAAGAGCCCTGTTATGCCTGGGTTTATAGCTTTGTAGTTATTTTGTTATTTCTTAACCAGCAAAATGGAAAAATTTATTTGAAATATTGATAATAACGAGATTGTTTCTCACAGATTGAAAGCTGCTGATGATTTTGCACTACTGCTTTTTATTTTCATTAACACAAGTGAAGTAAAAATTGTAATTTCTTGATATCGCAAGAAGGAGAGTAAAAGAATAAAGTAATGATTTGCTGTATCAAGCAATTTATTTTTCATGATGAAAGAAATCAGGACCAAATTTTGACCACTGCCACCTTTGTCAAAATCTCTCTAAACTGAAGAGTGATTAACAACTAATCCAAAGTTCAGAATTTATTTCAGAGTTCCTAAAAAATATACAAGTATTTTTAGGACAGAGAGTGTCTTTGCTTAAAAAATACTTGCTCACAGAAAGAGCAGTTATTAAACCCTGCTTCTCAGAAACATTATTCTCTGGCCTTATTTAAATTCATAGAGTTTTTGACTAGGTGGCCTTGCATGTGGGCTCAGTGTTTTGCATGAGTATGAACTAAATGAAAATACATTAGTGTATCAAGCAGCTCAGGAATATGGCTGGTTGGGTTGATACAGGAAAAGGAAAATTTTGAATTAGTAGTCCCAGTCATGCTGTTTTGGCAGTGCTGTAGACTAGCCTGAGATCAAGGGAAGAAATCAAACAACTGCTGGATTGGATCTTTGCAGGAAATATTGCTCCTGCAAACAAACTAAGAAAAAAAATCACAACAAGCTACCAATTATCCCAAAAAAAGGATAACAACTTTATTAGCCTGTCTTTATTTCAAAAGGTATGAAAATATCAATAAACAAAACAAAAATAGCTTATCAAATGAGTCAGAAACTCTGAGTTAGTAATTTCAATTATCCAAAGAGGCAGATTGCTGCACCCTGATGAATCACAGGAAATATTTCTGTGCAGATGCAGGGAGACTGCTATACACAAATATGCAAGCATCAATCAAAGCTCTAAAGCGAATAAAAACGTGAATAGTTGTGACTAACTGCTGGTCCTTAATTTTTAGAGAAGTAATATCTGTAAAGAAACTTCATGCAGAGAGGACTGGCTAAATAAGCCAAAGAACAATTCACAAGTACTCTCAGGATTGATACCCAAAGCCTGCCTTTGTGGTTATATGTTTGCTTATTTGTTGTTAGATAGGAGATGAATGACTGCTGAGTGCTTAGGAATTGATTTGAATCTCCAAAGCACCTTAAACAAAGCTGTGAATCATTCTGGCTCAAATCCCTCTGGAAGGTACAGTGTGTGTCACAGTGTGGGGTGCTTGCACCCATTTCATGTCCCAGCAGAGTAACAATAAAGCCACAGAAGGATTTAACCTGACATCATGAGGAACAGTCAAAGGAATCAAATCAGAGACTGGGCATTGTTGTTATAAAATATTAAATATTAGCCTCACTGACAATTATCTAAAAAGTTTGACTGGATCAATAATAATAACAACAACAACAACCACCAAAAACCACACCAAAATTACAGAATTGTCTTTCCTACTTGGCATTAGTGATATTGTTCAAAACAACAGCTGCTCTTTGCAGGATAAACAAAAGTACTTGGGAGAGGACTGTGGCAGAAGTCACCCTCTTTCCCAGTTGTCCAGAGCCATTCCTTTTCCATCAGCTGGATGCCCTCACAGCACAGTTGATTTGAGCAAAGTCACACTTTGCTAGTCCTTCCATTGAATGTCACACCTGTGGGGTGGAAATTTGTATGTGCCTGATAAGCTTGACACAATAATCCCTTATTCTTTGGTTCCATTTCTACACACAAGTTGCACGATGAAGGCAATGCCACAATTTTCCTATTTTTCATTGCTGATTCAGTATTCTGATATTATAAAGCACAGGACCTAAAACTGTGTCATGTTTCAGATATGCAGGAATGCAGCTTGGCACATACAGCACAAATCTGTAGCATCTCAGTTGTATGATCTCTGCCTGTGAAATCTTGTGCATTTTAAATGAATGAAATGTATTCTGCTCTATAAAATCATTGTCTGCTTTGCAGAAGAAATACATGGTATACATTTAACTGCATTCTGTGCAAATCTATAACAGCTTGGGTCCTTTGATAGATTTTAAGGCTTTAACAAATATTGTGTTCTGAGGAAGGATGTCAGTGCCAAACTAGATAGTATGTTTCTGTACCATCACAACAGTGATAAATGGATATTAACCAGGTGCACTGAGTCCATCTGGGAGCTGCCTAAGTGAGAAGAGAGGTGATGCCAGAAAAGCACCCCCCCAGCACCCATGATTTGTGAGGTGTCTGTTGAAGCTGGCACAGGGAGGAGCAGTGCCCCTCTATGCTCTGCAACTGCCATTACCAGGCTTACAGGAACTTTATTTGCCTTAAGAATTCCAGTTGAGTCTGAAAAAATGAGAGAACTGCCACCTTAGCCAAGAGCTCGTGTGAAAATTGTGGTAATTTTATTTGTGGTAATTTTAAAGGGCTGCCAATGTCACAGGAGCAACATAGAAACAGGCAGTGTCAAAACCCCGCTTGAAGCTGCTTCTTATGTTTCCAAATTGTTCTCACTCACATATTCCTACACATGGAAGCCAAGCCAAGTTTTCATTGTTGTATCCAAGGAGATATTGGAAAGCATCATCTCTTTCTTGATAATAAATGTGCCTGGGAAGACATATACAGTCATTATTAAGGGCTCTAATTTTCTGTAGAACCACTGCAATAGAGAAGCAGGGATGTGTGCTGCTCTCTGGGCTGGCTGCACTGTGGGTACTGGTGCAATGGCTCTCACTTTTAGCTGTAAGCTTTGCTCATCTGGAGCTCTCAAAAACCTGCAGAGACAGATGTTGCTTCCATGTGGCTGAGAGTCCAACACTGAGTGAGGCAGTTTCATGCATTTGAGATATGAGCAGACAGGTGCCTGCTTCCCCCTGCCCTTTCTTGTTCTCTTTTACTATCAAATCACAATTTTGGTGGGGAGTTTTTTGGGTGTTTTTTTACAGTAGTAAGATACAGTACAGTAGTAAAGGCCCCACATTTACATTGTAGTTTGTTTGGAAAGAGCAGGGGGACTGATAAGGAGACATCACTTGCAAGTTTTCAAGTTATATTTAAAAGGAGACCCAGACTTCATCTTTTGTGCTCTTACTGGTTATAGCAGTTAAATGTACTTTATTTTCTGTGGATAACTACAGGAAAAAAATACAGTATTCCAGAGGATGTGTCATCTTTCCCCTATAAATTCCCTAGCCAGTGCTGCTTGTGACATGAGCTCAGCTGGTATTTCATCCTCTATCAAACTTAATCTAAAAAGCACTTCCTGTGGATTTCAAGGGAATTCTGAGAGGAGCATGTTCACACATGAAAATTAAACTGTTCTTCTAAATGGCTTTTATGGAACCATTGGATGCCCAAATGATATTTAATTGGTGGTGTTTCAACATTTTTAATTATGAACCATTCTGCTAAGTTGGTTCATGGGGCAGACCACAACCATCCAATATGCTTTAGCCAGTTCTTCCAATGTGAGAGCCAGCCAGTCACTAGCACAGCATCATAATAACTAAAAAGCAAATCATTCCTGATGAACTCAGGCAATCAGAGCTGGATGCAGAGTTAGGGTTTGTATCGTTAATTAAGCACAGTCAGATGACAAACAGCCCCTGTACTGTGTGTAGGGTGACAATTGGCACAGAGCAATTACACACTGTGACAATTAATTTATTGCAGCAGAGCTGTGAGGGTCAGTGGGGTCACAACAGTGAGCTCAAAATGACCGATCAGAAGGCACATCAATCAGAGCTGCTTTTTTCATCTACAGGTATAAAAGTTTCTGTGGTGTCTCCAGTGCTCTGTTAGTGCTTTTCTTAATAACAGTGCTGTTATTAATACATACAGGCCTCCCTCAGGTCAGAAAGATAGTTGCCTACTTAGCTGAAATTCAACAAATTCAATTAAATCCTGCAGCCTTGGGCTAGAGTTCTAAAATAATATTCATTTGGAGCTTTTCTTGCAGCCTTGGAGTTTTTCCTTAATTGTATTAAACATCCTCAGAGTCCATGTATGTGAGGAAGGGAAGTTCAGGGTCTGAAATAAGCCATCTTTTCAGATTCACCACCAGATGTGTTTGTTTAAGATAAGACCAAATATTTCCAAATCTGACAGAGCAGAAAGAGGGATGATAATTATTGGTACTGGAAAAGTAATGTTTCCTGAACTGGATCCTCAGCTATTGGAAACTGAGGAAGAAGTCTGATGCTACCTGAATTATCAATCTGTTTACCAACATAATATGGTCCTCTACACTGAAGTGTATTTCTGCTTATCTTTTGTTTCTATATCTAAAAACCAATTAAAGCAAGATTAATAGAATAACAATGATCTGTTATTTTAACAATGAACATTCATGCAGTGCAGAAAATACTGAGAAATGAATGTTTATCAGTAATGAATTTTAGTAAGTGTTTCATTAGTAGTTTTACTTTGAAGTATGTATAGATAAATTTTTGCAAAAGAAAGACACAGATTTCCAAAACTTTAAAGATTCACCCCTTTGCCTTTTATCTAAGCAAATGATGATTTTTCACTGAGAAGTCCTAGAACTCTTGTAGCCAATACAGACAAGCATGAGAAATGTGGCACTTCAGAGCCTTGAATTCCTTCCATTCAAATTCACTGCAAGCCAGAGATTAGTGGTTAAACTCCAAATTTTCCATACACTATATGTAATTAAGTTTGTTTCTCCTCAAAAGTTTTAAACCTAGAACAAGGATAATGTTTATGCATTAAGGCCTGAAGGCATAGCATGAAAAATAAGAAAAGCTAATTCTTAGATGCTAAAATGTCTTTTGTTTTACAAACAAATGGCTGTAGAAGGCAGAACTAATTCTTAGAAAATTTAGAAAATCAGTTAAAAGTTGGTTTAATGGCATATCTATAAATCTAAGCTAAAATATTACAAAGATGGGCTTATGGGCAAAGAGTGACTATCAAGTGTTTGCCTTGATCTGATTGCAAAATCAAAGCTCAAATAGCATCACACAACCAAAGGCAAGGTAACATCTTTATGACTTACTAATTAAAGAAAAATTCTGCTCTTCTTGATCAGAAAGATGCAGTCATAGTATTTTGTGTAGAGTTATTTTGTGCAACTTTGTCAGTCATTGTTTAAAGTAAAAACCCAAAACTTGTAACATTAATAAGTTCAAGATAATAATACAGCTGGTGTGCATTAATAGCCAGGACACAAATTCTCAAGCTTGAAAAAATAATTTACTTTTAGATTTTTTCAGTGAGTGTGTCTTCATGGGCCAGAGACCAAGCTGATGCAAGTCATCTTTTTTTCATTGAAATCAGCAATGATAACTTACACTGGCTAAAGATGTGGCTTACTATTTCAACTGAAATGTTCAGTTGCTGAATTTATGGCGATATAATTGAGATACTCTTAAAAAAAAAAAAAAAAGATACTCTAATTTTCTCATTTATAATGGAGGTGTAGGGTGGGGAAATGGACAGACCATGAAATGATTAGACAGCTTGTGTGACTAATAGGAATATTGTCCCTAAAGGGAAAAAGAACATCTCACCAATACAAGTGCACTCAATTAGAGTTTTAAATTAGGGTGTAATTATGTTTTTTAAGGCAGGAAAAAAAGAAGGAGCTTTTAATCTTCTAGGTGGCCTCATTTTAGCAAAAAAAGACAAATTTAGGCAGTGTTTTGGCTATGATGATGCTCTGCATCTTTCATAAGTTTGGATTAAATCCAACCCCTGAAGGACTGGAAACAGTTGTATTATCTTTCTTGTACTTGACTTCAAGAAGAATTAAGGAAACACCTCACCAAAACAGTAGCACAACAACCTATATATTTCCATTTTTAATTATACTCTATTTTTAGAAAAGTTAAACAATTGTTTATATCAATTCTTTATATCAATTATTTATATAAAATATTACTCAACATTCTCAATTTTTGCTTAGAGGTGAATTGTGTCTGAGGAACAACAATGGAAAGACAACAAATAGGCAAGCCTGGATGTGCAGGCTGAAGTTTTCAGGTATTACACAGACCATGTTTCATGTCTTGGACCTTGATCTTGCAAAAACAGTGTGGTTTTGGTTGTATCAGTATCTCAGAGATGGGGCAGTAAGATAATGCTGCTTCCTTACTTATTAGTGCTTGCTGTGGTCCTTTCAGGCAAACTTGGCAGGTATTTAGGTACTCAACCTATTTGGTGCTCAGAATTCAAAGTGAAAATATTTGGTCTTCCAAGTTTCAAATAAAAATGTCTTGGTATTTCTGAGAAATGCATCAGTATGCAAGAAGTAAGTGTTCATGTGACAGGAGCAGAAAGGAAACAATAAATGGTTAAACTACAAGTCCACTTGGTAGTTATACTTTAATATAAGGTTAATTAATAAGAGGGAATATCTGTGATGAGAAGAAGGAATAACCATTATGGTCTGGATTAGCCCATGCCAGCAAGAGCTGCAAACAACTGAAGAAAGGTTCAGATTCAGCACAAAAAAATTTTCCTAACATACTTAGGAGCTTAAAGAATCAAATAAGGTAATAATGAACCTTTCTTAAAATACAGATCTTTCAAGACACTTAGGCACTTAAGAGTTCCTAAAACTTTCAGGCAAAAGTCTGTCCAGTTGATGCTCTGCTGCCTACTGAGACTGATTCCCATGAAAGATCCCACTAAGAAAATGGACATTTTATACTTATAGAGATACATGTACAAACAACATATATTTTTGCCCCTGGACTCAAACATTCAGCCCTTAAACCCAAAGCAGTCTTGATTACAGACTGCCCTTTTGGAAGTTCAAAAAGAAGATAACACTGCAAGAAGATGCAAGAATTGCATCCCTGTCCTAACCTGATAATCAATTTATTAAATAAGTACACAATATTGTATGTCTTTGATTGCAGATAAGGATATAAACCTGTTCTCCTGCTTCCCTTGGCACCACTCCCACCGAATTCCTGCAGGATCTTGAACAGTCTGTGTCTGCTCCCTCTTCTGAAGCCATTAGTATTCCCAGGGAAAAAAAGACAAGGGAAAAGATCTCCAGTAACCCTGGAATTAGTGCACCTGCCAGAGGAACCTGGAGATAGTGACAGCTGGAGGACTGAAAATAGAGGAACTGCATCTTCTAGTGCCTGTGATATGTGCAATGAAACAGAGGGAATATCCTTGCAGGGACACACAGTGCAGGTTCTAACTAGTCTAAGATGAAACACTATTTTTCTCCTTACCTTTTATTTGTTAAAAAATAAATCAGTGTATCGTTAAAGTAAAAATAATGATGAGTTTATGATTGCAGGGGACACTGTAGAAATAACAAGTTGTGGTTAAAACAAAAGCTTGCCCAATTATGTATTTATCATCTTGAAATAAGAATCTAGGGGAGTACAAATGAATGCAAAGAGAAAGTGGGCAGTTTAGAGGAGACAGGACATGCACACAGCTGTGCTGTGATCTCCCTGTTTTATTTCAAAGTATCACTTGGCTTTTTCTTCTTTGCACCCTCAGAGTGCCAGCAGACAAATGGAGAGCAGCAGCCAAGGCACAGAGGCATCTGTAACTTTCTAACAGTGAATGTGCTCAAAACTTACTGACTGGATCCAGTGTCCTAGAGCAGATAACTAGGTGGTAATTGTATATGTTTTCAACAACCATTGGGCTGGAAAAAGTAAAAGGAGTAGGTAGAAGCAGTGAAATGTGCTTTGGTGATTAGCTGGGAAGATTATTAGACTGGATTTTTTCTTGAGACTGTACGAGAAAAGAAAATTTCCCCCCTTGCAATCTGAATATAATGAAGCCCTTATTTCAATTCTTTCATTTACTGTTTTATCTTTTGTGTTTGCAATAGATTTGACACCTGCTGTTTTTACCTCCTGTCTTCATCTAATATCACCATTTCTCTCAGGGTAAAAGTATTATCTTTTTATTATAATACTTTTGGAATTGCTTTCCCCATTATGGCCTAAGTATTTTTTATCAAAACAGTATAATCTGAGCAGCAACCAGGAAGATCTTGCAAGGGCATTCATGCTTCCCCATTCCCTTCAGAAGACTTTATACCAGTAAGCCTTGGAATCTCTAATTTGTGCCCAAAAACACCCACGTAGAATCTGAGAAACAAATGACCTGCGATCTGAAACAGTCCAGGTTCACATAATACATTGATTTTGTGGGTCTGCTGCAAACATTCCTGTCTTCATGCAGCACTACCTCATAGCAGAAAGCACAGTGAATTGACATCAGTTGACAGCAGATGAATATCTGGCATTGTTCTCTGTCTTTCAGTGTTCTTTAATGATTTCTAATTCTGACTATGAATCACACAATTGAAAGACTAGTGCAGCAAGGTACCACATAAATCCTACAGTATTTCTATTGTTGCTGTAAATGAATTGCCTGCCTTCCCACTAGTCAGTCAGGATTCTGGTGGGTTTGGAGCAGCTTTAGGCCCTAATTGGTAATAATTTATGTGTGGTAAAACTTAATGACACCAACAAGACAGTTCTTGCACAGAAAGTTAAGTATTATTTCCTAATGTTGCTCAGAACATTTTCAAAATTGCTGTTAAAACTCCAGGGTGTGAGCAAGCCTCTCTCCTGGTAATCCTCCTGTGCCTTCCTGCTTAAACGTTTCAACAGTGACTTTATCTGCCCTTCAAAGAAGCCCCTCTGACTGCAGCACTTTAAAAGAGCATTTTAAGAATGGAAAATCAGAAGATACTACCAGCTGTATGGGGCTGGATCATGCCCATGGTTGGGTGCTGAGAGCTGTTCTTCTCTGCTCTTTGTACATTTACAGCTCAGGCTTGTTCAGGGCTGTGTGTTCACTTCTGCCAGAAGCAGGGAGGGATTTTCACAGAGCACAAGCAGGTCCATCCAGGCATTATCTGGAATAATAAAATAATAAATAAGAAATATTTTCTGTACAGGGATCAGGGAGTCAAGCCACATTGTCATCTCAGCCTTTTAGCTCTGAGTCACAAAAGACTTCTATCTCCTTCCCAGTTGCAACTGGATGGCAGATGGTTTAGGGTGACATTATCTGGGTACAGATGGTCCCACCTACTGCAAAATCTGTAGTGCTTGTTTATTTTGTAGTGGTTCTATGCCTTGATCTTTTAACAGAACTCTGGAGAAGGAAGGGGAAGGATTGGGAGGCTCAGTATATTGCTCTTCTGTATGGTGTTTCCTTATATTTTGTTTTCATTTCAGTTTGTGTCTGAGTTGTATTCCAGAGAAGAGCATTGAAAAGATTAGGATTTAATTGAAAGTAGAAGATGATTATTTCAGTTGCCCAGTGATCTGCTGATATGGGGAAATTATACTTGGGGAAATTATACTGAGGGAAAGGACAGTACCTCTTTGAAGTGCAACTTTACTCTGAAAAGTAAATCTGAAACTGTTTCTGACAAGTAAATATTTACCATTTCTTGGGGATCCTATGGCAAACCTATTTAGACTCACAAGAATAATTCAGGTGGGAAAGACCTCTCAGGAGATCCCCATCAACTCTGGCTTGCAGCAGGGTCGCCTATGAGACCTGTGAGTAACTTGGGACTGTGTCCAATCTGTGTCTCTGCAAATTGATTGGGATCTGAGAATCACCTTGTTGGGGTTTGGTTTTCAGTTCTGGGTCTGCACCCACAAATTTTGGTGTACACAAAAGGCCCCAGGGAAAAAGGCATATTCCCAGTAAAATTGAAATGCCACCTTCACCTTGAGGCACTCACAGGGAGTAGGGGTTACAGCTTTGGAAATGCAATCATATGGACTCTCCTGAAGACAGACTGAGCATTTCTAAAGAGCTGAATGTACCATTTCTGCACTATTAACTACTTTATTTCCTTTCCTGGTACACTGTTAAGTGAGGCCCCCAGGTAGGTAGGGGATGATCAGATCTGGAAGTTCTTGTGAAGCCATGAGTGTGTCCTGCTCCTAGAGTTGAGAAGACAATGCTTTGATAATTATCATCAAATTAGCTTCTCATTTGAGCTAATTAGAGCTCAGTGCAGCTGCCTGTGCCAGCCTCAGCAGGTGCATCAAAACATTGCAGAGATACCAGCTCAGACCTGGACAGTGGTGAAATTACAGTCCCACAAATTGTGCCTCGTCAGTCAGGGCACTCAGGATTAACCTGTGCCCATGATTCTCACCTGTTAGTGGGGTGAGGTAAGGGCTAGATGCCATCACAGTCTGAATTCCAGCTCCATGGAAGGACCAGAGTCTGGTCCTTGCAGAGATTGTTTATCAGGCTGAACAGAAACAGAACCTTTTCAAAAGGCAGCCCACAAATCCCCAGGTCCCTGAGCTGTCCTTAAACTACAGGTTAGGACTCTCTTGAGCAATGGAAGCCCTGGGTTAAGCCCTGGGAGGCCTGCAAGAGGCTCATACACATATCCACCACTCTGCTGGCTGCTTATGCCATGCAAGTGTACTTGTCATTCCTCTGTTAGCATTTCAGAATGAAACTCTGCTGACCTGTGTGCTTTCTGTGCTCAGAATTTCGGTGCATGGAGACACTCTAGGGCTGCTGAGTCAGCCTTGGGGAGATAAGCAGAGGCTCCTGAGCTCCAGGTGACAGCAGAGTGCAGGCAAGAGAGAGAAACCTTCTTCCTAAAAGGGGGTGCACTAAGCCCAGCTTGGTGCAGCCCCTGTGTGGCTGAGAACAGGTTTTGCACTTGTCAGGGCAGCTGGGGCAGTGTCAGTGGAGGCAGTGACTGCACCACAGTGGGGAAACACAGGGACACCCAGGCTGGCAGCAATTACACAGCTGACCATATCCAGAGCTCTGAATTATGACACTTCTGACCTAGTTTCCACTCTTCCTAAGTCTGACTATGTTCCAAACTCCAATAATCATCTACCCTCTGCTATGAGAAGCCAAGAACACAATTCAAGGCCTCAGTGCCATTCTTTTGACAGTTTAAAGGCTGTTGTGTGAGGGGAAAAAAAGTTCATTTCACCTCTTAAATCAATTATTTATCCTTTTCCATATTTGGTCAATATTTATAATGAAGCCTTGGAATGAATATTTCTTCTCTTCCAGATTTTTTTTTCTGTTTATCTGAGCACTGTATAAAGAACTCAGATCACCACACTCTGAAGTTACAGTAAATTCCTATTTGAGTGCCAGCTACTCATGTGAAAGTGGGGTAACAAAAGCTGACCTACTCACTTTCCTCCTAAATTTTCCTAAATGTGATGAAGGACTCAAAGCATTAGTTCTGAGTGACTGAAACTGGTTTTACAGGAAAACTCCTCACAGTTCCAGAACACTGCTGAGATTCTGTCCAGTCTTGAAAGACACCTGAAAAGCAGGTTGTGATCAAGATATTTCTGTGTCACAGAAATATCTGGTGCACACCACATTCTCACTCTTGCTGAAACTGATTTGATAATTTATTAAAGCTTTGAGAAACGAAAAGAAAAAACCTACCAAATTGTCATGGAGCAAATTTAAGGAGCAAAGAGCAGCTGAAGAGTGAACACCACCCTGCTTTACTGGCTGTCCATAAGAAGGTTCAGTTCCTCAGCAGTACTAGGGAAGTGTGGATTAGGGAAGGCAAAAAATTCTGCTCCCCAACCAAGAGGTAAAGGAAGAGACTGAAGGAGTAAACTGCATATTTCCTGGGCTTTGTAGTATCATAGACTACTCACCATATATTTTGACTCTGATAGCATTTACTTTTGCATTCTCTGTGGATTAAGAAAAAGGTTTGTAGTACAGAATTATTAGTAAAAGCTAGTTAAATGATGCTAAGTCCAAACAAAAGCTTTTCCCTGAATAAAGGAAAGGTTAACTAAACTGCACAAGGTATAGCAAATGCCATGAAAATTTCAGTGTAGTTTAGCAATCATTATTATATTTATACTTTTAGAATAACCTTTTTTAAAGGCTCAAATATATGTACCTAGTTTTAAGAAGTTTTTAAAGCACAGCACACATAATAATGTTTGAGTCTTGAGACTTGAAAGGCAATAGCTACCAATGTCAGAAGGGGATTTCCCAGGAAGAAGGTAAGGATGTCTAGGCCTTAATCAGTATCTAAGTTGATATTTCCTTGGGAAAAATAGCAAAAAGAAGAAAATACTCATTTCTCCATATTGTTTGTGAGATTCTCTTTGATCTATGGCCATATGAAATATCTGTGATATGTACCCATAAAATGAAGTATTTTACTGAGCCCATTTGAGGTTCTAGCAAAAGCAAAAAAAAAAAAAACCTTAATGTCTTGGTTTCAATGATCCTCTTGCTTGCATAAATCGCTGGTGTGTGTGTTCTGCATATTCTCAGCTGTCTTGTTGTAACAACAGAGGAGATGATCAGACCTGGACAAATACAAAGATTTTGAACACTTCATGGGTGTGTCAAAAAATGTTGCTTTTATATAAATGATCTCAACCTTTATGAACCCTTGGCAAGTCTCACTCCAGCTCTCTTTATGCCTCCCCTGTGTTGTCTTCACCAGCATCTGCTTCTAGTTAGAAGTGCAAGAGAGACCTAATTCAGTGGTAAAGCAACTCTCTCCAGAAATTCATCAGGTAGATATTTCTTCTCAGATAGTCTCAAGGGTCCTGTCCAACAGCCTCCTTTATTCCTACATAGAATAATTCTTACATTCCTTTTTGTGGAGCCATCCAGGTGAATTTTTACTTAGCTGTCAGGTTTCACACAGGCTGGATTCCTGATTACTGTGAGTGTGAATTTCCATTATCTCGTTCTATCAGTAAAGTCTCTGCTTTACCAAATTCCAAGCAAGTGTGGTAAGCAGCACAAAGGAGCCTGAAATGCCAGTTCAGTTTGTGCCAGAACTTGTTGCTGGTTCCCTCGTGGCTGCTTCCCCACCCTCCCGCAGGGCAGGTGCAGCAGCACGGAACAAAAGGTGGGTGTGGGAGGGATCCCTCCTTCTGCAGCTCCTGCCAGCAAAGCACTCTCATCTCGTCTGAAAGGAGTTCACCTCCCAGCAAAGGGAGGCCTGACTCGCCCTCTGCTCCAAAAGTTAAAGAAGTTCCTGTGAAGCCTCAGGCATGCCACTGAGAAATCGGGAATCGCAGCAGTGGAGGCGCTCAAAGCACTTGGTGATTCAGAAGTGTGGCTTTGCTGGCTTTCAGTGAGAACCAAACTCTATTGAGTGCCATCAGCCCTGGAACTGTATTTGAATAGAGTAGTAGAATATGTTGAACAATTTCAGGCCTTTCTTTTTTTTTCAAAAATTATATTTTTGCTCTGTAGTCTACAGTCAGAATTTTCTTCTTCCCAAAGCTCTCAGAAAATATATTGTGCTTTCATTTTCCCCCTCCCTTCCCCTGTTAAGTAGCAGTAGCTCCCAATACCATGGTGCCCTGGGGTTAAAATTTGCTGTAATGAAACATAGGCTCAGACAAGCTAATGCAAAATCACAGATAATACCTGGACAGTGATCAATACTCCTTTATATGCTTGTAGGAAAGAATTGCTAAGTAGTTCCTATTATTGCCTTGCTGCTATCTACATTAATAGTAAACATTCTAAAGTGGTTTTAAATTTCTATTACTAATCTATAGAGATACTTATAATCTTGGCCTCATCAGTTAGCATTTATTTCACCATGATTAAGGTCTTTTCATTTCTCAGGTGGAGAGAAAATTATTATTATTACCGACCTCATTCTCTTTTCTAGTACAAACTATATCATGAGGACAGGTTTACACGTCTGCCTCTTAAAATTTTGAATATTTTGAGCTTTGATTCCACTTACCATCTTTCTCTCCTTCAGTGGTAAGTGAGCACTCACACACACGTGTGTATCAACAAAGCTTTCAGAGAAATGATGACTGGCATTTTATTGAGACCACTTTGTTCTTTTAGGCAGCACAACACATCCTGTGTGAAATGCTCATTTAATAAAATGCACATCTTTACAACAAGGTTAACACCTGTTGGAATATCCACAAAATAGCAGGGACTGGAGAAGGGCAGCCATTCTCCCCTTGACTGGAATAACTTCATCAGTTGTCCTTTGTGGAGTACAAACCCACAGCAATTCCACAATATCTGAAAGGGTATATTGATATTTTAGTCTAGGATTTATTTGGGAACAATACAGAATTAATTTTGCAGGACCTTAGATACATACAGCTGCCTGTTGTGCACAGCACAGTGACTCTGACATGAGGCTTTTCCTTTCCAGCAGGACAATAGGTAGTAGGCATGGAATATTTCCTCACTGCCTCCATGATAACAAATTAAAAAGAAAGAAAACAAGGCAAAGATAGATACTTGATTCATAGGTTTTCAGGATTCTATTGAAAAGTTGTCCAGAAAGTTAAATAACAGTACTTTTTATATTATTCTATTTTGTGAAATAATATTGAGTAATATATATATTATTGATGTCACTGTCAGTATCAAGATATATTCAAATAATCGATTTCTAGCAAATCTAAAATCCCCTTCATTTTCACATACATGCCAAATCTTACAGAATTTTTTTAATATTCATGCTACTGCCTAATTATCTTTTCGTTAGTTTGTGGAATTCCAGTTAAATCCCCCTGCTATCTTCTTGTATCAATGACATAATTGAATAACATTTTAGATCAATGTTGCATTTTGACACTGTACTCAGGAAAATATGATGAAATTTTAAAAACTTTCAAGCTAGCTTCAGGATTTCTCTGGAAATACAGAGATGAATCAAGCATCTGTTTCGAGTCCCACTTTGCCATTTACAGCCACTGCAAACATGCTTCCCTCAAACAGCAGCCCCTTTCCCAAGCTGAAGTGAGATTGTAGCCCTATATATTGCCTTTTAATGCCTTTATCTGTGTTACTTTCCAAATCCTTGCAGTCTGCCCTCCACCCAGTTCGAGTGAACTGCTAAAACTAATTTTCACCCTGTGATGAGGTGACAACTGATGAACAGTGGGTGTGTATAATTGATTTCTTTTTAAACCAGTGACTCTTTTATGTCTAAAGGAGAGAGAAAGTGCTCCTCTCTATTGGAGACACAATGCATTTTTGGCTGAGTTAAAATAGCCTCCTCCATGACTGACATGACATTACTCTCACTATTTCCTCTATGATTATATGATCTCTGCCATGTCTGGGATGGAAAATCCACGTGCTATGCCAGTTATACAGTACATTCTAGTAAGGGGTCATTTCACAGGGCAGTATTAAATTAGTTTCCAAGACTATGACAAACTACAAAGTGGCCAGTTTTGCTGGCTGGCTGGAGACACTAATGAAATCGAGAAAATGCAGTTGTCATTTGCAGTGGGACTTGATTCTTGTCAGTAAAGACCTCTTCTGAGAATCACAGATTTGGCAAAGAAAATGTGACAGTGAGAGGAATGCAACTGGAAAATCATTCATAAGCTTTTCCCAGTCTATTACTGTATCTCACTTAATGGAACTAAAGTGCTCTTGAAAGCACAGTCTTTTGTACCATATCAGTTGACCTCATCCCTTGCAAATGGAGGTATTAATTTTGCTTAGAAAACTATTCCTTGAAGCAGAGAACCAGGAAACACTGCTTATGTAATTTGGAGTTTAATGAGACCTTAATATGTGAACAAGCTGGCCAAAGTTAAACCCAGCTACCTGCAGGCTGAAGTGGCTTGGCTGGAGAGGTCATTTCAGGGCAGACCTAAATGCCAGCTTTGGAATGGCAGGGGCAGAGCACAGCCATTATTGGCTTTGGGCTTCTAAGTCTGGGCTAAATACCAGCTGGGAGCTCCCAGCCTCCTGCTCTGTCCTGTTGGAATTCTCATACACATATCTGCTTCAGTCTTCAACAAAGGGAGGCTGGTTGCTTTATTTAGCCTGAAAATAATCACCTATGAATCCCTGAAACAAGTGAAGAAAAGAAAGGATTACCCTGAAGGAAACCCCAGTAAATCACCACTGAAAACTGCAGGGGACACAGGCTGATTGCCTCACTACCTTGACATTGAAACACACATTTGGAAAGGAAGCAGCCATTGTAGCAGTGACAGTACTTCACCCTTCAGGAAACCCAAGCAACCAAGGAGGGATCTCACTTCTAGAATGCATCTGTACTGCCCTTATTCCTGGCTAGCAGGTGAGGGTAGTAAAATACTTTGTATAAGGTAATTTTGTGGAATGACAGGAGGGAAAACATTTTCCTTTTTCACACTACACAGCTTTGCAAAGTTGTTTTGTCTCCTTTCCTTATCAAGCCCATGAATTCTCAGCTGCTGGAGAAACGCCAATTTATATAGTTTCATAAAAAAAACAACCCTTTTAACGATAGATCAGTGAATATTCCCTGCAGGAAACATCATCAGTTTGTCTATTTATGGTAGCAGACATTAGGAATTTTGTAAAAATATAGATATTTTGAAGATAAGACAAAATGATCAAACTTACCTAAAGTCAACTGAATAATTTTTAAAGACTGAGCCTAAGATAACAGGGGTGGATTGGAAGGGATTTAGATTTGGTATCCTGCTAACAAATCCATCAATGTTCCCCTATTTCCTCTGAAAACCTTTAAATTAGATTAATAGAGTTGATCTGTTTTATGTCTAACCCAGTCTTCAACTCACTCTCCCTCTGACAAAGCCATTAACTTGGATAAGCCTTTACAGTACATGTAATCCTGATTTTTCCTACATCTGTCTTGTAGGTTCACATATTTGACCTGTATCTGCACTAATTGCTTGAAATATCTGTAAAGTCTATCTCCTTTTATAAAGCTAGAAAGCACAGTGGATTTAGGGATTTGCATACATATTAAAATAACTCAAGTTGTTAAAAGTGTCCCTCTGCACAAGCTCTATTACATTCTAGGGATGATATATTTCATTCTGGTCCTGCAAACAAAATGTATTTATTCATTGCAAAAAGTATGGTAAGAACATTTGCACTTTGAAACTCATTCAGAAGAATAACATTGATTCAGATCCTTTTTAAAACAAAAGTCTGTGTTGGAAACACACTGTTTTAATAAAAAATATTATTTATTTGGCTTACTGTTTGATCAGTTATAATCAGCTGATTCATCATTTCTAATGTGACAGCATATTTTGCTACTTTGAAAGAAGGGAGAGGCCAAATAGCTGATCCTACAACCTGCTACCTCCAACAACTGCAACGCTGACAAGACGTGAGCTGAGTACTTACCTTATTTTCCATGTTGCTTAATCTCTGTTATACAACTTGAGTTTTATGGTTGAGGATTACTTGGCAAGTGTTACATCTAAAAATGGAAGCACTGTAAAACTGGCTGCAGTTGCTAAACTTCACCCAACTCAGCAATTCTCATTAGAATCCTGCATCACCCATGATTTCCCTGTGGAGCTAAATTCGAGCATTGACTTTAGTGGCTGGATATTGAGTGTGCAGAGGCAGGTGGCTTTGTGTAGTGTCATCTGGAGCAGGCAGTGCTGGGGAATGTGATGCAGAGGATCTCACACACTCTTGCATCCATGCTTCACTCATCCATATTTTTTCCTGAAGCAGATTGCCTTTCCCCAACCACCCTCTCCAATCTACTAAGCTCTGTCCATAGTTATTAGCTCAAGTGCAGCTTGAGTGCAAGAAGATCTATTGCCTCCAATATTTGAATTCCTTCCAATACTTTTTTTCCTGAGTAGAGATTTATTGCTTCCAACTGGCCCATCTGTTTGAGGCTGTGCTGTGTGCCTGAAACTGGCCTGGCTTAGCACTGGCTCAGGGATGGCCCCACTGGACTCGTGGGGAGGGGAACCACAGCAGCCAGGGCAGTGCCTGGGGCAGCACCAAGGTACACTGAGCACAAGAAATGTGTGGATTTACACAAGCCACTGCTCCTATTCCTAATCAACTTTATCAATTCAATTTCTGGGATGGATCTCTTTCTGATCAGTCCTAACAATACCAATACCACAAAATACATGAAAAGTAAATTCTCACAAAGCACACGGTGGTGTCTATTTCAGTAGAAATAAAAGGCCATAAAATACGGTTTTCATACAGAAAAGGAAACTAACATATGATTTCAAGTGTGGTTCAGCATCATTATCATGAAACTTCTTTTCAAATCTTCAACTTTCTATCAACAAACTTTGATTATATTTACCTTGAAGAATTTTATTCTTCACCAGTTTCAAATACATAAATTAAATGTTTTGTGTTGGGTGTAAAGGGATCGGTTACTCTTTATCAATTAAGCATTTTCATCAGCCAGAATTCTTAAATTTGTCTTTATCACTATCAAAAATTAACTATTACAGAAGCAGCAACAGAAATATTCTAAGTAGTCCTAATAACACACACACAAAAAAACCAAAAAAAAAAAAAAAAATCTTAGTGACTTGTGTACTTTTAAGTTTCTCCCCTATGAAAATGCGTATATCCATTTCAGTTAACTACAGCACGATGAAAATTGTATGAAATATATCTGTAAAGTAGAAACTGGTAAAATCTCTGCTTTAGTTTAGTTTAGTTTAGTTCATACACAAAGGAAAAAGATTTCTTTGTCACATATGCATTAGAAGTAAAATTTCTATTGTGCTGACATCAGTGTCAAATTCTGAACAGTTTCAGCTGAGCAAGGATTAAATTTCAGAAGTTTGTTTTATGCCAGATAACAACTTCTCCATCTAAATCACATGTTTCATAAAGCACTGTGATGGTCTCTGGGTTTTGTCAAAGGAACTGTTCAGCCCTCTGGCTGGATCAAAGCTATCCTTGCCACTGTCATAATAATTAATTAGGTATTAGTAATTGTTAATTAGGCACTATTCCTAAAATCCTTATTTTATTTGAACTTGGCCTAATACTGCCTCAGAGAATTTTACATTAATGTTTGGTAATTTTTTTTTTACCTCAGAAGGCGACATTAAAAAATAATTCTAAATGAGAAGAGGTTTTCTTAATGGATCATTTTCTGGTGACATATAATGAAAGTGCCTAAAATATGGACCTTTGCTTCCCTGGGTAATCATTGTTTAGAATGTTCTTCTGCAGAGATGTTCTGATTCATTCCTTGGGGAATGTTAACTGCATATGGAGCTTTCCTCTAAAACACACTACAGTACAGTAGAGGTTTTAAATTTGGCTGTGTGAAAATATCACAGTGTGGCCAGTATGACTTCAAATGCCATGAACAGCAGGCATGTGATTGGCAGTTTTGTCTAATATTTAATGGTAATTCACTTTCCTTATGCTGCCAGATTACACTTGGCTGTTTGTTAATTTGTGTCTTTAAGGGGCTGCAAGGAAGGTGTGCTGTGAGGGTGCAACAGGCAAGTGGGGAAGACTTAAAAACCTCTTTGTAACAAGACACATGCTCAGTCATGATATGTTTTTTTTAAAGTCTGTTGATATATAGACAATATACATGTAGATATCATAGTTACAAAGTTAACCTTTAGCACCTATTCCACTTCCAGGCCAACTTTGGGACTATTTTTTTCCTTACCCCTTTTTAGATCATTTATAGTACACAATCTACTGTGTGACAATCATATAAAACTGTGTCAGACTCAGCCCATGACTTTAATTGTGTCACAAATGTAATGTGACATGAGCAGTGCACCCTGGTGTTTCAAGGAATAACACAATGTGTCACAGTGGCAATGTGTAAATTAGGCTTCTCCAAGAGCCATTGTTATGGAAACTGTGGCCTTCAAATGAAGATATTGCACAGGGGTGCAGGAATCTGAGCCCAGCAGCAGCTCTGCCCTGGCATTTGGTTATGCCCACACTGAGCTCTTTTCTATGTCTGTAAATAATGTAACAATGCTTCTAACTATCCCAGAAAGACTTCCAAAATTTTAATCAAATTATTGTACTAAAGGTGTTTATATGTATCAAAAATCTACAAGAGTGCAGATATGTTTTTTCTCACCAAGGTGCAATTCATCTGCCAGAGAGGGGATTCTGTTTTCTTCCTCCCCACATCTATAAATATACCTGTACATATAAGGATTTCAACTACTGTGTGTAAGCCACATATTCTACTTTGAATTCAAATTTCTATGAATCATGCTCCCCAATATTTCTAAAACTTGAATAGATATTAATTTAACATTTGGAAAGAGACAGTAATTGGATGTCTCTTGAGTGATAGCATGGAACATTTAAATTGCACCCATCTCTGTATTTTGAAGTTTTATGCTTCAGTCTATGTGCTAGTCACAGACTGACTCCAGTCAAGAGACTCTTTTGCTTTGTTCATTAAAAAGAGATTTTGATATGTGCTTGGTGGGCTTGATTAGCAAAGCTAACAAACTTCTACTGTCTGTAGTTAGTCATAAAATGACATTCAGTGGACTGTGATCTTTGCATGAGGCAGTCATTTAAGACCAGGGAGCACTGTACTCATAGAGCTTGGTTAAATGTTATTACAATTCAGGTTCATTAGTTTTTCTAATTAATCTGATTGATTAAAAGTAGTTGTGAAGCCCAATTGGAAAACCAGAACAACAAAGTCATTGAAAAATCAGCTGACTATGGAAAAAGATCTGGAAACGCTAGTCTAAAAGATGACACCAGAAAAAAAAAAAAAAAACAAAAAACAAAACAGCAAAAGTCCTGCCACAGTTGCAAACCTGGAGTGTTTAGAATGTTTAGTCCCCACTGCCTGGAACTATACCATCCCTAGTTAGATCCAGCTCACTTAAATAAGTCAATTAGGTAAAGTCTTTTCTTCTCTGGCTTCCCAATCCTTTACTTTTGATAGCCAAGTATATGTTTGGCATTTTGTGAGTGGGAGTGGAAGTCACCATTCAATTTAAAATTTAGAGAGAGGCCTGAGCCCAGCACTTGAGGTCCAAACCAGTGGGAATATTTTAGGGCTGCAGCAAACTCCACCAGCTCTAACAACTTCAAAAGCCTTTCCTTGCTGGGGCTGTGCTGGTGATAATGGTGCTGAAGAAAGCACCACAGTTCTGTTTGACTTTGTGTGATTGTAGGCTGGGGCTGTGGACTGAGTACCCACCAGTAACTGGAGGGCACTGATGCATTCCTGAACATCCTGGCTTAATCTGGAAGGAATCTAGTCTGACACAGAATGGGAGGGGGACATAAATGGAAGCTCCTCTTGAAGAACACTCCTATTCCAAGCTGAAGTACCAAGGCAGACTTATCTGTTTATCTCCTTTCAGGTCAGTCTGACTAATAACCTTTCCATTCTCCAGGTCATTATGCCATGATCAATAGATCAATATTTTCTGTTAACTACTACAACAGTCATCATTCAGATGACTTCTGTGTGGCTGCATTGCTGAAGTGGGGCATAGTCACTCTTTGTGTATTGGAGCTTCCATCCATTTGGGGTGTTTGGGGGTTTTATTTTTTAATCATATTCAATTAATGAGCATCTTTTATACCTTTGCCATGAGCTCATATGCACTTTACTGTGTTGAAAATATTCATAATTGCAACTTATATATTAAGAAATCATATATTTGTTCTCACAAAGTACCCACAAGCTCCAGAGGACTCAGCACTGAGGGCTGGATTTCTGAGCTCTGTGTTTGTATATTCCAGACAGGTTGGACAAGTCACAAACTCTGGATCTGTGTGCAGGCTAGTCTGGACTTCAGAGTGAATGTCTGAGCCCTCTGAAGAGAGAAATTACCAAAAGTGTATCTGTTTCCCACCAGCACAATTAAACTCTCCAGAATGTGTTGAAGTGGTGATTATTGAGCTTCTCAGATGTGTTGAAAGAACTCAAAATTGCCCCTTTACACCAGAGGTTTTCATTTAATTAATACTATCAAATAGACTGCAGTGTCCTATTTCAGAGTAATCAGATTTCAATTATACTACAGTCAAGGCCCCATAAGACCACATAACATCCTTGTTTCTGCAGATAACACTAAGTTATGATGATATTTTGAATATTTTAATTTGTCTTTTTTGTGTGGTTTTATGTCAGAATGCAAGTTAGATATAGCTTTCCAAAAAGCTTAATTTTTGCAAGAATTATTCAGATAGTAGGCAGTTCTGAAATATTCTAAAAGGCTTCTATTGCCTTCATTTCAGCAATTAACCCTCACTTTTAATGTTAGTATGTTCTGCCAAGCAAATTACCCAGCTTGGCCTTCTTTGTGCCAGGATACTTTTTTCAGCAAGAAGGAGATGTTCATGCTTCCATGTTCCATAACAACAAGACACAGAAATTGAGGAGATTACTTGATTACGATGAATTAAAAATACTAACAACTATTGTGTTGTAGAAGATATTGATTATGTGTATGGGCTTCCTCAGCATGATTTGTTTTGGTATATCACAAAGAGAACAAAAATCAATGGACAATTAATGTGATTTTAAGAGTAAAAAAAAAAAAAAAAAGAAAAAAATAACGATTTCTCTGTACCTGATCTGTTCAGTTGGTGGCACATACAAACACCAGTGACTGTCCACCACTTTTCTCTGACAGGACTCTGAAACTGAGTACTGAACCATCTGAAATCCCTGAAAGGTAGACTGTGGTCTTCTAAAAACTTTAAATCAGGTTCTTATCCAGATATTTGATTTACTTTTCTTCTCTAGCCTGGGTTTCAGAATTTAATATTGAAAATGGTTTATGGTTTATAGCACCAAGGCTATTAATACCCTAAATACAATGTACATAAGGTAGCATTAGAGTTAATCTTTCATTGTTGTGGATAAAGAACAAGACTCATGTTTGGGGGACTCATCATTAGATTATGATATCATAATAATGTCATAGGAGCAAGAATAAAAGATGAAATTAATTTGATGTTCTTCACTGGTATCAAGCTTTGTGAAGTGATTTGAATGGTTTGGATTGTAACAACTCTTACAAACAGAAGACAAAGATTAATTAGAAAACATTAAAACTCTTGGCAAGTAAGAATTTTAGTAACACAGATGCTGCATACAAATAATGCTCATAGAATATGATTCTATTGTTTCATAATTCAGGCATAGTGGGGAATTCAGTGCCATTGTAAAGCTGTAGTGTGAAATGTGACAGCTAAAATTGCTTCAATGACCCTCATCCAAGAGGGTGTGAATATTCAGAAAGTGATTCTTATGCAAGTTTTTTATTACTAGATCTGCCTGATATACTCCCTTGTTTCATAAATACTGTATCTCTCTTGGTTTTTTTTCAAATAAATTTCTTCTTATCTCACTCATTTTGCTGACAATTGTTGAGTATAGAATACAGTGATAAGAGCCTAGAGAAAATTTATGACAAAATGTAACAGCAGCTGTACACACTGTAAAGTGGTAAACAGTCCAGTCAAAAGCCCAAAAAATTAAATAAAAAAGGAAGGACATTATTTCAGATGTCATATAGAAGAAAAACAGGTCTCAGTAACAAAGGATCTAGGTTGGCCTTCACACATTTGAAGATCATATTTCACCCTCTTTAGCTCACATACAAGGAGTTTTTCTGTTTAGCTATGAGTCTTCCAGCTAGAGGAAGACACAGGAGAAATAAATAACTACTAAATAACTACAGAAACATCTGGAAGAGTTTGTGGTTGCTGCAGGAGCACAGCACAGTTGTGCAGAGCAAAAGGGCACTGACAGACAGGAGTTTGACTCTGCTCACCCAGGTAGAATTCTTGCTTGAGAAACCCCTCTGTCCCCCACCCCTCTAACTCCATTGGTGGAAATCAGACCTCGAGGTGCTGCTTGAAGATGAAAATCTCAGAATATGCCATGATGCCAATTGAAGTTCACCAGCAGAAGGGAAAACACAAAGAGCTGAAATGGCAAAGCCATGACCAAATCCATCCTGCCAGGACCAGGTGGATAATTTGTGAATAATTTATTCAGAGAATGTCAGTGGGTTTTGGATTCAGCAATAGTGTCTGAATAAACTCTAGTTTTCTGTGACCCATAATCTGTTTGAGACTAGGCTCTATATATTTTTTCAAACATTGTTCTGATAACCTGCTCATTCATGAGCATTTTTTTGTGACTTCAGGTATTGGAGTTTGCCATCATCTTAAGAAACATGCCTAACATAGCTTCTGTCACATTAATAAATTAGAAAATACTACTCTGGTTCTCAATAAGGAACCATAATTATGCGTTATTATTAACCAGCATAATTATCCACTAATAAGTAATGTCTACCTACTAATCTACAAAATAACCTACTAATCTACCTACTAACTTACAAAGACCTGCCAAGACCTACTAGTAAATATTAATCACACTCCCAAGGCACTGGAGGACTAGCACCTTAGGCTATGTGCTTCACAGGGCATGTTACTGGGACTAATGGGACACTAAAGTAAATGTGAAAGCATATTTCAGCTAAATTGTGGCAGCAGACTGGTCATTCATGTTACACCCTGAATTTGGAACTTTCTTTACTTGGAAGGAGCAGCAGACTTGGTCCAGTCTTCCTCCTGTCAGCCCTGGGACAGCATCAACACGAGTGCAAGGTTGTGCTCCTTTCACCCATTCTGCCTGACCCAGAGATAATTTCATCATCACTGCTGTGCTGTAGGAGAGAGAGCATCAGCAGCCATGTGGGTTACCCCAGGTTTCACATGCCTGCAATCCCATGGCCCCAGGAGCTGCCTGCCTTTCTTCCCCACTCTTCTGCCCAGTATCGTCCCAGCACCATCAACACCAATATCATGCCCTGGTAATTTCCTTTATTACCACACCCTGGTATCACCCTTGAATCCACTGTGCTCTTCAGCCCAGCATCTTCAGCATCTTTCTGGTCTCCAAAGCCCTCAGCAATTAGTGCTTCAGGCTAGGGGGCCTGGTGACATCTGTATCCTCCCTGCCCATCTTACTGCATCTCTTCCAACCAATGTAATTTTAGTGAAATTCAAGGTCATCTCCACACAGATCCCATCCTCAGGATTTTGCAGACACTGCAGGAGTTTGCTAGGCTAAATATTTACCCTTCCAAGTTCCCAGTGACTATCCCACAACCACTCCCTCAACCCAGTATCATTCCAGCTCGATCCCATGACACCATAGAGTCGTCTCCTCCCACCTCTCACTCCAAAGGGCTACATGAAAAAAGGCAGGCATTACCTCATGCTAATAGGGAAAGAGTGATTAATATTTTCTCTATATTTAATCTAGTCAGCTCACTCACTAGGTGACATAATGAATGAATGAATAAACAGATTTGTATTCCTGCAAGGTTCTTTGTGTTGAGGGACATCCTCTGTTCAGTGCAAACACCTTGCTCGTGGGTGCCTATCTATCACCTTACCTGTGCAGCAGGAAAGAAGGAGAATTTTCTCAAGACTTGCCAGAGAGGACTGGTAAACACCTGCTGCTAGTATTTCAAGTCACACACTTGGCAATTGTACTTTTCCCAGTCCCAGTTAAAGGAATGAAGGCTGGATGCATCTTGCCTCCTTGGCTCTGAATTGGGAATGACAGTGGGGCACCTTGTGTCAGGGTGGCTGCTAGACAGCAATGTCTCTTCCTATGCTTGAGCCACCTCAGCTGCATGGCTGAGCTGAGAAAGGAAACACAAAGCATGTGCTGCACAGAAAAAGGTGAGGTTTGGATAAAAAACTCACCTGAGTGTCTGTGCCTCCCCTCACGATTCATGATGACAGAACTAAATCTGTCATTAAGCTACTTTTAGAGAGAAAACAGCCAAACAGCAGATATGGTGGAGAGAAATGGTTTTAACAAAAATGTCTGTTTTGTAGGATTCATCCAACTTTCTTTGTGGAATCAATCCAACTCACAGTAAAGCACTGAAACTTTATGACTAATGTCAGGAAATATAGGATATATATTCCCCCACTGATGTCGTCCACATCAATTTTCCTCTTTTTTCTTTTAGCAGCCATGCTCTCTTCACCTTAAAAGGAAGCTCTTGAAATTAAATGCCTCTAAGGAAAGCCCACATCTGGGTCACAGTTTACAGGCTCTTGTCTCTGTGCTGTTAAGGTGGTTCCTTGTCAAGCACAGGAATGATACACACACGTGCAAGCAACTGGGCACATTCAGGCAAGACATACTTGTCAGCCACTGAGTCTTTGCAGTGATTTATCTGGATTTAGGGTTCACCCCTGCTTTCTGTGCAGATTTCAAAGGAAATTGCAAACATGAATATTCATCATGCTCTCTTAATGGAGGTACAAAATCTGGAACTAAATAAGAAATGAGCTTTATACAAAATTACAAAACAAATGGAATAGACTGATAAATACATTGGAATATTTTTATAAATTATGTTCCATGAACTTTGCACTCTGACTGATAAAGCTGTGGGGGGTTTGTTTTTTTTATATTTTGGAAGCACATTTTTTATCGTGAACATACTTGCTTTAGGGTAAAATATACCAATATTTAGATCACTTTTATTTTCCATTCAGACAGATAAAAATTTAACTGTGTGACAGTATTAGCTGTAGGTTGTCCCTAGGGGTATGACAGTCATGTTTAAGTTCTTTTGTTTGAGTAAGGAGTATATGTTTCAATCCCCTCTGTTTGTTCTTCATGCTGTAGTTGATCAGGTTCAAAGGGTAAAAAGGGAATGGCATTTTATCCTTGAAGTACTACAGTCTTCATTTATGGCAGTCACCATCTGTCTCACCTACTCATGTGGCTTGGTTAACTGTGGGATCCAAACATCTCACATTTCAGATTTATTCATCCTCACAAGAGCTGGTAGAGCATAATTTTGCTGTTTTAACAGTGGTGAAAGTGAAATACTTGGGGGAAAATTTCTAAATGACCAAGTAACTTGTAATGTTAGAGTGGAAACTATACCACTGTTGCTCAGATCCAAAGAAACATTTAAGTGCCCAAGTGAATTTGGTTTTAATTGAAAGCAAGATACTGAATTAGGCTAAGATAAGTTTACAGCAACATTCGTTTTGCATTGATGGATGTGACTCGCAGGAATAAAATTTTTCTCGATGAAATTCCACATAATGAAGCATGAGAAATATCTCATATATTATTCTGAATTCTGGTTTTGTGCATTTAAAGCTTGGGTGGAGGAGGTAAAGGCTAATAAGAAGGCCAGTGCAGTGTCTGTGTCCTGTGTCTTCTTCCTCTGTGCTGGATGGGGAGAGGATGGCTTTACAGCCAGGGACAAGAAATGAAACCAGCAGATTTATAACTTGCATTTGTAAATGTCAGCTCTGCCTCTCCTCCATCAAGGGACACAGGGCAGCTCAGGCACTCCCTTTAGCTTACTCCTCATGTTTCAATGTCTCTCTCCTTTGCTGGTGTGGCAGCCTCCTTGCCCTGGATACAGTAGTGAGCTCTGCCTGCTCCACAGCCCTTGGTGCTCCTGCGTTTGTGCCATTTCACAGACATGCCTTTCTCAGGTAGGGGTAACCAGCTGGAATGATTAATGGGGAATATTACTGCATCTCCTCTTATTCACTTGTTTGTCCCAGCATTAGCATCACCACTACCATCTTTAGTTTCCTGTTGCCTTTCATCCTGAGAGAGCTTTCAGAGGGTCTGATGCAGCCACTTCAAAGCGCCAAGGAAGGATTAAGGTGTGGAGAGGGCAGCTGAGGAGATGGCCTTCAGATCCTGACCCACCAGATTTGCATCTTTGGTGCCCACACAGAGCAGAGGAGTTTCATTCTGCAGGCTTGCTCTCAGAATACTGTGTGTGCAGGATTGTGTGGGGTGCAAAAGCAGCACTGTTGTGAATTCTGGTTACCTCAGATGTCTGCTCCTGGTGTTGAGGGAAGTGAGCCCAGACCAAAGCTTTTCCTACACTGCAGGACTCACAGCACTGCTTTGCTTTATATCTAATACACAAAACTGTGCTGCAAGTTACTGGGGGCTCTGGCAGGATTTCTGTCTATTTTTCTGAATTTCCAACTTCAAGTTACACCCAAGTCTACTTGTCAGATTGTTTGAGAAGTTGCTTGAAACTCTGTCAGAATTTACAAGGACTGCCCAGGGAAACTGACCCTCGCAGAATACACATGGATTGTTCAATTTTTATGGAAAAAATTTCAAAGTACATATAAATGGTGGGTCAGGGCTCTGTGACTGCCTGATCACAGCAGCCAGTGGAAGCACTGGCCAAGGGCACACGAGTCCTCTGTGCCACAGATTTTTTTTTCAGGGCAGTTCTGCATGTTGTCCCCTCTCCAAATGTAGCATAAAGAGGACACCCTGCTAGTGCTCATAAATCTGGTGTTAGGAGATATCATAGAGGTTTATTCTTCTCCTATTTTCCCTTGAGGGTTTGGTCAGGAAGCTCAATAGCATCCTTTCTGCTTTAATTTGACAGTTTTCTTCCCCTCTGCATCCACAGAGGGTGAAAGAAATTTAATTCAATAGTGTGAAGAAGAATTTCTAATGGTGAGTTTTTTTCAGAGAAATCTTTGGAATATTGTGCATCTTTATTATTGCAGTCCCATTCCATTTGGCAGGGTAAGTAAGGAATCAGAAGTCTAATAGAAAATGTGGTGCAAAGCAAGAAACAACACTGAAAGTCAAACTCTATACAAAATTATAGAGAGATGAGTAATTCTCACTTCCCTAAACTTCGGATCAAAGTCTTTATGGCAGAGAATAAAGAACATCTCTCTTTTAATAAATAATAAATTTGCCACTCAGTGGGAATGGGCACACAAAGAGTACTCTTTGATAAGAGCTTTTACTCCACCAAAACACCAGTTATCTCTCAACAATTCCATAAACAATGTAGATTTAAATCTATATGAGAACATGTAATAGATGTAACCAGAATCACATTCCAATGTTCAAATTTTCTTAAAAAGTGCTCTCTACCCACAGTATATTACATACAGCAACCATGCTATCTGATTATTCTTAAAAGAATGTACATGCAATATTACATTCTGTCACAATGTAAACCTTGATAAATTCTTAATGAATTGAAGCAAGCATTATTTATCTCAAAATCCAGGCACGAAACTTGAATATCCTCCTGGAAATTTTAATTAGCAATTTAAAAAATGCTAAGGAAAAGTATCTGCTCCCAGTTGTCTGTTCAAGTTAAATTGAATTATTTCTGGAAGTAATATAATTAAAATCCTTTTAGTTCTTAATCAATATTTTATTTACATTTATTTTCTTTGTACTACTTGATTAGTTCTTTGGAAAATGGTGGGGTAGGTAGTTTATTTTCAGTTTATTATATACACACATGTATCTGCACTTTCACTGATAGATAAGCCTCTTGTAGTACAGCAACTGTAGAAATCATAAAATTATGTTTTTTCAGCTTGGCAACTGGAGTTCTACCATGTGTCAACAGGAATTGCATTAATAAGTTTTCAGCTGACCAAGTTTCTACATGAAAATATCTTTCCTAGAGATCATGTAAGTTATACTTTGCACAAAGGGCCTGATTCACCTAGATTCCCTTAAGCTTATGCAAAATAAATGGAAAAGAGAAAACAAAACTTGTCGTTCTTATTTAGCTACACTTTACACTCTGACAGACCCAAAGCAAAGACCTAAACCTGGAATGAGCCAAGCCCTGCACCTCTGGAGTTCCACTCATATTGAAGACTCCACACAAGTGTTCCATAACAAACACATTGATTATTCACCATGCAGAATGGCATATTCCTAACATGTAAAGTGTTGGAATGGAAACCTTATCAGCAATGGTCAAAAGGGCAAACATTCTCTTTTATTTATGCCAGACTTCTGAAGACCTTGGTTGGTCTTTTGTCTGTGTTAATCATGACAGTATTTACACTAGCCACAGACTGTGTTCTGCAAAATGATGTGGATTCTAGTTTCAGTCAGATATGAATTGAAATAGCACATGAGCAAGTTAGACTGATTGGGGGAGCAGAGGGTTATATTATACTTTACAGTATGCTTCAGAAAGTGCTTTCAATTTTTCTGGCTGATCACTACCTCTCTGATTCTGATTCTGAGAGTGCTGGTGGGCTATTGTGGCATCTCAGGGACAGGAGCTGTGGTGTCAGTGACACATCTCTCTCTCTGTGCACACCAGATTCACCAGGGCTCAGCAGGTGATGCAGCCACAGCAGCAGCTCTGCAGAGCTGGTGTGAGGAGCTGTGCCCAGCAGGGTCTCAGAGCAGCAGGGAGGCAGTGTCTGCCCAGCTGTGTGGCTTGAAGGCAGCAGAACCAGGGGAAAGTCATGCAAGGTCCCTCAGGCTTGATGCAAGTTGCTTGAGACTTGGCAGCTCTGTCAAGATCTCAGTGCTGGCAGACACACTGTGTGTACATCTGAGGTTTGGTGTATTTATGTGTATAGTGTGTGCATGCCTAAGCAATGAAAATTAGTCAGCCCAGTGTTTCACCAAAACTGAAACCCAAACAGAAATTTTGTGTTGTTAAACAAATCCTTCACATTTATTTTAGTGTTAGCTTCACTTCTTTTTCTCTCCTGAGCCAGAACTGAAGTGCAAAATCCTAATGCTCACTAAAGAAAATGTTTTTCTGAGACCTTTGCACCTATTTTGCATAACCTGAGCCTATTTTGCATAACCAAGAGGGTAATTCATCTATTTTGGATAACTATCCAAGCTGAAACTGTTGAGTGCTCATAGTTAAGTAGTTGAGTGATATAAGAGTGACTTGATTTTTTTAATATTTATAAAGGTATACATGTAGTGGAGAAAATTATGACAAGTGCAAGCTCTTGAACACCTCTTTTATATCTCTATTTTACCAGCATATCAGATACAGGTTTCCATAGCCTAAAATGACTTTCCAAACTGTGCTTCAGACCTCAAATTTTAGGTTATGGTTTGAAAAAGTTCTAAAAATAATACTAGTGTTTAAGTTTCCACAAAGGAGAAATACAAAATGATCCAGAATTGTGCTGAGGACACAAAACAGGAGGGCATGGCTGGTACCAAGAGAAGGCCAAGCTGCCATCCAGAGAGACCACAGGGAAGAAATGGCCTCATGAATATATTTTATTTTAGTAACTGTCTGGAAAACAGCCATTGTTTCTTCACATGGCCAGACACAGAGTGAGAAGACTTGGCTACTTTTACATGAGCTAGCAGAAAAATCAGATAAGTACAAAAACCTCAAAAGGGTTATATATATTTTTACCTCAAATATAGTGTATTTATATGAATTGAAACTGTTCTTGATTACAGGATGCTGGTGACCTAAACTCTTATATTAAACCATTTTTAGGTCTTCATGTGTTACTTAACAGTTGATGTTTCTATGAACAGAAAATTAATTATTTTGATAAATAATCCTGTTATGGGTTCAAATAAAAAAAGTGTGTGAGGACTTGGAGAACAATTTCATTTACCAGTCACAATAATGCATTATTCTATGTTAATTAAAATGCTTTCTCTTTTTTTTTTTGTTTGCTAGTGTTTTTAAGTTCTGACCATTTCCTGATGTTTCAATTAGGTTCTTTTTCACAGACATGTTATAATGAGCATCAAGTTAAGATCAATGGTTAGCAAAATTTATGACACTGTTACACAAACAACCCTTAAGCTCTATTTGACTTAATAATATTTCAGATGACATAATATTTGAGATGACTTGATGTATGCAAACAGATACCTAATTCAGCTACTGTTACATATGTACTTAATGAATGTAATGACATTTATGGAACTAGTCAGAATTTTTTCAATGAAACATTTTCTGCTCCAGTTGAAATTGTGCCAAAACTGGAACATTTTGGCAACAATACTAATTTTGATGAAGTTTCACAGGATTATTTCTAGACTCTAGAACAGGCTTCCTGAAAGATGAGTAAAAGATGGAAAAGCTGAATTTCTTGAGCCAAACATGAACATTTGGCCAAAGTCCCATTTTTGCCAAAAATTTTGGCACACTTTCATTCCAGATTGACACAAAAAGATTTTCAAAGAAAAACACATAAAATGTGAGGTTCCCCCACTTAGCCCTAGGTCCTTGTTAGAATTGTCATTATTAATCTGTAGCAGTCTCTCTGGGTCTATAACCTGCTCATCATTTGAACCTCTCCAGTTGTGCTGTGGTTAATTGGAAAAACCCAAAAAACCTTGTGTTTGCAATGGAAGAGACTGATTGGTGCAGCAGTGCTCCAAATTGCTGAAAATCTTCTCCACAGACTGGATGGCCCTGAATTTAGTTTAGGACAAAGGGGAAGGATGTTGGGTCCTGTCAGGAAAACGAGAGCCCAGGATGAGGGTGTGGAAGGAGCCTGCAAGGCTGGGCTGTGGATCATCCTGACAAGAGAATGAATGGCTGTGACTCCCCCTGGGAATTGGGTACTTGCTGCTTTTGAATATTCACTCAGATGCATCCTTTCATCTTAAAATGCCCAAGTACTTTTAATAAATCTCAGGCTGGGAGACTGAAACAGACACACTGCAGAAAGAAAGAATTAAGATGTCTTAAGATAAAGGTTGAAAGCCTGAACCTGGTTTGATAAAACAAGGGTAATTGAAGGTTCAGAGTGGTCAAGCTGATCAAGCCAAAACTGCTGAGGGACATATTTTAAATACAAGTTTAATTAAATGATTTGGATAGAGGACTTTGAAATTTAGGGAAACCAGAGATGGAGATCTTGCAACAAAGAAAGAAATGACAGAGTATGACAGATGTGAGCATAGATGTTTCAGCAGAAAAACAATAGATTAAGCACATCCTGGAGAAACAACATAGATGTGTAAGAGAAGGAACAGGAAAAGATAATTCCTAGCTCATAACCATGGAAATAAAAATAAGCTGAAAGAACAGGATACAGTAACCTGAATACTTGACTTTTCACAATTAATTTGCTGTTGCTTGTGCCCTTAAGGAGGGACTGTGAAGACTCCAGTCATTTTCCCACCCACTTGCAACTCCAGGAAAATATTAAATGGGATTTTTTTTTTTTTTTCTAATGCACTTTGCTTTGAACATGTGTATATATAAGTAAAAACCATCTGGGTGCCCTCTCATTTAATGAGGAAATTCAGGACTTTCCTGGCTTAAATTAGTACTCCATGTTCAGTTCAAATGCCAGCAAACAATGATCTGATTTTCTGAAATGGAAAGTGCAAGACATCTCAGAATAAACATTGTATCCTATGACTTAGCAAGAATCATAGGTTTATCATAGTTTTGCCAGAGAAATTGCAAATGGTTTAGGTAATTTCAAATTACTTCTGGGGCAAGGACCCAATCTGAGAGATCTGAAAACTGAGCTGTTTAAAAAAAGAGCTCCCAAAAAAATTTTTTCATTTCAGCAAGCTGTGCCAATCTGAGATCCAATCTAGCAGCAGCTTTTGGTCTAATACAGTGGCTATAGTTCAAATGTGAATAAATATTTTGTCTGGTAAATCTAGGTGACTGTGCTAACAGCAGAGGAGGCTGTACCTGTGGTAGTTAAAAGATTGCAGGCAGTTTTATGGCTATGGAACTGTCAGTGTGCCTGAACTGACCTGACAAATGCATTCTGCATTTAACCAGCAAAAGAATTCACTTGCATTTCACCAGGAGACACCCCAGCCCCCACACTGAATTTAATGAATAATGAATTTTATCAAATTTTGGTACAAAGTGTTTAAAGATTCTCAGAACTAAGAAGGTGCAAAGAGAAGCAGGACATGTCCACACTAGTTGGTTAAAAATTGTTTCAAATAAATAATCCAGTCTCAGACCACTTAGGTTTTCATTTAAGAGGGAGGTGAAATAAATTAGTTTGGTACTTCATAATATGTATTGATCTACTGGACAGATTTACAATACAATACAATTTATGGGGTATCTCATAATACTGACATCAACAAAATGGCTTACTGTGAATTTTAAACACATTATCATAGCATATCCATTGACTAACTAAGAAAAATATCTTTGCTTTATATATTTTTTCAGAAAAGCTGAACAAAGAAAGGTGGTTTATCCTGGCAGAAAAAAATTACCAATGTCAGGAAAAGGATGAGACAACAACAGCAGTTCATCAACAAATATCTGGAAGCAGCAGCTAACAGGTATGCTCAGCTTGCAGGGAGCTGGGATCCAAAACTCTCACAGTAAGTTTCATTCTCTCTTCACCCACAGCTACAGAAGATGTTTCCACCATAATTTGTTCAGTATAAAATAATGAAGATATATATTTGATATAACTCTTTGCTTATTTCTATGAAAAGCAATTTCTACTGAGAGCAGTTATGCTGGATTCTGCACCTGGGATGGTGCAATCCTGGATGTATGAACTGGGGGACAAGAGGCTGGAGTGCAGCCCTGAAGGGGATGTGGGACTTTTGATTGATGGTGAGCTCAATAGGAGCTCAATTTTCAAGAAACAGAAGCAAGAAAATATACACCTAAATCTGATGCAGAAAAGCCTAATTTGAAACATATAAAATGAAACAAAGAATGACACCAGTCCATTTTTGATAACATAGTGGTTGAGCAATTTCAAATTTAGATGGTCAGCCTTGACAATAGGAACAGTCATTCCAAATTTTCAATGTTGTTTGTGATCAAATCCACAAAAGGTGAATTAAATTACTGTAAGAGCACCAGAAATGTGACTGCAAAGGGAATAAATGTATTCAGTAATTATTAATCATGATATTGATAATTAAAAAAATAAATTTCAAATATTTATTAATTTTAATGAAATAGTGTTTTATAGCTTCTTCCATGCCCACTTTGGTATACAAATGTACTGAATTTATGAGCTGCAGTATCTCTACTTGCTCTTAGCTGTTCCTTCTCTTGTCCCAGGCTCTCCATGACCTGTCATGGTGGGAAACTCAGAAGTTAATGTACCCCCTGTAAAAACTCTTTCAAACCCTGCCCCAGCCTGTTCAGCTTTGCATGAAATGAATCCCTGGGTGGGCCAGAGACAGCTCTTACCACTTTCAATTACTGCCATCAATGAGGGTTCCCCCTTTTGGAAAGGTGCACAGGCAGAAGAGCAGAACAAACCTGTCCTGTCCACACATAAATCTGATCATATCTTTCTCTCCAGCTCCACCCCTGCATTGCATATCTGTACAAATATTGATAAATGACAAATCAGATAATGTGAATTTGAGGCAGTAAAACTATTCTGAATATCTTTCTGCATTTTCATTATTTCTTTCATTGACGTGTTCTGTACTGATTTATTTTTTTCCTAAACATTGCAACTTATAGTTTTTCAAGCTTTAATTTCAAAGTCATTTGATTTGGGGCAGGGGAGAGAGTCCAGATAAATACTGCTCTGCAGGTACTAGCAGGTGCTTCTAATTCTGCTGATTTCTGGAGATAAAAGTTAGTCTTCAGGATGATAATTTTCCCAGACTCCAATGCAGACTTCTTGTTAAAAGTTTACTGAATGTGGGCAACACTGTTTGTTCAGCATGGGGACTACTAAATAATAAATCATGTTGAATTTTCACATTTTTTTAGTCTTAACTAGCATCATAATTTTCCTCTTCTCTGTGACTATATTAATTAGAAAATATAGCAGCTGCAGACAGAGTAAAATAAATATGAGTTTTCAATAGGCAAGAATTCAATACAGGCAGTTTAAGGATTAAACAGCATTGAGCAGTGTCTTTTCTATCCTTTTTGCAGTGTAATAAGTGACCACAGAAGTTACAGGCAGTTGAGAAAGTAGCTCTCTACTCTGAAATTAGAAGTGATGGATAAAATGAGAATAAAACTGCAAAGCTCTCATTTTCAGGAATTAAGAAGACAAGCATTTTTCTAAGCTAACTGAAAAAATTATTTGCTCATCTACTTATTCTGCTTAGATGTCAAAAAATATAAAAGCTTTATAGCATTTAAAGTTTTAATGGTTTTGGAGAAATAGCAAACTTAGACCCAGTTTTCCTGTCACTGGATTCTCATGGTGAGAATTTTTCTAGAATCTCAAAACACAATGGGTTGGAAGGGACCCATCAGGATCACTGACTCCAACTCCTGGCCCTGTGCAGGACACCCCAGAAATTCCCATGTGCCTGAGAGCATTGTCCAAATGCTTCTTGAACTTGTCTTTGGACTCAAAGTGGACTCAGACCCTTGGTTTGAAAGGAAATTAATATTTGACAAGTAGATAACATAAATATAGAATATTATGCTACTGTTCTGGTGGCATAAATTTGGAGTTAAAAGCAACACTTGTTAGTCGTAATAAATTTGGATAAATTTGCTTATTTAAATTCATCTTGTGTTTTCTTCCAGATTATGAACTTTCTAAACAGTTTGTGACTGATCTGTAAGACAGACATCCAGACTCCAGGAATGAACCACACAAAGTTCTCCTTAAAAACGTGGCCAGGGTCAATTTTCCACTTCCCCATTAAACCCATGTTAGGCTTTTTGTTGCCTAAGCTCAAGGGGAGAAAATTCCCTCAAGTCTGTGACATTTGCAGTGAGTTGGGACAGTTCTGAGTTTTTTCTTGAAAAAAGGGAGTTTCCCTAGATGGACACTAGTGCTTTAGACAGAGGGTCACTGCTAAGCAACAAAGTAGCACAAAAAACCCAGTTTCAAAATCCACATTTTTTGATGGGAATTGGTCAGTGAGATCTCGCCTGCTTGAGGACACAGAACAAACAGCTTGTCCACAAAAAGACTGCTGAATATGACAGTGAAAGAGAGATCAAAGAGGTGGGAGGTCTAGGCTGAGCTCAGCTCCTGGGAGCACCATGGCTGTGCTGGAGGCAGTGGTCAGTGAGGGTTTGGCCATGCAAGGGCCTGGCCATCCAAAGGCATTGAAATGTGTCCCAGGGCTTGTTCCACCTAAGGCACTTGGCAGCTCTCCCAGCACAGCACAAACTGTGCCATGTGCTGCAGAACTCACTAGGTGCAGGAAATTCCTGCAGCTGCCAGCAGCACTGAACAGAGGGATGCTCAGGTGCTGGAGGCAGCAGGTGCAGCCCTGCAGGAAAGGGGATGGTGCCTTTGCCAGAGGGAGCCCGTGCCAGGGGAGCAGCTGAGTGTTGTGCTGCTCTGCCTCCTTTGGGACATCACCCCAAGATGTGTGTTGGACTAGATGCTACTGAATACAGCTCTGTCACTGCATTCCCAAATTCCTCAGAAGTGACATTAAAAATGTCACTTAAATGACCCTCATCCAAATACTTCTTCTCATGTAAAGGACATTAAGGAGTTATCTGTGTCAGTAGTAAAGAAAGGGCAGGGAGCCTCCTGCAATCCCCAATGTATTGTCCCAAACTGTGAGTTATGGCTCCACCAGCCACAATTCTGCCCAACCACATGGAGCCTCTGTCACTGCATCACTCTGTAGTAGCATCTTCCTCAACCACATTAATTTTATACCACGTTCCAATATTGTTTTCCCCAAGAGCAAACCTCATGTTTCTACCTGGCCTTTAATCGCTTCTGGTTCATAGCAATCTGTGTCAAAGAACACTACAACAATAATATATAACTCTAGGGAACACTGATATTATGTAAACTGCAGCATAATACTTAACATATTAAATTCAATTCTTCAATTCAGCTATTCTCTGCCTGTTTTACTTGGCTTTAAACTAGACAGATTTCCAGTGCCAAATGCAGCAGTTGGAACTGACCACCTACAGCACAAGATTAAGGAAATGAAAAAATGCTGTGTATTTGTTCTGAAGCTAAAACCTCCTTCTCTTCAGCAAAGGAACTTCATTGATTATAAACCACACTGCTTTAAATTAAATAAAATTGAAATATAATGAGCTATTGTGGAGTGAAGTATAGTTTATGTAAGGTTTTTCAATCTCATAAACTCTGAAGGAGGTCACTCTTCTGCTAACAGTTTTCCAGGCTTCTCTACAAAGGAAAAAATTATCTGTAAACCTGGAAATTTTATTATAATGCCAGTACAAGTAGTGAGAAGAAGTTGATTACAGTTCACTCAAGGTCCTTTTATTTTTACATATTTGCCCTGTCTGTAAATAAAATCTTCTCGACAGAGTTACACCTTTTGTGGCTCTGTGGAGGATGTAATGATCTGGTTTAAAATATGTACTGTTATAAATGAGCACAAACGGGCCAATATAAAGCCAATTATGTAGCCAATTTATTATTACAGAAAAGAGTAAGCAAGGGTGCAGCGCTGGACGACGAGGGGGGGGCAGGGCCTTCCCCAGATCCTTCGCCGCACGCCCAAGGTCCTGTGGTCTCCTTTTTAGGGTCTCCGCTTCTTCTGCCAAATCATCCTTCCGGTCACTCTGCGCTTGCTCCGTCAGTTGATAGGGGTCTTTTCCTGTCTCCTGGTGGTTTTTGATGAGGGTTCGCAGTGGTTTTCTTCTAGTGCAGTAATTATCTACAAGCATTTGTGAACATGCAAGTCTAACAGGTCATTCTGCTCTTCTGTCTCGCCAGCAGACTAGATAATTTACAATCTACTCCCCCCTTCAAGGTCTGTTAGCAAAAAACTTATCTAAACAAAGTAGGATACTAGGGCAGTTAACTGTTTCACTGCCAGACACTAGACAGTGAACAAAAGGTCGCTTATTTTATTACATGTACCTTAACCTGTTTTGTTAAACAAAATAATTTCATTACAGTGTGTGTGCTGGAGAACAGCAATAATGTCATGGGTGCTACTCTGTGATCTCTCTCTCATCCTCTCTGATATAAATCCAGTATTTAATATATCATTCAGTATAGATTTCAGTCTGTCTTTTCTGCCACTGAGGGAGCATGACTGGAGACTCCACCATTTCCAACTCCCATGTAATGAAAATAATTTCTATTTTCCTATTTATTTTGAAGTTGCTTGACCTGCATACTTATGTTACTGCCTGCTTGTGTGAAATACAAGAGGTTTGTTTAAGCTACAAGTCAGCTCAGAGAGGAACAGAACAACAGAACCATAGGAAAAGAAAAACATAGTACATGTTCAGTGAATACCAAGTATGGAATCATCAGATTACTTAAAAATATATAAAATTAATCTCAGGCAGCCTGTTCAAATTTTACCCATATTATAAAAGTTTTGAATAAGTACTTTCCAAACGAGTAAAAATGTCAGTCTTCTTCACAGAGCTCTTCCCTTCCCTTTAGTTCATGGTGAGGTGGTAGCACTTTGGGTGGCTGATGCTAAGGCTGCTCTCTGTCCCATTGCACTGGCTCCACTCATGGTAGGTATGGGATATCAACAGGAGTAAGGAGAATTCTGTATATCTCAGGAAAAGAAGAGATACTGCAGTAAAAAGCCCATAAGGCACCAGCAAGTGCTGGTTTACCATGTCCCTCCTCAAGGAAAGCAAATAAAAAAGCTGTGTTAACTCTTGGATGACTCATGAATGAAAGTGTCAATATTTGTGCCTCATTTCAGTGCAACAGACCTTTCAAGAGGTCTCAGAGGATGACCTCACTACATTGTGGATCTAGAGTTATGTTAAGACAGAGAGAATTGTGCTAAAATGAAGAAAGACCAAAAGACTGAGAACAGGCATGGCTGGAAAGGCCATGGGGGTGAGTTATGTATTGAGTCTCAGGAGTCAGCTCAGAATTACTACACAGAACAATGCCGAAATATTTTTTTAATATCTTTTTCTATAATGATAGAGAAAATTAAATTCTAGTAATTTTATGGTTAATGCATTCCCAAAGTGTTATTTTTATTCACAGAGATGGTTCCTCTCAATATATTTTACTAAGCTCCACTTCAGCAGATTGGTAATTGTGGCTTCTGTCCAACAAAGCACAACAGAGGTGAACCTGTGAGTAGCTGAATGGATTTTAGTGAAGTACAGATATGTTTAAGGTATTCATACACTTAACTGCCTTGTTGGGTTATAATTTGGATGAACAACATCTCTATATCACTCCATCAGCTTGTCCAGCAATGCAGTGGAGCCATCAAAAAGTTAATGTGATTGTTAAGTCATTGGAAACAGGGCATGCACAAGCTGGGGAAATCATCTTGTGGAAGCACTTGTCTGAAATTAGTTCTTGCTTTTTCAAATTAGCTCATTTTTCTGAATAAGGGAGCTGATTATTCTGTCCAAAAATGGTGAAATTAAATAAAATGAATATACTCAGTTATTAATCAAATAGGTGACACCTACTTGACTGCAGCTTAAGAGCACATTTTAAAGGAAAAAAAACAAATGCAAAAGTACATGTGTTTTATTAACTACAGAAAAAATATTATTATTCATGTGTTTTATTAGTTCTGAATAATATCCTTTTAATTAAAATTAATGTCATCTAGATTCCTTGAATAGCATTTTAGCAAGAATAAAGAAAACAATCCAAATTTCCTATAAATACTTTGCTACACATTAGAAGTAATTATCAACTAATTTTCTCAAATACCAGGCTTGTGCTACTATAGTCAATGAAGCTTGTGCTATACAGCAAATTAGATTTCAAAACCAAAGCATAAACAGAAGGCAGGGGCTAGGCTAAGAAATCAGGAAATGGTGTTGAGCTGAACAGGTAAAGTTACCCCTGAGGAATTGTTCAGCTTTGAACCAGTGGGCCCTGTTGGCAGCAAGGGCAGGTGCTGACAGAGCACTGGGATGCAGAACACTGGCATTGCCTAACCAGGCTTGAGCCCCACCTCAGTGAAAGGAACAAGATGTGAGCATTTGCAGAACTGCCTGGGTGATTTATGAGATTACATCCCATTTCAACACTCCTTAGGTATTTAAATCTTAGGAAAACCCCATGACACTTAGGGTAGAAAGGCCAAGATTTTCTGAAAGAAAGCAAAAGATGCATGAAAGTCAGGTAGGTTTTTCAGTGGTCTAAAAACACCTCTCTGTGCCCCTGTTGTCTTAAGCATGGGCTAGTTCACTTAGTTTTCTTTCTTTTTCTTTCTTTACCTATTGATATCATGGTTCAAAGGCTGCAGGGATGAATGGAAAGCCTTTCTCTGTACCAGTGATTTTGAACATAATTTGTGAAAAACTGTTGTGCATCATCTCAATTTGCAGACAGCCAGCTGAACACAAGCACTGCACTGGATTTTCCCTCTGTGCCTGAGCCAGGACACGATCTGGGATCTCATGTGTGAGATCTCTAATCTGTCTTGCAGTAAACAAGATCAGAAGTGAAGTTTATCCCTGCTCATTGCAAAGACCTCCCAAGGGCTTTAGGCCTGTTAGACCTACAGGAGCATTATCAATGTGTCTTCATGATTTTAAGAAGGGTGAGTAAAGAAGGAAAATGTTTACTGAGCTACTGCTTTTCCACAGCTGGTTACACAGGGACCATAGAATTTCCTCTATCTGTTACAGTAGGATTGTTGTAGCTCCAAGGATATAAGATAAGCAGGATGGACAGTATCTTTCATCAGTTTGAGTTGGAAAAATACCTGGCAAATACCTCTTCAAATCTGAAAAGGAGCAGCAAACCTCTGGCCATGTGAAGATTAGAAACAATTGGTCCAAGTTCAGTATAAACAAGAGAAGTGGTTACATGATTTAGTCATTTCTTCTCCTTCCTTCAGAGTATAATGTTTTATATCAAGTCCTTAGCCTCTGCAGCAGGGTGGAGAACAGAGAAAGTCAGCCAAGAACTGTGGGGAGCTAGTTAAAATGAAAGTGGAGAACATTAAAATATCCCATAAACTCCCTTTACTTAATTTATGGAACACAACACATCCCTCTAGATCCAGTAAAAAGGTGTATTTTTATTTCCTAAATTTTGTTCTGAAGATATTTTCTAAGTGTAGAAAATACAGGAGGAGGATATGAGGGGAGGAGGATATGAGGTCCATGAGGATCAGGACTGAAAATTTGGAGACAATTTAGCTGTTTTACAAAAAAATTTCCCACAACTGTTTTCATTGTTTGTTGAATATGCACCTGAGCAAATTTGGATGCATGGGAACTGTATAAATTTGCTGGTTTTATTGTCCTGGATATGTCTGGCAGACTGGGCAAACCTTTGCTTTGTTTTGGGCTGCCCATGAGCAGAATCTGGAGTGAACACAAGTGTTGTTATAACTTGAACACAAGGCAGCAATTTTTTTGAGTACTGCAGTTTTGTGTTGGTTTGGTCTTTTTTTTCTTTTTCCTCAATGGGCACAAAATTGTGTATTCTACAAATATTTTCAATTTTCCCAAAGAAATTTAAGGTACTGTTAACTAGAAAAAACACCCAACAACAATAACAACAACAAAAACCAACAAAGCACCAAACAGAAAGAAAGGCACCAGGGCTTCACCCTAAATTCCAGGAAGCTGTCTGAAAATAACTAGAAAAAATTTCATATTAAACTGAAATTATAGGAGAGAGAGTGTGTGTGTGTGTGTGTGTGTGATACCAGCCATCTCAGGCTAATATGATAATACCTAAATTTTTTCCTATCCTATTTAGAATAAAAATTATTGCAATATTTGTGTCTGTTTTTAACTTGGAATATTTTTGGTTTTCAACTGTATGTCCTAATTTAAAACATGAATTTCAAAAGTTTGGTATTTTCCTATGTCACAAAGACCTCAATCTTGCTTAGCTTTAAACTTAAGTAATTTAATAGTCTTAACAGTGGGTTTTCCATGTGGAATAAAGAAGAAAACAGCCACCATATTGATGCCAAGATGGCACCAATTTACCTTTTATATAACTTTATTATTATATAACTCTCTATAACTTTATATACTTTTCTATAACTTTATATACCTTTTATATAACTTATATTTTCACTTATGTAATTTATATTACATTTGTAAACAGATACAGACTGTCTTAAGCAATGCACAGTAACCTGAGGGACCTGGGGGCATGGTGACTCATTTAATAAACAATTATCTCAGAAATATTGGGGAATTAAACTGTTCCTGACAAAGCTATTGCTGAGTTAAAAATCCTGTTCTGGGTTTCTTTGAAGGTCTTTGTTTTAATTCCAAAAATCATCACCAGTACCTGACAGAAAACATTACAAACCAGCAGTGAGGACAGGCTTAGAGCGTGCCAAGTGCTTATTAATGTTTTGGTTTTTTTAGAAGAAATGCATACAGCTCCATAGAAGGAAATTCCAGTTATTCCCTCTGCTTTGAACAATGAACAATTTTTGGTCCTGAGTCCTAGCATTCTCATCATTCAGGAGTCAAAACCAAGGAGATGATGTTAAGCTTCGTGACCTTGCTCTCCAATCCAGTTCCAATAAATCACCCATCCCACCCAGTGGGGTTCAGAGCAACACTGAAAGCTGCTGCTCACCTTCATCCTTCTCTCTTTTACACATCACAGACTTGACCCAGTGAAAAGATTGAAGAACCAGTGAGGGAATGCCTGGGATCATTTTTACAGGAGTGTTATTTCTGAACTATTTATCAGAAAAGATACAAAGACCTGAGCCAACTACCTTTAATTCAATATTGATGACCACTTGCTTAAAAACAATGTTTCTGCTCAATTTTCACTAAGGTTGTTACCAATAAAACTGCTTATACATTTGTTCAGTAGCATCTTGGGGACTTGAAAGGAGGTGACAGCACAGTGGGAATAGTTATCTACAATAACAGTTCCTGCCTAAAATAAGAGTTCTGCTGAATCACTATATTCTACATCTTCTTGCACTGCCACTTACTTAAATGCATTGTTAAAATGAATGTAAATTTTGGGTTTGTGATGTCTCACTCACTGTGGTTTGATGGGGGTGTTTTTTGTTTGTTATGGATTGGTTTTTGGGGGGGACATTATGTAACTTCCATCCTGCTTGTTTTGAATTTCACTCATTCTGGTCTCCTATATTTGTCCACAGTACAGCATCAAGAAGGATCAGACAGAGGGATGACCTGGCTCATTCAGGTACCCCTTATCCTGAAATGGAATTTGCATGCAAACTAAATGTTAGGCACTGCTGAAAACTTTGTTGGTTCCTTCCAGTTCTATTTTGCAGAATTTTAAAAGTGAACATGGTAATCTCCTATCCCCTTGCCCCTTTCACCAGTGCCTGAGGCTGCACAGCAGCTCAGCCTGAGCCCAAGACCAAGAGAGACATTCACAGGCAAAGAGCAGAGTTTTTATCTGGCACAAATCATTGTTGTTCAGCCACAGACCGTAGATACCAGTTTAGGATAGAAGTACTTGTAACAACCCAACTTTCCCTACTCCGTGTTTACTAATTTACCTCATTTTATTTGGAGAAGTAAAGCCAAATTGGCTGATATGTTGGAACAGAAATGAAGTATGGGAGTATCATGATACCAGACCAAGAAGTGCCAGAGCTGGCAAATAGATACCATGACTTAATTCTTTAATTATCTCTTCTGGAGAGCAACACTGCTGAAGTCTGAATATCATAAAGCTCTTAGCAAAACTTGTCTGAAGTTGATTCATTTGGTTTCTTGTTGAGCTCGTTCCTCAAGGCTAATCTGCATCTCTAATTGTGTTTTATGTGCTTCAAATACAGTTTACCAGCTTTTATTTCTACCATTGCATAGAATGATTCAGTACTTATTTTACAACTTAGAATAAATGCTCTGTTTATAATATTACAATAAGCCTGTACGGTAATTCAATTGTCATTCAAGCAAGAAACTGAATGCTTAGTCTACAAGCTCAAGGGTTTAGGGGTGATTTCCAAACTCTTAATTTCAAATAAACAGAAGAGTGGGGAAGGTAGAACCCTTCTGATTTCTGTAGCTGTAAAACAGAAGTGCAGTCCTTGTTATTCTGTTCTTGAGGAATTAAGATGTCTGTTAATTTGGGCCTCAGTATAAAACATAAGCCATCACCTCCAAAAGTGCTCAAATTGAGAAAATCCCTGTGTCTGGGAGTACAGGAAAAATACATGTTATAATAGCTTTTTCTGTTCTCTGAACAAAAATTTGGTGTATTTTTTTTCCAGAGGATAAAAATCCACTTCTCCTGTGCCCAATCCTGGCAAGCTTGCTTCTATTTGTGTAGAACCATGACACTTTTCCACCTGAGCTGTGAGGGAGACAGTACTAGACTTATCTATCCTGTGAGATACTAGAGAAAACCACCACTCTCTAACTAAAGGACAAGGGTGTAGCACATATTGATAGGGTACAGAGCAAGTTCCATTGGCTTTGATCACATGTTTACACATCTATCCTGACAAAAGCAAAGCACTTTGCAAAGCTGTGCATGTAAAGCACCTGTGTGTACTCAAATGACTTTACAAGAGATAAAATAGATGCAAGGTAATATTTTGTTATAAAGCAGCCAGCCCTGAGCACATCACAGCAGTGAAGGGGAAGGAGATCCTCTCTGGTTTAATGCCATTCCCATGAATACTCTGTTTTTTATGATATATGTATGTGTACAGTTATAAGAATCTGGTACATAAACACGAGACACATTTCCTGCCAGAAGTCATAGAAAGACATGGGTAAGGTGGGAATGAAATAATGTGTTCATTTGTATGAGTACAAAACAATGTCCTGCCCAAACCAGGAGGAACATCCAGAAAGTAATTTCCACTGTGTTTTTCTCACTTCTCAGAGGTCTCTGTAAACAGGTAACGTGGTCTAAGACTAGGACTTTTGTCTTCTAATGACTTCTGGATAACTTCCCTATTACTGAAGGTGAATTAGCACAAACCTGGTTAGTCTCAGATGAAATTCATATTCTTTGTAATCTTATGGTCCAAAACAAAAGAATTAAAATCTGTGAATGTTCCAGGCTTGCAAGGAGTGGTAAAACATCATGTAAATACCCTTGAGCACAATCTATGACTTTTAATCCCTGCACAATACATTATTTTACGCTAATGTACACATGCAACCCCTTTTTACATTCCTTCAGGTTTTTTAGAGTAATGCCATGTTAATCTGCTGAAGGTCAGCTGAGAAAATGGAGGAGACAAACAAGTGCTGTTAGAAGTCACATCATGTCATGTTGGGCTCCCAAACAAATGGGCATTAATGCAGATCCAGGTGCTTGCCAGTTCATCTTATTCTTTCACACACCAGGTATCTTATGTATTGGTGCATTCAGTGTAATATTTAATAAGTTATTGGAGTGCAATTGTTTCCATATATTTTTGCAATAAATACAGAAGGGATGGGTGTAATCTGAAGTAAATTTCTCTCCCTGTGCTACTTCCCCTGGACTGGCCACTATCGAGATAATTGTCTTTTATTATGGTGGGTAGTAATCTGTGTGCAATTGATCACATTTAATCAAGGAGTAAATTTTGAGTTTGTGTCTTTTAAAGAACTGTTTGGGTTTGTTTCTCAGTGTCTCATTTGTAACTCTTCTTTGTAGCTTAGGGGTTTCATGACTCAGAGAAGCACCAGAGCACAGATATGTTGACAGATTTGCTTTCTTTCATTTCATTCAAATTGAATCCCTTTTCCAAAACTCTAGACACCACATTGCTAAGACACACCTTTCCATTATTAAATATCTCCTGCTTTTCTTCAGTTTTGAAATAGTCACTTGTTCCACCACAGTCCAAAAAATACACAAATTATCATAGGAATATAAATTTTTAAATATGCAATACAAAAACCACAACAAAATTAAAAAAAAAAAAAAAAAGGAAAAATAATTTTTTTTAGAAATTATATTAGGGCATTAAAGACAATATAAATTGCTTTTTCTGACAACTCAATCAGACAAAACAGTTTTGTTCTGAATATATGGACAAACAAACAACTCATTCTATACCTTACACTGCCAAGAATTTATTTAATCAACTAAATATTAGTTAAATTAATTTCGTATCTACATATGAATTTCTAAAATGGATGAGGAATCAGCCTTGTGGTTCATATTCCTGAAGTTGCATAATTTATTTTTTTGACTATGCATGAGAATAACCTGGATGAATTATTGGACTGTATTTCTTGAAAGCAGTGAGATAATCAATAGCCAGAATAATGCAGAGTAGACAGATTTACACAGAATTTCTTCCCTGCTTCTGCTCTTCAGGGGAATATTTGTCACAGAACCATCCCGACCACTCAGAAAGTCCCCTGAATCTCTCACATTCCTCATGTGGTTACAGGGATAAACATCCAAAATAGGGGTAAAAGTATCAAACAATGGTGAAAGATCTGAAGGCATTGAAAAAAGTGATTAATAAATAATCAAAGTATCTTTCCCCAGTTAAAAATGAATGGACCTTGTTTGAGGAAGAAGAGAGTGAAACATTTTATTTCTTATTACTTTTTCTCTTCATTAAGGCTTCGATCTATTTTTTTTAACTACTTCCAGACATTAAATGAATTCTGCAAAGGTGTTTTGATCCAGGTTCTGATCCATTGAGCAGGATAACAAGTTTTCTTTTGGGAATATTAAGAGGAAATGGGAAGAAAGTCAAGAGATTTCAAAGCAAGTGTAAAATATCCACAGATGCAAGAGTGCAAGATTTGGGTTTGTCTAAGAGAAGGGACAATCAGAACAACTCACATGCATGCAGAGCAGTTTGCCTCAATGGAGAATATGTTTTTCTCTGTACTGGAAATGAGATAAAAATATTAACACTTCAATATATAAGATAGAGGCTAGCCTGAAAAAATATTTCATTTTAAAAGCTAATTGATATTCAACTGCAACAAAAAGGTGGCTATGAGACTACCATTACTTTAAGAACAGTTAGACAAACATGTCTGAAATGCTGAGAATGTCACATATCCATGGGGTTGGCCTGATTGTAGCCTAGAGATGAATCCTCCAGGTCTTTTCTAGACTCATTGCCCAAGATTTTAAATTGATCCTACTGGTAAAATGTAATACAAGGACTTAGAGTCTCGTTATGACCTAATTTCCTTCATAAGTACCACTACATTAAGGGTTTTGAATTACCAAAACATTGGGTAAATTAATTTTAATGCTGTAATTTCATGAGGGTCTGCTCAATAATGGTATAGACAAGATTGGAATTCACTCTCCTTAAAAAAAGAGAGGTGGAGGAAAAGAATTTTCATCCTTGACTGACTGAGACTATTTTAAAAAATCTGTATTTTTTCATTCAGTTCTAGGAAAGATGGTTTATTGTGATTATTTTTTCAGTTCTGTGTGCATTTGATATAGAAAAATCTTAGAGGTTTCCACAGCAGTTATATTTGAATCTGCTGCCATATAGTTCTTGTTCCAACTGTCCAGTTCCAGCTCTGGTTCAGAGCCAAAATCCAGCCTGAAAAATCATATTTAGCTGGTGTGGATTGGACTTCAGAGAAGCTCTATATGAGCAAGGCAGTGTGTGCAGACAGTATTAGCAGACAGGAATAGCTGAACTTAGATGATGCAGAAGCTATTTATGGAAAATTAAGTTACATTAGTAGCTCATTTGAGAGCAGCAGAGTTTCTGTTTGCCAAACATTTTGACTTGAGAGAAGCAAGGCTGGCTGACTTTTAAGGACAGAAGGAAAGGCAGGACAAGGTTCAGGCATAGATTAGTAGAGAATGTCTCATCTAGGAGGAGAAACTGTAATGGTTACATTATTAATCCTTGATTGCAGGTCTTTGTGATAAAAAGGAAATGTGTCATGATAACAGGGATTCCAAAAGGAGTGACACCCACTATGCTAAGCACTGAACAACTTGTGCAAATACAAGTTTGAATAAAAAATATTACCTGAATCTTGAGGACTTTACCCTCTAAGGATCCTGAAAAGCCTTGAGGAGATTGCTGATAGAATCCATTTTCTGCTGGGCACATTCTCCCTTGGTGACAGTGACCAGTGGGGTCACTACCAGATGAACTTTGCAAATGTCTTTTCAAGACTGACATGTAAAAATGTAAATAAAAGATGAATAACAAGAGTGAGGTAAAAGTCAAAGGTAAATATTCATTTTTGGTATGTCACTTCTGGTGAAGCACGACACTAAAGGCTGGGTGCCTCTGACAAAACTGTAATTCCTTTTCAGTGGTGGTAGAAGCTGTGAGTTTCCTAAACCTGGGATGCTCAGTGTATTTGCTTCCATTTTTATTCCTTGCAGGAGCTCTCCATAGAACACAGTGCAGACAGACATCTGAGGAGCTTTTTTACTCACAGAACACACCGGAGCTGGATGCTTGGGAAGAGAAAGTGCTAAAGGTTGACTTCAATGGGAATATTCCCTGACAAAGGTGAAGATTTGACCCAGAAAGGTTTGAGTGAGTTTCTGAACAAACTGAATTATCTTTTGTGTTTTGCAAACATGGGTCACCTAAAAAAAGTGCAAAAGTTTAGCTCCCAGACCACATGTTTGAGTGCAACTATTTCATGTTATTCCTTTTAAAAACAGCCCTTCTACTTTACTTCCAAACTGCAGTGAAATGTTATACTCTAAATAAAAACTGTCTTTAACCCTGCATTTTGTAAATGTAATGCATTAGCCAGGGCAGTTACTTGCTGTTTAGATTTTTATTAATTCTAAACTTACCTCTTTTCATGGAACTCTTTTGATTCCTCTTCTACTTGCATTTATTGGCACAGCAAGAACATGCTATTTTCTAACAATTGCTTCAAAGTTTAGGCCTTATCCTTTTATCACAGAACATTTGTGTTGAGCAAAATACCACAACTGAAATGAGGATGCAAACTGTGTTTGGTCATGAATAATGAAGGCTTGTTTCTTCCTCCAAAGATAAACTCTCTATATCCTCATTTCATAATATTCTTATCTATGAAAATGGTAGTTTCTTTATTCTGGAATATTTTTTACCTGCCCAAATTATCACAGCTTGTTTAGGATTATTTGATCATTATAGTTCATTTAGAAAAGAACTTAAAAATAGTTTCCAAAATCTCTGACATATTTGGATATATTTCAGAATGAAATTTTCAGTTTTGTTCTGATGTAATCGATTTACTGAATTGAAATTAATTGCTTTGATTTCTCTTGCTTATACATATATTTTCTCTTTAAAATTTTATATAGCAAATGGGCACACAATATTTTTGTCTAGCTAATGTTAGCATTGGCAATATATAATATGTTGATCTTAGAATATTGTGGCTTAGATTGCTTTAATGCATTGATTGAATTCAGTATTGACTACTGTAAAGTTAAATAGTTAATAGTCATTTAGCAAAATAGAGAAATAGCCAATGTACATGGAATTTTTTCATGTTGTAGTGTTTAAATATTTTTCAGTACAGTTCAGCATGTTCCTGTTAATAATTAAAAACATCTTGTAATGGATTAAAGGTGACCAGTTCCAAGAAGAAGAAGCATGGAGAGATGCACTGTAAGAAATGAGTTAATAACATGAGAATGTGGGAAATCATTTTTGAAAAGTCTGAATTTCGACTTGTGCTTTATAAATCATGACCCAGAAGTAACTGGGGATTCAGCCAGATCTCATTAATTGCAGAGGAAGAGAAACTATAGAGACTGAAATTTATGTAAAACCAGTTCACTGGTCTGTTCTTTTATGGGAACTATTTGGAACCAATCTGTATCTGCAACACTTCTCTGGGAAATGAGTCAAAGAGCTACAGCAGGTGCTTTAAAGCAATGAGGGATTTCCTGTGAAACCCAGTGGAGTGATGACTCACCAGTTTAATTATGGCCTTCTTCTGTTGTAAAAGCAGGACCATCATTTGTAAAGGGCTCTTGTTGAGTAAATGAGTTCCAGCAGAAAATCTTTGATAGGGAAAAGAAGATACCCATATTTTATTTTAAAGGGTATAAGATTTATAGGGAACATCTTTAGACTACTACAATGATTAGTGTTGTCTGGGTATCCCCAGAGTAACTGAATAGAGCAGCAGTAACTCTTTGTGCTGTCTGGCTTTGCTTTATTTTGAATTTCTGACTTATCTTTCAGTTCAGCTCTTTGATTTATTTCTAAATTATATATGTATATCCCAGACAGACATTACCATAGTTCATACTGCTTCAGGATGGTTGGAGTGGGTTTGGTTTGGTTTTTCTTCTAAAAAGACATAGCTAAAATTACAGTTATTATTGCTTAATTTCACAATACCATTCCTTTTAAGCAAGTTGCATGCCCCTGGGAAATAGTGCAGTCTTTACAAATGGTGAACCACCTCCTGGGAATTTTACTATTTATTTGGAAAACCACCATTTTTCACCCCATAAAATGGGAGATAGGATCTTCCATATCCACTGTGTCTCTGCTGTAAGAAGAGACCCCTCAGAACTGACACAACATTCCATCCTGACATATGATAAAAATCCAGGGGACCACAATAGCTGAATCAGAAACATCCTTTACAGTATTTAAGCAAAGTAGCAGTTTCTGGGGAAAAGTCCATTGATGAAAAGGAGAGAGGTTCTGCTCTTTAGGATATGGTAGACAAAAATCATTAGGCAAAATGGCTCTTTTCAAGGACAGATGGGTCATATAACCCAGCTATCAGTTCATTTTCTAGGTGGCTTGGTTGTTTTCATCTGACTTCTCTGCTCAGAAGTCATTAACCTGTTTTTTCCTGTGTCTGTCACCATCTGGCACAGTGCATCTTCTTGCTAAAAGGTAAACTTGTGGTATCTGGAGGGAAAAGGAAAGAGAAAAAAACTCATAGCCAATATAAATCAGGAGAAAAGGGGGAAAAGAAAGCCACTTAGAAGAGTAGGTGTCATTGATTGACTGTAATTTTAAAGGGTCCTTCTTAAGATTGACAAATTCCTGAGATGTTCATTAACTAATGGAATTATGGTGGCAAGTGACTGCTGTCTGCACAGAACATCAGGTTAAAAAGTGCAGAGAAATAATGGGTTTTTCTCTGTCATGGTTTTCTCCTCACTGTCTGGAGCTCACTCAGAGACACTGGAAAGGATCAAGGAGGCTTCACTGGTGAAATTCTTGTTTATGCTTTCTTCTTCCCCAGGAATTCCTACTCAAAGCATCAAATGAGGCTGAGCTTAGTGGATTCAACAATGGAAAAAGAGCACCTGGGCTTTAATATATTCAATTACCCAGAAAACAAAATCAGTTTTGTTTTTGTTAATAACGCTGAAATATGCATTACACTATTTTAATTAAAACAGTCTATTACACTTGCCATTCAGCTCATTCCTGCATATTCCCTTAGGGCAGTAGTCATGTACTGTGATAAAACATAATGAAAATAATTTATAAAGGAAACAATACAATAAATCAATCTCATGCTTAATGAGCCTGCATTACAAGAATGGAAACAATATTCTTTTTTAGACTATGTAGTGCATTCTCCTCAAATGACTGGAAGAATGCCCTACAGCACTTAAAAAATAGCACCTTGCTCCATCTCAGCATGCTTTTAAAGCACTGCAACTTGCAGTTTAAGCAAATCTTGGCTCAACAAATAGAAATCTGTTTCATTTACTCTAGGTTTTGATTTTTCTGTTATTTTACCTTTAGTCAGATTCACCAGCTTCATAGGGACACCTGTAGAGACCACAGGGATACAACTCATCTGCATACTTTAGCAGTCTGTATTCCAGAAACCCAAATTCTGTAGCTACAATCAAAGCTACTCAGGGAGAATTCTCAGCTCCCGGCAGAAAGATGCAAAAATAGCAGGAAAGCTATTGCCATTTTTTTTCTTTTGTATATTCATATGACACTTAAAGATCTTTTGAGTTCAGCCAGTGATGCAATCTGTGAATTACCTTTACCTGAGAACTGCCAGAGAATTTCTGTCAGAACATAATATTTCACTCAGTGGCCAAATATGTGCACAACAATCTGATTTAGTGCAGTATTTGCCATTTCTGTGAAAAGTGTCTGCATTTTGGTATCTGTTGCAAGGTCTGCTACACTTGGAACAATCCTTCCTTAAGAATTTGATTACTCATGTATTTATAGGATAATTCAATTATTCTAGCAAATTAAATTGTCCATTAGAACCAGGGCAGCACTAATGCAACAGATGATACAACATAGACCAAATACTTTGAGAGAAAAGTCACTCAGGGTGACTTGACCGTGAATCCTACTGACACAGACAAGAGGTATTCTGCTAAAAGTGTATTAAACTGTGTTTTTTCAACCAGGTGGATAAGAATTGAATGGGGGAAGAACTCTACCTACCACAGCTGAATAAACTGAGATTGGCTGTAAAATTGAAACATGCTGTTATTCTTGTACTCCATTAGTAAATTTGGAACAAATAAAAAGAGCCTGGAGGTGATGAGATACAGCGAGCTTATACAACTAATTTTCTCTGGGCATGGTGCTTCCCTTTTATCATTGCAGAGATGGACTGGCTCATGCATCATCTAAGTTAAATAAAAAATGTTTGATTAGATATTTAACTTTCCTTAAAAAAAAAAAAAAAAAAAAAAAAAAAAAAAAAAAAAAAGAAAAAGAAAAAAGTATCAAAATGCTGTCAAAAAGGGTTGTCAAATGCTTCTTGCAGAGACCTGGATTGGTCTAAGAGGAGAACAAACATCCTCCAAATAATGTTTTTTGAGATGCCTTTTGAACTATAACTAAAACTTTAGCATACCTGGAAGTCCTATGTAATAGTTCAGGAATACAATTTACCACTCTGGCTATTTATTATTTTTATGGGGAAAAAGAGAATAGGTAGTAAAGAATGGTTCAAGTAAGTCTTATCAAATATCTAAATGCTGTTAGAGAGCAGTTCCAGAGCTGCTGGCTTTTTATGCTTTCTGCCTCCTCTCACACCAAACCACAAAACCACTCTGGAGCACAAGAGGAATATCAGGGACAAGCTGCTGAGGCTGAGGTGCAAAAGCAGTTCCCAAAGACTTCAGACACACAGACACACAGACAGACAGACAGACACCCAGAGGAGCAGGGCTTGGCTGCCAGCCAGAGCAGCCAGGCAGGAATCCTTTCCTAGGGAATCATCTGCTCAGAGCTGCATCAGCTCACACCATGGCTGGGGCCAGCTGCAAATCCCAGCTCACCCCGGGGATGGATTTGGCAGGAGACAGCAATCCATGCCCCGAGTGGGACAGCAGCCACCCCAGCCCTGCCTTCTCCTTTGGAGGAGCAGCTTCCCCCAGCTCTCTGCAATGTGCTGTTCCAGCCCTGTGACTGCTGCTGCAGGCTCACCTCTGCTTTGGGAGAGCAGCTGGAAAGCCTTTGGAAGCTGCTGGCATTAGAAGTGGCTGAAAATGCCCAGCTCTGCAGGTTACCTGCCTCAGGCAGCATGTAAGGACATTCTCTGACCATTCTGACCATTTTGTAATTCTGGAAACCATTTCTTGTCTCAAATGTTTACTCCTTCAGCTAAGAGAACCAAAAACCTCTGGCTGAATTAGGTGTGCAGATGTGAAACAGCCAGAAAAGGCTCCCAAAGACTAGTAGGTAACAAAAACCTGCTGCATTTTCTCCTTCCTTATAGATATATAGATGATATAAAGATAGATATAGATAGATATAGATATAGATATAGATATAGATATAGATATAGATAGATACAGATATAGATATAGATATATAGATATAGATATAGGCATATATAGAAATGAGATAGAGATAGAGATAGAGATAGAGATAGAGATAGAGATAGAGATAGAGATAGAGATAGAGATAGAGATGATAGAGATAGATAAATACAGATGATATAGCTAGATATAAATGACATAGACTAGACAGATATAGATGATGTAGATTAGATATAGATGACATAGATATAAATGATATTGATAAACTAGATAGCTATAGATGATATAGATAGATATCAATATAGATATGTATAGATATAGATAATATATATTTAGATGATATATAGATATATTCCTGTTCTTATTGCTTCAACCATATGTGACTTTTTTCTAGGTGAATAATTTCTTTGCTGGATGTAAACATTTCTGGGAAATTGTGTTCATGTATGAAAAATGGCCCTAAATGTGAGTGATTTTGACTCTTAACTCTTGCCATATATTCTCCTCCTCCATCACACTGTTTTGTGATTACTTCAGTGCTTTCAGTATGGAAATTAGTGACTTTCAACCACTTTAAATAGCACCATAAAACACACACAGAAAAAGAGAAAACTGACCAATCCACTCAGTGTTCATTTACAGATTAGTTTTATCATTCTAAACAATGTGGAAGGCATTTCATGTCAGTTATTTTCCCTTTTCATGATTAATATAGTTATTTTGGATAGAATAGAAATGGAGAAGAATACAAAACCTGCAGATTCACTGAGAAGACAACTACTAATTATCCTCAAAATGGAGCTTCTCTGGAATACAATTATTGTTTGGGCATTTTGATCACATTTCTTGACACTCTTGGTCATTATGACATAGTATTTGATGGACTATTCATTCAGGTAAAATAATTGTATTCATATGCCTTTCAGCATAAGTGTTTGAGAATGTAAGTAATTTTTTTTTTTCTAAAAAAACCCTGTCTATTCTTTGCAAATATTCCATTTTATTTCATCCTTGCAAAGGTAGACAGAGGATACTCTGTTCAGCGGCCAGAGAAAAATGTGTGAAATAAGCTATACTGTAAATTTCATTTTAAGTTAATTGAAACATAAAATGATAAAATTACAGAATGTGTCAACCTCTGTCAAGTCTGTATTGGACATGGGTCAACTGAAATCCATGACATGGTCAAATTTGGACTATTTTCAATAAGAAAGGAAAAAGAGACAGATCTCTGATAAGTACACAGCAAGCATTTTCAATCCAAATATTGAAACTCAGAAGTCTAGAGCCTATAGAGAGTCTATACCAAAGTCTTTTTTTGGCCTTGTCAAAACATTTCTTAGGGGGTTTTTTACATGCAAGAAAATGTTTAAAGTGTGGCAGTTATCCTACCAAGCATTCTCATTCTGAGAAGTATGGCAATTTAACAAGCAACAGGATAAAATGGCTATTAATGGAAAGTTTAGGCAATCTTTAAATTTAGGCATCACCATATGTGCACACTGTAATACACATATATGTGTGCTTATTTGTGTATAGACCCAGTTCTGCTCTCTGCTATAAATCAAAGTCAGTACCTGAATACAAAATATGACTGAGGAGAGACTTTTGGCCCATTGCCTCTTTGGGGCACCTCCTGATATAAAATAATCAACTTGTGAGAAACTTAGCTAGACCTTCACTGTTCAGTGGCTTTTTAATTAAAAGCTTGAACCTTACTTTATACTCATTAATCATATTAAATTGGAGTGTTGATATAATGGGCATAGCTCCCCCACAGACACATTAACCAAAGTGTTATGGAATGCAGGGTAGGATGAGTGAAGATCTAAAGATGGTTCCTTTCTCCTGCTGTGCTCTGCCTCTGCATGCTTTGCCTAATTCCTGCATGTCCCACTCTCCCTGCCTCAACATCCACCCTTGCTCCATGTGATGACCCTGCAGCCAGGTCAGGCTGACAGGAGAGCAGCAGGACAGGAGCCCCACCACGGTGTGTGAGCATCTTTCTGCCTCAAGTCTGGAGCCAGAGCATCTCCTTAGCCTGGAGATGTGCTGGAGCTCAGGGGTACAGCAGCTGTACAAAGTCAGGGTGCAGCTCAACCTTCACTTCACACCTTCCACAATCTGAGTTTCTCACACTGAACCCTTTCTCCTCACACTGCCAAATGCCACAGCCACTGCATGGCTGGGTGTGTCCTGTTTATCTGCACCAAATGTGGCTCCTTCTCTAAGGTTCTTCTCCCCCCAGAAATCAATAGCAAAGCTTCAGTGATTTCAGTGGTAGCAGGGCTGGGTCTAACAGGTCTGGCTTTTATAAGAAATACAAGCCTCAGCCTCTGCTGGTATAAATCAACCTAAGTCCCCACTGGAACTGGGCTAATTTACACCAGAGCAGGGTCTAACTTTGCATATTCTTTTCTTTTTGCTCTCTCCTACTGGCAAGAGCCCAACAGCAAAGCTTTTTGTGCATTTGTTTCACTTTGTGTAAGGTCAGCTAAGGTTTTATGTAAAACAGATGGGCAAACTTAAAAATGATTTTTCAAATTGCATTGAAAACCAGCAAAAAAGCAAAACGGGGGAAATTACTCTTTCTGTTCTTTCAAAGGTTATTGGACATTTTACCCAATGTCCCAATTTTAAAAAAGGAAAGCAACCCCCTCTTTTTATTACAGTGAAGTTGTTTTCTCTGCTATTCATAGAGGTCTTAAGGAGAATCAGCAAGAAAAAGAAAATTCCCAGTGGTTCATTGGTAGTTTGAAAATAGGAATATAGTGCCCAAGTTGTAAAATAAGGACTATATTTAAACATCCTTTAACTTATTGTGCTACATTTTTCTTCTCACAACTCTGTAATTTTGTGGTAACTAATATTGTGGGACTGAAGAGTATGCAGCCATACAGGTTACCAGGATGGGAGGGAAAATGGCACAGCAATTTTAAAGAGCCTGTTCTTTTCTTCTTAAAAACCAGCAATAACAATAACAAAATTTACGTGGGTGAGACTTTGTGTTTACAGAAGTTTTCATTCTAAGGCACACAGGACAGAAGTGTGGATTTCCCAATGAATCAGGTCCTTTGTCTCTAATTAGGATTGATATATTTAGGAATTTCCAGTTTAAATGACTGTAGGCTGCAGAATTATCCATACTGCTCCTGTAAGACAAAGAGCACCAAGGACAAGTCAGTCTGTGCAATCTGCAGAGGTGTCTGTGTCCTTCCCCTGCAGGTTCAGCTCTGGGTGATACATCAAGAGACACAGGCAGGTAGAGAGAGCCTAAAAACTGGCATGGAGAGGAGAGCAGTGAGCTCAAACCCAGCACTGTTACCTGTGATCTGCAAATGTGACTGCTCAAGCAGGGGACTGGCAATAAGGAGCAAAGGGATGGCAGGAAATGTAATTATGGGCTTCAGGTACAAAGAAAGATACTAAAAAAAGGAAGCTTATACCTTGTTACTTATATTGTTAATTAATAGAACTAAAAATAGCAGAGCTTACATTTTAGAAGAAAGGTTAGGAGAAAAAGTTTTTAATTTAGCTAGAGGGACTCACTGGGACAGACAAATTTAGTGGGGATGTCCTGATCCTGAAAATGTCTCTTTTTTGATAAATATCTGGTAGGAGTGACATTGGTAGGAACGACATGGGCTCAGGAGATTCTGTCCTTGGCATGAGGAATGGACTGAGCTGAACTCACAAGGCCTTTTCAGCCTGATGATTTTATAAGCTGAATGCATATATATTTCTGGTATCCAAATAGCCAACTTGGTTGCAAAAATTTATGCCTGTAATCATGAGAATTCTATGACTTTAGAGGAGTTTTGAATGACAAAGGTGCTATCAGGAAGTCTGTCCAGGCTTAATTGACTAAATATTCCATATAATGACCAAATTAAACTTTTGGTTATGTATATGTATGTGTTTCACATAAGTTTTGAAACTTAAAAAAAAAGCAACTAGAAATGTCAGTGAATTAACAGCCATAATACCAAATATTTTACCAAACTTGTAATGATTTTTCATATATTTCAAAGTACTAAATTTTCAAACAAATTTATTTTATGACTGTTTTTGCCATATGTCATCTAGTTCTGTGCTTGCTGAATACTGTTTAGGCAGTTCAGACATTCCTGTCATTTTAGCTCAGGACATGCAGTCTTATCCTGATAGATCAATTGACTGTGTATTTATTTGCAATCTAGTGTTAAAGAAAGGAAAAAAAAAAGCTTGAAGAGAAGTTGAGACAAATTGATGGCTTAGTAAGTGTTTAATTCATTGAAGTCGACAGAAATAGAGGAGTTTCAGAATGAAGGAAGTCAATCTGACCACGTAACTTAAAACTGGCTCACTCATAATTACTTGGAGGGAAAAAAAAAGGCAAGGGAAACTGTATATTGGAGCTTGAGGGGCTTTTCAGAGCAGGAATGTGACAGTCATTTAAACTGGAAAAAAATCATCAAGACAATTTTCATTTGAGTTTACATTCAAACATTTCAAAAGACAAATAGCCTTTAAACTTTTCAAAATGCTTGGGGTACTTCAAAATTAAAATACTTTGATGCATTTAGGCAAATTGAATCCAGGATGCCTCTGCAGGGGCAGGAGAAGTAATAAAGCTGCTGACTGCTTGCAGTGGTTGAATGTTTAGTCTACAAGCCTAACAATGGCTCTGCAAAGCGAAGCGAGAATGATTTTTATTGCAGATGGCCATGATGGTTTAAGTTAGGACTGAAGTCTGCACTTTGACATGTTTATGAAACTGAATATTTGGCTACCTTCATATATTACTGAAATAAAGATAACAACCTTAACCACAAATAATTTGAATTGATGCTTTGGCACCTTACAAAGGAATTGAGATGGGCCTTTTTTTTTCCCCTCTGAAATTAATTTTTGCATTCTGGTGATCTCAATCTGATATCTGTACTTATTGGAGGACACTGCCTCCAGATTCAGTCTAAAATATATGTTACTAAAGTAGTCCACAGGACTCAGGAGAGGGCTCCTACTTTCATCCTACTTTCATCATACTTATTATGCATAGGTGAGGGAAAGTCTGTAGGTAGGCCTTATCTGCCTTGAAAAGGCAGATGTCCTTTCAAGGACAGATAAAGCAGGAATATGAAAAGTTACTAGGGAATACTCATTATTATTTCCCCTATGAATTTAAAGAAACTTTAAAAAATTATGTTAATTTAATTGCTAATTTTGATTTATTGCCTGTCAGCTTAGTATCTCAGAATTTAGAAAGAATTTGCAATTACTGTAAAGAACTTAGCATTGCTTTTAGGGATTTTAATTTCACAGTTGCAAAGAAATTTAATCATTTCCCTCAACAAACAGAAACAACCGATTTCTTACACAGGAAGCTAAGAAAACAGACAAACATGAAAGGCCACCATCTGTTAATGCAAAATCTATTTCTGCATATATGCACTGCAAGGCTCCATAGCCAATGCCATGTAGCAGCCATGTCAAACTGATTGTCCCAGGTGATGAAAAAAATGTCCTTGTCCTTCCCAAAATCATGAATATTGCTTTTAAAGAGTCTTATTTCTTAAATAATAAACTGTGTGCTCTTTTTAATTGCCTTTGGTTTTACAGCTTTTAGAATGCACTTGGGTCATGTTTTTACACTTTTCCGTTAAGCTAAAAGAAAAAGAAATTAATTTTTCTTAAATGACACCCAAGAGTCTCACATAATCACATTACCCTAGGAAATGGGACCTGAGGAGAAATGCCCAACATTGTGAAACATTTGATAAAAGCATGGAAGCAAGAAACTACAAAATAGAAGCAAGCTATGTGTGTTTTAAAACAGAAGTCCCTACTGATCTTAGGACAACTGAAGGTACCAGAAAACTGGAAACAATCCTTTCCCAGCTGTGTGTTTATGAAATCAAACAGGTGCCATGTCTAAAAAGTCTCACATACTCCTGATAACAGAGATGTTACAAGTAATAATTAGTCTGTGATCAGAGAGATAATTGTGGGGGGTTTTGATGAGAAACAAACAAATAGAAGGAATCATTAGTGTCTTGTTAGTCTTCAGTGAGAAAACACATGGACATTACTCAACCTCTAGACTTCCAAAAGAAAAGGAATCTGCAGCAAAGCAAAGCAAGCAAAGACTGGGGACTGGTGGGGAATATTTATATGAAAAATGTACAAATCTAACTATGGTGCTGTCAGCATCTAACTATCCAGGCTGAGTGCTGAAAAAATAATCCTGTCTGGTGAATCACATGTATTCAGGACGCCTCTCTTAATTTCTTATCATCTGAGATAACAATTGCTGCTGCTAAAAATGGTAATATTAGTACAAATTAATGAGAGAGCCAATGTTACTGCTTTGTGTTGAGATTTTCTGATTTCCTTAAGCAATCACTTTTCCCAGTTGTTTGGTGAACTGAACCTACCCTCCCTAGGCTGTGATTATTGACCTTGAGGTTTTCATTCCCAGGCATTCTCCAGCATCCCTGTAGACTAGAGGGCTTCACTTGTGCACCAGTTCATTTCAAGAGCTTTAGAACACTGAAATGGTGACCTGTAAAACAGCTGAAATAGATCTAATCCAAATGACTAATATGGATCAAGGGACAGCAGTGCCAGGATACCCAGAGCAAATGCTTATAGAGGCCTTTGATCAGTAGAAACAGGTTGTCCTGAATGTAGAAAAACTGGAATTCAAGAGATCAGTCAAATTTCTAACATCAAACCAGCCCCATCTGACTAAATAATTCTCTTATTGTATAGTTACATGGTGTTTCTGACAATCCATTCTGAAGACTTGCATTGATAGCTCCATTTGAAATTAGTACCTAGAAGAATATAAGAACTTTTTCTCTATACCTGAGACTTGATTGCAAATTGCCTTTCCATTTAATTTATTGTGGTTACCTAGATGTGATCCTTTTTTAAAAACCACAACTGGCCTAAATTGGATTGCTTTGACACAAATGCAGTCAGACTGAGCCCAAAAGCTGCATTATAACTGCTCTGGGTTTGCCCCAAAGAATGACCTTTGCAGGGTGCTGTGCCTGCCTGGTGTCAGCTCAGCAGCCTTCCAAAGCATGGTCCTGCTGAACAGAAATGCAGCAGCCAAGGAGCCTGGCCTTGTGTGCAGGCACTGCTCAATGCAGGACTGAATCCCACCCAAGCAGTGTTTGTAGCTCAGCCAGGAGCTGGGGGCTTGGGCTGGACCTGGGGCTGCACTTTGCAGAGGGCTCTTAGGGAAGGCAGGAGACCTCTGCAAACTTTTCAGCTGAGTCCTTTGCCCAATGACAGCTGCTGTGGCAATTCCCTCCTCTCCTGACCTTGTGTGTACCCCACCATGCTTCAGAGATCTTTGGGAAGGGACACAATTACACCTAATGTGTTTAGACAAGCCTAACATGTGTGCAAATTAATAAGAATGGGGTATTCAGGTCTGCATTTCCCTTTACAAATGTTATCCTGCACTTGTGCAACCTGCACATCTGCTTACCTGCTCTAAGTAATGATAATGGATCTGGCAGGATGAGGAGAACACAATATTCCCTCCAGTGATATTTTGGGGAGAGGGCAAGGAAAGCTCCTTTGTCTAATCAAAGTTAGGAACCTTAACCAACTCCTTAAAACAGGGGATGGATTTCTTATGTGATTTTCCTCTTTGGACACAGGAGGAAGAAACATCCACCTATCCATGGATGTAAGCATCTGGGAGTTGGGAAGAACACAGCAGTTGCAATATCCACATTTATACTGTGTGGAAAAATTCTCTGATTTGTTAAAAAATGAAGCAGCACTTTTGGCTCTGGTATTAAAACCAAAATAAACACAATGAATACAAACAGCTCATAGCAACAGGTGTGTGGAACTCTTCATGTGGCACTGGGGTCTGTAAGCAGGCTTCATTTTAACTTCTAACGTTGCATTTGTCTTTCTAAAGCAGTCCTTAAACAGTTTCTAGCTTAAACTACATAAAGCAAAAAAAAAAAAAAAAAAGGCACTTTAATAATACATTGCTCCATTAAAAAATCGTTCAAATGTTTCTGCAGTCCTGTTCAATGGAAATTATGAGTAAATGAATGCCAAATTAAGAAAAGTTCCCATATTACATTGTTTGTGCATCCCATTAAATGAGGATTTCATAGCTTTTTATATTCACTCTGAAGCAAAAAACATCTGTAGTCGTGGAAAGATTTATAGCCCAATCTCTGACTGAAAACACAGTGTACACCTTTTCTCCCTGGAAAACAAATTCTCTCTGTTCACCTGAGCACAAATGGCAGCACAGCAGCACAAGGTGCAGGTGTTGTAAGATAGCAAATGTACCTGAAGAGAATCTCCACAGAGCAACAATATTGCAGGGATCCTTCTGATGGGGCTTATCAGCTGTGCTCTCAGTGCTGCACTGCTTGGAGTGTGCCCTGGAAGCTGCCAGGACTCTGTCCTGAGGGGTCCAACATTAAATTCTGCTAGTGTGAACAGAAATAAAGTGTTTCTGCCTTTTTTTGCAAGGGCTCTCTGTGAGCCTGGAGCCTGGGCAGCCATATGAAGTCTTCAAAAAAGGAGGAAAATCTTCCATGTATTTGCATAATTCTCTGTCAAATCTTACATATATGATACATTTTTGCATACCTTGTGCTGATATTCACAAAAGAGCCCCCTCTTTCCTGTTCTTTGCCCACTATAGCAAGCACTTATTTTCTTAAAAATGAAAGAAGAAGAACGAATCAAAATTAATAATTTCTCTCTTTCTGAAATCTTTCATTTATGGGAGAAAAGACATTAATTTTCTTCAGCTCTGACTATGAGCTAATGCTAGAATTGAAGCTGCTTCTCATCACATTTTTACCATTTATTACCTTTACATATAAGATATATGACTTCTAGATTATTAGATTACCCTGTAAATCATTGTAACTGATTTAATTGTATTACATTTCCTTAAATTGTATAGTATTTTTCACTCTGTGCAAAACCCTTTTGTAAAAGATGCTATAAAGTTTTTAAGAGCCTCTTTCAAACATTGCTGTGAGTTCAAAACACCAAATATTCATGTACTGAGTGCTAAAATATAGATTACACAAGCTTGGTGGGTGCATGAATTTCGGTGTGTGCATGTCTATCAGACTGTAGGGCTTTCATTGGTTCATTACTGATGCATATTTATTTAACAAGGCCACTTCAAAATTCCCAGGATTTCTCTTTTCAGGACACAGACCTCCTGATGCTACTTCAAATATTTTGAGGAGCACTGCATTTTCTAGCAGAGGAAACAATAAGCATCAAGCATTAATAAGCTGCTGAATATTTCAACACTAGTGAAATATGAACTCATGGAATCAGAGCTGCTGCTTGCAATTTGCTGCCAGGTACAAAGGGATTGTTCTCATATATTTGGCATTACAGTCAGCTAATCCTTGCCTGATTTTTGTATGTCACAAGCCAGTGAAATAAAACTATAGGATGTTGTTTTATGGGCAATGCAATGATAAATTCCCAAAGAAGGTTTTTTTCTTAAACCTGAGTCTGCAAGTAACAGCTTGAGGAATGCTTTCTGGAGTCATACTCATTATAACTTGGACCCAGCTTCCACAGGAATAAGATCTGAAGGAGTATCTCTACACTAAACCTTTAGGCTGGGATTCAGAATATGCTTATTCTTTTTAGTACGTAGAGGATATTTTTGGCTTATTGCATTAAGAGAACAACATAGTGAAAGAGGATTATGAGTTTTACTCTTGTAAATCCTGGGTATTTTTCTCAAAATTTGTAAGATGTTTGGAAAAGAATGTTTTGATTTTCTGCTTTGAGTGTTTGTGGAGAAACTTGTGGTCCATTTTAGATTTTGTTTAGCTTAGTAATAATATTAACAATAACAATCTATATACTGGCTTAAGTTTAGGAGACCATAATCCAAAAGGCTCCAAAAAAAGCTTATTTGAAACATCCCCATGTCCAATAAAGTCAGTGGTGTTACAAAACTACAGAACATAAATTTTAGAGAAAAAGAAATTTAAAAAAAAGGTTTTAGTTCACTGCATAAACATCTCTGGATGATTCCCAGATGACATGCTGGAGAAAGAAGCTTGTGGTACTTTGTTACAGATGTATTAACTCATGCTATTGCCTTATACATCTATTACAGAGCACCAGAAATTTCATTTCAGGGAGAAATTAATGATTTCTAAAATTAATTTATTTTATCTAATTTTCCCTTACTTTAAGGGTTCCTTCTTTCCCAGTGTTGTGAATTTTTCCCCACCTTGATTAATAGGTCACAAAGATTTTAGGGAATGAACAGATATGAGTGGCAGCAATTGGTATCTCAGCCTTAGTGGGAAGGCAAGGTCAGGCAAAAACATAAAGCATGGATAAATATCTGACATAAAGAGGCCTCACAGAGTACTGAAGATGAAAATGATTCCTTAGTGAAATGGATCTTGAAACATGAGCCTGGTACTGAGGCATAGTATTTGGTAAGGAGAGGAAATTAAATTTTACTTTTAAATTTTAGATCATGTATCTTTTAAAAAAGAGATTTACTGATGAGATGGATATAAAACATAGTAGTAGATGGGCTTTTAAATTACAGACATTCACAGGCTTGTATTTTAATGTGCCATGCCCTGAGATAATACATTATATCAGAGATCCCCAGATCATTTCACAGCACTGATCATCTTTTCAGTGAAACAGGAATTTGTGGACCACTTTCCCTTTGGGTGGCATTCCTGCTCCCAGCTGCCAGTGCTTGTGTGTGCACCCTGGGCCTCACACCCACAGCTGTGGAGCCATTGACCAAAGGAGCCACTCACCAACACCTCCAAACACAAATGTATCCCCTGGTCTTGCTCTGTTTCAAACATGCAATTCCATGTAACAATTAATTACTTATTTCTTTAAGTGATTAATAGCTAAGTGCTAAAGAATTGTTGCAATACTGCAAGTAAAAGTAACAAAATTACTCAAAGGTTTTAGGATAGTCTTCAAGCAAGCAATTATTGGTAGTTGTAGTCAAAATTATTTGTTATATTAATTACCGGCAATCTCTGCCTAGACATAATTAGACTGGAAGCAATTTTATAATGGTGCAATGTAATTATGTCATTACTATGAAAAATAACAGATTATTTTATTTTAATTTGACATATTATATGTTTAAGAGCTTTCCAATTAAAGAACAAAGCGTTGAGTTGAAGAACAAAGTGTGCACCAAGTTTTGGGATAATTTCTCACAGCAACAGCATGTTTAGGCAGAGCTGTACATTTACATTCTTGTTGAGTGCTTATAAATATGACCTGAACCTAAGTTTTCAATAAACTTCCTCTTTGGGCCTGAATTAATGGCCTCCAATTAAGTAGAGTAGTTCTAAACTTGTGTTGAAATTTTGCTCCTACAAATTCTTGTGGAATATATCTTTCAGAGACACATGTTCTCATCTCAATAAGAGTGACCTGATGAACAACATGATTTATTCACATTTGTAATTGATTGGTTTTTTAGTTTTCTGCTGGAATAAACATATAAGCATAACTAAAGAACAGGCTTATGAATAACCCAACATCTGGTGTAGTCCACTGATATCTGTTCTGTCTTCCTCTTTTCCTCATATTTTTCATGGCAACAATAAAAAAAATGCCAAAGGGATTTTTGAAGTTTAAGTTCAAACCAGCAAGGAAAAAAGGTGATTTCAAAACATAATCATAAAATATTAACTTGTGATATAGAATGTTTCTCTTTGGGAGAAAAAAAAAAAAAAAAAAACCTAAACAAACAAAGAAAAAGTCCCATGTTTTTAATAAAATTAAAGTACATATCACAAAGGAAAAATATTTTGCTGAAAACTTGCAATGAAATTTATAAGAGTGGAGCAGTTTGTGAAACACATTTTCAAATTGGGTACACTTTCAACAGTGAATAATTATATTTCTGATAAGTGAAACAGAAGGACTAGTAACAACAGAAAGATTAGCTATCTCAGATAATTGTTTATCACCTATAATAGCACTAGTTTTATGAGAATTCCCTGATAGGAAGTGTGAAAATATACCTTAAATGATTATTAAGGAACTACTTTCATTTGTGTCATGGTTTTACTGCAATTTCTTGCTGGAGTGTTTTGACAGGGGCTCTTCTGCTGAGGAATGGAGCAATAAAAACCCAGGACCCATGGCAGGAACTCTCACTGGCTATTCCCAGATCATTCCTCAGAGACTCTGTGGACGAGAGAATTTTGTTGTATTCTCTGCCCTGAGCAGCCACTGATGAGGTTTTCCTGAGTGTCTGCAGGCACCTCATACAAATAAAGGCTGACTCTTTCACCAGTCATTGTCATGCAAAGGAAGGATGCAAATTAGGGTTTGTGCAGCCTCAGATGCATCACTTCAGTGATGAAATCATTTCCAGGGTTTTAATATGTTAAATGTTCCAGCATCTTTTAAAAGGGGTGGTATGTATAGAAGAAATTAATGTAATCCCCTCTTTTCCAAAACAATTTGTTTAAAGTAAATACTTCTTGTTACTGCTAAAGCATCTCTAAACCTGCAGATAAGACACAGTGTAGATACTGTTTTCAATTTTAGGAAGATTCCACCTGAGCAAATTATTTCTAGATATCTCAATTTCTGGAATGTACTATATGTTCCTACTCAAATATTATTATTCAAAAAAACCCCACAAAAAAATCAACCAACCAACCATAAAACCCCAGAATCCTGCACATATTTGGCTTAGTTCCTCCATTATTCACTGCACAGTACTCATGAGAAATCTAAGTTACATTTACTGGAATCTGAGGAGTCTGAAAATCATTTTCATTCCAGTGTTGAAACAAAAAAAAACCCTACTCTGTAATTGTATTTAGCTTTTAGGTAGCTCGTGGCTTTCAAAGTGAATAGCTCATTTTGAATGTGATTGAGATTTTTATAGGAAATTAGTACCATTTGTTTGTTAAGTAACTTTCAAATTAGAAGTCATGGTAAAAATGGAGTCAATTTATGGAGCATTTCAGATTTTGATTTTTTTTTTTCCTCTCATATTTAGTGATGATGACAAATCCCTTTTTAATGAAGTTTTAAAATGTAAGCCAATCTCATGTGGCTTTTTTATCACCTATTTACTTTAGATCAAAACTCTTATTGTCCTGAACCACCAGCATTATGCAGACTAAAAATGCCATATTAAATCTGTCGTTTTAATCCCAAACCATGGATTGCACCATAATTTATTGGATAAAATTATAGTAACAAATAGAAGTGATGATGTAACACTATATTTCAACATGTTTTACAGCACCACAATGTTATTCTAGTGATTATACTGTAGTTGGAATAAATATTACTAAATTTGAGACAGATTTATTATGGTTTTAGACTTTCTTTTACTTGGTCCAGGAAGCAGAGGACTCACACACTAGCTCTTATTAACATTAATGAGCATTAATTGCTTATCTCCCTTGGGTACCATGAGGAGTTTCTATCCCTCTGGCTGTCCTGTATGTTAGCACCTTTTAAGGTTTGGTTTGGGACTAGATTGTCCCTCCAGTTTCAGCACCATGTGAAAGGAGGCACTGAGCCAGAAAAACATTTCAGTCCTTCTTCCCTTCATCTCTCCTGCCCCTGAGAACCCATCCACTGGCAGGCATTTGGGCCAGAGGAGCCAGGCCAAGCCATGAGCAGTCTTTCTGCAGCTCTGATGCTCTCCAGGGTGAATAAAGGACAAAATGCTCAGGCAGGTGAAATCCAGCCCAGCCTTCCTGCCCCTCATTCCAGCTGCAGAGAGCCAGGAGGCCACGGGAGGGACCTGAGGGGATGGAGAGTCTCATAAACTGGCAGGTCCTTCCATTATCTACATCCTGAAAAGGTAGCTTCAGGTTTGGAACAAATAGGTTGTTATCAGAGAAATTTGAACATCTGTTGGATATAAACTCAAACCACACTTTTGGTGAGATGCTGAACAGTGGGGGAAACTTGCCTTCTCCTCCTGACTGGTCATTGACTCCCATCATTCTTGCAGTCAGAGACATTGCTCTGTGATGTTAATGATTAAGGAGAACCATTTATGGCATTTTCAGCCAGCCCCAAAACAGCAGAGGAAAACCAAACTCCCAAGAGAATCTGTTCCTACGTCAGCAGCCCAGTCCTGCAGAGTCCTGCCATGGCTCTGCCTGTTCAAGGCACAAGGCTGGCAGTGAGCATTGGGATTTCTGACCTGCTTGCCAGTATCTCTGAGGAAGAAAAGGCTGAAATCTGTTTCATCTGTACCAGAGCATACCATTTGCTTCAATTACCTTGGCCTGAAAGAGCTGATTTCCATTTGATATTTACACTCTACCAGTACATTACAGGAATGGCTCTGTCTGGCCTGTGAAGTTTCCTTCCACATTATAAAGTCTACGCTTAACTTCTGTTCCCATATTTACTTTTTAAATAATTTTCTACATCTGAGAAAATAGTATCTTTTAAATACAGTCCCCTGCAAACCTGATCTGTGGGGCTTGGACTTGTGCTCCAGCCAGAATCTCACAGACCAAGTGCTGAATGGAAATGAGCAGAAAGTGGGTGATGTTTCTCCATTATGAGTTAAATCTTTGGAGCTTCAGAGTACTTTGGGGCAACAGAAGGGGGGAAAGTATGGAAAACAATTTCAGCTTTTCAGTGTGGAACCTGTTTTGTTGTGATTTTGAGACACAATCTAAACCACAGGTAATTTATCATAATGAAAAAAATGCATTAATGAAAGTAATTGACAAAAGCCAGCACACCTGTCAAAGGAGAGAAACCTTGAAAAGGAAGGGCAAGCTTTTGAAGGTCAAGGCTCAGTGTGGTGTAATCCCTACCATCTGTGTTCAGGCTGGTGCTATTCTCAGACTGTCATATGCACTCTCTGCTTTGAAAATAACAGACAAGGGAAAAAAGGCTTACCCGACAGGGAGCCTAAATGTAGTTAGTGGTATAGAAAATGAAAAAGCACCACTGTATAAACTTAAGATGACCCTTAATTTTCCTTCTCCTTGACCTACACACGTCCACAATTGGTTTTGGAGCAGTAGTGGCACTGGGAATGAGAATAGCTAAGGGGCCAATAAAATGTAACTGTTGTAACTGCAGGTTGGAATAGTAGGCAACCATACCCAATGCAATCAGCCAAGCATGGTATTGCCCTGCAAACTCACTAACCTGATCAAGAAATTCCAGCCTTTCCTTCAGCTGAGTGAGGTTTTTGCCTTGAACCTACAAAAAGGTCTAGGCAGATTCATGTGCCCACACCAAATTTGCAACACATGGTTGCCTCATCCTTTTGGATTTTTAGGATGTCCTGCTCCCTAAAGCTTCTGGACATTTTCTGACACACTTGTGTGGGATTAGTGACTAGGAGCACATTCATGTGCTGCATCTGCAGAGCCCAGACATAAGTAAACCTTCAGCCAGTGCCCACAGCCCATGAGCACAGGGCTAGAACAGCAGCTGGGATATCCAGCTCCTGACAGAGGCACTGCTCAGAGTAGGAGAAACTGTGTTCAAGGCCCTGTGCTTTTGGAACACCAGACATCAGGGCAATCAGCCTCCTTCAGACTTGGCTTAGCATGTTGCTTGGGTGACTTAGAAAGTCTTGAGAGTCTTCTTCACCCACAAAAAGTGTAGCTTGCTGATCAGGTCACTTTGTGTGGTCTGGAGTTCAAATCCCTGAGGCAGACGAGGAAATTGAATTCAGGTTTCCCACACACTGACAGGATATATTAATCACAGCATTATTATATTAAATAAGGGCATTAGCTCCTCCATGGCAGTTCTGCTTTGAAAGAAAAGGTTCAGAAAACCAGCTCCAGAAGCTGGAATGGAAATTCCAACTGTGTCCTCCAGACATCCTCATCACATCTGAACATCAAGTCCTGATGAAACAGAACATTTAACACACACATTTGCTCTTGTTAAATCATCAGATGCAGAGGTAGCTGCCTACTAGCTTGTTTTCTTTCTTATTCCTCTCTTTTCAAACATCCACACACATCCCTCAGGGAGCCTCTTTGGGAAGTTGCTCCTTCCAGAAGATGGACAGGTATCTGCAGTGATCAAGCATTTGGTCTTCAGGTTTCAACCTCTTCAGGTTTCTTTCCAACTCTATTCTAGATCATTTCATGCTGAAAATTCAAGGATGTGAAAAATTTTCAAAACCTTTAAAAATTCCCAAATTTTGTAATTTACTTTCAAAATACAGTGGATACATGGAGACAGTAGGCTGCCACTCAGAGACTTTTTTGGTTTAGACATTTTTCTATGGGAAAGGTTCATCTATTAAAATAATTATAAAGGAATTTTTATAGACCTTTTTACAGCAGAGTGCAGATATATGAAACTACAAAGCACAACCAAACAGATCTCCCCAGAAGTCATGTTTCATGTACTTTGTGGGAAATGGTGTATATGAAGAGCTGCTATTTCTGTTATTTTTGAGTCACAGAAATGGTGTGACTAAAAGAGCAGATACAAATACTATATATATATTATATATACTCCTTGCTCCTGAGAAGAAAAATAAAAAAATAAAAATGTCTGCCTCCATGAACAAAACCAGAACATACCACATAAAACATCCCTCTGTTAAACGGAGATTCCTGGGAAAACAACCACCATAAAATAACATATAAAAAATAATAGCGTTCCACAAATGTCTAATTAAATAGGTTCTCCACCTCTTTGGAAGAAACACATTTTATTTGCCCTCATTAAGTTGATCTAACCACTGTGCTTCACCCTTTCCTGCCTGCATGATGTAATCAACACAATCCCTGAAAACAGCAAACAAGAGGCAAAGAATCACCTTTCTCTCACTGAGCTGTAACTGCTTAATCAACTTTAAGCATATACCTCAATTAATGATTCAAAAGACATCCTGTTGACCCTGTATCATCTAACTCAACAGTATATGCAGAAGTTCAGAACTGGATCTACCTTGAAAGGTAATGCTAGAGAATCCCCACTAATTTCTTTTCCTTGCTATTCACACTCACTCAAAGCAAACATTTATCTTGCTATTTTTAACTTTGACCTGGATGCTCTCTCTGCTGATAGAATGAAACCTCTCGCTCAGAATTGCAAGCAGGCAATTCTGGCAATTATTCTTCTTGTTTGCATTAATTACATTTTTCAGTTAATTCAATTTTTTCTCCACTCTATGTGTCTCAGGATGTGGTTTGCTTGCACTGAAGCCAGGTCAGAGAAACTGAGGGAGGCTGAAGCTGCACTAACACACAGGAACATCCAGAGCCCAGCTCACAGCTGCTCCTGTGGGCAGCTGTGGAGGAGTTCATTGCCAAAGCTGTGCTAGACCACAACACCTCGGAGAAAACTTGGAGTTGGTACAAAAGGCAAGAAGTGTTATCAGGTCAAGGAATGCTTTTTGCTGGGATACTTGTTGGACAGTAATGGGAGAAGAGACTTGACAAAAACCAGTGTGAGTCTAGACTGAAATCTCTTGATTTGTGGCTGTTAGAAAAGGAATGAAAACTTCAGAAAATAAATAAATATTCCAAAGAATTCACAGCTTTGGAATTAATTTTACAATTAAGAAAAACGAAAAGGGGAATTAAAAGTAAAATTGAAATCTAAGATTGAGATGGAAATGCAATGAAACCTTAGTAGTCCAAAACTCAGTTCCCAGTGGCAAAAAAAAATGGAAAGATATAGAAGAAAGAAAGAAATGAGGAAGACAATCTCAAAACTCTGCAAAATTTGTATTAAAACACATAAATCAATATTTTTCTATTATAGACTGCAAAAAAAATCCTATTTTGAAATTTCCAGTGTTTGATATTTTATGCACTGGCTTGCCAATCTCAAGGCACACCTGAAAAAATAAAGTGGGAAAGTAAAAACATTCATAAGGGAGCATTTCCACGCAGAAAGAGTGAAAGAATCCAGATCACAAACAAAGCTACTAAAGAAATGGAGATTTCCATTTGCGATGAGGCTTTAGGAAAAGATTCTGATAATGGGAATAACTTTCTTAGCTCACAATTCTAAGCAGTGTATGTCAACATTTTTTTTCTTGTAATCCTCAGAGTAATATATTTTTTTCTCCTCTCTCCAGAGGTATCAGCTCTGGTGAACATGTAGTAGGTGCAAAATTTGTACATTACAGCAATATTGATATTGCTGCTAGTACTGTGTTCTACATTTTAATTAGCTGCACAGCAAAGAGAAGGAGCTGCTTCCTTGCCTTGTGTGCCTTCTGGAATGAAGCATTCTACAAAAGGAGCGAGGGTCTCGAGGGGCAGAGATCACAGTGCAGGGGCAGGACATGCTCTGAGGTAACACTTCTACATTTCAATTTGTCACTCTTGTTTTGGCTCTCAAGTCCCCTCTGCTCTTTTCCAAAGCCACTGGAGAGCAGGCAGGAGTCACAAGACAATGCACTTGCAGAGCAGGACTGCACAGCCCCATGCTCAGGCTGACAAGCTGGCAGTAGATATCTTTCAGTCAGTTCATCTCTGTAAATTGCACCAAAAAATGCCTGGGGAGCCTTGGTAATGAATACATCAACTTTTACCCTGCACTGTAAAAACAGCTATAAGGAAATGATTTCTATGCTACAGAGGGGGCACACAGGCTAAAAAGAAAACACAACACTTGCCAGAAAAATACATGCCCTGCTCCATCAGAGAGATGAGAGAGGAAGATAAAGTGCTCTGGTTTTGCTACACCAGTGTATTGGGTTTGCAGGGCAAGGTTTGGGGAACAGGGAAGCCACAGGGGTGACTTCTCTGAGGAGGAACCAGAAGCTTCCCCTTTGTCCAAAAGAACACAAGACAGATCCACTGCTGGCCAAGGCTGAGCCCCTCAGCAGCAGTGGCAGCATCTCTGGGATAATGGATTAGAGAAGGGGAAAAAACCTGCACAGCTGCACCTGGGGAGAGGAGTGAGGATGTGGGAGAGCAGAAACCCTTCAGAGCCCCAGGTCCTTGCAGAAGGACAGGCAGTGGAGCTGGGATTCCTCTGCAGCCCCTGGTGAGGCAGCTGTGCCCCTGCAGCCCCTGGGGATCCATGGGGACACAGATCCACTGCAGCCCCTGGGGATCCATGGGGACACAGATCCACTGCAGCCCCTGCAGGTCCATGGGGACACAGATCCACTGCAGCCCCTGGGGATCCATGGGGACACAGATCCACTGCAGCCCCTGCTGATCCATGGGGACACAGATCCACTGCAGCCCCTGCAGGTCCATGGGGACACAGATCCACTGCAGCCCCTGGAGGACCCCACACTGGAGCAGAGCTGATGCCCTAATAAGATGTGATCCCATGGGGGGACCACTCTGTGTCAGTTTTCCTGGCAGGACTTGTGACCCTGTGGGGGCCCTACAGTAGAGCAGTCTGCTCCTAAAGGACTGTATCCCATGGAAGGGACCTGTATTGGAGCAGTTGATGAAGAACTGCAGCCTTTGGAATGCTCTTCTGTGGGATAAGTTCATGGAGAGCCCTCTCCCATGAGAGAGACCCTACACTGGAAGAGTGTGAGGAATCCTCTCCCTGAGGAGGAAGCAGTGAAAGAAACAATGTGTGATAAACTGACCAAAACCTCCACTCCCATCCCCCTGCATCACTGCCAGGAATGGGAAGTTAAACTGGGAAGGAAGAAGGGCTGGGGGAAGGTATTATAAGATTTGGGGTTTTTTCTCTTATCCTACACTGATTGGATTGGTAATAAATTCAATTAATTTTTCCCTGAGTCGAGTCTATTTTGCCAGTGCTGCTAACAGGTGAGGGATCTCTCCCACTCCTTTACTCAGTCCAGGATAATTTGTTATATTTTCTCTCCCCTGTCCAGCTGAGGAGGGGAATGATAGAGCAGCTTGGTGGGCACTTGGTTCCCATTTGAAACTGAAGCAGACAATTTAAAAATACAAACCCTTCCCTCATTACCTGAGGGCAAATATTAACAAATACATACAGTTCCTATCTTCCATGTGATGCTGTTTGTTACCTGGTGGAGTAAATGAGTCAGGGGATTTTTTGGAAAAAAAAGCAGCAACTACCTAAGCAACAACTGGTTAAGGAAGTTCTTTCACTTAAGAGAAAAACTGGGAAACAAATGAGAAAACTCTCATGTGATCTATTGTTACCAACTTTAATTTGCAAAATGCAGCATACAAAAACTCCCTGACTCTGGTTAGTGCTTTCATCCAAGGGCAGCAAGACAGCAGTGCCTGAGCAGCCCGTGGTCCCCACCTTGCTTTTCCTTTGTCAGGTGCCAATTAAATCTTTGCAATTTTTGTGCTGCACTCTGCTGTTTTCAGAATCTGATGGAACTGGGAATGGGTATTGTTGGGATAACTCAAAAACAGCAGGAGTTTTTGCATTTCACTCTCTGGATTCTTGAATTTCTCAGCTGAAGTCCAGTTTTCAACTGAACCGAGAACAAAAATAACCACATTGCCTAAGATTTGAGTTTTGATTGAAACAGCTTTCTGATTTATTTGCCTCAGATAGAACCCTTGCACAGATCCATGCAGCAGAAATAGCAGAAGCGTCTGAGCTGGGGAATTGCGTGTCCGTCCACCAGCCGAGCTGGATGGGCTGCTCCATTGTACATATTTATGGAGCTCAGCTGAACCCTCAGGGTAAAAGTGAACAAAGAATAGACTGTTTTTCTCCTAAAGCATCTGGGTGTAAGTCTTATTTTGCCAGCAACCGTGGTGTTTATGGGCATGTTTTACTGGAAACCTGCTGCTTCTCACAACGCTTCCTGAGTGACTGTCTTAGTAAAACTGCATCTGGAAATGACAAGCACACAGCTGTAAATCTGAAAAGCAGTGTGCAGCCCTAATAGCTAGCAGCTACAGCACAGCTGTCCTGCTGAACATTGGAAAGATTTACAAAGACAAAGCAGAGCAATGAATACGTTTCTGAGCGCTCTGTGATCACATTACACCTCTCCCTCTTCCAAGATATTTTTGTTGCAAATATAGAAGGGGCTATCACTGCTCTTTGAGTGAATGCCTTAGGCAGATAACCTATTACTGCTTACCTGCCTAAGGCACCCAGGGTTTCTGCCCTGTACCTATCTTCCAAAGCAATGGCTAATGTTGTATTATATCATTTTTCATTTTCACCTGAGTTGGATCCATGACAAGAGCGAGGCCAGGAAAATGAGCCAACTTAAAAAAAAAAAAAAGATATACTGCTACAGTGGTGTGCAGCATTTTGAGCATTGCAGGGAGTGTTCATGCAGTGGAATCACAATAAAAAGGATATGCAAGAGGAAGAGATGAAGGAGATTTGTACTTTTCATTACCATGTGCCCTAAGCTGTGGAATCCTGTAACCACTCTGGATGTCCTGAAGCTCTGAAGTGTGAGGAAGCAGTGGCAGCAGGTGCCCAGAGGAAACAACCAACACACATTGCAGAAATACTGACTTGGCTGACAGCAGGAATTGTTGCTCCACCGGACCAGTCATTGCCAGGGAGGACTGGGGACTGGGGCCAAGGTGTTGGAGTATGAACAACATGGCAAATTGCCCAGCATTGTAAAGAAATATAGTTGCTCTCTTCTGTGTAAAAATCTAGGCAATAAGATACTCATTAAAAAAATCTAACCCAATATTTCAATAATAATAATTTAAAAATCACTAAAAAAAAGAAAATTTTTTTTCTATTCCTAAAGTAAGAAGTTCTAATTCTCTAATTCAAAATATGTTTTCTTTCAAATGCCATGAAGTTTTGCTAAAAAGTACAATACCTAAAAATACTAGAATCCTTAAACAAACCATCTCACTTGACCTAAGCATTATTGCAATTCCTGCAGAAACTCACACTTAACTCACACTTAAACATATTAATATGTAGAGGTGTGTTGGTGCAAAACCAGGTGTTATTGATTTTAGAATGGATTGTTTGATTAATTTTATGAATATATATATGTTAGTTTTATGCATATTTATATATTTATTTATATATATATATATATATATATATATATATATATATATATATATATGTATATATATATATACACACACACACCAGTACCTAAAGTCTGTGTGTCCATGCTTGACTTTGGATTTGCAATGGCAGAAAACCAATTATTCACTGTGTCTTTTTGAAGATGATGCTACTGGATGTTTACTTGAACCTAAGCACCTGAGCATAAGCCTTGAATTTGCTAATTTTACATCTTCTTATTGATTCATACCTATTGCAGACTTTAGAGAAGACTGAATATAAACTTCAGAAATTCATCAAGCTCCTCTTTCTGTGAGCCCAGATCTCTAGATTTTTGATAGCTTTACTTGAAAACCTGTCAATAGCTTCATTAAATCAAATAAGCCTCCAGCCAGGATTCATCTTTTATTTAAAAGCAACTACACTGTTCCTTTAAAAGCTTTACATTGCCTTCCTATGCCCCTGTTTACTCCTCTCTCTGTTCTCTGTTTCTGGCATTTTTCCCATTTTACTGCACTGTTTTGCCTACCTAAGACACCTCAGGGTATTCCTATGGAAGGAATCCCATGGTAGAGCAGGCTGCTGAAGGTGCCCAGCTCAACATCTCTGTTCCCTTTTAAAATAATATAGATGGGGATAAATGAGGCCCTTGAGTACCACAGCTCTGGGGAGAAAGAACAGAAATCTTTCTCCTCCTTGATAGTTTAGCATCTTCTATAACAGAGAATGTGTTTCCAGACCCATAGAAACATATTTTTTCCCTTTTTTTTTTTTTTTTTTTTTTTTTTAAAGTTTCCCTGCCTCTCCTCCCTCCCTCTTATAACCCTGATTTTACCCTTAGATTTTAAAATAATAGCTATTTTGGATTTGGGAAAAGTCAGAAGCCACCCCAAAATATCCATCAGAATTAAATTCACTAAAAACCTTTCTTTCCTTTCAGAGAGGCACAAAGCAGCTGGGTGGAGGCATTGGTTTGTGTTCCTCTGCAGTGCCATTCCTTTGCTCTGCCCCCAGTTAAACAGCCATGATAATGCTCCTCACTCAACTTGTTTGAAGATTAAATTAGCTGCTATTAGTTCAGCTCTTTGAAGATGTACCCGGAGTGGTAAGTGCTAAGTGTTATTAAATGAATTTTAGTCATTAGAGCCTGGAAAAGTTTTGTTTGAGCCATGGTGTTTGAGCCATGGTGAAGTGTGGTGCACAGGAGCACCCCAGCCCTGGGTCCCCTCAGCTCAGCACTGCCAGGTGTCACACAAGAGTTTCTGTCCCTAAACACAGGCACCTTAAAGGCATTTAAAGGACCAGGCTGCAAGCTGGCTTTAAAGAGTAATCCTTGGTCTTCACAATTAAGAGAAGCTTTCATTTTCCAAGTGCTGTCTCAGAAAATTGCTGTCTTCTTTTTAACAGAACTTTAAAGAAGAAAATCACCTGCATGATTTATTAAGCTGAACTTTGATTTAATTTAAAATTAAAAAAAAAGCTGTCATCCTGTCTCTCAAATTTAAAGGAAAATGGGCAACTACAATTTCCATTAAATTACCCCAGTTGTAAAGGGTGTAACAAAGATAAGATTTGGGACCTCATTCAAGCCCTCTAGTGGTAGTTGTCCTGTTTGTTAACAAGGGAAATTGCCACATTACTAAACTATATTATTTGGAATCTTTAACAGGAAATTAGAAGCATCTGTCCTTAGAAGCAGAGAGAGAAAAAAAATCTAGTAGGAAGCTAAGTATTTCTACACAGAAATAATTGGGATTTAAATGTGCAGAGTAGTAGAAATTCTAAAATGCCCAATCAAGTATACAGAAAAGGTAGAAAGTGCCACCATAAATAGATGACAAGTCCTGTCCTCCAGGGACTGACAGGTGCTATGGACTGAAAATGCTTCTGCAAAATCAAAGGTGACCCAGTTCTCCCACAGACAGAGTGTCTAAAACTCAGGATGTGAGTACTGTGGTACTGTGGAGAAGCTGTCAGTGAATGTGCTGCACTGGCTACACAGGTAAACAGCACCTTTCATCCCTCCAGGCCACATTTCTGACACTACTCTCCAGCCCCTATATTGCCATTTCAGTGTGTTTCTTAGACTTTCCTTCCTCTAGTAAGTTTTCTTTCAAAACAAATTTACAAATGGCACAGTCCAAGGCAGCAGAGAGAACATGGAAGCATTTCAGTGAAAATATTGCTGAAATGAGGAAAAAAAGAAAGGCTCAAGATTAGGGGGGAAAAAAATAAAACCAGTATAGATAGTTGTAATGTGTATTATATAAGGCTGCCTCTTGCAGAAAGAAACTGTTTTAAAAAATAATGTTAAATTAAAGCTTAAACCAGTTTTTATAAATGCAAGACAATATTACAGTTTGTTTCTAGAAGCAATTTCAGGATTGTAACAATAAAACTGACCTGTCCAGAGCCTGTCTCAGCCCCAAGGTTAATGACTCTGTATATTCTGCACAGAACTGTACTTGTAGCTGATGTGCCTGGCAGAGCATTCAGTGTTTCTCAAGAATAACTCCCCCAGAATTTTATGGCAGATAAGAGCTTTACTCTGAGGGTTCTGAGTGTTTCTTCAGCATCTCCTCTTAAGCATCCAGAGGATTTTCTGGAGAGCTTACATGAATAGAGGTGCTTGTTAGAAGTACTCATTTCAAGGAAGTGTTTTGTGAGTGAAACAAGAATTACATTAGACAGTCAAGAAATCCTTTGGGGAAATGGGGCTGGTGGGAACAGACAGAACATCCTTGTTGAATAAAACATTTTTTTCAAGGAATGTCAAAACTAAGCATAACAAGAAATCTCTTCCAGAAGGGGATGGTCTTCACCCTGGATACTTTCCCATTACTTTTCTCATGTTCCATGAGAACTCCAAAGTGTCTGAATAACTTCTTTGGACTATCCCAGAAAAGCATTTAAGACATTTATTTGTATTCTGAGCATATGATAAAGTAATTTTTTAAAAGGCAAAGTAATAGAGTGGCCTTGATTAGTACAGTCCTGAAAATTAGAGTAATAAGTTTATGTTGTTTTGCTTGAAGTTACAGTATTACAAATAAGAAAGAGCAAACAAAGAAATACACATCACTTACTAGTACAAGGTTCTCTGAAAACTATCCTTTGTGAGAAGGATGATCACTAGGTAATGTATAGGCCATGTCCAATAAAAATGTACAACGAGCACACTGTGTGGCAGAGTTTAATTTCCTGACTCTTGTGGAACTTAAATCTCAGCTTTAATAAGACTGTGCTGTTGCACAAAAGGCATCACGAAGCAGTGTGAGGCAATGGCTGCAATGCAAGCTGAGTGCACAGAATTATGTTCTTTTCCTGGATCTACCATTGGCTTCCAAAATCATTTTGTACATGTCACTTCTACAGCTCCATTTCCTCCTTGATAAAAATGGGACTAACAATGGTTTCTCACCTTTGACACTCCTGGATGAAAAGTGCTTACTATTATTAATTCATGAATTTATCAACCTCAAGCAGAGTTGTGACCTTGAAAATGGAGAAGAGTTCCAGAGTCTGCAGGGGCTTCTGGGGCAATCATTAGAGCAATTTATTTTAGCAGGCAGGCACGTGGCTATTCAAGTGGTGTTGCAGGGCTCCTGCAGTGTCACCCATCAGGTAACAGGGTGGTTTTGCCCACACAGACAGAATTGTGGAGACACAGTACTGGGCAAAGGTTGGAATAAGATCATCTTATCCAAGTGGAAGGGCTGCTCCCCTCCTGGGAGAGGCAGAACAAAGTTTTGAAAAACTCTCTATGCTTCAGTCCTATATCTTATGGATTAGTTGTAGCAATCAGTCATAACTATTGATTAATGTGGCAGTACACAGGGCTCACAGTAAAACCTCTTTCTCAGTAGAGATCCCTTGGGAACATTTTTTCTTTTTTAAGATATTAAAATGATCAAGAAAACTGAGGTTGTGTTTTGTAAATCTTTGCTAAAGAATGGCAAACCCAACTCAATTCATCATTTCAGTTCCAAAAATTCTCTCTAAGAACATTTTTCATATGGAAGTCAGCCTTAGTCCATTGATATTTCATAAGTCTACATAAGAATAGCCCAATAGTCTGCCATACCAAAATGTTCAGTGCTTTATTAACTTGCTTTTTTGCCTTATTGCAAAGAGAATTGGAAAGCCCTGAGTGAGTTCCAGCTGAGGGTTCTGCAGGTTTTCACTCTGCTCCACAATTTCCTTTGTGCTCCTTTAGCTGATGTTAATTGTGCACCTCTGCTGCCACTGGAGCAGTGTCCCCTGCTGCCCTGAATCACCAGGAAGCACTGATCTCTTCCAGCCCATCTGTGACAGCTCCAAGTGCAGAGACACTCTGTGGATATGCTGATTCAGTGTGGCAGGGGATAAGTGGGCTGGCAGCAGTGGCTTTGTGCATTTTAATATCTGACAAAAAAAGAGATGGGAATGACATTCAGGAAGTGAAACAGAATGTAATTTTTCACTTCTTGACTAACCCAACATGCTTGAGCTTAAGCTCTATTTTAAAGGACTAGAAATTAGCTGGGACAATGAAATGCATGCATCTCTTATAAAATATTTATATTACACCTCAAAGTAACTTGTATAACAGATCTTAATACAGATGATGCACATTTTCCCATAAAAAATACACCAATGTGCTTCAGAAGATTTGCTTAGGGCTTTCTTGTTGCTGTTGTTTTGTCTTGTTCTTAATGGAGATTAGTGATACAGAGTAGTAACTTGTCTAAGATTAGGGAATGCAGAGAAAGGAAAAGAGAGGTGCAACCAAGCAAAATGCTTATCAGGATTGCCCACACAGTCTCTGTGTAGGTAAGCAGATGTAAACACATAACCTTTGAAGCTACAGATATGTACTTAAATCTGATATACATAAACATGGGTTTTGCCCAACAAATAACCAGGTATCACATCATATAATGTGTACCATATAATCATACAGTGTGTCAGTATTATACACAGAGATTAATACATGGCACATTTCTTCTTACAGCCTTAGGCCATATTCCTAAAACTGGAAAGAAATTTTGAATATCAAGAGAAAATAATACAGAAAATAAATCCTTTTCTTCTCTAAAATCTCCAAGCCTTCCATACAGATCAGACTGAGATTCCAGCAACTTTCCTCCCAAAAGTACAAAGACACATCACAATACTTAAATGGAACAGATATCAGTGGGACTCTCAGTTAAGAACATTCTGCTTCATAGGGAAAATCATGACCCTATGGATTTTTCAGTTACAATGAAGTTATGACTTAGTGAATCTGAAAATACCCTTGTGCCCTGTCCTAAACTGCTGTTAAGTATTTATGTTCCATTTTGAGCTACTGACCAGCTCCATGTGGAGGTGATCAAGCTTCTCTGGAGCTAAGGGCTGCCTTAGCTATTTATTTTTGCTTAGTGTCCTTGACATGAAGGAGTTTAGGACACTTTGAACAGAAAAAGAATTGGAAGTGTGAGACAACATTTTCTTCTGGGGAAGTAAAAAAAGTTTCTGCTTTTTCCAAATCATGCATTTACTGGCCTTTACAAAAAGCAACAAACTATCACTTTCCCAGTAAATGAAAGAAAAAACAAAAGCATGGTTGTTAATTAAACAATGTCAAAACTCTTCCTGATTTTTTCAAATGATTGGCAGCATTTGACCAGTTGAAAAGACAGTGTGTGCCATAATCTTTAGCCTTTCAGTCTGAACTGACTGTAGAAGATTCACTTTATTGTGAAACATAAACAAACTCTTATCTATCTTGAGTATTTTGAAACATCAGTGCAAACATAACTTAATAACTAATATAGCAATAAAACTTCTGCAAAGAGCAATTTATAGTACATTAATCTTTAGATTCTGTATTTGGACTGGAAATTATTAGATGATAATGGAGTAAATGCTTTGCTAAGTGAATATAAACTTAAATACTGTATATATCAAATGTGGACATGCTGAAGAATAAATCTGCACTACAGATTAATTAATTTACAGAAAGAATTTCTTAAATGAAAGCTTCTGAAATAATAAGTCCAGGAAGTGAGTAGGCCATCATTAAAGGGCAGGAAGTAAATTCAATGTAAATCCATTAAAGGAGAGACAGCTAGGTTTTCTTCTGAAACAGTGATAAAATGGCTACAAACATCACAGTTTCCCTCCCCCAGGGAGGAATCAACTCTTTATGCAGCCTGGAGGTGTTGCCAAACTTATTAATTAAAATGATCTAAATTGTGGAGTTACCTGAACACAGAAGATTCTGTAGAAATCTCCTTCCACAAGGAGAAGAGTGCATGTAAAAGTACATCCCAAGTTATTCATTCATTACCCACCACTTACAAGTCAAAATCTGTGTCAGATTTAGTCTGCAATGCATCCTTCATCTTTTTTATGAGAAAATCTATGGAACTCTACTACCAAATGTGGTTCTGTATGTGAAGTCCTAGCAAGCAGCTGGATGCAAATAGAGATCATCAGAGGTCAAGAGGAAATTAAATCCTTGCCACATGGTTTGCTCTAAGGCAGCACCAGCACTGAACCATGGCCATGTCTGTAACTCCAAGTCAGCTGTGAGCCTCAGAATCTTATGGATAGCTTGGGTAAGAAAGCCACAAACACATTTCTTGTGCTATTTCTTCCCTTTCTTCTCACAGCACTTCTATGCTAATTGTACTGCAGGAAAAAAAAAAATTTAAAAGAAAGGTAATTCTCCTTCTTCCATTCCAGTGATTTTTAGTTAAAATTAAATCTGGTTAAACTGCAGTAAATATCTGTTTGGTCAGACTGAAACAGGGGGAAATAGGTTATTTTAAAATGAGAATTGATGGTGGCCCCTGTTTAGGATGCCTTGGTGTATTGGGTTGCCTGGCAAGGTTTTGGTGATGGGGGAGCTACAAGGATGATTTCTCTGAGAAGGTGCCAGAAGCTTCCCCTGTGTTCTACTGGACACAGTTTACATGCAGTTTACATGCATGAGGCCTCCTTCCAATGTGTTAAAGTGCATTATAAAGAGGCAAGCCCAAGCATTTCAATGAATTAAACATTGCTTCACTCAGAGTTGCCCAAGTTCTCCTTCTGAATATTGAGCTGTGCCATTTATGTCAGCTCAGCTGTGCAACACCAGGTACAGCCTCCTGTTTCTGTAAAAGTAGATCTTCCTGCCTCATGGGCCTCTATCACAACAAAATGCTCACTTCCACTGATAAGGGCATTGCAGGAAGAAAAACAGCAGGGTGTTTGTTGGCAAATAATGTTTCCCAATTTGAGGAAACAGCTGGGGAAGACGATTGTCAGACAGGTTTAAGAAGCACAGAGCAGACAGGAGTAGCAAGAAAGGTGAGGAAACATGACCTCAACTCCACCCAAACCACAGGCCACCCACATTAATTTTCTGTATTTACAGATGAAGTAGGAATTAACTCTTCCCAGCTTCTTTCTGATTTCCTGCCTGCCCTAAAGCTGTGACCTAAGGCTGCAGCTTCTGCACAGGCTCAGTAAATCCCAGTCAAACCCTCTGCATGTCTCTTAGCCAAGCCTTGAGTTCTCCCAGAGCACACCAGCTGAGCTGCAAGGAATGGCCTTGTCCACACCTGGACACACTGGAATTAGAGTCCAAGGAATGAAAATGTGACAGTGAAATAAAAGCACAAAAATGGAAAAGGGTAAAGAGCAAGAATGTTAGAATTTAAGAATAAAAATAGATAATGGGGAAAAAAAAAAAAAAAAAAAAAAAGCTCTCCCCCAGTCTGTCAAGAAAAGCTTTGGGAAGATTAGCTTTGGAAAAAAAAATCTTCATAAGAATACAAAACTTCAAATGATGAGCTCAAAAGCATTCTTATAATCTTCAATTAGTTTTTCACTAGAGAAGTGAAAATCTGAAAGAACAGTGTTAATTAACATCCAAATGTCATGCCAGTGCTAGTATATGTGTGAATTACTGCCACAAACCCTAGAGCAAGAGGTGTGCTGTTATCTCTCTGAGAGCACTCAAATATTTCCTTCCTGACTTTTTTGGTAATGGTGAGAAAGTTATCATCCTATGTAATCACAAAAGAGAGCTGAACATGGCAAAGATGGTGCCTTAGTGTCAAAACTTCTGTAAATACTGCTATTATTTCCCTGTTAATCAGGGAATGTCTTGGTTGGGATTTTTGAAGGAAAACTCTTTTACAAAAATCATGTACTGCACTCATCATCACTGGCCTCATTTTCCACACACCAAACTTGATCAATTTTCAGTGAAAAAGAATAATTTGCACTAACTTGCCATGAACCCTTTATGGATTCCTCCTAACTGGAGTCATTATCAAGTCAAAACAGAGCTGTTCTGTAGGTAAATTCATAATTGGAATATGCCTACAGGACACGGGATAGAACACCTTACTTATTTACAGTTTTTCCTCACAGTTACTTTTGTTTCTATTTTCTTTTTCCCTCTTAATCTACTTCCAAGAACTAAGTATTTTGGAAAATAATTTTCAGTGTTGCAACTTGTGTGTAACTTTTAGAAGTGATTCCTGATATTCTGTGCTCAGGTGGGAGGAAATGAATGATAGGGATATTAAGGGCCAGGGATATTGAGGGCTCTTCAAGGTATCCAAGTAATTTTGAAAAATCTAAGGCAACCACAACTGGTTGACAAGGACTTAGCACCCCTGTAGTTCATCTTACAGAGTCTTTGAAATGATCCTCCATCCCTTTCAAGTCACAAGGTCCCCATTCATTTAAGCTATGTAGGATCAATCCCATGAGGATAAAGCATATGCCAAAAACCTGTCAGCAGCTAATAGCCAGGACATGTGACAGCAACACTTAATTCCCTGGATGAATATGGGGGTTCACCTGGCATGAGTAAGAATTATGATTGCAGAGAGGGCTTTTGTGATAAAGCCTCTGGTATGTATCAACTACAGTCACTGTGATTTTAGCTCTGAGCAGCAGACTCCCAGGCACACACATTTGCACTTGCCCTCAGCCATCCCATGCAATGCCAATATCCTGTTCTTTCCAAATCACCTTCCATAAACTAAGGAGGAGCTAATTTAGCAAACTGTCCATCAAAAAGGGTTTTCAGACTAAGGAAAATTCTTCCATGAAGTGATTTTTCAAGCATGCCTTCATAGAAAAAAATCAGAGAAAAAGTATTTTAAGGGGCCATGTTTGTGTGAAAAAAACACCAAAAAACAAAACAAAACAAAAAAAGAAAAACCACAACTTTTTTAATGGCACATGGTGGCCAACAGCAACAATGGCTGAGGGTGGGACTGCTGCAGAGCAGAGGCTGCTGCTCTCCTAACGACTCCAAGTCTGTGATGAACACAAATTTGAGTGAGGAATTTGAGACTATTATTAGCTTTCATCAGTCTCTCTGTGGCTTATTCATGGAACCTGGACAGATCCCAGTAGCATGGTTTCTCAGCCCTCATTAGGCTCTGCAAAATGAGCCTCCCATACTTGGAAATACCTACTTGGCACAGATTCCCTTCTCTCTCTTCTCTCTCTTTTTCAGGGGGTGTTCTGCTGCAATATTCAGGGTTCATACTGGGCCAGACCCTTTCTCAGAGGAAGGGCTGAAGCACGCTCCCAGCTCGCCTGTAACAGTGAAGGGAAGGCTGCACATGTCATTATTTCTTACAGCTGCACACATAACACCACTGGAAATGTCTGCATAAAGCCAAGTTCACATTCAAACACCATGGAAAGCTCCAGCAGGACTACCTTTGTCACTGTGCACCCTCTCTCTCAATACACACCACCAGACTTGCTGTCTTGCAAGCACAGTCAGTGACCTGTGAAAAGGTTTCTGATCTTTCAAACATGAGCTCTGCTCTGCCAGCCCCTAATCAAACAGAAAGATCATTTATGTAATGAACCATCCACAAAAGACTTTTATTTAGAACACACAAACACGTGTGTCGCTTTCTGTTCATAATACCCAGCATACCAGCACAAATGCAAATTCACTTGGATGAGGTGGGAAAGGAGTAGTCTTTTAAGAGGTCAGTGCAATGCTAAATTCACTTGAATTAGCCAGCAGGAGTGAAGTTTGGGATGCTCAGTCTCCTGACTGAAAAGCTTAGCTGTAGGTCAGCCAGAGATGACTTGGGTTAACAGCCTAGCATCCAAAAATAATTGTTTTTTTCTGCTAGGAAAACAGACCCACTGAAGTCAGGAATGCTTTCTGTTTTGAAGAATGGGCAGCAGTAGTGCCAGATGCCACAAGATCCTCTTTTGGCTGGATGATGGCTTGTTGCTTTCATGTGCTTCGTGGACCTTTAAAGTAATTCTCAATTTTTCTAACTCTTCACATTTAATTTTCCCAGATTCTTCAACTTCAGGGAGATATTTGATATTTATGCTTACTAAAATTACAAGGTATTTTCAACACCAACAGCTTTATTTTACTCTTTGTCCTTGTGTGACACAATTTCTATCACCAATGCCACCATTGTTACACCTTTTCCTTCAGTTAGACTCATTAAAGCATGGTATCCTCATAGCAGTAGCTTCTTTGCCTAAAACAACAACAAAGCAGAAAAAGCAGGTTAGTTAATTGATATTACTGACAGGAACTCTGATCTCTAAAGACTAATATATGAGGTTTTTGTGAGGGATTTTTTTTCATGTAGCAATTTTTTTAATTCCTTCCAGATTTTAAATGAGTTGGTTACCAAAAATTTGAGCTTTGTAAGTGGCTGTTGGTGTATTTTTTATGTACATAAAGGACAGAAAAACAAAAACACTGATGTTAATGGGGGATTCAGTTGGCACTGATTACAACCACAAGCAAGCTTTAGAGTTCTGCCTCATGGATGTCTTACAAAACAAGCAAAGCTTTCCAAATGTTTCATAGAAAATATCCAAAATAAAGCAGTAGTATGTCGTAAGTGTACAATTTTTTTGTTCTTTGCAAACCCAGTAATAATGTGTTCAGTTAGCATCTTTAAAAATATACAATTAGGGTTTCTTTTCAGTAGTATCTGTTCAATACTGCAAAAATAAAAACAAATCATGCAAAGTGGACTTGGAAGACTGTAAGTATTACTGTTAATTCTGGGATATTCCACTTCTCTGGTGGCAAGGATTAAGAGTTGGGAGTTTGCTATGTCTCAATGGAAAGTTTTATATTAAACAGTTATCATTAGACAGCACCAAGAAAACCACTTGTTCTCAACACATTTTCCTTTCCATAAACCAGGGAACCAGAACTTTTCCATAGAAAAAGGAAGAGGAAATAAATGGATTCCAACTAAAACCACCAAACATTTTTGGTCAGACAATTATTTTTCAAAAGCTTCATGGGGTGGCAGTGGTTCTGTTTCAAATTAGGGAGATGTCCAAGAGGCACACAACAGACTGGGATGTGCCTTCCTCAGAACACAAGGATGTTGCTGTTCCAGGCAGATTCTGGAACTGTGGAAATAAAAAACACATGCATAAGTTTAACATGAATATAACCAAGGAAGGCAGGTGTTGGTTTCATCTGCACTGTTTTCTTGGACAATGATTTTCTAATTTTCATGTTTCAAAACCAGTGACTGGGAAAAAGTTGGCTTGTCCAGGCACAGTTTCTTCTTTTCATGTGAAGCCTAGATTTTATACAACATGTCTAAAATCATCTCCTTCCCAGTGGTCAAACTTGCTGCTAGTCCCAGAAAAATGATTACCTTAGATTTTAATAGGAGGATCCAGCTGTGCTGCCACCAAAATTCATGGCACAACTCTCCATGATGGACACTGCTGGTTAGCAAGGAACACGATGTGCTTATAGCAGATTCCTCTAGAATTATTAGGAGCTATATACACATACATTTATATGATGTATAGAATTAATTTCTTAACAGTAGTAGACATGAGCCTAAATATTGCCATTCCAAAGGCACAGTAATCAATGATAATGATGAATGAATTATTAACATAGAACTTAATTCAGGAGGTACTACTTATGGAATTTTCACAAGGTGGCTGTGAATTACTCAAACACACAATGGTACATGGGAAACAATGTGTTTGTAGCACTGTTCAAATACTCAGAGTCCAGGCTGTGTTTTGTTTTGGCCAAATCAATCACATGGCTCCCTATGGAATGAGAGTGCTAAAGCCTTTCCTGTCAATCTTCCACAGGCAAACAAAATCATGAAGTGATAGAATCACAGAATCATTTATGTTGGGAGATACTTTTAAGATTATGTTGTCCAAGCACTGACCCAACACTGCCAAGTCCACTAAATCATAACCCTAAGCACATATCTATAGGTGTTTTAAACACCTCCAGAGATGGTGACTCCACCATTTCCCTGGACAACCTGTTCCAATGTTTGATAACCCTTCCTGTGAAGAAATGTTTCCAAATATCCCAATTAAACTTTCTCTGGTGTAACTTGAGGCAGTTTCCTCTTGTCCTGTCTGGTTACCTGGGAGAAGAGACTGACTCCCACCTGGCTACAGCCTTCTTTCAGGTATTAATGTCAATGATTAGCTAAGAGAATGTTTAATTCCCCCCTGAATTTCCTTTTCTCTGGGCTAAACACCCCAGCTCCTTCAGCCACCCTTGTGCTCAAGAGCCTTCCCCAGCTCTATTCCCTTCTCTGGACTTTCTCCAGCCCCTCATTTCTTGCAGTGAAATGCCAATAACTGAACAAAGTATTCAAGGTGCTGCTTCACCAGTGCTTATTACTGGATTTAATTCCCTGTTTTTATGAATATGGTAACAACTTTTTAGAACTTTCCTATTGCTATTCTGGTCTTTGAAGACTGGGTGTTTTCTTGGACAGACTTGAAATAAAATCAGCTACTGCAGTCCAAAATTTTCTCTTACCTGACTGCATGATACAGGACAGAAGGATGGAGGTACCCCAAAATTGTCATTCTTCCTTGTTCCCCCTCCTTTGCTCCCTCACCAATCTTCTAAACCACAATAAAACCCCTATTGAGAATCTTTCTTATGCAGTCCACAAGTCTACCTCCAAAGTTTGAAGCTCTGGCTCAAACAGCTAATTAGAGAACTTACCTTCTATAGTCTCCCCTACCCTATAGTTTGCTAACCCTAATCAGCTTTGTCCATTTGAATGGTTCCCCACATCCTTCATTCTAAGCTGACATTTTGTCAGGCTGAGCAGTGTTTTACCTTCCTTTCAGTTAAACTTGATAATTTGATTGCATAGTCAAGATACAATTACTCTGCAGGAAGGAACTGGAAGCTTTCCACAGTTTACTTTGTCCAAAAAATACCAGTATTTGAAAAACTTTTCAGAATGGACGAGATTTTAATATAATTTAAAAGTGAAAGGCAAGAAAATAATATTTAAGAAATAAGCAAGAAAATATTTAATAAACAAACAATACAATTTTTATTCTGAACCCATTTTCAGTTCAGATACCATTTCAATTTATTCATCTTTTACTTTCATCAAAGAGGGATACAGCTCTAAAGAGGAATACAGCTCTAAAATTTGTCTGTGAGGCTTCTTATTTCCGTATACTTCCTTTTAGAGAAAGTTTCAATCAGAATCATACATCAGAGGAAAAACTACTAAAGAGATCAGCACAATTTAGTAGCCAGGTTTAATTTTTCTTATTGATTGTCAGTATGAAATAATTTTGATTGGATTTTTTGGATCTGTTAAAGATTGGCAACTCCCTTGCTTCCCTAAAACAGCCTCTAGGATCTCAGAAAATCTGAGATAAAAATTTAGAGCAGTTGATTTGCATCATTTCTGCAGAGGAATGCAAGGACTGAGACATTCACTATCCTTTATTTGCCAGACAAGGACAGAGCTTTCAGACAATTGACTCAATCTATGCAGATTACTGACAAAGGATGTGAAAAGGTCACTCTAAAAAGTGTCCCTTCAGGCCATGTGGGCTTGAGTGGTCCTGTCCACAACTTATTTGCTATAGTCCACTGCTTTTAGGTACATATGAAAAGAGCTTTGTGCAAAGCTCATATTAAGACATCTCTGCATGACTTTGCTTTGCTTTTTTCAAAGATTCTGGACAGACCTCATCTATGTGGCAAAGGTCAAATGGGAAACATCTTGAAAAGAGCTACTGAAGCAACAAGGGAATGTGAATCTTTGTGCTCCTCTGCTCTCAGCCATGAATTACTGTACCTTATGAGTAAGTTCATGGTTCTTTGTTCCTTTGAGACTGTTTATTAAAAAATAAGCCTTTGAAAGCCCTCTTTATTTTCAGTTTGAATCATATAATTAAGGGGAGGAGGTGGAAGCACACTTAAAACATTTTCACTGGAGTCACCTTTGTTAGTTGAGGGGAAGGATCTGTATCTACAAGAGATGAAATACAGACCTGTGAAACATAATCACAGAGAATGTATTGGTATTTGAAAATGACAGTTGTACTGAAAAACTTCATCTTGAGTTACATTTTATAATGGAACTCTGACAGTTCAGAAGGCTTGATCACTTGTGAAGCTTTTCATACTACATTTCTAGTCTCTTTTAGCATCCAAGACAAATAGAAAAAGAGACAAATCATTCCAAATCTGCTCAGATTCACAGGTTTTAGTAGAATATTGCCTTATTTTTCATAGTTTGAGATCTTACTGATTGCCTTGATATGTCCTCATATCAATTCTTTTTCAGAGCAATCAGCTTCCCTCTTACAAGACCTGCTACAATTTTGCTCTCAGTTTCAGAAGAAACCTCCTGAACCTCTTTGAGATCAGCAAGCAATGATATGTCACACCCAAAGAAATTACAGGAAATGTGCTGTTATTAGAGATACCCAGGGGAGGTCAGCTATGAAAGCAAGAAAACAAACAGCATTTCCATCCCTGGCCTGCCTCAAACATTGAGGGTAGGGAATGTAAAACACTTCACTAAGCAGAGAAAAGCTGCTGGCCCAGGCTAAGGGCACCTTGCAGTGCAGCACAGAGGGCTGTGCTCATGGGCCAGGCAGAAGTGGCCATGGAACAGATTTTGGGTGACAGGCTCTGTCCTCCCCTGGCCAAATCCCACCAGCCTGGTCACCACAAGGGCTTAATCTGAAGGTTTAAATGGAGCCTTGTTGTGCCAAGTAAGGAAACATCTGTATTAAACATCTGTATTAAACATCTGTATTAAACATCTGAATTAAAGGATAAATTTCTTTTAAAATCACATTTCTGTACCTTTCAAACAAATTCATGGTGTCATGTGAAGAACAGGGTGAGAAATAGGGATGGGCCATCTTGTAATTTGAATAATATACAGTGGTATCTGTGATAGGGGAATATTTGCTTGTTATAATGTTAAATGTGAGCTCTGATTTACTGCAATTCTAGAAATGTGTCAAGAAAATGCACTCCATCTCAAAAACCAAGCTGAAAAAATCATGATCTGGCTTTTAAGAACCTGCCTGTGCCAATAACTCAAATTATTTTTTCCAGTACAAAAAGCAGAATGTGCCTATTTAGTATAACATGACCATAATGTTATCTAACTCAAGTCCACAGAATACATGAAACATTTGTCTTACAGTCCCTAGGTGAACACATTATCATTTTCTTCTTGTCACTCAACACTGAGCATGTTAGATAACAACCTATAATAGAATTTAATATAATGGCTTCTCCAGTCAATACTGGGATGAAGATTGAGATTTTTCTAATGGGATCTGAGTAGCTAAATCCCCTGGGAAACATGGATGATCACATCAGCCTTAAAATTCAGCTGAGCAAAAAAATAGTGTCAACATAATTTTAATATTGGAAAATAGTAGTTGCCTTCACTACCTTAAAATGAAAATTTTCACATAGAAATATGTATTTAATAGAAGATTTTTGAGAGAAAAATTCTCTCCTCAAAGAGTTTTTTTTTCAAAGAAATATCTTCCCCATTTACTGAATAGCACTTCAAGATTTTGCATCTGCCCTTCTAATAAAAAGAAAATGGCAAACATAATGAAATATAATGAAAATAATTCTGAAATTAAATAATTATTTTGATTTTTTTTTTTCTCGTTTACATGGGAAGAGGAAGGGAGACTTTCTTGGTGGCAGGCTATAAAGGTGCTTTGCTGCTCATTCTAGGACTATCTCACAAAATTTCTGGGCTCATGAAGCAGCACTGAACACCAAGGTAGAGGAAACCTGACAACTTCTCATGAGCTCCACCTGCTTAACCCAAGACAAGTAGAAAAAGGAGTCCCACCAAGAGGTTTTTTAATGGGAAAGGAACAGAGCTTTTCTGTTACAATTTACAGCATGGGTCTGCCTGGGGCTGTACCAACACTGCTCAGGTAACAAATCCAATGTGCAATTAGCTACCAAAAGACTGCAGATCCAGCCTTTGACTTCAGGCATCCATGAGGAACCAAACTTCCTCTTTGCCTCTTTGATCCAGCCCTTAAAAATAAGCAGGTGATGATAGTACAGTCCCACCTATTGTTGCCTTTCCTCATACCACAATCAGTCACTCTAACAGAATTGAATCTGATAAGCCAACTTTTATCCTCAACTTTTCTGGTTCAATTAACTTGTAATAACTAAAAATCTCAAGGCAGCTGAAAACCAGTCAGGAGTGATCTTTCATGTACACTAACATCTGATTCCTGGGAAATGAACTGTAATTATTAAAAATAGCTTTCCAGTTGAATCCATATACTGACAGGAGGCAAATATACATTAAGAAGTTAATTTAAAAGTATCAGGGACATGGAACCATAAGCATAAATTGATTTATGTAAATTTAAACATCCCTCTGCACATTATAGCTTGCTTTTACTGGTATGTAAAAACATCTTACTATCAATATTTTAATAATGCAAAGATGCAATCAAAGTTGTGCTGCTTGAAAATTTGGAATTATTCATATTAGTTATTGAGAAAGTAAGCATCACGCATAAAGCTCTATGTATTTTTATTTACTTGTCATGTATAATACAGGAACAATAGTGTTTCTATTGGTTTATAATGAATAAATAGAGGCTATAATATATAAATCTCTACATATATGTATTTTCATTATAGAAATCTGTCAGAAAGACCCCACTTTGAGACTGGAAAAATACCAACACTCAGTTGTAAAAATGGTGTCTTCCAGTAAGGCCTTACAGTATAAATAGACAATAAAGACAAGGAATGGAAAAAAAAAAAAAGAAAGCCTTGTTATGAACATTTTATGATTTGAGGCACTGAGGGAGTAAAAGATTTTCCTCACCACACCATAAGAAGCTTCTAACAGAAATAAGAATCAAACCAGAGCTCTTAAAATGCAGTCTTGTGCCCTAAACACATGGCCAAAAATGTCTGTAAAATATTAAAGGTTTAGTAGGACATGATGTTGTGCATTAACATGAAGAGTTGCTAATACAATAATTGAGTTTATTTTGCATATTTGCCTTCTGAACTCCTGGACATAGCAAAACTCTTCAGGGAGGGGGTGACTATGTCAAGAAAAAGAGTATGCAAGTGTATTTCAGAGACATTTTTTCAAATCACATGGTTTATTTACTTTTTCCCCACTGACCTTCCTAAAGGTAACTTAGTGCTGACATGCTATTGTTGAATGGTTTTCTATGAAAAAGAGAACAAAATAGAATCTGGATTAATGAAAAAATAATTTGCTCGGAGACTGTGTACCACAGGAAATAAGACTGGCTCTTAGCAATTTGAAAGATATTTGAATCTGGAGAAGAACAAATAAAAAAAAAAAGAAGGGTTCTGGTAGTTAGGAGCACCCCACAGCTGTCAGTTCTACCACACCACGGGCTAAAACACAAATAGACACCGTTGTGACTAACACTGCAAATTAAATGCAGCTGCTAAAACATTTCCTGGCTAATCTTTGGGTATGTTATATTTGACCCACATTGCTAAGATGCTATTCCAAACTGAGTCATGTCTCATGGACACCTTGCAGATTAGTCCAAGAAAAAAGCATCACTAAAACTAGTGGTGAGTTGTACTAAAATATGAAGTAAATGGAATCAGCTGCTTCCCCCTCTTTGTCACCTGTGCACACACAAAAAGCAGAGCAAAGCCCTCTGCTGCAGATGCTCACATGGCTGTTAAACCATGCATCCTCCACACACACAGGCTGGAGCCAAGTCACACCTCAGCAGAGTCCCTGGGCAGCTTTCTGCTGACAGAGCACCCTGTTTGCTCCTCAGGCTTCTCCTGGCTTTGGCTGTGTACACCTTGACTTCCCCTCTATGGACTCCAAAACCAGAACAAAATTGTACTAGCATGAAATGGAAAGAAAAAATTACAGGAAGCATTAAAATGCTGGGAGTAACCAAACTTAAAATAATTTTTTTTTTCAGTTTAATTACCGTTCTGGTAGAATGCATTATTGTGCCTTCTGAGTACAGTGCTGAGAATATGAAAAAAGTCCCCAAAATTACACAATAGAAATGCAGGAGAAGGAGGAATAGAAACCAGATATTGGAAAAAGGTACAAGTAAGAGTATAATTTGTGGCACCATACAGTTATCTTCCTCAGACTCAAGCCTCACTTGCCTCACCTGGTCAGGGTAACACTATTGTTGCCTATAAAATTACAGTAATCTTGGTTTTACATGTATCTCATTCCTCCAGGTTGTAGCTCTTTTCAGCCAAAATAACTTCTCTCACAGCATACCACTACAGGGATCGACTCCTCCTACATGCATCACTGCCATTCCCAGTTATTTCATGTTCAGTTTAACTTACAGACTTCTGGGAACAGAATAACACTAAAAAAACTGCAGGTTTTTAGTGTTTGTAACATGTGTTTGTCTGTCTGAGAGTGTACAAACAATGCAATCTTAAAGGGACATATTTTCCCCAGCCTTTTATGCAGGGCTGGAGGGGTTTCAATTCCTCTTTACTCCCACTTTCCCACACAAGAATCACAGCCCTGTAAGTTGCCCACAAATTGCTGCTTGTAGAGAGCATAAAGCAACATACTCTAATAGTAAATTAATTTGAGTAGCATCTTAAAGCCTGTGTGTTAGGCAATATTTTAGCAGTTATTTTTAAGCATTCCTCAGCTTATTATTTTTAAGTTTCTCAGCAAAGCTCCCTGTTTTACAAATGAGAGGGGTTTTCAGTGGGGATAGGTTTAATGCTATCCCCTGCTTCTGATGCTTAACCAAAAGATTTGTTTGTGAAATAATTTTGGGGAATTTAAAGAGAACTCATCACAGAACTACATATGTTTCTGAGAGGTCCAAAAGTAGCATCCAAGAATTATTGCGGGATACAATTCTGCAAAAGTGAGTGATGGGTCATCAAGGCCTTACAATGAACAAGAAAAGAAACAAATCTGGTTTTCACTTCAAGCTCTGCAAATAATCAAACCATCAGGATTAAGAAAGGTGGTACCTATCATTGAAAAAAAAAAATCTATCTCAATCTTCTCTCTTGTTCAAAAGTAGGCATAAAATACATATAAATACTTGCCAGTTAACACATATAACTTATCCTCATACGCCCTATGCATTTTCACAATTAACTACAATTCCTAATACAAGCATACAATGCTAAAGAATGCATACAGCATACTTTAATCAAAGCCTGATGCAGACTGATAATGGTCCTTAATTTTATAAGCAGTCTTAAGACATCTAATAAAACCTCTTATTCTTTCCTCCAGCAGTAACCATAGCTAACAGCAAAAATTATTAAACTCATTGTAGAACCATTCAGTAGATTTAATACATTACCTTCTTTTGAATGTAAACTCACTCACTCCAGCAGAAGAAAAAGTGGGATTTGACATTATAATCACTCCAGCCTTCTCCAACTCTCTCCAAAACTTTCTCCTTGTCATTCACGAAAGTAACAGATTTTGTCATTTTTCTGCATATCTTCTTTTTCCAGATCAGCTCTAGTCCTAGCACAAAACTTTGTGATTTCCATTATAAAAGTCCACCTTTATCCTTACTACTCATATTTTTTGCCTCACATGGTCTTTTGATGAATTACTGTTCTTTAACTTCCTCACTTCTCTTTTTCTCCAGTCTCTTGTGATTATACCACTCAAAAGCCTTTTGAAATGTAAACAAGTTATAGAGTCAGAATGCCTTCCTTTCCACTGCTGCATGGATTCCTTCCACCTACACTGACAAACAGTGCAGCATGATGTTCTTTAGCTGAACCTGAGGTAATACATCAAGTTTAAGGACATGATTTTGAGAAATCTCAATTCATAAACATGGTAGGTTTTGATTACATAGGAGACATGTACTAAACTGAGTTTAATTTCTGTATATGATAAAAATCTCATTAAAATATAGAAATTAAAGCCTCCTAAACAGATGGAATTTCCACTTACTGTCACTCATAGGGACATGTGTATGTAGAAGTGTATCACATTTTAATCAGCCATGGTTCCTCCTGCAATATGAGAACTTATTACAGGGAGATGTATCCTCTCACACTGACCATCAATCTTTAACCAATGTCATAAGTTACTGTTTCTTCTTTGGCAGAAGAAAGGAAAGTTGCTCTTGGCATTTGTTTTTAATTCTTGTTTTATGGAGGTCCAGTATCCAAAAATGCAAAGACTTTTCTTCTTCCTCCTTTGATTATAGGGTAAACTCTATTACATCCATATTTGCATCTTCTCCACTATCCCATATCAAATGTTACAGCTCAAATATTTCTCTGACAGAGATCTGGTCTCTCAGTCTTCTAAACTGAATTATTAGTCAACTATTATTTTTTGGAAGGAGGGGCTTTTTGCTGTTTGACATCTGGCAATCATTGAAAGCACTAGCAACCCCTCATTCAGAACACTTCACATATCTGATTTGCTTTGAATAGTTTCTTGGTTTAAATGCTGCCCCATTGCTTTTCTTGGCAAAAAAAAATAAAAAAATAAAAAAATATTCTGTTGGGTGGAACTAGATTTCCACTGCTAGATTTTCACTTCATACTATAACAGATCCTTTAGAACAATGTAATGTGCAAAATCTGTTGTTTATACAGATCTGCAGCTGGCTTTGTCCCAGTTGCTTGAGAGTGATATCTAAACATAAAATAATCTCTGTATAAACTGTGGGTTTGTAAAATATGTAAGCGCTCTGTGTTTGTTCAGCCCAGGTCACTTGCTGAAAATGAAGGTTATGCCTGGGTGATAACCATCAGATGTCAGTTCAGAAGGGAATCCAAATTTTTCCAAAGTTTAATTATGCTCAAGTCACAAGGAAAAGAGATGGGGACAGCTTGGGTAGAATTTTAAAGCATGCCATCAGCACATGCAAAAACTTAGCCACAGTAACTGCACTTTCTTGTGTTCTGAGATGAAGTCAAGTAAAGTAAACAACTTTTAAAGACATACCTAATTATGAGATTGCACCCTTGGAGTCATTAGAGCTGCAATCAGGAACAATGCCTCTTTTCTGCTCACACAGAGCAATGATCCTGCTCTAATGATCCTGCTCTAATGATTAACTGCTGCTGAAGGGTACCACAAGGTAAGGCTAGAACTGTTTTCAGGCAATGAAGTACATGTGACTCTCAAACAACCCACCTTATCACATTAAGGGTCCTGTCCTGCAGAAAGTGAGTAAAGCTGTAATTATTTCAGTTTTGGTAAAAGGTAATCTCAAACCTATCAGCTATAAAATCCCACTCTGACATTGCATATGGGGCTTGAGGACTCAATCTTAGGATAGCAGAAGCACATTATTTATACTAAAGTTTAGAAAAATCATCTTTTTATATTAGAAGAGACTGACATGTGAAAGCTAAGCAAAATATTACCTGAAAAAATGACAGATATGGTCTAGGTTTAATGCCTGCTTTATAGGAAAACCAACTAGAAAGGTCAGTGGGTAATTTTTGGCAAAATTATTATCTTTGGCAAAATTATTATTTTAGGCTTTTCAATGCTGTTAATCAGATATAACAAAATATATCACCCCTACTACCTTTCTGTAGATTACCACTTACTAGAGCATACTCCCTGCTGTTAGTGCAGCTCACTGATCAAAAATACCACATATATCTTGGCAAAATTAATAATTTCTTTTCTGATCTCTTCCCACAATCTTCTGCAAACTCCAGAGACCAGAATCTCCTCTTATGGAGGTGCCACAGTCTAAAATAGGGGGGCCCATTGCCTCATTACATCCCATAAGTGAACATTTCAACACCCTGCAGTGGTATAACTCCATGTGCTGAGCTCTGAAATGGAATTTGTCTTTCTGCCAAGTTACCTTGGGACTGGAACCTTCTCCTCAAAGCCTTTTCCTCTGAAACCCTCTCCTGCCATGGAGTGTGTCCACTACAGCAATGACAATATTTGGGTGGCATCAAGTCATCAGCATGATCTTGTGGAAGTTTAATATATTCATTCATATAATAAAACCCCAAGATTCCTTGAAATCAATCATTCTTTGAATGTTCAATTAACCTTTCCTTTTGCCTAGTTGAATATTGCAAAAATCAGAGCACAGCTGTTCTAATAAAGAACTTCAACTTAGTTTGTGTCAATCTTCTCTTCCAAGTTCCACCACTTCAGTGCTCTTAGTGTCCTTCCTGAACTCAAAATTTTTGTACATTAAATTATTGTGAAATATTCTGTGTGATCATGGAATTCAGGTGATTTAACCAAAACCTCAGAGCACATTGGTTCAGTAGTGCCAAGGTTCAGGGGTGTGCTCAGGGGCTGTTTTCCCTGAGTTCCAGGGCTGGAAGAGGGCAGAGCTGTGCTCCCCACAGAAGTGTGGCTTAGGTAACCTGCTGCTAAACCACTCCAGCCTCACTGCTCTTTAACCAGCCCTTCTCCTGTCTCCAGCAACTTATGTGGCAAGGCAGTGCATTGCTTGTCTTTCTACAGCAATAATAAATAATATTTGTTGTCTTTACTGTTGAAAATTTCTCACCACACTCTGCTTTTTAACTTTCCACAAAACAATACCCAAAGGGTGCAATGGCTTCATTCCAATAGTTCACCTGCATCTATATTTGCAAACCTTTGGGATAAGACATTGATCTCTCTTCCATGTTCTCCCTACCTGCTGGAGTGATTTCTCTTGAGGGAGCAGGAAGCAGGAGCTGACCCAAATTATGTTTCCATTTCCCAGTTAGGTTCAGAGTCAAGGTTACTTGAGTGACAATAACTACAATTTTTACCGTGTCATAGGCTTAACTATTTTGGGGTTTTTTTCCTAAAAGGTGCTCAAGTTTTCTTTTACAGGATTTGTAATATGACAGCATTTCTCTAAGGATTCATACAGGGGGTAGAAAAGGTAAAGATTGCTGAGGCAATCAATAAATTGTCTCAAAAGAGAAAAAGGAGGGGAAGAATATGTCTCCTTTAACCTAAAGAATTTTGAGATCAGGTAGATTGTTTCTTTATGAATAAGAGAGTTAAGATTATAGCTGAGTTCCCCCTTTGAGAATTTCTAATATTCTCTGGTGGCTGTGGTTAATTCTGTGTTTTTAGTTCATCTCTTCAGCCAGCAGCTGGCACAATTTCAAACAACAGAAATACACAACTCTCAAAGATAAATAACTGACCATGATAATCAACACATAGCAAATATAATTAGAGTTCAGTGCTTGGATCAGAGAGAGAGCAGCATCCTGCCATGGCAAATGTGCATGTAGGGACAGCTGCTGCACCTGACAGCCTGTCCTTTGGCACTCCTGCCTCTCCTCCCCACAGCCCCCAGCCCCTCTTGCTGCCCTTGGAGCTGAGCTCTGTGCCTGCTGAGAGGGGGCCAGGCCATCTGCACCAGTTCTGCCTTTGCACAAGTGCTCAGCCCTCACAATGCATCCTGATTTTCCAGAGCTCTGGCACCCCTTCAGCCATCTCACTGCAGCCTAGCAGCATTTCCAGGAGTGCTTGGCCATGAGCAGCTCCTGCTGACATAGCCAAGTCTGTGTGCTCATCTACAGCTGCCACCTCTTCTGCAGGTCCTTCAGGCCCCTGCTTTGCTGGTGCCTGTGTCAGCACAATGACCTGCCCCATCCTCAGGCACATCTTTGGGATGTGGGGTCCCACATGGATAAATCCCAGTCCCAGCAGCTGCTGGGGAAAGCTCTGCCTGGCTGGGGTTCTGCAGAGCATCCATGGATCCCTCAGAGTCCTGCTCTCAGGGATGGGAGCTCCAGGGCTCTTCTCCCAGTGCTCTCAAATGGGTGAGCCAGATCTCAGCATAGGAGGGGGGAAAGAATGCAGGGTTGAATTCCTGAGTGTGAATCACAGGCTCAGCATTTCACATGTTCAAGTGGGTCTGGAAACAGCAGAGACAGGACCAGTTAAACACTGACTGCCTCTCACCAGTTGCACCTTTGCTCTTTGTATGAGGACTTGATGGCATTTTGAAAATGGACCTCGAGCTTGGGGTGAGGTTCACAACAAATTGTCCACATTTATCCCCTCTTTGCAATGCTCCATGCAAATTTTCTTCAAGCTTGTACCATGGATGTGGCTCTCTACCCAAATTTCTAGACATTGCTCAGATAAAGGCAGCTTCTCCAGAGACTAATCTGGATGGAATCTTGTTTTGTAAACATTTTCCCTGTATTTGTTAGGATTGACATTGCCACCTACCTAAACAGAAGCACCAGGAAGTAAAGCCAAATTCCCTATTCCTCACAGGTAGAGTGGGCTTAGACTACTACATTATTGTTCAGAGAAATTATTTTCCTTACAAATGTGTCTCTCCTAATGTTCCCTTCAAACTGCAGTTAGCATTGGTTTGATACTTCAAGTATTATGATGATTTGCTTTCATGCCTTTTCACCATGCACTGTAGTTTGGAAAATGCCAGTCTAACTCACAAGAAACAGAGAGAACACAGGGACCCACTATAAAAAGAGGATCAGGAAAATGGAAATGCAGGTAAATCTATTGTAACACCTCACTGCAATAACTGTGCCAGGCTGCAGGACACAGAGTGTCCTGAAATATTAAACTACAAGACATAAACAACAGATCACTGAGTCAGCTGGAAAAAATCTAAACCAATTTTGTCTTCTAAAAAGCATTTACCAATGCCTTCATCTATGGCATTTTTAAAGGTTTTCCTTTTGTACAATAAGTAAAAAACTTTTTAAATGATTAATCTGACAGTGTCATTTTTAACTTTTGCAACATCCCATGTTGTTATGACAAACAATGCACAGTTCAAAAGAAAGGAATGTTCCCATCAAAGTATTCCACCCAAAGAATACAGAGCCTAGCATGGAATAACTAATGACCCAAACTACAGCAGTAGTGTCCTTTTTAAAGTTCTGCAACCCAAGATGAATTCAGGTTTATCAAGCTGTGATCCAAACCTTTTCTATGCACACATTGTCCCTCTGACTTAACACTTGACTTTTTTCTAAGCATATCAGAAAGAAAGACAGAGATTTTTTTTTAAGGGCTCCCCATTCAGCACCATGAAAATATGGCTTCAGAAGTGCCTTTACTTTAGAAGTGCTGATGGTTGTTCAAAGGGGCTACTAAAAAGGGTGAATATTGAAAAGCAATTATAGAGGATGGTCCTTTTCGGGATAAAAATATTTCTGCTTAAAATAGTCATCAGTTTGAAGGAATTTTGAGGGGCAAGTATCATTCAGGGTGGATTATAAAGGATAGCAAGCTTGGGTCATGCAAGGAATTGCTGGGTCAGGCCATGTTCTGTCCAGAGACCATGCAGGTCCCTAACATCTGAGGTTGTCCTGCCAAAATCATCTCTACAAATTCAATTTATTTCAATAAGAGCATAATGTAATTTTGTCAGGTAAAGGCTAAAAAATTGAAAATGATTCCTTGATTTTGTGCTTAAGCTTATTTACAGACTACATGGATAGTAGGTGAAATGCTAGGGCTCCACACTTGGCTCTAGTGTCACATCACCAAAGGGAAGCAATGACCATCACTACTAAGAAAATAACCAGAAAACATGCAGGTGCTGTTCCTTGAAATAACTCCACTCTTTTCTCATGACATCCTAACTTTCTATCTGTGCAGTTCTGAAGGTTTATCCAAATCCCAGTGAAATCAGCCAATTCCATTTCATCTCAAGGGCTATTTCCACTCTGACTAGCAGCACTTCAGTAGAAAAAATTAGAGAGTCACAGCACTACAACATGTCAAATGAAGTTCTATATTTTTAGCTGTTTCAATCACAGTTTCTTTACAGCATTAAAAACAGCAAAAAGACTAATAAAGTTTTGCTAAAACTAACATAAGAGAAAGAGGACTTAAAGAAAATGGGTTTAGTTCTTATTTATGAACACATAAAATACCAATAGTTTGCTTCCTTACTTGTTTTTATAACCAGTTCCACAAAAACAGAATCAGGAAATGAAGTTATAGATTCCAAAACAGAAAGTGGCAAATAGACTCAAGCTGCAGATAATTTCTTCCCTGCATCATTTTCCCTCACTTCCCCTCTCCCAGACAGACAATTTTTATTACACTGGAAATTATTCCAAAACAGGTCAAAGAGATCACACACTACTGCACTATGAGTTACAAAAAGAAGGAAATGTTCATTGCTTTGTTGACATGTTATTGCCAGAAGGACACTTCCACTAGAGCATTAAATCAGGAATTAACAGAACTGTTTTCTTACTGTCCTGATGCCCAGGTAGAGAGTGGTTTAGCTGGCCAAGAGATAAAAGCTGCAGTGGTGCTCTGCCAGCATGAAATTCAACACTGCTCTGCTAGAAAGCATTCCAGAAGTTTTTATCAGTGTTTTAGGCCACAAGAACCCTAATTGTGCAAAAATAATCCCTTGCCTGAGGTTTTAAAGACAATGGCATTTCAGACAAAATGAGTAAATACAAGTCATCAGAAGTTTGATGACTTCTAGGAACTTGCACAGTCTGGGGAGCACAGGTGAGCTCAGGTGGTTTTGGGTGCAAGGATGTACTGAGGAGGTGCATAGGACAGGCAGAAATTATTTGAGACACAAGAGGGTACATGCTCTTGCTCTTGCCACATGTTCCAGGCAAAGCCATGGAGTGATTTTCACTTTATGAAAATAAACTCCCCATATCAGCCTACCAGTGTTTGTAGCTGCCCTTCCCCAATTCAATGTACCCTCTATTCTTTCTGGGACAGGAAATAAATGAAATTTACCTCTGTGCCAGCACATGAAAGGATGTGTATTTTCTTTCACAAGTAGTGAAGCCTTGGAAAGGAAGGCTGGGTATTCAGGATCCTGGAAGCAATCCAGAAGGAGGACATCTCCTGAAGCTAATGCAATTATGATTCCATTTTGGCTGGCTGTGCAAAGAGAAGGGATCATCTAACTCTGAGGAGTACAAGGCAAAGGTTACAGCCCTAAGTCTGTACAACACTGGCTCAAGTCAGACACTGGTTTTGCTAGTCAGTGAATTTGTGTAGGAATAGTTAGAAAAGAGGGGTTGTCCTGCCACTGATGAATCTGCAGTCAGGGCGAGGGCTGGGAGGTCAAACACAGTCTCAGGCTCTGGCATGGGGACATACCACTGCACTTCTGCACAGCAGCTTGCTGAATCAAAGCTGGGATAGTTTATTTCATGGATTATACATGTATTTAATTAAATTTCTAGATAAATATTTGTAGCAATAAGTTTTTGAAGTACTGCAAAGTTACATTGTATTAAACATTTATTGCAATCTTATGAAATATTCCTTGTGTTAAATATTTACTGTTATTTTCAAGATATTGGAATTGAGCTTATTACAAACATGGCACAAATGCAAAGCCATCTTTCTCAGAGCAATATACTTCCTGAGTTGCTTTTAGACTTATTTCCTGATGGATATTTGCCATTAATGTACTATGACTTTTTCCTTTATGAAAAAAGGCTCTAGTTCAAGCTAAAAGAAAGTTGTAATTTAAAAGATAGTTTCCACAGTGCTCAGCATTCTCATGATAATAACAGTTTGTCCTTTTTCTTACTGCAGCTATTGTATTAAATATTTATATTCATGTTTATTTTGTAAACAAAGAAACTGAATTAGGCTAACATAAGAAGAGCTCATGATATGTCTTAATATCTATATTTGTTTTATGCCTATTTGTTGTGGCCTTTTATGCAGTTGATTCAAAGGATGGTGTTAAATAATAATGGACATTTTTAAATTCCATGGAATTATTTTTGTTTATTTGCTGAAGAAGATAAATTAAAAAAAAAAAAAACAAAACAAAACAAAACAAAACAAAAAAAAAAAAAAACAAAAAAAAAAACCTAGAAGTACATACTGCAGAGAATATCCAGTCTCTATTTTATATGCATTAAGGGTTATGAAATTATTAATAAGTGTTTGGTTTTTTTGAAGACAATATGATTGTCACAGTGTCCTCTGGAATTTGACCTAAAAACTTTGACACGTTAAGACTAGAGAGAGCAAAAGGCTTTTGTTCTGACATTTTCTGTGATATTTTCTTCCTGATCAATAATTGAACAGTCCAGCCAGCTTGGAGGTGCTATATGTAGGACAGCCACTCACATTTATTTAGCTCATTACGTTTCTGCGGTTATTTCAGGATTTCTAGAAAATTTGTTTCCTACAAACTCTCCTGCTGCTTGCAGCTGCACAGAGCAGTGTGTTCTGGCTGGGGAGCACCTGGGCTGTGTGTGGAGGGGGGTATTAGGGAAGAGTTCACCTGACCAGACTTACAGCTGTACACATCAGTTCCTTTGGCATCTTTTGCACAGGGGGATCCTGACAGGGGTAACTGCTCTGCATCCCTCTGACATCAGTGACACAGTCACCACTTCACAGGGCCCTATAAAATGTCTGGCCATTCTTAATCCAAAGAGCACTTAGAAGGTGCCTCCCTGCCAGTTTTTTCAGTCATCCCTTCAGTGCAGGTCGAAAGGTTGATTTGTTTTTTTCCTGATTATCTGAGGAATCTGACACTAAAAAGGCAAAGGAAATAAAAAATCAACCAAGAAACGCAATAAAGACAAACTGAGGTACTGAAGCATTTATTATTTTTCAGATAAGGCTGCTAAAGACTATCAATGCTCCAAGTGTTATCAGAGAAAAGGTGCTTGTGTTTTCCTGTCTAGTTAAAGCTGTCAGAGCTTGGGACATAATGCACATTCTTCAAGCTCAGTTATCAACACAACTCAGATAGACTTGTATATTTTTATGTTCCTACTTTAGCATCATAGTGGTCTTTTGCTGTACATTCTTTAGATTTTACAGGCATCTATTGGAAGTGTCAAACATTAGTTTAATGTTCTTAGATCTGTGTTCCTTCTCCTTTCAATCTGATGCTTAGTGAAGGATCAAAACAACTGCACTTACATGTTTCTCCAAAGCTGACTTGAAAGAAGAAAATTAAACTTTAAAGATGTACTAAACCTGGGATGAAATAAATTGCTCCAGACTTAGCATACATCATTTTTCAAGGTCTGAAATAAAGACAGTCCTTGTGTACAATGTACATTACCTGTTGTGCCTACAAAACTCTTACATAAATGCTTTCAAACACAAGAACACATTTTTTTATTCAGTGAGCAGTAAGAGATGTGAAAGGTTTCTTTTTGGGAAGTTAGAATAATGTTTGCCTGAAAACCCTGCATATCTAGAGAAACAGTATCGAGGTTCTTACATGTCTCTTGGTACAAAATTCAAGCAATTTAAAGGGGAATTTCAGTGAATGTTCTCAGAATCATTGTGTGCCATATTTATGCACATTCAGCTACATGTGTAGTTTCTAATAAATTTGTAATTAATTATCCCTTGTAAAATGTTGTTTGAATTCCCCAAGTACTTGTTGATGGCAGTTGGTTCATCTTTCTCAGTGTTGTCTTTGATGCCATTTTGCTGAATTCCACTAAAGGAAACAAAACACATTTCCCACTAATATGAAAGTCAATCACGAGGGCTTCATGCACCATCCAGTGAGAGAGCATCATAATCTTCTACAATAAAGAATATTGGAATGGGTTTTGTGGTGCTTTATGTGTTTTTGATCCCCAGCTAATCCTTGGGAAGACCCAAAGTCCTACTTCTACCTCCAAGCACTCTTTTGCTTGTGTCCCAATTTGCCAAACAAATGCTTGCTCTTTTAAAAAGAAGTTTTAGGCTAAACCAGAAATCTGTCCAATAGGATTTAGCAGACACCACTTTCTCTATATAAAACATAGATAGAGGATTTTCCTCAGCTGAATGAATACTACAGAAAAATGCATAAACAAAATCATAGGCATTGTGTAGGCTCAGCACACTGGCAAGCTGCTGAATTTTTATTTGTACAATGTTTTATAGACCATATTAAAATAAGAATTATTCATTTCCATTGACTATCAAACAAGACTTTTTTTTAGCAAGCTGTAATCTTTAGTCATTCAAAAATAGCCATTGCTTCTGAAGGAAAGCCAGTTTTATTATGGAAAAGAGTGCTAGCTTAGTTTTTGAATGTACCTTTCATATTTCTATGATATCCTTTTGTTAAGAAAGGTATCTTTCCTAGTCCCATAGACTTCATTTACCTAGGAGTGAAACAAGCCTTATCATGTTGAATTAGTCAGTTGGTTTCAAGGTCTGATAAGAAAAAAAACATTGCTGAAACTAACATGAACTGGACTATAAATGAGGAATTCTGATCCTGTTCTACGTTCAAGACACTCCAGGAACATTAGAAAAAAATTTGAGCTTAGGCATGAAACTAGTCTGTGTCAGCTGACCAAGGGCTCTGGGTAATTCCTTGCTATTTTAAAGTTCAACAACAGTCTCACTGACTAGACTGACATGTTAGCAGCAGTGTCAATAGTTTGCTTTAGTTACACTTTATTCTTGTCATCTTCACATGAAACAGCCCAGGACCACCCAAAACCACTTCAATACATCATACATGAATGTTAAAGCAATCCATAGTATAAATTGAAATATCAGCCTGTGATCCCTGTCTTTATGCATGGATTCCATTGACCCACAAGTTTAGGGTTTGGGATTGTTTTACTATTTTGTTATCCATGTAAAACCACAAAGTTCCCACATGTCCTCATTATTTGCCTATTGGAAAAATCCTACATAATTTTTGAAATATAAATTTCATACTACATATTTCCATCAAAATCTAATTAATGAGCTAAAAAATATGCAGTGTGTTTCAATGTCTCTTACCTTGCAGAGCAGGCACTTTTCCCCTTTCAAATCTCAGGGGTCCACACTCAGTCTACCAGAAACCAAAGGGCATAGCAGGAGCTTGGATCTTTTCTAGAATTTGAGACAAACCTGAGAAAACAGACAAGGCACTGATGTAAAGGTAACTAACCCCATTTGGAGTGATGGGATCCTGGGGGATTTGGGACCTAGAAGAAGATGCATAACCACCAAATATCACACTACCTTGTCTTTATGACAAGTCTAAGTCCTTGAACATTTGACTACAACAATCTGAATTCATGGCTCAATACCATCAAATATTTAACTTTTAACTTTCATTGTTTTGTCTTAATGCACAAAAAGACAAACTTTTTAGCAGTTATGCTTTCTTGGATGCATTGGCACAATTATTAAAGTAAATTATGAATTTTCTATTAGTTAAGCCTTGGGCGAGGATCTTTCTACCCTGAACAGAGGAAGTTTCTCAATACAGAGAAGACACAGCTCAGGCAGTCCATTATCCAGATGTAGGAAATAAAGTAACATTCTAAATAAAATAAAAATGCTGTAAATTGTCTTCAAACTGATTCCTGAAATATATTTAAAGATAAAAGGAATCATACTTTGTCCTGCAGTATTCAGAAGATATCAACGATGAAAGGGATGGCAAGATTTATGCAGATAAGTATTTTTACATATATTTGTTTAAACTTTACATGCTTAATTCTCCTTCTGGCTCATGCTACAGTGAATTGCAGAAGGAAAAGTCAACTCCAGTGATAAATTGCATAAGATACAATGAAGAGTATTCACTCCAAAAATGCTAATAGTGAAACCACCATGTTCCAAACACTTCTGTAACTAAGCCTCAAGGAAACAGCTCTTACTGAACAATGTTGTTATTCAACATCAGACTCAGCATCAGAAACATTGGCAGTCAGGCAGTTCCTGCAGTGCTGATGTGCTGATAAAGTCATTCTTGCTTTTGGCTGGGCCAGGGCCCTAAAATAACATCACTGGCACTCAGAGGTAAACCCACGACTGTGAAGGTAAAAGATAACCTACTATATCACAATTTTAACACAAGTCACTTTATGTACTCAAAGTTCAGCTTCCCCACAAAGGAGCCAAAGGCAGAGTACTGCTCTGGATTCGCTTACTGCTTCCCAGTAGGTCCCAAATAAGTATGACACATTCCTATTGTCTTTCTCCTTGGTTATGAATCCTGTCCCTTTCCTGCAAAAGCACACGGAAATAATTCACTGCCAGGTAGCTCTGCCCCATCCTAACAATGCTTTAGGAATAAATTTGTTCATCCTCTCTAGACAACATATGCTGCTGGCAGTCTTACAGTGGCCTGTGATATGAAAAACTTAATCGTGAGAAACACAGCTCATGGTGAAATTACATTTGCTTGAATAATCCTCAACTGCCTGATCTGATATATTTGGTTTGTTTTAGATTCTGATTTCCAGAAAATACCAGATGTAGCTTTTCCCACAAACTAATTGCTGGCAACTCTTTTGAGATCCATCAAAGTTCACCTTGCACAGTTTAGAACTGAGATACCGGTTCTAGTGTGAAAACTGTGGTGCTCCTTTTCTGAAAATAAGTAGAATAAGGCATACAAAAGAAAACTTAATAGCTTAAGATAGCTCATTAATGAAGAAAATTAGTGCAGTTCAGTCATCCTGGTATTTTCTCGTAAAGTCTTTGATCTGATGGGGATGAGATAAAAAGGACCACTTAGTTCAGAGTACCAGAGCTGACTAAGAAAGGTGATGCTGTCTAGAGTCTTTCCAGAAGCAGAATGGACTATAAACCTCACAAAATACTTGGAAGAAAAACAACTGCAAGCAACACTTCACAAGTTTTCTTTCCTAACTGAATAATTTTCAGAAGAAATACATGCCATACACATAAAAATAAAATCAGAAACAGAAAATAAAGGTGAAAAGTGAGATAAAGAATTTCCTAAAACTTTCTGTCAAGTTGCTTTACTCTGCTTTTCCTGTAGTACTCAGTCTGTGGTTCTGCATTTTGAAATATGGCACTTTGCAAAACACTAACTTAAAATGATAATTGTAATTAAAATACATTATCTCAGTTTCTTATATTTTGCATACATTGTGTCCTGAAATAACCAGTAAACTAAAAAGAAAATTCTCTGTACTCTCTGCCCAGAAAAATATTCTTTTTTGTTGGCACAGCTCAAAAGAGATTACTGTGTACTTGACTGAGCATTTAATATCAGGAAAGTTTTCAAAGTTTTCTGTTGCAGAGAAGAGATTTGTCAGGAAGTTTCATCATTGCAAAGATGCATAACTACATGAATTACTCACCAGCAACAAGAAAGGGGGAAATGTTGAGTGAAATTGAATGAGATAGAGCAATAGAGGGGGAGAAAGGAAGATGCAGGAAGATAAAAAGAGTTTAAAAAGTCTGCTTGCTGCACACAGAGCTTCAGAGCCAGCCCCTGCAATACTGGCAGCAGCAAAACAAAATGCTGCATGTGTACAAGTGTGGAGGAAAGACTGCAGCCCACACTGGAGCCCAGGCTCAGCCAGAACCATCCACCTTGATTCCAAACTATTTAACATTCAGAGCAAGGATAAAAGATTGATAAAATATCATCTTGGACATATAAAAGAAGCAGAGCCTTATTCTCAGCTGAGTTGAGGGGGCTCTGTATAGAAATGGGTGGGGAAGACAGAGAGTGTTTTCTCTGGCACAGGCTGGGATTTGGAGCTGCTGCAGAGGGTTCCTGGGCTGCTGCTGTGTGCAGAGCACACCCACCCCTCCTCCAGGGGCCCCTGGTGCTGCCCAGGAGCCCTGTGAGCACCTCAGCACCTGTGCTTCCATACAGGCAGAAAACACACCAAAGCAGGTGCTGGGACATGTGCTGATGCTCCATTTCTCAGGATGGTTTTTAATAAGAGCAGATGAGGAGGGGGAAGAAGGGAGCAGGCAGTGAAGGGAAAATCACACAGCTAATTGAGGAAAAGATTTTCTTTTAATGCTAAACAACCTTGAAGAAACACGATGCCAGCTCAGCTGATGATAACACTAAAAGCTGGTTAAGGGGAGGGAAAATAGTTGTAAATGCAAAGTGAGAGCAAGGAACTTCAGTAGATCAGGAGCACACAAATTAGAGCAACTGCAGTTCCAAGATGAAAGTGGCAATGTAATGAGACGAGAAAGAAATTCTAAATTGTCCTCTGTTGCAAAACACTAAGCATGAAAAGGTCCTTAGCCTGTTCATGAAGAAGTCTTCTTCATGCCTTCCATCTGCTACTTGGTGGCAGAAAGAAAAACCTCATCTAGCATGAGCTGACAAAAAGATGTATGAAAAACAGACTCAGGGGAGTAAGCCCAATTCTACAAAAATTAGTGAAGATTCATTTGATGTGCAATAAGAAATACCAGAGAGAACATAATTTCTCTTATGATGAACAGTAGAAATAACAAGACTGTTAAGGGGAAAGGTATGTATTTGGGAGAAAGTCCATAACTGATAATGCATAAGAGAGATGGGAAAAGCTACTTATGTGTCCTAACCCATGTAAATGTTTCTATATAAGCACAAAGCAGACCTTCAGACCTCAAGTGAAGTTTTGATAATGTGCAGGTTACAAAAGACATGTAGAAGTTGATGGATAAAAGTAAAATATAAGAATATAAATCTAATAATTTTTCCAGCTCTCTGAAATTTATCAGTGCATAAGTTGAAATACGGTACCTAACATAAATTAATGTGACACTAAAATATTACACAAATTAATATTTTGCTGTGATGGGTAAGCAAATCTACAGTTTCACTGAAATGGATTGTTTTCCATTAGCTTTACTCTTTCTTAGCAAATGAACAAAGGCAGTAGAAAACTGCAAGCTCAGACACTTTAAGACTTTATTAACCACACAATTACTTATGGTATTTGTGAAGAAATGAGAAGAGACATCCATAGAAAATGCCAAATAACCTTAAATTATTCCAACACTTACCTATATGGTCCATCTCTCTCCAACACCACATTTAGTTAGATTTATACCTGCAGTACAGTAATACCAAAAGCTTTTAATTTCATTGTGTTGCATAAAATTAGTTGCAGTGCTTTTCATCATCTCATGTTATGAATGATGGAAGGGGACAGACGCAGTATTTAAAATGCTGACTGAATAAACCTCATGAGTTATTACAGCCACATATTGCAGGCAGAAAAGAAAAGTAGGGCTCAGACTGAGAGACCTTACTCAAACTTAATTTTGGAGACTGTAATGCAACATGTCTTATTTGCAGCTGTATAAAAAGGCGAGATATATGTCCTCCAAACTTGGCCTCTGACACACTGGTCAAATCCCTAGAGATGAGCAAAGGGATTTTTTTGAATAAGATTATCAACATATTTAATGTTCTGAATCTGTACACATCATAAGAATAAATTCCAGCATTTAAGGGATTATTTAAAACATCTGGTCTCTCCTTTGGTTTGCAGAGCCCATGTTTGCCTTGCAGTTGTTGATCCCAAACACTAAAGCAGACGTGGGAGCTCCAAACCCCAGTGCCCAGGGCAGTGCTGCCCACACTGGGCTCCCTGGGGAATGTGGACAAAGCCAATTTTTGGCACCCAACACTGCAAGAGCCATGAGAGACAGTGGGGGCTGAGGTGGAGGAAAGTGCTCCAAAATAGCTATTTCAGTAAAATATATGAGGTTCCCACAGAGTCAGAATTAACACATTTAACTGTCTTTTTCCTGTGGAATTTTAATTATTACACTTTTACAAGCTCTTGTGACTCATAAGCAGCATTATTGCATATAGACCATATAATACTACTAAGTTGTTAGGATGTTCTACATTAAATCATAAAAAATAAATGCAGTTGCTCTTTCTTACTGCTTGATGCAACTTTTCAAGTGCCCTCTTTGTGTGCAGGAACAAAATCCTATCAGATTTAGATTTCAGAATCACACAATAAAGAATTTATAAAATAAAATAAAATAAAATAAAATAAAATAAAATAAAATAAAATAAAATAAAATAAAATAAAATAAAATAAAATAATATATATATATATATATATACACATATATATATATACACACACATATATACATACATACATACATACATTCTGCCATAGAATATATAGCAGAATATATATATATATATGCATTCTTTTTCTCATCATTGATGAGGGGGGAAAGAAAATCAGCAAGTTGTTGAATCAAAAATTTTTAGGTTTAGTCATAATATCCATGCAGGATGTCACACATTCTGTTGATTAGACACTGGGAAAGGGCTGGTGAATCCAAGCATCATTAAACTTAGTAATAATATCCGAGATAGTAACCCTTCAAAAATTATTATATCAGTAAAAGCAGAAATAAAACCAGCAGCCCTGTTTGCTTCATCCCAATCTACCAGAAAAACCACCTATCCGTCTCAAGAATGTGAATATATAATCTGTCAAGATACAAGAGATCATGTCCAAATTATTGGTTTTGATTAATTTCCTTCTGCAGCAAGAAATCTACAGCTTGTATACATTGACCAAGTCCCACAGGCCATTCGTATTTGCAATTCTTTTTTCTCAAGTAACGTCTCATGTACCGTCGTGCACAAGTGATAAACGGCACTTGTCAAACACCCAATTGGCAATTCCCTTTTTGACTTTAAGGGTCACACTGCAAGAACCTGGAGTAAAATTCCTCAGAAAACTCTGCCAGCCCTCTATTCCATTCTCAGTTACATTGGTGTAATTCAGACAAGGAGAAATCTAAATCTGTTGTGAGCAGTATGAAAATGATACTACTGTGAAACACCCACATGCACCAAGCTCTATTCAACACTCCGTGCTCTATTTCAGGGATTCATGGTGGGAAAAGTAATGGGGGGGTGTCATCAGTTCTGAAGATAATGTAAAAGCTATATACATGCCACAGACAAAGACTTGGCAACAGTATAATGCAGATATCTATGCTGAATCTTTAGAAAAAGAAAAATGCCAAATCTAGCATAAGCTGCATGTTGCTGGAAGGTTGTCACTAACCTCATTATAAAGGCTGATACCTGCAAAGCCCAACTTTCCTCAGTAAAGGAAGCTGTGGAGCTTAAACTGTGACCTTTTGGGGCATTTTTCTTATAAAGGCCATTATTTTGTGACGACATTGAAAAATCGATTGGTTCATCTGGTCGCTTAAAATGCATTTCAACTGATATCACATGGACCAGGATATCTTTGTCAAATATTGTTAAAATCCCACTGTTTTCTAGGAACCATAATTGATGAAGTGTGAAAGAACCAGTTCCCTCAATTCTGTCTGATTTCTCATTAACTTATTTCTTTGGCTGTTTGGCAACTGCCCAGTTCATCAGTGGTTGTGTTATCATGCAAAGTCAAAACCTACAGGCTGAAGTTGCCAAGAAAGGTTTGAATAAGGAGGTGGGAAAATAGGCAGAAAGAGCCTTTGTTCTACACCAAAATTAAATTAAACTAAAACACTAATGTACCTGAAAGTAAATTTTCTCCTCATGCCTTTCTCATAGAAACCTTCAATATCTGTGAAACACAACTTGGAACATAGCTTTGCATGAGATGATTAGTTTTCTAAATTGAAAAACAGTTTTTTGTCTTTGTTTCTTCATTTTCTAGTATTATTTCTAGCAGTAGTTCAACATAACAGATTGAGTATGTAAACTGAAAAGAAAATTACAGATATTCTCACTCCTGAAAAGATGTAAAACAAGTATTTCATGTAAAGAGTAACACTCATGAGGGCATAAATATCAGTTCTGTGAAGATGCACAGACAGTATATTCAGGGAACTTGCTGTGTTACTAAGAAACCTCTTCATTAAAGGGACACATTTGTTTGAATTAGACTCTGCCAGTTGAACACAAAGTCTTCTTCCTGAGAAATCCCCTTCATTTCCTGACATTTGTAAAGTGCTATAAAACGCTAATTGGTCTCATCAGCAAACAATTAACATTCTGTTCAGTTTTATCCTGAATGCAAAAATTATAATAGGAAATAAAATGTCATACAGCAAAGGGATAGCTGAAGACTATAACAAGAGGCAATCAAACCTCCTTTTAGAGGTTCAGTTTACCTGCACATTACCAGGGAAGCATCCCTTCCAGTTACCCACAGCCTTGGCATCCAAAACCAATGAACATTCCTGCTTCTGACAAGCTGTCTCTGGCCAGCAAAGTCTGCTGCTGAAAAAAAAAAATTAACATTCTAATATTCTAATAAAAAATCTCTTTGTTTACTTTTCTTTAATCTCTGTGCTCTACCATTTCTTGCTAACCCACAGAGAGGCCTCAGCTCATCACCAGTTTCTTCTTTGCCCCAAACTTTGCTCCCTCTTGTATTAATAAAGTCAAGTCTAAAGTCAGTCATTCCTCTCTCCACCACCAAACCTTGGAAAGAGAAGCCTGTCTGCTCTAGTGAGTTTTAGTACAAGATGCCTTTCATAGCTCTGCAAGGCCAAATGCTGCAGAGTTCAAGCACAACATGGTATTTGAATTAAACTAACATGTAAAAACATTTCTGGATAAAAAATATTTTATTGCCACCAATTAAAAACCATAAACATACTTTGAATCCAATTCAATATATTTCTTATTTGTCCCTGATTCTCTCTTGTTATTATTATTAGAAGGCATAAATTTCCAGCAAGGCTTGTGCTTGACAAGGCTCCATTATTTGCACATGACAAGGTTTATCAAAAACAGTTGGATTTTTATGGGGAGTCTTTTATGTTTCCTTCATAAAATATAAATAAATGAAAAGGATTAGATGGAGGAAGCAGAGTATAATTCATCACCAATGTGAAGCAGAAGGAGCAGGCTGCAGATGGATGAACTGAAGAACAACATGGTGACTGGAAATCGTTCTCTCCCAAATGTGGGGGAGCAAAGAGCACAATAAAAAAACATTGACTTCTCTTGCCATTTCAAGGTGTCCCTAAATGCACAGTCCAGAATCTTCCTGAAATGCAAACCCACACACAAAACAGTAGTACAGTTGTTCACTTTTTTGACTGATATTTTTTCATGGCTAGAAATAAACTAAAAGACCAGAAACCTAAAATTAAATTTGCTTCCTGCAGTTAAAGGACAATTAGGAGGAAAAAAACTCTTAAGGTGGTAGTGTCTTGCTTTGTTCACCATCACCCTCATGTCAGTCAGAAAAAAATCCATTAAATTGCCTTGTATTCCCATAAAAACTGGTGGTGGAGACTACAGCCCACATTTTTTCTCAACCAAACCTAAAAAGTCATCCTGCAATCCTAAAGCAAGCCCATGGGATTACTTCTGCCTCACACATATGCTGTGCCACATGAAGAAACTCCAGGAATGAGGTTGTTCTTTTACACAAGGTAATGGCATATACAAATTAGGCACATGATAATTATGTTTATTTGGAAAGAATTTACAGAGCAAGACACAGAAGTCTGATAAGCAAAATGGTCACAAGAATCAAGTATTGAATGGCTCCAAAATCCACCTTTTCAAGCCCAGTCCCATCTTTCCAGCAGAACTGAATTTTTGTTTCTCTTGAAACTCTAAAACGTGGGTTTTCACTTTTTGTCCAACTCAGAATGAAAATATTTTTGCATATGGTAAAAATTCTAATGTTTGGTTTCAGTAAGGTGAATACAAAAACCAACACACACACTAAATATTTCAATATAGCAGAAAGTCAAGATACCTTATTATCAAAAAAAGAGTCAAGATATATTTATAACCATCTATTTATGCACATTTTCCTGCTGAATTTCACCAAAGTTGTTATGTCTTCATGGATCATTTCTCTTTTGGTGAAACTTCAGTGAAAAAATTCTCAAAATGCTACAGCTTGAAGAGGGCATTTCCAAGAATTTTCCTGAAATAAAAGCTGATGGTCATCATAGTTATTTAGAGTGGAAAGCATGCAGCTCTTACATGAAATTGCTATGCAAATCCCTTTGCAGATGAATTATGAACACACTATGTAACATTAAACCATTATGGAGTTCTACATATTTTCTCCAAAACAAGTAAAAAGACCCTCCCCTAAGCTGATCTCTTACTACCTTACCTATAGAAACTTCTGGTTTTTATCTATATGAGGTGTGTCTTTCTTCCCACACCTACACAGGACTCTGCTTGTCAGTACTAAATCTGTTTCCAGCAACAAAGGAGTCGAGGGAGAATGTCCTTAGAGACAAAGTGAATTATCCAGAAGAAGTATGAAAGCTTAAGTTAAAATAATGGCTTACAGAATGATGGGTACAAGATGGAAGGAGACTGTCTCAAGGAGATAAATTTTGCTAACAGTTTTTCCACAGTGAATAGGTATATATTATATCTAAACAACCCTCTGATTCAATTGTGTGAGAGCTGCAGTAGAAATCCAATACAGAAATATTTTCTGGCACTTTTACATCACATGTTCAAAGCAGGAGTTAAACCACAAGTGTTAATGTGCAAGCTAAAGGAAAAATTTAAAGATTTTATTGCTATATTTTAGAATTAGCTCAGAAAGAACTAATGTTTTCTTCTTCTCTTCATTTTAATATAGTCATTTTAGATCTGGATCTTACAAGTTTTATACTTGGGATTTGCCATACAAGCAAAGCTGAGATTGCATTAGGGTTTGCAGGATCTGTGCATTACATTGCAATTTCTTCATACGCTTTTCTACCAGTGCTAAAGAGAGAAATAATTAATGGGACATAGGAGAGATTCAGGTGCCATTTAAGGTAAACTCATTCCCAAGGATTTCTTTTGATGCAGGCAATGTAGCATTGCACTACATTGACTAACTAAATCTCTGCATTAATCAAGTCTATCTTTTATTCATGGGTCTGAACATTTTCATTTGTTGGAAATGAATTGTGACCTCCTGGTACCTCTCCCTCTCCCAGGCCATGTACTAAGTTGTTGGATAGGCCATGATTTAAACAAGTTGCACAAATCTGACTCAGATGATGATAGAATCTGACCAAATAGCCTTTTCATTTGTCTTGGACTGTTGACTAAATCTTTGGCACACCCTGTGCTGGATTATAGCATGGATCAAAACAGAGGAAAAAAAATGGTGCTATGAAATGATATTTCAATCTATGGGAGAGCACCTACATCTGATCTGCAGACATGCTGGTTATAAACACATGGCAAAACCCAGCTCTAGGCAGTATGGGAAGGCTTTCCTCTGTGCCATACACAAAGGCATCAGCATCACACTTATTCTAATTTCTCCTTCTGATCATTCAAAAAAACATGATGCTGCTACCCTTTAGCCCCTCTTGCTTCTGGATGTAGAGAAATTATTTTCATGAAATCAAAATTAATGAACTCACAGAGTACTGATATTTAAAGCAACATTCAGTGAAGACATATTAGAGGTATTAATGGCTGCAATCTGGGACTCATTCCCATTCAAATGAAGCAACTAATTAATTGAGAGAAGTCAGCAGACAGAGTCCAGCAAGAAATAATTATTATTCTACAGGTGACTAGAGCTGTCCTTGTGACTCTTTAATAAAGGAGGGACCTCAGTCACCATCTCTAGTTTCAGCCTCTGCTGACATTCTGTATGTCAAGAAAGTGCCATATGTGATGTCTCTGGAACATCTGGGATCCCTAGGGCAGGGAGTGAAATGCAGAAGTGACAGGGGAGAGCTGATTTATGCACTTCCTCTCTCCCTTGCACTAGAAATTAACAGATTGTGCCCATTCCTCACCTTGTACCAGGGGCAGATACCAATCACTGAACCACCAAAAGAAGGAACAGAGGAGTAAAGTTAAAGCAGAGCAAGCTCAAGGCTCCTCTGTGCTCTGCACTGAGATTTGCCACAGCAAGAAGGTGTTAGGTAAAAAGAAAGGTGTTATAGCATGGGCAGAGCATGTTTGAAACACAGTGGAACAGAGAAAAGGTCAGGCAGAATTAAGAAGACAAAAGAAACATAGAGACAATTGGACAGCTACTTCTGTCACCAAAAACAACTGGAAGGGATCAGTTCTGAGGAGTTACAGTTAAACCAGTTGGGTTTTTTAATTTGAATTCAGCTGAAGAGGCTTTCCAGAGCCAGCTCAGTGCATTGCACAAGACAAGCATTGCAATTCCAGGGCAGAGGACAGGGGCTGATCCAGTTTGTGCAAGCTCTCCTTAGACACATGGACTCATTGCTTAACAGGACCAACCAGACACACGGGGAGCAGGCTGCAGGTGCTGCACACACACCATCATCACCTGCTCAGAAGGCTTTTGCTATCTCTGCATAACTCAGTTCATGTGCAGCTGCACATGGCCCCTCCTGTGCCCCTCCTGCCACACTGGCAAGAAGGTCAGCTAAAAACAAGCAGGGCTCAGAGCAGGAAATCTGAAAGCTCCATAAAAATGATTGTCCTGTGAGCTGAGATCCTCATAGCTCAGTCTGCCACAGGAAGAATGTGGAATAACTTTTGCACATTTCAGAATCCTCATCACATCAATGGCTTTGTTACACACCAGGATGAGCCACCCCTGAGACAGCCTCTCTGTTTGAGGCTGTGATTTGTCACTGCTTTCATTCTTAATAACAGGTTCACAGATTGAATCAGGGAATACAGAAAAATATCTCACACCATCTGTTTAGAAGGTATATTTCACACCCTAGGGCTGATTCAAGAGCTAGTAAAGAGGTGACAGCTTTAGTCTAGCTCTTAAGATCTTCCTGTATTGCTTTAATGGTAACCAAATGCAGCCCTTAGCTCCAGGATTTTAAATGCAGAGGTGAGAGTCATTTAATATGGCTCAAATACTTCCCCACTAATCACACAAGGTATCATTTATTCCTTGCATAATCTGTTATTTAAAGGAGATCCCTTATCAGCTGGTGCATTGTCATGGGCAGGGTGGGAATCCTGTACACTCTAAATCAAATCTATTTGTTTGTACTGAAAAGGAAATGCATCTGAAAATACTACTAATTATTGTTATTATTATAATAGTCATCACCATCATCCTGCTTACTGAGAAACATAAAATAACATATTCAATTACTTAGAAATACCAAACCACCAAACTCAAAGAAATAAGTAAGAACAAGGAACTAATAAAAAAAAATCCGTAAGATAATTGATCAGAACATCACTATTTTCTGTCCAGAAGAATTGCTCTTCCTCTCTAAGGATTGATTAACATTTTGCAAATTTTGTACAGAGCTGTATTTGGTCTGTGAACACATTTCCATAACCTGAAAGTGTGTTTTTAAACAAATGAGCTGTGGTTATTTTCATTAGCAGTCTGTTAAACTGGGATCATTTGCCAGAATAACAAGAAAATATTTGATTTAGGACAGTGATTGTTCACCTTGGAAACACAGTTGTGTGCTAAAGACATCCAGTCATGGCAAAGTCATCTGTCCCAACAAGACAGCTTGCTTTGCATATTGCTCCTACTCTAAATGTGCCAAAGGCACTTCTGAACAAAACAACCTGAGTCCAAGAATCTCTGTTCTACCAAGAGCCACAGCAATGCTCAGCTTCAAATGAGGGCAGATTTGATTTATTGATGCTCTGTCTGCCAGACAGAAGCTGTACAAGAGATAGCTAACATAGAAAGCTTTGAAAAATATTCTTCTTAAAAGCAAGCTTCCAGGAGGGAAGTAAAAAAAAAAAAAAAAAAAAAAAAAAAAAGAGAAAAAAGCCCTATAATTATAGATGTTCAATTAAAAATTTGTTCAGGTAACCCTTTGCAAGCTACTGAGCAGCTTTTCCACAGTGACTCAGAAATCTGCCATTGCAACTTGCCCACTCCTACAAAACCTCTTCTACACAGGTAAACTTAAGGGAAGGTGCAATTGGTTCAGAGCATATTCTACTCAGAGTTTGGTTTGGAATCTGACAATTAATCATCCATATAAGCCTGTTGAGCAGAGTGCTGCTTTCATTGCCTCCTCTTTCTCTGAAACCTGACCTAGGACAGCCCCAAAGTAAAGCAACTCCAATTTAACCGCAGCAGTATCACCCTGCTGCTCATTTATACAAGTTTGTATGGGCTTGCTTGGAAGGCTGTGTTCATATATCAAGCCTGGAGACTTGGCTTAAGAAGACACATAAATAAATGGCATGTGGCCCCCCAACTTTTGGCTGGAGGGAAACCATCAAGTGCTTTGAAGTTTCTTTTAAAATGTAGAAAGCAGTACCTGATTCAAAGTGCAAATATGCAGATTAGAATTCCTCAGGTATTAAGCTCTTCTGGCTCACAAATTGTTTGTGTTTGAATGCAGTCTAAAGGAAAGGAAAATAAAAAGAGCTGTACCACAACACTTTTTATGACACAATTTTGGAAACCATTCAAAATTCCTGGGCTTTCCACCTCACAAGGAGTCCTTTTAGCATATGTTGGAAGCTGTTGTTTGATATCAGTAGATTTTATGCTAATTTTCTGCAAAGAACAAACTGTGTAGTCATAATTTTTACAAGAATTTTAATTACCTGTCAAATTACTTTGTGTTTCACCTAGGGCAGGTGTGAGGGTATTTTTTTACCTTAATTTTAGTGCTGTTTTCAAATTTTGGTTGCCACCATTTAAGAAATGTTAATGATGCTACTGAGCACTCAGACACTGAGCTTGTTTAAATTATTACAGCTCAGTTGATTTCTGCACTTCTACTGATTTACAGTTACTGAGGACCTTTAGATCCTGGCATTGCAATTTATTAATCTTGGCTATAGATTTTATTCCATACATTCAGCTGTTTAGAAGTACTTGCACTGTCAAGTGAAAATGCAGGTTGATGCAGTGGATGTCAGTCAATATGAAAATTAATTTCCACTTGCATTCAGTGCTACACCACTTTGACCACTGGTTTTGTTTTGGGTTTTTTTGGGGGAGGGGTTGGGTTGTTTTCTATTTTTAATATGAACACACACAAAAAGGTGAACCTCAGTTTAAACCCTTCAAGTCTGCAACCAAAGAATGAACAGGGCATTACACATGGCTGCAGCTATCAAGCTCTAAACTCACTGGTTTTGATTTGCACACTCCTACACTTGGAGTGTCAGCCTAATCTGTAATTTTAGTAAAAAATCATCATACAATGAGCTCACAACTGAGGCAGTGTATTAAAAAATTGAGTAGATAAAGGCTTTGGAGGGATGTAAATGCCATCTCATTTTAGGAAAAGTCCTAAACATTCAGTTTCATCCTCATTTCTAGTTTCATCCTTGTTCCTAGTTCCATCCTGTTCCTGGTTTCACCCTGTGTGACTCATGCAGAGATGAGGGGTTGGCCTCAAGCAGGACATCTGATCTGTGCCATGAGTGTTGGGTCATGATTCCAGTCCCCAGGACAGAGCCCATGGCACTGACCAGTGGCCACAGCCTCTGTTCCCTGCCCACTGATCTCACATGAAATGGGAATTCTCCAGGGCAGGGCCACCAAACCTTCCCAGATGAGTCTGAGTTTTAATGGCAGGTGTAGGCCACCTGTATGACACAATTACCTATGAGAAAATTCCTCTTTATTTGCAGGAAGTAGAGGAACAACACAGAACTCTGCTGAGCAAAACAGTGAGTCATCTGAAATAACAAGACATGTAAAGACTGTTGGCTAATAATTCTGCGTGAAACCCAGACTTTCTTGAAATGGTCAGCTAAAAACATCATAAGATAAATCAGTATAGCCTAAAGAATATTAGTCTTCTGGGATTAAAAACAAATCAGAGATTTTACCATCAGGGGAAAAATTTAAAACAATTCCCCTGAAATATTCATAAGAATGGGACATTCTTGGCAATGATATCAAATGTCAATGATAACTTCCCTTTCACATCAGGCTAGACTGAAAATGATGGTGACTTTACTCTTTTACTCTCATCAAGTAATGAAAGAGTTCAACTAGAAAAGAAAATAAGCCATTCAATGTGAGGTGCTGTAAAATCATTGATTTGAGTCTGGCAGAAGAAGGATTTGAATATAGGTACCTGACAAGTAAGATAAATGTTTTACTTGAAAGGTTAAGGAGGAATAATGTACGAACATTTCTTCTGGAGAAAAGAAAGCAGAGTTTTGATGAAAATATTTGAACAAAATTTTTGGTCTAGAAATATAAATTTTCTAACCCTAAAAGACACCCATCCAACCCCTAAGCCCCACATTCTTTCACTGTTTTCATTAAATCTTGAGAAATGTCCAACTAACTCCAGTTCTGAAACACCAGAGCACACAAGGCAATTTACTTGCCAGTGAATTACCTTCTGCCAGCCTGAAAGCTCAGGTGTCAGTGCTTCTGAGTGGAAACACCTACTGCTGAAGGGCCAAGACCAGACAAAGAAATTGGGTCTTTGAGTCTTCCAGTTTGAAGCCTTTTTCTTGTGTCTTTGTCTCAAGAGCTTCCCTACCCTATAAAAGGTGGAAATCATCAAAGACTGGGATGATTCAGGTAGGGAGGAACCAGCCAATGCTGGCACTTGGATGTGGACAGTGAGTCTGTAAGATTTCTGCCTCCCTTATTGCCTCAGCAGAATGTCATTGCATTATTGGCTTCTGTCAGAAAAGGCAGGTATTAATTATCATGTATCAATCAAGGCAGAATTCACTTTTATCATCACAATTAGCTTTTCTAAAGAATATTCACAGTTATATCTAATGTTTTAAGTCTGCAGATGAAAGCTGGAGAAAGCAATTATTTGTCTTGTCCTTTTTGTTGATTTCAATTTCTTTATCTCCAGCTTAGGAATAATAGCCTGCAGCAGGCTGTGGTAATATAAAATGTATTGGTTCCCCCAGTGCAAGGATATTTCTTTTAAGAAGAGCAAAAACACCAGGAAGAATGTGCTCAGCAAAGAAACAATGACTCTGGGTGAATGTGTTGGTGTTTTTAAGCAGGGCCTGACATAATCTGGTGCTAAAGATACACGCAGTATGTTGTGAGTGGGATTTCATAACACAACTTCAAGATCAATGAAGGCAATTACCCCTTTTTCTGAAGGCATCAGAAATCCTGGTAGAGAAAACATTTCTAATGTAAGCAAAAGAGTTATGGAAAGGATCAGACAAAGTCCAGATGGATTCCTAAAATGTTGGTTTTTTTAAGAAAATTATCAGAAATTATAATTTCAGAATGATACAAAAATAGGCCTAAAAGCTGAACAATAATAAACTTCACTTTTTAGAATTAGATAATTTCAGGGGACATTGGTTAGAAAAGTGTAAAGGGCTTGAAAAACTTCTTTCACCACTTTTAGAATCTGGGAACAGTTTTGTGAGAGATGCCCCATATCCCCCTCTGTGGCAAGCCCTGCCCTGCCTGCTGGCTGTGCACTCTGGCACCAGCTCTGCATCTTGTAAACAAACTGTTGTACCTAACAGGTATTTGGACTTTTGTTACTACCCCTAACCAGAGTGCATATGAATTTGGAACAAGCATTTTAAACCAGCTTCTTTCCCCTTCCCCAGGGAAGGCACAAAGCTGCATTTTGCCCTCTCTGCTCAGGGAAGATGCAGGAATTTTTGATATGTGGACAGTCTGGCTGTTCTATTACTGTTGTCAGAGCCACGAACAATTTTTTCACTCTTCAGTTTTCTCACCCTCCAGGTGAGATTTTCCTGTCTCTCCCAAAGCTCTGCAACACAAGAGCTGTGATGGCAGTTTATTTTACTTTGGCTACCTTTAGTCCTCAATCTGCATAAATGTGACCAAACAGTGAAAATGTGTGTTGTCCTCTGGAACCCATGAGGGTCTGCTGGAGCTCTTCTTTTATTTCTATCAGTTTTAGATGAATAACACATTAGTCAGACTTCCATGCCTCCCACTGTCATTCACACCTTGCCCTCCCAGAGCTCCTGCTGTGAGGCAACATGGCAGAAGGAAATATAGGTATACTCACATATCATGTTATCACAGTACAATAGTGCAAAATTAAAGCAAAATGCTGTCATTTCAAACTAAATTAATTTAAACAAAAAGAGCTGGCAGCATGATGTAAAGATAAAATCAGACTGGAGCATAAGAAAGTTTGAGCTGTATCAGACTGTGGGTGCTCAGTGAAAGGTAGCAAGGAGAGAGCAGACACCAATTAATCCTTCCCCAATATACCTCCAGCCTACTGCAGTTGTTGGATATATTTTACCAGTAATAATCTCTTTAAATGAAATGCTGTTCTACACTTAGAGAGACACCAGGAAAATATAGCAATAGCAGTTTGACCCTAATTATTTCAAGGAAACCCCAAGAGAGACCTCTGCCATAGGACACAATGTCAAATATGCACAGGAGGGAAGGAAGATGGGGAGAGGTTAACTCATTTGGGCACAGCTGACACAACTGGGTAACTTTTAGACCAATCCCATCCATCAGCTCAGCACAAGGGCACACTGAAGATATGTGTGTCTATCCCCAGCACTGTATATCTGTCTTAAAAACTGCACTCAATCCTTCCATTTCCTTTGCAGACAAACCACTCAATTTTCTCACACTGAGGAATAAACACAGGCTGTGCAGCCTCTCCCTGTGTATTTCTCCCTGTTTTCCTTCCCATCCATGCTCAGAGCCAGGAGGAGCCTCAGCTAACCCTGCAACATGGTCATGCATGAGGCAACCTCTAGTCAAATTCCACAATGCAATAGCAGGATGTTTGACTCTTCCTTCCAGTCAGGACATTGTAGCCATAATTGTTACACATTACCCTTTCCAATACAAATCACTACCAACCCATGTTGCCCAGGGGAAAAGTTTTGGATAGAGAATCTCCAATATATCTGCCTGTACTTATTGCCATTGCAAAGTTCACAGTGAGAGGAGGAGGCCAGAGCACCTCTGAGGGCTCTCAGGGCTGGTTGCACAAACATTAATGAAATCCCATTAATCACAGCCCCAGCCATCGCAGGCTTGTCAGCACAGGAGGTTGCAGACTAACCACAGCAGGTAGAGAGGTTAGAAAAACATGTCACAAGAAGGTACATGTATGACCTTTCCTGAGTCTGCAGTGTTGGTCAAAATATTTTTGTGCTGTGGCTAAACCGGAGATGGGAGGAAAATGCCATGGGGAGAACATCTGCAAAACTCAAAATGACACAGTCCAGGGAATTTCCATGGTTCCACTCTCCACCTTTCAAAGACTTGAATGGGAAGTATTTCTCCATCCACTTTGCCAGGCAGGTAATTATTTGTACTCCTCAGTACCCATATTAACTGCACTTGCAAAGGAACATGGTTTTTTAAAGTATTTTGCATGCAAAGTGTGGCAGAGACAGATATATTTCTCACCACCAGCATTAAAGCCCAGGTAAAAGTCTTACAAGCAGGAACTACAATACCACGATGGGCAACAGCTTTACTTTTGTCAGTCTTCTCTGCAGTGCCTGTCCCAGCTGGGGCAGACACAGCAACCCTACACCTGCCCCCAGGGCCCAGGAGATCTGGCACCTGATAAGGTTTCACTGCTCACTCTGGGCTCAGGTTCACTCAGGTGCACTGGTGTGTATTCACCCACAGTCAGCAGATATTCCAGCACAGCCTAAACCAAAAGCACACTCCTGGCCTCTTGTTACTATTCTGGACACCTCATTATCCTGAAGGAATTTAGTATCTCTGGAGCAGATCTGGCAAAGAAGGGAAGCTTTTACTGTTCTCCTGTGCCAGATAAAGGGTCCTGGAAGCTGCTCACAGATGCAGACTCGATCAGATAGAAGCTGCACCCCTGTCCCAGGTTTTCCCTGACAAACACAAGCAGATGTAGATGACTGATTGAGAGTGTAATTTAATACAAAGTCTCCTTCCTAATGTTCCCATAACAATATTTGAGGGCCAGTTTAGAAGCTGTGTAGCATAGAGTTGTGAAGTCACACAAAGACTATTTTGAGAGCCTGAAAGAGGCTTGATTTTTCTGTACAACAAGTCAAAAGTAGGCATTTTATAGCAAATATGAGTTTCTGGGTTTGTATCTCAATATATTACAAAGTTGGCTTCTTTTCTTTTTCTATCAGAATGGTCTGTGGTTTTCTTCTGTCCCTAAGCACCCATATCCTGAAAACCTATAGAAAGAGTTATGCACATTTCCTCCCATGTATATTTACAGTGGGAAAAGAGTATAGTGAAATCTAAGATTGTGAGGAAAATATATGTTTCTGTAAACCATGTTTCTAAGTTGTTGGGGGACTTTGTTAACAAGAGACAATGCTCAAATTTTTTGTTTTTCAAATTTATTGTGATACAACTTCTTTTGGTTAAAAAGGCCAAATACACAGATTTTTTTTGGTACAAACTTTCAAGTGATCATTCAATAACATCTCAAAAAGAAATAGAAAGGCTGCGTTCAAGAACATGCACAAATGAATTCAGTATTTCATATGGGATGCAAAGAGAAAGAGAGTAATTTGTAAACTGTGAGATAAAAAAAGATATCAAGAGAAGAGGGATTGCCTTATATAACAAGCTTTGATTGTAAATAAAATGTCTGGGCAGGATATTTAACTGTAATAAATTGGCTGTTTGGCCCTTTGCTGACATGTCTTTTCAGTTTTATTGACATTAGCTATATTTGTATGGAACTTTATTGTATGGGAAAGAGTTTCTCATTTGGAATTTGAAAAACTAACAGTACAAACATCTTGAAAGCACAGAAGATGGTGTTGGAGAGAGACTGAGAAGTCAAGAAGAGCTCTCTTGTATGCAAGAAAATCGCAGAGAAGACAGGAGATGGAATGTAGATATATTTAATTGCATTTCAGGTGGGATCAGCATTCTGCTAGATTTCTTTTAGTGACCATTTGTAATGCAGTAAGAAAGGGGAGGAGGAAGAATGAACCCTCTCCGTATTGAATTATTGTAATCCGAGTCACCAGTGAAACCAAAGGATTAGACTTTGACTTTAGCTAGGAATGACATTCCTTCCATCCAGCCCTAGCATTCACCACTAAATGAACAACAGCTCTGCCCTCAAATTCCAGGAATATGGAAGCAGTTCATCAACCAGGGTCTGGAACAAGCCTAAATGTTACATAAAAGACTCAAATAACTTTCCAGTCTGCTCCATTCAGCTCCTCAAGCAAATTTAGTTATTTTCATATTCTTTTCCTTCTTGGCTATTCCTAGTTGAATTTTTCCCCTTCTCATGTTGAATCCTTCTGTTTTCACCTAACAGGGTTCAAGAACCTACCCAACACTCAGACTTTTGGGAGATGTGGTCCTTGCAGTAATTCAATGAAGCTCCAAGATGGAAAACCTGCCCTTTCCACTCTGAATTTCACTCCACAGGGCTTTTACTTGAAAATCTGCCATTGCAGAATGGAAAGACCTGTCCATTTAGGGAAGAGGTTGTGGCATATGCCTGGTGACACCTTTCTCCAACCAGGCTGACACAAGGTAATCACACATCCCCACTCTCCAGGTGTGGTCTCACTTGGACCATGGCAGAGCTCCTTCCTGTCCAGGATTTTAGGTATTTTCTCATCTTAGAGATGATAATTCTCATGGCAAGATTAAGGAAACAATGGGAAAATCTCAACACTCCAAAGCACAAAAGAGAATATGCATCAACACATTTGGGAAGAGATCAGTGCTACTTCAGTGGGTCCTGTGTCACAGCAGCTTCAGTTCCTAAAATTAAATATTAGGGGCCTGGACAGATTAGAAAAGACTTATGGGGGGAAAGGGATCTAATGACTAGAATTTCTATCTTTCTTTCTTTCTAAACCCACACTTTTTCCTTGCAAACAGGATGGTTGGAAATTTATCCCCAAATGTAGTAAGCACATGAAATCCATAGCCTTTAATGTGCAAATTCTATACTGCACAAGGGAATAACTAATGAGCCACTATTTTAATGAATCAAGTTAAAATGGCAAGGTGACATATCTCATTTAGGGGAATGAATTCTTAATGTCACTGTAAGATGAGCCCCTCCTTCCCCTCTGAAAGGAAGACAGCATTGGTTTGGGTTAAAGTCCTGCCTTTTTCATGTTTGCTGCAGATTTTCCACAGTCCTTGAGAGCTCTCCATGGATCACACACTTCTGAAAAACGATGGCAGCTTTTGATCAGGGAAGTTACTGAACTTTAGACAAAGCCAGGAATTACACAGCAAAGAAATATGAACAGAATAAGCCCTGCCATGGGTGCCCAAAACTCAGAGGGAGCAGGGTGGGCACAGAGCTGCCTGGTGACATCTCTGCAGCCAGCAAAGGCTGCTGGCCCCCAGAGAGCAAACCTCCTTCATGATCTCTCTGCACCTCCCATTTCTGCTGCCCAACATTTCCTGCTACCAAACACCTCCACACATCCCCCTGCCACGAGCTGCTCCTCACAGGACAGTTCCTGACCTACAGCTATTCCCAGAAGCAGGTCTTCACTCCCCAGAATGGTATTCTGTGTCTGATCTCTTCATGGTTCGAAGAAAATCTTTAAATCCATGGTGAAAAACAATCATCACCCTAATCCTTCCCCTCTCTTGGCACGTTTTTAAGCTGTACTGGGAGTGGGTGGTGGGGAGTTGGCAGCAGGGCTGTGGGGCTGCTTGGCCCTCAGGGAATTTGGTTCTGCCCATGAGAAAAGGCAGTGAGGACAGGGTGGAACCTTGCCTGCCAGCCAAGGAAAATATGTGAGAAACTTCTTCTGTCTGACCCTGAGCATTACTCAAGACAATGATCTGCCCAGTTAATTAACCCAGAAATCTGAAAGGATCTGCACTAAATTCCTGCACACCGCTGCTCAGGCTCCCGTAAATTCTTGATTCACATTGGCAGGTCTGATCCAAATCCCAGTAAAATCAATATGAATCCTTCTATCAACTTCCCTGCACTTTCTGAGTCATTTCAAAGCTCTACTGACCACACAAGTTTTCTCAAAGCAGTATTTAAAGAAAAAGGGTATTTATACCATTACACTTTCAGTCTCCCACCCCCAGTAACTACACAAGATTACCACAAAAACCTACATCATGCAGTTTACTGAGCTGCTATCAGACCATCATTTGCTTGCAGACAATATTGCAAGAAACAGGAACTGATTCAGTAAATTTTAATATTTCTCTTCCAGTCCTGGCTGGTTAGCACAACTCTGAGCAGCCAGTGATGGACAGGACACCCAGTGCCCAGCAGGCACATGTGACTGTCACTGACTGAAGGAAAACAATCCTTCAGGATTGTGTGAACAGTGCTCCAACATGGCAAGGTGCTGTGGACAAGTATTTAAGTAATCTCTGCTGCTGGGAAGTGAAAGAGGCTGGAATCACCTGTCTATGAAAAGGGAGCAGGGAACAGCAAGGCTTTGATATACTGAGGGGGAAGGACTGCAGTAGATAGCTGATAACTTCTTTATGCTAAGCCCACAAGCTACAAAGATTGAAGAAGGGATGAAGGGCCATCTTGGAAATAGGAAAATAATTTATTCATAACCAATTGTCCATTACTGTTCACAAAGAAATTGTCAGAGTCCTAGAGTCCTAAATGTATTCATTATTTCAAATTGTTCCATTTATTTCTTCAGCAAATAAGCTATGTATTCTGAAGGCACTGAAGTTGTGAAATGTGCAATTGACTATTCCATTCACAATCTGCATTGTCTTGGATAGCTGAATTATTTGCATAGTTTAATTACATAACACAGAGCAGGAAAATTGAGCCTTTAATCACCATGAGTAATGCTTACTCAAGGAAGAAGTCCTATTGAAGTCCAAAGAGTAAAGACTTTTCAACATTAGAAAATGAGTCAGAATCTGGCCTTATTCATAGTTTGTGTTCTGAGGTAGTTTTACTCCTTGTTTTTCAAATATGTACCTATCACACACAGTATTTCCAGGGAGCAGCAATAAATGCCTTTTGACTTGCTTAGTCAGCCAGTATAGGACCAATCCAAAACTGAAATGCTGAGAAGAAGGATATTCAACAACTCAGGTTAAGGAAGGAGAGGAGGGACATACCTGTTTCTCCAGAGCCTCTGTGGTCACAAAGTACAAACATTCCTGTTTAAAAAAAAAGAAAGAAAACAAAAAACTACAAAGCAACCAATATTCAAGCTTGTTTTGGAATTTAGATAAATATTGGTAGGTTAAAATAAAGTCTAAAATATTATACAGCAAATGAAAAATAAGACAGAAGTGCACATGATTAGCTTTTAGAACCACCAAAGAAAATTATGAGCTGTTCTGTCATCATTTCTGGAGGTCTTTAGGAAGGATCTAAATTGCTATTGTGGGAAGAGCACTAATAGAAAAAACTACAAACATATGCTAACTTGCTGTGGTTTGTTTGCCAATTAACAACACACCAACACTCCCCAACAAATTAGACAAAGTCAACAAGCAATATTCCTTATTGAGACAAGTGCAGTAAAGGAGACAGCAGCACAATGAGCTGACAGAACCCCTCTGCACCCTGATAACAGTGACAGCACAGATCTGAAGTGGAGCCATGTGCTGATCAGCACAAAGGGCTCAGCTCCAGGGCAGCTGCTGTCAGTGGCACCTAGTTATGGGAGGGCTGAAAGAGAAGGATCTCCAAAATATAGCTTTTCTATGTTTTTTTTTCTTTTTACTTAAAAGAACGTATTTTACTAAAACAGTGATTTTAACAACAAGAAACTCAAACTGATTCAGAATTAGTTTTATCAGACATTTTTGATAGGTGTCTCCAACTTTCCTTGAAAAGGTGAAGTAAAGGTTCAAGCCTACCTTGTTCTATTCAGAGACTGAGCCAAAGCAACTCTAAAAGCAGGTCTAGCCAGTAATTTGAATGTCAAGCTATTTGCCTAACTTCATTATTATTTCAGTTTGTACCTGCTTAGTAGGTACACATCTGATGTACTTGGTTCATTACAAGAGCTTGCTAATAAATAAACTGTTTTAATAATAGAGTTTTGTGTCTAACACTGATTCCCTAAATTTTAGGTTTTGTATTTTTTAGTGTCTTTACTGCCTTAGTGTGTAACTCTGAACTTTATGTAAAGTGTTAGTAACTTCTCTTCACAGTTTAGTTGCACAAAACAATCCTCTTCCATCCCAAGAACCAAGGACACCTTGCAGCTTCAGGCCCAAAAAGTGTAAACAACAGTGAATTGGGGACAGCAGTCTGGGAGGATGGGACTTCATAACCAGAGGTTGAAATTGGACAATTAACCCCAATATGTAAATCGACTAAAACTTACAAAAGTGTGAAAACTCATGACACAGGGTCCATCTTGGTTCCATCTTTGGTGTAGCCATGGCTGAGCTCTTGTACTGCCCAAGGTGTATCCTCTTAATGCCTTTTCATTAATACCTACTTTATTCCTTTAACATTGTCTAGCCTCTGTTCTAGGTAGCCTCTCAAGGCATTAACACTAAAACAAAGTTATCACTTGTATCTTGGACCTTTTATCCTCCTTTTATGTGGAGGATGGAAGTTACTTTTGTGGAGGATTTCACAGTTTCATTTTGTTTTCCTTAGGAAAAAATATGGTGAATTTGCAAACCTTTCCAGTATTGAAAAAAATTGCTCTGGAACAAAATGTTTCAGCATTGATGAAGGATGCCATGCAATAGGAGACAATAGAGGAGAAGAGGCAAAAATATTTTCAACTGTTCAGACCCAGACACTACTCACTCCAAAGCATTGAGGGAATGTGGGCTTTCTGGTGGCAGCAGTTTTGTTTTTACTTTAACATATTCCATCTCTTAGATTAAGCATTCAGACTTCAGGTCTCTGAATCCTTCAATTAAGTTTGTGCAAACGTACCCAGACGTTTTATGCTCTTCCCCTTCCCTCCTGCTCTTTCATTTTCTCTTCCTGCTTCCCCATCCTGGCAGTGCAGCCTCTCAGACTTGGCAGGAGCTGCTGGGCTCCAGCCAGCTGCTACTACAGGCTCAGGTGGTGCTTTCAAGGCATAGTCCTGCAGCAGGGTGGGGCTGGATTGCAGGCTGCAAACCAAAGCCAAATTGCACAATGCCCTGCAGAGCACCATACACAGGTGCTGCTGCTGCACGAGGGAGCCTCTCCACAGCCACCACCCACACAGGTGAGTGAGGACAGGGAGCTGCCCTCACCCAGGAACTACATGGCACTGCTAACACCACCCTGTGCCAAAGTGAGCACATCCCATTTGTCTAAAGCACACTGCACCAATGCCTTTTCCACCAAAATAGAGCTAGGGCTCCTTTTGCTTTATTTTTGAGTCTCAGACAGTGGTTGTATAGTTTAGTTCCTCAGTACTCTGCCCCATTTAGCATGTTAACTTTTCACTGAGGTCTAAGGGAATAAACTTAGCTACAGGGATCAGAAGAAGCCATTCCCTTTCCCTGGGTCTTCATCTGGCAGTGTTAAACCTCAAGGCTCCAGAGTCACAAGCTCTCTTCTCTCATGGACATATTGCTTATATGAAAAAGGAATGATCAGATTTGATGGGGTCAAATAGCAGGTCTGCATTAAGTTCAGTCAAGCAAATCAAACCTATTTCTTAGCAACTCAATTATGTGATATGAGCTACCCTCATCTTTAAGACAACCAGAATTAGGCACAGTGGAAAGCCTGATGGACAGAGGTGTCCCCATAGAAATGGGAACACCCAAGCCTGATGGAAATCTTCAACAGCAACTGGTTTCTGCCACACCTCCTGCCAACTGGCATGTTAAAGAATCAGCCACATTTCTAAGATTTCAGTAAAGGAAGGTACCTGCTGTACAAGGGGATACATGAGATCAACTTTACCCATTCAGGGGTGCAGAATGAAAGAGTTAAAAGAAGTTCCTGTACACATTCTACACAAACTTCTATGCCCAAAGGCATTGCATTTGGCTTCCTGTAACTTATGTTTTTCCTTTTTACTTATCCCTAGTGGTTCATTATTGCAGGCCTTTTGACTTGTGAGAACAAGACTCATGATTCCCTCTGGGAGTTTTGCCGCTGCCCTCTCGCTCCCCGTTCCTCCCTTTGTTTATCATCTCCCAGCCACCTCTCCCATCCTGGTTGGGAAAGGAGGCAAAAGGCAAAATTTATATCATGATTTCTCCCTCCTCCACAGTCTCGTTTCAAAATAATTTTGCTCTTAACAAGAGAAGCACCACCATAATGTGAAAACACTCTGGTGTCTCAAGCCAGACAGGTTTATTCAGAAAGCAGAGAGAAAGAAACCACAGCCCAAGCTAACAGCAGAGACCCAGAGCACCCTCTGAACTGCTGGCTGTAACCCACCTGAATCTCCCCCTCCCTGTGAATAAGTCTGTGATTTAAGCAAATCAGGCCTCAAATACCTCTTGCTTGCAAGTCCCCTACACTTGCTTGCAAGATTCAAATCCTTAAAAGAGGCAGAGGCTGCTTTTGTACAGTGTCTGCAGGTGCTTTTGGTGTCATTGCACCAAAAAGAAACCCTCTTCTCTGCTACTGTCAATCAGATATTAGACATACTCACATTTGTCTTTGTTACATTTACTGATTTATTTCTTTAGCACAATTTTTCACCCTGTCAGTCTTTTTCCGTTTCCTGGTTGAAGGAATCAATTTGTGAATGTAGCAACCACCTCTATGATTGCTGAAAAATATTTTAGTAATTCAAACCTTATTTTTTCTTCTGTCTTCCACTCTAAACAGGAATCTGTGACACGAGGTGGAGTTGCATCCTTCTCTCTTTTGTCCAGCCACCTTTGACTTCCACACAGCACAGAACATCTGATTGAAAGAGCACAGGAAGCTGAGCTCAGGAAAGATGAAAGTGGTTGAAGGAAGAAAAAGGTAAAAAGTATATCATTTACTCCCAGGTTTTTTAAAATATGCCCATTTTTCTTGTGGATGCAATAGTGTGCAATGCACATGTTTTCTTTTATTTTTTAAGAATAAATAATTTGCAGGTGCGTGGAGCTCTGCTGCAACAAATATTTCAAAGTGAAGCTACGTTTTCTTCATATGATTAATATGTTACATTACAGCTTGCTTATAAATTAAAGGAACAGAATATGATGTACTGCAAAGGAGTTGTATATTTCCCCTGCTAAGCTACAGTGACTGTAAATCATTTCCATCACACTTCATTTTTAATTTGAATTCATAAAAGGTTGTACATTTCTTTGTGGTTTTAAATAAAAAAAAGATTAAAGGCTGTAAACTTAAGTGTTTATTAAAGGAAAAAATATGCTGATCTGAAATTTCAGGAATTAAAATATATGTAAAATATAAGAAAGGAGAACAGGTAAGATTTCTAGTTAAGCCCTGGGAATTTAATGTGAAATTTAAGGTCTTCTACTGTAAATGCATCTGTACTTGGTCAAGTGAGGGTGGTAGGGAAAGGCAAGTGTGGGGAAATGGAAGGAAAGGAGTGTCCCCAGCTATATCCAGGTCAGGGATTTGTGAAGTTATGGTAACTGATCATTGAAGAAGTAACAGAAACAAAAAAATAAGTTAAAACCATTCCCCACAAGATGCCAAACCTCATTGCTGCCCTTTTGTAAGCACAGGTCACCAAGCTGGACTTGGAGATGATATCATAACTTCATGAGGTCAGATCCCAAGTGAACATCCAGATCTCATTTTTGGCAGCCACAAGGTTATGTCCACAGAGCCAAGGCTCTGGGGCAGCCTCACTGATGATCCTTGGTGAAGCATCAGGGTTACTGTACTGATCAGGCTTCTGCTGAGTAGGGGCTCTGTAGTGGAATTCTGCCTATTACTCCTCTCATCTAATTTAAGGAGACATCACCATAATTAATATGATGACCAGAAGGGGGAAGTCATTTTAATCACATTAGCAGCAAAGAAATCAACATGGCATCAGACTAAAATTTTGCAAGTACAGTAAACTAGATTTTTAATGCCTCTTTCAATGAAGTGTTTCGCCCACCAGTAGCAATCTCACAGGTCTACTGTTAATGGAAACAATAGCCCTGGTTCTACACATAGAAAGAAATTCATAATTCCATAAAAATTAGCAACCTCCCTGCCTAACCTCTCCACTGATTGATTTCAGTGGGAACATGTGTTTAAAATAAATCTTACAATATTTTTTATTGTGTAAGAATGCAGGTAAGCACTTCAAAGTCTTTTCTGTATCCCACATGCTTTAATATGGACACTAGTAGAGCAAACTTTTCAGAACAAACTGGAAGCCCACGTTTGAAATGGCACAGCACATATTTCAAATGGAAACACTCCCATTTCACATTGTAGCTGCTGGGAGTTCCCAGAGAGCCCAAGTGCAGTGGGCAAGCCTCAAGACTGGCTAGCCTTTCTGGGCAAGCTAAGAGAACATCCATGTAAAATAAACATGGAGTTTGAGATTTGTGCTCTATACAAGACAAGAATCACCTCAGCCAGGATCACAACCCTGCACTTGATGTCTGGAGCAAGTGGAGGAAAATCCCAGCCAGCAGGACCCAACAGGCTGCTTGGAGAATCATATTTATATCAGGTGCCCGAAGAATGTTGTTTTGCTTGGCATTTCCTGCTTGACTGGTTCTCTTCCTAACAGCCAAACTTTGTCTTAATTTAAGATGTTGACTTTTACTGTGATTACAGTAAAAGCCCATGCTCTCATCAGCCACAATTTGCAGAAAACAATGCAAGGCAGGAAATCAACTCCTAACAGTGTCCAACAAACTGAGCCTGTGACATTTCTGCTAGGGACAGTGGCAAACTAATGAGCAATCTCCTAATTACTCAGAAGTTATTTAAGTAAGCACATTACCCCCAGTGATGCTAAATTGACACCTCTTGCAGGCAAACTGCTTAGTCACAATTTAGCCAAGCAGGAGCTGCAAACACGTATAGACTCTTCAATCAATAACCTTTTGTCAGTGATGAAAAATAAGTTTATTATTTTTATAGAGAAGCTTGTTTTGTTTTATTTACAGATCCACCCTGCTGTAAATTCTTTTAGAGTCTGCCTTCCTAGCCAGTTAAAGCCTTCCCTTGAAATCAGTGGGCTCTGCAAGAGAAAAATCAGTTCCTAAACTGAGGTCCAGACCCAATGATGAAGTTTCACAGTAGTCTTCATTTGCTGCAGTTTTCATGCACAAAACTCAGCCCCTCCAGCTGTGCAGCATCTTCACACTGAAGACAGTGCCCTGTGTCCCAGCTCACAGGTGACCATCTCTCTGTCCCTTCCTCTGGACCATATTCCATGTGTTGTCTGTGCAGATATTATTGTTTCCTATGTCAAAAGCATTGCATAAGTCAAGGTAAGCAATGCCCACCATTCTCACCATCAAAGAATGGTGTTACTCTTCTGCACAGTTCCCAGGGAATAAAGGATTCTTCTTGCCCTCTCTTCTTTCCTAAACTCAATGTAAAAAAAGCTTTTTTGTCCAACATAAAAAAGTAAATTGTATTTAAAAGGAGCTTGAATTATTTAAGATGCATAACTGAATATGTGCATTTTTAATACCAGTTACAAAATCAATTAATACAGATTGTATAATACCACTTATAGACTGGATGTTAAATTGAAAATCAGGTATGAAACTAATATACTGACTTTATCCATGTTCTACACTTAATATCTGCTAAAAGATCCAGTGCAGAATGTTTTCTTATTCATTTCCATGAGCTCAGGACAGCTATATCAGGCAGCTATGAGAAAACACTGAGTTCTTTACACACCAGCTTCTAATAAAGATGGGAGACACTCTAGGCAGGAAACCCAGCTTGCACTCTAGAAATGGCAATGAGACCTATAAGTGATGATTGCTCTCCACAGAAACCATGAAGATCCAGCTGCATTGTGTTCACCTACACCCTGTTTGACAAGGCTGGAGTACCTAAGGAACAAGACAGAATACTGGGACCAGGATAACAAGACCAGAGATGAAAATAATTTTGGAGATTATCCAACATACTCTATAACCCCAAAATTTCTCTTTCTTTTCCAAGGTCCAGCCAGAGTGGAACAGAGAGAAGACTAAGTAAATCTGCTCACATAGACAAGACCATAAAAATGAAAAGTGATAGATCCATTATTAATTTCATCTTTGTTTCCAGTGCTTTGCAGTTAGATATTATTTACTAATAATTCTATACCATAAACTCTAGCCCCTAAATGCAGATTAAAATACCTTTAATTGCACACTGTCCTTGGTGGTACTTTTTACTACTCTCCTAAAAGCCAATGTTCAAAAAATTGTCTCCCTGAGATAGAGTGACTCAGTGTATGACTCAGTGTTTTCTTTCATAAAAGGACTGTATTCCACTTATTCCCTGTTTTAAGTTTTATAACAGACTGTGATAGAACTCAGATATGCACATGGTATAGTACCACTTTGCAAGTTGATTTACTACCACACAAACCATTTAGAGTTCTCCAAAGAAGCTTTGAAGGCTTTAATATCAGAATCTTTCTCCAAGGCCTGCTTTGGTACCAACACTTGATTAAATTAAAACCTAATTATAGTCTAAAATGAATGATGTGCATTTTCTCTCCATTAGACAGACCTATTTGCATTGCATGAAAGGCCTCTGACATGGCAGCGTGCCATTTGATTCTGTTTAAATCAAAGATGTCCCAATGGAATTTTCTTTTTCCCTACCAGCTATATTTGTCTTTTCTAGCGGGTGCCCAGGGCCTAAAGGTTTCACCAGACCTCATTACCTGAGGCAGACAGTGCATGAAACCATTTAATTGGCAGTAGTCAGTTCACTGAGCCAGTCCTTTGCTTTGCTTCATGCCAACCTCCACTGTTGCTGTTTACCAGACATTTTGCTCAGATTTTGTTTCCAAGTGAGAGAGGCATTTTTCAGCCCTGAAACCCACCATTAACCATCTTCCCCTTCAGGTGTTCTCTTACTTGTTCCCAGGTATTTTGTTGAGCAGAAACTCACTAAAGCATAGCAGTGTTCAAACAATTAGTGAAATTTAATTATCTTCATCTAGGGAAAGCTGTTCCTAAGTTGCAACCAGAACAATTATAGTGTTTTAGCTGAAAACACTGGAATTGTATTTTGCTATTTATTGCAGGTACATTTTCAAGGGGTTTCTGGTTTTAAAGCATGAAGTTTAAAGCCCTCCCAGTTGAGTTGGTATTGATAGAGAAAATTTAATCTGTGGCATAAAAAACAGCACTGTTGTCTGCTTTGACAGAAATAATTTTAATTTTATGAGAATAGAAGTGGCTTGGTCATTTATAATCAAGAGAAAGCAAAAAAAGAGAAGCAAAGCCCTAATCACTCTACAAGCCTCCAACACTCAGTCCTTGAATTTCTGAAAACAGTGTGAATGCAATGAACATAAATGAATATGAGATTTAAGAGTGCACAAAAATTGACATTTGTCTTCAAGCATTTCCTGCTTCCTTCCTTGCTCCTGGGGCAGAACAGTTCTGTCTCTTCTGTGCTTTGGACTTCTGCTTACCACTGCAGAAGAGACAACACAGCCCAGTCCTTCTCCAGCCTTGGATGCAAAATCCCTGCACCCAGAGACAGCTCTTGAGATGTTCCCAGCACATTTCCTTTAGGCTAGCCAAGATCCTTCCATGTTCCTGCACATTTTTCACCATTTCTTAGAAGCCACACAGTAGACCTTCCCAAATCACTTTGTCCTTTTTTTTTTTTCTGTGTATCCTTACAAAGTGCAAACAGGAGTCTCTTCCCAATCCCATTATAAGGAACCATTTGAGATGTAAATTTGGACCAAGCCCAATGCTTTCCCTATAAGCCACAAACTGAACATCTAAGAACACTTCTCTTATTTTCCCTTTCCTACACATCCTGCAGAGCTTTCTCAAAGAGGCCATTGCAAAGCCTAGTGATCCACCTACTGCAACAAATTTAAGACAGTGATTCATTGATGCATTTTGATCATAAGTATTTAGACAGGAATATTCCTCATCACCTCTCTCAATTAATGTTATAAACAAACTTTACACTAAGTTATATATTTCAAAATGAATATAATAGGAAACAATCTCATCTCTTCCATGAAGGCTATAAAACTCACATAAAATCTATACTGAAAGACCAATCAGATTCTCAGCTAATGGTTTTTTTCTTCATACAAGTCACTGGAATTTTTCTGAATTGAATTTGCTTAGCCCGTAATGGAAAACAGTCAACTGATAGAATTAAATATTCTTCTGTTAAAACATATCTGTTAAATCTCCATTTGTTCTGCTGCTTTTCTGAAAGGAAATCTGTTGTTAAGTCTTCTACAATTACCTCTTCTAATATAACGGAAATCTGCTTACTACCTGTTGCAATTCTACTTGCTGTGAATCCAAAGTGCTGCACACTGTTTTCTTTCAACAGTTCTCTGATGCAGGAAAGAGGATGTCTGTCCCCATTTCAGGTATGGAAAACCAAGGCCCAGAAAGAGCAGGTTAGATATCAATTAGCTACCAACTCAAGTTCATGCATTGTTCAGGAGCCAACAGAGTGAGGATTCCCTTAAAGCACTGCCTGCCATGGGTTTCCATTAACAGCTTTGTGCCAATCATCTCATCAGCTGTCACGTTTTCCTTTGCTGTGTGATGGCTTTCTCACATCAAGGAACAAGATTATTTGCGGGTTTCCAAGTTCATTTTGCTTTTTCTAGAAACCTAAACTATGTCTGACTAGCAGTGTCATAGGTCTTAGCTGGGGCTGGGTGTGGAGCAGGGCTAAGCACTTTGAGGTGTCACAAAGACACAGGAACTGAGTGAGGAGCCAGACATAGATGGCTACTGGCAGCAGAAAGCCATAAGGAGAGCTGCTATTTGTGGAGGGGTAAAGTTCACTTGGCAGGAGGGAAGTTTGCAGTTTTCTGAGGGCTGAGCTTTTGAGTGGAATGGGAAGAGAGAAAGGCAGACGTGAGCCCCTCACCTTGTGGTGCCACTCTGACACAGCAGGCATGGTGTGGCCTTGATCCATCAGAGGAGGCAGTGTGGGAATGTGTCCTGGGCACTGCTGAGACACCTACTGATGTCTGCAGTGCATCCAGAGCTCAGCTGAGTATGTGACACCTCAGCAGAGAGGCAGGGCTGCGTGACTGCTGTGTGAGATCCATGCCGTGCCCTCCACAGCATCCCTTCCTTCATTTCTGCTGTAATGGCTGACCTTTTGGGGGTTAAAGAGCCCTGTTTTCTCTGTTCATCTCTCATCCTGTCCTTTTCCCAAGGTTATCCATGGAAATGGTTCTGCCTTCTTGCTTACACAGCTTCTGCTGTAGTGTCCAGTCTCTCCTGAGCGTTGCCATGGCCAGACCCAGCTTACATGGGTGAGCAGTCCCAACACACAAAGGACACTTTGAGCCTGCTCTGTCACTCTAGCTTTTTGCCTGGCTGCTGTTAGGATTAATAGAAATATGCCCTTAAGAAGCTAGAAAATAGCCATGACTGGTATGATTCAAAGAATACATAATTTTCTCTTATTCACTGGCCAGGGTTATGAACAAATGGCTGTATGTAGAGAAGGAATTATATTAAGCTCATTAAAAATAATTTCACAGGAAAGAGAACATCCACTTCCACCAAAGTGAGCTCTGAGTGAAAAAATAAAACATACAGCCTATTCTTTACTCATTTAATGCAATTTCTCTTATATTGCCGGACCATTTTTGACACAGCACATGTATCTTGACAAAAACCTCTACCTCACAAGCATGCTCAGCATTTACTCACAACAAAGGAAGTAAAGGCAGCATTTTCTTCCAGTCTACACCTGGGCCAGTTCCCCACAGGAATCACCAAATATGCTTCTTTCATTATTTTAGACTATAACTGATAGAAAAACCCCTGGACTATTAATTCTGTAGGTAGTGTTTATTTAAACATTATCTGCTCAGGATGATGAGTTAGTGTTGACTTATGAACTCCCATATTAAGGTTAAAGTATCGTATATTCAGTTATCTATTTGACTCATTAATCTCTGTTCCAGTTTGATAGCTGATTTGATATTCAGTGTATTAGAGATATCTATCTTGTTATAGCTAAATGAAATGTGCATTTGGAAAAGTTCATTAATGCCATTATCATTAATTGGTTCTTACCTGAATCTTGGTGCTGCAGGGACTCTTCAATTTAAATGACAGACTGCATCTAGCTTTTTAAAAGTAGAATTTCCACAACTTCCCCACATTGCAAATGAAGTGTAATGGGCCAAATCCTGTTCTCCTACTGATCTTAGAAAAAAAGCAAAAATAAGTTAAATTGCTTAGTCTAAACATATTTTACACTAAAATGTCAAGGCTCAGAATTTATCCCAGTTTGCTCTTTAGAGTTTAGTGCAAAATCACATCCTAATCTTTGGAGGGAAGAACACACACATAAATTGATTTGTCTTTTACCAAGCACAGTAACCAAGGTGTACATTGAAATGTGGAGGAAAACCTGAGCTGAGGGCACTCAGCAGTCTCACATACCTGGGGTTTTCTCTGACTCTGAAAGTCACATCCCCCATGTCCCCCCAGTGTCCTCAGGCTCCCCTGAGTGCAGCTGGCATCTGGCACTGAGTGAGAGCCAGCACAGGACGTGGTTTGGGGACTGCAGGGGCACAGCTGTGTCTGGGATGGCCAGCACAGATCCTGCCCCTGCAGGGACCATCACCTGCAGGGACCATCACCTGCAGGGACCATCCCACCTGCAGGGACCATCACCTGCAGGGACCATCACCTGCAGGGACCATCCCACCTGCAGGGACCATCCCACCTGCAGGGACCATCCCACCTGCAGGGACCATCACCTGCAGGGACCATCACCTGCAGGGACCATCCCACCTGCAGGGACCATCCCACCTGCAGGGACCATCCCACCTGCAGGGACCATCACCTGCAGGGACCATCCCACCTGCAGGGACCATCCCACCTGCAGGGACCATCCCCTGCAGGGACCATCCCACCTGCAGGGACCATCCCACCTGCAGCTGCAGCACTGCAGAGCTGTGACACCACAAGGCAGCACTGCAGCAGCAGCAGCTGCCTTGGGACCCAGCAGTGCTCCCTCTCACACAGCCCACCCTCCCCAGACTGTTTCTGAGCATCTCAGGGAAACACTTCCTGACAGCACAGGCAAAGGAAACTGCAGGAGCCACGCTAAGTCCCTGGAATACTGGATTTATTCACTTCTGCCAGCATTTAATGAGTCCTCAAATCACAATGGCTTTTGGACTCCCAGCCTCCCTCCAGAATGCAAAAGATTAAGCAATATTTCCTCATACACAAAGCTATATCCTATCTGATTAAAAGCAAATTAGATTCTTGATCCAACTTGTAGGATTAAGTATCTCCTAGAGAGATGACATGAGGCCTACACCATACTTATTATTAATAATTTTCTCATAAGAGAGTCCACACTGGGATTGACTATAGGTGCAAAGCAGTGTTTTGTCTTGGTCAGCATATTAATTGACTTTTTGACTTCTCTCATGCAATGTAAAACAGCTTGCAGCAAAGGCAGGGCATTTAACCACCCATCTGGTGAAGTCCTGCATGGCAGACACCTGCATTTGGAGCAGCCTTTCAAAGAATGCAGCAGTCATTTGTAAAACTTCAGCAAAGGGGATTTGTTCAAAAGCTGGTCAGTGCTGGTAGAGGAAAATGTGTGTTTGTGAGGCCAAATGCATGAATGAGAGGAGGAAGGAGACTCTGATAACTGTTTTAATCCTGTAGGAATTGTCTACAGGACTTCAGCACAGATTTTTTTATTTTTATTCTGCCCAAATGACACCTGAAGCAGAAAAAAAAAAAAAAAAAAAAAAAAAAAAAAAAAAAAAAAAACCAAACCAAACCAAAACCACTGCAACAAAACCAAACAAACCCACCAATCCGAAACAACAAAAATCAAACCCCAAAACTAACCAGCAAACAAACAAACAAACAAAAAAAAAGCTACACAACACTCTTCTTTCTTTTCTAAAGCCAAGTCCTAGATCTAGAAATGTCAAACCACTTACTATGTAGGTAAACGACACAGATTAGTCAGCTTTTCCAAATAAGAAACACTTCACTGAGATGGAAACAAAATGTAATTGAAAGCTCCAAACATATATGGCACTGCACAATATGCTCTTTTAGACTGTGAGCAAATCTAGTCCTGGGGTACAATATGTAAATGTGCCTCACACACAAGCACTATTATTTCTAATGAAAAAACAACAATAATAAAAAGCCTTTCCTCTAATAAAATTACTAGTAAAAAATATCATTAATGGCCGGCTTTCCAACAAATTCTGTTGCCCTCCTGCTGTCCTCTGCACCTGCTCACTGTCTGGAGCAGCCTGCCTCCTGCCTTGTCCAGCTGTTTTAAATGCTCCTTCATTCAATGCTTTCTAATGACAGCAGTTCTGGGAGGCTGCTCCTCCACGATGGATGCAGTGTGAAACTGCCCCTCTTTGTCCTTATGGCACATAAAGGAAGCCTGGCTCACCTGTTTGCTCCAACTCCTCAGTTATTTGCATCATCCCACCCTGGTAGTAAACACAGTGCAGCCCATCACAGAACCATTCTGCCAAAACAACTGTGGATCAAATTATTTTAGTGATTCCTACCTTGCCCTTGCTACCACAATGAATGTAATTGAAGAAAGGAAAACATGGTTGCTCAGGCTTTGTGGCTCCCTGGGTACCACAAAAAATTAATTGGCCAGGCAGTGCTCCCAGCCCAGGTTTTACCAAGTGAACAGGAGAGCTGCTCACGGTGGGTTTAACACAGAGCACGTACAAATCAGGAGGTGAAGGGAACAGTGGGATTCACCTTGGTGAGCACAGCCAGTCTCTTTAAAAGGAGCATAAGGGCAGGCTCAGAGCTCAGCAGCTGGGTCTGAAAAAGGGGGTTTGGTGAGTGCTGAAGTTACCCCTGAGTGTGGTCCCTGGGGGTTTGTGCTGTTTCCATGCTGGCTGTAGGCAGCAGGTAGCCCTGCCCTCAGTGCACCAGGGAGCCCATCCACCCTCTGTGCTTTCACTGGGGCCACAGCCAGCCAGGCACTGGGCTCCCTGCCACCTGACAATGGGAACACTGACTGCACCAGAAAATGCCCTTTTCAGCATAAACAATGCTTCCAGCCTTCTCTGATTCTGCTCTGCCCTAATCCACATTTACTGGTTTAAGGGACTAATTCCTCTCGTTTTCCTGCCACTTTTTGCACAACTGCAGCTGCCTTTAGTGATATGCAATGAATTGCATGAAAATAAAGAATGAGTGTATGGAAAGGATATGAAAACTATGACAGAACAAGACCCACATTACAGGTGTCTCTTCCTCATTCCTGAGTACCAGACACAGGCTGCCTTTGTTTCCCACATCTTGCTGATATGGCAAAATCCCAAACTCATTTCAGGTGACAAGAATCCTTCTATTGACTTCAGCACAATTCAGAGCAGAGGTAAGGCAGGAGAAGTTGTCTGTTACAAAGCAACATTTCCACTATTTACCAAGGAACCCCTCAAATCCCACTTTTAGCCAGCTTTTAGCAGAACTCAAGGACAAACAAGTTGTGCTGTACAGCCCTTTCCTCCTGAGACCAATATTTAGTTTCTAAGCCCCTAAACCTTCATTATATTTGTTGCAGACCACTCAAGATTTCATATTAGAAGTTTAGGCTGAGAAGAGCCAGGAAATATATCAACAGCACACTTCTATACTAAAAGGTGAGTTTGGCCTCTTTGCTCCACTAAGTTTGAAAGCTTTCCTGCTAAATTTTCTACTAAATTTCCCTCTTGAAAAGGCTGCTGCTGACACTCAAGGAAAACAAGCAATTATGCACTCCTATAGCACTCAAAAGATGTAAAGCTAATCAAACATTATCATAGTATTTTCATGAAATATCAGCTGACTTTGTGCATGTGCAATTTGAGGGCTTGAGAAAATCTTCAGGAAAGATTCAGCTGCAGAACAGCATAAGTTACTCTGTATTCCAACAGATGCATCAGGTGTTGTTTTGGGAGTTAAAGGACAAAACCCCTGGTGCATTTTTTGATCAGATATCATCTAATTTTATGGTGATGGTCAGCTAAAAGCACTGATAGCTGGTTAATGACCTGTGGGGCAGAAGTCACATGGGAGTCCATTTTCCAAGGCATCCTTAGGACATCTAGGTCACCATATCCACACACCAGTGAGGGATTTTCACACCACAGTGACCAAAATCTCTCCCTTTTTACCCTTTTAACCAGCAATCTAAACACCTTTCTTTGTCATTCAGCAAAGTCTTAATGCACAGGTGTGTCAGACAAAGACAACAGCCTGGATAGGGGACATCACTGCATCACCTTGAGCAGTGTCAGACAGAGACCTGTGCACTTGGGAGGGAGTCAGATCCTCAGGCTGACACACAAATATCCATATGGTGCAGGATGCTCACACCTAAACAGCTCTTTATGGCCTTTGACTTTTGCTTTCTTTTCAATAATTTCTACATTTTTTTCTCTGGGAAAAGGTGTTTCTCCTTTTTTTGAAACACAGAGCCAAGCTGCAAATCCATAGCCATATTCCTATTTTTTATGTTCCAGTGCTCAGGAATGTCTGGATTTGAAGCTTTGGTTTGACTCATCACAAAGTCATAGTTACTTCACCATGGCTTATTGAAGCTCATGGGTTTTTACAGTTCCCCAGTTTTCAGAACTGGTTCACAGTTAAAATAATGTGGGCTTACTAATTTATTCAAATTAAATATTCATTTATTTACTAGTTTAGCTTATTACTTTATTTAAATTAATTGATACTATTTAGAGTAAATAGTTAATTTAAATGTGGGTTTCATTTGTCTCTGATTTTGAAGAGGTGTTACCAACATGATAGGATATAATCCTGTTCTGTGTTGTTTCTTAAAAAAGCTGGGTATTTCTTTTATCACAAATAATCATCAACCAAAAAAACCCCACATGACAAATCATACACTGATGATATTGAATTCCCCAGATCTATTTCAGTTCTTGCCTGTTACAGTGGGTTTTTTTTTCTGTAATACTAATGTGCATCTATTACTTTTAGCAGTTAATAGATGTAATTTCAGTATCATTTAAATGTGGATATCAAAACATTACTTGTAGGAAGAATAGGATTTTTTCCCTCCCAGAAATGTGACTATAAAAAAAATAACATTGTCTTGATTGTATCCCTTTTATAAACACAGCAGGACTGGGAAAGCATTCCAGGATATATATCTGTCACTGTAGCTGGTATCACCCTATAACTGTGCTAGCTAAAATCACTCTCTAATCAGAAAGGGTAATGGATTTCTTCTGCTGGCACTGGAAAGTGATTGTGCAAGTGACAGATGTCAAAAACATCATTCTTTCTGAACTCTGTCTTCATAGCTGAGATTAAATACAATAGCTTAATTGCACTTCAGACTCATTTAGACTCCCTGGAAGCAGGTAGGATTTTAAGACTAAGAGAATGTAGAATAGATGTCAAGTTTGAGCTTTGGTAGCTAGAGAGAGACAAAATGCAGCTCCATTTTCTACCTTCCAGGGAGATCTGCAAAGCCCAATAATTTAACCAGGAGAATCTACACATAGGGTTAAAAAATATGGCTTGAATAAAGGTCAGGCAGGCTCATGACCTAACATTAAGGTCCCCCCCAGCTCTGATTCTGCCCAAAAACTCTAAGCAGTGTACAAGGGCTTACCCTGAATGGGGGCAAGAACAGCAGTCTGGCTCTGTCCATCACCTGCATGTGGACAGCCAGCTAAGGGATTTGAGGGAAAGAAAATTAACGTCTATAAAGTTAGTTCCAAGGCAGTCAGGGCAGACAAAGGATCAGTTTAGTGCCTTTTTTTCTCAGCTGCAGTCCTGAGTGGTGTCTGGGAAATTCTTATTGGCATCCCAGTCACACAGAAAGACACTTCAGGTATATATAGCACAAGTTCAATGTTCCTTTTTTACAGGTAACATTTACCTGCAGGGTCTGGCTATCCCATAAACTAGCATTTAAGAATATCCTCAAGGGCTCTCTCATCAGCAAAGGAAGAAAAAAACAAACTTGTAGCCTGTTTGGTTTCTACATTCCGTATCAGAGGAAACAAGCTACTGCAGTCACACAAAAAGTAAATACGTATTTCACCATCATGTCACTGTTAGCTAACACTGAGTTTTAAAATTCAACAGTATGATCATCCATAAAGGAAAAGAAAGAGGAAAGACAAGAAGAACCCATGTTCTCTGAACCAGTAAGTCTTGAATTTCTACAGAAGAATGGAAGAAAAGGATATGAATTAAGTCTTTCACCCAGAATCTACAACATTCAGACTTTGAGGTAACAAGAAAAGAAAACATTTCTATAGATGGATTGGAGTAAGGGGAGGGGAAAATATGAGAAGTCAGCACAAGAAAACAAATACCTTGCACTCAGCCATCAAGCTTACATCCGGTTGGCAGCCAAATAACTTTATTTTTCAATTACAGGATAAGCTCATTTATGAATGGCATGAGCCTTGCTTTCCATAGTTTTTTGCATAATGGAAAGCTAACTAGAGAAAAGTGGCAGATGCAGTTTTTATCAATAAAGCTCTGCTTAGAGGAGTTGAAAATCTTTTCCTTTCATGCCTTCAAGTTCTTATTGTATACAATTGTTTTCCTCAGGGGATTATACCTGATCCCATGAAGCTTTCCCTGCCAAGACAGTCCAGCCTCTTTGTGGAATAAGAGCAGGCATTGATTGGCAGGGACCACAAGGGAGGCTGTGGCAGCTCTGGGCCCCTCTCTCCCAGCAGGGTTTTGCTGCTCAGCCTGTAAGGGTCACCTGGGCATGGCTTAAAGGATCTGGAAAGAAGAGGATATTTGAAGGCCAAATATTTTAAAAATGCAAGCCCTTTGCCATTTCTTTATGAACCTCTCCCATCAAATAAAGTAGATTCAACACTGTTTGTTTCTAAATGTGCTGGAAATGAAAATAACTGCAGTTATTGAAGCTGTGGGAGGTACAATGGATATTTCAGCTGTAACGGGATGAGAACGCCTGTTCAAAAGTTCTCTTCAAGCTCTTTATAGCAGACAAATCCTCAAAAGAAAACATACTTCCTTAACTTTCATTTGAATACATCCTGCTCCAGCCAGACAGCCCACTTAAAATGACACAGAGGTAGTAAATTGTTCTACTGATTGGTTAGCTGGAGTTTAACAGCTTGAGCTTATCAGGAAAGTGATAGGAACAAAAGTGTGGGGCACATCATCGTTCAGGCAATGCCTCCTTCCACTCCTCATGAACCTCTGAGGTGAAGCCTTTAATTACTCTGCAGTAAAAGAAGTGTCATGGAAACACTGGGAGATGGACAAAGGCCACCCAGAAGGGATCTTGCTCAACAAGCCTTCCATACAGTATCCCACAAGAAACCCTCCTAACATGAATTATTTCAATAGCTGAGGTGGTAGGTGTTTTTCCAAGATAGTGTTTCCTTCAAAAAGTCCCTTATGAGGAAGAAACAACAGGAGATCTTGTCCTGAAGATACATCCAATATCTAGCAACTGAAAGCTGATGAGAAGCCCAGATTTCCTGTTCTTTTCTTCTGAGAAATGGCACCCCAAGGCATTAGCATGCCCATGGAAATATGGAGGGCCAGCTTTTCACAGGCTCTCACAACACACAGCGCTGAATGGAGAAATGCTCAGCTCCTGCTTTCTGGCCAATCCATTTAAGCTGCCGACTTTTGGCTCTGAATCCCCTCCAGGGCTCAATGGCTTGTTCCCAATAACATGCACATGCCACTAAGCCCAGCATTGTCAGACAGCTAAAAGCTGATCAGAAGCATTTGTAGGTTTGGATATTTGTTTGATGCTACAGTCAACCTTAGAATAATTGCCTCTGAAGAAATAAGAGTAAATAACACACATCCAGTCTGGCCAAAAGCATTTTATCAGTGCCAAAATCTCCACAATGTACAAGACTGTACAACAGGCCAGGACAATCCCTCAAAGGCAACTGTGATTGTCGCATGAAAGAGTAACAAACTCAATTAACCAATTAAATTGTCTGCCAAGAGACTAAGGAATTCCCTGTACAAACATATACAAAATTAGGCTAAATGAAAATCTAAGAGGTCTGGTGAGATAAGGTGGCCTCCCAAGAAAGCAAATACTACAGGTATTCATTGGTAAGGCAGCCCCAATACTGGAGAGTCTAAGGAGACCAGGTCAGGAAAGGGCAGGAGAGAGACATTTAGGCCATCTCAGTGATAAAACAATAATAAAAAATAATAAAATAAAGCACAATATGGAAATCCATCAGTCAGGTGTGAGCTCTCAGTTGTGTTGGGTATGAAATCAGAGATAACAACACCTTAGACCCTCTTAGCACATATCTGGGGCTTTGTGCCCAGTGCTGAGCTCCCCAGGACAGGACACAGGGACACACAGGAGCAGCTCCAGCAAAGGCCAAAAGGAAGAAAAGGCTTTGCAGTGTCTGACTGCTAAGGAGAGCCTGAGAGGTTCATGGTGGTTCAATCTGGAGAAGGCAAATGTTGGGGGGAATGTACTGAGGAGGTTGGGGAAAGAAGGGCAAATAAAAATATATACCTGATGGGAAGGATTTAGAAGATAGAGCCAGATTCTTCTCAGTGATGTCCAATAACAGGTGGCAGGACAGAAGGCAATGGACCCAAATGCAACAGAAGAAAATTCCATTCAAACATAAGAGAACACTTTTTTGGGTGGGGGGTAAACACTACAGTAGGCTGCCCAGAGACATTGTGGAGCCTCCATTCTTGGAGATAACCAAAATCCTGGTCACATATGGGCAACTTGCTGCAGCTGATCCTGCTTTGAGCAGAGGAGTCACACTAGTGTCTCTGGATGACTCTTCCAACCTCAACTATTCAGTGAAAACACTCCAATCACAATTAGAATCTACCAAAAATAGAGAGATCCATAAAGAGTCAAGCTTCTGTGTACATTTACTAAGAATGTATTTACTGCAGGTTACACCTTTACCTTGAGGCACTCTGCAACTTTTCATCAAAGTAAATGTAAGTCAGATACATGTACCAAGAGAGAAGCAAATCTCGTGGCTGACAAGTGTAACATTAAACTAGCATCAATGTCTATGGTGCAGGAGGTGGTGGTGTTAAACACAAAAGTTTTCAATGCAGCTTTTCACTCCAGTGCACTTGCACTGCCTTGAACCTCACCACATGTATGTAATGGATGTTTGTGTACATTCACATGCAGATCTCTGTGTACTTTAAAGAGATTATGCTCCTCTGTGGTTTAAATAATTTGCTTGGTTTTTTTTGACAAAATCTAGGAGGTATTTGATACTTCACTTCTACCAATATTCTCCAAGCTCAACCCTCCTTACGTAATACCTCTTCTTTGTTTCTGAGTTTTCTCTTTCACCTTTTACTCTTCCCAGTGTGTCATTCTCAATAACTTGACATCTCATGATAGCCATAACACATTTGAAAACAATCCAACAGTCCCAGTCCTGTCGGTTCAATGCCAAAAACAGCCACTCTGTGTACAATTTGGCAGAAGCTAATCTAGCTCTTCCCATTTGATTTCTTCTTTTTTTTTTTTTTTTTCCTTCTTTTTTTGGGTGTGGAGACACATGGGATATGAAATAGATAACCCTGGATCAAAACTTCAGAAAAAAGCCAGAGTGTCTTAAGCTAACTTAGTGAGGTTCAGAAATCCAAAATTGCTTGTTACTGCTGCTCTAATTCCAGGCTTAGTCAGCAGTGCAGCAAATCAAACCATGGTAGCTCAAACATACAAGACTCCCAAGTGCCATAAGCCCCCCAAACCAGTTGTAGGTCTGTAGGTCTGCAAACACTTCCTCCCCCAGAGGGAAACCCATCCCTAAACTCCAAACTAATCTTCAGAAATAAATTGACAGGAAGAACATGAGGCTAAAGGAAAATCTACAGGAGTCTGACCATTCCAGTACATGCAGTGTTTGTAATAAATCCTCCAGTAGTTTGTACTCATCATTGCAGATGTCTAGAAGCTATTTGCTTGTTTTCCCAAGGTATTCAAGATATCCAAACATCTTCTGTTTTTTTCCGTAAATGCTGATATGAATCATATGGACAAAGTAAACCAAGTACTCTGCTAGTTTCCCTTTTTACAACTGAGCCATAAAATTGTCCATTAATCAATCTTGTTTCCCCAGGGATTGGGCTGCATTGTCAAGGTTTCCTTTTCCATTTCTGACCTCTGTTTAGTTGAGGAGATTACAAAAGAGAAAAAAAAAAAAATAAGCCTTTGAAAACTACCTTACTCTCCACAGCTCTTGGGCAGTGCTGTTGAGTGGTGGAGAGTTCTAAATTTAAACACTCCCTACTTTTCAAGCTCCACCTTCATGTAAAATAATAGCTCTATCATGATTCCTTCACCTCATATCCAGAGAACACAGTGTTCCTATCTATTTAAATTACCCCAACAAGTTCCTTAGAACAATAAAAAGGCCCTTAGAGGTCTCCTGGGGTAAGTATCCACAACCAGAAAACTAATGAAAAGCTGAGAGAATTTACTGGGAATCTGGCATTTCAGAGCTTTGCCTCCTGTTAATTCCCAGGAAAGGTGTCAGCTCTGACAGCACCTGGATGTATCTGGAGGGCACATCCTTTTCCAGCAGGGCAGCAGGGAGTGCACATCTGCTGGACCTGCCACTCCTCCTTGTGTGCCAGCTGTGGGCACACAGCAGATCTGTGATCTGATCTGGGCTCCATTGCTCATGGATCCTGAAGATCCAGCAGATCTGTGATCTGATCTGGGCTCCATTGCTCATGGATCCTGAAGATCCAGCAGATCTGTGATCTGATCTGGGCTCCATTGCTCATGGACCCTGAAGATCCAGCAGATCTGTGATCTGATCTGGGCTCCATTGCTCATGGACCCTGAAGATCCAGCAGATCTGTGATCTGATCTGGGCTCCACTGCACATGGACCCTGAAGATCCAGCAGATCTGTGATCTGATCTGGGCTCCATTGCTCATGGACCCTGAAGATCCAGCAGATCTGTGATCTGATCTGGGCTCCACTGCACATGGACCCTGAAGATCCAGCAGATCTGTGATCTGATCTGGGCTCCATTGCTCATGGACTCTGAAGATCCAGCTCACAGCCCACAACAGCCAGGGCTGAGCCTGCTGTTGAAGGTGCACAGTGGGAATGGGGTGCAGGAGTCAGTCCCAGGTGCCATTGCTTTTATACCTGAGTTTGCTGTGCTTTTTAAAATGAACAGAAAGGTCATGAGGTTTACATATGAGCACTGGAATTAGTGTTAAACAGCATAGAATAAACAGAATTCCCCAAACTGCACATGATCATGTTACCTGTAGATCTGGCCTCTAGCTGCCATAGATTTGTCATCTAAAAGCTAAAGCCTTTGTCTTCTAGGCATTAGATAATTTAATACAAATTTACCAATTCATCCTGACAAAAATTAAAACTTGGGTTCTTATATTGCTTCCTCTGCCTTGCCTGTCTTTCACTCTCTGTCACACATTTGGGGGGAGATGACATAAGCTCCTTGCGGGGGTATATTTTTAGCTGAGCAGCTTATTTAGCATGCAAACCAAATACATAATCAAAGTGGTTTGGGTTTTTTTAAAGGGAAAGTCATCTCAAGGTTGACTTAAAAGCCAAACAGTTTTATCTCACCAAAGTCTCAGTTAAGTGCTGCAGTGTGCAGCCCGATGTGTAAGACGAGTGCTTTTTCCAGTGAGGCTGTGTTGATCTATGATCTAATCTAGGCTCTTTAAATAAGCTTTTAAGTATGTAACTAAGAAGCCCTTTATCTGTTATTAATATCTCCTTCTGTTATCATTGCAAGCAATTTAAATATACTGGTCATATCTGATGAATTCCTCTACATATTTCCTTGCCTCTCAAAAACATACAGGGCTTGGTAAAGGAATTTTTTCCCCTCTACATTCCTTACGAGCTCAGTAGCACTCTGACAATATTAGCCCCATGCACATAAAACCCTGAAATGTCTGGACATGCATGCAATGTGACTCACTCACACCTAGTGAACAAGTTCTCTCATTGAAAGGCTACAGAAGTGTGAGTTTCTTGAATCACTGGTTTTATTAGTACAAACATGCTGAACTTTACTAACATACCTTTTGAGTTTATTGGCGTACCTTATTTTATACATCTTAAAAGACCTTGGCATGTTTCCCCCAGCTAATTTAATCAAGATAGCATTCAGGGGAGAAAATAGAACACCATGCTAAACCATAAAGGGAATTTCTCCTAATCTCTCTCATTTCAGTGGTGGCTGACCCAAGAAGGTACCTGCCACATAACCTGGCTTTCTCTCATGGGGGTTTATTTATTCGTGTCTAAAGCCAGCTCTTACTCCAGCTCAGTCTGAGCTATGGGAAATGTCTGGAGTTTTCACTCTTAGGGAAGCCCTGTGTTCTGAATGAAACCTAAAACAATACTCATTATGGATATTTGCATTGGCTTCTGTGTCACCCAGGAAAACTGTCCTTTAAAAAGAGCAAATGGAAGAAAAGCTGCTGGAAACAATTAAGTTCCTTGGGAACAGTACCAGCCAAGTCAGCTCTTAACTTGTGCATACAGTTGCCACAGAATTTGATCAGCTCTGCAGCACATTGCATCTGACTTACCCTGTTGCATCCCAGAACTGCTGAGCCTTTGGTTGTGGACCAAAAAAAAAAAAAAAAAAAAATTTATCAAAGGTCACATCTTCCCTTTTAAAATCTTCCAGCCCAAGGAAAGGTCTTTCTTTTCTTAAACTCACAGTCTGCTGCAATGAGAGATATTTAGACTTGTGGTGAGATAAATGAATATGCAAAAGTTAAAATCAGAATCACAGTTCTGTTCTTGCTTAAATAAAACTACCTGATGAAGTATTTTATTCTGACCTTCAGCTGTCTTATCCACAATTGGCTTAGATTTACACTCCTTCAGCAGGGATTGAGTGGCTGTGAATTTCCTGTGCCAGCTAGGAAGGCTTATGCAAGTTTTGACTTCTTTGTTAACAAGGAAGTGCCTTTAGACAATCTCACTCACAGCCCCCATTCCTCCCTCCAGCAAACTATTGCAAAACTGGCTGAGTAATAAGATTCTGATGCCTTATTTATGCCAAGTCAGTGACCAAAGGCAGCTCTAAAGGCAGTTAAACTAAACAAGCAGGTGTAGAGCATGCAGAATGAACCCCAGAAATTTCATCCTACTATGTTTTTATATGGAGATATAAATCCAGTAAGGAATTGTCTAAAGGCTGTAATTCAGCAATATCTGGTTTTCCATTGTTCAGAGATTCAAGAGGAGTCATTTCGTGCTGTTCACACTGACATACTTATGCATGCACACATCCTTATACGTGCATGCACACACACAGAGCAGAAAACAAGAAAACATGGTTTCAAAAAAACCCAAGTATGACATCAATAAAGCAGAAGGTGCAGAGCTTGGAAATGCTAAATTCCATGCTAACAGACTTTGTACTCACCCCTTTGTGAAAACAGACCTGTGAACAGTGTACCACATTTTTAAGGCACATTTTTTTCCTCTTATTTTATAACCCTGAGTCAAAATTGTATCATAAAGGTTCCTATCACAGTTTCATGTACCACCAAACTGTGATATGTCAAGCTCCAGACAAGAAAGAATTGAAACCATAAATTCCTTCTATACTAAGTCTGATTTTCAGAAAGATATTTCAGCTAATTCCATCCTATACATAAACTCTAAGCAGTAGAAAATATAGTGTACATTATGGTATGGGCTTCTGAATCAAGCCTTAGAAAAAGACCCAAGGATACAGTTAATTCTTCCTGATAGTCAGCAGGAATGAGTGAATTTTGTACCAACATGTCTTGCCTCCTGTTTCTAAACCCATTTTATAACTGTAAAAATCTCCTTCGTTGCCCTCTTGCTTCCAGTAGTGACTTAATTTTTTATCTTTTTTTTTTCTCTCTCTCTATTTTTTTTTTAATTCCTTGCTTTGTTAACAACCTTTACAATGCAGAGGGTCTTGCTGGAAAAAATATGCCTGGAGCCTTCATATCATTTGCATGCCATTTTAAATACATTTACATCGCATTTTAATCAAGGAAAATGCAAACACATGGTTATAACTTTTTATTTATAGAGTTCTTATAAGGCACTCAGCAAAACATACAGACAAAATATGACCTCAGGGCTGAAAAGGAAAATGTTATCAGTTAGAAGACTGTCAGCATGTCTTGAAAATCCATCTGATAATTGTCCTGCTTTACATACAGCTATTATTGTTAGAGGCTATTTAGGAATTTGTAATGTTTTGATTGAATCAGTTTTATGATAGAAAGTCTGCCTACAAGCACCCACAAAGCAGCTCATGCACAGAGCACACTGACTCAGCTCTGGATTTTCTCTGGCAGATATCTGTGGGACAGAGATGCTCTGAGGCACAACAAGATTCCTGACACATCTCGTGTGATCCTCACCCTCAGATTTCAAATCTCTGCTGCAAATAACACCCCAGATACCCTGACATCTATTGCATCTCCTCAAATTGCTGTGGTAGAGTTCAGGCAGCTACATCTCACATTTCCTGGAAATGAGCTGCTGGGGAGGGACAAGGGTCATAGAAATGAAGTTGGCCAGGAAAAAGGGTTCTGCTCTGCCTCACACCAGTGAGTTTGTCACTCACAGCTCTGCCCTCCCAGCCCCTCCAGCAGCAGCAGCCAGGAGCTCCACCTTCCCCTCCCCATGGCCCACCCTGAAAACACAATTTTTGTAGTGGCTGACTCTCCTTTACCATCCAGGTTAAGGATTGGTGTGATCTGCTGAGAGGGAAGTTTATGGGAGCTCTGCAGGGATGGGAATGGAGTACAAATTCCAGAAACCAAGGAGCTCACAGAATATAATCTCTATAGTTAGAGGTACAGCAACAATACTGGAGACATTTCATAAGGTCATGCTTTAAAAAAAAAAAAAAAAAAAAAAGTCAAGCAATGCCAGAATTAAGGCTATCAGAAGAATTTTAACCCCTTTAACCATGTACATCCTGGTGATTCTCAACATTACTCTGAAAGCCTCCATGAAAACCTGTGACAAAAATTAAACCTGATTGGACACCAGATTTTAACTACACCAAAACTGTTTGTATGACTGATCCAAAAAATTAAAATTGAAAATTTATGCAAAATTAAAATCCTGAAACAACTTTCTCCAAGATATTTTCCAAAATATGACATTTCCCAAATGGAATACCTTGATCTGATTTCCTCCTTGGCCTCTGGAATAAGGAGAAGAGCAGACTGAGAAAATTCTTCTCAGCTTAAAAAAGTTCTCACAAATAAAGCTGAAGAATAGGTTTCATGTTCAGTAGGTTTGTCCATCTTGAACAATGAATGAACTGTCTCTTCTGCTCAGAAGGACAGAAGCAGGTACAAAATAGCATACTAATTACTGTTATGCTGGGTACAAAGGAGATATTTTTAATGTGCAAGCTCCACGAATATCTGCCTCAATCTGACAAGCAATGCTGTGAGATTTAACAGGCATTTGCAAAATGTTTAGCCATTCCTATTTAAAAAGTCATCTTGAAGTATTGTTGTTGTAGAAAATAAGCAAGGCCATAGTCTTACTAAAGTCATAGAAACTATGGAAAATATGTAAGGAAAAGAATGAAAACCACTGCAAGACTTCAAAAAGCACTGCTTCTAAGGCCATCATTTGTTCAATGGTTGATCCACCTTTTTGATTTTCCAGTCCTGAAAAAACATCAGTGTTTCAGACATGTCTTTTTCACCTGACAGAAATGTATCATCTAATTCTCTTTCAGGGTGCCAAGTAAATGAAACTGCTACAGCACTACATAAAGTTTGCTTCAGGGCTTTAAGGTAAAATCTCTTCAAGCTTAAACTCATCTCCCAAGGAAATCAAGACCTTCCCTTCTTTTCTTTTTTTTTTTTTTTTTTTTTTTTTTTTTTTTTTCCTAGAAATATAGGACTTCCCAGCTGAACTAAAGCAGCCCTGGTGTGACTGAGCCAAGTGGAATCAACCAATCTGTGAACTGCACTTTGTGTCTGCCCACCCTTCAGAGACCTTGGGAGGGAGGGAGAGGCAAGCTGGAGCCAGAGCAGAACTTTTTGAGAGTAGTGAGTTAAAACTGGTTGTTCTGTGCATTTCAGGTTTGGATTCTTTTTTTGTTTTGTTGCTGTTGGTTTCTGGTTAGGGATTTGGAGATGTTGAAGTTTTTGAAAGGATGAAGAAAAAAAAAACAACAAAAAATCAGTACTTGTTATAACTGGAAAGGAGAGCTCTTAGAAATAAAATTTTATGAAGGATAGCTCATAACTCATCCCCTGTGTCAGTACCACCTTTTTCCACCTTTTCAGACATTTTCCCCCCTCAAGGACCAATCCAGCAATAAAACTGTTCAGAGTTCAGCTATACTTGGTGATCACTGGAATGTCACTCAGCTCAAATATTTTCTTTGCAGCTCTTAGGATGTTATTCTTTTCCCAGCTGCATTATTCATTCCCAGGTAAGCTATGTGAGTGACCTTCACACAGATATGTGGAGAGTTCCTTGGACTGCTGAGGGGATACCTCCATTCAGGTATCATGTGAAAAGAGACATGAAAAAGAAAATGCATCAATACATTCTTGAATTACCCCCTATTTTCTACAATTACAAACCACTTTTAGATTATAAAAAATTAGAAGATACCAGGTCATTCATTTTTTTAAAATTGTGTTTTTAATCTGGGAATTTTTGCAGGAAATTGTACCTCTGACTCAGTGAAAGAGTTTGGAAAAAAAGGACATATCTGGCATTCCATGTTTTCCAAGTGGAATAAAAATTCCAAGAGATGTGACACAGTTCATTTACAAGTCAGTATGTCAAACCCAGTTGTGGCTCATAGTTATGACTGAGCTTTGAAAACTCACATGAAATAACCAGATAGGCTCCATCCTGCTCAAAGTGGATAGTCATATTCAGCATCTAAACACTATTATTGCATAAAACTTCCATATTATTGACTGTTAAAAAATGCATGGGCTGAGCAGACAGTGTAACATTGTCAGCCAACAATTTTATCAAAATACTCACTGTTTTGGGTGTTTTTGTTTAAAATCCCAGTTGTGACTGTATTTGAAGGTCAGACTTCAAAACAGTTGGTTACCTCTGCTTTTAAGTGAAACTTGATAGCTGAACCCTATAAAAAAAAAATCAGAAACCACCAAATGAGATGCTATAAAAACATATTGTTTAAAAACCTCTCTCAAAGGCAAAGACAATCTCATGATTATTATTAATAACACTACATCAGTGCAGATCAAAGTTAAGGACAAAACTGCATTTTAAGTTGTGAAAGGTCACACTAATCTTGGTACCTGTACTTGCCAGGTTTATTTATATTTAACGCCACCCTGACTGCAACTTATAAAGGGCATCTCTCTTTTTCTCATATCAAAATATGAATGCAATTTTAAGATTTATATCAAAGAGAAAGAAAATAGAAACTTCAAACTTTGTGATTCATAAGAATAGGTTTATATTTGAAAATGAATTCTACAAGATGCACTAAAAAAAGAAGTTGCATTTTAACCTGCATTTTGTTACGATTTTTTTTCTATGATTAGTCCAAATCTGAGAAATAACAGAGCATGGTATATTATCCCTGTTCAATAAACTATGTGTGGTCTGGGGTTTTGAGCAAAAAGGTTAGCTTAAAGCTTATAATAAAAATGTGGAATATCATGAATTGGGCAGGGGAAGGATTTGCAACATCAACAGATTATTCAGTAATGAGGCAAGCAAATAAAAGAAACATTTCTGTCATCAGTTATACTGTGATGACACAGGGAGAGTCACTTTTACCAGAATTTTCATTTCTTCCTTCTAGGAACATGAAACACATAAGGACATGATCATGTACCTGGAGGAGCAGCAGCACTGCCTGTCATCAATTATCCTTTCTGTCTCTTGACTGGAAAGAGAAATTTTCTGGAGTCAACAAAATCAAAAATAAATTAATTCACGTACAGGTCAAGAGTTGTGACCACTGGCACTGTAAGTGAAGTGTGAGGAACTGTTCAAAAGTCATTGAACAATTGCTTGTGCCAAAACATGGCAACTATTCTGAATGTCTCATCAAGCAAAATTTTCAATAACAACCACATAAAAGACAAACACTGGATCTTTTTTTTTTCTTTTACAGGTTCAGTTGTGAGCTGGCTTTGTGTATTTCTGAAATTAGTCATTCAGTGATTTTTCCTGAAATTTTCTAGCTCCAAGGGTTGGGTTTTTCACAAGTATTCTGTTACAGGTGGATACTCATATTTCAAACTGGCTCTGAGGTAAGAATTACCCAGAGAAATGTTACCAAATTTACTTTCTTTTTTTTTTTCTGTAACATGGTCCAGTTCTTTCCAAGAACTCCAAACCTCAATGATGGGCTTTGTCACAATTTAGAATACAGCTCAAGTCAAGCATTGTGAAGTAGGAAGAACAAGAAGTGAAATATGTCAACCAAAAAGTCTAAAATGTTTTTGTATGTCTTGATATCTGTGTTTGGTTGGAATATGCCGTTTTGTTTAATATTTCAGCATGATTGTATTGGCATGTTTTCCTTTACTTGATTGAAGAATTTTAAACTACAGGCAATACAGAATGTTAAACACAAGAAGTTTACCTTGTCAAACACCATGAAAAATATATATATATGCACAAATATATAAAACTTCTATTTCAATTTTAATTTATGAAAAAGCCAAGCACATTTAAAGCCTGTTTCAATTATTTTGCCTTCTTGTTTTCTTCCCAAGTTATGTTGAGAAAGACAAAATGTATCCCAAACAATATTTTAAAGCCATCACTTAATGTTCTATCATACATCACCACATATTTCAGTTCCCAGACGTTTCAGCAGTTATACAGTTGTTATTTATGGCACTTGCTACTGCTTTTATATGTTGATTATCAGAAAGGGAATAGGAATTGTGTTTTTGGTTTTTTTTTTTTTTTTCCTGTATTCTCCTCAAGAATGAAAGCAGGAAGAAACCCAAATATAAACAAAGAGTGAAAATGTTGCCCTGCCTTTGCTTAGTTGGAGTTGTTTTCCTTTCTGGTTCTCTTGTACAGACTCCCACTGTAAACACATCTCTAAGGAACATTCCTTAAGGTTAAACTGATAAGTGGCCTTGATCTTCCTGCTTTTAATTATTTTAATTCTTCCATTATATCTACCTCCAAATTATTCTTTCTGCATTTATGTACTGGTGTCAGATCTTATACAGCTACACAAAACTGAAGCAGTATTCAATTATCCCTTTCTTAACAGCTTTCCACTATCAAGAACCTAAGGTAGGTACAGCTCCAAAGACAACATAGTACAATGTCAAGTGAACTTTAATAGTAAATAAAAGATGGCAAGTGTTCTCTCTCCCCACCTGTCAAGCAAAAATAAACACTAAAAGAAAAGTACAATCATTTCAATTTAACAAAACATGAACAGTGACACTACATTTCAACATCAGCAGGCAATCATTAGCACGTAGGTTAAATTATCACAGGAGAAAGGAAAACAGATAAATAATTTTAAAGAAATGGCCTGTTACTAGAAACAAAAACTCATATTTGACAACAAATGGCATCACAAAAAAGATCAAAATACCATTCCCACAAGCATAGGTTATAGAAGCAAAATGGAAAAGAGATGTTCCTCGTGATAATTAAGAACTGAAGCAATCATATTGTAAATATTCATTATAGAAAGATAGCTTCACTCCTTAGAAAACATTTCCAGGTTGCAAATGTGTAATTGACTTTTTTTCCTTCCTTGTTATGAAGGATGAAAGACCCCAGCATCTGCTGTACTACACAATCGGTCTGTTCACAACACTGAAAAGTTGGGCACTTAAAGGTGAAAATATGCAAGAGGGTTTTTTCTCATTACTCATTTCTGCAGGTCTGTAAAACTGAAAGGATTAAAACTTTGCATCTATTGATTACAAGCCTAGGGATTGGTGCAGTTAATACCCAGTTTCTTTTTAAATAGAAAGCCACAATGACTTACTCTGCCTACAGAAATAAGAGAATCTGGCTGGAAGAAGATCTCCAAAATGTGAAGGGCAAATCTTAACAATGAACTTTTGGGGGGAATTTTATTCCCATGGTGAGAAAACAGCAGAGGTGTTAATTGTGAACTACAGTTCAATATAAAAGCCCCACAGAGCACTTTGTACTCAGTTTTGTTTCTCATGAAAGACCCGTTTTTTTTCTCCTAAAAATTCAATCTCCAACCCCTCTGTTCCACTCAGAATTCATAGTTATGCCTAATCTGCTGTTTTTCTGGCTCACTTACAGGCCCTGTTGGCAGGTAGTGAATGCAAAATAATTTTAATGGTGGAACCCCTGGGAACGGGAGCAAAAGTTTTGAGCGTTTAGAATTTTACAATGACGTAGGGCCAGCTGTTAGATAAAATAGGCCTCCAGCAGTGGAGCCCACTGGAATGGGAGCTTTGGTGTGGATGTTTTCAACTCAGCAGTCTGCTAAAGACAGGAACTAGATCAGCCAAACAACAAAAGGACAGGATTGGTCTGGACAGGGAAACCTCGTGAGAACACGTGGTACTTGTTAAACCCATCGCACAATGGGAACTCCATCCCCAGTTGAGGGCCACAGACTCTCAAGGCCACAATAAGAGTGAGGGTCCAGAGAGCTTGAGGGCCCATGGGAAAGCAAAGCAAGTAAAATGGTTCAGAATGGCAGCAAGCAAAGGAAACAAACCGCTGGACAAGGACAATTCAATATGTTGGACTGTTTGTACAAATACAAAATTAATTTGGATCTAGTCCAGAGCATATTTAGGGCAAAACAATCAGACACTAATTCCCATCTTTTCTACTACTTACTGTCCCCTGAACAATAGCTCTAAGTGATGACAGCTGGTGCCAAGTTTAAAGAGAATGGACTTAATTCATTTCCCACTGGAATCAATAGAAATGTCTCCTTGTCTTTGGGGGATGCCAGATTAATCCATTTATGAGCAAGAGTACCTGCTCATAGCAATCCTATTATAGAACAATTAGAAAAATTATAACAAACTGAAGAATAAGCACTATGGGTAAGAAATAATAAAAACCTCTCTTTTAAAATATGCATAATTCTCCCTTTGATACAAAAATAGCCAAGATGCCCTATTTTACATTAATTTCTTTCAGCTCATTCAACTCATCTGTGGTTCCCCAGGTAGCTATTTACCTTGTGTTCCTCTGCTTTCATCTTCTCCACGAAATTGTCCTCTTAATTTTTCAAGTAACACAAACATTATTTTCATTCCAATGCTGAACTCTCCTGAACTCCTTTGCAGGGGGCTCAGTTGCACTCAGACAAGGAAGAGGATGGACATTTATCAGGTGGGAATCAGCTGGGAGAGGGAGGCACCAGCAGAAAACACTTGTGTGTCTTCATCCTTGGAGGTTTTCAAGAGTGGTTGGAGCCCTGGGTAACCATGTCTGATCTCACAGCTGACCCTGCTTGAAACACATTGGGCAATAGACCCCTTGAGGTCCCTTCCCACCTGATTTACCTTGGGATCTTACTAGCTCCACCTTCTTAATCTCTATCTCCCAGCTGAGAGGAAAAAAGAAAAAAGCCAGAGTTACTTCAGGTTAAAAAAAAAATCTGTTTCTAGTGGACATGAGAAACCCTGCAGTCTACATTCCTTCCCCAAGGAAGAGCCATGATATCTGTAGCATTCCTGACAGATCTATAGTTTACACTCAAGATTTCCTCTGCAGAGTTATGGAGTCTCAACAACCCTGCCAGTAATCCATTCTGAATGCACTATCCTCCTCAGGAAGGTTTATCTCAACTCTGTGTCTAAATGTGTTTTGCTACAGTAAAACTCCATAATTTCTTGCCCCAGCTGCCAGACATGGACAGAAAATTATTCCCCCCCTATTTGCAGCATCTTGTTCTGCATTTTTCAATGAATGTCAATCTTTTATCCAGTCTGAACCACCCCTTGTCTTAACCGAACTCAGTTATAAATCTAGGCTAGGTGGTTTCCTTCAGAACTGGTACTGTCCCAGATTCCTACACCAAATACTATTGCAGTTGATTAGATCTGCCTAAATGTTGGATTTCCACTCCTTCTTTCTGGACAATATCCAGAATTTTCCAAGTCACATTTCCAGCTTTCCAAATAAATCTGATTTCTAATTTAAATCTAAAAAAGTTCAAGTCCTTCATAAGTCTATCAATCTCTCTGTTGTATCACCTAAGTCTTTAATGAAAATATTGACCAGAATTTCAGGGCTGTGTAACCAGGAGGAAGCTGTTGTTTCTTGAACCTCTCTCCTAATTTCCTTGATTTCAAGTCCATTTCCTTCATCCCTCCCTAGGGCACCTACAGAGAACAGGCAATGTACTACAGGAAAAGGATTCAGCCAGTTCAGCAGACAGACATGTAATTTCATAGTGATAAAAGCCAAAATTCTGCCTTATTCTGAATGGAGGCAGAAACCTTGATAACTTTCAGTTGTGTTTGAGTGCCTGCAATTTTGTGGTGCTTCCAAAAAGGGATACCCCCTTTCTAAGTGTGTAATGTCCCTTTTGAGACAATGCCAGAGCCACACTCAGCAGTCTTAATGGGAAGGTTTAAACATTGCATATACATATACATATACATATACATATACATATACATATACATATACATATACATATACATATACATATACATATACATATACATATACATATACGAATTATTATGACTGTCAAAAATGAAAATATTCCTAATGTAGTTCAAAATGGGAACTTGGCCTTTTGGAATAGAGGTTGAATATCGATCTGAAAATCACCCACTGCTCAAGCTATAGGTAGATGCAGTTGACTCTGGCTCTGGTCAGCAGCACACACTGAAAAAGTATCTCTAATTAATAAGAAAACAACAACTATTTAAAAAAATCACTGAGTAGTCCTCCAGTATTCCAGTTTTAGGCAAGGTTCAGTGTAGTGTAATACAGTTTTATAAATCAGCAGTTCATCTTAGCCTTACACTGGAGAAAAAGAGGATCATACAGGCAGAGATCTCTAGAAACCTTGACATAAAGATAAAATCTATCAAGGACAGCAAAACATCTTTGCTATTTTCCATCCTATTTAACACTAAGGAGGACACAGTATTCTTCTTTCCCCTCATCAGAAACTGAGTTTCTGTCAGATAGTCCATAATATATATAACATTTCTGCAGGTGCATTGTTTTCCTCTGCAAGTCTCTTCATGTTCCCTGAGTGTATCATGTGCTAAAAGACATCTGCAAAATCTCAGTGAAGGAGAAAACAGAGATTCAGAGAAAAAATACTCTTAAGATATCATTACAAAAGTGCTCAACACAAGACAAATATTCTTTTAGAAATAATTTTAAGAACAGAAGCAAGGAGGATTTCTGAGGCCTTCAGACCAGGGAAGCATTTTCCACTTAGCTTATAAAAGAATCACAGGTTTGTCCTGGCACCTAGTAGTAGCAATACAGGCAAAATATCTCAAGGAATCACCTCCCTTTCCAAAATGTTTTCACAGCAGTTCTGGGGTGAAATAATGACAATCTCTCTTCTCTGTTGCCAGTCCTTACCCTTTGTTCCAGAGCATTATAATGATTTAGCAGCAATCTAACAAGCCAAAACTAAAAATGATTTAGCTGAAAAACAAAGTAGAGGTGTTTGCCAGATTCTTTAAAGCCAAATCAATTCTTCAGTCAGGTTTATCACTTTCTCATGCAAGAGCTTGTGCTAGAATAGCAGGCATGGACAAGGGTTAAGAGTGTATGGCTTGTATTATTAGCCAAACTCTAACTGTAGTGTCAGAATCCCAGAAGACACATTAGCATGTTTGGAACAGTAGGTTGGTGGGAGGCAGGAATCTGTCACTGAATTTAAACCTGGTCTCATTCACACTAGCTGCACACCAACATGCTGCTCTCAGTTTTCATCCCTGTAAGAGAAAATAATTGAGACCAATGAGTTAATGAAATGTCGGGTGAAGAATCAGCCAAACATGTCAAAATGCCACAAAAAATATTGCTCCCAGAAGAGAAAGAATCAAAAGTTCACCAGAAATGGCATATGGCTGGCAATCATTATTAATAATAAAAGAAAGGGGAAAAAATCTTCTCCCACCCCACAATTCAGTCAGATCCTTTCCTGGCTACCACTCTGAAATGATAAATTACACATACTACAAAAGATTCCAAAATACATATGTCAGTCCCTTTCTTCAGGTTTATTTACAGTTTTCTCAAACAACAGACAAGTGAGGAACCTCCCTACAGCTGAACCTCAACATTATTGAATCATTAAAAGTAACAACAAGTGACTCTTAACCATAAAGATCAAATCCAAATCTCACCTCTTCTTAAATGTCATTCTGCTATCATCCCTCTCTTCATTATTTTTTTTCCCACATCATGTTTTTTATCATCAATTCTCTTCAGTGAGCATTCAGGTTCTGCAATTAATTTTAGAGTGTTTTAGTTTAATTTTCTTTGCACAGCCCAGAATCACACACAGTGTGTCTTTCTCTAAGAAACCAACTTAACAGGGTCAATAGACACTGGTAAGACACAAGGGTAGAATCCAAATACCTAATAGGGTGCTGTATGACTACAAAAAACTGTAACCTTCTCTCTGTATAACCTTATTATGAGATAGAACTGATATAGAATGAAAGAAGATGAATTTCAGTATGCAAAAGAGATTCTCTCTGCTGGATTACAGTCCTCGTATTTAGAAATCAAAATAGATTTCAAGTGGATAATGAAACTCTGAAGTTTTATCTTTTTATAAAAGGTCAGTTCACTATTGATGTAAATCAGCTGAATTGTATTTCATACCATAACATTTATCTGCATCAGTGAAGGATCTGTAAACACAGGGAGAATAGTCTTTAGTCTAGGAATGAGGAGCTCAAAGTTTAGTTCCCAGCTGTGCCAACACTTTCCTACAAGGACTTCAAATGCAAATCCCCAAACATCTATTTTTGTACCATGAAAGTGAAACAAAATTCTTCTGGATAGTGTATTTAAATTGTAAGCCACATGAGGCAAGACAAACACTGTTGTTATCAAAATAACAGAAACATAGTACTCATTCCTTTTTGTCTCCAGCTACCAATCTGGTCTCTGTGGGCAAGTCAAATAAACTCTGTGATTCACCCTGGGATTCTGCCTGCACCAAAAGAGATTCCAAGTAAAACTCCTGAAAAAACTTTCTCCAAGTTATTTCCAAATCTGTGAACCTCTGCACCACAAAAGGCTTCAGAACCAGCCTGGAAAAGGTGGCTTTGGGATTTTCTCCAGATTTTAACACACTTGAACCTCTTGAACTGCTGCTCAACAAATGCAGCCTCCCACCTTTTGGTACCTGTCAAATCTGCTTCTTTACTCTCCAAAGCCATTTCACCTCAGCTCCTTCTGAGATCCTTCACAACTTTCATGTTTCCTCTCCAGTTTCATTTTTGACTACCTGTTTCCTTTACTGCTCTGAGATTTCAACTGACATAAGAAGTAGCCCTCAGGCATGATTTACACTTAAATTCTCTCCAAATTCCTTAGCCAAAATAATATTGCTCCTCTGAACCTTGTGATTTTATTGTTACTATCTCCCTTGAGTGCTAGTCATTTTTAACTTTTGTTCAGCGCTGTCTCCACAAAAACAAAAAGGAGAGTGCAAATATTCCTTTAAGCATTGAAGAAGGAACAACTATGACAAATGCAAACACAACAACACAGCCTACAAAAAGAAGGGCAGTGAATTCATTTCAGGTTGCTGATAGACCCAAGAAAGCTGTTTTATTCAGTCTGAGATGAAAAAGACACTTAAAAATATGTAGTTTTTCTCAAAATAGCAGCATTTAAAAAGGCACTTATATGTAATAGCTTGTGCTCCTGATCTGGGGCTACAGAGATTAAGAAAATTATATCCACCTTCAAAGCCCAGGCACCCAGGGGAATTCAATAAACCAGTGAAAGATCTGACAGATCTTTCAAACAGGGTCATGTGAGTGAATGCACTTGCAATCAAATGGCATAACTGTGATAGCACAGAAAGGAATCTCAAGTTTCCTGAAAGCTGCAGAGCTTAAATCATATCTTCCTCCAGATAAACATCCAGGATAATTTGAACACCAGGTCCATATGTCCTATGTTTTTTCTTAGGACAGGACCAGGAAGAAATACTGACATCAAACTTCCAAGATTAACTCATCTTCTGCTTTTTCTTTCTCCCTCAGCCTGAGAGAACAAAGGTCTTGTACTAAACCATTTACAACACTGCATTAGAATTAAAAAGAGCAGATTGCCAGACAGTCTTGGTAAAAAAACCAATGTGAATGTCATCTACATGGAGCAGATTGTTAAAAATCAATCGGCCTGAACTTGTTCACACAGAAAGAGCTACATAACAAAAAAAACTAGGCAGGCAAATTGCAGCAAAAGATGCTTAAAATATTTGCACAGAGAAAGGGGTAAAAATCTTAAATTATCTGCTGTGAATTACTCTGCTCCCAAGTCTCAGCATTGCAGTATGTTCTACCATTTAAGTAGGAAAAATAATTAAATTTCCAAAGTAATTATTACATACCTCAGTAACTTTGTACTAATATGCAAGGTTTGGAAATCAAGCTGAGATCTCATGACAGGACTGGTATAAATAGAGGAAATATTTCATTACTCTAATGATGGGCTATACTGTTAGGGATAAATCAACAGTGAAACTTCACGGGTTTACTTCAAGTTGTGCAACAACACATGTAATGCACCACATATCTATAGCATGTAGGACAAACCTGCCCTTCTCTCATTCCTTTTAACAGGGTTAAACTCAAATTGATTTCCCAAATGTCTTGGCTTATGTCATCCACAAAGCATTATCCACAACTCTGTTTTTGAGAAATTGCTCAAGATTCCAAGGAGGTGAAGCAGTATCAGTGCAGCTGCAGGTGAGCTGTAACACCTGGCTAACCCTTACAGATTACTCAGAAACAACAGTGACTTACACATTTGCAGAATAATCTGGCCCAATCAGGTGACATAAATCAAAAATGTGATTGCTGCTTTCTTCCAGCAATAATAACCAAACCAGCTCACTGCACCCCAGATAGGCTCTTAGGGATAAGGTACCCAGGGGAAAGGAAAATACATATGAGTAAAGTTCAGGAACAAAACTGTGTCAGCAGTTTAACAGGCCAAAAATTGCATTGAGTCAATAAAATTCATGTCATGTTTTGGTCAGGATCCCACTTGCAGCCCTGCAGGGACGAGCCCCTCTCCCACCCTGCAGCATGGGGCACACTGGGTCCCACAGCCCTCCTTCCCTGCTTGTGGGAGCTGCAGGGACACACCTCACCTTCTCCAGGGCAAACATTGCTCATTTCAGCACCTAGGAATCAAACCCGTCCTTTTTTCAACTTTTATCTAAAACTGCTTCATAAATCCTAGTCAAACTCAGAAATCATTTCTGAATGATTGAAATTGTATTGCTTTGGGAATTATTTTCTGGGAAGAAATGAAATTAAAAATTAACAGTTCCCCTCTAAATAAAACAGCCCTGTATTCTCTTTCTGGCTATGCCACAAGCTTTTTTGTCTGCTTAGTTATTCAAATTCTCTTTGCCTGACTTGTCTTATTGTTCAGACACTGATCATGATGCTGCTGGTCTCCAAGGGTGCTACAAAGCTGCATCACAAAATCAGAGTCTTTGAGACTTTTATGTGGAAGATATCATGGAAATGAAAAAACTAAGATTTTGTACTGAGCAGCAATAATGTCTTTTACTCCTTTGAAAATGAGAAGCAATAATGTCTTTTACTCCTTTGACAAAGAGACTGAGAGAAGAATCAGATATACAGAGACACATTTAATTCCAGATAAACTGAGCAAACAACTGCTCTAGAGAGGGTAACTCTGTAAGGAGTATTGCTGGATTTCATAAACATTCAAATTTTCCTGCTGTCCAAAACTATCATTCCATCAAGATTTTAACCTTTGCTGTAGAAATTTAAATATTTATTTTATGGTAACTTAACATTTGGTGACAACAAGCTACAAGCTCTCTTGTTTAAAATGAGAATTTAACTTAGATTTAATGAGAAATATATATGACAAGTGATTGCTATGTTTGTTGACAGAGGCCCCACCTAGCAGCTCCACCACCATAGCATGTAAAAATCTGCAGCAGAGGAGCCATGATGCTGTGCAGAGCTCTCTGAACTGCCTGTAAGAAGTCATTCAGACTATGAATATTTATGCTGGTTTTTTTTTTTTTTCAGATTAATCACCACCAGATCACATTTTTCCCCCAAAGGATGTTCTGCTGGGGTGGATGGTGCCCTCGACTGACCACCTTTCCCATGGAAGGCCATGGAGAAGAGCCTGAGTCAATCTCCAAAGGCACTGGGCTGCCCCCATAAATGTCAGTCTGGGATGGGGCAGGGCTTGCACACATTGCATGGTTGAGCTGATGCAGGTGCTCATAACTTATTGCAGATGGAGATATAAATTGCTGACATCTCTCCCAGGACCACAGCACTAAGTATGTGTGCACAATACCATATGTGAGAGTTTCTTCCTCAGGAGAAGCAGCGCTTAGGGAACTGAATGGTGGAATTCTTTCTTTCATCTGGAGGGAAAGGGCCCAAAGGAAAAGAGTGATGAGATGTTTGTGTATAATTTTTAAATGAGCTTCTAGAAAAGAACACTGAAACACTTTTGCCCTGAAAAGGAGAGACATTATGGTCTTTATTTTTATCACTTAGCAAGCCAATGGCATGAATACAGCAAGGGATCTTCACCGTGAACTGAGAGAATGAAGGGGTTGCAGGAGGAGAACGTGTCTCTTGCCCCTAGTTTAAACAGGGGGAAAAATCAGTGGGTTCTACAAGGGCTTAAGTTAAAATGTCATCTATTTAAATTGCAACTGTGCCCTTCCAGTTTGAAACATAACAGGCTTCATAAGCTTCATACATTAAACTCAGGAAGAAAAACCACCCATGGCTTCATTCTATGATTTCAGGGAAGAAATTGCAGGAGACTGTGAACATGAGAACATCTTTGTGTGGCTGTGGGAATCTCTATAGACCCCCTCTAACCCTCCAAATGCTAAATAGTGAAGAAAGTGTTCGGCTAAGCTGAAAACAGAGATTTTACCCAGCTGTTTGTGATTTGGGAATGTAGCCATCCTACATGAAATGTTACCAAATTGTCCATTCAGATTGCCCCTGTCCCCTCTCACTGTATCCTGCCTCCCAAACCATGCTGAGCTCTCCAGACACCATCCTACATGCACAAAGATTAAATCTGCTTTGCTAGGTTAAGGAGCCTCTGCAGCATCACAGGGGGAATGCTTGGATTTGATGCAAAAGTGATGCAAGAGCAATGGAAGTTGTTCTACAGTTAACAAATATATTGGTATTTAATCCACCAAACATCGTAAACACTAGTGCAAATATTTTAATAAGCTACTGTGTAGTCATTAAATATTGAAATCTGTTCTTAATTAAGTGCTTCATTTGACATAATAATCCTCATTCTCAATGCAAGATTTAGCTGTGTTCCAACACAAGGGCAGCAGCATGACATGATGTGTTGGACCATCTGTGTTTACAATCACTGACTTTTCTAATGTATATATGAAAATGAGGTCAAGCCTGGAACAGGTTGCTTTATTTAGTTGGAAGATAGCTCAGGCTGTTACTAGACACCAAATCCATGACTTTTCAGAAGTCTGGCCAATTACAGAAATGAACTGTGCTGTTGAAATAACACTACTGAAAGTTTTTCACATTTCTTGGAAAATGATGCAGTGCTGCAGAAGTACTTAAATTTATCCAATTTCCTTGTTGCTACAAGTACCTGTGGCAATGTGTATGCTGAAAATTAGAGGAAAATACAACAGCCATGGTTTTCAGGATTTTATAAATTCTAAACCGTGTCCCCATGGACTTTTTCCCTCCCTTTGCTCAATAAAGCTGTACCTTTAAGCAGAATTTAGACAATGGGTTACTATTCACTCACAATGTTTGGTGATTTTTCCTGATATCATCAGTGCCTGTAGCCATGTGATAATTTGGCATTCTTTTAGAGAAACAGTCGTGCCTCTAGCTTTCAAACTTTCAAAATAAAAATAAAATTTAAAAACAAACAAATACACAAAAAATCCAACTGTACTCACTTGTATAGACAGATGGCAAATAAAATTTAAAGAAAGCAACTGAAATGCATTTAGAATCCCTAAATATATTTGGCTTGAATTTTTATCACTGTGTCTTGCAAAGCACTAACTTCTATAAATGTGTGAAAGGTTGGGATATCCAGGAGGGTGAAGAATTATCTACAGTGACTCTTAAAATTATAACTAGCAAAAGCTGCATTAAATCAATGAAAGAATACTTACAAAAATAATGCCAAAATGTGAAAGATTGCAGACATCATTCTCAGTCACCATTTTTCTTTTCTTCCTATGCCTTTGATCTGGAGAGAAGCAATAAAAGTAATATGAGCTATGCAAGGAAAATCATATAAAAGGGAGGCATCAAAGGCCCATTAAACACAATCAGTTACAGAGAATGAAGGACAATACATGAGCAAAGAAAAAAAATTTCCATTTTAAATTTTTAATCATGACTTTTAAAAATAATTTTAGGCTACTTTTTTCAGAACAACTGTGGTTTCCTAGAATTTTTTTGCCATTTATAGACCTTGCTATACATTCTTTCTCGATATGCTTTAATACTGCACAATACTTTCTCTGAGCAATTTCTAGCCCATCAACTTCTTCTTCCAAACTAGTAATTATAAAAAGTCTTTTTTGCATTGCTTTGCATTGAACTTCTGGCAGTGAAAGATAAAGAAGGAAGTAGTTCACAATAGGTCCTCAAACTATTGTTTTAGTGACCAGGCAGGGATGAATTTGCTTAACTGACAGCACAAATAATCAAAGTAATGATTTTTTAGGAAAGATGTTCTACAGATGGCAACCAACTTTCCCACTGGAGGAAAGCAAATATTTTCCAGTAAAAAAAACATGAGAAAATATTTTATCCAATCACCTCAGCTATGCTCACTAATAAGACACCTTAAAATATTCAGAGCAATCAAAGCAAACATTTCTATGCAATATTCCTACCTTTAAATCATATAATCTGCAAATGTAAAGACAGATCTTCTTAGTACCAATATGTGTTCAAGAGACTGATATATTGTTTTAAAAAATTTGATTTTATATCAAAACCATTTCCTCTCTATAAAGGTTCAGTAATATCACTTGTATTGCTGCAAATGATTTCTGAAATTCCTCTCTTGTAATTAGCAGTCTGAAACAGCAATCTTTGACCATTTCCATAAGAATTACATGGCAATGTGAGAAAAATCATACTTGGTTGCAAGATAATTTTGAAACTTACCTGAGAGGAATTAATGGAGGACAAAAACAAGTATGGAGATTCTGATGTGAAACTCATCCTGCAGATCATAATTTTTTTTTCTTTTTTTTAAGAAAAAGAAACCCCAAAACAGATAAGCAAACAAAAAAGGCTTGCTGAGAGTCACCTTTCTCATCTACAAATGTTTTACCCATTAAAAAAAATTAATTTAAAAATAAATAAATACAGGTATACACTTTGGTAATAAACTGATCACCATAAGCAATTAATCTATAGGAAAGAATGTCAGCATGCCTCCTGTTGAATTACAGAGCTTCTCCTCCTTAAAGAAAAAAAAAATTATGGTGCATGGAACCACCACAAAAATATTAAATTTCTTGAATAGTAAAAGCACTAAGTTTTTACTCTTTTGTTTGCTCATTTTCATATACTACATTTAATTACAATGGAACTTGAACTACTTATTAGTTTCTGTTGAATATGACCAGTCTGGGAATTCCCAAGAACTGCCTGAATAAAAATATTCAGTTCAATATTCATGTTCAGCAGAGTGCAAAGTGCACCCCCACGTAGCTTCCCTGGCTTTGTGAGCTGTCACAGCCACTGCAGGAGCATCTGTGGGAGCACATCATCCCTGCATTAACAAATCCAAACTGAAGTGCCAACTGCTGGAGTGAAATCAGGAGTTAAATCCACCTGTTGTATTCCCTGCACTCTCCAGCAGAACACAATTATATCATAGACACTGTTCATTTCTGGCAGCCCAGACACAGGTTGGCCATCAAAACACATTCACACCAAGCACTAAATTACACGAGGAGATGCCTCAGCACTTTCAATAGCATCATTAGGTGGATAAATGCTGCATAATACAACCATTACTATTCAAATTTCCCTGTAATTTTTAAAATGAAAAGTGATCACTCAGGTACTTACTTGAAGCAAAAGTTATTATGGTTGGCTGTTAGTATTACTAACACCATCACTGAATATATACGTCACTTAATTTTAAAAAATGCATAAGTACAGCATAAATCTGTTAATTATTTGTTTTAAATGGTCTTTAAATTTCTCATTCAAAAGACAGTTTCCAAATGCTTGGAGCTTCTTTTGTGATAAATATTTTGAAAAGTGAAGATTCACATCTAGAGCCTGAACTTTTATTTAATGAACCTAATGAGATTGTTGTCAAAAATGTTAATGGCAGAAGAATCTGTTTTTTATAATGCATTGTCACACAAGCATTCATAAGGGTGGGTTGTGTTCCTAGGGACTGAAACTTCAGCTGCAGCAGCATGCTGCTCATGTCTGAGCCCTGAGATTGCTTCCCTATTCCTCCCCTGGGAGTTCCATGGATTTGGTTCAAGCACCATTGAATGTGATGCTGTATTAATTGCCCTGGAGGGTAGCAAGGCCTTTGAACTGTGGCTGTGAGTGATATTTTGCTATAAGACATGTGTCAGCACTTGCCTGGTTAACTCTAGGGCTGGGTTGTACAGCATGCTGGGACCAAGTATCTGGAAAACTACTTTGCATCCTAATCTTACATCTGTTTTCTATCATGCTGTGAGATTGACTGGCCATTCTATCAGAGAATCATCATTCTGGAATAGACAGTCTAAGTAAAAATATTGCACTGCCAAAGAATATTAAGGACATACCATCATCTCTTGTAGTTTGTAAAACCAGCTGCAGAAGGAGACTAAATTAATACAGTGGTTGATGTGCTCTCCTTTCCCCTGTGAGAGGAACAGTCTGGGCCCAGCTTAGTACAAGAGAAACTAAAGTTCAAACAGTTCCACAGCCCCACTTCTCTCTGTTTGTGGGTATAAATTTTCTGTCACACATGTCCTGATCACACAATCACATAATCCATTACCATCAGTATGAGAACATCACCAAGAGGTCACAGCAGAGCTAAAGCAAGGCAGTCATGGACACGCATGAGAGCAGGAATTGTAGGAATATGTGGAATTTTCAGCAAAGCAGAACCATTTTCATGGCTAGAGACATGTACAGAGGATAGAGAGACTTAAACTAACTTGTGGATTTAGTCAGGATTAAGATGTCAATTTCCACATCCAATGCCTAAATAATTTTTTCCTATTTTCTCTACCTTTTCTTTCCTTTTTTCCTTTCTTTCCTTCCTTGTTTCTCTCTCTCTGCTTTTCCTTATTTCTACACCCCCTGCCCCTGTTTCCCTTCACTTCCTTTCTGGTTTAGTCTATTGGGAATTCTTTGACAAAAGAGGGGACTAAACTTGATCTTGTTACTAAGCAAAACCTCCCTCTCTTTCCACAAAAGAATATGAGCTCCACTTTATTCCAATAATAATCTTGGCTAATAATAATGTTCAGTAGTAATAATTAAACTGCTTAGTCTGGAGAGCTTACCTGGCATTCAAGTAAAAAAAACCAAAACAAAACAAAAAAAAAAAAATCATTAATCCACAAGATGTGATAAAAATTGTCATGTACAGATCTACATATTGACCTGTAAAGCAGAAATGTATTACACAATTTCTTGCATAAAATAATAAACCTTCTTTAGTAATTTGTTTGATATTCTAAAATATCAATCAAATGCAGAGACATAGTACTTGTATTAAATATTAAAACATATGTTCTTTTCTTTCTTTTTTTTTACCTCTTTAACCCATCACAACAGAATATTTAGGAGAAAGAGGTGCTGCTATCTGAAGCTGAATGTTTAACGAAGATGTCAACTCTAAGATGAAAAAGAGAATTTTTTTAAAATGCAAGGTGAAGTATTTCAGATTTCACAGTCTGACAGAGTGACATGAAAAAGTACAAAGTGTAGCCATAGTCTTTTGATCTGGGACAAAGAGCTGTCCTTCATGTTGCTGGTAATATGACCTAATGATGGGATAATATTGTTCCAACACCTGCAGCTTCAGCCACTGGAGAGATGTGTAACTTCTCAGCATTTTATTCACTATGAGGACGTAGTTGTGCCTCTATGAAACAGTACAAGAATTTGGGTAGATTCTTCAGTGGAAAGAGCAAATACCCAGACCCTAATAGTTGATGATTAAAAAGGTAAATAATGATCTCTTCTGAAGTAAAATGTCTTAAAGCCTACACTCACCTCTTTTCTTGGGGCCTGCTTAAATTATTGCAGCTGATGGAGAAAACTCCCATTAAAGCCAATGTTGCAGCAGAAGGGATAATAATCTCCTTAAGAGGAGTAAGGGGTTCCTAACACAGGACACAGTGCCATTGAACATCCTCCCTCAGCCCAGATCCCACACATCACCACTCATCTCTTGACTTCCAGAGTCTGTCTGTATGTGTAAGGATGTTTTTATGCCCCAGGATGTTGCCTTATACTTGGTTTCAAAGGAAAAAGAGCCTTGCTAGAGTCTCCAAAATCTGAACTGTCAAACAAGAAAGTTTTTGCACTGAATAGGAATATAGTTTGTAGGGATTTATCAAGATAGCCCATCAGATTGACACTTGACATGTAAATTGAATAGCAAATCTGACAGCTCAAATATTATTGCATCCACCTAGTTCTGTCTCACACAGTTACTCCTGCAACAGGCTTTTTGAAAGCACCCTTGATATCCATTTCAAATCTGGCTGATTTTTAAAGCTGACACAGTATGAACCTAGCTTATTTAGAACCAGCTGTTTAAAGACAACTCAGTCTGTGATTATTAATTACTGATTCAAGTGACAAATCATATTTGGTATTCATATTCCTCATTAGCTTTTAATCAGATGAAAAATAATCCTCAACACATGGAATATATTTGATTATTTCAGCTGAAAGTATTACCATGCTTGTAGGCCAAAGGATTACACTGAGCTGTCCCTCTCCTGTGCTTGCTTGCTCTGCAGGACATGTTTTCTCCCATAATAACCTGATATCCAAAGGAGAAATGAGTTAAGACTTCCAAGTCAAATACTTGCATCCATCCAAAAGAAACAGTTCTGCTGTACTGCAAACAATAGAATAGGTCCTTGCAAAGCTCTGGGGCCATTTACACCTTGGTGTTCTGTAAGGTGGGGACTGCAAAAACAGAGATCCTGCAATCCTCCTGGGGCTGAGGAGTTTCATTGCTGCTGGGAGCTGCAAGAGCTCCCTGCAGAACCAGCTCTGCATTTTGGAGCACAGGGCTGCACAAGAGGTAGGAGCTCCCTGGTAGGGTGGGATTTCTGGCTGCACATGGTTTGGATACCTCTGAGTTCTGTTTTTACCACAAAAATCCTCTAAAATAGTCAGGTTAATATTCTCTAGGAAGAATGGAAACATCATTATTCTTAAACATGCCTTATAAATAGTGAACTGTAGGCTGAGGGAAGATGCAAAATGGAGTTCATAGTTACTCTGGTGAACAGGAATGACTCTGGCCTTCTTTAATATTATTTGTATTTATCATCAGACTGGAGAAAAAGAACCAAAATGAAACTACCATCTTCTTTTCCCAGAGCAGGTCTTGAGTTCTGTCTTTAAATTTGACACCTATCTCAGAATCATTCTTTCATTTTTCAAACACAATTTCACAGAATCCTTGTCCAGTTGTCATTTGAGAGATGTAATGATAAATAAAAATAGTTCCCAGTGATCTCACTAATAACCCTGAAGTCACTTCCAACCCAAGTCATTCCTTTGATTCTATGATTCTAATTGCATGAGACCTTTATTTTCAAGTTTCCTGTTTATTTCAGTTCTCTGATTCATTTCATATCCAGGCCAGACATCCTCATAAAAAAACATATTGCTTTTGATATTAGAAATAATTTCCTTTCAGAGTCCCCCATGTTATTTACCAAATTTTTCCATCTGTTCCTTAAGAGATCTTCCTATCCAAACCAAAGAAATGTAGATAAAAAGAAGAAAAATAATTTCTTGCCAACCCCATTTTCTTTACCTTAAAAATATCTGGAAGATACATAAAGAGACAATGCACATTAGAGAACAGTATTTTAGGGGATCACTACAACATTTGGACATGATCTAATACCAGGACACAGGAAAACAGCAGAAGCAATCATAGGATTTTAGGAACACAAACAGGCCCCTGAAAAGCTGCTGACACAGGGTCTGGCAGATCAGTGTGGTCTAGCTTGGGCCAAACACATGTCCTCAGAAACAGTGAGATACTAAATTTACTAAATTATTTGTGACCAAAAAATCAAGTCAGTGGTACTATAATTATGGCCAGAAGATTGTTTGTTTCATGGATGAGAACCTCACCCCTTCTATTAAAAAAGAGAAATTGCAACTATTAGGTGCCATTTTTCTCAGAGATGGGGATACAATTTCCTCTTTTCTGCAATTTTTTTCTGCAATTTCTCCTCTTTTCTTGATTTCACAGGGCTTCTGGGCTCTGCCATTCTAAACCTCAAGATTTATGTATATATAAAATGTTTTAAAAGCTGATCCAGTCACTGTCATTGAAGCAAGAATGTTAGCTAATAGATTGGTCTGAGCTGGAGATACCTGCACATTTAATTTATAATTTGTAAAGTCCTGTGTCTATTCTTTGTATCTAAGATAAATTGATAAGTGAGCCCAGTAAAAACGCTCATTAATGCAATATATACAAACTGCCTCTCATTAAAGGGCACAGGTTCACATTGCCTGAAAAATTACTACTTCACAGTAGAAATCTCTATGAAACAAGAATTTATACTGAATTCACCTGCAGGGATGTTGGTTAAAATATGTCTACATTGGATGCTGTGGGCAAATGCAAGCTTTGCCTCACCTATGCTGCAAGGCAAAGGCATAAATTAGCCACTGATTGGATGGGATTAATATAGCCTGACTGTTTTGCCTGATACATAACTTATGTCTGATCTATTCCACAGTACAGGCACTTGCTCTGAAGCTGACATAAGCAGGACACAAGACATAAGCAGGGACAGAGAAAGAGATGTTCTATATATTACAGATGCATAACACCCTTCAAGGGCATCTGTCTAGCAAAATGCACAGGAAACTTGATTGTAGTGCAAGAAAACAACAGTGAAATTAATATCTGGGAAGGGGCTCTCTCATTTATCAATCAAGATGTATTTCTATCACACATGAAAGTTTAACTAGTGATGATGAGACACTAAAAGACAAGAGCTTCTTAAAATAATTTAACCACAGATCATTAAAATGATGAATTAGGAAAAGTTTTGCAGTCAACTCTACAGCTTAGATACAAAATTCTTTAGAACAATGTCCTGGGAAAAAACCCTGCAACTTCTCTTGTGCCATGTACTGCAGAGCTAGCAGATACAGAGTCAAATGTCTGGATCCAGGAAAGAGATTGAGGCAGTACAGAATTCATTTTGTGAGGATCTAAGAGTAGAATTGGTATTTGAAATGGAAAGAGAAAATGGTTTAAAATACCATCGTTCTGAGTTTGGAGCACTGCCTCTGAAAGTTGTGATGTCCTTCACTTTGACTTTCTTTCTTACCAAAAGTACATTACTTATGATCAAGCGTCAGATTGACATAACCAACTTGTGCTGATCTGCCAATATTACCAGCTTTTCTGATCTGATAAGATGTTCATTTCAAAAATACTTTATCAAAGAAAGATGAAGGTCTCCATGTCCTTTCACCATGTTATTTAACACTGAACATGCCCATGAATTCTTCAATATTGTTTCATTCTAAAGGCTGCTTTGCTCTCAAGATACAAATATATCACATTTTTTAAAAAGAGATGTTACTTCTTTGGTGATTTTTATTAATTTCAACCTGGTTTTAAAATAAGAATGAAAATACACAACTCACAGTACTTTACTTTGTTATTTTTTAAAACATTTTCACATCATTAGTTGGCTTGCAAATATATATGATAATACTGATGAGAGAACTTGACATTTTAAATTATTAATCTACTAGCTAATATATATACTAGAATGAAAATTTGACTAGGTTCAACACACCAGAAAAGGGTCACTCTGTTTCCTTAGTCAAGAGAAGAATGAGTGACCCTCTCTCATCTCTCCATCCAGTTTAAGCCTACAAAAAACATACTGTTCTCCCAGGGTAACGTGATAAAACAGCTCATCATGGAGAAGATATCCTAGAAGATTTATTTTTAAAAAAAAAAAAAAAAAAAAAAAAAAAAAAAAAAAAGGAAGAAAAGAAAAAAAAAAAAAGGCATATCCTTGAAAAATGTGAAATAGAAAAATGTGAAATACAACCTCTGGGAAATCTACATGCCTATACAGTGGGTGGTTCTGTTGCTCATAACTCAGAAGTAAAAGCCAGAGACATCAGGAAGATAAGTAATTTCAATAAAGACAGCTCTAGAAAGCTCCCATTTCCTCAGGCTTGTTTGCAGCCAGTGCCCATGAGCAGAGCTCAAGGCAATGAGTGTGCCAGCAGGAACCCAGCACTAAGCCAGTGGAGATGAGCTGCAGGTAGGATCAACCCCAGATGTGTCTCATGGTGCTGAGCTTGCTTTAATGGCCCCACCTGCCCTTCCTACCAGCTCTGTGTTCACCAAAACCTTTTAATAAACTGCATCTTTACTCAAGAACCTAAAGCAGATTTGATTAGAAGCAAACAGGAGTTCTGGAGTTATTGCAATCTTGTTTATTTTGCTTCGTTAGCAGCACTCACCCAGCTCTCCTGGTGGATGCAAACCCTGAGCTGCTCCTGACGAGCACAGGGTGAAACCTGATCACAACCTGCTTGTGTCCCACTGCATTCTAAATGCAACGTGTAGCTCAGGAGAGGCACATCTAGAGCACAGAGAAGCTGTAAATTACCTGCTCTCTGCAGCAATTTCCACATCTCCAAGGTACAGCAGCACCATGGCTCCTCTCTTGGCAGGAAGCAATCGACAGCCAGGGAGAAAAGCCAAAACGTTTTAATCAATGGCATCAGGGCTAATAATTACTGCTGAATGCTAGCTTTAGGTCTCTAAAGACAGGTCACATAATTTTCTGGAAAGGGCTGAGCATGTAGGTGTTCAGAAAATATGAATACATTTTTAAGATACATTCAAATATTTATAAATTTTAAATATGTAAATGCAGTCCAATAACGTTTCTAGGACATTAAGTGCCTAATAAAATAAGACAAATACTTACAATGAAAACTCCTCCAAATAAAATACTGATTTATTTTTTTCATCAGCCTCTCTATTTTCTGTAAGATCATGTTGATCCTAAATTAATTTTGTTTTAATCACACCAAATAATTACAGCTTCCCTTTCAAAATTACTTTCCCATGACTATTTCAGTTGATTCAAGAAAAATTTAGGTGTGTATTTTGGGGAAATATTTTTGTGCTTCTAATTATTTGTAACAATGAAAACAAATTTCCAAGTATCAGGATTTTTTTAAAAAATACATAAATTCCTTGTTTTGCTAGCTCTAATACTCAAAATTATTTATTATTGCAAAATATGTAACAGCAGCTTAAAAATATAATTTTTTATATCAGAGACAAAGGCATATTATTCCCCACTATGGAATTGCAAGTAATTATTATTTTTCAAATTTCAGTGTTGCATTAAAAAATTTAAAAGTACTAAGGCTCTGCTGGCACAAATCTTGTTATATTCCTTTCATATGTAAAGACTCATAATCAAAAGAGAGCTGCTTCACAGAAACCAAAAAAAAATTTCAAGGACCTCACTCTAACATTAATTTGCCATTGTATCAGAAATTAATTACTATGTAATTAGAATGACAGAAAATGCAAATCAAATTTCTTAACGCTAGCAACAGCTGCTTGAAATTACATTTATTTGAAAATGCTGAAAAAACAGAAATGCTTCCTTCACAAACTGTGTGGCATTGAATTTGTCAGCTCTCTATCAAAGCCTGGTGAAAGTTCTGCTTCTCACATAAGAAGCCCTGTGAAACAGATGAAATGATGGACGTGCAGCCTGGCTCACAGAGCCTGGCTCACAGGAGCTTCCCCCAGCTCCTGCTCAGGAAACAAGGACATGCAAGAGAAGCACGTCTGAAAGAATGGCAGCACTCATGACCCCCTCCCTGCTCAGAAATTATCAGAAATATCTGCCACAGGGAACCACAGAGCTAATGAAAACAAAAATGAATTGAACCTCAAGGATAATGATAGCTCAATGTCTAATTATCTGAGATGAATTTTTGATGACACCTCCTCCGGCCAATTATTTTGCCAGTCACCAAAGAGTGCTTTTGGCAAGGAAGGTTAAACAGAAGGCTGGAAAAAACAAGAGAAAATAGGACTGAAAATGCCAATCCTTTAGCCACTTCTGTCCGTGGCAGAGGCAGGCTCTGTGGGTGCCAAGGGAGTTAAGACAGGTTTAAAGCAAGCTGAGACAGAAGAGGATCACCAGGCTGGGAAACCTCCCACAGCATCCAGGGCAAAACCCGGGCTGAGGTGAGAGCTGCAGCCTGTGCCCCTGAGCCACAGGGCACACAGCTGCTCCTGCTGCCTGCCCCAGGGCTGGGGACAATGCCCTGAGAGCCCCTGCTCCTGGGACACCCACTGGGGCTGCAGGTGCCCCCAGCTCAGCCCAGGGCTGCCCACCCTGGCACGAGCCTGTCCCTGTCCCACGGGACACTGCGCTCAGGCTGCGGCCAGGGAAAGATGAAAGGAAATCACTGTGGCTGCTGGGCAGCAGTAAAGTAAAAAGTAACTATAAAACAGTAGAAACTAGACATGTGAAAGACCTCGTACTTCACATATATAAATCAGCATAGCTCCATTAAATTCCTCCTTAACAATCCCAAATGCCAGCACGAACATCAGTCAGAATCTAACCTGCAGAGCCCTCCCAGGCATTCAGGAAACCATGTGGCAATAGCATTAGATCACTCTTAGAAACCTTCTCCTTGTGCTGGAGAAATAGCTGGGAAAAAGTAAAAAAACAAAAGTGAAAACTGCTGGAAATGACTGATAGAACTTGCTCTTACTCAGATATAGAAACTTGACTGGTGTAAAACAGTTCTTGTGCACTGAAGAACCATTAAAGAACCAGTATGTGTGGGAAGCTGGAGGAAAGGGGAAAAACAGGCAAACAAAAAAATATACTTTTTTTTCTTGATTTTTCTTCTTCCTTTTTGAATTTTACAAGCTTGCAACAACCAAAGGCCAGGTTTTTGATCTAGAGCCAGATAGACAATCTTTTTAACCAGAGCCAGCATTCACCATAATGAAAAAATATCCAGCAGAACCTTGTATCTTGTCATTTTCAATAATCCCACTATATCCTACCAGGATTATTTTTTCCTAGGCCATAAATTTGTTCTCACCCAGTAACCCACTGCCTGCTGATCCCCACTTTTTCTGAAGCCTGTCACAGACAGATTAAGTTACAATTTCTTTTCCCTATTCCATGAAGCAGAAGTACTGTTTCCTACCTGCACAATGCATTTCTCATTCACTCTGAGAAGCTACTGAGACATCTGTACCTCACTGACATGTTTATTTTAGATTTTTCTTCAGCAGATAAGAGCAGTGCAGCAAAAGAGATGAATATAGGAGATAAAGCTGAGAACACACCAAAACAAGCCTAGAGAACATCTGAAAATAACCTGTTCCTCTGTGCTGGGAAACACAGATCAGCTATGTTAGATTTAAACTTGACTTCAAATGAATTTCTGCAATAACATCAGGTACTGGTATTGACATTTCATAGTGTTTGAGATGCTATTCACACTTTGTACACTAGCCAGAACCAGAGAGTTCATCTTCAATGCATGGAGCTGGTTACTCATTTGGGAAGCCAAGATGAGCCAGTGTAGCCAGTGTCACCTCATGACCCTTAAAAGTTTCTGAACAAGGACTACAACACCAAAATAGCTCCAGAGACTGCCTCTTCTACTTGGGACTGACTGAACTGACTGCAGCCACCACCTGTGCTGGAAGAAATCAGTGCTGCTCTGTGCTGTCTTTTGGTCAGCCATCATATGCTTCACAGGCTGGCTGTGTAGGTTTTTATTACAAAATAATAAATTATATATATATATAATATTATATATATTATATATATATATTAAAATAAAATAATACAATAGTTTAGGCTGAAAGAAGCCTGAAGGCCAACATCTCCCTCAAAGCAGAGCTAACTTCAGTGTCACTCAGTAACTGTACCTGTTACAGGGCTTAGCAGGGTTTGCCCCAGTGTTTGACCACCCTCACTGTAAAAAACAAACACTTCTCATGGCCATCCTTAGAAATGCCCCAGTGACAACAAGACCTAAAGAAGAGCAACAGACCATGTCAAAAGTTTTGAATAATTTTGTGATATATAGCAAAGACTGCTTGTAAGTGGTAGCAGAATGACTTCAGGGTTAGTTTATGTTTGTCCTGTTGTCACTGAGCACAAACACCAGAATTGTGGAAAATTCATGCTCAAGTGTTCACTGAACAGCACCAATGTGGGGTCACCATTCTCCCATTCTCAGCTGGGCCATCCCACACTTCTCTTCAATGTGGTTGCAACTCAAAATATTCTTTTTAGAGTTTCACCATTAAGCTTCTATAGTTTTCCTCTGTTTAGAAATTATTTTCCTTCTTCTGGACATGAGCATATGCTAACTTTCCTCAGGCAGCAGGCAAAAACTGGATACCATTGATATGTTTACAATCTAACCTTACACCAACAAGAAAAAGCAAATTAACTATTTGAAAAAGCAGTTATTTGATACGACTTGATTTGGTTGTGTTTATTTCCAAAGAATGCCTTGAGTAGGGTTGATCCAAACCAGTGACAAGCACTGCTTTCTGCTGTATACCCAAACTAAGGCTAAATTAACAAACTCTTTCAGTTTGTAATCAGGTTATAAAAATAGTGTGCGTCAAACAGAAACCAACCTGTTTGTTTTGTAGAGTAATGCATGGGCTGTATCCAGACCTTAATTAGACCACATAGTAAGAGACTTTTATAGATGGATTTTTATAGACACTTTTCCAGACATGCTGTGCTCTTGATATTCCTCCCCCAAGCCCCAATCCACACCTTGCTAAATAACTTTTATAGGTCTAATTAAACAGGCTGGTGATTCAGTAGCAATCCTATTAAAACAGCAGTACCTGGGCACTGGTATTCTTACTACAGCATCCTTCTTTCTTTCAAGTAGGATTCCATAAAAAGAGCTGCTGGTAAGATCTCAGAGCTTTTCTATCTTGCATAATCTGATGACATTTTAAAGCACCACACCTAGTTCTGTGTGAGCTGGATTATCAGCACAGCACCAAAGAACACCATTAACTCTCCTGCCAGGAGCACTGTGGCAGCATGGCTCTGCACCAAGGTAATTATGTGCCTTTCTGCTACCCTCCTCCTCCTCCTGGAACTAGGAGAGAGCAAGCGTTATTCATCAGAGACACCCCTCGAGATCTTTTATGTCTAATATCATTGAAAGACAAGATAAACCTCCATCATTGAAATGCTGCCTAGAATTTAATAGGAATCTATAAAAATTACCCTCCAAAATAGAAGAATTCAATTGAGAATGTTTTATTTCATTTTATTCTAGTAATATTAAATTTAAGGAACTATTCCATAGAAGGCATGCAGGCCCATAAAAGTTGATAACAGAGCTCCTGTTATTGGAATTGAGGCCACAATTCCCTAAGATGACTCAGAAATCTCAGAGACTGGGTATCATATTCTATTTAGCTCCACAGGCATTTTCTGAAGAATGAAATGTTGGAAAGCCTTTAGAAATTATGAAAAAAAGCTGTTCATGCTCCAGGATTACCACTTTTCTAAGAACTCCCTCCAGTTGCAGCCATGGCTCTCACATGAGAGTGTCTGTGTGCTGCATGCTGCCCTGGCACTGCCCAGGCCATGCTGGCACTCAGGGAAGAGGAGAGCTGGTTGCTGTCCCAGTGAGTCCTGGTCTGGCCTTCCATCAGCAGGGAGCCTTGGGAATGCACTCTGCAAACCTGATCCTATTCCCAAGCTGTTAGAGCACTTCCCACAGGAGGATTTTTCTGAGCTCTGTGAAAAATACAAAGGTACGTGCCAAATTCTATTATCTGTTATATACGGTCGTTTTAATGTTTATATGTGTAATTTTCTTGCTACTTTATTGGAATAATTTCAAGGCAATGAAAGACTGAAGAAGGTTTCCTTTCATGCTTCCAGCAACATCTTTAAATATGTTGAAGTCATCATCATGCTGTAATAAGTTTTTTCCTGCATCAATATTATCAGCACTTTTTATATCAGAAGTTGAAATTGTTTGAGTAAAATAAAATAATCTCACCCAAAACTACTTCTATATTTAAAAAGGGAATCTTGAAATTCTAATTTTAATTAAAACAATACTTGTTGACAGTGGGTGAAACAACAGGGTATTTCTTCACTACCTTTCTGGATATAGCTGATAGATGCTGCAGTCTAGAAATTATTTGGCACTAAGAAAACAAAGTGGAGTAGATGATTTTTGGCATTAGTCACTCTGAAATACTCTAATCCCTAATATTGAGCCAGGAAATAAATATGTTTAAGAATATACAAATCTCCTGCAAAATCCAATGCAAATCCAAATTTACAGTTAGCAACTGGAACATTAGAGGGTGGTCTGCAACAACCCCAAGAGCATGAAACAATCTCTGTTACAGTTCTGTGAGAAAGCTCCAGCCAACACAGGGTTAAGCCCTGTGGCAGCAAAACACTTCCAATCTGGGCAATCCATGCCACTAAAATAACAATTCCTCTTGTTTCCACCCTGCTCATAGGGAGCCAGCAGGCCTTTTGCTCATTATTATTTCCTTCTTTGATCTTCCTCCCCCTGAACCTTCCTGCACTTCCTTTTACAAGCTCTTGGGTGAAGGTGTTCATATCAACACCATCTGGCTGCAGGCAAGGAAACACTGCTCCATGCTTCCCTGAGCACCAGCCTGCTCCTGCTCTGCCATGAGCACTGACATGATTTCCAGCTCAGCACTCCACAAGAGCTCTGCCCCAGCACCAGCACTGACATTTCTCACAGGAGCAGGGAAGGGAGGAAACCCAAGCCCTCTGTGGGATCTCTCGTGATAGGAATGTGCGTCTCACGTTTTATGAACCCCGAATTCCAGGCTGGGTTATGTGTTACCACCAGAGCTCTGCCTGCCAAGCCAAGCTCTGTTTCTGATAAGCAGGCAGCTATGCAATGTGAGCACAAACTGCTACAGGTCTTCTGAGCTGCTTTTTCAGCACTGCTTTTTGCACAACACAACCATCACGGGAAAGGCTGTGCATCTCAGGGAGGTTCTTGGCAAACCTTGTCCTTTGTTACTATGTTCCATCAAAATATTTAGCCAACTGAGTAATAATAACCTCTATTTATCATCTCCACAACTGGTGAGCAATTCCTGCTTTACGGCTGTAGATTTATGACAAAGGAATGTTAGAAGCAGCATTCTTAAACCAGAGCCTATGCTTTATTAGTTGATTTCCACAAGCACATATTTGTGTGTCTAAATTTTGTAGGCTGGACTGCCCTGACAAATTAAAGGAAATTTAAATCCTTTTAAAGGAATTAAGCGTTAAGGAAATTGTATGTATGTATATATCTCCTAGTTCTTGGAGTTGAAATCATATTAGCACTGCATGCAATGCTAAATGAAAACTCACTGTGAGCCTTTTAAGTGCAGCTCTTTCTTCAGCTGGCTCCCTTTGGCTGTGCAGCTCCAGCTTATGTTCAGAAACCACCCTTCATTAAGCTGCTTTCACTAATTAACCAAACTATTACATTCCTGATGTGTCATAATCTGTTCCAGTCAAGCTCAGCTCCATCCAGTGATGGATGCATTTCCATCAGAAGAAGATATTTCTTAAGAAAACAAACAAACTATTCTAGAGACAGCTTGGAATATATTGGCTGGATGTGCATCTTGAGGACTGTGCTTTTTAAAGAAAAACAGTAAATTCAGATAAATTTTGCTCCCCTATGCCAAGCTGTCCATGAGACAGGAGCATGCTGCACTTGGGCACTAGCTTGGTATAATTCCTTCCAATATGTTTTGCAGAGCAAAGGTCAGCACAGGACTCAATAATAATCTCCTGCTCTACTCAAATATATCCATAAACATTCCTCTGCCTGTACATATGTAGTAGTAAGTAAAGTAGGACAGAAAATTCCAGACCAATTTAAAACCTAACTACACAAGCTGGTTTCCGGAAATCTGATAACCACTGGAAATGCAAATAAACTTCCTCCTTAGAATTTTCAAATAAATTGTGTTTAAATTTGCCATTTGTATTCTCCTAAAGCTAGAAAGCTGTTACTATACATGCTTTATAATCATCATGAAAAAATATAAACCTGGGTTTAAAATGTGCAAGCCAATGTATCCTGCATCTAAAAAAAGAAAGATATAAAAAGACTCCACATTAATAATCTTGAAGACAGATACTACACAACAGACTCCTATAAAATGCTATAAAAATATACTTCTTATTGCAAGCCTAGTCATTGACAGTGAATTTGAATGCTAGCTGTGCATAGGTCATATCAATACCTTTTAATGTCTTGTTTTACACTAGATTTCTGTGTTGTTTCAAGGTTCTTACTAATTCTTTAAGCATAAAAACACCAGCAGGCGCCAAATTAAATTATCAGGCAACAGGTTTAAAACAAACAAAAGGAAGTACTTTTTCACACAATGCATAATTTAATTGTTGAATTCCTTGCCACAGGATGTTGTGTGTGCCAAAGTCATAGGGCAGTTAAAAAAGAATAACACACAACAAAAATCTAAAAAAATCCCCACATAATTTAGACAACAGATTATCACCAAAGCCTATTACACAAATAAAGCAAATATTATCTGCAGCTCTGGAATTGCCAAAACCACAGAATACAGGAGTTTGGGAGAGTAAATAGGGAGAAGTGTCATTCAGCTCTTTATTTAGCTTACTCCTCAACTCCTGCAAAAAAACCCCAAAATTTCTTTTAGAGGGTACCACTGGAGGAAGAGTTTATTGGCCCAAATGGATTTTGGGGCATGTGGCAAGTATCTTTTGACTACTCACTAACTCTAGTGAGAATGAAAAAAAGTTCCCCCATCATATTCTTCGGATAAGACTTTTGATAAAATCTTGCAAAAATTTCTAAATTGCCTTTAGTAGCTGCTTTTTTGTGTCTCTATTATAAAGCAAATACATCCCAATTTGCAACTGTACAGTCTGTTCTTTTCAGATCAGACAACATTTGGATAATCATAGACTATTAAAGATATTTGTTTATAGTTTCTGCCTCAATGCAACTATAAATAGGCTGGATGTGTACCCTGGCCACAAGAGCACAAGTGCCTGTGTCCTGCAGCTCCTTGTCACTCAGGTGTGGGGCTGCAGGACACACACTGGTGTAATGCCAGGGATGGGCTGGGCTGCTTCCAGCCCTCCATGCCAACGAGCCCCATTCTGTGATGCAGGCACCGTGCAGACATTGCCACAGGGTGGGATTCACTCCATTCACAGAAGGCTTTCTGTGATATCGAGAAATCACATTGGTAAGGAAGCACACTGATAACACCTACCAATGCAATATTCCATGGCATCCTGCAGACCATTCCCCCTCCAAAGCAGCTCTCCACAAGCCTACACTGGTGCCACATTTTCTGTGGCAGTTGGGAGCTCAGAACGTGGCTGGCTCTCAGCTCATTTGTGGTTTTTGCTGCAGCAGATGCTGCCGTAATTTTCTTTCATAGCTTCACTTTTCCCGTTTTATCTGCAAAGATGACTGTCAAATTTATCTTCTGTTTAGATCATCAGCAGCAGGAATCAGATGCTTTTTGAAAAAAAGCCAGCTTTTTGAGCTAAGAGAAGCTTGAACATGTTTCAAGCTTTCTTATTGTATTTTTGTAGCAGAAAACTACAAGTACACATGCACTATATCAAATCCATGCAGTTGCATAACTCAAATTTTCTGCATTTTGCCATATTTTCATTTTTTGATGGAATTTTCAAAGTTACTAATGTTAAACTGCCACATGGAAGCTCTCCTTCAGAACCAATACAAAGTAAACCAAATACATTTGAATTTACTCCTATTTCTAACGTAAATTAAAATCCCTTTAATTTTGAATGAGGGTTGGGAGAAGGAACTGATGTAATTTATGAAATCTACATTTAATTCCAATGGATTAAGTTTCAGTTTAACTTTCCTAATACACACATATCAAGAGATCATAGTTGCTTTTGAAAAAGTAATGGACTTTAATAGGTACATTGGGTAACAGTAGTTTTCTCCCCAGATTGTTTTTCCAGAAATAATCTATGCTACAAAATATATTTAATCTGCTACTGAAACAGAAAACTGGTGTATTAGTTTATAGCCTTTTTGTCAGAGACAGGTACTTCAAAAAAATCATGCAAACAGATTATCCAAACAAATAATTTAATTTTTAACTAACAAAATATTGGTGGCAAATAAGTTGGAAGAAGCTGATTAGAATCAGGAAGGTCTGAATGGAAGAAACTCTTCACAGAAGTGTTGAATAAAAGCCAGAGGATTTTTTGAGAGAACTGCTGCTAACTCTGACTTTATCAGCATGATATACTGATTCACAGCCATGAAGAACCTCTAGCTGAACAAATATTTGAACAAGTTATTTGTTTCTGAAACAGTTACAGGTTACATTACAGTAGGAAGATATATCTATTGTATAAGGTAAAACAACTTCACTTATTTTCACATTAAACTAAGTTTTCTATTAATGTTCTGAAACACCCTAAAATATTGGCATTTCTGGGCTGATATGGTTGCTAGGTGTTCCTGTTTGCAGATGAGAAGGAATTCTGCTTGAAAGAGAAAATCAAATCTTTATGGACTGGTGATACACTACAGAAAATCCGCCAGAGATAAAATAAAAAGAGATTACATAAATAAATATGGAATAATTCACGTGTTTAAAAGCTAACACAAGAAAATCCTAGGTTAGGAAGAGCATGCTATGAGGAACAATGAACCACAATAGCTCAAACAAGGCTGCTTTAGATGGTTTATTCCCAGTCTGCTGCATTGGTGAGATCTTTAGCAAACCAACCAAATTTGGTGTAATTTTGTTCTGATTCACTTGCCCAAGCCATGCCTGCCTTCCAGGGAAAAGTTTGCTTGCATTTAAAACACTGATTCATGGTTCACTCAAACATTTCAATGATTTGTCTTGTGTGAAGAGCTTTAAGTGATACAACTGCTGACTGATACAGCTGGGATTTAGATAGTTTTTGGTCAAACCAAGGAAACCATGTGAATGTAGCTTTAACTATATGTTTCTGCCCACAGGGAATAAATGAATTCTTCATTTGCTCTTCTCAGCACAGTTAAGAAGAGAATATTAAAAGTTCTGAAAACTTGCCAATGAATGATAGTGCCTGTATTCCCAAAGGAGAATCATTATCTAGTCCACATGTTGCAGACTGTATGGGCATTTTTAAACCAGATGGACTTCCTGTGATTTAAAACAGTAGAAATGTCTCGAGAAGAGGCTATAACTCACTCAACACTCAAGGCATGATTTGAACTTTTCTAAAACTGTAAGTAAGAAAACTGCCAGAGCGTTTAAATGGAAAAAAAAAAAAAAAACAAAAACAAAAACAAAAACAAAAACAAAAACAAAACAAAAAAAAAAAAAAAAAAAAAAAAACAAACAAACAAACAAACAAACAAACAAACAAAAAAAACCAAAACCCCAAAAAAACAGAAACCAAGAAAACCAAACTTGAAGGAAGAGCAGTGTATCACTCTGCTCATGTAGTTACATGCAGAGTAACACACCAACAAGTTAATGAGATTCTGATTAACAGTCAGAGATGAGGCACCATCACACAAATCTAATGGAATTTCAAGACTGGAGACAATTTCATCAACTCCTGACCTCAAGAAGAAATTGGCCAGTTGCTATAGCACTGTATCTGTAGAAACTAAACAGCCTCAGGTTGTCCTACTCCTGGACTTGTCTGTCCAGGTGTGTGGTGGCACATTTGGAAGGTCAGAGGTAAATCAGCTCGCTAGAGGTGGCATAAAGATAATAAAATTCATTGGAGCCAAAAAAAATCTGAAATATGGTGAAATCTGAAAGAAGTTTGGTTTAAAAAGTAGGAATAAGACTATCCTATTCTTCTGGATTTCAATATTTTGTCTTCCCCCTATGGCATTATTACCTCCTTTTGCCAGCCTGCTGATCCAGCTATATCCCCAGCACTAGGTTTTTGAGCAAAAAAAACAGCAAGAGGAGCATCTGTACAAATGAGTTCATGTTTCTGTATGTGAGCATACAACCAAGATCCTAAGGATAGACAAAGCTATTTTTAGTTGGTGTTCTTAATAAGGACAAAATCTAAAGAGTTTTCCCACTCACCTGCAATCTGCAGGGTCTGTAATTGCTTGTCAGCTCTTGCAGATGTGACCTCCTTAGCAAGGTTCTGGTTTACCACAATACCTGAATACTGTCAGTGTCAACATTCCAGCTGATTTTTAGGTGTCCTGTGAATGTCAACCTCTCAAGGAGGGACGTGAAAGAAAGAAAAATCTCATGCATACTTGTAGGGCACAAAAATCCTCCAAAAACTATAGCAGGATAAAACACTTGAAAGACTTTCTGTATTTAAGTGGGCAGCTACAGCACAGCTTGCTCACATTGTTGAATGTAGAATCTGCAACATTTTACAGTATACACATATTTTTAGTCATGTTTTATATGAATGTCATCATTGTAGTTTGAGCACTGCATGTGAATTTGGCATCCATTAAAATGAACAGAGCATTAAAGAGGCTGGAACCCACTGGTCTTTGGGGAAGCATCTCTTTATGACACTCCTCTGCAAATGGCCAACTATTGCATTATGGAGCCTTTCTTGAATTCCTGCCAGTGACACTGGATCCTGTAATGGGTTTGTAATGAGGCTAAAATCAACACCTCTAAACTAAATGGGAAGAAGACAAAGGAACTGGGACATGGTGAGAGGAAACAGAGTGAGGACAATGTCATTTAGAAGGTCAGGAGACTGTGCTGCCACAGTGAAGTACTGAGAAGGGCCCTGGGAGGGAGCAGACCTACAGCATCAGGAATTCAGAGGAACACAGTCTGCCCTGCCATTCAGGGCATGCTTTCCAAAAATAGCTCTCAGAAAAGGTTAGGAGGGAAAAAAACCAGTTTATATTGTAGTTATGATGATGATTATGGTTCACGCATTTCACAATCACACTCCTCAAATAGGAAAAGAGAACTTCTAAGAAGAAAGAATTTTCCAGCAAATCTAAGCTCGGTGATGGCTGTCAAACATACTCTCCAGAAGCAGTTTAGTTGCTATAAGACATGCTTTCAGCTAACATTGTATCAGTCTATTAGAATTTGCACAAACTCAAATTTTCTTTGTTAAGAATCATCTTCTCCAGCTGCACCTGAGGTTATGATCTTCTGTTCCCATCCTTATGCTCAGGAGACTCTATAGAGGAGAGGGTAAAGTTTTCATGCAGCAAGAGTTCAAATCTCTTCCTACAGGAAATACCTATTTTTTTTTTTTTTCCAAGAACCATAAACTAGAACTAGATTAAAAAGCAGGATGAAGACATTAATCACAAACATGTACAATGATGGTCAAGAAAGTCACTGGAGACAAAGCCATGGAGAAATCATAATGGAAAGAAATATTGCATACTGACAAAATATCATTGCCCAGGAATTTAGGGGTGCTAGTGCAGGGGAAGAAAAAGAATTTGAAAAAGAACAGAGTTGCTAGAGTCTTGTTTCCACTTGTGCCACTGTTTTTGTGGATGACTGTTTGCAAGTTCTTTGACCCCTCTCCACTTCTCTGGTCCCTGGTTTGTGCAGAGTGGAGACAATACTGACTGCCCTGGCATTACACTGGGATCTGTGCAATATCACATTTTAGCACTCTCTTTTACCTCCCACTTTTCTCATATCATCATTCTCTACAAAAAGCCACCTCAAACAGTTTTATTTGGAAAAAAAAAAACCAAAAAAAACCCCAAAAACACACAACCAAAAAACCCCAACCATTTCAAGTGATTACATTTATAATTTTAATAATGCAAGAGGTTTACAGTAAGACACCATACAACCAAGAATTCATTACTTTTCCTTTCAGATTTTAATAAAAGTACAGTATGAATTATTTAAACTACATGAAATTTGTCAAGATAAATTAATTTAGTATGTGTTGTGATGCAGTATATTCTGGCTTTAATTGTGTTTGCTGCTTACTGAGTACAGCAATTCAGAAAGCCCAACAATATATTTTCACAGCTATTAAAAACAAGATGACAGTGTTGTATCATTTACCACATTTTTCTCTCAGAGATTTTCTTTATTTATTTTTTGATGAAATTTGAAGTTAGGTTATTGCATTAAAAGAAACAACTCATGAAACAAATTCTGAAAACAATGAAAGATTCAGGGGATTTCTCATATACCTCTTCTAATACAACTCCAGTCAGCAGCATGCAGGAATAATCTCAGGATGAGAAGCTTTCAGAAGCTGCTGCAAGAAAATGGTGAGATTTAATTTTGAACTATTTAATTCTTATTATAAAGGCAAAACAGGGTCCCAGGGAAGTCAGTAAAAACGTGTCTGACATGAGAAGGCTCAACCCATTGCCCAAACACAGCTGCTGGTGCCATGTGAGATGCCCTGGGGGACTCCACCCAGCTTCAGCTGGGAGTGCTTGAGTTTCCTGTGGGTCTGCTGTACCTGCAGCAAGGATTGCTAATGGGGAATCCTTGGATATGCCTCAAATAGCACTAAGAACTAAGAACTACTTTTGGATCACTGAACTGAGCCCAGGATGACTCCATTGGACATCCCAGGCTGATGTTGGTCTCACACAGATCCTGCTGCTCATCTGCTGACAGCCCCAGCCTAGCAGATCTGACAATATTCCCCCAAAAAAATACTCAAGTTGTTTATCTTTCCATACATTCAAGTATTTTTAATATATATGCACATTTAAAAGGACTCACCCTTTCACTTCAGCTATGCTGTCAAGTGCACCAAAGATAACATCCCCTAATATTGTACTGTTTTTGCACAGCCTGGTTTTGGCAAGAGGGGCCATAGGGATGGCTCCTGTGAAAAGCTCCTGGAAGCTTCCACCATGTCCAGCAGATTCTTGCTTCTCAACACTGAAGACAAATCCTAAAATTCTACACACCAATCTCCAGGTTTAAGAGAGAGATCCTGGGGTTTTCAGTAATAAATATCCATACAGCAAGAAAGGAAGGAGGAATATTGCTACACACAAACAGGGTATTTCATACTGAATTAAACATTGGTCATAGCAAGATATATCAAACTGGCAGAAAAAAGGAGCATGAACAAACAAAAGTATGTGATTCAGAACAAATCCACTTTCTCCAATATACTGGGATCCCACAGAGGGGTGAGCACTGAAATGACTACACTTCCTTGCACAGATGCAAGGAAAAGGTACGCCAGGAAGCACTTGCACTATAACAAAAATAACTTTTTGCATTTTTTGTTTTGGAGAATCACCAAGTTCTGCTCCTGTATTGGGAAATATTAGCCCCAGTACATACTGGTTTACGAGAGGAAAGAGAGGAGAGAATACCATATCAAATTGATACTTCAGGGAGATTTGAAGGAGAATGAACACATATTTGGAAATGGGCCAGGACACTGGGGCTACTATGCCCTGCCCTACAAAAAGAGCCATTGGATTGTTAATAACCATAAGCAGTCAGGCCCTTCATTTTATGTCTCATCAGCAAGACTACACTACACATTCATTTAACTCACACTTGCTTTTAAGTTCTCTCAGCTTCTATTGTTGGTGGCTTTAATGCTGTCTTAACAATAAAGAACGTTCCTTTACTTTTTGTTCACTGGAAATCTGTGGCTGATTCATCCAACACTACACTGATGAAATTGTAAATTAAGAAATCCTGCACTGACAGAAAAAAAAATAAAAAAACCAAACAACAGACCAAGCATTTAATGTGTTATCAGGTTTTCTTAAGCTAAAAAACCTTGTTTCCTTCAGAGTCTTGATAAACTGCGACAACTTTTTCAGTTTGAGGTGTTGCTCAATCTTCTTTCTCTATTCATAAACTGCTGTTAAACTAACAGTAAAACCAGCATTTAATTAACTGCTTCAGAGGAAGAAGTTCTTCTAATCTAGCAAACTAAAAACAAGGTATAAGTAGTTTTAACAGAAGATGCATGTCAGGAAGTGGCCTGGAAAAAGCAGCCCAGCTGACTGTGCGTTAGGTTTCAAAATTGTTTATTTTTTCTATAGTCCCTATTTCATCAGCAGAGTTGTATTGAAAACACAAATCTTCAGAAGTGCCTGAAGATTAATTTTGGGGTACTCAGAAGCCTTCCTGCTTCAGCCTTTCTTTAGAAACACATCCATTACATCGTCCAACCCTTACCAAGTAATATATTCCAAGAGGACATCAATAAGCTCCTTGGCCCATACTTTGAAAAGTGTGAAAATTTGCACACTGAAAAGTGTGTTTCCACTGTTCTGGGAAGGAAACCTGCATTTTCAAATATTCAGCTTGAACAACAACCTACAGTTGCACTCTGCTGACCACATCCAGATTTTGCATGATTTTGTAAGTTAAACAATCCTATGTGAATGCAGGACAGGATACCACCTGGAATTGGTGGGTGTTACAAGTACACACCAAGCATCCACAGTTGAGCAGTAGATCACTAAAACTGAGCATCCTGCAAGAGACCCTTTAGTTTTATCTCTACTAATTAAAGGGAGAAGAGGTTGATGCTTTCTGTTTCTGTAGACACAGGCTCCTAGCACATCCCAAGCAGAGGGAAAGTAGCAGATATCCAAAGCAGCTTTGAAACTGATATGTACTGTAAAAAAAAAACCCTTTCTGATTGCATCTAAGTGGGCAAGCATTGCAAATTATCTGGAGCAACAACTTCACTCCTGTTATCACCATTCTGAGCTATTTATACTTACACTGATTGTTATCTTACACTCCTTGCCAAGAAGCATTTTGAAATCCTGTTAGCCACCATTCCTCATCTCTTCAAGAGCTAGGTCAGATTCTGAATATAAATAAACAGCCCCTTTGTGCCTGAACTTGAAAGAGAAATCAGTCATCTGTATATGATCTCTGTTAAGGAAAAATGTAATTTTTCCCTTTGACAATGTGTATGGTTGTTAAGATATCTTGATTGCCAAGAGAAATGTGTTTTCCACAGAGGCTTCTATAGCTTAAAATGTCACTGGTTTTATCCCTCCCCTTCTTTTTTTTTAAATTTCTTTTTCAACTGATTTACAAATTAAGCTGACTGTCTTCTAAATAGGAAAAAACAAAACAAAACAAAACAGATTCCCGACAACTAAAAGTCTGGCACAATCCTATACTAAGAGGCCATTTTATCTTGTCTTCTCTAGAAAGATAGTTTGCAGATTCTGGCAAAGATCCCATTTCCAGTAATAAAAATCCCCAAGGACTTCTGGTACCTAAGACCTCCTCTTCCTGGATTCTGACCATATTGCTGTGATTAAACTGTCTAGTACAGAAAGAACATTTGTTAGTTGTGTTTATTATTGCAAGACAAAAAGAGCACAGAAAATATTTGTGTACTAAGAGCCGGATAAAATTGTCAGTGTTGTACCTGAAGTGACTCTGTGAGCTTTAATGTAAGTTCAAAGGCATTTATCTTCCTTATATTCTGCATTGTTACTGTGATCTGAGAAAGGTTTGGCATAGCACATGTAGCACAGGCTTTGCCTGCCCAGCAAAGCAGTGGAATAAGGCAGATAACACAGAGCACAGAAATTAGTCAGATACTGTAATCATCCCTGGGAAGGAGTGTCTGCATACAACCACCTCTGTGCAAACCACCTGAAACAGCAATTGTCACACAGAAGTGTAAAGCCTGTAGCTTTGTTCCTCTTGTTTAATCTGTGCCTCACAGTGAATAATTCCTGATGCACATTCTCCCATCCAGCTGCCCACCAGTGCTGTGTGCACTGTCCCTGCCCCTGGAAGGATGGGGCTTTCCCAGTGACACTGAACCTCTGCATCCCAGCCATGAGGAGTGCTGACTTTCCCGTGGTTCCAGTGAAACCATGACACCAAACTTGCACAGTGGTGGGGAATAGAGGTCATGTGAAGAGTTGCTGCTTGGAGCCCTTTCTGAGCTCTGAGCACTTCTGCAGATGGGGAGAGCTGGCTGTCCCAAGTTCTTGGGACACTGCCCTTTCTTTTAACCACAACTCCACTCACTAGCAATATCATCTTCCTTCTAGTGTGGGGTATGCTAATACAAAGCCACTTTGTCAGCATGCTGGTGATGCTACAATTAAAGTGTATATCGACTCAATCATTCATAAATCAATGTGTATATTCTTCTTAAGCCCTAATGTCATGTCATCAATGCACTCTTTATTTTGCAGTTATTGATACTAAATTCCAGCATGATTACAAAATCACATTTTTCACTTTATTGCATTTTGAATATTGAAGGGCTTTCCCCTTTATTAAATTACACTTTATTACAAGAGTCTGAGAATCTTCTGATGCATGACCAAGTACATAGTTCCATCTGGCTTGTTTTTCTCATTCATGACAGAGATGATTTTGTTTTAACCAGTACATGTATTTCACTTTAATTCCACTTTATGTCTGTCAGGTTACATCATTTGTGATGTGTGGATACTCTGCTGCAGAGCTTTGCAAAACCATTTAAGTTTAAAGTAGAACCAGCTTTCTGCATGGCTCAGGTGTTCGGAAATGAGATATGGCTACTTAAGTTACAAGTTTAAATCGAACACATGGCACAGAGCCATATCAAACCTGGCAAGACCAGGCTGGCTAAAAATCACTCCTGTTTGAAGGCTGCCTGGTAGCCTATATAAAATGAACAAATTTCCTATCTGTGCCTTAGAAACACAGGTGTTTACACAACCAGAGCTGTGAGCACAATTGGTGGATTGTCAGCAGTCTTAGCCCAAATTCCAGGTGTCTGACTTAGAACTCAAACACTGCACATAGACCAGGAGAAACTCTGCTCAGTGTCCCAGAGTTACAAGTGTGAGTTTATTGTTTGTTTTAGAGAATTTAAAAGGCTGTGTAAATGAGCGTAAAACCCCGTGGCATTGGGTGCTGTACAAGATTCATAGGTGCCTAATGCAGAGAGAATTAAAAACTAACTGAAGCTTAATTCAGAAGTCTAATCGTCTTCACATCACTTTCAGGAGACACCCATGGAAGAAGAATCAGATTGCAGTAGGCTGAATATCCTCCTGCAAGTACCCACATCTGTCTATAAAGCATCCAGGGAGTGAGCACATACATGGGGCACAATAAACAGGCAAACTCTGAGCTTACCTGGTTTACAAACAAATCTCCTAACCGCACGTTTTCTACATTAAAAAAAAAAAATTAAAAAGAAAAAATAAAGAAAACAAGCCTTAACATTTCATAAATATTCCTCCCTATCAAGTGAGACAAATTTAAAATTTCAAAGCTATGGAGAATCATTGACCCAGACTTTTGTATTGCCTCTGCTGACCACTGTGACCTCATTGCTGTGACATACTTTGATTCCAAAGCTGCCTCGTAGCAAAAGACTCAAACTGCAAAAATCCAGGAAAACTTACTAAAACCATCACATGAATATATTTTTTTGAAATTCACTCATTTCCTAGTGAACATTCCACTATATTAAAAACTGGCCATTAGATGTCATAAATAAAATATAATTATGCCAATGTTGAGCAGGGTCTGGTGATATTTTCCACGCTGGATGGGGAGCTAAACAACCACAGGTTTGCAAAGACATCAGGGAGAAGATGTTTCATGAGTCACTCACCCTACCTCACCACAGAATAGCAGGTAATCCAAGGGCTTTTGTTAATAACTTACAATTTACAGCATGTAAGCTCAACATACAGGCTAATAACTGTTGGGCTTTGTTTTGTTTTCAAGAAAAAGCCAAACAGACCAAACACAAAACCAAAACCCTTCTGGGTCTATGTTTTAAGGCTTAAAAGGACATCATTGTATCAAAGAGTCAGGGCAGTTTCTTGATGGCAGCAAAGGGTGACTGGGTATAAAGCAGACAAGAAAAAATCATCTCCATGCACAAAAAACTACGTTCAGTTATTTGCAGGATCGAAGCTGAAGCAGTGAAAATCTCATTTTTTTTCCCTTTCCAGACCAACTGAATGTTTTTACTTGCATGACACTTTGAGGAATTCCCTTTCAGCAGCAGGTACCTTCCATTTATAATGCTGCAGCTACACACATTTATGTGTCTGAGTACACATGAAAATTTATTTTTTTTTCAATAATGCTGAAGGTAGAAATTGATATAATCATTCTTCTTTCCCCCTAGAGCACTATTAACAGGCAACATACCTTTACACTTCTTCAGAGAGGGCAATTTTGCAGTTGAAGGGCAATAAGAGCATCTCAGAGCAGCAGAGGGAATCTGTGCATGGCAGAGACTGGATTCACGTGCACCTCTGCTTCAGAGAATAAATTAGAAAACTGTAAGTGTGTGAGCTCTTAAGTTTACAGTGCAGTACCCTTTCTCCCACTTTAAGCTACATTTAGCTTAAAGCAATTTAGCTTCAGATGGAATTTCTCAGTAGGACAGGAACAAAAATTAAATATACCTGTGCCCCCTGTTCTCTCTCTGCTTCTTTCAGGGTTTTTGCACTCCTCACTAGAGGAGAAACTGCTATCTCTATAGCACAGCAACTCTGCACATTCTCAGTTCAGCTGGGCACAGCCATGTAAGGATCAAGCATTAAAATCAATTACTTAAGACATTACAGACTATGTCTAGCAATATCCAAGGGTCTTAATGCTCTAGCTTTTTACATATTCCCTCCTCACAGAAGAATAACATTGTTTAGAGCCCTGCACAAGGATGAACATTACATCAAGATCAGTGTGGGCTGGGTGTTTTTTACTGGTATAACAAAGAGTAGATCTTGTTCCATTAGCCCTGATATTGAAGGCCATTTTCACAAGTATTTGCTCAGAGATTGTGCTTCCCAGGCATCATTGCAATTTGCTTTGCTAAGGCCATCAGAGGTTGTTGAAACTTGAGTACAGGGTGAAGAAAACAGCAAAAACAATTTTTAAGGACAATTCTTTAACAGAAATGTAATTTTTTGGTTTGGGGTTTTATGCAACCCTGTTTAATATTTTTCAGCTATCATATGCAGGAGCAACATAAATTCAGCATCAGGGTTATTACTCAGGAGATACAGGTGGGTTGCTTTCCTAAAGCTGCCATTTCCCAACCCATTACTCCTTCCTGTAACTCCATAAATAATTAAGAGAATATGTCTGTTCCACAGGAACAACTCACTCTTATCAAGTGCCAGCTAGAAAGGTCTCCACAGCTTACTGCCCTTTGGAGCATGTGCTACAAACCAGATTGCTTTGATTTTCTCTGTGTGGAAATGATTGTCTCAAGAATACAAACATAAAGTGGCATACACTAAAATTGTAAGCATTGGGTACCTCCACTTGTAAACTGGTTTTACAGCTGTAAATTAAAGGGCTTTAAAGGCTTTTTACACAGATGCCAATAAATTCCATTCACAAAATCATTTTTCCTCTCTCTCCTTTGCAGAACTTTCCCATGTGCTTTCACATGATCCACCTGTTCTCATTATGTGTACCTTTGTCCTGTGATAAAGCATTCCTTCGTCACAGAATAATTAAATGTCACATTTCTCTCATTCCTCTTGACTAATCTGTAAATCCCTTATAGCAACAAGCCAAATTGCAGCAAATGGGTCACACATTGTAAGGCATACTTCAATATTCTGAACAATATCCAGCCACAACAAATTAAGAAATTTCCTTTCTGTATGAATTTGCATATGCAAAAGTATAAAACACCACATCTGTAACAAAAAAAAAAGTATAAGCTTTTCCTAATTGTGCAATGCATATGATCCCAGTGCAATAAAAACAGTTAAAGACACATACATTTGAAGCACTGAGTGTTCAGAATGTTGTTAGGAATGGTTATATAATTGGTTTATGACTGAAGCACAGTGTTAAGAACAAATAATGATGAAAATATCCATCAATTGAGTATGTTGGCTCCTGTTCTATTGCACAAGGTCCATATAATAGAATGAATTCCAGCATGAGTAAATGGCAAACGCATAAAAATGATTGGCAGAAGGAACACTTTGTTTTCTAAAACAATAACTCCTTGTTCTCTATTGTAACGTTTCTCTCAAGCACAGTTCAAGGTAGCAATAAGCTCCTACCTCCCTTTCAGAAAAGTATTGCTCAGGATTCAGCTTGAGTTGTTTTTGTGGTCCTGTGAGTTTGAGTGCACCATGGTCTGTGGGGCAAGGAGGGCACCATCACAGCAGGGCTGACTTCTGTGCTGGAAATAGCCCTGCACATCCTTCAAGGGACTGCTCTGGAGTATTTTAACACACAGAGGTGTGCAGGTGCTGGTGGTTGTAAGAAGATTGAGCAGGGGTTTGGAGGTTTGGATTGAGCAGGGGTTTGGCCAGCTGGACACATGTGGAGCCTACACAAGAAGATCCATCCCAAAGAACAGGCCTGTAGATACAGAGGGGACCACATGGATCAGTTGTGGTTATTATTTGCATTACCTACCCTGGATGACATTTCCTTTGACAGTGAAGAGTGTACAGAGATCAACCAATCCCTAAATGAGGCACTAACAAGGTTTGGCATGTGAATATACTGCTCTTCTCCCACGTTCACCAGAGCTCTGGTTCTTCACCATGTCTGGTTTTGGTCCTGTGCTGAACATGAGCAACATCAGAGTGCCAAATAAAAAAATAATAAACAAACAAACAGATAAACAAAACCCCAAAAACAAACAAACAAATGAAAAACCACCAAAAACCCCCAAACAAACAAACAAAAAAACCCCACAAACAAAACAAACCCTCAAAGCTATAGAGAGGAAGTTAATCTTAGAGAGGAAATTGATCTTTGGGTTTTATAGGGTCACTGTATGTATTTCTGCTGGTGCATCCTGTGGGGGGAGAGCACATCTCTGCAGCCTTGGCCCCACAGTCACCCCAGACAGATTTGTGCCACCAGAGGTGGCTGGAGTTGTCACTGCTTGCTAAGGGCATGAGCAACCTTTGCACAGAGGAAAAGCAGAGCCTTTGCAGGCACAGCCCCATCAAGAACAGGAGATAAAAGGACATCTTTTAAATACTGATCTCGTTTTTTGAAATAGGTAAAGTGATGCATTCACACTTGAGCAAGCACATGAAAGACATCAGCAGTGCACAGACATTTTCCAAGTCCTCTGCACAGGAGTTTGCCAAGAGAAGATAAATGTATTTGCATAAGCAGTTTGAATTTGTGGTGTTTTAATTGCTGGATGCAGTATTTCAGAGGCACAAACTGTTTCAGTTTCAGAAGTTCTAAGCACAAAGCACCCCCACACCCTGCATGACCCCTGTAATCAGTGGGGTTACAGTGGCATGGGAGAGATCAGAAATGCAGACAGAACATATTTTCTAAGTCTCATTAAGCAAGAACAAATTCTGAAGGCAAGGAAGAAAAGCCTTTTCCAAAAATGGAACAGAAAAGGAAAGCAATGGGTGCAGCTTCAATCACACTTTTATAAATGCAAACATCCTCACGTTATCTTTATTGCCAACTAAATGATGAGTGTTACTCAGTAAGACCTATATTTGCTGGAACAGGAAATCAGTAAGACAGTTTTCTGTCAGACATTACATCTGCTAGTGCCTCAGGACACTCAGACTGACTGATGCTGGTAAGGCTGATGTGTGACAATCATAGGCAAATTGCAATTTTTTCTGGCTGGTTTATTTTGTTTTAATTGCATTAAGTGCATAAATAAATAGCTTAAATGTTTTTTATCCAAGCAAATAGAGGAGTTCTCTAAAAAATGAAAAAGACTAACATGGGTTTCTCTAACTGGTGGGTGTATCTCCATGGAAGCTTGCATTTTAATTGCCATTCAGTGATACAGTTATGTCACCTGGCTCTATATATTTGAATATGTTTACCTCTACCTTTAAAAACTACTGAGAAATTGGAGCAAACCTCCCTTAACTAAAGAAATTTGAAAACCTAAGAATAAATATAACTGCTTTGGGAAATTATTCCTAACCCTTAAATTTTAACCATTTTCATTACTTTAATTCATAGTGGCTTGAGAGAATAGATGTCTTGAGGAGGTGGTTAGTCAGCTTTACCTCTAGCCTGGGTCAAGGACTCAACAACTGGGATGCTGCATTATTTCCTCTTGCTAAAAGGGGATTCTCTAAACTTATTTTCTGGCATAAATGCTTGGATTATGAAGAATCTGAGCAATACCAGTCCTCCTGCAAGCCTGAGCAAGAAATCAGGCAACTGCTGAGCTTGAAGGTGGTCTGGGAGCTGGAGATGTGTGTGACATCCTCTGCAATGTGGGAGGCAGAGGCCACAGATAACTTCAGTCCACAATTGCTCTGCATCCACCACCTTGTCTTTTGGGTGATTAAGATCTCAGCCCCACAAAAAGAAGTGCAAAAAAGAGACAGATTTAGAGAGAGATTTGCCATTAAGTGGAAGCTTGATGTAGTTCAATGTATCTTTTATCCATGTTGTGAAATCAGCAAGAAACCAGCAAGTTTATCCAAGTATTTTAAAACCAGCAAGTTTATCCAAGTATTTCAAATATTTTTCAAATACAAGCAACCTGTGTATTTCATAAATACTAACATCATAATCCTTTTTTAATCTGGCATGGGGTGGATGTTTTAATCTTTTGGTGTGCTGAAAGGTAATATTATTGGAGAGTTATTTGCCCATTCCCTGGTGATGGAGTCTGCAGCATTCAGAATTTAACTATGGAAGTGGAATTCTCGCCTTTCAGGGTTTATTTACAGATTTTGCCAGATGAATGTGTAACCTGTGAACTATAATTAGGGATTTCCAGCTGTTACCAGAAAGCCTGGAATGCACAGCTTGCAAGCTTTGAACGTATTTAAAAATCACTGCTCATAATCCTAAAATATTATTAAACTGGCAGGTACAGAATAGCAAATATTTTAATGTATATTAACCCTTCAGTCACTAAAATTATATCACATGTGTATTATAGAATATACATGCAGACCTTTGATTCTCTGTGGTACACTTAAGCACAGTTTAATTCAAGTGCTGCCAGATCAGTATTACATTTTCATTTTGGCTGCTGGGCAAAAACAGAAATCCCTGATTTTTGTTTAGATCATTGGAAATAATTTTGTTGAACCTGGGAGAGGTAGCCTTGTTCCCTTATTTAGATATTAGCTAGAAAAGCCAGTGCTTGGAAGAGGAAACAATCACCTTCACACATTCCTCCACACACTCCATTCATTATCTGTTTTTTAGAAAACTATTTCAGATTATTTCTTCCTCTACCCAGTATAAGAGTTAATCCTCAGCAGCTTTAGTTTAAATGCAAATTAGAGAGATTAACATTATCCTAGAACAATGTTTTTAAGACTACTCTACCATTTCACTTGCTTTAAGAAAAATTTCCTCAAAAAACCCAAACACATAACAAAAAAAAAAGTTTAGGTCAACAGGAAAAGTCAGTTCTGATTTATGAGACTTTTTGAGAATAAATACATATTAGCATATGCAAAAATGTTCTGATATTTTGGTTCAAAACCAACTCATGCCCTATTTGACATAAAACCCCTCAACTACACCTTTACCACTCCCCACAAAGAGGGCCAGTGAAACCTACTTGTTTAACCACTTACAAAATCTGAAGTTCAGAGAGGTTCAAGTTCCACACCTCAGCATTAGTTAAGAGGGTTTTTTTGTCAAAATTTCAGAGATCAGACAGCTTTTCAAAACTATCCAGTCTAAATAACCCTTCAGCTATACTGCAGGGAAAATTATATCCTTGGAATAAATAAGAGGAAAATGTAAACAGCTTCAGATTAAATAAGACAAAAACATAAACATCATTCTTGTTAAGAGGCAAGTTGAATAGTTTCCATCATGTCAAACCATGATAGCTTCACTCCAAAATCCAGCCACAGTCCTGATTAATATTTATTCTGAGACCATACACATATGTTCCTGTTTTGGCCACTTAAGTTTGAGCTATCTAGTTTATTATTTTTTCTTATATGAGTTCTAGTCAACAGTTCCAAAGAGACATAAAACAAAAGCAATCAAGAGTTCTTTATAAAAAATATAGACATGTGTAACCTTCTATAAATAATTTTTCCCCCCTCAAGTTACTAAGTACAGTAATTCAAGCTTTGGCTGTCTGCCTAAATCTACAGTTTCCTTAAGTTTGAATTCAAACTTTCATCTATAAAATTGATTGTGCCATTAAAATAAAAGTGACATAGTTACCAACTACTCTCTATAATTAGATACTGTTAGGTGCTTCCTGCTACTTGAAAAACATTCTTCATTTAATACACAGAAAGAGGTAGTGTTGACTAATGAGCTGCTCCATTACTAACTTTTACCAGTTAGTAGTAATAGTTTTATCAGAGCTGCAAACGCTTTTAAATAGCCAGCTCTTTGTTTTGGGAGCTGAGCTGAAATGTTCCAAATACAGTAAAACCCTGGAGCCCATGTGCAACATGGATTCTTTTTTCACCTCGTATAGAAGCTGAAAGAGACAACCTAGACACAAATGACCACATGTTCTCATTACTGATCCCAAGGAATATTCTGAAAGAATGCAGAAATTAATCTAAGTATCCTGGCTATATTCCAGCTTGGATAAATACATCCTCTCTACCCTAAACAGCCCCTATTTCTCCTCATTCTTTCATTTCATTTTAATAAATTGCTTATTTCCCCAGTAATAAAACATTCCTTAGTGCTGCTGATAAAGAATGGCTCCTGCTCCTCGTTGAGGATGGCTGCAGAAGGAGCCTTCCCTCCCCAGGGGCAGGTCTGGGGAGGCACCATCCCACCCAGCTCAGCTGCTCCACTAAAATTGCTGAGTAAACACAAGAGAAGGGCCAGAGCTGGGAAGACCATCTTTGAAACAAGACATTGCAGCTCTCTAGGCAGGAAAGGGTTCAGTGCCCTCTAAAACCACAGATGTGTTTGCAGTTCTCACCACACTTTGAACTTCTCTGACTTGAGGCTGTGCCTACAAGTTCTTTGTCACCATCAGCAGTGTCAGCAGAAGAGGAGCCACCAGCCCTGTCTCACCACAGCTTCCCTCCACCTCTGCCCCCCCAGGCCTCCCAGCCAAGCTGCTCTGAGCCAAAGACAATCTGATTAGCACAAACAGCTTAATGACAGCTCTGAGCTCCCACTGATCCATCCCACACTGTGGAACCAGCTCAGGGAGAATGTCACAAGCTGCCACATTCCAAAGGACAGTGTATTCCTCAGGGTGACAAAGAATACCTGGAGGCTGATCTCTTCTTTCAGCCTATCTGCAGCCCAAGAAGGATCTCCAGCAATGCTGGTCTTTAGCCACAAACAGGTAAAGCAGGATGCTCTGGCATCACAGAGCCATAAAGGAGAGGTTGTGTGATTGTATTTATACTGAGATGACCTAGCCACACTTAAGGGCACAGAAATGATGAAAGGCTGTATAAGATCAAGGCACTATTTGAAGAGATCTGACTTACATCAAATGGGACTTTCAGAAACTCCCAGCAAATTCTGTTGCTCAAATTGAAGATTTCTTCTGCTGCCATATTGTATCAATGCTATAGATAAGGAGGGAAGAGAATGATTGCCAAAGGTGAGCAGGAAAATAAAAAAATCCATCTATCATCCAGTATACAATAGAGATGCAGTGCAAGTAGTTATCCCCCTTTTCTAAAATCTATCCACACTTTCAAAAAGTGAATTGTACACCCAAACCCAAATCTTAATAATTTTCCTGGACTCTACAAACTGAATAATCCTGGCTGCACGACCTTAAAAGAGACAGAGCCCCTGAGAGGGATTGAGAGGTACAAGTGTTTGTAGGGTGCAACAAAACAGAGAGGAAAAGGGCTGTCACTGCTGCTTTTTCTGACTGAAGTGGTACTGATATTTTCCTGTCTCCCCACACTTGGCGTCCACCACCAAGACTCATTGCAATTTGGACTTGCACTTCCAACTTGTCAATTGGCCAGTGTCTCACATGCACTGAAATATTCAAGAAGCTCACAATGTGCACAGTGTTATCACTCCAAACAAGGCAGCACCCTGGGTTTGTCAGCATTAAGTTCATTTAAGCATCAGTTCAAGGAAATGTTTAAAGCTTATCCCAGCAAAAGAAGGTTGAATACTGAAAGTGGATTGCAAGTTTGGGAATGAGATTGCAAAATAAAAAAGCCAAGCAGAGAACTTTAAAAGACTTACTCCTGAGTCCCTTTCCATTAAGCCTCCATGTTCCTACTTTTTTTTTTTCTTCAAAACAAACTCCAAAGCTTTTACCAGTCCCAATTCTGATAGTACCCATTTGCCTTTTCCTTGTGAGCCTGGCTTCTCTCTTTATTCTTTCAGTACAAGTGAAACATTTGGTGACTGATACTGGAACCAATTCAAGGCAAATCAAACATTTAGGACATCTCTGGAAGGGATGACAGATAAAGAGGAGAGGGGAGTTAACTTTCAAGACTGTTATAAAAAACAACTTTATGAATCCAGTATCATAGGAAATGTTCACTGCAGGCACATCCTGCCCCTGACTCAGTTCAAGATCTCTACAGGGACCAAACACAGCACATTAATAATAGAGATGACAGAACTGGCATGTACAGTCTTTGTCTGAACTATATTCCCCACTCCCTCCTTGTCAGCTTGGAGCCTTGCAACAAGTGGTCTCTTCATCCATCACCCTCTTTTATATATCCTCAAGGCTAGGCCCAGCAAACCAAAAAATACTTCATCTATTACTCTTAACCATGACAGCAGTATCCCAGTTTAAGTAAAGATGTTTCTACTTTCTCTTTCTATTTTATATACTTTATATTTGCACCAATTTTCTATTGCTTCAGAAAAAAAAAAATTTTTTTTTTTTTTTTTATTTTTTTATTTCTCTGTATAGCTTTATCCAGGCTCAAGCCTTGATTAGCAGTACCACAGATCATCACTAAATAGATACTTAATCCAGTCTCTGACTGGGATAGCAGTCCAGCTCCTTAACCCTTTGTTACAGAAGACATTATCCATGCTATCCTAGAAAGAAATCCTCCTATGAAGCCATAAAATCCTGAGAGCTACTTCTTAACTTTCACCCCTCACTTTCCCTGGGGGCAGCTGAGAGTTTCTGCCTATCTGGGCTATTTATTGGCTCTTACCTTCAGAAAAGCTGAGCACCCAGCTATCCTTAACTCCAGTTAACCCCCCCCACATTCCTGAGGGAAAGCAGTGGCATAACCCCTACAGTCCTAGCAGGAGGCACAAAGAGATGGATAACTTGTTTTAAACATTCACAAGACCTGTGGCAGAGGTGGGATTTCAGTGCTCCCTTTGCTAGGCAGGGCTTTTATCTCTTCCAAAACCAGGCAGCACAGCAACAAGGGAACTTACTTGCTCCCTCCCCCTCACCCTCCTGCTTTTCAATTTTGATAGGTAGGAGGGTCACATATTGAGCACTTTTCTAGAAAGCTTTTGTTTTGTGGGCAGGAGAAACAAATGGTTCTGTGTCACTAGAGGAAGATGCTACTACCAGTCCAGCAGGTCTGTGAATACAGCAGTTTCCTATAACTTGTGTGCCTCAGCACAAATAAAGGTTTTCCAGCCATGGAAAACCTGGGAATACAGATAAATATCATTTCAGCCTCTCTAGATATATCTTCTTTGCCATCAGTTTATCATTTCACAAATAGCAGATCAAACATGCAAGAATATCATTTTGTATAAAATTTGCCAGCCTCAATACAGGCTTATAAGGAAATTTATGGGCTTCCAGGCATTCTGTAGTTATGGCAAGTTACCTTAAAAAAAGCAAATGTCATATTCCAACTGAGACCATTCATCATTGCACTGGAAAGTGTTCTGTTACAGACTTGCATTTGTGGCAGGCTAAGCACTCCCATCAATAGCCCCATAAGCAGTTTTCACACTTGTACTATCCAATTTAGGTGGAAGTGTTGGTTTCATCTCAATTATTTTCTGTAATCCTCTGTTTAATCCTTCCATTCAGGTTTTACTGTAATTTATTCTATTCAAACTCTACCTTTCCTGTAAAAGATATTACTTTCCAACAGGGATATTTGCAGTATAGTTTTCTCCTTACATCACACCAGACCCTTTTTAGACTACAAAAATTCCCCAGCAATTTTCAACATTGTTTTAAGACATGAAGGCAAAAAACTAAGAAAATTGTCCTGAGGATACCACAACTAAGTAAAGCAAGTTTCCTTGCTTTCCTTCCCATTTGTGTCCTCTATCTTTAGCAGTTCCTCCTCTCCTTCACACCCTTTCCATTCCTCTCCTGCCTTCTCTCTCAGTTCCCAGAGAAGTTTTCAACCAGAGTGATTTGTAGCTGCTGCTGTCAAACCCAAATTCCATGTGTGATGACTGCCCAGCTGGCTGCTGCTTTCTGGAATGGCTCAGATGCAAAGTTATAATCACTCTGCTTCAAGGGAAGGGGGACATGCAGCAGCCTCTTCTGAGCCCTTCTTAACACCTTTGAAACCAATATCCTTCAATCAAATTTGGCCAAAATGTCTCTTAAGGTCCAAAGCTACTGAGAACTGAAAGAGGGGCAGGTTGACAGCAGGGCTGCAAGTATTTTATTTAAAAGCACATCACAGCCCCAGTGAGCATCCAGCCATTAACTGTCTCTAAAGTCAAGACAACTAGACAAGAGCAATGACATTCCAACACTGTCAAAAGACACAGATTTTAAAAGCATTTGGTCAATCAAAAATGATTACCAGATTACAGTAAAGGTCAGTGGATCTGGGTACTGCTCTGCTTGGGGATGCCACTCATTTGTCTTAGAAGCACAAAGAGCTGGTGTCATGGGGAAGCTCAGGTTTGACTCATTTTGAAGCTTAGAAAGCTGTCTCATCTCCCACTACATCTTGGAGGCTGCAGTCCTTTCCCACAAGCACACTTTGTCACCCCCATCTAACTGTACTGACAAACACATTCCAGTTGTCATCATAATCTTGCTGTGGGAAAGGTGAGGGGCAAGATTTTTTAAAGAAAATCCCTCTTTAAGCTTTGCTTAAAGGACTCAAAATGAGTTCTGAGTTATCTTTTTATGTGTCTTTTAATTTCTTTCATCTGAAAAAAAATTGTCTGCAATGGACTGAGAGGTGCAAGAACTCTAAGGAAGGTAACTTCTCTTCAGCACTAACTGCTACATGCATCCCTAAAGCCTCAGTTACCTTTATGCAAATAATAATGAATAAAAGTCAGCCTCAGCAAATCAAGGTCATTGTGTTAATGATGCATCCACTCCTTTGACAGCCACTACAGTGCAGCCAGGCTGTTTAAGCAGGGTGTGATCTGATAGCAATCAAAGTAGGTGCCTTCTAACCTTTCCACACATTTATTTTGTTCCTTTTTCCTACACCTATCTTCCACTCACATATGCCTCACTGAGGTTTTCTGAGGCAGAAATTGAAGTGAGGTAGCAAAGCAGAGAGCAGTTTTCAGGTAAAGTAGCAGGACTGAGAGACATCTTGTTGGAGAAAGGCAGAGGACAGTATAGTATGGAGAAGAGAAGAAAAATGAGCATATGATTCTTTATAAACAAAAGAACAATAAAAGTCAGAAGTGATGAAAAAGAAACTTTTTTTTTTTTTTTTTTTTTTTTTACCTCCACAGATATAGAGAAAACTAGAACAAGGATGGAACATTAATAGGTCTGGTAAAGTTTTCTGGGGTTTCCTTCTCTCATAATTTCTGAGCACCACTCTGGAAAAGATTTGCATTTAAAACTTTTCCTTTGTTAGACTCTGATAAAGAGTGAAGCATTCCCCCAGACCAATGGGGATGTAAACTTCTCTGAGGTAATCAGGATTTTGTTGGGGCTTGCAATGCTGCCAACAGAGAAGACTCACACAAAGGGACAGCTTACACTTTCTTAATTCCCCTGCTAAGCAGAACCCTTAATGCTGTTGCCATGCACAATAGGGACAGGTACCTCTGTGCTTAATCCATCTGTTTTATTCCCCCAAAAGGAATCCTCTGCTCCTTGATAGAACACTAATCTTCCATAATCTTACAAGATCAGGTTACCTGTTTATGCCCAGAAACTGTCTCTATCGTTATCCTTGCTCTCTTTCATGTTTTCTCCCTTTCTGACCAAATGCATTGTTTTGTGTCTGAGCAGGGGCTTACAAGGTATTTTCTCTTTTGAGTGGTGTTTACCCAAAGGCACATCCTACATACTTCACTCAAAGTCTGAGCAACGTCTAGCAGCACTTAAGAAAGGATGACAATAAAATATGTCACCCACGGCCAAAAAAACAAAAAAACAAAAAAAGGAAAAAGAAGACAAACTCCAAATAAAATTACAAAGAGACAGGGATAAGCACCTGGAGTGGATCAGCACCTTATATTCACTGGGAGGGGATTTTTAAAAGCACAGCAAGTGTTGAACTGAGGGAGAGGAATGGAACAGAAAAAGCAAAGAAAGAAAAGTTCCTTGTAGTGCTAATTTCCCTGACTGCTTTGCACACGTTTGGAGGAAGATACAGGCGAAACCATTTCAAGATCACAGCATTTTGATGCAATGAGGTAGCTCATTTTGTCACCAGTACAGATGGCAGGCTGTAATGAGCCCACGTTAATGGCTGCTATAGAAATTCTGTGCACAGATACGCAATGGGGCGCTGCGAGATGTCAGCCAGCAAAACAAATGCTCCAGCCTTGCCCTCACTGCACATTTTATACAAGCATGAAGCACAGGCCTGCTTTGCTCAAAGGTGGACATAAGATTAGTATGTCAAGAGAATTTGTTCCAATTTTTAAATAAAATGAGGGTTTAATAATAGCTTTGCAGCAAATCATTTTCTCACAGATAAAACCAGGTGAAACCCAGATTTTTTTTCTGAGCTGTCACTTTCAGTTTTGGAAGCAATCTGCTGAAAAAATAGAGGACAAACCTAGACAACAAAGAGCTGAAACTCAGAAACATCCCTGCCTGGATTACCTTTAAGCTGTCAGAGGTGCCCTTTCAGCACATAAACTCCCACACAAATACACATTCAGCTCCTATAGTCAGAACCCTGAGCACTCCCCTGGCCCCACCTGTCCCAGCCAGGCTCACCCAGGACCTGCACCCACAGCCCTGCCCATACCAGGGGCAGGAACAGAATCCCAGCTCAGCTGAGGCTCACAGTCCCACCCAGGTGACCTTCACTGACAGTGGCCACACTGCTGCTGTCACTCCTCTGCTCTGCTCCTCCAGCTCAGACCAGGAATAAAGGTCCCAGTTTGAGCCCAAAAGGCTCCTGGATGCCCAATGGAGGGGTGGAGGTTTCAGGCTACCCTGGTCTGGAGAATTAAGGATTATTGGTGCATTTAGGACATGTGAAAACCTGTGAAAGTTTTTGGTTTGTTTTTTTTAAACCACCAAAAAACAAAACCAAACCAAAACAAAACCATGGAAACAAAAAAAAAAACCACACCAAAACTAGCCAAACAAACAACAATGTGACAGATATCACTTGTAGTTTTTTCAAATAAGGTATTCCAAAATTCCAACCTCTAGTCCAGGGAAGACAGAAAACAGCAGATACTGTGTGGGAACCAGGAATTTACTATCCCTTTTGAGAAAAAGGTTCTCATTTCCAGCAACAGCCAGGTGACACATGCCAGCACAATGCCTTTGACTCAGCAACAGGCAGGCAACCTGACACATCCAAAGGATGTGCAATTATGCATTTCTCTGCAGAGCTGGAGTTATATTTTCAGCCCATAGGTCATATCAAAACAAACTACTTCTTCCTAAAGTGGGAGGTGTGTGAAGGCTGCCTGCACGCAGCATCTCCAAGAGATCTATCACACAGAAGAAATCAAATGAAATTTAGGTTGACAGCTATGCTTTGTGGGATTAAAGGAATTCTGAAGGACAAGAATTGGTCACACAAAGACCTGGCATTTGGGATTAGTAAATGAAGAGAGATCATTTGAATATATTGCCAGATGGGAATCACACTTGTCTGGAAGATCCCCTTAACTGGCTGCAGATTGAGGCTAATCTGAAAAAATGGGTTTGAACACAGTAGCAACCTGACCAACCAGAATCAATTACAGACACTCAGGAAACAGCTAAATTAATGTGATGCAAGATTATAAAGGTGTCTGATGTCATAAAATTATAATGGAGAAATTATTGACCTTGTATAATTTCTGCCTGAAGTGGTCATAGAATTCTTAGCATTTGTCACAGCCACAGGAGCAAAATTAAAACAATGTGAGAATACAAATTGTCTGAGAAGATTTGTTACTGTGAAAGTGCATTGCCTTGCTATTAAAGACATCTTGTACCTCTCACTGTAAATATTTTTACAGAATCATGTTCTGCTTTATCAAGATATGAACTAGGAATGAGTCTTACCTCATTTCCAATATCCTTACACTGAGGTCAACATTTTAATGTCAATGGAAATGGTTCTAATTCCCTGCTTAACCAGAAGAAAATGTGATGCTTTAACTTTCCAGGAATGATATCTAAACATTTCCAACACGGGCAAAGAGGCAAGTTGTTTCCAGCCTTACATGAACAAATAACCAATTTTATGTTCTTCTTCCAACTGCCACAACTTACTCCCAAAAGGCTGATGGACAAACTTCTTACACACTACCTGAAATCCTCCTGAGGGAACCACTTTTTTCAATCCTAACATCACATCACTGTGTTTCAAAGAGAACATTGTTCATAGAAAACTCTTTTTCTGCTGAAAAAAAAAAAAAAAAAAAAAGCTCAAGAACCTGAAACCCCACCTTCTGCCTGAAATATTTCCCCAAATATTTATAGTCCCTCCTGTATAATTGGTTTTCTATAAGAGACCCATGCTATACACAAAAAACCCTACACTAATTGGTTTTTATTATCTTAATAATCTTAACATTTCCTCATCTAATAATGGCAAATTTAATGTGCTCCTATAATGTACTCCTAAATTACTAGTTTATAAAACAAACAAACAAACAAAACAGTGCTGATTTCAAGTTTCCACACATTGCATTAATTACCTGAAAATGTCTCCAGGACTTCCTAGAGCAGATTTTCACAATTTCCTTATTATCCCTGTACAGACATTTTTAACTTACTGTAACAACTCCGAGTTCATCATGCTTGTAATTTACACAAACCTTGTAATTGATATTTGGATGCAGAGAAAATCTGGAAGTGAAAATATTAGATGGACTTCTGCTTTTAGTTCCCAAGTCAGCCTTCCACATGAACAGATGCACTGAGAAGTGGTGGTATAAAGAGGAGCAGACCTGCTCTAGCTTGGATTAGGAGAAGGAAATAAGTAAGGTCAATTACTTTCTTCCTTGTGCACAGGTTACCTTCAGGCTCTTGCTTGCTGTTTTGGCCAGATTTACTTGTGAGCCCAGCAGTGAGCAAAAATAAAGGAAATATAAATAAATAAGATGGGAGAATAAAACAATCTTAAAATACGCCTTCCTATCAGAGCAGAAATATTACTGTAGTCATTAGCAACACAGCTTGCAAAGAAAATAGCAAACTACAACCCAAAAGGTATAACTAGAAAAATCAGATATTATAAATGAGTTTTTTCCTCTGTCCAGCCACCAGTGAGAGAGAAGAAGGCAAGAAACCTTGAATTTTCTAAATAAAACCACACAGAAAAATCACAGCTTAATCTAGTCTGGACAGGACAGTGCCTTTCAGGAAGCATAATATAATGGGCAGGGTAATTACAAAATATCACAGTGTAGCAGGGGGCTGAGGCTCTTCCACATCCCATATCTTTAGTGGTACCAGAGTCCAGCATTCTCTGAGCAGGTTCTTTTAGATATTCCATACTTAGAGGGTGGAATGTTTAATATCAAATTTACTTATTTAAAGATAGCTGGTGTTGCAGATAATTTCCTATTTGGCACACTGGTCTGGCTAATTCAGGGAGAAATCCTTTTGAAGAACTTAGGGTGTTTAGCTAGAACAGAGCCCACCCTCTGGACTCTGTGCTGAGCTAAATTCAGCTCATTGCAGCAGCTGGGGTCAATCATGTCTTGTGTTATTCCTGAGTTTCACATTATCCTGGCCACTCTCCTCTGAGCTTTCCTTCATATCCAGGGTGCAGCAGCAGTCCCACCAGGTGCACACACAGTACCACTGCCTTCTGGGCAAGGAAAACAGGGGAGGGAAGCTGCACAGCCTCCACCCTCTCTCTCGTGAAAGGAACTAAATTATCTTGCTTGGAAAGGCACCTGTATCTGCTTCACAAAGACAGAGCCACAATTTCCAATACTACTGAGAGTTTATCACTCATTCCAGTGAATAGTTCATACAACCAAAGCTCAGTGTGTGACAGCTGCAGACCCAGAAAGATGCTCCTGGACATCAGGTATCCTTCAGCCACACTGTGGCTTGGGTCAGAAGTACTTTTTCACAACCATGAAGAATCTGCCTTGGTAAAGTAATGTTTTTAGGGCTGTGACTGTCAGGCTTTTTTTAGTTTGAGTCTTAATCTAGCAGTGTTAGCTACAAAGATGTGGATCTGAGAGAAGCAGAAACACAGATTGCTGGATGAACAAGTTGTGCACCACCAGAGGATACAACCATGCAGTGGCCAAAGCTTTTGTGCACACCTGAGTGTCACCATCAGCCCAAAGCACCTCTGCAACAGCACAGAACTGCAGGGCCCTTCCCCTGCACACCTTCCCTGTCTGCCTCCAGCTGCCCCCAGAGCTGCTGACAGCCCCTCACTCTGCTCCAAGGTGAAAACACTTTGATGGAGGTGAGGCTGCCAGATGTGCCAGCATTGCCCAGGGGATGTGATTCACCACCATGGGGTGCTAATGCAGGGGCTCTTGTGAGGAGCACCCCTGCACACAACAGGTCTGCTCAAAAGAGTGAGATACTCAGTTCCAAATTTCAGCAAATATCTATTTACACTTTAAAGTCAGTAACAGAACAGTTAGCAGAAAGCTCTATGAACAATTTATTTTGTAACTCAAACTAGAACTCTCAGCAGTTTGGGTTTACCAATGTCAGAGGCAGGGTCTGCCCTGTAGCAGCTCCAGGTCAGGTGGGAATGCTCTTATTGTCCTCACCCAGGTCTTGAGCAGTGCCAGGCATGGCTCTGAAAGGCTTCTTTTTGTCATTAGCAGTCCCTTGGACTAAGACCCCAGAGAAATCCTGACAAAGCTTAAATTGTACCACTTACAAGGAAGAATGCAAGAGTAGCTCCTTGTTTTCCCTGATTTTATTAGCTAGGACAATGTCATATTCTCTTGGTTTGATGATCCCTCAGAACAAGCCTGATTTAGGAAACTACTAGTCTGCATGAAGGAAGAGAGATTATGTTTCTTCTTCCTGGAATATGTGCAGAGATCATAGAAAGAAGAAAAAAAAAGGAAAAACCAAGAAAGACAAAATAGATCAATTTAGAGAAGAATGAAATAAATATATGCAACAGAACTGAACAGAAGCATTCTTGACCAGCTGCATACAAACACTTGAGCAGAGGGATGCTAGATTGACAAAAATAAATACCAAAATGCAGCTCCTTTCTATCTCTAGTATATTCCAATTCTCTTCAATCAACCACTGGTTTGAGGCTTTTTGCCCAGAATGCAAAAAAAAAGAAGAAATTACTGAATCACAGGAGTCTTAGAAAACAGCACCTGCATGCTGGTGAGTCTGTGCCAGCCAAGGCACACAAATATTAACAATTGTTCTTTTCCCACCCACTGGATTGGCTTCCACATTGGTTTCCTTCCCACTTCCACCCTCATTCACATTTCTTTATGCTATTGTTATTATTCTTTAAACTGTTGAGGACTTTGTCCAACTTCTTTGGAAAAGTCACCTTCTGTAACCTCTCCTGCCTTTGTTTTGATCTCACTTTAATTGACTCTTCCTACCTTTGTGACTTTCATGTCCTCGGCTTAATTTCTCTTTTCCAGAAAATTTCATTCCACAATCACGCTTTTCTATGGAAAAAAACCTTGCTGGAGTTTATCAGCCATTACATTGCACCAAACCAGTTATCTGTAAGACCACAGAATTCAATAGGAGAAACTGAGCCCTGCTTTTTATGGGGTTAGATTCTTTGGGTATGGTCCTGTTTTTTTGTTGAATTTTTTTTTAATTGCAGACTCACAAGGACACAGCAGCCACACAAATGCTACAGAATGACCTGAAAAACCTCTTGAAACATTCACACTGTCTACTAAATCATATAAAGCTGCTTATATCACCTCTCTTCCTATAATATCTGAGCATCTTATAATCAATATTACAGCTGTACTTGCAGCATGGCACAGAGCAGGCAAATATCCCTGTTTACAGCTGGACAGATACAGCTCTCTGAGCATTACAGAAGATGCAGCTGCTGCCAGGAAAGCAGGGCAGGCTCTCTGCTGCTCTGGGGGTTGTGGCAGTGGATCAGTGACCCCATTTCCAGGTCTGTGTCCCCACAGCCTCTTTTCTCCTGGGGCTCCCGAGGTGCTGGCACAGCCCCTGGAGAGCAGAACTCAGGGAATGCTGCCCCACTGAGCTGCCCTTCCCTGGTTTGCTGGGGGAGAAGAGCTGCAGGAGCCTGCTGGCTCTGGTCTGTCCCCAGCTGCAGCTGCTGAGAAATATCTCATCCCAACTGAATTTGTTATCACCGACCTATAACTCCAAGAGCATTTCCTGCAGATTTCAGTCAAGTGGAGAAAAGAAGGATGTCATGAGACCCAAATCTGAGAAGGGCTACATAATGGTATCTCCTTATTAGAAAAGAGTGATTGCACAGGATCCTTATAAATGCCCAGCTATAAGGAGGATTCATGCCTCTCAGACACCATAACATATCTGTGCAGGAAGGTGTTGGGTCATACACAAGGAATGAGGCTTTACTGATGTCAGTACTCAAATAATTGCATGATTGCAATTGCTGTCTGAATAATAAAGCCTAAAAATATTAATTTGGAAAAACTCAAAATTAAATTGAGAATCTGACAAAAAAATTTTTTAGGATCAAAGTGCTTTGTGTCAAGCTGAAAATAAATTTGCTTTATTTTGAGACATTTAAGAGAGCACACTTTCTTTTTCACATCTAAATTTACAACAAAAGTGGCATTTTGAAATTGTACTCTTTTTTGCCTATTTTGACCTCAACTCAGTAACTATTCTCCTTGAACTCTATCAGCAAAATCTCACTGGTCTTTATTTTTCATACTCAATTTCAGCTCTATTTCACAGCATTTGAAAAACATCAGTTCTGAAAAGTACATTCACTTGTGCCTCACTGGTCACTTTAGCCTATAGACAGAGACAAAAATTATCCCCAGAACAAAGTATGTGGGGTGAAAAAACTGCTCAGTTCAACCTTCTCAATTACCAAATAGGAAAACAGAATGATATCTTAGGATGGGATTTTCAGTGTGCATTCTTCATCCAGGGCTACCAGTGAGGCTTTAGATCACACAGAAGTGGACGTTAAAACCAGCAAAATCTCTCATCTTTATCTCTGCCTTGTTTTTCTTCCCTCTGTTCACAATAGCAGCATCCCCAGTGTGGGACAATTCCTCATAAAGATCTGTCTTGCTCTCTATGTCCTGGGTTGTTTCTCTCTCTTTTCACACCACAAGCATCCCCTGAGTGGAATAATGCCCTGTAAAAGCTTAATAGTGCATGTGCTACATGTTGTCTATTTGTGTTTTAAATGCCTTCCCTAGTGTGGTGAAATACCCTGTAAAAATCTGTCCTGCCTCTATGTTCTGCATTGTTGTTTTCTGAAACCAGTGAATTCTGTGACTGAGCAGTGTCAGATCCTTGTAAATGTCAGTGTCATATACAGCTACTAACACAGATTAAAACAGATTCTATCCTGAAATGTTTCTCCTTAATTTCTAGGATAAGAATAGCATGTATTCTGCATAAATCACCACTAGTGATAAGTACCTGAACTGGCAGAGGACTGAGAGACAGGTACACAAATACTTTGAGGATATACTTTGAATTAATGTATGTATCCAAAGCTCATACCTACTCTCATCTCAGTTTCTGAAAATGATGATAAGGAAAAATTAAAGACCCAATTGTGCTTACTCCACCCAGGGAGCAGGGGACAAAAGCAGAGGGTTTGATCTGTGATTTCCATTGCTATCTCCTCCAGCCTGCTGTTCAGGGAACAGAAACACTGAGTGCTAGGTCTGTACACTGATGGCTCCCCCTAATCCAGAGCAGCAGGAAGCCTGGGAAAGGTAGATAATGCAAAAGCATGAACAATGTTGGAGCTGCATCCTGCAGAACGTGGTACTGAGACCCCAGACAAGCTCAGGTCCACCAAAGCTGCTTAGCCCTAGCTCAGCCAGTTCTCCTATCGTGTCCATTCTGCTTTGCCTTGCCCCATTCTCTCTATCAGCACTGTGCATGCTTATTTTCTTTTTTAGCTAAAAACCTTTCATCACCCACAAGCGTAAAAAACAAATCCCAGCAATACTGGAGCTTGATGACCCTTTTCAATTACATGTTACTGCTTTCTATATTTTCTGTGGCAAATCAGCATTTATTCAGAAGTAATTTTCTGGTCTAAACTTACAAGCAATGAGTGTGACAAATACTGCTGTTAGTGATTGTGTATTTTAAGGTAATTTTAGAGTGCATGATCTCTGTGGGAATTGCCAACCACATTTTGCTTCTCACGTATATATAACTTCAAGTCTCAGTGATAAAGTCCCATTAAAGATATCCTACCCTCTTGACTGGGGTTTTTATCTTTGCTAATGTGTTGCTGGTGGCTTTGATGCAATGTGAATGTCCTTGGATGGATTTAATTGGGCAGAAACCTTTGAAATATGCCACAGGCTAATTCATTTTGAGGGTTAAAACAATGAATCTGTGCAGAAAATAATGTACCGGTGGGTAAAAAGATGATTTAGTGGCAATAGTGGAATACCATCTCTACAGCAACCAGAATGGCTGAATTAATGACATACTGGGTTTTTTATGGCTTGAGAATGACAGCTGTGATGACACTGAGCAGCTCGGCCTCCGCCTTTATTGTACCTTTGTAGACACAGTAATCCTTTGGCCCCTGGAGAATTTGTTCTCTTATGATGATCAGGCAAGGTTATTCCATTTCCATGATCTCCTCCCTTAACCCTTTCTCTCCCTCCTTCTTTTCTGTCTCTCAGGTTCATACACAGGTCATCCACCAAAGCTATACCTGGACACATGCAAATCGGTATATTAGAATCAAGGGGGAAATGCTGTCATTCTTGGAAAAAAAAAAAAAAGTTTCTTGCAATAAATATATTGGCATAAAAAATTCTTTCTAAGAAAGGCTAAGAAATGAGGGACTGAACTCTCCTGTCAGGAGCTTGGTGAAAAGCTGGAATGGCTCTCTTTTCAACCAAGTGAAGCATATCAGAATTACACTGGAGCAACAGTGTAAGACACTACCATGTGTTTTTATTTCTTTAATCTACTGACATTGTTCAACAAAGAGGCTTCCTTGTGTGCCTCTGACACTGGGATATTTATCTTAATGTACTTTTTTCTGCAGCAAGAATTTCAGGGAAAAAAATCCTTCAGCTACAGCATTATCTTCAGTTTCCTAAGTACTTCCTTGATTGATACAAGTGCCATCTTATATCACAGAACCAGGGAGACATTTCTACCAATATGTCAAGTTCTTGAAAGTGCAGGATGAGGCTGTTGAAGACTACAGACATCTGCTAATGTTATCTGTCACTGCAGTGATTGTTTGTTCTATGAATTGTTTGTTCAAATGCTGAAGAAAAACCAAACAAACCTCAGGAATTGAAAAGGATGCCATTACCTTGAGGGTAAATGGATAAATGTACATTTACCATACTTTTTAAATCTATTTTTTTCAGTCTGTTGGAGAAGGCAAGGGCTTTGAGTGGGAGTAATGGGACAAGAGATTCTAAGCTGGTTTGGGGGGTATTTTTCCAATTAGAAAAGGAAACCCTTAATGTACTCAGGAATTTGTGCAGCTACTTTTGAGCATCACAATCACAATCTCAGCTGAACAGAGCTGCAGACAGAGTCACCATTCACCTTCCATTCCCTGGAAGAAGCTAACAAGAAAGGAGGAAAAAGACATGAAAAAAACAGCAGAGGCAATGGTGAAAGGAAATGAAAAGAGAGGCACCTTCACCTTTAAAGCTAAATTACTTTCTACTACATTCAAACCCTTTCTACCACACATATAATGATGACTTGGCTGTGGATATTTCTATTTCATACACATTTCCTGTAAATGAGAATTAGGCCATTTCAATCATAACCTACTCACATAACAACTACTCAGGCAAAAGAGCTATTAAAATCAATGGGAGAGTTTGGACCATTTAGAGAATGCAGAACAAAATCTATTATTGTCAGAATTTTCCTAAACTTATGTTGTTACCAGTACTGAAAGGAGTCTTTTACTTTGCAGGGTTTCACAGGGGATAATCTCACCTGTAAAGGGCTGCTATGTTTGGAACAGAGCAAAATGAGAGGCAAAAGAAATAAATACCCAGAGCTCTCAGGGTGGGAGCACAGAGCTTGGTCTGCCTGCAGGGTTTTTCAGGTACATTTGTGCTGTCAGCAAATGGATCCTCCTCTGCTTTATGCTGGGTTTGCCCTCTTCAGAGTGGAAACAGTATTTGTCTACACTACAAACAGGCATGAGTTTGGAGCATGCACAGACATACCTGAGGCAGCACCTACAGGAAAAATCTAGTGCTAATAACAAGAGAAAAAAAGCCACAGAGAAATGCAACATCTTAAAATTAGTAATTCAGTCACTTCAGACTAGAACTAAAATGCTTATTTTTTAAATAGAGAAGGTAATTAAGTCATTACAAGAGATTACCAGAGGCATTGCTTTGTTTCTCAGTCACTTAGGTGTTTGAACATTTGAATTTCTAGGACCTATCCCCATGTACAAATCTTTTCAGATGCAATATCATTTAGAAATTCCTAGTTCTGGTGTCCTGACTTACATGCTGCATTACCAGATACACATTAAAGAAGATTTCCTCTTACTTCAGAAACTAGGAATTTCCTAATTAATTCCTGAGTGAAGTTGCAGAGACCAAGAAAATCAGTGTTGTGGATTGACAGTGCCTGACATTTTGTACAACTGTTTGAATTCAGGGTGTTTACACTGAAAACCACCTCAGTAAACCTTCTCATCAGTTGCCTACATCCATACAAGGAAATATCTCATTTACCTTTGCAAATAGATGTATGCAAGATTGAAAATCACATTAGAATTGAGAGCTACAGGCAAGGCTCAACAGAGAGAATATGAGAATTGTCACTCATTTGAGACAGGGGAAAAAACATCATCCCCTGCTATTACAAATCCTGCCTGTGTCAAAGCAATGGAGTTATACACCCTGAGCAGAAATGAGAGTTGCTCTGGACCTGCCCCAGGTCAGTGTGGCATGAACAGCCCATTGTCAGTGCTGTGAGTGGAGCAGGAGGCAGAAATCTGCAGAGATTACAGGTGAGGGGCAGCCCTGCCACCTTAAACTAACAAGGTGTGTGTTGTCTTTAGCTCCCAGCTCTTCACTAACACTACCCCACATTCATTTTCAGGCCCTTGTAAATTGGACCCTCTAAACCAGGTTTCCTTTGAGGTCTAAAAGTTGAGTTATTGGCACTCCTTGGGGAAACAGGCTGCTAAAGCTTTGCATCAGAGTAACCCAGAGTGTTTTGCATGCTGCTTTCAGCTAGTTTGTCTAATGAATGAGATGTGACATGAGCTCCTAGGGCTCAGGAGAAAGCTGAACAGGATTTCTCCATCCCTCTGAACCTTATCCCTGCCCAGGCTGTTGCACATCAGTGTGTAACAAACACCCAGACACACAAATCCATCACCAAACCTTCTGCAAAGCATTAGGAGCCAAAAGCAAGGGAAAGGGCAGGATGACTCGATTTTGAATTCCAAGAATTTTTAAAGAAAATAAAGGCTGACACGTGAAGCTTTTGTCAGCATAACAGTGTCTGCTGGGGTTCCAAGTGTCTGTGCTGAGAGAAGCCCCATGCAAACACAATGTAAGATGTCCCCAGGGCTATGGCTTGTTTCAATTCCAGAACTATACACAAAATAAACTGGTAAACGCACTTTTTTGCTGGTATAAAGAAAGTCCAGACTATGTCTGCTTGCCTGTGCAGGCATGTTAATATTGCTAAAAAAAATTGAAGGTGTTTGAAACTATTTTCAAATACCACAGTGTGAACCTTTGCTACAGCTAGGTCATTGCAGGAACTGAATGAGGACTTGGATTAAAGGAAAAAAAAAAACAGGTTCTCTTTTGCAAACTGCAAATGCTTTGTCACTGATTTGCATAGAAAAATGTAGAGCAGAACATGTGGGTGCCACCCTAATATAAATGTTTCTTATAAGCTATAATAACATCATGATTTCCATATGTAATGCCCCATGCATGAGTACTGAAGAGTTTCTCCACAAATTCCCAGGCCTGCCAAGCTGGGCTCTTTCCTTCCCATGCAAATTCTGCACAAAAAGGGTGTGAGCAGAGCAGGGAGCTGCACGGAAGGATTCTCCAGGCCAAGCTGGAGCTTCAGGAACATCTGTGACAAGCCTGGCTTTGTGCCTGCAGTGCCATCCTTTGCTGCTCAGCTGCAGACACACTCTGCAGGGGAATGCAGGACCTGCTGCTCTCTGGAGCTGGCACAGCTGACAAGGATGAAGAGTTCAGAGAATTCACGGGTAACTCAAATGAGGCAACTCATCAGATGTGGGAAAAGGCTTATTTTCTACTAGAGCAGAGAGAAAGCAGGCTTTAAAAAAATCAGAGATGTAAGCTTTTTGTAGAGAAAGGAGGGAGCCAAAGCTGGTGTTACTGCTGCCTCAGGTACTGCACTTCTAATTACCTGAGAAATTGTAATCAAATGCCACCAGTCACATTTATCATCAGACATTTCTAGAGGAGTGAGATGCCCCCCTTCCCAGACAGTATAAAAATCAGGTTGTATCTTCATGATGTTATAAATGGATATGGATTTGTTTGATTTTGTCCAATTAATCAAACCACAAAGTTAAATTTAGCAGCAATTGATTAATAACAGCCATTGTATATAAATGAATACAATTAAAATATATAAGTTACATATATTTAAGTAAATACGAAATTTAGCAGTAATTTAATAATTGAGGTTTGGTTTGAATAAAGCATGAGCAAAACCCACTGGGGGATACCCTGACTAGGGGTAGGGGTAGGGCCCTTCCTCTCACACCGTACCAAATCAGTCAAGCTAAAAATCTCACTTATATACTGCTTACTAATACATATTAATAGAGAATCTTCTGGAAAGCTCCTCCTGGTTTCTGTTCCTAAAATCTACGTCACTATGTTATATTGTGCATGCTCCACCAGAGGTCGGGGGTCTCTCCTCCTTTCGGGGTCTTGTTTCTGATGAAGGCTCTGGGTTTTCCTCAGTGTCCACTGTGTGACCTTGCAGATAGTGCAAGCACACTAAGCTTAGGGTTATATCATTAAACTTATATTCTTATAACAAGCCTTTCCAAGTGTCCAATGCCTGGAATCATCCCAATTTTGCCCAAATCAAGGCCGAAAGTTTTATTTCTAGATGCTGTTCTTAGACCTATACCCTTATTATCCTCATTCCCACCAAACATCTGGAGAATGATTCTACCTGCTTTGTTTAACCATTTCCTTTATCCTTTTTGCTTTATAACAATTAAATACAATTTTTCTATTGATTATAAAGCAACAATTTTGTTAATATAGTTACAATTTAATTAGCACGAATCATATTTATAACTGGTAACAGAAAAGTCTAAGATCTCTCCCAAACAGCAGATGGATGACTAAAACCTAACCAAACCATTTATTAAAACAAAGCTCCATCAAAAGCATAGTGTGCAGAGCCATGAGTGATCAGCACTTTAAAAAAGCATAAGCAACATTGATGGCATCTGCTCAGAAAGTTCCCAGTACCTCAGATTCACTCAAGGTTGATTTAGAGATTTTACTGTAGTTGTTTTAGCATTTAGCGAGCTGCCTTCTGGTACAGAGCTCAAAAAAGGAACAAATCACATCACTGTGTGAGTTACTCTGAAACCAAACTCTTTGAGTATTGACCATCATTTGAACCCTCTCACCACACAGTTCTTCAGCAAGTAGCCTTTGTTACTAAAGTCACAGTTAAACAGTGCTCCTATTCGTCATTTACACTTCATAGATACGAGGAGTATAGATAAAAATCTTCTAGTACTGTGTGGCACCCAACCACCCTTCACTGGCAGTAATTAAATCCTGCTGTAAAAGTGCTACAAATATTTCCCAAAAGCAGGAACAGATGTTTTTTTGCAACCAAGCAATGATGAAAATCTAACAAGCTCCATAAACCAAAGGCATGGGCACTTCAGAGAAATTTTCTTCTATGATTTTGTTACCATGTTGTCCCAATTTGCCAGCAATATTACGGAGATAAAACATGACCATTTTCTAGTAGTATTATTCTTGTCTTTAGTAACACAATAAATGTCAAGGGAACTGTGGAATAAAATAAAAAAATAATCATAATAATGAGGCACAACGCTTACAAATTTACAGTTCTATTTCCAAACCATAATAAATTAACACAATCCCTGAGACTTAGTTACGATTCACAAATCACATCCTCATGTGGCTTTTATAAAATATGATTGTCTAATTAATATTGCTACTTATAAACATCTCCTGGTTATTCAGTACCCTTTTTCTTTTTTTGAAGGTATTGAAATTCAATTACAGCAGATGAGTTGCTGTAAGCAGGGCCCAAGCTGTGAGACAACCTATTTGAGGGGGGACATTTTGCATTTTTCTGGATTGGGCCTGCTGCAAAGACAACCTTAACCTTTCCTTCAAAGTGCCTCTCTAAGCCATCCTGAAGAACTGCCTTGCAATGAAGTAAACTTGCTCTCCATTTCCAGAGTGTGTATATCCACACAGCTGTCATGGTAGGCTGTCAGTGGGGTGAGATGAAGAGAGCTGCTTGATCTGCAAGGATGTAAATTGATGGCAGAGGTGTTGTGCTCTATCAAGAGCCACAGCAGCAACTGGAGAGCAAGATCTTCCATGGAGCTGGCCTTAATCCAGTGAAATGCAGCTTTAGCAAACAGGGACAATACAGAGACTGCCCCCCTAACTGGGGCAATATTTTTAAAGAACAGCTCAGATCAGAGACAGGCACCTGTGAAAACAAAGGGTTCTGCTTGGTGTCAAGAATTTATGAAAACTGGGCCACTTGGACTAAATGTCTTAACAGCAGCTAAGCTGCCTACTAAACCTGACACATAAATTACCCAGAAAATATAGTGCTTGCATAGGTTCTTTACTGAAAAGCATGATGACACCAGCTACCACTTATTTAAACTAGTGCATTTCATTATGTCAGGGCAATTGCCACCCTGGTACATATCTTATTAGTGCTTATTTATTATCAGTGCTAAGGAGGTTAACTGCACTGTTATTTCCTCTGCTACTGGGCTTTATTGCATGTCTGAGGCACAGAGCTCTCACTGGGCTCAGGCAGCAAAAGGAAATAACAGAGGCTGTGGCTTAAAAACAAATATCCTCTAAAGACTATAGTAATCAGGTAGGGGAAAACAGAGCTAATTTCTTCTGAGGAGTATCAAGAGAGGAAACCTAGAGCAACCACTCTGATGAGACCTAGATGAATGACCTACAAAGGTCATTTATCTGAGAAATTGAATCTTTTTTTTTCTTGTTGCAGAGTATCTATGATCTTCACTTGCCTGGCAAATTGCCAGTATTCTTTGATTTACCATTATGGGTTGATTTCTATCCACTGCTATGGAAAGTCATTTCTCATTGCACAAGCAACATTAATTAGTTGCTGCCTGGTCAGAAAAGGTACCTTGTGCTAATGCTGATCTGCCATTGCATGAGCTCAAAAGCACTTCCACTACTGATACTCACAGGCAGTTGGAATATTCACATGTTTAAAAGCTTTCCCATAGCACTTTCAAACAATTGTCAATGAGACTAGACGGGAAAGTGATACCAATAGGAGGCCATCTTTTCAGAAGAAAATTAGACAGAAAACAAGTGATGCACTAGTGTTAGCAGTTCTTGCATTATCCATCCACTTAACAGGAGCTCTGGTACAAGAAATCAGTATAACAATTTAGTTACCTGCACATGAGTAGAGACGCATTAAATGGATCAAGAACATTTCAAAAATAAGGAGAAAAATTGCAATTTTAATCAGCAAAACAATAGCTGCAATTCTCTTTGCATTTCCAAACAGTTAATGACAAGTGTTAGATTTTAAATTCTTTTACATATTGGTGAAATTAGATTAAATCACATAGATTTTTGCAAAAATACAGTCTTGAACAGATAGCACAGTCTCATCCTTTCACAAAACAAACCACATGTTCATTACACAAAATGATGCTTTACCCTCTCACACTCTCAAGCCATTCACCTGAGCAGGCTCATGTGCACACAAAACCTAGCAGAAATCCCTTCCTCAGAAACTGGAGTTCCCACAATGTGAGAGAGAAGTCAAACCTAGAGTTCCTTAAGGGGGATAAAAATCCCAGTTCTAAACAGGAAGAAGCTTTACTGTGTGTGATGAGACAGAGATTTTGCAGATTGCTGTGTTTGCTGGGACATGTGGCACACAAACAGGGAGCAGCCACCCCAGCTGCTGCATGTGGCTCCTGCTTACACAGAAAATTCCCTTTACAGTGAGGCTGGGAAGCCCAAGGTGCACATCAGCCAGCAGTTGATACAAAGACTATTTTAGCTGTTGACTTTCACCTAACACAACATTTGGGAATATATTACTGGATTTACTACTACACACACAGCAAACACTTTTTAGCTTCACCCCTCTCAGCTTGATTCCCTCAAATACATGAGAGCATATATCCATGGGTACATTTTGTATGCAGGTCTGTAAAACCTGCAGGTCTGTGTTCATTTTTAACATCAAATCCTAGGAGGAATCCCAGGAGCAGGTCTCCCCAGCCTGAGGGAGAGGTACCCAGCACTGGGAAAGACTCAGTGGAGGGGGGGAGACAGGCAGCTCCAGAGGTGCTGGGGGTTCAGGGTTCCTCCCTAGCAGCCCATGGGCCCACCCAGCAAACAGAGCTGAAACAAGGCAAGGAAAGCAGCCTTTGCCTTCAGCAGCACCCAGGCACTTTGCAGAGCCATCTGACCCAGGCACTGGGTGCTGTTTTGCTGCAGAGCTGTCTTTGCATCAGTGGGTTCAGCCACAGAACACATTTGTCTCCCAGGAAGGTTTTTGTTCCTTTGCCTCTCTAAAGCCCCTGCTGCACTTTGCTTTCTCGTGTTTTGATGCAGGGCACTGCATTTGTGCCTTCTCCAGGTGCCCCCTTGCTTTGCCCTTCTCCATTTGGCATCTGCAGGGCTGCTGGACTCAATGTTCATTGACAGCCAGGTCACCACCTGTGCTGAAAACACCACTACTGCTTTTCTCTTTCATCTGCATAAGCCAGAGGAGATAGAGACAAAAAAATATTGCACAGATCGTTCGGGCAATTCCTCCAGGAGAGATAAGATTGCTCTCCATTGCAGGTTTATTGGCTCTTTAATTAATACCTATAGGATCAATTTTCAAGAATCCCCCATAGCCTCACTTGGGATGTTATTTGAAAGGCTAAAGGCAGTTCAGAATATTTTTCCTAATATTCAAATTAGTTTTTTCCTTTTTATGTTCATTCTACTGCTCCTAATTATATTGTAGCTACTATGGTGTGACTGAATCCTTTTTATTCTATATACATCAATTACATTATTTTGCATTAATTTGCTACTTAACTGCTATCCTGCTAAGCATGTAATTTTACCAGAACACCTCATGTTTACCTCTACAGAGCAGTCCTTCCAGACCAATTTATTTCTCTGCAATCAGTGTATTTTTGGGCCACTGATATCTTCATAAGACATCCCAAACACAAGTACATGAGGCTGCATACAGAGTAATTGAGGCCCCAGGATATCACTGAGGGCTGCTAGTCTGGGGGAAAATCCACAGCAATAAAACCCTAAGGAGTTAAAACAAGATCCAGTCTCTGGTTTATTTGCTCCAGGACATGTTCCAATCAATGCAGCCCCAAACTGTGCTAGCCTTTCTTCCGGTTATTTCACGTTGCAGATCAAAGCTAATTTTATGGAAGCAATCAATCCCAAGTCTTTTTACTACATCATTTCTTGCTATATCCCTGCCAATTTGGAGCATGCTGTAGAAAGGTTTTGTTCTCATATATCTTAATTTGCATTTTCTCATAGTATATTACATTTTATTTTCAGCTGAAGAGTTACATCTACCTGTGGAAATAACAGCTTTATCTTGATAAATCAGATTTTGACCATAGACAAAAGTGAAGTGGCTGAATAACACAAAACCACTCAAGAAATAACAAAATCTCATAAGAATATGAGACAAACACAAAGATGCTCCATGGATATGAGTATCTGTGATACCTTTACTTTCTGCAATTACTATGGAAATTGAGTTTTATAAGATTTTCTCTCAATGCTTGGGAAAGCAAATCTTAGTTTTCTATACATGATCATTCCCACAGGAATGTGATTAGGAGAGTTATGTTCATCTAGTTAAGAAGCAAAAATAATACCATACACTCTGTGGTAATCTGTGCCATAGACCCTTGCAGAGCAGTTGGAAGTCAATTCCTTTGACTGCAGGACTGATTTTGAAGTGAACAAACAACCTGATAGAGACTGCAAAGTATGGCAATAGTTAACTAAAGTGTGAGCAAAATTAATGAAACCTTTAATCAAATAATTTTCAAATACGAATGACATTTAAAATCATCAGGGGCTGTATGTAAACACTGTGAAAAGCAAGAAAGTACATAGGAAATATACTTTTCCTGTAGTTTTAATGTTTGATTTTGTGGGAGCTTTAGCTGGGCTGCACAAAGTTAAACAACAATCAAGTGAGAAGACTCATGAAGAATGAAAGGATGAGACTGGGGAATAAAATTTTGATCTGCTTGATTTGGATGAGAAGCACGAGGTGAGAAACATGAGGGGAAAATCCTGCTGAAAGCCTGGACAGGCAGCCCCAGAGGGAGATTTCTAACCACAGGGGATGCCCAGCCTGGTGCCTTCATACCAAGGAGCACAGGGATGCTCAGCAGCTTGTGTCAGACCCCTGGCACTGCAGGGATCTTGCAGCTCTCCCCCTTTGACTTTGCCTCCTGCCTGGGGTATCTGAGCAGGACTGGACCCACCCCAGGTGAAGGCAGCTCAAACTTATATCTAAATACAGGGCCTAGGTTTCCTAGGTTTTTTCTTTTTTGGTGTGCTCTGCTCACCTCAATAAGCTGCTGGACTTCACAGGTTGCTTGCTGCAGACAGCTGCTATGCAGCAGCTGAAATCCTGTTGCATAGCATAAACCACCCACCCCTAACCCCCCAAACAATCTGGAATAATGCAATAGAAAAAAAAAATTTTGGAAGCAAATTGTTCTGCTGGATTTGAGGCTTTTCTTTCAACAGAAGCAGCCCAGCTGTATCCCAGCCCATGGACAGTGTGATCATGTTACCATTTTTCTCCTTCCCTGTTCAGAGTGGACACTGGATACAGAGAATGCATCTCCCAAGCCATTATGGTTACTATATGCTGTAATGGAATACTATTCCTGCAACATCTCAAAGGGGACATGAGATATCCCTTGCTTGCCATTCTTAGGTGACCATTGTTTAAATAATGTATAGACAAATGGGTGGGTTAACACACAACAGGGAAAATACCTTTTGCTATGACTTCCAGTGTTACCTCAGTGAAATGCTCATGGACTTTGTTTGTTCAGGTGCCTTTAGAAGGTGTCTGACCTCTCCTATCTCAAAAAGAATGCACCAGTGTCCTCTGGAATAGAAACCCCAAATAAGGGTAATATAATTTTTAATGGGCCTGTGCCTGTGTTCAAGATGTACCCTGCAATTTTGTGTCTTGCCAGCCTCACAGGAGCGCTTTGCCATACTGGTGATTCCAGGTTTGATTTTCATTCCCCCTTCCCCACATCAGATGAAGGTGCCAAATCTGCTTAGAGATAAGAATCAAAACCACATTCTCAGCTCACTCAGCCTTCAAAGACCAGTGTACCCCACTGTGAGGCCAAATTGGCAGGGGCTGTAGGAAAAGGCCTGGCAGGATGAGAAACACCCTGCTCACTACAATCCAGACTCTGCCTGCTGCTGCAGCACAAAGCAGCCCAGGAAAACTGAAGCAGCTCTCTCTCATTCCATGCCCTGCCTTGCTCAGTGCAATACAGAGCTGAGGAAATCATTGTTTGGGAGCCCAGTTAATAGCACACAGATTAATCACACGGGTGTGCAAGAGAATAAATATGTGCATAAATATTTTAGCTATGCTGTGCACTTCCCAATGTGGACTTCTCTCACTTTAATGCTGACAAGCCCCTGATTTTTTTTAATTTTTAATTATGAACTGAAATCCCTTTTGCTATCAGTTATAAATATAACAAACAGTCTGCTGTTTGACTTCAAATTCCACATCACTCATGCAAGTTGTAACTTTAGTCAGCTTACTATCTCTGAAATGAAATATTTGCCGGCAGGAAAATGAAAGGTTATCTCATATTAAATAAACACATAGTGATATGACTTGTTGCTGAAAATTCCAGCCAGATGACTAGTGTTAATCTTTAATACCATTAAACAAATCTACAGTCAGGAAGAGCTTCCCAGCCTATTCCAAACAGTAAAATTGCAGAAGGAAATATATCCTCAGCATTAAGGAACAGGTTTGTGGTCCTGAAGATCTGACTTCTGTTCCTGACTTTGTCACATACTGTCTGTATGTTGTTTAGTTATTTAATAAAATAACTACATCTCAGTGAGTCTCTCTTCCTATTTTGTAAACTGGGAATAAAAAAACCAGTCCCTTTTTCCTAAATATGGGAGTTTCTTTGGTAGACAAACCATAACTGACATGTTAAATAACACAAGGGAAGCCTCAAAGGACCTCTTCCAGCATCTTATCAGAACTAACCTATAAAAACAGTAAGAAAATTATCACTGTTTCCAGCTGGGGTGGAGGGGCTGTTAATTGTGGAAGTTAGTAAGTTGCTAAATGACCCTTTTCTCATTTGATGCATTCCCAGATGTCAGTGCCTCAGCTAGAGTGACCCACTCAGCTGCAGTTTGCTCCTGCCCTGCTCTGAGAACCAGCCTTCCTTCTCCTTTCCCTGCCCTCCCCTCAGGTCCTTTACCTCTGTCTCCTTCACCCTATTCTCCAGATTGTCAAGGCTACAAGAGATTCACATTTGAGAACCTCTGACACACTCAAGTCATGAAAAGAGGATGTCTGCTTTCTGCAGAGAAGCAGATAATCTATCATTTTTTTAGGACAGCAGTTTTATAAGAACTTGCTTTAACACACCTTGTCAGCGACTGGGATCAACAAATCTGTGCGAGGGAAATTCTGTTACCAAAAATATCTTAGAAAATCTGACTGGCATCCTTTTTTATTTTTTTAATTTAAGGAGGAGGAAGAGAAAACCTAGCCAAACCCTTTTCTTACTTGACAGACATGCTGAAGGAAAGAAAAAACCTCTCCAAAAATGAAGGTCTGTTGAAAGGCAGTACAACACCTCACAGCTACAGCAAGTGGCAATAGGCAGTTTGCAGGAAAACAAGCTTGTCTTGAATCCATGAATTGACAAACTGGTTTCTTATAATAATTATGAATCATCATAAACCTTAAAATTCTAACTCATTATATGTTATTAACTGCTTGTTCAGCTCTTCTCTTTCTTGTCTTTTGTCTCTTGGGAGAAATAGGAAGGTGTTTCAGAGTCTCCCTGGAATCTCTGCCTTATGGTTGATTACTCCAGTGTTATTCCCAGGAGCATCTAGTTACCATCTCAAACATGGCTATTACTCTAATTTAGAAGAGTATTAACAATTCTGTTAATCTGTCTATGCTGGGGGAAAAAAAAGTGCTTCCAGATAGCAACTGCACACACTGATAAGGAAGTTTTTATAGCAGAAATATGCTTTCATATTTATTATTCTATTCTGAGCTTCTGAGGGCAGGGCAAACCATGGCTTTGTTATAGTTTTGAAATAGGAAATATAATATTTACTAAGCAAAGGTGAGCCTTCCTGGGACTACCTATTGTTAATTATCAAACCTCACCCTTATTCCAGGGAACCAATGTCACAGAGCAGTTTGGGTTCTGTTTCAGTGACAGCAAGGCATGATCAGGGTCAGAAGCCCTCCCAGGGCCTCAGCAACAACCACAACCTAAGCACCACCTAAGTCAGCAAAGTCTACAAACACAAGTAAACAAAAACTTTTAATTTTAATACAAGTGAATATATTTTCTTTAGAGGAAAACTACTTATAAGCTGAAGGTTGGAGAATAACTACTTAAAAGCTGAAGTTAGAGTCTGTAATTTTTGCATTTTAAAAAACCTGTCACAACAGGTATGCTCACAAAAAAACATTTCCTGCCAGTGAAATCAAGCAAGCAAACATTTTCCAGTAATTTCAGAGAAGACAAGGAAGTCATAAGACCCAGATGTTACATAAGTTTAAGCATCTAACTCCAAAAGGGTTGAAATTCAAGTGAGGTTCCTAAAAAGCATAGAGGCACCCAATGGAAAGGGTTCACAGATTCAGAGAGATGGGTTTCTGATGAGAGAAACCATTCAGGCTCTTTCACTACCAATACTGTCTTGTCATGTTTTGATAGCATTAACTGTTCTTGGTGCAAACCTGGTTGGAAGTCCCTTGGAGGATTTGGAAAGAAGTTCACCAGCTTGAATTCTTTGGATCCTGATTGAAAGAATACAACTCTTACAAACTGCCTATTTTTAAAAAGTTATAAAACCTGATTACCAGCATTTATCCTGAGCAGCAGCATAAGGTGCTCAACCTACCAACTAAAAAAAAAACAAAAACAAAAAACAAAACAATAAAAACCAACAAAACCAAAATTTAAAAAAAAAAAAAAAAAAAAAAAAAAACCAAAACAACCAACAACACACAAAACATCCTTAATTCCTGGAGGCCATTTTACAAAGAGCACATGAAAATGTAAAGGAGTAGAGAATTACAATTGGGGCAGTGCTGTCTGGGCCAATGGGATGAACATGGCCACCTACCTACAGATAAAGGAATGAAAAGCTGTTTTAAAGGCCCCGTGACAGGTAATTTCTATTACATCAAGATGAAGATCAATCTCTTTCATATTGTATCCACTAGTCTGTTCAAATTGTCCATAAGAGTAAAAAATATTAGCTTCAAGAAAGCATTACTTGTTTAAAAGGGTTAACACAATTAGTCCAACACTTCTATTTCAACCCCTGTAAGTATTTATGTGAATCTAAATATATCCCTGAGAGAAGGTAGCTCCAAAGGTATGTGATGACATGGGAAAGCCAGGTGAAACAGAGAGGAAACAAAGCTAATTTATCTAATTATCAGCATGTGCTTCAGCTGCATCATGTCACAGCCTTGCCCACCTGTACCAACACTTCTGTAGGTGATTCCTAGAAGTCCTCATGTGCTATGGCTTCCTGTTCCTTTAAAATGCACATATGAACTAATGGAAGGGCTGCACATTTCTGAACCAAACTCAGGGAACATATTACTTGCCTATTCAGTGATTTGAATGCCTTTATTCTTTTCCTTAACAGCTTTTATTTTCTTGTGTGTATTTTTTTTTTTTTTAATTTAAACAACATGGGCTTTTTCCACACTTTGTTAGAAGAGGAAGGGGGAAAAGAGCTAATTATATCTGAACTGAAGTGTAACCATGGCCCTATTAAAAAGGTAGCAGTTATGGGCTATTGATCGCAGTTCACAGGAAAAGCTTGTCATGTAGTGTCAAGAGGTTAATGTAATTACAAGAGTGGGCAGCAGGATCAGCTGTGTCCTCCAATAGGCGAATAACTAAAAGCTGCTTTAGAGACACATAATGTTGTCAAAGCATAAATAATTCATCCCAGCATTCGAGAAGAAATTACTGCTCTGTTCCAGCGTATTATTCAGCCATTAAAATCCTGCCCTTGTAAAGTCTTTTGATGTAGCCATATTTTCAGTTCTAAGAGCAGTTTTGGAGCATTCAGCTTTTATTAAGCCTTATATTGTGCAGTTTTCAAAGTAGTAAAAAGGATATGAAATAGACTTACAATTTGTTTAATAACTGCATTGCGATTCAGATAAGAGGGAGAGAGCTGTGTGGATTTATGGAGTGCCTGTGCCCCACGAAGAGGAAGCTGTGGTGTGATGTGATGGAATTTTTAACTCCCCTAAGCTGGACAGAATTAAAGGGGCTTCAGCTATGTGCCAGCATTGATAGCTGCAGCAGTGTTTCAGAATTTGGTGACCCATTTCTCAAGAGCCAGTTAAGCAGGAGCCATGAGGAGGATCTGCATGCCAGGCTATTCTGGACTCCAGCTCTTTGCTGGTCCTTGTCAAAATCAATTTGGCAATTTGATGTTGAAAGGCTTCCAGTCTACACCTGCATTCTGAACTTTTTGTTTACTGTCAGGGGTATGGTGCTGACCTGTGCTGATCTATACCCTAAGTAATGGCTTCTCCACCAGGTTCTAGGCAGCCCCCAAGCAAGGGGCAGGCTGCTGGAACCACAGAAGACACAGAGGAAGGACAGGGTGTCACAAGGGTCTCCTCAACTCTCTTGTCCTCCTACAAAGTTAATCTGGTGCCTAGAAGTTCTGGTAGGCAGGCAAACCTCCCAAAGTGCCCTTCACTGATAACTCCCAAATGAAATTCCGAGATATGATTTGCAAGTAAAACACCTTTGGGGTCTCAGCCCATCTATTCACAAACTTAGGGTTGCTGTGAACATGCACGTAAAGGAAATACAATGTGGAATCTGAATATATAATTCTGATTAGTTTTTATTTTCTTATTCAAACAGAAAATACAATTGCTTGTTTGAGAACAGCTAAGAGTTTAAAGAGAAGGGATGTGGCTTGACAGAGAATACAGGCCATAATTTCAAGCTGACCAAAAGGAAAATTGCCCTTTCCACACCCTCAGCCTAGTTCTCCCCACCATAATTATTTATCCTGCTCTCCTGCTAGATACTCTTCTTACTCTTCCCACTCTTCCCCTGTCCACAAAGCTGTCTAGAGCTGGAAAGCTGCAGCTGGAAGCAAGAGCCTTGCTCTCACCTCTGCAAGAATGCTGCCAGTATCAGAAGTCTGCAGTGAGCTCTCAGACAATGATGGCTGTGCACCACTGTTCACTCCCCATCAAACACAACAGCAGCCTGAATTTGGTATACAATTACAGAAAACAATCACAGGATGAAATATTGCAGCTCTCAGACACTACAGGGATTGGCAGCAATCTGACCAAGAAAGGAATTGAAAATCTAGCTACAAAGTCAGCACAGGAACAAAAGGAAAATAAAACAGAAACTAAAGGTAATGCTGAGAAGACCACAACTGGGTGGAGTAAAAGCTGAGAAACAATTTCAGGGGAAAGGTTCACCAGAAAAGGGAAAGATACAAAGAAAACACCAAGAGGACAAAAAAAAAGTAAACCCTATCCCTCATCTTTTGCCTTATGAAAGTCCTTAAAACACCACTCTTCTGGCATAGCAGTTACACAAAAACCAAGAGAATTCCTGCCAAGAACTTATACTCTAATTTTAAATCTACTTTTGAGCAGAACATCCCTAAACAGTAGATATTTTGTCAATGCCACCTTAAGAGACCACATTTCTATGACAAAGGGGAGTTTGCATTTTTATCCAGCCATTTCTTTTCAACAGCAGAAAAAGAAACAAATTTTCAGGAAGAAGACTCAGAGCAAGCACATTAGCTCTCCCCAGGAATATCCTCATCTTTGAGCCATGTCTGTGCTGCTTTTCTGTGCAGTTGTGTGCAGATGTGTGCTGGGCTCTAGGGGAGTTTTCTTGGCTTTGTGTGGATCTGTATGGTGTTGACAGTGGGATTCTGATGTTCCTTGCACTGTTTCAGTCAGAGCCTGAGGAGCAAGGCCAAGTTTATTCCTAAGGGAAGATGAATTCAGTATCTTAAATTCAGCATACATGAGTAAGATAACTAGGAACATGTCAATATTCTGCATACACAGGCTGCAACTCCACATAGTTAATTAGGAGCTGCCAAACCAAGTCTTAATAGCAACCTAAAAGCAGCTTTCTGATGGTTCAATAGTCACAAGGCATGGAAAAAAATGCCACAAAATATGCAAAATAGGAGCTTTATGCTGTTTTCCTGTCCCTTAGGGTCTGTGTGGCCCCTCTGAAATCTCAGCAGTGCTGCACAGGGACAGCCAAAGGCCAGTCCCACGGTGACTCCATCAGGTAGAGACTTCATCCAACCAAGGACTGTACTTTTTGTCATTCCTGTCATTAAATCTCATCATCCCCCATCACCTGGCCTGGTTCACACTTTACAGAACTGCTGGTGTTCCTTGGATTGATCCTGTGATAAGCCAGGATGAACAGCTGCTGCCCATGCCCAGCACAGAGTGAAAATGAGATCTGTGTCTGTGAGCAGGAGCTGAGCTGCCTGCCATGGCCCTGTGAAAACACAGCATCCCTGGCTGGGGCTGCACACACACCCAGCCTCTTCCCAGGAAACAAGCCAAGAGCTGAAGTTTTCACCTGGCTTGGATTTGGAAATTTTGCAGTTCAGCAGTTTTGAATAGTAGCTGTGGAAAAACACCAACTACTAAGATTGGACAAAGGCTTGTTTGGAAGGTTTTTGACAATTTCTCCAGAGAGCCAGTTCCACATTTCTAGTTCCTAAAGCAGTCTGACCACCACTCCTCCCCCAGGGAAGAGCTGGCTGAGCCCAGCTTGCTGTTAAGAGATTCAGGGGGTAACTGAATAAAATAACACAGGTTACAATCTTTCTTCTTTTGAAGACAGTGATAAAACTCCCAGTGGGGCTGGGATTTAACTTGAGGATTACAACTGCTGTGAATCAATCCTCTACCAACTTTAGAGGAGTTGGACCAATTAACACCAGCCAAGGGCTCAGTCCTTTCATTCTACCCAGAAGGCAATAATATCCATTATTGTTTTCCCCAGCCAGGACTCTGCCATTCCTTTTCATCACAATTTCCCCTCTATCTCCCACCTTTTCTCATTTCCCAGTTCTGACACTTGACTTGCAGAGCCCTCTGAACCCTTAAAAATATTTGTTCTCTAAAAAGGAACAGAAAGAAAAATGTTTGGATTTTTGCTTTGTCAGGAATCTGCTTTACTTGCATCCAATTAAAACAAATATAAAAAATAATCTCCTCATCTTCAGTGAGGAAGGAGCTGGGGCTTTTAAAATATACAAATCAAGTGAAATAACAGCACAGACTGCCAGCCCCAGATCAGATGTGCATGGAGGGACATATGCAATGCATTACAAACATGCACTCCTCAGGCCACATCCAGGGATTTCTTGGGTCCATTGTCTGTATTCTGAACTCCTTAACACACAACAGACTTTATCTTCTCAGATTATATTTTCTTTTGAAGCTTAGTAAACAGTTACACGATTTTAATTCATCAGAGAAAAGTGAATACTGTTAATTTGTGCCTGCATTTTTCAGTGGGCCATCTCTTAAAATGAGCAAATTCTCCACTTTGAAAAAGTTTGGAACATGGTTTTTTCCACGTTTTTGTGTTAGAAGTTTTTCCTCTTCCTTTTTTTCTCCTCCTCTTTCTTGGCCTCCCTTTTGTTTCTCAGCCTGGCTGCAGCTCTGTCCCAGCTGCCTCTTACTTTCAGACTAACTTTTCACAGCCTGGAGACCAGACTGAAGCAGAGACAACCTCCTCACTCATCAGGGCTGCTCAGATTTATACCTGCTTACAATGCTGGGGCTGAACCAAAGTGCTGTAAGACAAACTGCACTAACTCTCTGCTATTTCATGCCAGGAAAACTCCAGCTGACTTCTTAAGCCATCTTTAATGCTGCTTCACACTCCTAAAAATCCAGGCCTTAGAATATAAATGGGTTTTTTCAGTTTTGTGTGTTTTTCTTTTAAATTACAGTTTCTTACTGAGAAAGTTTGATTGATTCAGGCAACATAAAGAAAAAAATTCTATGCAACTCTGTTGATCAGTCACACACTGAATTTCAAATAGCAATGAATCAAAGAGGACAGTTCATGAGCTGAATGCTTGGCTGTGCTCTTCAGCACATTAAAACAATACCATTTAGTTTACAAAATGATACATAAACAAAAAGAGCAGCACCATCTATATCAGATATCATCTACAAAGGAGCACACAGCTGAAAGGCAGCTGCTTTAGCTGGGCTCCACTTGAACCAGAGCCCCAGGACACAACACTGATGCCAAAGAGGGGAGAAAAAGCTGCAAAATGAAACAAATGAAGCAAAGCAGCTCCAACCCCACCAGTCTGACATTGCCCTTGGTAAATACTGCACTGCAAGTCACTGCACCTACAGCATGAACTGCAGTTCATGCAGTTACCTATGGGAGACAGGCACAGGGGATTTTCTGCACAGATTCAAACTTTACAATGAACACAGTTTGTTCACAGCTAAGACCTTCAGTTGCTCAATTTAAGATTCCATATGCTGTTCCTGCTGGTAATGAGATATTAAAGATTATGAGATAAACCAACATGACATTCTGATTCAGAAAGGTAAGCTTATAAGACCATGGAAATACAAGCAGAAAGGGCTTAGCATTAGTACAATTTTGTTCAACAATCAATAAAATTAGTCCCAATAAGGAAAAGGATGAATAAACAAAAAAATTTCTATTCCAGCAAGAAAAGAAGAGAATTACAAAAATAATCTGGTGCCTTTTTGTGTGCTGGGGAGCTGTTTGGGTTATGCAAACATTTGGAGCTGCCTGGGCAGCCCTGTGTGTGTTGACAATGCCACATAATGCTCCTCAGTCACACACAGGGGCAAATTCCTCCTCAGGACACAAACCACACACAGCAGAACGTGCCTGGTGTTTGACAAATGCTCTGTTGAGAGCAAAGGGAGGAAGGGTTCCAGTGCCCAGCAGCACATTGTCTTTATTTCCTCAGTAATTTAAGGAGAGCTGCTTTCCATTTTTTTCCTGAAATGTGTCTGTATCTGCAGTAGATGCTGTGGTGATGCCCTCTGCACATGCCATGGTGACAAGTACCAGCCTCTCCAGCCCTGAGACTGCTGTGGTGGGGCCAGCCAGGGAATCACTGTGCTCCCAGATCTTGGGAAAAGGGAAACTCCTCACCAGTGGAGACTCAAGAGCAAGGGATGAAGGAGGCTTAATGATGGAGAAAAAAAAAAAGCAAAACAAAGAAAAAACCCCAGACATAAATGGTTTATGAGCTGAAGAACAGGAAATATGATAAATTTGGGATGAATGTAGTAAGGAAGCAACCAGTAAACCAATAAACCACGACTTCATCAGACAAAGCTGGACTGGAGGTTGTCTGCATCACACATGCATGGAGGGAATGGAGACCCAAGCCCAGGTGAAGGAACCCAGTATTGGCACTGCTGGGAACAGTGTGGGGAGTGACTAACAGTGGATGTAGTGAAAACATGCAGGTTTCTGGAGAGAGGAGAATGTCAGGTAGAACCTGCCAAGTGCACCCACTGACTCTGCTGCCAGCCCAGCCCAGCCCTGGCTTTGTCTGCTGCTCTATCTGGGCTCTTTGATCGAGGCAACACAAACCAGAGCTCAGGCCTAGAACTGGCTGTGTGTGCTTTTAGGACACAAACAGATCCTGCTCAGCTTTTCTTCCTCCACTGTGAGTTACAAAAGCTTATTTCAGTTGGCTCAGGGTTTGACAACAATTAACTTTGAAAGGAGGGAATGGAGACCATGTAATTTTTCAACAAACTGCAAAATTCTAAGCCAAGAAAAAATTTGCCCTCACTTTCATTTAAAGCACATACATAATTTCACAGGTGTTTCTGATTTAAGCCATACTTGTTTGTTGCTTGCTGCTTTCCCCAAGCAAATGCCAAACTAAAGGCTTGCTGTGATACAAAACACACCTTCCACAAAAGCACCAGGACTGTTGTTCCCCAACATCTGAGCCCAGGAACATCATCCCATGGGATGTCCCAGGACACACAGGACTGGGATGCATCCCTGGCTGAGCCTGGCAGCACAGTGTGGCCAGCAAGGATTTGAGTCAGTTCAGCTATTTTTTCACATAGAAACAGCATTTGCATGTCCTGACACCATATCAACTCCCAGACCTGCTACCCAGCCCAAAGAGGGAAGAATTACCTTTCATCCTCAGGGAACTGGCTCCTTGTGAGTTCTTTCTCCCCTTCGAGGTGGCCACTGGCTGGGGAACCAGGAGCAGGCCAGCAATGTAATTGTGGCTTGCAATTAAAAGATGCCCAGCAGCTGTGATACACCTTGGATAATTTCCACAGCTGGCAAAGGTTAGATACACAATGACCACTGCTGATTTCATACAGCTTGAAAAGGGCATGTTAAAGACAACCTGTTGTAACTTCCACAGATGGAAGCAAAAATTATGCAGCTGAAGTTAGGGTAGAAAAAGATGCAATGTCAGCAGTGTATTTGTCTTTTTCCTTAGCCAAACTACCCCCAATCACAAGTAAAAAGTGGCCCCAGAGAAAGTATTTTACCAACTGAATTTCTTTCATTTTAACATGTCAACAGTCACATCCCAACTCTCAAGCCAAGCTCAGGAACAGATTGATGTGACTTATTTACATTATTTTATGACAAGAAGATATTATTTCTTATTAAAATACTCCCAAGGAATTTCTTACTGTTATTAGGAAAATGAGGTTGACACAGGATTAAGTCTGTCCTTTACAGGGAAGGTGATTGCTCCCAGGAACTCTGACTGTTTGTGGCTAAAACTCCCATGCTCAGAAGCATTTTTAAAAACGTTCTCAATCAACCCACAAGAGCCTTGGTCCCAACCTAACAGCAGACACGTCTGAGAGCTGAGGGTGATGACTGAGCCCTGTTCAATGAGGGCTTGTACCTTTTTTTGGATCTGAGTCACCTTCTGACAGGTTGCTCTGTATCATACCAAAGGCATCACTGTGTATTATGCACATTGGTTGCCAGCTGGAGTTGTCTTACTGTGTTGAAAATAAAAGAATAATGACATTAATGATTTGCCCTAGAACACATTGCTGGGGGAGTCATACTTCAGGACTTGACAGGCTCATTTTCAGTTGTGTGAGTAAAAGTAGCTGTCAGTAAGGTAAAATAGCAGGAAAAATCTGACTTTGGTGTTACAAAGCCTACCTGAATTGTGTCCTAAGGGCAGCCCTGGGACTGATAAGTCCATGCACAGTGAGCTCATGGCCACATCCTCCAGAGCAGGCCCTGGCCACTTGGTGTGTCAGTGCAGTGTCCAACAGGTCAATTCAGTGTCCAGTGTGTCAGTGCAGTGTCCAATGGGTCAGTGCAGTGTGCCAGAGCAGTGTCCAACAGGTCAGTGCAGTGTGCAGTGTGCCAGAGCAGTGTCCCATGTGTCCCCAGCAGGCCAGCTCTGCCACAGAGACACGGTGGAGCTGATGCTGAGCAGCAGTGCTCAGAGCTGCACCATGACAGCCAGCCAGAACACAGCTCTTCTCATGCACATGTGTGTGTAAAAGGCAATTTAATTTACACACAGACACATACAGGTAGGTTTTGTGCTGCTTTGTTGGGGTGAAAGGAAACTCTTTCTGAAAACTCCATTGCTAGGTGCTTCTAGGCATCTACTAGGAGCTTTTAACTGGGAAAACTCCTCAAATGTTTTTCAAAGGGTCAAAAAAACCTATGCCTTCCACCATTTAACTTGTTACTAAGCAAGAGGAAAATCCCACCCATTATTCCAGCAGAGCTCTTGCACACCCATCTGTATATTTGGCTTATAACACACAGTACTGTTTAAGTCAAACACAGGTTTAACACATCACTTACAAGTTATTCTGAGAATTGAAACACTTGTGTGGACTTCCATGGGTTTCAGAATAGCTCCTTCATAGAAATGCCACAGTCAATCAATTAAGAAAGCTAAAAGTAATCAGTCACCCACGGTTGATTGGATTTAGTACTTGGTGAATGCTTTTTTGTTCTTGGATCAACTACACCCACTTTCAAAGCTGATTAAAAATTGTTGATGATCTCTTCCACCTGTTCAGGGTGAGAAACTGGCTCCAAAGCTAAAGATTTCCAAAACCCTTAGTTAGTCAAAAGTAGGTCCTTACAGGGTGCAGCCTGGTCTGAAGACAAAAGCAGGTGAAACACGAAGAAGCATCTGTGGAAGAAAAGTTTACAGACATAATTTTTTGAATCCAAGCTAAAAAGAGCAGTGTCTCTGGGCACAGGAAAAGAGGAGTTGCTGCCTGCAAATGCTCAGCAGCTGCCACAGCTTGGGCTCTCCTCCCTGCCTTCCCCAGAGCCACCCTGCACGTACACAGTGTGGGACAGCATCAGTGTGGGGGAATCTCCAAAACTAGAGACAGCACTGCCCTGCTGGTGCTGCTGAAAACAGCAGACAGCTTCTTCAGGGCTGCTGAGCCCCTCAGTCCTGGCTCTGCCATCCCCAGGGCTCCTGCAGGCACATGGATGTCCATGGATGTCCTGCCTCTTTGGCAGCCACAGTGGAACACTGAGTGAGTCTGCAAAAATGACAAAAGCGGTCTCTGAGGATGTGCTGCAATCCAAACCATTTGGACAAATAAAACTCTTCTGCCATCAAACCTGAAAAAACAGAAGCTGACAAAGCCAGGAGTTGCAGGACTCCAAGGAAACCCTCCTGTCTGTTGTTGGATACCATTATTTTGTATTGTTCAACAAGTACTTCAAATATTTGTATGAGTAATGGCCGCATTAAAAAAATCAACAGACAAAAAGACCAACCTAAATGTGCTATCACTGCTTGAATCACTGCCAAACCACACTTTAAAATATACTTTCTGGTGAAATATACAAACAAAATTACCTAAGTTTCCTGTGGCACATAGATAAGGACTACATTTTTAAGCTGTTGCAAGTCAGGGCACTCCCAGTGAAATCAGTTCATATCACCTGGAGGCTCAGATCAACTCATTTATCCTTATTTACTTAATTGTCAGTGTCACCTTTCCTAGGCCATTCATTTGTGCTGCTTCAATCAACCCAACAGCTTCTTTAATTGTGGAAGAATATCAACACTCAATTTAAAGCCTTTTTATTAGAAGCATTTTTTTCAAACAGAATTTTAACAATTTTCCAAAAAAGTGGAAGTAAATGGTGTTTTATGGTCGTCATTCATTGTGAATCTGCTGGCTGGGTGAAGGCTCAGACTCAGGTGAATGTGCTCAGCAGGTGAACCAGGCACTCCCTGGGGACTCTGTGCTGAATTCTTCCTTACATGTTGAGTTTGCAGGTGATTCCACTGGCTCATGCAATGAGAGGGCATGGCACTCTGAAAACTTTAGGCCAGAATCTTTAAAGGGCTTTTGGATTTAAATCTACTGAAAACTGGTGCCTCCAATGCCCACTCCCCTCCTGCTGTCTGCAATTCCAAAGCTGGGCTCCTCAGGATGGCTTTGTTCTGCTGACCAGTGGGTTTTTGTTTGTTTTTTGGTTTTTTTTTTAATTTTAAAAATAGTCTTACAAAAAATGAATGTCTCAAAATGCCTCAGCCCATTTAATTAATTACAAGATTTGATAGAAGATAGTAATGAGTAAATTCAAGAGAACTATAAAAACAAGGATTTATATAATCTTTTGTTGGTCTGGTTAAAGACTGGTAATCCACAGCAGATTACTGGGATATAATTGCCCCATATATATAAATACATGTATATGTATGAAAGTAAGTTAATGTAGCATATTCCTGTGGCTACTCTCTCAATCCACCCATGGAGAATACATTTTACTTAACTGATTGAAATGAAGTGCTTTAGATTTTCATTTTATTTTTAGAAGTTCAGATATTCATATAACTTTCTAGGAGGCTCCTATAAACAAAGCATTATGTTCAGGGCCACTGCCAGAAATAAGGTATGTCAGGGGTCTGTAACCCATTCAACAGAGGATCAGCCAATGGCCCAAGGGTACTTCCCTGCAAAGGAAAGGGTAAAATAACTGAGGTCAAGGCCCCAAATGCAGCTCCAGTTTTAATCATGTTGCTGATTTAAAGCATAACGTGCCTTTTTTCTTTTGCTTTGCAATTGTCAAAATCATTTTGTTTTTCCTGACATGTGGCCCCCACGTCTGTTTTTGCACTACTCCATGCTCAGCTCAAGGACAGGGACATTCACCACCAATGAAATGCAAATATACAGGCTTTACGTGGAAATAGATTCACTTGCCTCATGCTACTCTCTAAATATGTGGAAAGAATGAGGGGCAGGGAGAGAAAAAATGTCTTTTTGGCCAGGAAATCTTTCAGTAAAATCCATATACTTGGAAGTAAATTAAACCATTGGGATAAAAAAATTTCTAGAGGATGATTTCTTAGATTTGGGAGCTAAAAGGGGAAAAGACAATCAACAAAAGAAGGGGAAGGACCCAAGTGTTCAATCCTCAATGGACATTTTGAAACAGTTGCTTCTTAAGAAAATGTAAAGGTTCCTTCAGTTCACAATGAAACTAAACAATTTGTAGAACATCTTAAAAATTATGTAAAGGCTCTTCTTTCAGTTCACAATGAAACTAAACAATTTGGAAAACATCTTTGTGCATGTGAAATGGAAACCTTCTCCATCCATGACACATTCTCTCTTCATACCCCACTGGCTGAATGTGCTCTAAGATGTGTGCAGGAGCCACAAAGCTCAAATGAACTCTGTCAGTGCATTCCCATGAAATCTGCTGAAGAGAATAAATCCCTTTGGGGCAAACACCAGGACAGTTACTCTGAATTCTCTATATGTATCTGTTGTGGATAAACTCTAAATTAAAAAAAAATTCAATAATTAGAAATAGAATGTTTCAGGTTTGTACAGCAACTACTTTATTATTTTCAAATGCAAATGTTTGCATTGTTTGCTATTTTACAATTTTACAAACTAGGTATAAAAGACCATAAATAAATGACATAAGTTATGTGTACCTAAAATTCACAGAGGGAGAAAAAATTACAAATTAAAACAAAATAGAAAAATCTATATATCTAACCCAGAGATCATTCAAATGCACAAACCAAGAAATGCTGTTAGATTTTTTCAGTATGAACTAAATTATAATATGCCTCATACATTCTAATTTTAACCACAGTCCTTGCATATTCCAACATACTTGCAGTGATACAAAAAAATAAATGCACTCTCTTTTTATTTGTCTGATTAGTATTTCAGATTTTTTTTTTCTGGTTATGAAAATGTCACATAAAAGAAAAATACTGCTTTTTAAGTCCTGTTTACTGGTTACTTACCAGCTTTTTTTTTTTTTTTTTTTTTTTTTTTTGTATTTTATACATATATATTTTTAATACATAAGATCCATCACAAAATTAGCACAGCAAGAAACCTGGACAAACATCAACCATAGGTGTGTGAGCAGGACAACTGAACACACTCGTCATGGGGGACAAGCTGGAGGTGGCCTGTCCCCAAGGGCAGCAGTGCTGTGGCACGTGGCACTCGCCTTCCTCTCACTCCAGCTCCCTTCTGGAGCAGCCTGTGGTGGCCCAGCCTGTGGCCACCAATGCCAGGCACAGCTGGCACGTCCTGCTGCTGCTCCTCTTCCAGACCAGAATTCCCACGGAGCAAACAGGGACACCACGTCCCATCACAGCTCCAGGCAGGGCTGTGCATCCACACTGCCCCATGTGCTGGAGCCAGCCCCTGTCCCACGGCAGGGAACAGCCCTGGGAGCACCTGGGGATCACTGGGGATCACTGCCACCTGTCCCCTGCCACCTGTCCCCTGCCAGCTCCTCCTGACCCTGCGTCCCTTGGTCCCACTCAGCTCCACTCCAGCTGCCTCACACTACCCTAGGGTGAACCCTCCAAACACAGAAAGCTCTCCTAGGTATATCAGTGTGCTGCAGCACTGCTCCCTGGGCCATGGGAGAAAGAGTGTCTTCTACTGCTCTTCAACTGCACAAGGAACAGGACACACTTCACAACTCTGGCTAACTGTTAACTTTACAGGTCTTGTTGCATCTTTGTTCCTTATCTGTGCTGGGATCCAGGGAAGTGTTCTGATTATTAGGTTGCACACAGAGCAAGGTGCTTCTGTGAATGGAAGAACTGCATATATTTGTTAGCATTCAACAAGTCTTTAAAATCCTATTTTTGCAGATAAAAAAAAGGCTATGTAAGAATTCAGTTCAGGATTACCGGTGGATGGAGATGCAGGTGTTGCCTCCACCACTTTGCCACTGAGAAACTGGTTGTTCTTGGTCATGAGCAGGGCACTAGTACGAATAAACAACACTTAACAAAAACCTTTTTAGCACCCTTTAGATCCTGCAATTCATTACTCCAAACCTAATCTGAAATTGCCCCTGTTTTCAGACTGCAGAACTACTCAACAACGTTAGTGTGGCAGCTAAACAATACACTTAGAGACACAGGAATTTCAACACTTCTTAATGTGTGTGTTCTTGCTACCATTTCAGACACGAGCTATTGGCCTGGTCTCACAGGACAGGGGGCTCCTGCTCTTCCAGAGGTGTTTGGGGCACATTCACAGGCAGTTCTACACACGAGGTGACTTGCACACCAACACGCACACAAGCACACGTACGCACCTGTCGGAGGAGATAATAATCCATTATCCATTCAAGGAAAAAAATTATATTTATATCACTGCAATGGCACCTTTTGTGTAAAATGTCACTTCAGCAATGTACACAGGCAGCTCACAGGAACTGGGTTCTTTGTTGTGGCACCTGGCCTGGTGTCCATGGTAAGATGTGTAGTGCTCTGTCACCTTCATTCGTCTGGGATGCAGCGGTGACAGCCAGGGGAATGAGGAGAGACAACAACAAAATACATAAATAAAACCAAAGCTAAGCAGAGAAAGCAGAAGAGGAGGAAAAACAAAATCCAGAAGTCTGCATGGCCTTGACACAGTACATTCCTCAAGTGACAACGGGGTGCTGAGTCTTAACGAGTCAGTTATCGCTCAGTGGAGAAAAACAACAGAGTGGGTGGCCCAGGATAAAAAAAAAGAGGAAGTAAAAGTCACATTCTCTTCAGGGACCGATGACTGTTCAGCATGTGCTCTCCAGAATCAGTGCTATGGAAGACACAACTGTGGGTCCAGGAGGCTTCATGTCTGGTCTGTGTTCCTCCATGGTCAATGTGATCAACAGGACGGGCTACGAGGCTGTGAAAGCAAAATCCATTTCCCTGCACAAAAAGAGAACCCAAATTAAATGTATTGAACCAACTGCACCAAGACAGACACCCAGACCTTCCCAAAATGGCAGTGCTCAAAGGGTGAGAACCCTTTGCCTTCCCTGTCCTTCTTCCTTCCCTCACACTATTTCAGTGTCTTGCTTCCATGGCATACCTTGCATACAGACATGTAATCAACCAATCTGTCTTTCTACCTATATTTACTTGGGCCACCTTTTTTTTTCTTCCATCTGCTCTCTTCAAGCTAAAATCACATTCCAGTGGATGCCCCTCGTTGGCCATATTTTATCACAGGAAACACAACCAGCAGTGGCAGTGCTGAAAACCCAGCATCTGAGCTGCCTTCACAGTTTTCATTCTATAGGGATACAGTTTTCCATTTTTGTGTGGAAAATATTGCACTGTTTTGAATTACCACTACTAGACTCCAAGACAGCAATTTAACAAACTGGCCAGAAAACTGGGTGTATTTTGGTTTTAGATAAAAAGATGATCTCAACAGAACACAACAGATTTACAGCTAGGAAACTTCAAGTGTTTCTCTGCACTCGAGAGGCAGAAGAATCTTTCCTGCTGAATGTACAAATGTCAGGTCTTTAAAATGAGTAACTACTTCTTATGTTGCCTGGCAAAGTGACATTAAAACATGCTGGTTTAAGTAGATTTTTTAAAGAAATCTTAAATTTCTTGAAATGGAAAAGCTTTTATAAGTAATACTGAAGAACAGTTTATACTGAGCTGTCATGACTTGACAGGATCCAAATTTAGCATCTCATATTCAGAACAAGTTGTTCTCTGAGAGAGTTGGGAGTGAGGGAGAGTTAGTGGTTAAAATCAGCAAGTTATTGTTAAAAGTGACAAAAAGTGATGTGAGTGACAATACAGTATGTGTGATTTGTCCAACTGAGTGAACTGTTTTGGATTTAGGATAAACTCAATTATTAAGAAAGTTTGACATATAAAGCCACTAAAAATGATTCAAAATCATTTTTGAATTTACTGTCAGGTGTGGAGTAGGACCAAAATATTATAGACTAAAGAACAAGTCTTACTGCCATTAAACTATAAATCTCACCTTTCTGACATTGTGCCTGGCACAGCTGAAATGCAATGTCAGTTCTAAAGGACATGTCATGAAAATCCTCCTCCTACCCAGCACAGGATAAGTGGCCCTTCTTTTTTCTAAGGTCATCTCATCACTTTGGTCCTCAGAAGGACTTTAAAGGAATCTAACTTACATACTCTGTTCAAAAAGAGTAATAAAAGCTTCATTATAGATAAATTCAAGACCCAATGTGTTCAGGACTTTACTGAATAAAGCTTTATCCTGTGTGACCTACTGAGGACAACCACATTGCCAGAGCAGTCTCCTCCACCTAGCAACCCAGGGGATGCCTTCAGTGACTCAACTTCCATCTGTTCCCTAGTGGAGGCTCAGCTTTTCCATGATCCATCCTGTTGGCCATACCTGCAGAGAAGTGTCAGGTCCCAGCTCTGCAGTCTGTACCTGGCACACTCACACCCACAGCTGCCCTGATAATCCCAGCTACCACCCCACAGGGCTGGTTTCCAAAGTGGATTTTGGTTCCCACAAGTGATCCAACAGGATCATGGTGCATGAGCTGTTGCACTGCAGCATTGCACAGAGCTGCCACCATGCCTGACACCCAAACTGCACAAAACCTGCAAGTCTGCATGCACAATCCCATTTTTTTCTGTTCCCCTTCCCATAAAACCACTGACACAACTGAAATGAATCTTCCTAAAACCCAAATACTGCTTTTACTGCTTCAGGAAAAGTCTTTGGTTCTTCTTGGTGCATTTATGAGTATTTGTACTTTACACTATGGCATCCATTCATGTTGTTTTTCCAATCACAGCATAAGGGCATCCCTACTGCTCTCAGTGTGGAGTGGGGTCAAGCTCTCAGCACTGAGCTGAGCCCCAAGACACTCCAACACCTTGTCTGCACACCCTACCAGGCAACAGCTTAAGAGCAATTTGAGATAGTGCAATTTTCACTGCCATCAAATAGAACAAACAATGGGAAAGGCACAGCAATTAGTCTGGGAAACTAGCACAGATTCTTATAAACCAGTTAGAAACCCCAAATAACACATATCACAGCAGTTTTTATTTTCCCCCAACAGTGGTGAAATCCTAGCACAGCTTAAGAAATAAAGCACCATGAACATGTTGGACACTGTACTTCCACTGACCTTCCGTGAGGCAAAGGGAGTAAGTTTCTTGAAAGAGAAAAGAAGTCTGAAAGCTCCACAGCCACGATTGTCACAGCTGACTACTGGCAAGATGGTCACAAAAGTTTTTCAATGGTAGGCTTCAGCACCACAACAGCCAAGAACCTCCCCAGAAGTTCAGTTTTGCCCAGGAATCCACAAGGTGGGTCACTTCAAGCCCATAAACGGGTAGGTCACTAATTGGCAGGCACTGATTAGCCACACGATATTCTCACTGAGGTTTTTGCAAGGTGTTAGTGATGCACCAAGTCTGCAAAGAATATCCTAGGGCAGGTTCTTCATTCCAGTGAAAGGTACACAACGGTGGTTTCACCCACAAATAAAACACTACGGTTGTAATCCTACAGGTCACAGGGAGAAGGAAAGTAATGCTGTTGTTTTTTAAGCACAGTATCTGGCAGCAAACATAGCATCAAAACTTGAATGTGACTTTATATTTATATAGATACATGTATTTTACATATCATTGATCAACAGAGAAGTATGTTCCAAGAAACAATTTGTTCCAGGTCTGGTTTCAAATGACGGCTTGTCATTTCTGGAGGCCCCCTCCCAACACACACGCTCAGGTTCCGCAATCTGTACATCAAGCAATGCTGCAGATCTTTATTTCGACGGGCAAGGAGACGAAGTAAAAAAAGTGCAGTTCTTCAATTAAAGTGCATGGATGAGGTAAACTAATTTCAAGAGTTTTGAGTTTATTCAGTGCTGGCTCAGACGGGAACCATCCTGCCGTGCATCTGTTGCATTTGGGTGCGCATCGCTTGGACGCTGCCCAGGATCTTGTTCTGGTGCGCCAGGGCCGTGATCCCAATCCTGGCCAGGTCCCTGTGGAAAGCAAGAGGAGAACAAGGGGCTGAGGACCGTGGATCAGATGCTGGGGCAGAGAAAAATATCAAGAGTCAACCGCAAGCAGCATTAGCAAAAGCAAGGCAGATGTACAGAAATGTTTAATTAAATAAGTGGAGGCATTGTGGAGGCATTTTAAAGTTATCCTCCATCCAAATGAAAGGCATTCCATTCCTTTAATGAGTGTAATGATATGCAGCACAAAGCAAGAGAGGCTGATTAAATCCAGATTTACCAGTTTTTTTGTTATATCGCTGAGTACTTACTCCTGGTTCATATGCACCACAGCCTCCAGGGTGGTATAGCCAGCAGCTGTGAAGTTATCCTTGTATCGCTCCATTTTCATGGCTTGGAGCCAGTCACTGACAGAAACAACCGCCGAGAACTCCGGGGAGCTGGGATCCAGCAGGGCTGTGCTAGGTCTGGATGCCAAACAGCGAAAGGACAGAAGAAATAGTGTCAGCTGGATCATGAACCACAGACCAGAGTTTGGTCTCTGCCACAATTAACCTCTGTGATCAGGGAAAGCAAGGGCAAGAGGCTGTGCCCAGTGAAACTGGTGACTCTGCACATCAACTCAGATTAATGCAAGAAACTGAACAAGATGCAAAGTAATGGACCCATTTTTGCTAAGAATGAATTTGACCTGAGGTTTCTATTTTTGGTTTGAGATCTAATTTGAACCACAATACAGCTTATGATTTCCATCTCAGATACAACCAAGTCCACAGAAGATGCTTTTGCTCCCCAAAACAAAGAAGATGGCAATGCTGGAAGGCATTCAGCCTGCTGGGTCTGTATCTCACGGGCAGCAATGCCAGACCTTGCCAACCCTGCATGTGTCAGACTCCAGCTCAGCAGCTATAGAAACACTGCTGAAGTATGAGCAAAGAACTGGGAGCTCACACCCTGCCAGACTGGTTTGGAAGGTAAAACTCAGGGCGGGTTCAGATAACTCCTGTTTCTAGCCAGGTCTGCTCAGTGCATTCAATCAAACTCAGGACAGCAGGGAGTTAATCCCCTCTTTAATCAATCCATTCCTGACCAAGTGTGTGCCAGGAGTGGTGAGAATCACACGAGCTTTGATCTTTGTTTGCACTGTGGAATGTGCTTCTCATTTTGCCTTGCACAGTTTTGCTAATAATTATTTTTATAACTTTTTCTTCTCTTATTAATATCGCATTTATTATTTCATGTATATCATAAGTCACAGTTTCATTAAAGCACTATAATTTACTGTTATCTATCTAATCAAAACAATTATCATTCAGCAATTTATTTGAAAATGCACATCATCAAAGACTAGGTGTGCAATAACATAGTTAGGTCTTGCCTGAGGCATTGAGTACATGCTGGTAATACTTGGTTCAACTCTTACTGAATTATCTAACACAAGACCAGTGATGGTAACCTATTTATATATAATTATGCTTTATGCATAAAGTCATATATTAATAATGTTATATGCATATTTGAAATTCCCACTCTGAAGACAAGAAAAATATAAACAGCCATGAACGTGAAATGACCTTGAATTGGCTGTTAATTTACATACACACAGAATGACCCTGAACAGGTTATTAACTATTGGAAAACCTATATATTTTCAAAGAGCACCTGCACATTGAAAAGAAAGCAAAATGGAGGAGTTCATACTATGATTCTTCAATCAAATTATCACAGCAGATCACACTGTGATTCTCACCACGTAAACTATTTAAGCCTCAAGGGAAGATACATTTTTGCCAGCCTGACAGTGCAATTAGGGCAATCTGGAAGATGTGGTGATAGTGGCCTCACAGGGTTAATGATCCCTCTTCTGGTGACATACATTGTAAGCAAGACTCACAAAGGGACATACAAGTTTAAAAAAGGATGTTGTTCAGTTGGAGGCTGAGACAGAATCTCTGTTACTCCCTCACTGATTCAAGAAACTTTATTCTGCATTGTCTAATATTTTTGCACCTTCCCTCCTACTAAAAAACACTTTTCTATTATCTTCCTCATTTATTTTAAGCTTTTCTTCCATATTTGCTATAAGCAAAACTACCTGACAAAGCAGAGACATCCAAAAAAAAGAGACCAGAGCTGGTAGAGATCAGCAAAGCTCCTATGACTTCAGCAGTGTTTCACTAGCTTAAACAAACTGCTGATCTGTCGCAACAAAGGTATTTTGGTTTTACCCTACAACTCTGGGAGTTTTCCTTCCTGCTGCACTTCTCTTGCACGTACCAGGTACACCATGCTTAGCAAACACAACAAATGTAATGCGGGACCGGTGGAGACATGAAACTGGCTTTCCACAAAATTAAATTCAAATTCACATAAAAATTAATCCACACCTTCCCAATGCCCGCGAGGCGTTGGCTGTAATGCTGTAACGCGCATTTGCAAATCCTACACAAATCTAGGGTTTATAAAACTTGATGATATGCTTTTCCTGCAGAAAACCACACCACTCCTGTTAGCTGCACTGATTGAGGTGACCCTACCCAATCAAGCCCTTTCACTGGGGGGAGAAGGGGAAAGAAGCAGCAAACTTTGATTTTGACAGAGTTTTCCTGCATCAGGACGTGCTTTATGCTGTGCTGGAAACTTGCTCAGCGTTGGTGTGATCCAGCAGCAGCTCTGCTCACTGCCCTTCCCGCCTGGCAGGGCTGGCAGCCTGCCTTCCCTGGGGGCCACAGGAGCCACTAGAGCCCTGTGTCACCCCTGCTGTAGCTGCTGAGCAGGCTGGCCCTGCAGAGCTGTGTGCCACCTGCACTGTGTGTGCCACCTGCACTGTGTGTGCGCCACCTGAACTGTGTGTGCGCCACCTGCACTGTGTGTGTCACCTGCACTGTGTGTGTCACCTGCACTCTGTGTGTGTGTCACCTGCACTGTGTGTGTCACCTGCTGTGTGTGTGTCACCTGCACTCTGTGTGTCACCTGCACTCTGTGTGTGTGTCACCTGCACTGTGTGTGTGCCACCTGAACTGTGTGTGTGTGCCACCTGCACTCTGTGTGCCACCTCCCCTCTGCCTGTCTCTCCCCTGTGCCTGTCCCTCCCCTGTGCCTGTCTCTGCCCTGTGCTGTGTGTGTGTGCCTGTCTCTGCTCTGTGTGCCTCCCTCCCCTCTGCCTGTCTCTCCCCTGTGCCTGTCCCTCCCCTGTGCCTGTCTCTGCCCTGTGCCTGTCCCTCCCCTGTGCTGTCCCTCCCCTGTGCCTGTCCCTCCCCTGTGCCCCCTGGTGTGTCCCCCCGGGCAGGGCTCACCTGGAGCTCTCGCTGCCCGTCCTCTTGAGGCTGTTGGGGTTGCGGATCAGCTTGTCCAGCATGTTGACGATCTGCCCGAATTTGGGGCGGTCGCTGCGCTCCTTCTGCCAGCAGTCCAGCATCAGCTGGTGCAGAGCGATGGGGCAGTCCATGGGCGGGGGCAGCCGGTACCCCTCCTCGATGGCTTTAATCACCTGCAAACGGCACAGTTAGGAAGACATCAGAGAACATCACCCCCTGCTGAGTCTACCACTGAGCCCGGTTTACCCTAGGGCCATGTGGGCTATGGTGACAAATCCCCAGTTACGTGATATAACATGGAAAATTGCACTGGGACTCAGACAGCTGGTGGTCTCAGAACTGTCATTTCTCCTCAGCTATTCAAAACTAAAAGGGTACAGCACCCAGAGCTGACATCAGATACGGCAGGGCAATTTGTCACAAAAAAGCACATGGGACACAGGGATGACAGAAGAGCCCTGGCTAGAAATAAGCAATTAGCCTCGTTGGACAGAGGCTGGAGAAGCAACAGCTCTACAGCAAGTCTTTACTATAAGCCAGTTTTGGGTGCAATATGTTAAGACTGTTTTTCCCTATCATTTTTAAGGTACAGCAGATCACTCCCTCTCCCATCCTCCCTGGCTAGCTCATCTCTGTCAGTAATAGAGGCCTTGCAGAGAACCTGCTCTCTCACTGTTGTATGCTTCAAGCCAAGAATGCAGAGATAGGAACCCTTTTGTGAAGCTTTACAAAAGTCCAACACATCTTAAGAACATATTTCATATTTAATAGAACTCAGAAACTCAGACTGAAGTCACTTCAAACCCTCTAAAAAGCACTCCAGAGGCTCTAATGGCTTCTTAGGTCTCTCAGGAGAATGGGACACAACCAGAACTCAATTCTGACATGACAGGGACATGACCCAGATGCCTTCAGATCTGAATTAATCAATATGACACTGCTGGCAGGACTCACCATGAGACTAGAGACCAGGACTGCTCAGAGACTGAGCTGCACTAAATTCCCTCCTCCTGGACTTGTCCAATTAGTGGCTAAAATCCACTGGGAGGACAAGGTGAGGGATATGTTGCATTATTAGCAGCTATTCAGTGACCACAAACAAAGTGGCTCTCACTCCTCCAGAAAGTATGAAGATCCTTTTGATTTCTCTTGATTCAACACTGAGTATAATTTGAAATCCACTTCTGCTTTGTTGTGAGAAGCAGTGCTCTTGCCATCATTAAGGAGGGAAAAAGGCATGTCTGTGCTATGGACTGTCAAGAGTGTGCAGAGACAAGTAATATTGGCTTTCCCTGTCTTGCTCAAGCCAGCTTTCCAACATGGTCTAGCAGAGTACAGTTGCAGTGAACACCAGCCTAACATAAACAGCTCTAATAAAAACAGCTCTGTTTGTTGCAGTGAGCTCCACTGTGCTGTGCAGACATGCCTGATATAACTGAGACACATCTGGTGTTTTATTTTCTTGCTAAGTCTTGATGACTTCCTGTTAGCAAAAGGAAGGCAAGATTGGGTGCCAGAAGAGACATTTCACATCAGAAGGAAATTAAAATTATATCCCCCATTTAGATTAAATGCCATCCACATCTAGACACTCTACAGAAGAAAGCAGATGACTTGTAAAACGCCTTAAACACTCCCATGGCTGTATATTCAGATTACCATTTTCTTCTTCCTTTATTTGCTTGTAAATCCCCTGGGAAAAGAATTACGGATAATCTAGGCCTCACTTTCACTGGGATTTTTCTTTTCATTTAATAAAAATTCTATTAGCAAAAGCTCTTATTAGCATTATTATTAAACACTCTTCTGGAACAGCAGCCATTGTGCACAGTCCCTCTTGGAACACACTGAAGTAGTCCAGATGGTATGGTTAAACAGGACATGCATAATTTAAGAATGGTCATTTACAAAAGCTGCTTTTTAATGCCCTCAAGGGGCAGCTATGCCATTGCCACAAGGATGCTCTGACTGATAATCAGAATTGCATTTCCTATATGTTGATTTAGATATCCTACAAGAAAATCACCTGAAAGAGTTATAAGCATAGTGGACCTTCAAGAATTAACTACCAATAGGAAGCCAAATCAAATTCAATGTCTTTCTCTTAAAGACATTCAGTAAACTCTAGATACACTATGAACATTCAAATCTTCCTTCTCTTGACAGTATTATGATTTGACAACATAAATATATTTGTTTCCCTTTCCTCCATTTTTCTTAAATTGCTACTTTTTTTAATTTGAAAGGCCAAACCAAATAAACCCCATGCACAAGGTATAGACCCTAACTTGAGAATCCCCTATTCCATGACCTTAGACAAAGCTTGAAGTACTCAAGGAACTTTAGTTCCAGAGAGGTTCCCTGAGAAAACAGGAGTCTACCACCCATGACATTCTTTCAAAAGCCTGGAACAAACATCTTACAGCCATATAGCAGCTGCCACAGAAACACCTGAGCAGACTTCTAAGGACAAGGACCAAGGCATGGGGAGGGGAAGGGATAGGAAAGGCAGGGGAAGCTCAGGAGAGACACATCTTGGTTGGACATGTGCCAGTAGGGCTGCTCCCCATAGGACATCACCTCCCACATGAAGGCATGGGGAAGGGAAGGGAAGGGAAGGGAAGTTTCAGGGAAGGGAAGGAAAGTTTCAGGGAAGTTTCGGGAAGGGAAGTTTCGGGAAGTTTCGGGAAGTTTCGGGAAGTTTCAGGGAAGTTTCAGGGAAGTTTCGGGAAGGGAAGGGAAGTTTCGGGAAGGGAAGGGAAGTTTGGAAGTTTCGGAAGGGAAGTTTCGGGAAGGGAAGGAAGTTTCGGAAGGGAAGGGAAGTTTCGGGAAGGGAAGGAAGTTTCGGGAAGGGAAGGGAAGGGAAGGGAAGTTTCGGGAAGGGAAGTTTCGGGAAGGGAAGTTTCGGGAAGGGAAGTTTCGGGAAGGGAAGGGAAGTTTCGGGAAGGGAAGGGAAGTTTCGGGAAGGGAAGGGAAGTTTCGGGAAGGGAAGGGAAGTTTCGGGAAGTTTCGGGAAGGGAAGGGAAGGGAAGGGAAGGGAAGGGAAGGGAAGGGAAGGGAAGGGAAGGGAAGGGAAGGGAAGGGAAGGGAAGGGAAGGGAAGGGGAAGGGAAAGGGAAGGGAAGGGAAGGGAAGGGAAGGGAAGGGAAGGGAAGGGAAGCTCAGGAGAGACTCACATCTTGGTTGGACATGTCCCAGTAGGGTCTCTCCCCGTAGGACATCACCTCCCACATGACGATGCCGTAGCTCCAGACGTCGCTGGCCGAGGTGAACTTGCGGTAGGCGATGGCCTCGGGAGCCGTCCATCGGATGGGGATCTTGCCACCCTGCCAGGGAAGGAACCAGGGACTGGTGAGTCACCCCTGCAGCAGGGCGTGTGGCTGACACTGCTCCACATATTCCAAACACAAAATGGTTTTTTGTGTACAGCTCCAGAGCCCTTCCTAAAAACGCATCCACTTTCTCTCCTGCTTGCCATAAAGCTGTCAGATCCAACCAGGAGGCAAAGCTGCCCATCTGTTTTCTTTAGTCATGAGGAGGCAAACCAGTAAATTGTTACATGTATTTTTATCAGCCCTCCAAGAGATCTCTGCTTAGGGCTATGCTGAAGCCTGAGAACAAGCCAGGGGTTTTACAAAGTATATATTAGAGATTTAGTTGACAAAACAAATAAGTCCATGATGTTAATTACTATTTCCTTGCTTGCCTGTCTGACCTGTTTGGCCTGTTTCAGAAAAATGGGATTATAAACATTTTGCTTTTCAAAAAGGTAAAATAAAGAGAGGATAAACTGGGAAGATTTATGAATACAGTGGTGTTTCCCATGGGCAATATCCCAACTCCTACCAGAGTTGTGAGAAGGCAAGCAAGCCTCTGGGCTCTCCCAGACCCTGGGGGAGGAGTTCAACACCAAACCAGGGTACAAGGCTGCTTTTGATACCTGTTGGAGAAAGCTGCCTCTTCATACAGTACTTTTTAAGCAAATTAAAACACTTGGTCATCTGATTTGGGCCACTGAGGTCCTACACTGTTTAAAAAGGAACTCACTCCATCCTGTTTATCTGATTTTGCCTTAGCTGAGTGATCCCAGGCCAGAGATTTCTCCTTTTGTTTATGCTAATATGCAAGGTGTTTTTAATTGAGCTTTTGGTTTCCTGCAGTTCCATCTGGGGAACGACTTAAGCTGAACAAAGGTTTTAAGGTTTTTTTTTCATTTGCTTTTATGCTTTTTTGATTAAGTTTATTTTGGTAGTTTTTTTCCCAGCCATCTCCTAGATAGCTTTTATCCATAACTGAGTGCAGTGTGTGCATACTTAGCACTATATTGTTCTACTATATCTCCCAAGTGTTTAATATGGACTGGTTCCAAAGCCAAGGGAAATCAAAAGGGGTCCTTCTCCTGGCTGCTTCAGCCTTTGCATCAGGCCCTTTGTGAATCAGGTTGTGGCAATATGTGCCTTGGTGACTGCAAGATGCTCTCGCTTTAATGAGTTACTAACAGGAGCAGAACGCATCACTCTCTTAAAAAACATTGCTTTAAAGATTGCATTCTCTTGCAGCCTCTCTGGTAATGCAAAAGCTTTATTTCTCTTTTCAGACACAGATGCACTGACACTGTTTATACATGGTTGTCATTCTAAAAATTGTCAATAAGCTCTTTACATTTAGCTGCTTAAGCACAGTGGAGTTAATCCAAATATTCCTGATCCTTCATTACTGATACCAAATGAAGACAATGACTGTAAAGCAAATGTCATTGGCTTTTTCTAGTTTACTCCTGAGAGCCAACAATACCATATCTCCATTTGCTAAACTCAAAGAGGAGCTTTTCAATAATTTCTGTCTTGCCCTTGTGTGCTTGTCTAAACTCTGATTTCCCTGAATACAGCTTTTCAGACGTCTGCTTCTGCTTCTTCCACTTGCCACCCTTATGAGTGAGAGATATCAAGGCTGGCCAGCATTTAATACTACAGGAGTCTATTCCTTCCCTATAATGAGCTGTGAATCCATTAAAGGATGAGTGTTGGGATTAAACAGCAAGATCTGAGTGCTGCAAACAAACTCAGCACTAGGGAGAACAGATGGAGAATGGCAGATATTTAAAAACTAAGAAAATAAGCAATTAAAAAAAGGAGACTTTATAAACCGACATTTTTCTCTTTACGTGCATGTTGATATCAGAGGTATTGGTACAAAGGCTGGTAATGACTGGGATGTTGTTTTGTGGCCAGAATATTTGCATTAGCCCTATTCCATGTGCAGCATATTAAAATGGCTTTAGCAAAATTACCTAACAGTGGGATGCTGAAATATAGATAAAATGGGAAAAAAACTGAAAATGGGAACACAGACCTAACACTTTTCCCAATCCAAATCACTTAGGTCAGATTTATGACTGGCTTTCTGATGGGCAAAAGTGGATGCATCCTTTCTATTTTTTTGCAGTGTGTCTACCACACACTGTGCTGTATCAAATGTGAGTAGGAGCAGCCACTTGGAAACCATCTTTGTAGGTATCAGAAGGAACAGAAGTCCAGGCTCTAATTTCTGGCATCAGATTTCTGTCACGTGCTGTATCATGATGAAGGAACAAGAGGAATACATGGGTCACATCCTCAGAAAAGAAATACTGCAGTGGCCACTGCTGTAGCAGCAACAGCACATCAATTTATAGGAGCGACAGAGCCTGGGCCAATGTTTACTTTTAGGTTGTGATTTAGGTTTCCACTTGTGACTGAGACTATTTTAAAACAAACCACTGTCACCTCCCACGCAGCCAGGCAAAACCAATGTGCAGGCACGACAACATGCAGCCACCTTCCTTCCTCCCTGCCCTCCCCTCCCCTCCCTACCCGAGTGGTGTACGCTGCCTCGGGGTCGTCCTCCAGCACGCGGGACATGCCGAAATCAGACACTTTGCACACCAGGTTGCTGTTGACCAGAATGTTGCGGGCAGCCAGGTCCCGGTGCACGTAGCTCATGTCAGACAGGTACTTCATCCCTGAGCCAATGCCACGCAGCATCCCCACCAGCTGGATCACTGTGAACCTGCCATCGTTCTTCTGCATGAGGGGAAAGGAGGAAATCACAAAGCATTGAGTGTTATTGCCACTGCTGAAATCGGCAAAGAGCAGAGCTCAGATTCCCATCCTCTCTCAGATAAAATGCAAAGTTATTTCCTCACTCTCCTCACCAGTGTCTATAATTCACCAGTAAAGCAAAAACCCAGAGGTTCTGTCACAGCTTTCAGTGATGCAGTACCCCGTTTGCAATGAATCTGAATTTAATGAGTCTACAGCACTGCAATGCTTTCAAAAATGGAGCAAGTCAGAACTGTTCACATTAAACATGGATTGTTTAAGATCCTGCTATTTTAAAAATTAATTTATTTTATATTCTACCACTTTATATTTATTCTTGTTTTCGATAGAAACAACACCAGAAAACAGAATTTCTCAAGTAAAAACATAATTTCTTTAAAATTGCACAAGTTACAGTATCGCTCTGGAAAAAAAAAAAAAAAAAAAAAAAGAAAACCAGAAAATGTTTCTCAGTATAACATCTCCTTAGCTTTTGAAGAAATCACCTACCCTGAGGAAGGCATCCAAGGAGCCATTCTCCATGTACTCAGTTATGATCATTACTGGTTTACCTAGAATGTGCAGAAAGAAAAACACAATTCCTTGATGAACACCAATGTTAATGGGATAAAAATGGCTTGCACATGATTTTACTGCCAAGACACCTGGCTTACACAATCTAATTTAATTTGAAAAGCACCAAGCTTATGCCTCAGCTGTGGGGAGCAAGAGATGAAATATTATAGGACAGAAACATTTAAAGAGCCCATCTGGAAGGTTAACCCTTTGGTTGACTCATTGACAAGGTCTTTAACTAAAGTGGCTCCTGTTCTCTAAGGAATACGTGAATTGATAATTGAGAACTAAGAAACAATGATCTGTCCAAACCTGACAAAAATCTTTAGTGTAATAAATTGCTTGTACAGCAGAAAATGGAATTTGTGAACGCTTTGGTCTCTCTGTCTTTTTTGAAAGATCAATGCTTTAGGCAACTTGGAAGCTGCCAGGAGCTACGAGGTATTCCAAGACAACTGGATTCAAGAATGAAAAATACAGTCTGTTCCTCTCAACCTTCTCTGTCCCGAATTTGCACTCAATGTCTCTCATTATTTATAAATGAGCCAAAGTCATTTTCCTTCTGAAGTCAGCCAGGGGCAAAATGATTCAGAGCCCTGTGTCACACAAGGGGCACAGAGCTCAGCAGCACCCAGCTCCCCATGCTGCAACAGGGGCCAAGCTGGGCAATCAGAGGAGAAGTGCAGTGTTACTGATGGGGAATGCTTTCTAGGCACTCTCCTGCCTAAAATAGCAGCAAATACACAAATAATGCTTCATGTTATCTTTAAGAGTTTTATAAAAGTCATACAGCACTGAAACAGAACATTTCGGTGCACACAAGGAACACTAATAATTTCATGGAATTAGATCCTGCTGCATATTTGACATAAAGGTATTTGTAGAAATAGGTCTGATAAGATCTCAAATGAGCATTGGCAGAAGCACAGAAGTAACTCAGCAAAGGTTGAATGGCAAAAGCCCAGTCCCAAGATGAGCACCGTTAAGACGAGCACCTGACAATCAGTGATGTCTGGCATGGCAATCCTTCCTCTCTCTTAGGCTTTACCTACAGGAACTATAGAGTTTTCTTCCTTAATAAAAGACTGTGTCCCAGAGAAACTCAGCTTTTACTTCCTGGAGCAGGTCTGATTAAGGGAACATTATAGGGAAAGAAGGCTTCAAAGGGCATGCCACCTAGACTGTAGATAGCTTAACTGCATCTTGGCATGGGAAGTATCAGAACTACTTAATTTTTCCTTGCTTCTATCACCAGCAAGGATCTGCTCCAGAACAACCATCTCTAAAAATTACCCTACCGTGAAATGTTGCAGCATTTAAAGTTCCCCTAATAGTTTCTACCTCAGTGCATCTTTCACCAAGATTCTTTTCCCTTCATTTGTCAGAGATTTCTGGTTCTGAAGTAACCTTTTTTTTTAATTAGAAAACCATATGCCATAAGGACTGACTGCAGAAACATTTTACTACATTTTACTTAGGCCAACATCTATGTACGAGACAGAACTTACTTCACTCATCATCACTTATGTCACCTTTCCGGTCCCAACCTATCCTTTACAGACTTTTTACTACTCCTGCTTTTACTTCCCTTCCCTGCTGGTATCCAAATTCTTACTGTTTTGGTCCCATGCAAGCCTGTGAAATGCCATTATTGAGTGTTGCAGAGAAGCAATGGTATTGCACAAAACAAACTGCTCTGGATGAAGGGCTGAGTGACCTTGGCTGAGCATGTTCTGAAGTAAAAGGGTGTGATAAAACATCATCCTCCTTCTAATTCACCTTTAGAAAGTATTCTTTGGTAGAAAGAGGAAAAACTTCAACTAAATCTGCATATGGCACTGTTTCATTTATCCTTTGCAACTGTGACAGCAACCCTTCCACTGAACAAATACAGCTAAATGAGTATTAATTAACCTTCTTCAATCAAAAGATACTATGTCAATGTAGAAGGGAAAAAAGGAAGACTCTTTCAGTGCATTAACATGTAATTTCATTACTCAGGCACTTCTTTCGCAGGGGAGGGGGGATAGAGAGAGGAGGGAGAAGTTACCATCAGCGAGTCAATTATTAAAGTACTTGACTAGCAGCCAATAATTTATTCATGGTTTTTTGCTGCCTCTCTCAACCCCCATCTATACCACTATTTATCTCACATTTTAATTTTCAGTTTATTAAATGCATTCATTTATCACAGCATTCAGAAAGCCCATGGAGAAATGGAGATAAATGTGCTCTTAAGTAGCCCTGTTTCCCCAGGAGTGCAGCCTGGAGGTAACAGAGCTGGCATCACTTACTGGGAACCAGCACCAGAGCCCTGCCAGGTCACACTGCCACCTCCTCGGTGAAAATTCCCAATCACTTTAATTCACTGACAGCTGCATTATGCAAATGAGCACAGGCATTTATAAGTGCTCAGGGGCTTCCAGCCTCAGTGGGATTTCAACACAAAGATTCCCCTGTTGTCTCTCTTTTACTGAGGTGCTAAAAGCATCACTGTCTGAGGCAAACACTGTGGCCTGATCACAACCCTCCTCCCCTTTGCTGTAACAATCACAGAGAGACACTCAGGTCCAAATTTAAGCAGAGTACTGCATTTTAATTTTAGTTTTGAGGGAGGCTCTCAGTAAAGGATGGCCACAATAAATTCAAACTGCTCTTTGCCTTTAAAAGCAAACTGCCACACACTGTATGAGCCATTTTCCACTGCTGAGAGAAGGCAGACCAGGAGACAGCAGCACAAATGAGCAGGGCTAAGATTTCCAGAAACAAAAGTGGCAGAGTAAGTATCAGCTCTCACTCTCACAGAGTTTTACAGTGGAACTGATGTTTTTGATAACCCTCTATGAGAGGTACTTTGTTCTTCTAGTGATATTTTACTTTTTAACTTTTCATCCAACTTGAATTTTAATTGCTCCCACTATTAATGCACTGCATTCACATTCCTCATGCTGCAGAAGGTGAGCTTCACAAAGTCCACTCTGACAGCAGCCCACAAGATCACTGCCTGCTTTCTATGCTACCTGAGCCCCAGCATCCAAAGGGCCTTTTGGGATTAGCAATCAGAGCCAGGCTTTGCCACCACACTACCCAGGGCAGCTGCAGCAGAGACAAAACCCACCCCATGGCAGTGACACCTTATCAGGTCAGAACAAGCACTTTTGTCTCACAGGTGCATTTTCAGCTCTAGCCTACAGACAGCACCCAGCAAACACTGTCACTCTTACAGCACAGGGAAAACTGTCACACTTAAAAAAACCCAACCCAAGCAAACAAAAAGATTGCCCAGGTAAATTCTGCACAGTGAAATTAGCACACCTGTAAATCAGAAAACAAATAAGCAAGTTTCACACTAAAATAGCCTGCTTCATTTCAAAGGCTGGCTCCTTACATCTGTGCTTTGTACTTTGAACATATGACTGTGTAGTTTTGTTTTGGTATTTTTCCCCCATCATTTTGAATTCTTCACTCACCATCTGCTTTTGCCTATCCTGTAACAATCATCTCAGTCTAGCAAAGATGTGAAAGATGCCTGCTTGGCATAGCAAGAAGGGATAAAAAAAAAAAGCCAACCCCTGCAGTATTAATTCCCTCTACAAAATCTTGTACAAGCTGCCTACAGATAGAGTATCAGTTGAAACCATAAACCCATTTATAGCTGACAACAAGATTAATGACTTGTCCTGCACTGATTTCCTCCTATTAGCTATCAGTGGATCTGTTCCATCTGTCATTTTACAGGAAAGAGGGTAAGAAGGAAAAAAAAAAAAAAAAAAAAGCCAGCACACACCACACAGACTTAATTTCTCAGTGACTTCCAAATTGGACTTGTCATGAAAATGACCTACTTACATTTAGTAACTACACCTTCCAAGTGGATGATATTGGGGTGGTCAAATTGTCCCATGATACTGGCCTCACTCAGAAAGTCTCTCCTTTGTTTATCAGTGTAACCAGCTTTCAGAGTCTTGATAGCAACACAGATCTCTCTTTTTCCTGGCACTTTGAGGCGTCCACTGCACACTTCACCAAACTCCCCTTAAAGAAAAAGGCACAAGAATCCATGGTCACAAGCCTGAAGCATGCACTTGTGTTGTCAAACTATTATGTCAGTACACTTGGGAGAATTGTCATACAAAAATCATAGGATCACACATTCCCTAAAAGCAAATTCAAAAGTGTATTTACAGAAAAAAATGCAAAAGTTCTGGCACTTACCCACACCAATAACTTTTTCAATCTTTATGCAGGAGGCATCAATTTCTTTGGCAAATTCCCTCACAGCTTGGTTTGGATCCTCATATGTAAAAGGATCCACATATGTTCTAACACCTGCAAGGCAGAAATGTTTTATTTGAAGTCACTGATCTACATGCTGCTGAACACAGAACATATGAGACTGAAGCCTTAATGATATACAACAGCAAAGAGAGTGTACAATAAAAATGTACTGTAAGCCAGGAATGACTGATAAGGAAGGAAGGACTTAAGTATTTTCCCCCGTGCAATATTTTAAGGTGTAAACATTTAGTATTTCCCAATATTGATGTAAGGAATCAGGCTTTTGCCAATTAATGAGCTTTACAAATCACTGCTGTCACTTGCATAGCCTGTCATGGACTGTGAGACTAAAACACGTCCCTTTTTCCTGTGGGAGCCAGGGAATTCTGAGCTCAGGTACTGGGCTTGGTACATGGAAGTAACAACAGGATTCAGTGCTGGAAAAAAGGAAGAGAAGTTCACATTCCCTTTCCTGCAGGATTGCCTCTGGCCCATACAGAAACTGCTTTAGCAGAGTGTTGTGGGGGAAAATCCTGCCTAGAAATCAAGTAGCTAGGAGCAGCTACCTTCCATGGCAAGAAACAATGGAAAAATTTGATAAACCCTTCTCCTGTCTGTACTCTCAGAACATTTTACCAGATACTTCTATTTTCCCTGTCACTAGAGTAAATAAATGTTGAAGCAGGATGTTTGCAAGAGGAGAAAGCAGAAACCCATTCACCTCAAGAGGAAGGCAATCCCTTATTTCCCAAGCACCAGAACATGAGCCATGTTTTACAGCCCAAACCAAAGCCCCAAGCACCAGGGCCTTTTACCTTGGTTCAAGTGTTTCTCCTCATCTGCCTCTTGCTTTGCCTTGCTGTACTTACTGCGCCTGTCAGAACAAAACACAGCATGAGAGCTCAGAATGAGGATCTCACTCTGAAACAAGCTCGGCAGCCCTGACCTGCAGAGACTTGAGCTGCTGGCACCTGCCACAGCCATGACACAACACACAGCCAGGGCAGGAGGATCCTCACACTCCTCTAGGTGCTACTGGCATCAACAGAGCACCAAAGGAAACACAAATCATTTCTATCTCAGCGTTTAAAGAAAGAAAACAAAAAGTTCATGCTTCGGCTACTTTTTCTTCAAACTTGCTTCTGCAATTGAGGGGCCAAATTGCTTTTTAGCACTACCACACAGGGATTTAAATGCTACAAATGAGGTGTTTTGGTAGATTGACTTTCAGACATCATTAGGTAAATGCCAACATCAATACACTTATTTAACTGCAAATTTAAAACTGGAAACAAGTCTCTTAACACAGAAATCGGCATCTCAGCAGAAAAAAAAAGGAAAACCACCAACCCTGACCATCAAAAATTAAGATCCCAAGGATTTTGCTTATTCTTTTAATCACTGCTTAATTGAAGAGGCTGAAGAACTCCTGATGGCAGACCTCTCCTACTAACTCTCTGAGCTGGAGGCAGTAACATAGCAGAGTATGTTAATTCTATAGATTACTACTTCTACACCTACACCTGTGATATTGTAATCTAGTTATGTATTTAATTAGTTCAGCTTTCAGCTTCAATGGACAAGGAGCACTATGAAAAGCTAATACAGGAAGTTAGTCCATTAGGGAGGATATTTAGGAGTCTGCTCAGCCAAATGTGTAGGAATTTGAAGCTGCCCAGCACACAGTGATATGCAGATGCAGAGAAATGATTTGGGCTTTTACCCATCCATCCTTGAATGCTCAGAACCAAGCACAGAACAGACACTGCTGAGGAGAAGGGATTACTGTTGCTTACTCTCAGTTTGCCTGTTCCTGGGAAATCCAAGTTTCCCAGTCAGACCCAGCAGATCTGGGGTGGAGAGAAGAGGGAAGGCAGAAGGAGAAACCAAGCCTGGAGAACAGGAGGTGAGACTGGCACTGCCAGCAATGTGCAGCTGCTGCCTGGAGTGGGGCAGGGGACAACCAGACCTGCCAAGGACATCAGGGTGAGACTGGGTTAGTTGACAGGCTGGAAACGGTGAATAAGGAGAAGAGGAAAATGGGAGCAGGTACAACAAAAACCTGTAAGATGTGAGTTAAAAGGGGTCAAAAAACTCACAGATAACAGGAAGAAAAGACATAACTGAGAGCCTCACTTGCAGCAAATCTCCCTGAGTCTTACCATACCTCTCCTGTCAGCAAAACCCCTCTGCCCCTTAGCAAAAAGCATCTCACTTCCCACTCTGCACCTGCCCTGTGGGGAATGGCAGCTTCCCTCTGCTGTCAGCTGGAGCCCATCTCCCAGCCTTTGCCTTTGCACTCCTCGTGCTGGGTCACATCATACAGCACACTGTGCCAAGAATAAAAAAATATGTATTAACCAGGAAACAGAGGGAAAAAAAATCCTGTTTGACATGTGAAGACAGCCTGATCTTTGAACCAAGCATTGCAGCTCCCAACATTGACAGGACTTGTGTTCAGACAGAAAGAGCAGGTACACATACAACCATAAACTAGTGGGAGCTTCTTTTCTTGACACAAGTAACTGAAAAAAAAATGGCTCCAATCACAAGAAGAGCATTATTAAAATCCACACTGGATCCAAACAGCCATTTAAACAGTTTACTTGCCCTAAAACTTACAGCACTGGTATAACAGGGCTGAGTGAAATGGTGGGATGATGCTCTGCTCCCAGCTACTGAGCTGAGTAAGAAGGAAGAGCCAGCACAAATCTCACCCAAGGCCACAAAAGACCAGGCCAGCTAAGGGGACTGCAGAGATGGTTTCAGACATTATACAATTTCTCTCAAAAGAAAGAAAAAAGGGAAAAAGAAGATGATGCATTTTAATCAGCATCCTTCAAATTAATTTTATTAATGTTCAGGCACAGATGGGAAATACAAAATGCAAACAGACTTTGCATGAAAGCATTTTAAGTACGAAAAAAATTATCTTTATCTTATTTTTAAAAAGTACAAGCACCCTCACAACAGATTAAAAAATAACCTTCCCCCACTAAAACTCAAAGACAGCAAAAAGCAAAGGGAAACAAAGAGATTACTGTTCAAGCAATGTAATTGCAGCTTATTAAGTTTAAATAATACCTCCTAAACTAACTACCTACTTCCACCTCTGGCCAGGTCACCTGCTGACCTCTCCTGCCTGGCTTTGGGCAGGACACTGCTGAGTGCCATTGTCCTGCAGAGCAGCCCAGGAGCTGGGGCTGCCTCTGGGGCAGCTCACCTGAGAGCCAGAAGGGAGCCTTTGTCACAGACCTGAGCCCCTCATTACAGAGATTTGGGCAGTGCTGATTAAGCAGCTGGCATTCAGGGGAAGAACACAGAAGCTTTCAGGAACCACAGGGGTCAGAGACAGGCAGAGCTACAGGTGGGGCTGCTGATGAAGAGGAGTTAACAGCAGGGGGAATTTGCAGGCACTGAGGTGAAACAGCAGGACCTGGTTCCATGCCCCTGCTCCCACCTCCTCCCTCCCACACAAGGAGGGGCTGGGGGGGCTCAGCACCAGGCTGGCACAGCACCTTCTCCAACAGCACTGAAAAAATAGGGGCAAATGTGCCAGCACAGCAAAGACAGGTCAATCTGTCAGCTGGAAGGATTTCTGAGAGAAACTTTCAGATCACCAGAGGATTTGGTCAGACCATCTTACTGCTCACAAGCCCTTTGAGAAGGTGTCTCTCCCTGTTTTACACTTTCCCAAATCCTTGACAACTCATTTTGAGATGCCGCAATTTCCCCCAGCACTCCTTCAGTGGGGTTTAGGAACGCTCAGCCATGTCCTGCCTGCTGCTCCAAGGATGTCCCCATCCAAACCTCGGGAAGTTTAAACCAGCATTAGGCAGATTGGTTCTTGCATAGCAGGACAGAGCCAAACAGCTTGAGCTGCCTCAAGGCAAAGTCCTTCGACTAATTCTGCTGTAAAGATGAGTTCTGGGATTTGAACGATGCCTTGAAAAAAGCATTACCAGTAATAACCCAGAGCTCCAAAGTGGGCACCCACAGCATATGCCCAGTTCCCACATTTGGCTCATGGATGCAGAGAGGCCGTGTCTGCAGGCCAAAGCACAGGTTTGATTGTACAAATATGACTTTTAGGTCATGGTTAGATTACAAAACCTTCTCACAGGGACTGTCTGGACAGAAGAGCTTTTTCTCATCTGAAGTAATTTTGGAACAAAGTATAATTATTTTGCTATTAACTTCTGCTGGCGCAGGAACATCGTGAAATATCCCCAAAGCCCACACCTCTAAATGACATTGTGATAGTGGTTAAAATCATCAGAGTAACAGTGAATATTAAAGCAGATTCTGTTTATTGAGAGCTACTTCCAGCTACTGGAGAGCTGTGTATTGAGGGCTATTAATTAGCAAGGCACCTTGCATTAGTATGCACAGAGTAGTTTCACTGTCCTGGTATTTTATTCCTCTTGCTCTTTCCCCTTCCCTGGCCTCTCTGAGAGATACCAGTGCAGAGCCACGGGACATCCCCACGGCCACCAGGATGCTTTTATCTCCACTGCCACCAGTGCCTGGCCCAGGCTTTGTCCCTGCTGCCCACCTGCTCAGCATGCCTTTGTGGGCAGAGCTGAGTGAGCAGCCAGCCCTGGCAGAGTGTCTGAGCCCAGCAGGTCTGTCAGCACCTGGCTCCAGCAGCCTCTGCTCTGACAGCTTTACAGCCGATCCTAACGAGAATCAATACCAGGGCAAGGGGCTGACAGTTCATTTTCTAAAGAGTGATCCATTGAGGGCCAATCACCAAGCAGTGTTTATCAGCCTTGGGAAGAGACATTTTTTTAGAGGGGGAGAAGGGGAAGGAATCATCTCAAAGCAGCTGGACAGGCTCAATTCTCCAAGGTGGCGACTCATAATTAGAAATCCAATGTATCCTGCTATCAATCTTACCTTAAATAATAAAGTGATCAATAAAAGCAGAGAGGAGATTAAGTCATCAAGCTCAGTGATGCTATTTTCTGTTGCAATGGCTTTTAATAAACTTGTCTCTCCACACCACATTTTCATATGTTCTGCTCCTCTTTCCTCTTGCCAGCATGGAGGCTTTGAGTTGAACACCCACAGAAAGTGATCACAATGCATGTCTGCTTTCCAGATATTACAATCATAGTCACTTAACTGCTCTCTAGGACAATTTAAAGAGAGCAAATGAAGAGGAGTTTGAACGCATTTACAGCTGATGCCATTAAACTGACCAACAGAGACTGACAAAATGTGCATCCCTCAGATCCCAGGCTTCAGATGCAGTAATGACACAACCAGTTTTATCTCAAAATTACACTGAAGAAAGATCATGCTGATCTTTTTAAATGAGACTGAACACAAAAATGAAGACAGAAACACTCACACTGTGTTTCTGCTACACTGTCCTCCCACTCACAGGATTGTTCCTGATGCCTGGGTTGAATTTGGGAGAATGAACAAGCACTTGGTAGAAGATTATGGTGCTGCATCGATGAAATAACCATCGATCCAGCTCTGCTGTGCTACTGCATCTGATGCTGAATGACTGTGGCTGCCATTTCACAGTCAAATCCCCTCACACAGGAAGGACTAACAGACTCATAGACTAACACAAAAATCACAGCATAGCAGTCTGATGGCTTGGTTAACAAAACTGCCATTGTTTATTCCCTGTCCATCAGGAGTCAGTCCAAGAAAATCTACTGTACCCATACCCATTAAACTTAACTTCAAATTACTCTAACCACAAGTCTCTAGCTGGCTTGCTTCTCAATGCCAGTTATTGGAATCAGCTTTGCATTTGAAGGGCAAATAGAGCTGGAACTATTGCCATTACATCACATGCTGCTTGGTACTAATGTCGAGAAGATCAAAGCTACATGGGAGAAGGCTTGTAATGCAAATGTACTGTTTATGATGCTAATCAAAGAATTCAGCTTTGTTTGGAGGAGACAAAAAGCTCCCTGATGAAAGAGAGAGAAGGCCAGAGAAGCTTAAGTTCTTACCTCCTGCTGATGACAAAGGCTGCAATGAGAATGACCACAAGAACAACACTGCCAGCCACTGAAACAAGAAGCACTGTGGGATTGGTACCATCGCCAATGATGGGGGAAGGAACTGAAAACAGAAAAGGAGCATTTGTGTCAGACAACCTCAAAAAATCAACCTAGGTAGCACTCAATGAGCCTTCTGGCTGACCAAGGCAGTTTAGAGTAGCACTCAAATCTACTTTCAGGCCTTTATTATATAGTCATTTGACACAATTTTGCAACAGTGTGCTAATGAGCTGAAGACATGATGTTTGATAATGATTCCAGAACATGTTTCACCAGAAACAAGGACTCCCTCTCCTTCTCCCCTCCAGGGCTGCTCAGAGGGTATAATGACTACATTTTTTGCCTTTTTAATTGCTTTCCACACTTCTTTCCTCCTCCTTTTTCTCTCAAGGGGGCCAGATGATCACTCTGCAACTGACAGTAGGAGAGTAAGTTATTTTAAAATGTCTACTCTCCTCCTGATGGATTGTTTTCAGTTGTTAACATCCTGAATGATATTCTCACTAACTAGTGTGACCTTAACTTGATTTAAGGAGACCTGTATGTCCAAAATAAAATAGGCTTGGTCACAGCGCCTTTCTGCCACTGAAAAGCAAACATTTTAGGGCTTAAATCTGCATGTTTCCTTGAGCAAAGTGAAAAGCCCTACTGACAATGTAGTTTGAACATTCTTGTCTTTATGTAACTGTCTAAGGAAAAGTGCAAATATGGGAGCTGATGTAGGACACCTAAGTGATCTATGTTGATAGCTTATAAAGGGGAGTAACAGGGCTCTATTCTCCTTGAAATAAGATATTCCAGAAACGTGCACATGTCTATTTTTACAGAAAACAAAATCTCTGCAGCATCAAGCGTCTATGGGGTGCCTGGTTCCTTATGCCACAGTGCAGAACTGTCATTGCTAGAATCTACAATACAGCAGCTCCAAATAATGTCTGGGCTCAGCTCCACAGCACCCCTAGCAGCCCTGTGGCCACAGAGGAGCGTTTTCCATGGCACACACGCCACAGCCCAAGCACCCAAGGGGAACTCCCAGCTCTCGGCCAGCCATCCCTGCCCTCAGTACTGGAGGGGAGCAGCAGAGCCCCGTGGCAGAGCTGTACCTGTGTTGGTGGTGAACTCGAAGGGGCCGCTGAAGTCGCCGTAGCCGGCCGCCGTCCTGGCGCGCACGTGGAACACGTACGAGGTCAGGGGGCTGAGCCCCTTGATGTCCGTGCTCCTGGCGGCCGTCTTCACGATGCGATAGCTGCGCTCGTTCTGGTCCTGCCAACGGCACAGCCGGCAGCGGTGAGCGGGGAAACCTCCCTGCACCTGCATCCTGACCCTGCACCCTGCATCTGCACCCTGCACCCTGATCCTGCACCCTGTACCTGCACCTGCACCCTGACCCTGCATCCTGCACCTGCACCCTGACCCTGCACCTGCACCCTGATCCTGCACCCTGACCCTGTACCCTGTACCTGCACCCTGATCCTGCACCCTGACCCTGCACCTGCACCCTGACCCTGCACCCTGCATCTGCACCCTGTACCTGCACCCTGACCCTGCACCCTGTACCTGCACCCTGATTCTGCACCTGCATCCTGCACCCTGACCCTGCACCTGCACCCTGACCCTGCACCCTGACCCTGCACCTGCCCCTGCACCTGGAACCTCACTGCCCTGCCAAAACTGCCCCAATCAGAGACCGTGAGTAACAGCAAAGGAACGCCCAAAATGCATCCCGAGGGCTCCTGCTGCTGGCCTTGCACTGAGTGCTGCACGGGGCTCTGAGCCAGCCAGAAAAGGAGGATGAGGCAGTAGGTATGATGCTCATATATCACTGATTATTTAAGGAGTCACGCAATGAAAACCTTTGGAAAACAGCCAAGCATTCAAATAGGATCCTCTTGATGAACAAGCACATTTTACTCACACATGCTGGCACTTTCTTTTTCTTCCTACCAGCCAGAAGACATATTAAAAAAACTGATAAAAATATTTTTAAAAGAAAAGACTTAGAAAATGTCTTCCAAAAAGCCCATTACTAAAAGTTGTTATATTTTTGGCTGGAAAATCTATCAGAAAATGTAATAATCCAGCTTCCCTGAAAATCAGATGCCTTTTTCTGAATGTGGAAAGCAAGTAAGTGATTTTTTTTTAAATTAAAAAATTATTATAAGTATGCATGTGCATGTGAGAGACAGCGCACACAAGCGAGAGCAGGTAATTGTTCATTTTTGCAGAGAGCCTTCAAAGAAAATAGCTCTTTTCATAATTCCCTACTTGAGAAGGTATTTGAAGGAATAACATCTCCCTCTAACTTGGAAAGGATGAAGAATCTAATTTTCTCTCCTTATTCTCTATTAAAAGCCAGCCAGTCCACATTATCACTCTAAGCAGAGGCTGTCGGCAAACACATCTTATTATTATGACTCTGTTATATACTTCATTATTATACTTCTGTCTATGAAGTAAAGCTAATGTCTCACTCCTGCCCAACATTATTGACTCTCATTATAAATGTGATTGCTACAAAAGCTCAGTTTCTAGGTAGGAAAGAAATAACAAAATAAACTCATACCATACAGCGGGAACAGCCTACGAGTCTTACTCTTTCAAGCAACCATTCAAGTGCATGAAATCCTTAATTGGATTTTATTAAACTGAATCTATTCGGTTTCAAATGATGGAACCCTATCTGGAAATAAACCGCAGTGGAATGAAGTAAAAAAGCTCTGCCCAAGCCCAAAGGGAACTCCTTGCTTGTCCATTTTTGAGCAGTACCTTTTCATAGTATTTGACCTCATACTCCAGGATGACTCCATTTGGCCTGTCAGGCTCCAGCCAAGCCAAGGCAACGCTGTGCCTTGTTATCTCCTTAGCCTGGATCAATGCAATCGGGGACGGAGCTGCCAGAAAAAAAGAAAACAAAACAACATCATAAGTAATAAGTTACTTTTAATGAGGAACACATCTTTTTAGTTCTAACTTTCACAGTATGAGAGCTTCCAGAAACTGTGTTTTTCTTGGGGGATTGGGGTGAGGGGAAATTTGAAGCATTAAAGATCTTTGCTGTTTTCTCTACCAAAATTACATTTTATCATCTCTAAGAAAGTTTGGGTTTGGATGCTGGACAGTTCTAGATAGGTGGGTTTTGAACAGTTGTCTAAACACTGCAATGTTCAAGATGCCCAGATAAAAATCTTCATAAGAGATCATGTACTAAAAGATCTCTTCTTTTTGTCCTGTGTCATTTTGGTCCACAGTCATTCTTTTCTTCCATCTCAGATAATTAACTGATGCTGTTCCATTAGCTATTTACTTTAAAGGAACTATGAAGTCCTGAGGTTCCAATCTGGTCTTCTCTAAAGCTGAGAAAATATTGCCACTGAATTAAGTAAGGCCAGAGTAAAGCTGAATACATATGAATTAAAACCAGGAAACTTGTATTTCAAGAGTCTGAGCCAATTCGTGCTTCCTAACTTGCCCTGCTTACGCCCAAATCTGTGAGCAGCCAAGGACCAGATTCTGGCTTTGGTAGCTCCTTCCCAGCCAATAGACAGCAGAGACTGGTCCAGTGTGTGCTGAAATGGCATCTCCTGACCCTGTCCCATGTGGTGCTGCATTGATGCCATGAATAGAGAGAGCAGGACTGCACCACCAAGGGTAAGGGCTGCAGCATTTTTGGAAAAACTCTACCTAGCAACACGCTAAACCCCAAGACCCTTTAAACTGTATCTGTGTCAGTAATAAAGGCTGCAATGAAGAAGACAATGGAAAACATCTCTTTGTGCAGCGTGCACTGTCTAAAGAGCCCCTGCTAATGCTGAAGTTCAGGTTTCTGGCTGGCTGGAGGACAATGCCTTCCCCCTCTGCCTGTGATAGCAGCAGATTCATGGCTGCGTGGGGAACGGGTTTTCTGAAGATTTATGAACCTGGCTGCCCCTTCCTTGCTGTTGTGTTGCTGTGTGGTCACATCTCTAGCCAGCTGTTATCAAGCTCTTTTGATGCTGACAATAGCTGGTATAAATGGCAGAGTCTCCAGGGATAAAAAGGGACATTCATGAAATTTTTAATCTTATCTAACAAAGCTGTCCTGTATAACCAGAGATTAGAGGTCTTCCTAAATTGAATATATTTCTTCTTTTGTCCCCTGATGCCATAGCTGCTCTTTTTTCCCCGTTTCCCTTTCTTTTTGTTTCTTTTTCTACCTTTAACTTTGGGATGACGATCCATGAAAACGTAATAAAGTTAAAAGTATCCTTGAAACAGGTATCCTTGAAAACTACCAAGAAAGGCAAAGAAATAAAACAGTCACTATAAATGAAAGGAAAATTGAATGTTGAAAGCCTCAAACCTACTTGACCATATCAGACAGTTCTGATGGAAGTGAAAATAACCAGTAGATGCTGCAGTCACAAAAGGGTGTCTCCTCTTGATGTGAAACCATCAGGGAGCTGCTTCCCGATTTACTATTTGACAGTTTGGCATCTCTGTTAGAAATGCCTCCAAAACCTTTATCTCTTTTTTCCTTGTCTGTCTCTCACAGGCAAAGGCAAATACTGAATGACAGAGGAGACTATAAACACAGCCAACAGGGAGGATCCAGGTGTGCTCCATCAAATTATATCTGTGGCAAGACTGCAAACCTGTTTAATAACCTCACACTTCCTCAGGAGAGAATCAAACCTTTTTTTAATTCCTCTCTGCAATGAGAATACTGCTCAGCTAATAAATTAGAAATCGGATTTGTTACCCTGAAACACACATGCACACGCCATTACTGATAAACCAAGCGGAGAGAAATCTGCTTAGTTAATCGCTGCCTCATGCGGGGCAGACAAGCAATTCTTTTTACTGAGAATCCATCACTTATGCTGGTCTGACCTCAAGAACTGTAGAGAGAAAGTTCACTTTCTTTCCTTTATCCCCTCTTTAACCTCCTTGGTTTCCCATTTCATTTCAGCAGGCATCTATATTGGAATTTACTGAGTCCTTCAATATTGGGCTGGTAAGTGCTGTATGAAAACACATTTCTTCTCTGTTGTAAAATGGCTATTTGCAGCAGAAGAATTTATATTAACTAAGCCTTCATGTGAAAGACTCTCAGCTTTATACAGCTTAACAAGTGCTTTCTCACATTTGTCAAAAATGGACAGCTGACCTTAGGCACTACACCATACTGGAATAAGCAACATGCTCCTGGCCTCCAGGACACAAAGAGGATTCCTTCATTACACCTCACTCTTTTAAGAATGGCCCTATTTTTTCCTTCCTGCCCCTTATATGCAAATTCAACTTCCTTAACTTTCAGTATCTTCTTTTGTCCTGGATTCTGCAGATGAGCCATTTGTTCCTGACTTCGTTCTGACTGCACATCCTGCCTCTCCATATGCTATACAGAAATCCTAAGAATGCCAAAGGCCAACTACAGAACTGCCAGAAGCTCTTCAGGGGTGACACCCCTGCAGCACAGACCATGGTCCATGCAATAGGATGGTGAGCTGAAACTCTGAGGACCTTGAGGAACTGGACCCAGTACCCACAGGGTACTACAGTTATCTCACTGCATGGATACAGTCCTAAGTTCCCAGTTCCCTTTTATTTCTGCAAGTAGCACTACAAATCAGGTTTATTTTTTTCCTTTGTTTTTCAGGATCCACCATCTGACCTGAAAGACTGGACTCCTGGAAGAAGAACAGTTTCTCCTTGCACATGTATTACCAAAGGTCATAGAAGTCTGGTCAATATTGTCCAGGACAAAGAGGAGATCAGCACTGCCAGCTCGACATGGCACTTCAGGCAGCAGACACAGCCTTCTGAGTGAGCTTGTGCAAAATATTTACATTCTTTGCTCTTCTGCCTTTTGCCTTTAAATTGCCTCTTAGAGATGATGTGAAGATAAAACATGTAACAGGTTGTAAAATGATGCTTTGATCACAAGCAGAATAAAAGACAGAATATTCTTTTCTATGTGCGTGGGCTAACTTCATTAGATGCCCACATTCCTACATTAAACACATTTGAGGACAGCATGACCAAAAAGAATAATGTACACAATTAAGACGTTCACAATTTCCCATGAAACTTATGGAGTGGGAGATCACTTTTTCTTTCACTTTTTGCACTTTCCTCTACCCTGCTCCCTTATGTTTGGAAAGGAGCAGAAAGCAATGACTTGTTTCTCACCCCACACTGCTTACAGCAGCAAGCTTTCAGCCACACGTGCACAGACTGCACATACCAAGCTCCAATTCCACCAGAACAGCCCATTTCACAGAATGAGGTATTTTGGTGTCTGAAAAGGGGTCTCTCCTTGAACAAAAGCACCAAGTGTAACTTTCCTGAGTTCAAAGCTCAGCAGTTCCTCTCCCTTAAGAACCCCGCTTCCCTACTGATGTGAATGTTGCAATTTTCTTTCATCTACTTCCTCAATAACCTGCCATTAAACACCTACTAGTAGTTTTATTACCTCAGTTCTGAGCTTGTGGCCTACAGAGAGAGAAAGAGCACAGATGTACTACAAAAACTTCACCCAAATGCCATAAAGCCATATCCCAAGGCTAGCCAGCACTGAATTGTAGCAGTTTTGAGGCACTTTAAAGGATGGCAGAGGCAGAGTGTCAGTTTTTCATTACTGGTTCAAATTAGGAGGGGTGGGGGAGAATGGAAAGGGGAAGAAAAAAAACAGGAAATAAATAGATGCAATAAAGTCTCTGGCATGTAGGCATCCATGAGTGAAAACAGCCCTTTATAAAACTACAGCACATGAGTACTCAGATATCAAAGATACACAATGCCCAATGTTTCATTGAGGATGCCTTCTTGCCCACAGCAGGGTTTACTTTGCATTCCCCATGATTTGAATTTAAATGGATCTTGTTTACTCAAGGGGTCTTTCACTGACTGAAAAATATACCCACAGTTTGTACATTATCTCAGCTAAATTCAAATAACATATTTAAATTTAATTACTTGAAGCTTAGGGGTTTTCATGCTTTTCTTTATTCCCTCAATTGCACACAACACTTATTTGTTCTTATCAATGGCTATGCGCTTTGTCAAGCATCAAAATTAAATGCTTGAAAGCACTAATGATGTTACTGTGATTAAGGGTTTTTACCTTCCAGGGTGGATACTAAAAGCTTGCTCCATTATTAATTACTTTAAAAAAGAAAAAATATTTCTGAGAATCTAACACTGAAGAAGAGTCCTCTTAGAAATCAAAACAAGAAAATAAAAGGTCTTCCATTAAAAAAAAATCTTCTCTTGATTAGGACACAATGTATTTAAGGGAACCTGGAAAGGAAACATTTCAGGTTTTCTGTTTGACTATTTACCCTGTAATACTGTGGGTGTTTACATGAGATTTTATAAATTATATTTGTAAATAATATCACAGCAGGAAAAGGATATGCAACACAAAGAATCAAATGTGGTTTTAATGATTTTAAAGGCCCATGCTCTGGGCTCTGATCAGATTCTGATCATTCTATTCATGAAAGAGGAGATCTTAATTGACTAGCTGTCACACTGACTTCAAACTGAGGAAAGAGAGGAACGTCCAACCCTCTTTAGTTACATGTACCAGAATAAATTAAAAAGATAGCAGTTCTCTTTCACAGAATCACTGATTTGTTAGAGTTGGAAGAGACCTCTGGAGACCATCCAGTCCAATCCCCTGCCAAGGCAGGGTCACCTGGGCAGGTTACACAGAAATTAATCCAAATGGGTTTGGAATGTCGCCAGAAGGAGAGACTCCATGACCTCCCTGGGCAGCTGTTCCACTGCTGTTCTTCTTCATGCTGAGGAACTGCTTGTATTTTAGTTTTTGGCCATTGCTCCTTGTCCCATCATGGGGCACCACTGAAAAGAGCCTGGCACCATCCTCTTGGCACCCCTTTGAGATCTCATTATTGCATTAATGAGATCTCCTCTGTCTTCTCTTCTCCAGACTAACCAGACCCAGCTCCCACAATCTCTCCTCATAAGAGAGATGCTCCACACCCCTCATCAGCTTTGTGGCATCCACTGGACTCTCTCCAGTTGCTCCTTTTCATTTTTGTACTGAGGGGCCCAGAACTGGACACAGCATTCCAGATGTGGCCTCATCAGGACCAGAAAACATTTTAGCATGACCAAGTTCCAAACATATGCAAAGCATATGTATAAGCCATGTATGCCCATCAGGATAAGCACAGGAAAGGCTCCTGCAGATGTGTGAGGCGATGTGCACCCCCAGATCTGATGTCTGTGCACATCTGAAAGCCAAGCTGGAGTCTGGCATTCCCATTCCTCACTGTCAGCACGACAGCTACGCCTTCTCCGAGGGACCTGCCAGAGTCTGCGGGCTGCCTGAGCACTTTAAAAACTAACCACATGCATATTTGGGGCTTTTTTCATTATTCCCTCTGTAAAAGTGGAGAAAACATTTGTACTAGTGTTGATTGGACCAGGTTAGGACTTGGACAAGGATCTAGAGGATCTTGCTCAAGCGAGGCACTGGAAGCTTCCCAAGGCATTCCCGAGCGCTGTGCCTTCCCACTGTCTGCCTGTCCTTCCCCAGGAATGACACTGCCAGGAACACCTCCCAGCCTGGAGAGACACGCCAGACTCAGGCCAGCACCTCAGTGTTTGAAGCAGAGACTTTAAACCTCCTGTGCCTGTGGAGTAAAGCACCCCAGGCCATCCACCCACACGTGGAAATCCTGGCCAGGCAGAGAGCAGGGTGACAGCTGAGCTTGGCCTCTCTCTCCCAATCCCTTTAAGCAGCCCTAACACTGCTGAACTGAACTTCCTCTCCTTGTTGCTAGAAATTGCACTGCTGAGGGAAAGCACCAGCTTGGCCACAGGATATTCTCACAGGATGCCTTCATCCCAAAATAACAGGAATGAAGGATCTCCCCTTACTTCCCAGGCTCTGCAAGCCAGTCACAGACCGCTGAGAAAAACAAGTGACAGGCTCTCAAACCTAGGGACCAGCTCACACCAGTTATATGTAATGATGTGTTCATAAAGAAAGGGGCTAGAAAATGAGATTTTAAAGACTGTTAACATGGTATTATTATGTTTTAAACATTTCCTCTGTTTTAAAGTTTTCATTTCTTGCCTCTCCCAAAAGAACCTGTGCTGCAAATCCTGCCAAACCACAAAAGCTGGCTCTGACTTGCATCAAATCAAAGCTTGAAGGAAAACCCAGGCTCTCAGCAGCAACAAATAGTAGTAGCTGAGGATTATTAGAGTGCTGTACTTTTACCACCTAAGTCCAGCTTCATTTCTTGGCGACTTGCAGTGGCTGCTGAGGATCCACAAAGAGCCTGTGTGTTTTCTGGGCTGCACACCCAGTTCTGTGTCACTTTTAGCACAGACTAATTCAACATACCAGAACTGCTCTAATTTAGATCAAAACTATTATAGGAACTGAGATGTGATTGCAGTTCCCTGTGGTTTACAGCAGAAATGAAGGGGGATGAGGAAGATTTTGCAAGCCCAGGAGATGGCTTGTTCTGGTGATCAGAGGGCCAGCTCTTGACAGCAATACATTATTTTCAGGTACTGGCTCCTCCAATTTTGAAGGCCAAATAATGATGTCAGCTTATGCAATGCAGGACTGGAATTAGTCCAAAGATCTGAATCTGCAACCTACAATCCCAAAGATTGCCTTAAACCAAAAGATTATAGAATCTACATAGCATTTAGCAAGAGATTTGTATTGCAACTCAAGCATGGGGTCTGTTTCGTCTGAAAACTGCTTGTTTTCTTTCTGCTAGCTTGCTAAGAAATCCTGTTGGCATGTTCTGACAAGGGTAACTTAATAGTTGCCAACAGAAACATGGCAGAATACTGTGTATTTCCTGTATGTACGAATGCCAGTTTCAAACAAACAGGAAAACAAGCCTTTCAGTTGGAAGGCAATTTATAAAATCTATCTGAACATCACAACCACTTAAAAAACCCCAGCATCAAAACATTGCTAAATGCTAGACTGATTAACATGGAAGGGTGAACACACTTTGAGCTGTGAGCTGCTCCAGAAACTCCAGAGCTATAACTAATTTGTTAAGATGGGGAATTAGTCAGCAGCTGTCTGACCCGAGCAGGTTTGGAGCTGCTGGTCACAAAGCAGGTCATGCTGCAGTTACTCTTCCCTCTAGTTGAGCTTGGAATCTGACCCAGTATAAACAACCATAAATTTTGTAGCCTAAAGAAGCCAACACTGATGCTCCACTGCATTATATTGGCTTGAGAGAAGCAGAACAAATGGGCCAGGCAGTCCAGATAAAGAGAGACTGCTGTGGGCCAGAGCTGTCTCACTTAGAGGTGGGACCCCAGGATTGAATTTGGGTGGGACCTTGTGGGAAGGATGTGCTGTAATCATCCTCTTACTTCCCAGATGCTGGTCCAAGCAAGCACAGACCAGCAGAAACCCCCAGTGCTGTGACACAATGTACAGCACCGCTGAGGACAGTGGCTCTGGGGGAGCTGGAAGGAGGAATTAGAGACCATAACCCCTAGTTATTAAAGCAGATAATAACGTTGGAAATGGAGCATTCCCCAACAGTTCAAAATAAGTAGTCTGGAGCAAAATGCCCCACTTAGCATCTTTCCCTCAGGGCAACTCTTACCCCCATGCCTTGCTGTTCCTCCCAGGGAGCCAGAAGGAGCCACCAGAGTTAATTCCTCCCCAGAAATAGCCTGTCTTTCATTCCTGCACTGCTGCACAGGAGGGGGATCTGCTCAGCTGCCTTTTCTAAAGGAACTCCACTCCCCCCAGCCCCTTTCACCAGGAAATCAAAGCTACCCTTGAAGAAACAACACTTACCCTCAAATGAGACCCCTATCCCATTCTCTAAGCCTTTCCTCAAGTCAAACAACAATCCAGCTACTCCTTCTTCATTCTGCCATCCTCCTGCCCACAGTTAAGACATTTGCACACACATCATGAGTCAACACAAAGGAAAGAGCTGTTCTTAAATTGTACAGAACCAATAAAATAACTTACTGTATCTGTGCCCTGCAAACCACTTGTTGTGTGCAGCTTTCAAACCTCTTACAACAGTGTTTCAATAATCCATGAAACAACATAAAAAATATTGACCCTGCTGTTGTAATAGCCCAAAGGGGCAACCCTTTGTCTCACAGGGCATAGGACAGCTCTCACCTGATGCCCCAAGTCTGTATCTATTAACAGAAAGCCTCATTTCTGCTCCCTGGTCCTTTCTTACACTTACCACCAAGTCACCTGAGCATGTAGTTACCCCAACAGCTATGGCATAAAGCTCAATCCATTATGGGGCAAATGTGTGATTTGGCACCCAAGGCAACACATCTCCTAACGCTGCTCTCCTTGGCTCTCACACTGTTACTTTTTATTTACTTGAAACATGGATGTCTAGATGATGTATATACATGTGCTAAATAACGTCCTTTGTCACTTATCTTCAGCATTAAGAATATTAGATTTTGTAAAATGTGCTGCTTAAAAGCCTTTTTAAAATCCAGACAAACAGAAGCCTCTGCCCTATTTGCCACTTAGATGGAAATACTGAAGTATCTTCTAAACAAAATAAAAAAATAAATAAATGGCATGACTCATTCTGCTAAAGCAGCATTTGCTATTTTAATAAATAGATTTGGCCACATTGCCTCATCCTGGCTTCTGAAGTGCTTCAGTAATAGCAGAGACTTAGACTTTGCCATTTGGGTTTCTCAGATCAATCATCTAAAGTCAGAAATGGCAAGACTCTTGAGGAAAGAAAAAGTAATAAAATTATAAACATTTTACTACCACTGTGATCCACGGCCCCAACAGAACTGCAGGCTCTCAACCATGGCCTCCTGAGCCTGCAGCACCCACCAGAATCCCAACCCAGGACTCACTCAGCATAACTTGTTTCAAAGCCACAAAAGGCAAGCAACTTCAGCCATATTTAGTTTGAGCTCCATCACACAGAATAGGCTGGTGCAGGTTTGCATTTACATATTTACATTTCAGCTGAACAAGCTATAAATTTTAATTATAGTCGATATTCAGAGCTTTCAGCTGGAACTCTGGTGAAGTACCTTCTGTGCAAAGGTTAGATGGATTTGATCCAACACAATCTCTGTCTCTGTGCTGTTGAGAAATGCTCGAGACTGAATCAAGGCTTGGGCTTCCTGGGCTCAGGCTAGCAGCACTTTGTGCTCAGGCAGTAGCACTGCTCTGACAGCACCTGGAGATCCTCATTCTTCCAGGATGCTGCAAGACACTCTGCCATACTCCCCCATCAAAGTATCTCTTCTCCAGGGAATAAAGATATTCTGTGCTTTTGGAAAGTACACAGAGAATCAGACTGCAGCACACTTAACACACACATGGAGCTCTCCCACCAGGCCCTTTCACTGGAACTGAATTAAACCCCCTTTCCTCCACCCACAACAGGCAGATTTGTTCAGGAAATTAAAAATCATTAATAGACCCGATGAGAGAAAAAAAACTGCACAGAGTGTTGCTGCAAAAAGCAAAATTACCTATGTTTGCCATTCATTAAAAAAAAAAAAAAAAAAAAAAAAAAAGATGAGGTATAAACTGGGGAAGAGTCCTAAGCTTCCTGAAACACATAAACCTTAAAATTAAAATCTTAGTTCATGATGTCAGTAGCCAATTACATCATAGGTGGCACATAATTAAACTTATAAAGGGGTTTCGTTATTTTGGTTTTATGCTGGATACTGAAAACCAGTGCATTATTTGTTTTAAAATTGTGTCAACTGGAAAAACCCCAAGTGGAATCAGCAATTAAATATTAAAGGTGACTGCCTCAGTGTAAAACACTGCAAAGAATAATTGGTTTCCTGTGCAATGCAAGGGCCATTACAAAGTCTGAAAAATTTCAATCCTAAAAATAAATAAATAATAATAATAATAAAAAAAATAACCTTGTGAGGTTATGAGGATATTGAGCTGTACAAAGACCAGCCAGATTTCTGTCCTGGGAGGGTACTGAGCTACAGTCTGGGCAAATAAAAGCCCATGAAAACAATAACCTGTGCAGCAGTCAAACAGACTGGTCTGTAGTTTGGACCTTCGTTTCCAATCCCATATTCCAGCAGACAGTATGGCACTGAGAGGAGCCCACCCCAGCTGCTGGGATGATTTCTCCAGCAGCCTTTCCTCCCTGCTGTGGCCAGGGCTCCTAAAGGTACTGCAGGGTGGAACTGAGACCTGCACAGGATATGTCTGACAGTTAAAACCATCGTCCCCCAAAACCTGCAATTCAACAATCATTTCTTCTTGCAACAGCACACAAATAATTTTTTAACGTTATTTCTCTCTTCCCTATAAGGTTCACTGTTATGGTTTTAGTTCATTTTTGTCATCAAGGTCCAAATATTTTATCATCTTCTCATTTAATCCAGGCGAAGCTGGTACCTTCCATTTAAGGATCACTCAGACCAAAAATAAGCTAGGGAAGCCCTGTTCTATAAAGCCCTTCTAACCTACAGCCTGTAAGTGCAACAAAAATGAATAAAAATAATCTTTGGTTAAAGCAAAATGCCACTTGTGCAAGCAGTGCTGAGAAGTCTCCTTCTGAGCCAATCCACCCTTTTCACATCATTTTTTCCCAGTCCTTCCCCAATTGCAGCTTTAACCTTCAGCACAGGCAGCAGTGAAAGCAAGAGGCTCTTGCAAAGGCACCACTGTGTCTGCACCCCCTGTCTGGAGTGCCACAGAGAGCCCACAAACCCCTGCAGCCCCTCCAGGACTCCCCTTGGCTGCTCCATTCCCGAGTGCCCAGGGAGCTGGAAAAACACGGGATTTAACACTCAGCCACTTACACATTCCAGTCACTTTCTGCCTTATTTATGTGCATGCACAATATCCTGATAAACTATAAGGGAGGCTGTGGCTACTCCATCTGCATTCCCTTTTATGCTGGGAAGATAAATTGGGGCTGATTCAGAGGACAGATTTAAAGAACACAGTCTGTTACCGAGACAAGCGCAATCTTCCCAGGGAGCCCTTGTACGGGCTGTCTCCAGATCATGCCTTGATTTGTTTGCTAAAATAAATGGGACAGCACACAAAACTCAATTCATATACGAGACACCTCTTCCAGCCCACTATACTTTCCTTTTTTTTGCTTAGTCAAAACTGTCTTGTTCTATTATCTCTTGATAAGATGCTTAACGGCAACATAGAAAATTAAAAAAATAAATAAATAAAAAGCTAATTAAAAATTTCAGTGCTTTCCTTTTAGCCTTTGGTAAACTATGGAATTGGAAGAAATTTATATCCAAAGCATATTACAGTTTAAGGATATTTCTGACTGTAATAGTCCATTGATACTTTCAATAGATTTTAATACAGACAAAACCAAAGATATTTTATGGAGCAGTAGAAGAATTTAATAAAAAAAATCAGAATCAGTCAATTGTCCTTAAAAGACTAGGTGATAGAATTTGATAGCAGGGATAAAAATCCTAATAAACTCTGCAGGAACAGTTCAGAAGGCTGAGACAAAAGCTATCATTTCCTTTTAAATTAACAGTAGGATTTTTCCATAAGGGATGGTTTGAAATACAAATGACCACAGGAACAAAACACAAACGCTTGAGCTTCCTACATCTCTTTTGACTGTATTTAAAAAAAAGTAAATAACAAAACTGTGGTCAACTTTTGTTATCGCCAGTTTCCAAACCACAACTTTCAGAGACCCCAAATCCGTTCTCAGAGCGCACTCGAAGTTCTGGGGCTCTGGTTCTTGAATTTAGTAATGAAGGCAGATTACCTTAATCTAAGGAGACGCCATGAAATCCTTCAAGTGGATGCAGAGGGAGGCTCCGCCTTTGCCCACTTTGTTTGGGAGGGGAAGCCCACTGGAGCCCTGCCATGATAATAAAGCGCTCCCTGCACACCAGTTCACACGTGGGGCTAAATCTGAAGTGACATTTCTCAATGAAAGAAGCAGTATTCACTTGTCTGCTCAGCATTTTGATGTCCACCAGAATCTGGCAAACATGATTATAGGGAGCCAGCAGGCATGCCACAGCTCTATTTAGCCCTCACGGTTTAGCACAATGCTATGCAACACATAAATAAAATATAACGGGCTGCCTTGGGATGGCATCCTGGGAGTGGGATTTCATGCATATGGATGGACTTGACACACATTTCACAAGGACCGAGTATCTGAACCAGAATGGGCTGCTTCACCCATCCTTTGGGGTCAGTTCAGCATCCTGCCCTCCAAACTATGAGCCAATGCAGAAACTTTTGGGCTTCGGGGGCTAGTGATGTTTATTTGTGCTACTCTGCGTGGCATTTTAATTAGCAACTGTGTGGATTTTAAAACTGTGAATGGACACACAGGGGCAGTTGTGCAGCCTAGCTTTTGTGTTTCTACTCCCTCAAAAAAATCCTGTTTGAGGACATCAGCAGGGGGTTAATGGAAGCTTTGATAAAGTTCTCCGAAGCCTTTCATTGTTGCTGAACTACCGACTGGACTCTGCTGTCTCTCTGGCTGCCTTCCAATTTATTTAGTCAGCTGCAAAAACAACTAGAGAATTCAGAAGCCCATCTAAACATTTAGTAGCCACAAACATTCTTGGCCAAATTCTCCTTCCACACGAAAGTATTCTGTGCCAGTTGTTTCAGGAAAGTGCTCACACCTATCATCAAGCTCCATGAATGGAAAATGTCAGTGTGCTGCCAGGAAAAGCGAGCACGCAATTAAATAGTCCAGGGCAAATAAAAGCTACTGCATCTCCATCTCTGTCAGTTTGGTGACTATTCATCTGTACCAACATCACTGAGACCAGAATTTTATGCTTCTTGAAGTAAAGTTATATGACTCAAATATGATCAATGCTACTCAATGCTGAAATTAAGTATCTCTTTCCTGAGGAGGATGTGTAACTAACTTCCATTTTCCATAGAAAATCACGTGATCTTTTAAAAAATGTGACCAAATTTTTATTTAAATGGTGCAATTACATCTTGGCTCTATCTGACATGCAGCTTGTCTGAGCTGCTCACTGAACCCTGAAGCTGGTTATTTACTAAGGATCTTTAGAAAGCACTTTTTTTTTTTCCTTCCGACCAGGACTTGTATCCCCCACCTTGAATACAAATTCATGGAAATGGGTGGTGCAGACAGCTTTGCCAGAAAGCAGGCAGTTGTTATTTTAATTATTATTTCTTTGTGGAATGCTGCAGTTACCTTAAAATAATAATTTAATCCTTCTCAACAATAGTTTTCCCAGTTTTGTTTTTAAGATGGGAGCACGTATGCCTATAACTACACATTTATTACAGACCATGAGTTAAAGCCTCTGCAAGAACACAGAGTTATTAGGAAGAAACTCCCACTTGCATCTGCCAGCTTGGAGAAGCTCCTTATTCAGACATTTAAACTTACACACGTAATTAAATGTGCAGCAGAAGAAACCTGAGGCAGTCAACACATGACATCTTCAAGGCTCTGAGAAATCTCATGCTCAGTGCTGAAATTTGCCCGTTCAAAAGTATTCCCCACTGTTCAGTTCCACACAATTCCCAAATTTCTTGTGCTAGGATCACTTTTCTTTCTGGATCTCCCACTGCATTATTATTTGAAAGATCTGTGGTTTCCCAAAAGACATAATTTGGTTTGCCTCAGAAGTCTTTGGGGTGACTCCTTTCAATGTAAATCTTCAGATGTCCTGAGCCAAAACTCAAATCCTTTGAAAGCCAAAAGGCAGGTGGCACATCCTGGCAGGTCACCCCACTGATCAGGGCAGGTGAAACCCAACAACAGCAGGCAGCTTGTCCCAACCCTCCTGCCTGAACACGTGTGTGCAGGGGGAATGGCTGCTCACAGCTGGCAGAAAAATGTGAAATCTTAGCAATCCCACTGATTTAGATTCACAACGAGAAAGTTGCTAATAATCACCCTGGAATTCTGCAAGATGCCGTAAGAAATCACTCAGAGTGTCACAATCATGATTCATCCTTTTTCCAAGTCCTTGCTTACCAGTTTTGATTTTCTTTCCTACTGAATTCAGGCTTGACACAGCTCCATTTGGGGAATAAGGAGACTGCTGGTTTATCATCCTTAGTACAAACACCTTAAAGCAAAGTAAGAACACCCTTTTGCAACTCCCCTTTCCCAGTACCCTTTTATAGAAAGCTAAAACATTATTTATATTATTTATATTATTTACATTATTTACATTTACATTATTTTACAGAAAAAAGAACGCAGCCAGTAGCATCACACACGCTTCCCACGCCCTGGACAGCTGGCACACATCCAGATGTTTGCCAAGAGATTATTTTAAATCAGGCTTGTTGGGAACTGGGTGGCCAGGGTGCTGTGACTGTTTATACACACCCAGCTACGTGCATGAGTTTCCTCACGGGTTTGTGTGCTGAAAAAGGACTACTGGAACAGGCTATTTGTATCCTTTGGCTGCAGGGAACAAGTAACTGGAAAGGGTGGGACTGTGCTGCTAGCAAGTACTTAGAATAAAAATAAAAAACGAAATTGACTCTTGGATGCCTGAGAGGGAAGGCTACAGCCAGACCAGCTATGCCCAGCATCTGGAGTGCCACAAACTCCCTCACCCTCCTGCACCTCTCTCACAGCCTGGGCCATCCAGCTGGATGTCACCTCAACACTCTCCAAAAGCCCAAAAACCCCTGAGAACAGGCTGGCACAGCACCTCAACCCTTCCCTCCACAAAGCCCCAAAGGGCAGCAGTCCCCACCTCACCCAGGGGAACAGGGCAGGGCAGGGCAGCAGAGCCCACCCACCCTGGGACAGCAGCTGATGGGCACCAGCATCCCATCAGCCTCACCAGGCACAGGGAACAAGGGAGATGCCAGCACACAAAATGACTTATCCTGCCAGCTTACACTATTTCATAGGGTCTGTGAAACTGTGACACGAGTGCATGATGAATTCTGTCTTCACATTCACAGAGCTCCTTTGCTGGCTATTTGGAGATGAAGTCTTCCTTGGGGTTATACAGCCCTTCAAAAATTGTATTTCAGCACAACAATAAATAGCTCTTCACCAGGTCTGCATTTGAAAAAAAGGAACATTTTTTGCAAGAGCTGAGCAGTCTGAATGACTAGAGACCTTGCAATTTTTAAAATTAAAATTAACTTCCCTCAGCACCTCCCTATCGATAAAATTCTTAATATGCACATAAATATCACCACACACAAATCAAAAAATATTATGTTCACTCTCAGCAAAGAGAAACGATTACTATTACTTATACTGTAACCAGGATTATACTTGAAGAACATGAGGGAGCTTAAAGAATCAGGTGGATCGATCAACCTCCAGAGTAAGTGTTAATTTTATTTTCCCATAGTACTTTAAGGGTTGTTCATGCAGACACCTAAAGAAAGCTCTGTGACTGAAATCTACTTAACAATGTCTTTTGATGTTTCACTACAGAGCAATTCTTTATAGGTAAGTTATAAATATCCAGGAAAATAGTACATTAAAAAGAAAATACTAAAATCCTTAGCTTTCCTGGTCTTGCCATGCATTGCTTTTGATCTGCCTGATCCACTATTATTTTTTTGACATGAGGAGCACACACTGACCAAGGGCAATGTATGTCCATGAATTTTTACTGACTGCAAATGTAGCTCAGTGCAGGCTAAACCACACTGGCATAATGTAAGACCTTATATGCATTTTCTATGCTGTTCTGTACAACACGTGAGGAATGCTAATCAGCATTTGAAAGGAAACGTGAGCTTTCAAAGAAGACCCACTAAAATGGGAATATATATTCCCCTACCAAAAAGTCCAGTAGAATTTATGAGTCATAACTCCCACTTCTTTCCCCTTTACCCCTGACATTTCTGACTTAAAATACCATCATCCTCAAAGGATTGCAATCTTACAGGTTTGGGGTTTTTTTTCCCTTTTAGTAAAGGAATTAAGAACATAAACAACAAACAAACCTAAAGGCTAAATAAAACTGAGTAACAGCTGACATCTCTCTTCCCTGCACTGAAAGCAGTATTTTGGGTTCACCACAAACACAGCCTGTCCCAGAAGAATACTCAATTCACATGGATCTCCTCGGGGGTGCTGAAACTCTGGTGGCACAAATTCAGCTTGTGCCTGGCAAGGGATGCAGAAGCCCTGCAGGGCTCTGAGTGCCAGGGGGAGCACACAGAAGGAGGGAAGGACTGCAGCACCACCAGCCACCCTGCTCTGCCCAGGGATGGGGCAGCTCTGTGAGCACACAGCTGCACAGGCCAGGAGTGGAGCATCACACACACTGAGGGGCTGGCAGAGCAGTGACTACAGCAGGAGAAGAACCAGGACACACAGCCCGAGATATTCTCAGAAAAGATCATTTCTTGATCCTGAGCACGGGCAGCCTGAAAACATCCAGGATGATGCAACGGGAGAAGAAGTAAGTTTATTTATTTGTACTGTATTTTCATCCTAATTGGCTCATCCTGCATCCATCTAGCTCTGCTAGATCCACTTAAGGAAACACAGAGCCCAAGGTAACCTAACAAGGCAACAAATCACCAGGCAGTTTGTTTATTCAGAAATATCAACTGCTTTAGCTCCAACAAGCAAAGGAGCGAGCAGGACACCCATCCCTCATAAAAAGCAAACAAAACAAAGGGAGCCATGCAAGCAGGATAATAAGCTGGGATTTTAAATCTCATTTAAGCCTGTGTAGGCTCTGCCCCCCACACCACTCCCCTGCCTTACAAATGCCTTTAGCATCCATTAAAAAACCTGTCCCCTTGGCACTGCCCCCTTGGACAGGCACACACAGGGACTGAGCAGGGGACCTGCCCCTCAGGCTGGACACCCAAACAGCTCAGCTGTTTAATCCTTATTAAAATATAAACTGTTCAGAGCCCCTTCAAAAAAAAAAACCCACACAAGCTTCCTGCATGCTGTGAACAAGATCTCTTTATTGAGAGCTTTACTTTTAATTTTGAACAGCTTCGCAGCATTATCCTTAGCAGAAAAAAAAACAACCAAGAAGCCTGGAGATTTCTGAGCTACTCAGTCAACACTCTTAGTTTCTCATTGAAATTAGCTTCTCCTAGCAGCATCAAATGAGAATTGCTGGTCTGCATCTCTTCCACAAATGATTTCACAATTTTTTAAAGATGGACAAAGTGCTGATTTCATTTTATTGAAAGCTGAAAGCCCAAAAGCCAACACTGCTGGTGGTGAGACCCCCAATACCAGCACTAACAGTACTCATTGTGCTGAGGACATTGGCTCCAAGTTTCAGCAGCTCAGTGTTCCATCCTAGCTTTTCTATTTTTTTTAATCTCATATGGGAAAAGAGTAATAGTTCCCAGCTCATAAAACAAACCAACAAAACAAAACAAAACAAAAAATACACAAAAAAAACCCCAACACCAAAAAGAACAACCCATCCAAAAAAACCCCCAGAAATTATACTAAACATGTAGAACAATCAGCTGAATTAATTCAAAATTCTTAAAATATCACAACACTGAAGTATTTAACTAGGAGATAGAAATTTTTGCTTGCTTCAAAGCCTGAAATTTTGCTGTTTTTTGGAAAAAAGCAAGCTATAAAAACCAATACCTTTTCCAAAGCAGCAGAAAAAAATACTTTTTCAGATGATTTTTGATCCTGCTTTGAACGGCAAATCTTATTTTCATTTAAACACTTTTCTATAGTATTGGAAGCTGAAAAGAGTTTCTAAATGAAGAGTGGAAAGTAAACTGCCTCATTTCATTATCTCAGGAGTAAAACGACAAAAGCAAACAAAAACCCACCTGTGCTTTTCAACTGCACCTTTCATGTCATTGCAATGCATTCCATCAGCTTTGTGCTGAATATACCACAAGTGATTTCTCATTGCTTTCTGCCTGTCTCCAAATGCAGCCTTCCACAGGGGCTGGCACCAAGGCAAGCAAACACACAGACAGCCGGATGGATTCCTGATTTCACATCAAAAACGGCTTTGAAAATTTCTGCCTATTTTCTTCAGATTATATGGATGCACATTTGGAAGGTCAAATTGTTATGAGGAAGAATTCCCAGGTCTCTTGCATACTTATCATTTCTACTGAATTTAACTCAGAGATGCACCTTCTGCAAAGAATTCTAGAAAATTCTCCAGAAGACAGCTCAAAATCACTGCTGATATGTAAAGAACTAAAAAAGCCTACCCATAGTGACAACATTTTTTTTTTCCTATTAAGTGTTGGGAAGCACAAGCAGAGAGAACACAACCAATGAAGTAATTTACAAATTTTCAGTATTGGTGGCTTCATTTTTATTAGTAAAACAGAGAAGAATTGCTATTAAGGGTGGAGCTTGGCTCTAATCTGAATTTAGAATTGCCTTAAAGAAACCAAGCCATCTTTACATTAGTGTAAGAAAGGTGCAAGATGAAAACCAAGCCTGTGGCAGTGCTCCATCATGACATGATTTCTTTATAATGAAATATAGTGAAAGAAAATTAGTGGCACAAGGATTTTAATGCACCCCAGACACACATTTACAATGATTAAACAGATCAGTACTTGTAAAACCCAAGGGTCTAACTTTACAAACCTTTACTCAAGCAAGCAGTTTCACCAAAATCAATGGGATAATTTGCATATGTAAGGCTATTTATCTCAGCTGGGATCTGTAGGTTTAGGCCACACATTTCTATTTAGAACTTCTATGCAGAAGAAACCACAAAGTTGTATGAAGAACGAGAGAACACCGCACCTTGGAGTTAATTTTCATTTATACCAGTATAATTTTCTCCGTCCCTCTGATGCATTTGATAAACTGGGCATGTTTCGAAATTGTTGGCAAAAATACAAATTTCCTGATGGGAAGAATACTACTCATGGATAATAAACAAAATCAATTCTTATTTGCATATTCAATCAGATTTTGGTTTGCATATAAAAGCATAAGATGGTAGAATTTTCACACGGTAGATGGATCCCGCTTGCTTATTCATGCATATATGCATCCACTAATCCTTACACATGCCAAAATCAGTCAGAAAAACTCTCTTTGCTAGGCATTCATAGCACAAAAACACTGTCCCTGCTGCTGTTCTCAACCTTCTCTTCTCGTACAGCGTATGACAGCACTCTCCCACGGCTTTCTCCCCAGACTCCCTAATAGCCCCTGCTCTCTATTAGTCTTCTTTTCACTAGGCAAAGTGGTAGTTTGAATTTTTGAATCATAATTTAAAAGGGATGCTGTCAACTGTATATGAAGAACAAAAAAACACTGGACCAGATTTTTCAAAGGCGCTTCAGCCTGGACTTGACAATTTTGCTTGTAACTGTCACTGCAAAATTGAATGTATCTCGCTGATAAAACTGACATGTCCTGGACTACAGCTAGAATTCACAGATTTAGACTATGCCTACCTATTTTCACACACACCTACTAAGAAACAGAATTCAAAATATTTATATGGTCTGGTACTATCAAAATATGCAATATTAATATTGTCTCATAGCCCGTAAGGCTGGTAATAAATAATGCCCTGTAAGCTACGCTCCGAGGTGCTGAATGCCTGCAACATCTGTGGGACCTGAAGGCAATCAGCACTCTGAGCCATCAGATAACAGGTTTGACGGTCTTGTAGCCAGTCTGACAGTCTGGATATCTCATTTGCATTTAGAAGAGTGTCATATTCAAATGTATATAATTTTGTGCATTAAATTAAAAATTCAACTGGAACCCTGTGCGTTAAACCCTAGCTGGATGCAGACTAAGAAATGTTTTCATGTAATTAAAGAAAAAGATCAAACAACTCAGCATCAAAACGAAGTGGCAATCTGCTGCTGCAGCCTTTGCCCTTACTAGGTCAAGCATGGGGTACCAAAAAAGCAGAGCTGCCCAGGGTATCTGAAATAATCTCATATAAACAGAAATACCATTTCACTCTCCCAGATGAATGAAACGCAAAAATCAGTCAGCATGAAGTTGAAAGCTCATATAGGATTTCTTCAGCAATGCCAGCTCTGATCAATCGAAACATTGTCAGCAGCAGGTTAAGGAGGTATTTATTTAACTAGGGGACAGAATCTAATTGACTTTGCAGGAGAGGAGAGCGAGCAGGCGCCCACTCGTTCCGCTCGTTGAATCTTACACAGCCCTTTTTCAAGGGGGGCAGGAGCACAGCCCTGTGCTCCCTGAGAGCAGACACTGAGAGCAGTGTCCTCTGCAGACACCAAGGACATGCTTGTGTCCCTGTCCAGGGTGTCCCCTGCAAGGAGCAGAGCTGCTGGTGGGCTGTGGGGACAGGGCAGCCGTGCAGCTGTGCTTCTGCAGAATGCCCCCAGCGTCCTGCAGCACAGCCTGCACCCAAACCTCTCTCCCTGCCTCTGAAGCACTTAAACTATCCAGAAAATAAGGGTTTGACCCAGTTACACATCTTAGGGCCGCTCACATTCATTTCCTAATGCTAAGTGTAACAGAAATCACAGCTTTCCTGACAAACAGGCAGCAGAGATGGGAAGGGAATCGCTGTTAACATTCCTACCTGCTTGGTTAGTTGTCACAGTGACCGACACCGCCTGGTCCTGGCTGGGGTTCTGCTTGGACACTCCATTCACGGCCCAGACCTCAAAGGTGTAGTTGGTGTGTGCCAGGAGGTCGGTGATGGAGACCTTGGTGGTGCTCAGGCCGTTCTGCTGGGGGCTGAAGTGCACCCCACTGCCGCAGGAGCGGCAGCGGCCGGGCTCGCCCGCCCCGCAGCGCTTGCACACCACGTTGTACGAGATGTCCTCACGGCCACCCTTGTTCTGGGGGGGGCTCCACTCCAGGTTCACTGAGGTCTCATTGACGTTGGAAATCAGGTGCTGCGGAGCAGATGGAGGGCCTAAAAACGACAAAATCCATGTGGTTTTAGTCAAGGAAAATAAAAATAAAAATAAAAGCTTACATAGTAACAGTGGAGTTAAGGGTCCCTTACCCTGTGCAACTCCCATTTAAGTTAAGGACAGCAGAGACCAAGCAGAATTTTACTTCTCTATGTTCATAATGAAAGCAAAAATATTAACTGGTAAGTCAAACTCTGATCTCTTCATCTGATGAACTAACAGTATTTTCCAGCTCTAAATGAGCCTGAAAGCTCAGTATTGCAATTAAACAGGAGTGGGACTTTTTCCCTCTCACGGTTTATGCTTGTTATGAAAAAATTTTAAATTTACGTATCTTACACTCAGTTTTTCCATGATCTCCTAAGCAAATTGGCATCAAATGCACAAACTTCTGCTTCACTTGAGATTTTCAAGGTCCCCCATTACCTCCAGGCAGACTCTCATTGAAATTATTATAGAAATATCTCTTTTTTTCTCTTTTTTTTTTTTTTAATATAAGTGCAATATTTTCCAGACCAGTTGATGTCAAATCACATTCAGTGAATACTGAAGCCCATCAAGCAGGGACCTGAACATGACACTTCAGCATGCAGGATGGAGATTTAAGTAAAAAGCCGGACACAGAATTAAGGCTTTAAAGGATGGAAAATAAAGTTTACAACAGGCAAGTGCTGGAAAAAGTGAAAGAACTGAAGAGGAAAATATGGAGAGCATCTGAAGGAAGTGTTGAGTAAAGAAACCTGGTCAGGAACAAGAGACCAGACAGAAAGCCTGGCACTAAGGCTGGATTGGAGACACAAGGTCAGCTTTTCCACCTAAGGGATGGGACACCTCAAGACTCATAAACACTGCCAGAGAGCTCCCAGCTGGTGCCAGCCCAAGGACAATGGGATTAGGGCACAGAGCCAAAGGCAGGCTGGGCAGGACCTCCCTGGGCAGGAGAGGGCAGAGCCCAGAGGCAGCAGCACCTCCTGCTCCTCTGCAGAGCTGCCCAGCAACACACGGGCACAAATCCTATTGATGTGCTCCAATCCCCACGGGCCCCAAACCCACAGGCAAATTGAAAATGCAGCAGAGCTAATCCTGCAACTCTTCATCTAATTTCAATACAGTTGAGACACGCTTTTTGCAACCTTACATTTAAGAGATGATTCAGAGTGAACCCATGAAAGAGATGGGTATTTTATCCATCCCAAAAAGCTTCCCTGACCATCACCAGGCTGCTCTGGGGCAGAGCACACAGGTACTCTGACACATACAGTGCTTTGGGATAGCACTGCATGGAACAGATATGAAACAGGATGAAAACGAAGATTGCAAAATGTATCAATCCAAACAGAAACACAGTAAAAATAGCTGTGCTTACTAACTACTGATAGTCAGAGCTTTACATACAAATATTAGTAGCAGAAAAATACTGGAAACAATTTTGTAGAAAGTCACAATATAGACACAAGAAAGCTCATGAAAGTTTCTTACATTTCAACAAAATACATTTGATGGTTGCAATTCAAAAGAAGCTCAACTAGATCTCCTTGCAGAAAAGGAAGGAAAAAGAAAGTTCTGGCAAATGAGTCAAACATTGTGAAACTATGAACCTGGCAAAAAAGAACCAGCCAGCACCAACAGTTCCATTAAGTGCATAAATAAATAAGTCATAATCTCTCATATGCCAAAGGTACAAAAACAGTCATCATGGTAAGGCAGGAACCAAATACATTGAAAACGTGAAATTCTACTGAAATTACAAAGTGACTCATCAAGTGTAACAGCAAAAAGATTAAGCTGTTAAAGGGATGACTATGGGGAAGAGTAATTGTGGCTCCCTCCTCAATTCATCAGGTTCATCTCAAAGGAAGCCTGAGCCCTGAAGAGGCTGCACAGGACCAGGTTTTGAGGGCTGCATCACCTCCTTGGATCTGTGCTTGAAGCCACCAGGATGTAACACATGCTCAACAGGAGTTTTATTTTGAGAGAGGTAGGTAGGTTAAGAAAAGAGTCTAAATGACATACAGGTCAAATGGGTCTTCAGTACCTAAATGAAAGGTCTCTGTTGCACAAGTAGCTAAGTAAAGATTGTTTGTCTGTGCTTACTTCAAAAATAAAAAATTAATATATTTCTTTTGAAAGGAGGGAAATCCTCCCACCTTGCCAAACCTTTGAAACAGTCTCTGAGTTAATCAGGGTTGACAGGTAGAATTACTGCAAGAAGAGAGAGCTGAGTCCAGCCCCTGAGCCAGGGAGCCCTCCTGCCTGCTGCACCACCAGGCTGCCATTCATGGCTTTTATTTGTGCACTGGCAGCATTTCGGACTCCTAAGGACAAAACCTTTCTACTCAGAGATCAGTTACTGAACACAGCAAGAGATGTTTCCTGATCCAAAAACTAGATGAGAAAGAAAAAGGAAAGAAACTGGGTTTAATCCCTATTTGTCATGTGGAAATGGAGGCAGAGAGAGATGTGGTGAGACAAGGGCACACAAAACATGCTTTGCACATCTGGGCAGTGGTCAAAACTGCCCCAAGTCCCAGCCCAATGCCTCTGTCCCATAACCAGCTCTCCTTCCCCCAAAAGCTGGCTTTGCCAGCTCCCCTGGGTACGAGAAAGTGGTCTCTGCTTAGCCTACAAATACACAAGCTTTCTTTTCAGAAACAAACTCTGAGTGCAATGAGGTGGAAAACACTCCTGAAATCGTGAACTCGAGCAGCAGCGCAGGAACTGCTGAGCAGGAACTGAACCAAACTCTCTCCACCCCAGACTTCCCCAAACTGCCTCACACCTGGGCTCTCTTCAAGGCAGGCAGGTGCACAAGGTGACAACACCTGTCCCTCTGCACTGTCAAGGGAACAGGAAAACCAACAAAAGCCTCTGGGGAACAGCAGCCTCAGCAGGCTGCAAGCCCAGGTGCACATCGTGCAGAGAAGGTCTGTCCTGGCCAGAGCAGCAGCCAGAGACACTGGGAGCTGAGGCTGCGTGCTCCCAGAGACTGGTCAGTGCCTGGCAGCAGCAAGCCCTGAAGAGAAACTGCTCCTGTGGGAAACATGGAGAGCCTGAGAGAGAGAAACAGCAAAAGGCTTTTTCCTGCAGAGCGTTCACTCGCTGCAGGCACACACGTGAGAGCATCGACCCGGAGTGCAGCCAGGAGAGCTGGGATGAGCTGCTGCCAGTGCAAACACCTCCTTCCCCCAGCAGCACCAGCTCTGCCAGGGCCAAGAATATCCCCATTTCAGGGGGGAATTCCTGAAGCAAAAACCTCCATGGGAGGAGGGTTCGTACTGCCACAGCCGTGGTCTGAAAGATGTGCCTCTTAGCTCAGATACAGCAGCCAGTTTGGGGTTAAACTCAGACTTAGCCTGATGCCCATTAAGATATTTTCCAAGGCTCTAGGTCCAGTTTCACATGGGAAAATGTGCCAGAATGAATCAAGCTCCTCAGAAGCAAGAAGTCAGTAATTAGTATGTGGGACAGGGCAGCGCAGTGTCTGAGCAGAGATGCGACCAAGCGGAAAAGCAGGGACGCAGATGCTCGCAGGTCAGAGACCACTGCACCACCTCCAGCATCAACAGGAAGATGTGGGGGAGTCTCCAAGCACTGGGCTGACATTACAGTGAGGGGAAAAGCAATTTCTTTTCTTCCTGGAGCACAGTCATCAATGGAGCTGTTGGCACAGGGAGTGGGGACTAGCCTCAGATTGATGAGCCTGGTTTCAGATGTTGAAACACGGGGCGTATCTGCTCTTCAGTGGTGAGCAGGATTTGCTTTGTTTCTGACAACAGATGAGACAAACACTTTTAGGGCCACGACAGCTGCAAAGGCCAGGATAGTACCTGGATAAACCTAGCAGTATCCCACAGGAACAGCATCCTGACAGCCAGACCACTGCCCTCACACAAACCTGTTTCCTCTGGCAGAAAAATCTAGCTACGGGGCAGATGAGAGAGGAGACAGGGACCTGTGTCTCTGAATCACCACCACCATCTGTAATTTTGTCACAAGTCCCATGATCTACAGCATTTTTCATAAATCTCCTGCCAATGGAAGCATGTTATTGCTATTTGGCACTGTGGAAGAATGGAGCTAATACTGCCACGCTGCCTGGAACAGTTTGAAAATGTGACAGCTCCTACAGGAAATAAAATTTAAATCTAAACATATTAATTCTGAAAACCAATTAATTTTAAAATTCCTTTTATGATGTTAGGAAGGCAGGTGCTGTTGCTTTCCCTGCACAGGATAACAGAATCTGAGGGATGGATCTGCAGAGCCACTCAGTCTTCTCAGGTCAGTGACTGCAAAGGGGACACAGTTTGATCATGGGGCCTGAAAGCCAGATCCCTCTGCAGCCCCTTTAACCAGCACCCTGAACGGGGGAATCCTCTGTGGGAACACAGGGAACGGAAGTTTTCAATTTTATTCCTTCCTGGGGCTCCATAAATCCTGCTTCACAATAAACCCATCAAAATCAAGTGAGCCATGAAGCAAATGGGAAGGCCCTGGGTGGAGCAGTTCATTGTGTGTGTCAGGGCTGAGGGAAACACTGAAGAGTCTGTTTAGCAACAAATAATCTTCATCAAGCTAATCTTGCTATCTTCCTCAACCCTCCTATTAGATTTCCTTAAATGCATTGAGCAATGTAGATTGTTTGGCTTTCTCTTGCTGCAATAGGCTATAGCCATTACAGCTATCTGTCTTTCATCCACAGATAGAGAGATCTGTCTTAAGGACAATGTTGTACCCTATGCCAAACAAACATTCACAAAACAAGAGTTTTTAAGGTGTTAATAGCATAAGCTCTACTTGTATTAAAAGGACTGATGTATTTTAGCACTCTTTCTACAACTTCAGGCAGTATTTTAATTTTTCATCCATCAACATTTCTTTCCCTCCCTTCCTACACTCGTCTCTCTCCAGTCAGAAGCCTCCCACACACGCCTGTGCAAATGACAAGGACCTGGTGAGAACCATGACAAGGGCTCATACCAACACCTGACTGTCTCCTTCCTTCCTTCCAGACCTCAGGGGATCCCTGTGTGCCAGCTCTCTGTGGATTGCAGGTCTCAGTGGGCACACTGAAGGAGCCCTGATGATGCAAACCAGGGATGAAGCCTGGTTCAAGCACTGGAGTGACTCACATGCAGCTTCTGCAGCAAAGCCCCAGTAATCAACTTGCTCTCCAGGACTGAAGTAGCCCTGTGGGGTGCAGATGGCAAGGGGACACAGCTGGGAAGGCAACCAGTCTGCAGACTAACACTGGGCATAATAACACCTCAGTAAACTGTTCATTTGCAAGGAGTACATTATTTTCCATTTAAATCAGCTGCCCTAAAGACTAAGGGGCATCAGAGATAGCTGAGTCAAACATCAACAGGTTGCTTGACTGTTGTTTGGATGCCACCCAGCTGAGAACGTTATCCCAAAGCCCCTTTCTTGCTGTCCCCAAAGGACAGCAGCACAAATGTAGGAGGCTCAGCCTCAGGAATCTGGCGAAGTCATTCTGCCAAGGAGAAAGAATGTCTACCCCAACAGCAGTGAATGATTTCAAAGAAAGATAGCACAAAGGGGATTAGCTACAACTGAGTGAATATTCCTGCTGCCCTGGGGGATCAGCATGCCCAGCCCTTCATGCACAGCACAGGGAAAGCACAGAGCCCAGGACTGCAGGCGCCCAAGGACAGGGTCTAACCAGGGCAGCCAGGACTGCAAGTGCAGCACCAGCACAAAGGCACAAGTGGGGAGGAAAGAGCCCCTCCCTGACAAGTGCCATACACCACAAACCCATCCAAAGCCATGGCAGAGGACAGCTGTAGCTGGGCTGCTGAAGCTGGAGGGGCTGCAGGCAGACAGGCAGCCTTGGTTGGGTGTGCAGGGAGAATCCAACCAAGCCACTCCTCCCTTCCTCCCTACAGCTGCAAACCCAACAGGTCCACACAACCAAAAATCATCCCTGAAAACTAACCCTGGGATTTAAAGGTAGACTTGTAAGTGTACTGTGCTGGGGAACTGTATTTAAATGGTTATGACCAGGTTTTAATATCCCTGGTTTTACATCTTCCTTTTTTATTACTGATCTGCCCAGCAAGATGTTTCTCTAAGAGTCTCTGTGGGTGTATGCGGTAAATTCAATTACAGTTTTCTACAAGGAGACCAGACAGACTTGTTTGACATCAAGAATACTGTCTTCACTAAACCAGTTAATTTAGTTCAGCAACAGTGTATGGTTAGGAGGCGTGGATTAAAGCACAGAGAACGGAGATGAGAAAGAAATGATTCCCAGCAAAACAGCTCCCCAGTGACCTTGTTGTCCCATAAAATGAGAAGAAATAAGAAAGCCCTTGCAGTTTGGTTCTCTGCTGCCCTAGGTTGACAGGACTCCAGAATCTCACTTCCAGACAACTAGCAGCTCCAAATTTTGGGCAAACAACTTTTGTCAGCCAAAGGTAGACATGAGCAAAAAAATTCCCCTTTTCTCAGAGTTCCCATAGCCACAGGAAGGTAAAGGTGAGAGCCTTGGTTTGGCCAATTTTATCAGATACAAGTAGCCTTTATATATTCTTTTCTTATGCTGAAAAACAAAAACATCACAAAACAAAACAAAAAGCACTTCAGCACACAGTTCTGACACTTAATTCCTGTAAACTGAATTTAACACTTCCAAAAAACCCACTCAGGTGGCACCCAAAATAAAGCTCTCTTAGCCACAAATAGCTGCCTGTCTGCACGTTTCTGTCACAGTCTGGCAGAGGGCTCCTTCAGGAGCTCCCTTTTTTATGCCAGCTTAGTCTTCAGCCATCAACAGTGGTAGTGAATTATTCTGGCAGCAACATTACCCATTAAGGACTAAACTGATATTATCAGTATTAGGACTGTAACCACATCTGTTTACTACTAGCCTATATTATAGTTAAGATTTATTACCTTGAAAGATCTGGCTGTGGGAGGAGAGCTGTTAAAACAGCAAACTGAAACCCACACTCTCCATGGAAGTGCTAATGGAGATATTTCAAATATATACCCTCCAGAAGGCAAGCCTTTGTTAGGAGCATCCTTGTCAGTCTCCAGATCAGTGCATTTCAAATGTACCTCCTTTAAAAGAAAGATGCTCTCTGAAGGTATGTATGTGACTAAGTAACTAGCAGGGTGAAACTTTTGAGCCCTGGAAGGAGAAAATGATTAAAAAAATAATTTACTCCATCTGCATGGGCACACATGTAAAGCACATTTCTCCAGCAGGTAACGGATGTCTCTGCAGCCGGGGCAGTGGATAATTATTTTCAAGTGGGTTGTCACACTGCATTCAGCCTGTGTTCGCCTGACAGTGTGAAATCGGAAGGAAGCTTCATTGGCAATTCCCACCAGACATCAGAAAACCTCAAGCATGTAGAAAAGACTTTAATCTTCTTTAACCATTCCCCCATTCTCCTTGAAGAAAATATCACTTCTTTTTTGAGGCAGAAAAAGCAGACCTCAGCTTGATAAGGACTCAAAATTATTTTAACAAACAAAAAGTATTAAAATACTGCATTATGCTACAGTTCGAAGCTTTCTAACTTCACCCTAAAATAGTTAAATATACAATTAAAAATACTGTTAAATGCAGCTGTGTGCCAGTTATGGGTGTTTGCTAATCAAAGTCAATCAGACAGACCAGCAGGGCTCAAAGGGCTTTGCACCAGCACTGACAAAAGGATCCTCTTTATGAGCCTGCTCCAGAGATGCTGACCCTCTTCATCTGCCGTGGTTTCAAAGGGAACTCCGGGTATTCAGAAATCTTGAGCTAATTTGCTACATAATAAACAAGATCCATACAACAGGGAAGGTTGCTATGACTCACCTCGTTTGAAAGGAGCCTGGGATGAACTGGCCTGTTTTGAATCGGCAGCTTGGCCTTGGCTGCACTACAGAGGAGCAGCAAAGTCTTTGATAAGTTAAAGGAGCAGCAGGCACCTGGGAGCAAGCATCTGACTGTCTAATAGCAAGAAAACCTGACCAGAAATGCACTATCAGAAGCAGGGGAGAGTTTAGCACATCTGCTGTACAAGATCTGAGAGCCAGCTTTTGTGTGCAACGCAGCAAGAATAAAGAGACCAAATAAAGAGGTGCACAAAAAAAAGGATCTGTACAATGAACGCTTCCAAAGATGTCTGGAGCATATCTGCAAAGAGCAATGAAATGCCAGTGGAAGCACATCAGGCACAGCCTCTGAAAGGGCTGGCTCAGGCACAGAGGCAGCACTAGGGCTCTGCTAAGGCTGGTGGTCGTGTTGCCAGCCTCACCCACTGCTGCTCTCTCAGCAAGGTCTCAGCACGATGGCACTGTATGGATGGCCTTTAACAGCTCTAATCAATGCTCTTTAATCTGACCACGATTCTAGAATCATCTCCCTGGGGACGGGGCTGAGCGTGAAACAGGGAGTTTACTATTTTCAGAGAGGATGCAAAGAAAGAAATTATTAAATAATCAGTATCTTTAAAGGCCTTAAGTCGCTGACTAAAATGTCTGGCAAAGCAGTGCCAGGCAGAGTGTTCAAGAGGAAGCACTTTGGCCTCCTCTTTCCATCTCACGAGGCTTCATTGAACCTGTGCAGCAGTGGAGCTGACAGTGATGTTTCAGCATGGGAGCTGTAATGCCCTTCAGATATTCCTTTGTTGTTGATCTCTAACCACCTGAAAGAAAAGTTCTAACACAGAGTAAATACCTGGGTCCTGTACATTTAAGCTTGCAAATAAAGCCCACACTTTCCCTGACAGCTGTGTATGTTGCTGCCACTAATTGCTTCTTTCAGCAGTTGTGGACAGGTCCCCTTTTGTTGTGGGCTAATTTACACAAGCAAAGGCAGCTCGGACAACCCTCACTTCTTGTCTGCCTGGCTATTCCTGACCATTTATCATTATAGATTATGTGTTTTACAGCTGGCAAGGCCAAAGCCAACAGGCCACAGGATGCAGCAGTCACTTAAAATACCAGTCATCTGCTCCATTTCCACCCTCTCTCCTCTCTGTGCATAGTTAGCTTTACAACTGGCTTATAATAAGGCAAATGATTTGGTAAACAATTCTTCATTTATTTACTTGGGCAAGATTCCTTTGACTTCAGTGGGAGTTCTGCCAAGCCAGGGATCCTGGACCAGAGCCAGTGACAAAATGCCCATTCCACTGGAATGCACGATTTCCTATTTACTTGCCAAAAGTACCCTGGCTACCAGCTTCACAATAGGCTTTGTTCCTTTCACCCGGAGAACAATCCAATTAATAGCTCCTCTCCTAAAAAAGGCTAAAGAAGTTAAGCAAAGAGGTCCAGTTTGCACTGGCAGAGGTGTGGGAAAACTGATGCTTGCAGGTACCACTCCTCTGGGCTCTAGGCTTCTCTTCCAAGAACTGCCATGTGAGAACATTTTGCATTGTCATGTATGCTAAGACATGTTATCACATCTACTCTAATGCACTGTGCTGCAGACAATATCACTTGTGTTCACTCACTCTTCTGAGATAAAAAGAACTCCACTGCGGAAACCAGAAAGTTATCTGACAGTCTGACAGGAAAGAAATCCAACCAGAAAAATAAGTTGTTCTGTAATTCGCCCAACTGCTGAATTTCTTATTCTGTTTGCCCTCTAATTTACTTCAACAGCTCTACAGAACTGGGTCCTGACTAACCAAATCAAAGCCCCCAGTTAATTGAGTAAATGTCTCTGTTAATTTAAAGCTCTGGCTAGAAAATCAGAAGACAGCTAATAAACAGTTTCTGTATTTAAAGGAGTGATGATTTCAAGTCTACTGATTATAAACACACACTGTCAAATTACTCCCGTCTCCTCTCTTCAAGCCATAACCACTCCCCTTCTTATTCAATTCCTTCAGCCCATCACCACACACAAGGGGAGACAGCCTTCTCCTTTGAGATTCCCATCACTCACAATCCCTTTCTCTCGGTCTGGCAGAGATGCACCCATGGATGGTCTATTTTCCCAGCCTACGTGGGGAAGAAAAATCATTCTCTCCTTACAGCCTACCCACGGTTCCCTCTGCTCCTGCAACTGCTGTACTACAGCTTAAAAGGCATTCTGATGTACTATTTACTATTTAATGAACAATATCACAGGATGCTTTAAAAATAAAATAATTTACTGAAGGTGCGGACATACATAAATATATATATATAAAGATGTGGAAGAGTTATTATGTCATAAATTTAAATTCTAAAGATTAGAGGCTCTACTGGCATATACCTCATACTGCAGAGAACAGCTCCAAGAGCAGAGGACTGCAGTGGTGCCAGCACAAGTGTGGAAGTGTGGCAAAGCCAGAGCAAAGCCACCTACAATGCAGTAGCCAGCACTGTGTGGTGTATCCTGCTTTCCTTTTTCCTAGCAGCCACAATGTTGATAACCCACATCTGACTGGAAACTTAAAAAAGGAACAAGTTAAGTTGAAAGAAAAATAGCACATTTGCTTATTTATATTGCTTATAGTCTTAGCAATCATTATAAACATGTGCTCAAATATTCAGCTCCTATGTAATTACTCATTTGCAGCCACAGTTATTAGGTAGGTAAATTCACTCCTTTTTGAAAATGCAGGTCAAATATTTATCTCTGAGATATGTTAAATGTAACACAAGATTGCATTAAGGGTATATATTAGACTGCAACATTAACAAAATTGAAGTGTTTAGACCTTTCAGACCTTTTTTAAAGCCTTGACCTTGGAAACAAATAAGGACAGTGTTATTTTAATGTGCATTCAAATTTTAACAACACAGTCACACAGCTCTAGTGGAATTCACATTGAGTTTCCACTGTAGATTGCTCATCATTTCATTATGGTTCATTATGCTGATAACTGTCAGAAAGCATTAGAAGCAGGAGCCTTGAGTAATAGCACTGAAATGGTAATTTAAAAACAATATACTTTCTGAAGGAAATACAGCAGTGCACTAAATTCAATTAGAAGAGGGGAATGTAAAGACGAGTAAGTGATGTTTGCTGTTTGAAGTCAGGCTATTCAGTTTCTTGATAACCTAGACTGGAAGGTCTTTTTAAAGCAGGCACTGCTCTCTTGCATCTCACTACATCTGCTCTTACTATCTCCAAGCTTCTCCAGTATTAACTGTCTTAAATGCAACCGTTTTTGAAATATTTCAGGCCATGACAAAATATCAATCAACCCATGAGTCCCTCTTTGGGTGACACAACTGACTAAATTATTCAGGGTCATTTAATGAGGCAGATTTCAAGCAGGACAGTCCATGATGGTAATCTCTCTTTTGTAAAGGGTTCCCAATTAAAAATCATTAATAATTTGAATTGAAAAGACAATATAAACAATACAAAACCATCCCATTCTCACTCATAATGCGAGCATTGTTTGTTAAGAGTTAGAGAACCCAACTCATTAATGGTGGGGACACAGGAGCAACGCCCATTAATTTGGGTGGGAACTGCACCTGCCTGCACCAGGCTGAAATTCACAGGATATCTCCTTACAGAGAAGGGAATTCAGGGACAAGGGCCATGACTGAGACTGATTTGTTTTCCTGCCTCATGGATTAATGTGTGGGTAAGGCAATTTATTCTCCATTACATTGCTAACCTTAAGAAAGACCCTTCCTCTCTGCAAGTACTGAAATATAATGAAGGTCTGTAGAGTTGCCTTGACATCACTTCTGCAATGCTTCAAAGGGAAAGGCATCCATACTTTCCATGGTTTGGGCTCAGGTGTATTACAAGGTAATCATGCCATCTCCATGCCCAAGCACACAGCTGACAAGCCCACTGTGCTTCAGAGCTCAAACTCTGAATTCCCAAGTTTGGCCAAAGTGGCAGATCCAGGGTGGCTCTGCCCCTTGGTGGTGACAGACACATTGCTGATCATCCCCAGGAGCAAGTTTGAGGGGAAGGGTGCACCAGTAAACAGGTGGCTGCCAGGGTCTGTGCCTGGCCTTTGACACAGCCCACTCCACTGTCTCTAAACCCACCCTGCCACATTCTGCCCTTACTTGCACCAGCTTTACACCAGACATAACTACTCACTCTAGCAGAGCTGAAATAGAGCAGAATACTAAAACCAGAGTGTGAGTAATTTGTTTAGGAGCCTGATGCCTGGCTTACATGAGGTTAGACAGTTTTTACAGCTCAACAAGGGATGGCAATATCAGAGAGTAGTGCTATGGAAGGGTAAAACTCCAGAGCACCTCTCCTGGCCAGCACACCAGGAAGTAGCTACTGCTTTTGTTACTTATCATGGGAATTGCAAGAAAGGAAAAGGAAGGGGAATTCTCTAATTCCCTTTCATCCACTAGCACAATCAGGCTAATGGAAAGTCCTAACAGTCTTCCTCCCCCAACCTAGAAGGCAAGATAAGTGACAAGGCCAGCCAGTTTACTACTAAAGGAAATCAATAGCCAAGGGTCAAAGCTTTATAAAAACACGTCGTAAGAAGGCTGAAGTTCTTCATCATAAAAAGTATTTAGGAATAATAAAGAAGGGATCAATCCACAGTCCATTCCAGGTGTTCTTTCCAAATTATCCAATGTTACTTTTATTCACCTGGTCTAATAGTTCTCCAAGTGAACAGAAACCTGATTTTACAAGCCAGTGGAGCAGAGTCTATCTTTTTGCTAGAAGAATGGCTCTCAGATACTGTGTTTTATTTCTTCATTAGCGTGCCGTCACACTGAGCGATTACTAAATGCAGGCCTGAATGAGAATACCAGAGTTAAAGAGCATAATGAACAAAGAAGGTGCCTGATTATTATGGCTGTCAGCACAAGGGAATTGGGTTTGTCACCAGGTTTAACCAACTGGTAAGAACTGATTACAGTCTGAACCCACCTGAAAGCACCTCTGATGTTTGTGCTCCCTTCTGTCCACACATCTCATCAGGAAAGTCAGACAGGGACCTTCTGAAGGATCCCCTTCAGCAGAGGCCCTTGGAATGCTGTTCCTTGCCTCAGATCCATGGCAGAAGGGCACTCAGAGGGGGAGTGTGGCAAAGGAGGAGCCCCAGAGCCGGGCTGCACCTTGTCCCTGAGCAGCAGCAGCATCGCTCCATCCCAGCCAAGGCAGGCTCCAGCAAGGGCTGGGGAGCACAGCTGCCCCTCAGGCCAGCCAGAAACACCCCCTGCTGCATCCTCCACCTTGGATCACAGGAAAAGAAGCCCTGCAGCTACAGGAAAATTCAAGGCTATGAAACAGGTCTGTTTTCCAAGAGAAGGATCCATAGGATTGTGGTGCTGGCTTGCCTCTGCATCCTAGGCTGCTGCCACAGCCTTTGCCTTTTCTCCTTCTCTCTTTGTATTTTTGGGGTAAAAGACCAAGATCAGGAACTTCAGCTTTGTCTCACCTCTCAGGACAGGAATGGGGAAGAGTGCCTGCAGCAGGTCCAAGGCTTGACAAAAAAGAACTAAGCTTGCAGGGATACATTTTGCAATACCAGCAAACATACATATCATTTGCTAACAATTTGTCCATCTGGAAGTGTTTTGCTCTCTCCTCATACTTCACTAACTGCATATGCTTATTTAAATTCAACCAGTTGATTACTAATTTGATTTCAATTTGGTGAAGATATCATTCACAAGGACCAGGGCTTTGAAAAACTTTCATTGGTATAATGTTATTTAGGGTGTACATTCCAAACAACAGTTTTGTTGTTGCAGAAAGACATTTTTCCTATCAAACTGGTCACATTTTAGATCTAGTAGTGTAAATTAGATTATAGAAAGCATGTTCTTGCCCATAGGTTTCACAATACAGTTAGACTCCTTTCCCAGTCAGTACTTGGCAAGGGATATATGCACCACTCTGCTTCCTACTAAGCAAAAGCAGCTGCTCTTGGCTATGCCCTGGCCTCCTTAACCACCACCAGCAAAACTCACTGCTGAAAAGAAGGAAATCACTGGAGAACAGCTGGAATCAAGGAGCTGTGGGGAGGGGATGAGTGCTAACTTAGTTATGGACATACTCTGTTTCTGCCTTGTAAGGGAGAAATTAAGGTTTAAATAAATGTGAGTCATCTCTCACAAAATTAATTCTCAATATATTAAAATGTTACAAAAGAAATATCTCGGCCTTCCCTCACTCAGACACACACAGACTCTATACATAAATGCACAGCTGAACTCCAAAAATCTGGAAACACTTCCAATAGCTTTCAGGGAATGCCACACATGGATATCCCCCTGGTAAAATACAGCCCTTTCACTTATTGTTTCAAACTGCTCTGCTCCTAAGAAAGTGAAAACCAAAGAACTAGATGATCACAATTTAACACCAGGACACGCCTGGAATCCCAGGTCTTCGACTGCATGAGCCATTAACCAACACACAGGACAAGGAGCTTATCAGCAACCCTGTGACTGTGCTCAATGCATCTCTCCTTCTCCCTGATGAAGGTATTTGGATGGAATTAAAGCAAATTCCATTTGCTGCACGATGTATTTACCTACATAGAACAAAATAAACCATGCATTGGGTGGTTGTTTCAATAAAGTTTAGTTTAAGGTTTATTATTACCACACCTTTCAGATGAACACTTTGGTTCCCAAGGGTCACCAGCTATATTTCAAGCAAATTAGAAATATAATGGGATTATAAACATTACCTGTTTACCTGAGGTCATAAAATTACAAGGAAAGCTTTCACAATTTCTACAAACATCCATATTTAAAGAGATGAAAGGTGACGTGATCTACTGGCCAGGTGCTCAGACTGGAAGCCAGGCTGTGGTTTACTTCCACCCATGTTACTAAGGTGTGCAAGTCCCTCTTTTGTAACTGTGTCTCCTGATCTATTTACACTGCAAGCTCACAGGGGCCACCAGAACCATGCCACCACTGGGAATGGAGGGCTGAGAACTAAAATGTGCAAAGGGCCACGAGAGCTGCAGAGCGCTGGTGTCGGGAGCAGAACACCTCAGAGGCACAGAGCAGCAATGGGTGCTGGAGGGGCAGGGCTGCCCAGAGGCACAGAGCAGCAATGGGTGCTGGAGGGGCAGGGCTGCTCAGAGGCACAGAGCAGCAATGGGTGCTGGAGGCACAGAGCAGCAATGGGTGCTGGAGGGGCAGGGCTGCTCAGAGGCACAGAGCAGCAATGGGTGCTGGAGGGGCAGGGCTGCCCAGAGGCACAGGGCAGCAATGGGTGCTGGAGGCACAGGGCAGCAATGGGTGCTGGAGGGGCAGGGCTGCTCAGAGGCACAGGGCAGCAATGGGTGCTGGAGGCACAGAGCAGCAATGGGTGCTGGAGGCACAGAGCAGCAATGGGTGCTGGAGGGGCAGAGCAGCAATGGGTGCTGGAGGGGCAGGGTGCCCAGAGGACACTTACGGGTGCAGGGCATGGCGGCGGCGTCGCTCTCGGCGCGGAAGAAGCCGCGGTCGCAGGTGCAGGACGTGGAGCCCTCCCAGATGGAGTAGCTGTGGGGCGGGCACTTGGCACAGGACACGTCTGTCGAGAGAGCCTTGTAGTATCCGATTTTGCAAGCTGGATGGAGGAACAGGAAGGGGAGAGTGTTACTGGCCCAGGCTGTGATCATAAATTGCTAGCTTACTCATTCAAAATCAGGGCAGGAGACATTTCAAAGAGATCTAATGATGTCCCCTTAGCCCCAGGTGAAGAATTAACAATCATCACACTCTTAATGAGTAGTCCTACGTAAGGGGATACTGATTTCTAATTCCAACAAGAGCCATTTTAAAATCTGGCTTAGAGATGGCAAAAAAAAAAAAAATATACTCTTCTGTTGACATTGCCAGAAAATCAGCTGCCCCTTTGTGCTTACTGTGGAGTTGCATGTGGCTTAACCCATGTCCACCTGCACCCCACACATACAGAGCATGACAAAAGGGGTGCAATTGGTTCATTCTATGACCACTTAAGGAATGGCAGCTGACAGTCAGACACTGCCAATTTTTGAGAGGGAGTGGGACAGGAACCCAACACGCCCGGAAATGGCACATCTCCCTCCTGCCAAGCAGAATTCATTTGGCTCTTTCTCCCCAAGGGAGGAGATCAGCAATGCTCCAAGCTGGGGCACAGCAGTAACTGCACCACTGCCACCGGGGCCCACGTGCAGTTGGCAAGCTTTCGGTGACATCAGCTTCATAAAAGCAGGACTTACACAAAAGGCTACTTTTACATCACTTGGAAAAAACCCATTAGCATCATTAATAACACATTTTCATGGTGGCTAACAGGTATGTCATCCTAGAAATTTCTCCCTTGGCTAGAGAAAAAAGCCCATCATCACCGCTGGCTTTTAGCACTGAGGAGGAGAGAGAAAATTCCTAGGCATGCAAACCAGTGAAAAAGAAAGGCTGTTCCCAGTATTTACTGTGTGACTCACTCCCACATCTTGTCATTTATCACCTACACTACCTTTAGGGTTCCCCTGCTACACACAGGCTCCTGTTGGGAGGGCATAAGCCCCCACAGAGCCAGGGCTCGCTCTTGCTGTTTCAACCTTCCCTTAGTCCCCCTCACTCTTTCTCTGCTTCTCTCCCAAAGCCCTCCAGTGGGAAATGGATATTAGTAACACGTTCATAAAAGAGCAAGTTACTTCATTCTTATTAGCCCAAGTCATTAATGAAATGTCCTTAACAAGTCCTGACTTTACGATGTGCCACATGCCATCTGTGAGACCAGCCCAGTGTCACTCACTGGGGCTGTCCCAGGACCAGGGCACCTTGTGAAAGGAAACACATTGCCCAAGTGACTGAGATTTACACTTCCAGAGCTCACAGGCATCGTGGCATAAGATAAGGTTTGACTTGCAAGGTGTGCTTTGGCTTCAAACAGCCTCAGGGTTTCAATTAAAATCAGCAGCCACAGCTCTGGCAGAGGGAATCACAAGGGTTAAACCCAGCCGGCCCACTTCAGAAATTATTTTGGTCCCTGAACACAAATTCAAACCCACCACGTCTGGCCCATCAGCCAGGCACTGGCAGGATGCAAAGGCAGCACCTGGAGAACAGCTTATTCTGCCTGGGATGGGAATTGCCCAGCAAAACAAACAAACAAGGGAAATAACCCTTCTTTTATATATATATGATTTGCACTATCAGGTGAGCAAGTTGCTGTACCACTACATGTCCTGGGTTTAAAATCAGCAGCAGTCAAGTGGCAGATGCTAGTCTTAGATATTACTCCTGGTTTCCACTGCCACAGCTCAGATGAGAAATATGCCTAAGTCTGTGTATGACCAGGACAGAAACCCACAGGAAGTATCTTGCTGCTCTATATAAAGACAAGGCACTGAAAAACAGAATACAAGAGGAAACCAAGCTAACTGCTTTTATCCACAAAATTCTATTATTCATGGGTTTAAAAACTAAACATGTAAACTCTAATATTACTCTTAATATGAACATCACAAACCACAGAAATCATTAAACAGTGAGCCATCTTTAGCATATTTGGAGCATTATCTATTCAACATTCTAGCTCAAGGCTGAAAATCCTACTTGGGCTATAAGGTGCTTCTAGAAAGACAAGAAAATGTCATAGGTTAAGATTTTTGTGACCATTCCTCCATGTCTTTTCATACTCTGTGGTTTAAAAGGGAATAAATGTATTCAGTGGGTACTGCAAGGTCAACACTCTGTGATTCAAGGATTTTTTTCCCCCTCATTTCATGCACTGTATTTTGTTTTCTACTATATTAAGTCAAGGTGTTTAATATTTCAAGACCTGAAGAAAGCTCTCCAAGCACAGTGGCTGCTCCTAAAGCACACACAGCCATTTTGCTTCAAAAATCGACTACTCCTGAAGAGAGTTTTCTTCATTTTAGTGTGCTTGGAGATTCACCACATTTCATAACAGACATAAAAAGGCATTAGAGGATGTGCTGCATTAAACCAGGAGTTATGTGCCCCCAAGAGCTCCATGGTACTGCCACTTAAAAACTCAAACCTAATCCTGTAAAAGCTGTTCTTAGCATGGAGTGCTGCTGACACACCTATTACAACTATGGATGGACTGTTTTTTGAAGGGTAATGATTTAGTAGGCAAACAAGAAGCCTGTACAGAACTCATTCCCTGGAAGTCTTTATTGCTTGCTCATGACAAATCTTCATGCAGCTGCTTTTCTAGGAAGGATTTGCTGGGTGAGACCCAGCATGAATGGGGCTCTTACACAGTTTTCGAAAGATGCCTTTGTAAAAAGATTAGTTCACATGTGCAATGCAAACTTTGAGTGCAATTTCTTAGCTTTGCCTTAATTAGTTCTTTCTGCTAGGTTTCTTTTCTTTTTTAAAGGAGGAAAACCTTTTCTCACATTCAGGTCACCCACAAGTGTAATATGGTTACAATTGACTGCACCACATTCATGGGAAATTCTCAAACAAAAATATTTTCAGTTCACAGTTTTTCCTTAGAACAAATCACATTGATTTAAATGGGCATCAACTTGAAATAATCATGCTAATGTCTTTGATTTATGATATTAAAATCCATTTGATATCTATTTCTCTTAAAGCAAGACAAGATCTGGCAAACATTGCTGGTCATTATGGCATGCCTTTTTCCTTCTTTTTTCCAAATACATCAGAGTGATACCTGTCAAAACTGCAAAAATTGCTCTGAAGAATTATGGAACTTCAGTCAAATCTAGATGTAAATTTTCTCAAGCTGTTTTTCCAGCTCTCTTTTCACATTAAAACCTGATTTTCAGACTTAAAGTTTCTTCAAAAAAGAGAAAGAATACGTGTGTGGGCTGCAAAGTCTGTTTGCTTAGTCTCTCCAAATGCTGAATTTTCTACTAAAAAATTTCAGACAGCAATTTTAGAATTTAAAAACCCATCTCATAGTGGATAAGGTTTTAATCACATTCTTTTTAAACACTGCTACAACAAAATACATTTATTAAATTGGTTTTAACTATTTTTTAAATAAGCTATGTTGTTTTTGTTTTTTTTTTATTTGGGGTGGGGGAAACATTAAAGAAAATTATTCTTTTGAATTTAGAGTTGTTTAAAAAAAAAATCCCCCAGTACTTGCTCTTAAATTGTTCCTTTATCCTCATGGAAATGGCAATTATTCCTTCCGAGTTTGGAAAAGGCTTGACATACTTAATAGTTCTTAAAAAAAATTTAAAACTGTACAATGTTCACAAAGGGTTGGATAAAGAAATCATCCCAGCCTCTTTTCTGATGAGTTCCTAAAGCATTAAAAATGCAGTGTATATCTGAAAGACATCCCAGGGGCTGCAGGCAGAGGCTGTGGCAGTGCCTGGAGGCTGAGCAGGACTGGGGCAGGGATGGAGCCCCCCTGAGCCTGGCTGGGGTCTGGGCAGTGATGGGATGGGGACACCCAGGAGGGCCAGCCCCGAGCTGGGCAGGAGCCCTGGCAGCAGCCCTGGGCACCAGGGACCCAGGCCAGCAGAAACCCTGCCTGGAACCTCAGCCTCTGCTGAAGAGGAGGACTTCCTGAAATAAATACTGATTTCTGATTAGGACCTAATAAAGCAAACAGGGAGAAAAACAAGCACAGAAACGTGGTTTTGCTCAAGTAAATCTAGTTAAGTCAATAAACTGATATTAGAAGCGAATGTGACAGGGATGCTCTGAAGTGCTTATTCACAAAAGCCCAGTGGGATGCAGTCCTGCACAGTCCTGCAATCCTGCCCTGGCTGCAGGACTGGCCATGAGACAGATCCCTGTGCCAAGGGCTGGGCTCTCCACACAGGCACCACAAGGAAAGGGCCCCAAGCAGGACAGGACCACAACCAAACCACGCTCCTGCTGCATCCCCTGCCCAAAAGAACCCTCTGCACCTCCAAGAACATTTATTATCACAGGCAAGTGAGCAATGCCATACCACCTGCAGAATCAGCTCAATTGTCAGAAGTTATGAAACAAGTTCCAGTTCCCATTTCTTGAAGCAGAAAAATACGTTAGCTACGAACTCAGGAAAACTTCTAAATTCCTTGAGAAGCAGTTTTGAATCAAATCTCCCTCCACACACAACAGAAGAGGGAAAACTACCTCTAAGTCAATGATTGTAGCCAGCTTTAAAGAAATACTCCAAAATAGTGAAATGAAGGACAAGGCAAATAATTTAGTAAGATATATTTCAATGTCACATTTATACATTTCGGTGAGAAAAAAATTGGTGTTTAAAGACTTGAAAAAATACTTTGATAGCACATTTGATGTGTTTCATCACTGGTTACTTTTTCTACAGCTCTTCTCTCTGGAAATATTTTGAGCTCATGTTTTATCTGCACCCTTAGGAACAAAAAGTTACTTTTACTTTTCCCCTTGAATGTTGTTTGTACTCTTCAAGAGGATGGAATTTCTCTCTCATCGTAACAAAACTACATCTGCCACATAAGAAGGCAGCATCTTCTCAGCTTACTTTTACTGTTATTACCATTTCTGAACAGATTTTTGTGTGTTAATTATAGAACTCAATTGTTTGGATAGTCTCTTTTGATGAGCTTTCTGCCCTGCACCATGAACCCCTCTGTTATTGTACAGCTGTTTTACTTCCAAATGCTCATCAGGGTTTTCTAATTGTCAAGCTGTCCCAGCAACTAGGTCTTTTGACCTAAAAGTCAAAGAAAGGGAGTCACCCTTGTCTCCCCAACATGAATACCCCAGCAGTCCCAGTGGCCCCCCCGATACCTACGAGACAATGCCTTTCCAGATCATTGCCACTACAACCATAATTGGGTTTTGGGTGAAATGAGAAGATTTAAAACAGGATGAATTAATGAGTTTCTTGTAAAATTAAGTCGTTCTCCTGGTCCAATCTAATTACTCACTGTAATGCCCCTGAGGGATAATAAAGATCCTTAGAAGCCAAGCAGGAGGGGGAAAAAAAAAAAAAAAAAGCTTTCTCTTGAGCATTTCTTAAAAGTCAAGTTGTAGAATGTGATGTGATGTACCAAATGCTCTTTCCAAGTAACGTCAGATTCCTTTGATGTTCACACTGTAAGCTCTTTGCCTCCTGTTAATAATGACTGTACTATTGCTACACATAAAAAGGAGCTCCCCATCTTTAACTCATATCTCTGATGAGAAAACCAGTATTTCTACACACTAAGCATGTACTTTTGATGCATGAGTGACACAAGGAAACAAACACAATCCCACTGGGGAAGAGTCTAGACTGTTTGACTGCAGAGCACTTTTACTCCATGAATGGGTAAAAACTCAGGAAGTTCAAAACAGAAATAAAGGGACCTTGGAACATAAATGTAGCATGATTTGAAATCCAAACTCTGAGTATCCAAGCCACTGGACCTGTACATGCAGATACCCTGGCAGGTGAAACACTCAGACCTCCTTTGCAAAGCTGCAGGACAAACTAAGTGGAGGAGTTTTTCACACACCCAATCTGAACAACCACTAAAAAAATACAAAATTAAAAAACTTTGGTTATTTTTCCCCAGTATAGCTACAGGTCTGCTGCTAGTTCTGTGGTTTGCTGATTTAAGGGTGGGGACTGATCCCATGATGCCAGTCACAGCAGGACTCAAACATCTTTGGCTAATCTAAGAGTACCTTGCCTGATGGGCATCCATGGAGTCCTGATGATCACCTTGTTGATAGGTGGCCAGATTTTTATTTGGCTCATGGGAGACTAGAAAGTCAATTGCTTACTTCAGTTTAAGAAGAGAGGAGCTAGAAAGATCTTTGGTGTGGGAACAAACCACCATCACCATCCAAGGTCTCTTGTTGAGCCCTTAGGAGGGAAAGGGATGAGGCACTCGCTGCTAACTGCAAAGACAGCAGGGAATGGCAGTGCACTGACATCAGCCAAATCCTTCTGCACCATCAGGCACATCCCACCAGCTCCACTTCACTCAAGTTCCTCTGTACTCAGTCCTCTCCTGTAACACTTCACTTTCACAGACTCTGGTAGGCCTGGAGGGCCAGCAGCCAACACTGCCAGTGAAAGCCAAGACAAAAAGGCATTCAGTACCTCTGCCATGTCCTTGGTCACTCAGTCTCCTGCCCCACTGAGCACCAGGACCATGTTTTCCTCAGCCTTCCCTACTGTGCCTGCAGGAGCAGGTGTCCTTGGTGTCCTTCATAACCCACACCAGACAAATTGCAGCCAAGCTTTGGCTTCTCTCAGGCAATGGCTAAACTCTAGAATCCTCCTGGGTGCTTCTCTTGTGTGCCTGAGCTGTGCCAAGGGCTCTCTGCCCATCCACACCTTGGCCTTCTGCAGCATCCCCTTCAGCTTCTGCAGCTGCTGTGCATGTGCTTGCAGCAGCTTGTCCTTTCAAACCCACCTGCCCACCTGGGCTTCTTCACTGCCCTCCTGATAAAATTCATGAACAAGCCAAAATCTTCTGACCTAAATTCCAAAGCTTTTTTTGGTTTTTTTTTTTTGTTTGTTTGTTTGTTTTTTGGTGGTTTTTTTTTTTTAAATACATGAAATCTGGGAAACAAACCATGAAAAATGAAGTCTCCAGCTCAGCAAAGGGCACAGCACAACAGGACAGGACATCTGACACAGCAATCTGTTCAAGAGAGAGCTACAGGCACTAACAAAACTCCCAGGTGTATGATACAAGACCCAGAATGGCCTATTAATCCCAGCCAAGGAGGTCCTGTTCACCTGGGCATAATTTTCTTTGCACAGCCTCCAGAGCCAATTGCCAGATGTTTTTGCCATGCACTTGGGCAGTGGGCACTGCTGGCATGGCCACACTGCCAAATCCTCCCTGCAGGGACAGAGCCTGTGGGTTTGGAGTGCCACTCCTAAGCAGCATCAGTTCTCCTCTGCTTTACACAGAGAAATGCTTTGCTTGTCTTCTACAGAAATATTATAAACCAACTTGTACCTCATGCAAAAGAAATATAATTATGCTGATAACACAATCATTTCAAAAGCTGAAATCTGCTTCATCAATTTCTAAATTAATTAGAAATTCCTTTTTCTAAAGAAATTTGATAGTCAAAATCATAAACCAAACACTCAAATACATATACAATTCATATATTAAGTTTAATAGGTACATACATAGTAAAGAAAAAAAAAGAAAAATTAGCTTTTATTCTTAAAAATTAAGAACTATTCTGAATTTTGCTACACAGCTGATAGATCACAACTGCTAAAAAAAACCCCTCATCTTAAAAATATATGAATTTGAAAATCTCACATTTCTATGTATTATTAATAATAATAGCTTATCTATGCAACCCTCCTCTCTGCTACAGCTGTGGTAGCTGGGGGGGAATAGGTGGGGATAAACCTGACATTTTTTCCACATCATGCTCACTCCTGGTCTTTGACAGCACCCTGCTCTCACGTTAGCTCTGTCAACCCTGCCAGCACACAAAGCTTCCAGCCAGAGGGGGGAACAGCTGGAAAATCTCACCAAGGAAAATCAACCCCTGGACAGAACACTTGCTGCACTGAGGTTCTGTCTGAAATTAAAATAAAAAGCTAAAAATTCAAGGAGTAGGTGAAAAAATTTGTGACTGAAAATAACCACCAAAAAAAAAAAAAAAAAAAAAATCCTTTCTCAGTGAGAAGTCAGCATTTTCCACGAGGAGTGAAAATCCCAACCTGCTCTGCTCTCTACAGGAAGATATTTGCTGGGACTGGCAGTGGCCAGCAGCAGGAAGCATGGGGACACTGTGCCTGCCAGTGCACAGGGACATGTCCCTTCTTCCAGGCACAGAGCACTAAAAGCACACACAGCTTCACATTTAAGTGCTTTACAAAGAGCAGTGTGCTGCTGAACTGGGACTTGGCAGGTCACTGTATGCATTTTTGCTTTTAAAAGTGTTTAAGCAATAAAGAGATGCCCTGGTATGATAAAGCTCCCTGTGCTCAGAGCTGGAGCAGCCGTGTCCATTTGGAGAGCAGCACTGCCAGCACACCCACCCAGTGCTGTGGGCATCCTTAAAACACTGCTGCCTGAGCCAAGTGTCAGATGTGCTGCTCTTCAGAGTGCTCAGGCTGGCACTACCCTCTATCACAGACTTCATCTAACTCTGAAAGTTTAATCACCTTTATACAAGCTGTGAGATTTAAGGGATGAGTCAACTAATCAGTTTCAAATAATTACTCAATTAGAAAAACAAGTTGATGGATTCCCTTGAACAGAGGCAGCACAAGGAGAATCACAAAACTGACAGATTTTCAAGCAAACCTAAGATAATAAGGTGGGGGGGTTATATATAAAAAGAGGAAATCGTGATTTTTGTTCTTTAGCAACTACATTTTACAGGGGGAAAAAAAAAATCCCTACAGAAGTTTTATGATATACTCCAGTGAAAGCTGATTAATTGGCCTGAATCTCCACATTAACAAGCCCTAATCCTCTTGTCAGGAGACCTGCTTACAAGCTTCTCTCCCCAGTGGTGTAAAAGCACTGATGAGAACAGAGATCTGTATCTCAAAAGCACTGTCCAGCCAGCCTGGGATTATCTCTCATCTCCTAAATCTTAACAGCTCTGTAGAAAGGCAATTAAACCTCCACAGTTAGATAAGCCTGTGATAGAGCACAGTATCAGCTTGAGCACTTTAAGAAAGAAAGGCCCTACACAGAGTTCTGACATTACTGTTTAAAATGTCTATTTGCTCCTAACACAATCATCAGCTCAGGGTCCTGGAATTTGCAAAGATTGTACTTGTAATGTATTATAGAACATCTAACATGTTATTCCCAGTTATTTTAAAAGTGCTTGTATTTTATCCAGGCTAACGAGACAATGCAAGTTGGCTGAAATAATTATTACATTAATACCCCTTAACAAATTGTCTATTGTTAAGAATTTGAGGATTGCACTTAAATCCCTTAATGCAGTCTCTTTTGTGCAAGTGGAATTTCACTCCACAACAGAACCCACCACAGCTGTAATGTTTTCTGCTACTGTTTGAACTTGTATCATGAGTGTGATGGAGCCATGTCATGCCAGCAAACTAAAAACTACAGAGTTTTCCTGGACCTTATTTTTTCTTGCTTTAACTGTGAGTAGTCTGGAACACAATTTAATCTCCTATCTCCACAGCTACAGCAAGATGTCTTAATATGGTTTAATCATCATATCCTCTCTAGATGGCTGTACAACATTATATATAAACAACAGGAAAAAAAAAAGCTATTTTGGTCTCTCCAGAGAATTGCTTGACACAAAGGTTTTGGAAGATGCCTAAATATAGGCAGTTCTGGTGAGATCCGGGTCTATTCAAGATAACAACTCTGCACTATTTTTGACTGTTTAACAAAGATGCTGGGAACACAGTGACTTCAAAACACCACTGCTTTGGCTCTCCCCAGCACTAAAGAAAATAGAAAATAGACGAGGTGATCACAGAGTCATTTAGTTAGGGAAAAAACGAGTCCAACTGCTAACTCTGCACTGCCAAGTCCACCACCAAACCATGTCCCTAGATGCCACATCTACACATCTTTTAAATACCTTTGCTACTGAGAGACTCCCATCAACCCCACTGTAAAAAACTATCAAACCTCTACTAAGTAGTACATCAATCAAAATAGTGGCATGCAAATCATGATCCATTAAGTACTTCACACTTGATTACCCACGACACTTTAGAGAGGGTCATACATTGATGAGTTGCTTCTCTCTTCTTTGCCCTTTGCTATTTGGAGCACATGAGCACTTTTAGTTCATTACCAATGCAAAATTTAACACAAAGCTCGACTTCAGCAAGAGGAAAACAGCAGCTCAGTTGTCGTCCTTTTCTCCCTAAATCTGCTCGAGCTGCATGTTTCTCTATCCTACACAGATCCCACCTTTTCAGAAGTGTTGGACTTGAGGCACATGCAGGTGCACTCTTGTTTAAACGTGGCACTCACTACCAAAGAGGCTCTGAGAGAGGAGGACTCAAACCACCCAGGATTTCCCTAGATGCCTTTTTTTCACCCCAACTCTCTCCTAGATGTGAAAATCAAGCTGAACTTTCAAAGAACGGGTAAGGTTGGAAGGACCACTGGAGGTTCTCTACTCCAGCCTCTCTGCTCCAGCAGGGTTCTGCAGAGCACATTACCCAGGACTGTGTCCCAACCACTTTGAGTATCTCCAGGGAAGGAGATCTGCCCCTCACTGGGCTAACCTACAAACCCCCAACCATGCCAGGAGCCATCTGGAAGCTGTTTATCCACACTTATTCCCCCTTACAGCCTGAAGCTTCACAATGAGGTGCAATCTCACAGCTACATGGGAGACCAAGACAGGTGTAATTCCTGGTTCTGCCACAGAGGCTGAGCACAGCTTGCCTGACCTGCCTCTGGCATTCATGGGCACAACTGTGGGTGTCACTGTCTTAGAGAGGAAAGAACATTTATTTTCCTCCCAGCTGGTCTGGCCTCACTTTCTGCTCACTAACTTCCAGCTCACCTCTCTACAGATCATGGGAGATTCCTGTGTTATGGATAATCCTCTCACAGGAGTTAGAGGCATGAAAGAAGCAGGGAGCAGAAGACAAAGCAGGGCTGTTCCTTTGGGCCCCCTAAGCTGAAAAGTGTAACTACACAGAGTGTATGCTTCAATATCCCTGCCTCAGTTTATCCACTTAGGAAGCTGCAATAAGATTCACAATAGATACACCTAAAAGCTGTTGTGAGGTTTAATTAAGCAATAGAGCACTTGGAGATCTTCAGATAACAAGATGCCCATAAAACAAGAGGAGGTGATTATTTCTGATGAAACAAATCATGGCAATAACCTTGCTCAGCAGGGAATACCCAGAGCTGTCTCAACTCTCCTTTTACAGCCGTGATGGAGGAAGCTTGTAGAGATTGTTTACCTGCCCTTTTGCATCTCAGGCTTTGGCAGGACACTCAAGAGGATGCAGCAAAATGCCAGCATGGGCTGCAGTCTCACAGATGTGAAATACAGCCCCTATTTAAAAATCAAAGAGCTGGGAATCTTCTCCTGTCAACAAGCCTTCCCATAGAAAAGAATAATTTAGCAAGAATAGCTGAAATCTCCCACCTTAGGGTGATCTGGTGGCTGAGAGGAGAAACGCGTTTTGGCAGTTCCCACATTCTTTTGTCAAACTTCTGTTGTCTGGGAAAGAGCAGAGTGCCAGAAGCCCTTGCAGGTGAATACCTTGGCTGTTTCATGCTCATTTGATTCAGAGCAATAGCGTGTTTATCTAGATGTTTGGAAAGTTATTAATGAGATCAGCAAATCCTTTCCATGTATAAATTGTAAATCACCTTCAGCAATGCCATGCAAGTTATCAAGTCAAGTGAGAACATGCCTATTTATCTGTGATAGTCTTTTATCACCAATAAATAAAAGCAAGACAGGGAATTACCTCAGGAGAAAATAGCTCTGAAGCAGAGTCTGCTAGGTCACCAACAGAAACACCAGCACAGCAGAGCCCCTGTCAAGCTGTGCATCAGGACACTCTGAGGGATGTGCCAGGAGTGGCACTGCACCAATGCAGAAGGAGGAGAGCAGCTCTCACTGCTGACCCCATTCAGGGGCATTCAGAATGCTTTGCACCACTGGTTCATCAGCACTTGCTCTGCAGAGAGCAGATGTCTCCCCCAAGCCTGCATTCAGTGCCTCCTTTTATCCTCACACATCCCTGCAGAGTGAGGGAAAGGCACTTGATGTACACAGGCTGGTTTGAGGACCTGCTGTCACAGCCCCAGCAAGCAAGAGGTCCAGAAAAAGAACAGCCTAAGAGAGACCAGTTTTATGAGTGGCTGCTGGGGGTTCTGGACAAGAAGAAGTACAGTTTAAGCTGGACTCAGCTTTTAAATCCTCTGCTATCCTGAATTCATAAGATGCATATCTTTAAATCAGAGCTCTGCCCATCCATCCTCCAGGTCCAGGCAACCCAGAGATTTACAACACAGCTGCTCCTCCAGGAGTACAGGATTTGGCCCAGATGTGCAATGGGCATATCACCTAGTAAAAGTTTAAAGTAGGGGTTTTTACAGAGGCAGACATTTAATGAATGCTTTAAGAACTCTTCAAGGGTCCTGCAGAAAGTCTCCCTTTTTTATGAGAAGGTAAATTAAATTAAGTCCTGGGGAAAAGAAGCCCATGTCAGGCATGACCACAAATAGCTGTGATAGGTCTCTTCTCTCCCAGGTTAGTATCTGCCAGCCAGCTCCAGGGAGGCTCTCAGCAGACACACCAGGAATGATGAATTACAAGGGATGGCAGGGCCCTCTGACTTGCTCCAGGGGAAGCACCCAGAGCAAATCCACCTGTACCAGAGCAGAGGCTGCATGGTGGAGGTGCCTGCTGCTCCTGTGGGAGATGGAGCTCAGGCTCTGGGCACTGCAGGAGGCACAGACCATGGCATGGTAACACAGGTCCAGGACCAGCTCCAGCATGAGGAATCAGCCCACAGCTGAGCCAACTGCTAAAGCAAGTGGAGACTTCTCAGGTGAGAGGGTTAATGTCAGCCAGTGCTGCTGGGGGCTTCTCCTCCCTCTCTCCACACAGATCCCAGGATGAGCCACTCCCAGCAGAGCTGTGTCACACTGCCCAAGCCTCCTGCAGCCCTGGTCACCCGAGCAGGCACCCAGAGGGCACAGACTGTCCCCAGGCTGGGGCACAGGTCAGGACACAGCCCAGCCCACAGAGCCTTCACTCCAGCTGCAGTGACGCACAAGAAGGAAATCTTCCTTCAAATTCCTGCTGGATGTTGTACAGCTAATTAGGAGAAAGTGACAAAACAAACACAGTTTTGCTTCTTAATCTGGAAAAGCATCTGTCTCCAACAAAACTACTGGCAAATAAACTCAATGAAAACATTCCATTTTGGCTCAGAGGTCCCCATGGTTGACACAATAGAGCTATTTATTCAAATATCTACACGATACGTAAATTAGTGCAAGATAATAAAGAAATTAATTGTGGTGAACATGGAGCTATTTAAAAATGGCCAAAAGCATCACTGACTTCAGTCCAGGCCACAAAAATTCACTCCAGCAAAGAAATCTGGTGGCAGGGCTGGAGCTGGCGTGTGACTCACATCCGCCCTGATCACCTCGTGCTCTTCCTGAAATGATAAGCTATCAGCTCAGAGTTCTTATGAACACTACCTTATCTACTTTATCTCACTAAACCATATCAAGACTTAATTTTGCCTCAACAATTAAAAAAACGCTATCACCAACATCCCAATTGTATCAAAGATAGCTTAGGAGAGCAAGGTTTGAAAATGCTGTCCACAGGGTGATCCTAGAGAAGCTAAAGAAATTTGCTTGGGTGTGCAAGACAATCTGTTTTCAGCATATATTTCTCACTTTTCAAGAGATCCCAAAGTCACACAGAGTTACCTCCACTCCCACCTTCAGCCAAGACAGAAGACCTGAGGCAGAAATGGACTTTTTCTTCCCCTTTTTCTCTCTGCCTCTGTCAACTACCAGTAGGGTCTTCCCAAAATAGAAAAAATTACCTTGCAAAACTTCATTGTCTTCCTGCTATTCCTCTCACTGCTGAGTTCCATACAATGAGGCACCTTACAACTACAGATGGATAATCCTCTAGAGCAGCCCCAGCATCCACCTATGGCCACCAGAGCATTTTCCTCTGTGCCCATCCCACAGAAGGGTTACTTGTCTTTAAGCACCAAAACTGAGCTCCCAGAGGATTTTTTAGATTGCTCCAGCAAGGAGTCCTTCAGGGACCACCATCTGCTTGAATTTGCAAGCACTTCGTCACTCATTTACCAAAATTTTTATTAGACTATTAAAAAAAAAAAAAAATAGGAGAGCCTGTACTTTCAAAAACTAACACAGTTCAGCATACTAGTTTTCCATGTTCCTCACTTGTAATTACTAAGTGCTTTCTCTTGCCTGCATTCATTAAGAAATATAAATTTAAATAAACAAACCCCAGATTTTCTAGCAGAACCAAACCATTAAATTTGTACATAATCAAAACTTGAGGCAGCTAAGCAGAACAGGAGGAAATGTGCTGGCTGCAATTATTTAGTTATGGTGTGTCTGATGTGCCAAGTTTATTTTCTAGACATATTTTTCCTATGTGAAGGTGCAGCCAAACAGCAGCCACTAATGGATCAGTAAATCTGCAGTGTGCCAGGCAGAGCCCCAAATACATGAGATCAGCATTCAGCTGGGGGAAGAGAGGAGATGGGACTTTTGGCTATATTTTGTTCTTATGCATTTGCTTGTGTTTTGTGAATGTGACAGAGCTATTTTTGCGGTTGTACCCAACTCATCATGGGAGATAAGCAATCTTTTATAAGACCCATATGAATCACTTTTGCCAACATTAAGTGGATTTTGGTATTGCAAACACTTAGTGGCTTTATTCAGGCATGCACCAAAGGAGCCAAGGCCAAAGACAGAGCAGCTGCTCTGGTGTATTGAAAGGTTTCCCAGAAATGCTGTCAAGGAGCAGCCTCAGCACCCAGACACCTCAGTGTTACCTGAGCACTCAGAGCTGCTGCTGACTCACACCCCAATTGCACTGGAAATTCTGCAGCTGGGGAGCACAGGGCAGCCCCAGAGCTCCTCCTGTGACACACACAGAGCCCATGACAAAGAGCATTTGCGACTCACACATTCAAGGTCAGAGTTTCCAAGTTTCAAGAATTTTCCATAAGTGCAAAGTCTAAAGCACGGATACCAACAGATTGATTTTTTTAGCGTCTACCTGAAGAAAGCAAAGATGAAGGCTATGATTAGTTCAGCTTCTTGAGGGGGACTTCCCTGTCAGTGTGTGTTAGTGACTCGTTAAACAAAACGTTTTGCAGTAAATCACATGGAAACGTGAACTCAGCAAATGCCAAAGGCAATGGCAGGCAGGATATGAATGACAATCAGAAAGGTGTGTCCGGATGCTTGAGGTATGAGCCATGACAAAGTGCTTGTGAAATTCCACCTGCCGGAATGGAATCGGGACAAGAGGTTGTGGCCTTCAGGGGAAAAAAAAAAATAAAATTAAAAAAAAAAAAAAAAAAAAAAAAAAAAAAAAAAAAAAAAAAAAAGAAAAAAAAAAAATTAAAAAGAAAATAAAGCGCTTGATGTGCTAATTAGAAAGTAAACTCTGTGTCTGACCAGACATCCAAAGATTCCAGCCTCAGCAGGGAATAAAACCAGAGATTGTGGGAATTAGCTTGAACCAGACCTCACTAAATGGTCACGGCAAGGTTGGAGGAAGACAGTGCAAGCCAAGTTACTGCAAGCACCTCTTTAGTCAGAGGGAAGACTGAATTTTTTTCACATAATCATTCATTTGTACTCATGGGCTTCTAAAATAGATTTAGCAGACCTCTGTTCATCTTCTTTGAGCTGCTTTTGACTTATTAGAAAATACACGGAGCTGATAACAATCCTTGCAAATTTCAAGAATGAAAAGCAGACAGACACATACCTTAGCTGATTAAATGTTGAACATTAACAACATCCATTACCATCACCAGCAGCTAGAGATAACTAACAAAGAGGAACATGAAATCACATTACTGCATTCAGCAAACCTTCAGAAAATGCTACTTTTCACAGTCAAAAATAGCATACCTTACCAGCCCAGATTTCATCAGCCTATTCTGTCAGCAGTAAAAGCTGTTTTCTAGGCCATGGCATTTTCTATTAATGCAATCTGATTTGCCATTGCATTCTGAGAAAGCTCAGGTGAATGTGTGACACTGAGAGAGGATGGTCAGTAATCCAGAAATGAAAGCCTGAAACACCTCATGTAGGGCAAGGTCAAAGAACAGCTGCTCATGGAAAACCCCACACAGAGAGACTTGCATGCCACATTCTAACTGCTATTCCCAGGAGCTTTGTACTAAGGGTATTTTAAATAAACAGCAACATACATCTCAACAAATGATTTTAAAAATGTGAAGATAATGACTTCTCATATGGCTTTACTACTGCTTGCACTTACAAATATGTCACCAGGGTAGTTTTATCTCCCACATTAGTTGATATTTAAGAACTTCTGATTATTACTCACACTGTTCTGAGTGTTATATCTGTTCCTAGCAACTGAGAGAGGAAAACAAGCCAAAATAAACCACAATGGTATTTTTGAAGCTACAATGTAATAGCCACCTGGGATAAAATCCTGCCTGTGTGTTTCTAAGAACTGTGGTACTATAAGGAAGGAGTGATGAAAGAGCTGGTGCAAGTTTTTGAAAAAGACAACTACCTCTCATAAGTTACAAGCAAACTAAACAAAAATTAACAAGCTTCATAAAGCAATTAAAATCCAAAGTGTAAAGTAGATGTAATGACTCAACAGCCTGATCACTGCTCTCATAAAACCACCCTCATAATGCATGGCCTGAGTCTCCTCATCTTGCTTAATTTTATCACCATAAAATTCAGCAGCAAATTGAAATTCTCATCATCTATCAGTGGGGTTTCACTGATAGAAAAGTTGTAAGGGAGGAGAAGCAGAGCCAAGGGCTATGCACTGAGAAGCCTCACAGGAAAGCAGATCTGTGCACCACAGGATGTCTGAGCTTGGCTCCATCAGGTGTGCCTGCAGGAGCCAGGGGCCAGCTATCAGCACTGCACTCTGTGCTGCTTTATCAACCCCACCCTCCAAAGACAATTAAGGACAATTAAGTGGGCACTGTCACTCATATCCTAGAGGTAAAGCACATCCCTCCTGGCAGTAAAAAAAAAGCCTGGAATGATTCTCCAGTGGGTTTTAAAAATAAAATTAAACTAACCAAACAACCCCCACCCCAAACTGCAGAAGGGAATAAAGACCATGTAAACCCCTAATTTCTGCATTTTAAAGCTGTCTCATTACTGGGTGGACAACCCTCCTCTTTCCATCCTGCCCTCTGCACTGCCAATAAAATACTGCTTACAACTTGATGTGATTCAGCCTTAAGAGAACATTTTCATTCTAGACTTGTACCCAGCTAAAAAGTTTCAATGATGTTGTAAGACTCAATACAATAAAACAAGTGTCCTTGGTCTCCCAGATAACCAGGCTTTTTTAGTGTTTAAAATAACCAATACACATTCCGTGCATATTTAAACACATCTCTGTATTACTTCTTTATAAAGACAACTTTGGTTCTCACAAAAGAGGCTGTTCATGGTCTTAGGTAATGCAGAGTATATTAATTGGGCAATACCTCACTTATTTTGGAATGCTAATTTGGACAGAGCCCAGCTCTCACTGCACCCACTGTCACTTGCTGACTCTTAGAGGGGTGGCAGTGAATCAGGAACACAACAGCACATTTGTGAGGCGAATCTCAAACGTGCTTGGGTGTCTCAGCATGGCTTGAGCAGTGCCCCTGAACCACCAAAGCTGATGGGTTGAGATTTAACCACCTAGTTTTAGGTGGTGATGTCATCAGCAGTTTGGGATCAGCTTTTAACTTCAGATGGAGTAACAGAGTTCGAAAATTAACTAGATAACCCCTGCCAGTATCCACCACCAACCTCTGCCAGGAATGAAGCAGCTTTACTCTGTGCAGCTCATATCAAAGTTAGCCCTCAAATTCATGATATTAAAGAGTCTATGGTACAAAGTCATTTGGGACACTGCCTGCCTGCATAAAATACGAGCAGCATGTTTAAACAAATGGAACGGCCCATGAAGCACAAACCTCCCAGCCCGGGCTGGAGCAGAGGAGCTGAAAGCAGCTGGGATTTGCATGGATGGCACTGCAGCCCTGCCTCTGGCTCCCTGAAGCCACTCCTGAGGCTGTGCCTGAGAGGAGCCTGCAGGGAGGCTGGGCAGGGAGAGCCAGCCTGGCCCAGGCACCACCCTGCAGCACAAGCAGCTGGAGGCTGAAGCGGTGCCCTCTGAAGCTGGGGATTGCTCAAGGAGCCCCAGGAGCTCGGGGATGGAATGGGGCAGCCTGGGGCTGCTGCTGGCTGGGGCTGGCTGCTGGGGGCCACAGAGCCTGCCAGCCCCTGTGCTGGCCCTGGCACTGCAGGGCTGGCCCAGCAAGGTGAGAGCAGCCCCGTGGGAAAGCCACGGCTCTACAGCACCTCCAGATCTGCTCTTTAGCAAAGCCTGGGCCATAGCCCCACTTCCCTTCCCTTCCCATCAGTATCACCTGCACCAGGACTAGGGTCAGCCAAACCCTTGCTATCCTTGGCAGTTCAGGAACATCAATTTACCAGAGTTACTAGAGTTACTCTGTGCTAGTAAAGCCACCAGCCACACACTGAGACTTGCAATGCCAACTCCCATTATGCTTCCTTGAGGCACCCTTACATTGCCTTTCCTCCTTCTCAAAATGAAACTCGGTTAAATCAACACAAAATTACACACAGAGAAACAGAAAGACCCTTCTTTCCTTTAAAGACTTTCCCTGACAACAGACAAGTATTTTTGGTGACTGGTGCTTTTTATGAGTTGGGCAATCTCATACAATTCTACAAAAGACCCCATTTAGGTTTTGATTATTTATGTGCTTCTTTCTTACACAAAAACAGGCAGGAGCTCCCACAGCACCATCCTGCAGCTCAGGTGAGGACTCTGGGCACTGCCACCTCTGCTCAGCTGACACATCCTTTCTCCCTGCTTGGGAAACATCACTGTTGACCCCAGCCCTTATTTCCTGCTACTCCCTCCCTGTTGCAATGGCATTCCCAGCAAGAGCTTTAAATAACAGCCTGGGGTACAAGAAGAGTGACTAACTCTTTACATTTCCAGTCATACATGGTGATCTCCCAACAGCAACAGCACTGACAAGCCCTTCCTGCAATACTCTACTTAGCAGACTTTTTTTTTTTTCCTATGGAAAGATGCTCGTAATCATATCTTAGAGCAATTAGAAACACAAATTGTTTTTCCCTTTCTCCTCCCAGGCACTGGCTGGCTGTGCCCTGAAGTAGAGCCAGCCCAGCCAGGACAGGTAGGGCCAGTGCTGCAGGGAGCAGGAAGGGCTGAGGCCCCAGGGGATGAGACCTCAGCTCAGCCTGTGGGACTCAGCAGGATTGCTCTGCAAATGAGGGCTCAGCCAGAAACCTGGGTCAGGACCAGATGAAACCAAGCAGATGAGCAACAAAGGAGGACTTTTAAATGGGGAAGAGCATCCCAGTGGCCAGGGCAGGTGACAACCCATGATGAGAAGATGCTGACCTCATTAGGGCTCAGTGTTTTTCAGACAAGGTTTACTGAACAGGTACTGGGGAGCAAAGCACCCATCTCACATGAGAAAGTGACCTCCTAATAAAAAGCAAACGGGGCACATTAAACTTGTCATATTTTATTGCCTTAGTATTGCACTCACCCATGAGAACATTGCAATTGTCTTTATGACTAAGAAACTTCAAAATGTTTATACTAAAATCAGCATGATCCCTCAGCTAAAAAATGCACTTTCAATTTTATTAAAAACTAGAAACCCAGTGATTTGCTCACATTCACATAATTCAAAGGAACAGTCCTTCTCTGGCGCTTCCCTAAGCTCAGGAGTTTATACTAGCAAACAAAATGAGTGCTGTAGGTTGAAGCTACTCTTTGATCTGCTAAATAAATCCATAGTAAATTCAGGTTCAATTACAGTATTCAAATTTATGACATCCATAGTGCTTTATGAAGTTAGTGACAAATGCCAGTTTCATACAGAAAACATGTATTAACCTGCACAAGCCACAAAAAAAAGGAAAATCAATTGGCTCTTACAGATGTATCAAAATGTATTTTGACAGTTTTATACAGTCTTTTACATGCATTTGTCGATACATTTGATTGCAGCTGTAGATACTGTGAACAACTCACTGTTACAAAGAAATTTTTAGTTTGATACACTGAAAAGTAAAATTTGTTTTACTGATACACCTACATGCATATTCACCAATGCAGTCATTGTTACTGCCAAAATTTCATTTGCATGCAAAATACTTCTGGTGCAAATTACCAATAACATAAGGGAGCCCATGAAATGTTAAAGACTTCAAAGGATGAGAGAAAACCTATTTGCATTTTGGGCCTGATCCAAAGCACATTAAAGTCAAGAGGAATCTTTCCATTGGCCGCAACAGATGTTCTGACTTGAGGAAGTTTTGATGCAAGTCATTGACATAACAGCAGAGCAGCAAGACCACAAAATCTACTTTCTAAAAGAAACCGAAAGTTAACTTTGTTAAATACTGGTTTACTACATGGCAGTTTTGTCTCAGTTTCTCCCAGGACAATCTCTGCTGCCTCTCCTGCTGTCCACAGCACATCTTTCTATTTGATAGACCACATTCATTCAGTGTCTACATCTACACTTGCTCTCTCTTGTTCATGGCTTTTAGTTTCTTTCTCGCTCTGCAGATACCTAAACTCATAACAGTGTTGTTTAATTCCACAAAAGTGACTTAGGAGGCAAATACCTAGGCAGGACAATACAAAAAACTGTCAAAACATGTTTTGATAGATCACTACCTTTCAGTCCTTGAAAAGCAGTTTTCGGGTCTCACAAAAGATGTAAACTGCTAGCTGCTCTCATCTGTTTGAGAATAATCAGCCTAATCAATGTTACTTCAGCAATCTCTGTTCTATTCCATCAGTGTTTTAGGTGCAACTTTTCATATGGCATGAATGTCGTAATGGCTCCTACTCCAGGGCAGAAAACAACCTGTTCACAGAAAGGACAGGAAGCACAGCATGCTAAATGAAAACAAGTGACTGGACTTGCAACAGTGCAGGGACCAGGTAGATAAATAATAGCATGTTTATGTAAATAAACTTGAATAATTTATTCCTTTTAGGAAGGAACATTTTTTCTAGCCTGACCCAAAAAAGGAATGAGCTAGTAAAAAGAGTATTTCTCTAGCACAAACATTATTAGCAAATGCCATATCTATTCTATGTGTGTCACCAGTAAGCAGAAACAAACCCTTGCCAAAAAAAAAAAAAAAAAAAAAAAAAAAGTACTAGGGCATAATGCACATTTTTCTTCCTTCCTCATATTTCACTATAAAAGGTTTTATTTCTTGGTTCCCGCAGCTCAGGTAATGATACCGTAATTCAAAGTTGGTGCAAGGCTCACTATAGCTCTGACCTCATAAACAATTTTAATATCCCTTCTCCACATCCTCACAGATATAGGACTGCACCTGAGCAGACAATATCTCCTCAGGAGTTACTTGTTTATTCACCTTGTAAGTGAGCACACGTGCTGCACATTAAAACCAACCTGGATGCAAAGAGAAGGCTTCCCTTGGCATAAAGGGACCATCTTCCAACAAGCTCAGATACATCTGCCAAGTGCAAAATTAGCCAAAATACAGCAGAGACCCACAAAGCAAGGAGTGCAGCACCCCTTCTGCTGCACACATTGACTCTGGGCTGTTCTGAGTGTCCAGGACAGCTCCAGAGCAAGGAGAGCAGTGCTGCTGCAAAGGGGAAGGACCCAGGCAGGAGCAGCATTTCTGCTCATCTTTCCAGCTGAGCCAGCAGCAGGCAGAGCTCCTCATGGCTGCTCCACAGCACCCCTGACACTCTCTGTTATTACCATGGCTCAGATGCTCAGAGGGGATACTAAGGCCAGTAAAATGAAGCTGTGAATCTCATGTGTAGGGCCATGATTCACTGGCAAAGCCAGGGCCTGTCCAGCATCCCTCTGGCTCCATGAAGGACTGGAACAAACAGGGTCGTCCAAGACACCTAAAGAAGGCTCTGTTTAGCTGCAAGTAGAGCTGGTTAAGCTGGAAAGCTGAATAGCACAGCAAGAGCTCTAGCAGCCAAGAGACCTCTTCAGACTGAAAAAGTTTCTCTTGAGGGAAAGAAGTCAGAAGACAGTATGATCAAGTCTTTCTCTCTAGGTCAGACTCAAGAGCTGCTTTCCACCTGTAAGACAATGGTGATCCCATAACAACTGTACAAGAGCACTTACCACAAGAGACACGGATAGAGATGATCCCAGTCAGCCTATTCCCATCCCCACAAAGGATAACCTGCAGTTAAACCATGATACTGGATGTCTAACTTATTCTGAAAACCCTCTGATACTGAGATGCCCCCACAGTTGTGGACAATCTGCACTGGCACTATAGATCTCAGTAATTATGAGGTTTTTTTCCTCCTTTGGGTCTAGCCTAATCTTTTATTTTTGCAATTTAAGCCCATTTTTTCTTACCCTGTTTATCAGCTCCATCTTCACAGCCAAATTCCGTGCACCTCTGGTTAAAGAAGAAAGGTGAGAGACATTTCAAGATACCTTCAATTTTAAGCAATTCCAACCTTTGAACTACTAAAGTGAGCTGGACAGTAAGCCCTAACATAGGCAGAAGGGATGCCTTAGTCTCTTAAGCCTGCTTAAGGGCTACAAATCCATCAATCAAGCTCTGGACTACTTAGAAAGCCAATGCACAGTGCTTCAATTACTTCCTTCTGGAGAAAGGCCAAAATAAGCTTGTTGATGTGAATAGGTAAAACAGAATCTACTACTTTCTGAAAAATCTCTTTGAGAAACAAATTGAGAAGAGCTCTCAAAAATTTTTTCCCCTTACCTTACCAGGAGGACTTATTTGTTATTGAAAGTCTGCCTGCAAGACTCATGATGCTGAATTCAGGGCAATAAACAATTTATTTTGAGAAATCACAGATAGACTGAATGAAGATACAGGAATTAGAACCTAATACAGGAAGAAGACACAGGTCAAATCAGCACTGATTGACAGTATCTCTATAAAGCATCAGTAATGATTAATAAACTTGAATTTATGCCACACTTCTGGCTCTTCAGAAGGCTTTTACATAAAAAAACAGCAAGAAAAAAATACCTGGCAGAGGAAAAGGGCTATTTTCCAAAAATAGTAATGAGGTCTAATTTTCTATTTCATTGGCACAACTCATCCACAGCCTCACTATCTGGCTGACAACTTCCCTGGACAAAATCAATCACAGCAGTGGCACCAAGCAGGGCCAAGTCTCCAGACTGTGGAAATACTCCCAGGATACATCAGGAGCCTTTTTCCAATCCCTGCCAACACTCTGGCAGGGGAGAGGAGAGGCTTTCATCCTTTTAATCATAAAGAGTTGTTGGTAAATTGTCAGAGCATCACACCTCCATATATACTTCAGTTTTTTTTTTTTTTTTTTTATAATGGGCAAATTCTGCTCTCTCCTATACTCTGGCAACCCCTACTAACTCTGAGTGACATAGATACAGTGTTTGACCTAATTGCATCTTAAAGCCCAACTAAGGTTCTTGCACTCTAAGCCAAGACAGAAACTTTTTTTTCCCTACCCACAAGTCCCTGTGACACAATAGTTCTGACACATTGCAAATTTCTGAAGAATTATTCCTTCCAAACAAGTATCTTCCTTGTTATTTAGCCAGGCTGAAGGGCAGTTCACTGTCATTTATGGCACAAGCACAGAGAGGAGTGAATAGCAATTACTCAGCATTTGTTAAAGAGAAGGCCTCACCTTTAATAATTGCACAGTCACATTTCTTTCCACAGGGTCAACCAGAACTCCGGAAAGGAGACTTGCTGATTGACACAAATACGTTTGTATTTCAAAGGGCAAACTACAAAGTCAAATAAAAGGCAGTGTTTGCACAAGAGTTAACTTTGTCATTCAGCATTCTCAAAGAGCTCAACAATCCCATGGAAAAATGTCTCTCCTTTGCTACACTACATTTTTGACTCAAACTTTAATACAGGTGTATAGAGAGGTCAAATTAGCATTACTGCAAAAGGCTAGCTAAACACACAGCCACAAGAAAGAGGAGTTAGTGGTAACCTTTAAAGAAGCAGAGGAATATGGTGGGCAGAACTCCTGTCCCCCACATCCCCACAGTGAGCTGGGAGCTACTAAAAACTCAGCACAAGTTAGAGCAGCAGGGGAGTTTCTGATTGCACAGACAGACAAAGCAATGCCCAACCAAACAGGAAAGAGGGAGGAGATCTCCTTTTGCACACTCTCATACCCCAATTACAGCTCATCTTGAATAAAAACACCAGCTCTGAGCAGTCACCACCTCAGCACAGCCTGATGGGAAGAAGATAATAAGGCCACATACTGCTCTTGGGACTACACCACTCCTGTTAAGACAAGGGCAGGTCCCTGCAGTGCTGGACCAACCCACAGGGCACTTCCACCAGCCTCTGTCACAGCCAGGGCTGCTCTTCCTCTCCTGCCCCTTTCTCCTTGGCAAAGCTGTGGCTGTGCTCCTTTCCCTTCTGCTGCTGGGACCGTAGGTGGATTTGGTTCTCCTTTCTCTCCCAAATTAAAGAATCCTAAAACTACAAATGGGTGTTTTCACAGTGCCCACAACCCTTTGAGCTCACTTTCCCAAGCTATTGGGTGTGTTGAATTCAAGGTTACCAAGTGCATTAATTCTGGGCACATTAAAACTGGGCACTGAGAGCACGTCTTCAAAGAGTCACTGAGAACTTTAAGGTGAATCAACTAAATGGATAAAGGATCTGCACAGGGGTAGATTCAGACAAAAAGGATGGAAACAGTCTTGCAGGTAATTAGTGATGCACCTTCAGTTATATACACTGACTTCACCCCTTCAGCTGATTGCTTTCAACTTTCTTCCCCACGTAGAGAGGCCTTTGAACCTCAAAGCATTGCAAAACTGTACATTATCAGCCACATCTATAGGAATATGCGTTGCACTCAGCACCCACCAAAATGTCATGTCCAGCCTAAATAACTGGATGCAGTATTTTCATCTTGAATGGATTTTTGGAAGTAGTCCAAATTTGGGCCAGCCTGACAGAACTGCACCTGGGAGTAGCAGAGGTTTCTAACGTGCCATGGGAATGACTTCAGCAACAAACCACAAAAAAAGTTCTTTCACATTAAGTGTAACTATTGCTACTCTAAGATTAAATATTACCTGGAAATTACACTCATTAACTGCAGAGTCCTTGATTAATGAGCAGGTGGAGTGTGCAGAGGGACCTGGTCCTGATTTCAGCTGTCTTATTAGCTCTACCCTGGACACTACTGATCACCACAAAAATAAATGAGGAAATCCGAGAACTAATTATGAGTGGACAAAATGTGTCAACCTAATAACTGTGTTAGGGTACTTCAGAGATTAGGGGAAAGCTGGCAGATGTGCAAGATGCAAATACTGAAGCCACTAAAAAGAAACGGCAACAGAGCTCTGCTGTCTTCTGGTATCTCTGGTGAGTGAGACCACAGGAAGCCTCTCAAGAAATAGTCTCCATTTCAGAACAGCTCCAGAGCCATTTTGATTACTGTAACCATTTGTTCACTGTTTTTAACAGTGGAGGACAGGAGGAACCTCTGGTGCTCCCTGCCCTCCCAAGGCAGGGGCTCTCTCCCTCCTCAGGGAACAGACTCTGGCTCTGCCCAAGGGCCAGGGAGGTTTGCAGCAGTGGGCAGGAGCCTGGCAAAGAGAAAGCCAGGAGAGAGCATCCCACAGCAGCTCCTGGAGGGTGCCCCTGCAGGTGTGCAGGCAACGGGCTGGGCTCACACGGGGAAGGCAGAACCACTTCTGCAGTTTGTCAGCAAACACAGCTGGATCTAAGCATCTCCTGCTGCACTTATCCAGCAGCCACTGCCTCCAAGCATTTCTGTGAAACAGCAGCGACTGCCCACACACTCTCTTTTTAATTTGTGTTTACTTGTCTCTTCAAAAAGCCCAAAGAAGTCTTCTACACACAGCAGCTAGGTACAACAAAACTCAAGCATCAGAAGAGGAGTTCAGCCAACTTGTGCCCTGTGACTGATCTCCTATTTCTCCCTCCACTTTCCTTCTAATCCTGTTTATAATTTCACAAGCTGTCTGATCTTCCTGAAGCTATCAATTCCCTCAAATCCATTTTCAAATCACCACCCCTGAAAGAGCCTGGGCAGCAGATCAAGCAGTCCCAGCCTGACACCAGCCACACCACTATTGATGGCTCCCCTGAAATGCAGGGGTACAGCAGCCCAGACCCCCAGCAAGGGCTGCCAAGACCCAGCCCCAGCAGAGATCAGGTGAAGAGAAAGTATTGATCCACCTCTTTTAACATGCTAATTTGCCCAGTCGTTGCTTCAGTCATTGCCAGGCTGGACACTTCAAAGGGAAACTGTTTTCAAAGCAGCGATGTCTTTTTCAGCAGCAGAAAAACTTAAACTGAAAACAAATGAATTCAAGCCCCAAGTTCACAGAAGCACTCGCAGGTATTCTAAGCTCCCCAGACAGAGATGTTTGATGTATGGAAAGACAGACTTGTTAATTAGGGTTATTAAAATGTGGCCTGGCAAAAACCCTGTGGGATTTAAAATAAGATAATCCACACCCTCTAAGTGCACACTTTACTATAAAGATAGCCTGTACTTGTATCAAAAATATTCAGCCATAACCTCTGGAAGTGTTCCATTGATTCCCACACACACGCACTTCTTAGGAGAAGAATAAAATGTATTTAAAATTAAATTTCTGAAATTCAATTTCTGTAATTCAGCATCAACACTGGAGAACATTTTGGCCTTTCTTAGCATTGATAATGGGGAAAATAAAGGCAATTGTTCAATCCCTTCAGGCTGCTGGGAACACACAGCGACGGGCAGACAAAACCCTCGGTGTGACAGAGACATTATTAAAGCATTTCGGGAAGCAGCAGCGTTATTGACTGACGCCTTTGCTACCAACACTGGCCTTTCAATCACGGGCTAAATACAATGAGAGGAATGGATAAAATGGCAGGGTTTAATTAACGGCCTGGGCAAGTACTGAAATGTGTTACATTACACAAGTTTTGCAGGCAGAACAGAAATCTATTCAGTGTTCTGCATCAGTGTTTGTGGCTCGCATAATGATTCTAGAAAAACCTGATATGAACTGTGAAAACCAAGAGTGCTCTCCAAGCTAAGGGAGATAACGAGCTGTAGTTCTGACCCACAGCATGTTACCCTGTTTGCAAAGATTGAAGAACCAAAAACTTGAGTTTCCCTTGAAATAGGTCTTTATTTCCAAATGCAGGAAAGAGTTTAAGTCACCAAGCTCAGGCTGCTCCCTTTCCTCTGGACACTGGCCCGGGACAGCACTGAGCCCAGTGCTGGCTGCAGCAGCAGCACCAGCCATGCCCTCCACACTCATGCCCTGGCAAAGGAGGGAATTTGGGATACTGCTGACCTCTAGCCCCTGGCTGCAGGGGACAGAAAGCTGCAGGAGAGAACAGGCAAATGGGGAACACTGACTATCAACCCTACCTTTGCTGTGGAGTAGGCAGCAGCATCACAGCAAACTCATTCACAGAAACAAGGCATGAGGAGATAACACCAGAAAATATAAGCAAAATGGAACTTGCTTCCTTGCCACTAAATTGTCAGCTTTATGGGACTTCATGCTGAACGGTATAAAAAAAAATCCAATTTGCTTTGAAGCACATTAGTCTAACATCCTAATTATTGTTTACATTGCCATTTGCCTTCTATTAAGAATTGAATAATTACCCAGTGCTCCATAGTTTAAAAATACAAGCAAACAGGATTATCTGGGTAATTAAGATACTGTACTGCAGCTTTGTAGTGTGGCTGTACAAAGCTTTCACATATACAAGCAGAAGCAATAGGTATTGATTGCCTTAGCTCAAATGATGGTTTTAAGGATGTGCAAGATGTGTCCCTCATTAGGAAAAGGTGAGCAAGAACTTTTGACAAGTGAGGAGGGGTAGAAGCTCTCTGCAGTTACATTCATCCTTTCCTCTGGTCTTATCTGGTCACAGACATCCTGGGAAAGTTACCAGGCTTCATCTCTCCATCCTCTGCCTGCTGAGCATCCTTCCTTCTCCTCCTGCCCAGGACCCTGCCTTTGCCCAGGCTGCTGAAGCTGCTGCCTCTCCACAGCCTGAGCTGGGCAGCACCAGGCCCCCAGAGAATATAAAGCCTGTTTCCCAGCACACCTCTCTCAGTGGGTTTGTACAGATTAACCCAACGTTGGTGAGATTTAAACTCACCCATCTAAGGGAAGTATAAAAAGCAGACCAGCAAATGGGTTTTTTTCTAGGCATCCATGACTAAATGAGCCAAAGCAAATACCAACTGTATAATGTAGCCTTTTTTTTTTTTTTTTTCCTCCAAACCTTAATAGCCCATCCATATTGTACTTTGAACAGCATGACCTCCCCTTCTGGGTGACTGTTAGGACAAAAGCAAAGTTTTTGCACGTTCTTTTGTTGTTTTAAAGAGCCTTTCCTCCATTTAATTACACCACCAGGTTTCACACTGCGTAGTTTACTACTCCTGTGAAATTACCTTCAAGTTAAACACTAATTGGACATCCAACAAAAACGAAAACCCCCCACAACCATGTTTTTCCTTCTGGTTTCTTCTAGGATGTAGTCCCAACACGATCAGGGTCCCAATTTCATACCACTGATTTATAAAGACACAAAATGAAAACCAGTCCTTTAAAGAAATACAGTACATTCATGCAGCATGTGTTCTAACTTATATCAATAAACCTTTCAACAAATCCATTCTGAACAAGCCTGTGTTTTGGGAGCATTTAATGAGCCTCAGCTTTATTTGAAGCCAAAGGCAATTTTAAACAAAGTTGAAATAAAGAAAAGTTAAAAAGAAAAGAAAGCCACTAAAACCAAAAATAAAATAAAATATGGGTTCTTGTATAATCATGGGGCTTAAGAAAGCAGAACTTTTCTCACAGATTATTTTCATTCAATAAATAAAGACAGCAGAGCATTTCTGCATGTTTACTTACCCAAGTGCTGGGAGCCCCTTTTCACCACACCATAACCAGGGGCCAAGGCCAGCCCAGAAGCAAAGGGAAGAGCACCAACCCAGCCTGAGCAGGTATTTGGCACAAAGCATAGGAAATGTCAAAATGTGATGCTGCTTTTTCATGCCCCAAGTGCACACTTCCAGCCCAGAGGGGATCCCAGCTCCTGCCCCATCATCCCCTAGCTGGGGCTGCAGCTACAGCAGGGCTGGGTGAGCACTGGTGAACATCTGGAGATGGCACCCAAGGGCCTGCAGCTCCTCCAGGCACAAGTGCTGCCTCCACACCCAGCCAGCATTTTAGGGATGGTCAGGCTGTGAGCACAGCCCTGTCCCACACAATCAGCTGGAGGGGAGCTGCACATGGGCCAAGAGTGACAACCAGCCATGGTCAGGACATGACGAGCACACTGAGCAAATATCGCACTGTCTCTTAAACAAAGAGATCAAAAAAATCAAAACAGAATTTATTTGCATTAAATAAAATCTTTTGAGCTCTGCCTAAGCAGAAGATTTTGGCTAGCGTTCCCAAAGGAAGCTCTTATCTCCTTTGTGAAATGGGTGTGCTACTTTGCATGAGGGTGTATACAAATGATGTAAATGAGGAATTTGCTGCATGCAAAAGGCAAAGCTGCCACAGCTGCCAATCCCCATTCACCGGGAGAGCTTCCCTGGTCTCTAGCAGGAGGAAGGAGAAGGGAACCAACGTGTTTGCTTCCCAGGGAGGTGAAGCAGGCTCTGAATATTCATAAAATGGCCGTTTAGTCATGGGAGTGTTAATTGTCTCTGATTCACAAAACTGTGTGACCTCACCTGCTCCCTGCAACATGTGAAAAGGATGTCGCATAATGGGACGAAACCAGATAAGATATTTATCTCACAAGTTTGGGGGGCTTTTTGATGCAGTCTCAAAAGACCTTAGAGTACTGCTGGGCATTTCTTTAATCACTACTCCCAAGCACAATAAAGACCAAGCTCAGTGGAGCATATTATTAGACAGATAATAACCCTTCCCCAGCCAAGATCTAAATACTGAAGGCATCACACACTGCATGAGTTGTCTGGAAAGTTTTGGGTTGCCTTTTTTTTTTTTTAATCCTAAAAGAACACACGAACCCGAATATGGGCTGGAAGTCCCACAAAAGACTACCCAGACCCACCATGAAATTCATTACCACCACAAAGCTCATCTGGCTCTGATTCTGAGGACTGTGCTTTTCACCAGTAACACACAGAATAAGGACCAGATACTGCTCCCCTAGCAGAAGTAGCTAGTGTACTAGCAGAAGTCTTGTCAGAAATTCAAGAGGAAGCAATCACAGCCTTTATCCAAGCAATACATGAAGGGACAATTGTTTGACAACTGTAACCTGACTTCTGAGGAGACCAGGCAGGAGAAAAGCAATAGAGTTCCTGCAATGACATTTAAATGCAGATTTTGAAATGCACCAGGTGGTACAAGAAAATCACAGAGGTAATAACCCTTGGAAGATCTATTGAGCTACATGAGAACATAACATAACCAAATCAGCAGAGAAGAGAACCAACTAAATTTGGTTCAGCCAGACTGTGTTTCAGTATCGCTCCCAGGCCCCGCCTGTAGCTTCCGTCTTCTCAGCTCCTTTTAAAACCTAACATGTTGAGTCTGTGCATTTTTCCCCTGCCAAAAATAATCAACCTGAAAAAAAATCCTCTGAAATCTCAAATCTGCACAGTCTTAGTCACCCTTCTGATCACCCTTTTGTGCAGACAGACTGTACATCAGTGCTATTTTGACAAAGAAGTTATCTATGACTAAAATGGGAAAGTACACACAAATTATTTACTTCCCCACCCTTAAAAAACCCACCATCCAAGAATCTTATCACAGAAAAACATATAATTAGAGTGTACACTTCTGATGTAAACTGAACTGCTGCTTTCAATGATCACAGCCACTCTTCAAAGCCTACAAGATAAAAAGAATCTTATCATTCAAATTATTGCTTCTTAGGGATGCTCTTATCAAAGTTCGGAGGAAAATTCTAAAAACAGCATTGATATGAAACCAGGACTGAGCCATATTTTAAATGACACTGGATTTTCTGCCAATTGGCCAATTCACAACTCAGAAAAAGCAAGTGTAGATGAAGACAAAGCTGTTGGCTCTCATAACCTTTACAATATCACAGTAAAAATCTCAACTGTCTCACATATTTATACTAAATGGCAGGTCTAAAATTGAGATTTGTAATTTCACAGCATCAAAATCATCACAGATGGCTACAGTCTATTGCTTCTTTAATCTGTCTTTTCTCCCTTCCTGCTTGTTTTCCCCCCTCCTCCTTTGAGTTAGAAAGATATGTGTTTTATCACAAGGAAATTGTAACTAAATCCAAACCACATTTTATTAATGTGTAACAAAACAATTTACATAACAATGAGTACAAGTGAAGTTTAAAATTACTTTGTCTCAGCTTTGCCCTAAAGCACTAATTGCCTCAGCCTTGAGATGTGCCACTATTTGGGATAGTCATCGTCCATCAACAATATTCCACATTCATATTCTCCTAAATGGACAGCCACTAACATAGAAGGTTTGAGGGAGAATAAACAGTAATAGAATTAGCAAATCGGATTTTTTTTGGCATCTAATTCACAGCTACAAGTTCATCTGCACACAAAGAATTAGAGCTCACCTAAAATTTCTACTGATCAGGACCAATTTTGCAGAACCACTGCCACTTCACACACCTGTGAAGTTTCCCAAATAAATATGCATTAGGTACTTAGTTCCTTTGCCTTCCTCTCCCAGGTTTTTGCATATATACATACACACACACTTATGAATGTTCACTAAGACAATCATCATCAATAAAGTCAACTGGAAAAAAAATAGCAGTCAAAGAAAGGACAGTTTTTTGTCATCATATTCAAACACCTCCAGACCACCAACACAATTTTTAAAAAATCCCATTTGAGGTCAGAAAGTCATTAACTCCCACTACAAGAACTTTAGACGTGAAAAGGCTTTCCATTACGCTTCCCACACACACATCAGAAATTAGGCAAAAGAATCTCAAGGAAAATGTATTATTTAAAAATTGGGAGGGTGAGTGAACTTGAAGCAGCTTGCAGGACAAGCCAAGGGCCAGCAGGTCTGTCCCAGCACTGTGTGGCAGGGAGCAGGTCCCAGGAGATGAACAGGAGCTCCAGCACAGACTGGGGAGCTCCCAACAAGTACAAAACCCCAGTCCACTGGCCCCAACCATTCCTGCCCACTGAGCTTTTGTTAAGCATTTAAGATCTTAATCAATCCCAAGTCTGACCCTAGGATCACAGGGGAAGATGGATGAGGAAATGGACAACCTCTGACCTTTTGCTGTATTTGTCCTGCCACAGTCAAGCTATTGAAAAACAATTGAGGTGGAACCTGCTCACCAGCTCCCGTCCCAGACCACAGCCCTTTCACAGCCTTTCCCAAACTCAAAGTCTCTTCCCCGACCCCCAGTCCTCTGTATCAAAACCACAGGAATCCTCCTCACTCCATCCTCCTCCTCCCCTCCAAAAACCTGTCAGAGCAGAACATTAGCCAAACGATTAAGTTAAGAGTGGAAAGAAAAGAGGAAACCTCATTCAGTAGTGTCAAAGGCCAAACTGCTTTAACAGCCTCACTGGAAACCAGAGAGAAGCTGCACAGTTTTGGTGAGCTTCATGAATTCATCAGGAGGAGCTTCCCAGCTAACTGTTCTGGCTGGAGAATGGCAAATGTGAGAAAAGGAAACCACAAGTAACAGCTGATGAAATGGGTTTAGCACTTTCAATTACAGGCTGGCTCCAACGCTCTCAAAATGACTAGCACAGGCCAACTTCACTCTGGAGAGCCCAAGAGACAGATCATTTCTAACACCTTTGTCAATATGGCATCACCTGATCTTCCTTTTAATTGGAAAATGGAGAATTGGGTTTCCTGAGCCCAAACGTCCCCAGATGCAGCTGAGAGCCTTTAGGTAAGCCGACAGTCATCCCCAAGGTCTAGTCCAACACTACAAAAATAAACTTAAAAAGCATGCCACTATCACCACTGCCCATCAGCAAAACCTCAAGAAATTTCCCCTGAAGAACACAGGATTTGTTGGACAATTAGCTCACCACACCTGGGCCACTAACACTGAAATAGATGATCTGTGTCAATCAGAGTGATGCAGTGCTGACCTAACAGGCCTTTAGGAGAAGGTAGAATCATCTCTGTGCAATAAACCAATAAATGCTTCCCCACTTGACTTCCTCCTCTCACAAGCCAGGCTGGTGAGGTGTCAGGAAGCTTTGCTCTGAAGTTATTGAGCTGTAAAAGAATAATAGCATCTCCCCAGCCACCAGTGGCTCCCCCGGCAGCACCCAGACAGTACCACAGCCACAGGTTCACACACTTTGGGGCAAACAGGCTCTCAAGTTTCCATCTCACAGGATGGAAAAACCAACAGAAAAACCAGAGTATTTTACCCCAGACAGGATGCCCTGTCATTGTGAAGCTCATCTTTCAGTTCTCTATTTTCATCCCATGGCAATTTTGTTGCCACTATGCCACATAGAGCAAAAATTCGGGAATTGAAATCTGAAGCTCACACAAAGCAGTTCTTTCCTACCAAAATTTAATTTCAATACATAATAATGAACTTTATATTGACTGCAAATTACCATTTAAAAGAAACCAACTAGGACATTCAAAAGACACCATCCTCTTAGGAGTCCATCACAAAAGCAGCCAGTTAGTTGCTTTGCTAACTTGTTCTCAGTCTCAAGATTATAAAAATGCTCTAGTAAAAAACACACCAAGAAGATGAGGCAACCAACTCCAAAGAAGCTTTTCTATAAACATGGTTCCAAATCCCTGAAGGAGCTGAGCACCTTCAATTCAGCACCCAGCAAAATTAAGCTCACTGACCTGTGCAAGAATCCATTTAAGTTTGATCTTAATTTATGCTTACATGAGCAAGACTTTCAAAGCAGAGGCTAAAGATATTTTATTTATAAACTCTCTTCTCTCCTTCTCTAACCTTGTACAGCTTCTTTATCCAGAAAAGGGAGGCGAAGATAATATAGGTATTGAGGTTTTTTCTTTTAGGCGAATCTGTCTTTTATACAAACTTTAATCCCTAATTCTGCAGCACACAGGATGGTGTGTGTGTGTGGGAGGGTGGGGTGGAGACTTTTAGCATTTCTAAGAGTATCCTAGCACCTCTATTATTTAACTGACAATAGAGACTCTCTGAGAAATGAAAATATTTAACAAAGGCAGCAGTGTCAAATATCAAAGGGTATTTAGTGCTAGAAATTTGCAACAAGTAAAACACCAAAGATTTTCACTTCCTAGAGTAGGAAAGTAATCCAGCTAAAAGTCCTGTCCTGCCTCCCAGACTGGTTCTTAACCTACTGCATTATCCTAAGTCAACTTTGCCAGAATTTCCTGTGTTTAACAAAGTTCCCTTGAAAGATTGTCTCTTCAAACAACGGTAGCTCAACTGCACTGCTCTGCAGTCATCCACATTTTGGTGACTATCACGAGCCAAATCAAATTTAGGCGTCTGCTAGAAAATGTGTTTCACCTTCTGCCTATTACAGCAGAATCATTTGTTTTGCATTACATAATTCTTAGCCTTGCCACCTGGAGCTATTGGACTTCTTGATTAAACCCCTCTGTCCCACCACATCCCAGAGGGCTGCTAATCACTGGCTTTGGTCCATTTGCTCTCATCTCCGATTCAATTATGCGTTCCACTGAGCCCTAATGAACAGCACAATATGGCTCTCCCTACCTTGGCATTCTCCGTTGCGCTCCTCGTAGCCAGCATTGCACAGGCAGTTGCCAATGGGCACCAGCCACTCGCCATCTGCCCCACAGTACATTTTTGGCACATCCTTCTCCTCCGAGTTGTTGACGCAGGAGCCGCGAACCTCCACCAGAGAGGAGGTGTCGGCGCCGGTGATGGTGTCGGGAAACTGCGCCAGGTTCCGCACCGTCAGCGGGCACTTCTTGTAGAACACGCGGACAGAGACCAGAGCAATGCAGGCACCCACATCCTGGAAAGCCAAATAAAACCCCTTCTTGCTGAGCGGGCCCACGTCCCGGACCTCTGTGTTCAGCTTCATGATCCTGTCACCAATGTCCACCTGCGTGAAGCTCTCATCAGCAGCAATGGTGTCGATCTTGGCAAACTGGCTCTCGCGAATAAAACGCTCTTTATCGTTGTTTGATTCGTAGTAATAAAGGTTGAAAGTCTCTTTGCAAGTTCCCATGACACCAGGCAGGCTGTTGCAGTCTCTCAGCGTGAACTTGATTTCAATATAAACCCTCTGAGCCCCCTCACGGGGAATCCAATCAGTTCGTAACCAATTATTCTGACTGGGCTCCATCACGTTGCAGACTTGATAGGTGCGGATAGGAGTGTTCTTCTCATCCATGATGCTCACTTCCTCCCACTGCAGGGAGGAAAACGGGGAGAAACACACATCAGGATTAAAAAGAACAACAGAGCTTCACAACAATCAATATGCACTTGTTCAATTACAGGGAAACAAACAAACAGACCAAAAAACAACCCAGCAGACCAAGCCATAGCCAGGACTTCAACTACTTGAACATTAAAGGAAGCATCTGTTCAGGAGAAACAAATTCCAAATCCCTCATGCCCTGAGGAGGAAGAATGACTTTTAACAGCCCTCTGAACCAATCCAAGGATGCTCCCTTGACTGACTAGGTTCACCTGCAGTACAGTTCAGTCCATGAAACACTGCCTAGAGCAGGGCTACACACAACTTTACAGACTCAGAGCAGCACTGACCTGCTCTGCAGTGTTTTCTCTGCAGCAGGTATCTCATGGACCCTGCCTTGCACCTGGGAATATCCAGCAGGTGACACAGCATGACTTAGTCACACAGAGAGAATGACATTCACATTTCAGGCATCACTACCACTTATTTTAAAAACCCTTAAGTCATCCTTTATTATTTCTCCAAGCTGCCAACTACTTTCCTGGGCTACCAATATCCCAGACAGTCTCAGTAAATTCTACTTTGGAGTTGGGCAGAAATAGCTGTCTACAGAGAACTGGGCCCTTGACTTGAGTAGCACTTAGGGAAGGAAAAACAGGTAGAGACATATCACCAGTCTATGAGCAACATCATCATAACTCTAATATCCTAGCTTCTTGCTAGTGGGAAGGTAAAAAAAATAAGAAATACTACACATCTTTTTTTTTGAAGCAAAAGTCTAGGAACCGCCAAATTCACATTATCAGAATCTCAAAAAGTTTAGCAGGGAGGGAAAGGGCTGAAAGACAGGATAGCAGCATTCTTCAAAATTGTTACATCCCTCAAATCAAGCTCGGGCATCTTCAGAAGTGCCAACCAGCCAACATGATTATGAAACAACAATAACCTATGTAATCCAAGGTGGGTATGGAAGGAAGAGATGCAGGTGTTCAGCATAATGAACTCAGAAAAGCACACATACTCAATAGTTTAAAAAAAAAAAGTGGTCCAAGTATTGTCATAGACAGAAGGAAGTTTATCAAGTTTATACAGTGCTCTACTGGCAGGGAAAGAAGGGAAAGTGGGGGCATTAGGAAAAGAAATAATTCCAGGAAAAAAAAAAAAAAAAAACAGCAAAACCATAGCACTTCCATTTATATTATTCAATTTATCCTTCCCTATAAAAATATTAGATAATGATATGCTGACTAGGTTTGCAGGCAATACAATGAAGCATATAAAATTATCCTTAGAAAACAGCAGTAACTTTAAAGAGACTTCTCAGAAGTGCTTTTCAGAACTACTGAAGCCATAGCTTTGATAAACAGAAGCCTTCTTAAGATGAAGGGGCTTCTTGTATAATATCCTGCATTCTTCTCCAAAGGATTGCTCTTATGCAAGTGATTTTTACTTAAAAAGCTTCCAGCTTAGCTGAATCCGTTTATAGAATGACAGCAGTTAGCACCATGAGTCACTAGGAGCAGAAAGAATAATATTTTATTTGCTGCCTAGAGATAACTGCAAATTAAAATGAAGAAGGGGGGAAATCAATACTCAGCATGTCACTCCTTTCCAGAGAAAAGGAAGAAATAAATCTTAAAAAGTCATCTATCAATGTAAAGTGTAACATGTTGTTTGTAAGGAGACAGCCTTGTTTAATTTAGAGCACCACAGAGCTAGTGTTGCAATATTGTCTTTATGATCCATCACTTTCCATTCTGCTTATCTTCAGATTGCCTATGCTACCAATATTGTGTGTGGTACAAGAGAAAGGAAGAAGCAGAGGGAAATAATACTTGTTGATGGGATTTCCTTTAGTGCATTTACACAATGGAGGATGCTGCTACAGGATTCAATAGAGAGACCACTGAGGTCAACAGACACACAGCAACTGAATTCAGCAAGTTTTTGGATCGTGTTCTCAACACACCCATCTGCTGACCAACACACAAATGTACAGAGCTGGGCTTCTGATTTCATTAACACACAAATACAAAACAAACCCAAGTGCATCTTTCTGACAGAGCTGAAAAATAACTACAGCCCAAAATTTCCAGCCACTGTAAATGACTTGTAATTCTAAGTATGTGGTCAAAGCTGTAACTTTTTGCTTTCAAGCTGAAATTAAATTTTATAATTGAGCTCTTCCCACAGTTTAATGATGCCGATTAAAACATTCTGAGCACAAAACCTGCTTTTCAACTGTGAAATGCAAGAGTAAATCATTAATTACATTTATAATGCAATTCATTAATTTCTCTAGGGCTACTATATAGCTAGTCACTGCTAAATGACTAAATCTTTATCTCAAGCCCTTCTTATCCACACAACCCTCACACCCCAGGAACAGTGTGCTTCGGATCTAGAAAAATACCTTTCTTTAACAGACAATAAAGTATACACAGTTAAAGAAAAACACTGAAGGACAAATTCTTCCCAGGAAGATAAAGGAGTTTGTTTCTGCTGCTTGAAATAAATCTACAGCATACGAAGTAAAGTAAATGCTTTCCAAGCACTGTATCTCAGAAACAGACCATGTACTCTTAAATTTTTCACTACAGGCTTAAAAATAGAACACACGGATGTAGGTTTAGTGAAACGAGTCACGTCCACAATAAGAGCACACATTTCTCCTTCTCAAGCTTGCATGGCGCTTTCAGAAAAAAACATGTGGAGAAAGGGGGAATCCAACAGCCATTAATAATGTACAGCTGTCCTCTGATCATTGATTCCACTGCTGACTTATTAAAACTTGTATTTTAGGTTCTGTTTTAATGCATGGTGTAGGTATCCCTTGGAGAGCCGTCCAAAAGACCCCATCTCATTACTGACATTTCCAGGGCGCAGGATTAACAAGGCAGCCCCGACTCTCACCGAGATAGAGCTGTACCTTTCCACGCTGTCAAAAGATGAGGGCAATTGCCTGCAATCAGCACTGAATGTGCACCGTGGGCGCTGCCAGCGGCCTGCCAATCACATCCCCACTCTCTGAAAAACCGAGTTTCGGGGACAGCACAGCGCACTCAGGCGGAGCACAAGCCAGGACTGTAGTCAAGTTCACCCAGAACAACAATGGGGGAGCAAAACAATCCCCCATTCTCCCATGTTATGGGTATTCAGAGCTTATGCATAATGCATCACCAGCCAACGCAGCCTCGGATTCCTTCCGCTCACTGCTGTTTCCTTAGCTCTGCTTCTTCTAATTACGAGTGGGAACGCACACAAAAAAAAGTAAATTTGTAGGTTTTCTGAAGAATCCACTGTTATGTTGTGCACAGGTCCTGATCTTTGAGCACTTTCCTTTTTCAAACACTTTGACTTAGTTACTTCTGCTTAAGGAGTCCAAGCTGCTTTTACTCATTTAATATTAAAAGGATTTGAGATTTTTTGGTTTTCCACATTCATGTTTAGCGTGCATTGCTGGCATTTTTGCTTAAACTGTTCATACAAAGAAAGAAAAGCCTTTCTAATTGCTTATTAAAAGAAAGTCCCATGAAGTATGGTCTCCTCCAGATCCCAGCAACTCTAGAGTTCAGCATTTGAAGGAGTTTCCCAGAGAGGCACTGGGCACCCTGCAGGTCCGGGCACAGATGAGGGAGCAGCAAGGAGCATCCAATAATACAAAGTTAAACCAAAAAACAAAGCTACCTTGTGTGCAGCTGTCTAAGCAAAGAGACAATGAACCTCTTAACATCATCACATCACCACTGGGCAGTGCATTCGAGCAGCCTTCTGTTCAATAAGACAATTGTAAAAGTACATAAAAAGAAACTCCAAGGAATCACAGACAAGCACTGGTGCTGCAGTTTATCCGCTCAGAAACCAAAACACACGATGTTTACACCCTGAAACAGGACAACTGTCCCATCACAACAAAAGGTCTATCGTGTATATTGATCCCTACTCTTTCATCCAGAAATAGAACAGCAATTGCCTTGAACATCTCCCAGCCAAGACAGTCCACAGATAAAATAATAGCAGTCAAGAATGCCAATTCAGTCGGCAGATCACATTTCTTGTTGGTATTTCAGTTTTAAATAGGCATCTAAGCCCATGCCTCAACCAATCTCTTAATTCTGAAAGCTCTTTTCTGCCCTTTTGGTTTCCACTTATTCCATGACAGAACTATCCAAAGGGAGTATAGAGTTTCTCCAACAAAGAGTAATTCACTTGGTAAGCCAGTGAAGAAATCTGACCTCCTCACCACAATCAACAATAATCGAGCCATTAGGACTCTCTGAAAGTTACTAATCACCCCCTTTACCCTTTTGATCAGATAGCGGTTTAAAACTTACCCCTCCTTCCAGGGGACTTGCTATCCACCCCAGTTCTCCCTGAACTGATCTGGAATCCAGCAAGGTAACTGCAGAAAGGTACAAATAAAAGAGATTAAATTCCAGCTGCCAAAATGCAGTATTAAAATAAATGGTTTACCTGAACGTTTCCATATGTGCGGAGCACGATCGCATCCACCTTCCACTTGAAATGAAATGTTATTTCCGACCGCGCCAATATCTTAAAAACACTTGGAAACTCTCTTTGCGGACTCTCCCGCTCGTTACCGGCGCAGCGGAGCCGCTCCGGGGCGCGGAGGGGAGCGGCGGCACACCTGCGAGAGGCAGCGGAGCCGCTCGGAGCGCTCCCGGCGCTGGGCACCGCACCGCCCGCATGCCGGCCACGGGCCCGAAGCCGGTACTTTCCGAGAGCCCAGCTGGGCACCGAGAGATGTGCCAGCGGCTCCCGAGCCACCGGCGCCGCACGCCCACACCGCGGGACGGCCGCGGGCTTCCCCCGCGGAGCCGCCGCCGGACCATCCCGCAGAACGGGCTGAACCGGGGCCCCGGGGAACGGCGCGGAGCCGCCGAGCGCTCCCGGGAGAACCGGTTCCGTGAGCCGCCCTGCGCTCCGAGCCCGCCGCGGCGCCGCTCGCGGAGCGCTGCACCTGGGCGGCCCGGCCGGGGGGCGCGGGGACGCGCGGGCAGCGGCGGCAGCTCCGCTCCGCCCCGCGACACCTGTGCCGGCACCCACCCTGCGCGGCCCCGGCAGCGCCGCTCGGGCCGGTCCGCGCCCGCCGGACGGGCAGCGAGCGGCCGGGGCAGCGCGGGGCAAGCGCCGTCCCGGCGGCGAGCGGAACGCCGAGGCGGGGAGGGGACGGGACAGCACCGCTGCCCGCCCCGGGAACAGCGAACTTTGCCCCGGCGCCTCGCCGGGAGAACGCGCAGCGCGGCCGCCGGCAAGCCTCACCTTCGTTGGCGGGATAGACCCGCGAGCCGGTGACGGCGCCGCAGACGCCGACGAGGAGCGGGAGGAGGGCGCAGATCGGGAGCCCGGCCATGCCGCCGCCGCGCTCCGGCCGCGCTATCCCAGCGGAATAACTGCCTACATGGGGCGCGCGGCGCGCGCAGACATTGCCAGGGGCGGGGCCCGCCCGTCCGTCAGGCGCCGCCGCCAATCGCCGCCCGCTCCGCGCCGCGCCCCGCCCCGCCCCGCCCCGCGGGCGCGCAGCGCGGGAGCCGGGCCGGGCGCCGCGGGCGCTCCGCGGGCCGGGCGGGGAGCGCTGCCTGAGCGGGCCGCGCTGTCCCAGCGGGCCGCCACAGCGAGCGGGCCGGCGGGCGTTCCGCGGTGTCTGCGACCTCAACAGTGTCCGAACTCCGAAAGACATGGAAAAGTAGAAAAGGCAAATTTAGGAGACGCAGACTGGCAGGGGAGCCGCGGCCGCGGCGTGCACAGGGACCTTCCTTCGCCGAGCCCGCGGCGGCCCCGCGGCCCGGGAGCGTCCCGGAGCTGCCGCCGCCCCGCCCGTCCCGGCCCGGCCCGGCCCGGCGTCACCGTTGAGCAACAGCGCCACCTGGCGGGAGCAACGGCTGCCGCGGCAGCGACTCCCGGCGCCGGACAGGGACGGACAGGATGGGAAGGGATGGGCAGGGATGGACAGAACGGGCAGGGCGGACGGGGAATGTGCAGGGACGGGCAGGGATGGAGAGGGACGGACGGGGATGTGCAGGGAGCGGCAGTGCGGCCGCCCTGAGCGGCGCTCCCCCTGTGAGCGGCAGAGGACGGGCCCCGGCTCTCACCGCGAAGGTGCCAATCGTTCCCGCTTTATGCACCGGAGCAGCGGCCGGGCGGGGCGGGCTGGTGGGAAAGCCGGGTTCGGAGCGATTCCCTCTGAACGCTGAGATCCAGCGGGACGCTCAGGCTTGTGCCCTTCCCCCTCCGTTCAGCCGAGCCGTGCCGGGGTTCACCTGGGCTGGCCAATGTCCTTCGGCTGTCCCCGGGAACCTGCTCTGTGCAGCCACAGCCCCGCTTCGCGTTGAACGCTCTGAACATCTGACTTCTTAACAAACAATCTCTAAATGCGCCTTGGCAGCAAAATCGTAGTTTCTAGCAGCCTGCTAAGCCTGGGTGGGTCAGGCAGCGTCAGTGGGCTGAGCACCGTCCTTGAGCAGCCCGTACTCACAAAGCTGTCCCCGGACCTGCCTATCTGTCTGTCTGTCTGTCCGGGGCAGCGCTGTGGGACAGGGGCACACCGAGCACAGCCCGTGCTGCTCCATCCCCCGCCGCTGTCGGTAGCGCTGCCGGAGCCTCGGGAAGACCCGGAGCCGGCGCTGCCCGCAGCCTCGCTGTTCGCGTCCCCCGCGCTCCCGGCCGCGGCTCCTGGCGGCGGCTGCTGCCTCAGTTTCCCGCAGGTTCGGGGGGGTCACAGCGCCCCTTGTCCCCGGGGGCAGCTCCCCGGCTCCCGCAGCGCCCTCCGGCACTGCCCCCGCTCCGTGCGGACACAGCTCCTGCCCCCGCTGCATCCCCGCACTCGGGAACCGCACCCAGACCCTCCCAGGATCTTTCCTCCGTCTGGGCTAAAACGAATCCTTGCCAGAGGTAGCTGTAGCTTCCGCACAGAAGCGCTTTACAGGCTCGATTAGCTAAAAAATACTTTGAAAGCGACTTAAAGTTTGAGTAACAATTCTGTGCATCAGGAAGCAAGCCTGCTCAGAATCTGCTGTTACCTCTTTAAAACATTCTACTTTTTCCCAAATTCAAATATCTGTGAAAGACAATACTTACAAACACACCCTTACTGACACTTTTTGCTTAAAACATCTTTCACCTGGTTTAATGTCAGGTCAAGATCTAGGGGAGGATGCATTTTTTGGCACTTAAAACTGCTGTTAAGAAGGTTTGTTAACACAGTATTTACAATGAGGTTCCTATTTCTGAGGCTCAGATTATTTTCCTTAGCCTTGAACATTTCTTTTGGAGCTCCCACTGGCAGAAGCTTAAAGATAACCTTGCAAAGATAGCTGGTGTGTTTTTCTCTTTTCCGTAGAAAATAAATCTTTTAAGCGGCTGCTTGGATAATGGGCGTTAGAAAACAGTGTAGCACAGTCAATGCAACTGTTAAAACTTGTACTTCCTGACTTTAATTATCTACAAGAATTCTTGGCCTAATGAGAAGGAAGAAAAGGTTTAGTGCCTTTTTTATTATTTTCACAGAAATATAGGCAGTCCTCAATTAAAACTATCTGAATGTTCTTTTCACATCTTTGATGCCTCTGACAGATCTACTACTAGTCAGGATAAACTTTATGGGAATGGTGAAGCATCAAAACGTCTTCTTTTTTTAATTAAAGTTATTTTTGTGGCAATGCCAGAAGAGTCAGTCGTCATTAAAAATATATAAAATGCTTTGAAACCTTATTTTTTCAGTAATTTAATGTAATTTTAATTTGTTAAGAAAAGTCACATAAAATAAACACAGACAATGTAAAAAAAGGCCTGCAAATGTCATAAAATAAAATGTTTGCAGTCCTACCAAATCTACTGTATTTTGGCTCCAGTATGTGGGGTTTTTTTAAGAAGTCTTGCCAAAATCATCACAATTTCCTTACTTTGTGTCATTTCAACGAATCGTAAAAGCCCAGCTTGGTTTTTACAGATGTCATTGATACTTGGACTAAATCCTGTTCTCGGCTTCAGCCAGTAACTCCACCCTTCAACAAAGTATCTGACATCAAAATTTATTCCTTAAAATTTTGTTACAGCCGTTGGGGCTGTTACATTTGTCTTAAACGCCTATTACCTGAGCAGCCTGCGCAGCTGCCAGCCTGACAGCTTACGTTATTGTAACTCACTATCAGGAGTGATTTGGCTTTGATGGGAACTAATCATGTTTGCACCATCATCAAGTTTACACCATTTAAACGGTCAATTTAATGCAGCTCAATAAAGCACAGCCAGCGTCTCTGGTATTTGTCTCAGATCTTGTATTGGTCTCAGTTCCCCAGCGAAACTGTATTCACTTGCAGCAGATACTGTAATAATTATGACAGTGTGTTAAATGTTTGATCCTGTCTGCTTCTGAGAGGTCAACCCCAGCCGAATTATTTAGAGATCAGGACTCGAGTGCTACAGACAAACAGGCACACGATCACACTAACACGGAGCCTCTGAGAAAGTGTAAATCATCTTGAAATGTAAGGACTGAAATATTGTTGTATTTCCTACTCACTCACAATTTGTCCTCCTCATATTTTAAAGCACTGAGGGAATATATTAGTGTATAAATAATTGGGCACTGACACAAGGGCGTTGTCTTGGATGTATCTCTGTAGTTAATATAATTTCTAACAGAACACTGGATATCAAATATCTCACCACATGTATGCTTATACATGCAGAGCTGCTTTGTGTTTATTCCAATCACAAACACAACGTTTATACATTACATTAAGCCCCTGAAAGGGCTGTGATTTTGGATTAACATTCGGTTCTATTTTTGCTTTATCTTTACATTCTCCATTTTTCTATGTCCACCTACTCAGGCTCGTCCATCTCCCCAGAAGCTTTTTGCTGTCAGTCAAGTGACAACCTCAGTAGGAAGCTCTGTGTGTTCATGGGCCTCCTGAGGCCCAGCACTACATTTAGAAGGAGGAAAGGAGAAAAAAAGAAAAAAGAGGAAAAATAAGAAAGCAGGGGGTATGAAGCACAAGCTCTTCCTTTAGTATGCAATTCCACAGCCTGCAGGAAAAATTCACCCTTCTCCTCTGAAAAGCCTTTTCCTACAAAAATTCAATCCTATTTACTCCACTCCCACACAACTTCCACACTACTTGGCTATTTGCAAAAGAGTGTAAAATAACCCCAGGAAGTGTAAGACTCTCACACAGAGTCTCATTGTCAAAGGAAATAATGCCCCAAAGGTGCACCTTTATCAGGCTTGGCACCAGAGAGTCAGCACCGGCTCCTTCCCAGTACAAGTGCTCAGATGTGCCCAGCCTTTCCCTCCCTGGATTTACTGATTCTTTTGGATCTGTGAGTATTAAACGTTTGCCAGTAGATTACTTGACAAAATTTATTGCTAGCTATTTCAGAATAACAGCTTTTTATTTGATATGAGTAAGATTTCATTCCTCAGGTCGTGTTTGCTTTAGATGAAGTTGCAGGCTGTAATACAAAAAGCCGTAGCGGGAGAACATCTCCATGAAGGTAATATGCATTTCTATAAACATCAAGCTGGCAGAATGATTTTGTTTCAGCTGGGATTAGCAGGAGTTTTGCTGCTGACCTCAATAAGAAAAGGATCAGGTTTATAGCTCACTTGCAAATCCACTCTTGCAAAAAGAAGTGAGCTTTAGGCACTGTAGATTATTTACATTTCCTTTTGTTAATCATGATCATCATCACAAGATTTTCCTATTCATTACAGCCTTGATGCTGATTACAGGACCTGTGACAGTGTCTTTATTCAGAGTAGGCACACGGCGTGACTTGACAATATGCAGACAGACAGATGCATAGATTTTTTGCCTTTTCTAACCAGCAGTGCTAAGGGTAACTAGAGAAGCGTAAGTGAAATGTAACAGGATTTTAATGACAATTGAAGTAGTATCTTTTATTGCATTAGTCCTGGCAGCACAACTCAAATCTCATAGTTAGTCTAAAATTTATAACATGCCATTACCAGGTCCATGAAAGGAAATCCTATCAGCAAAGCTATTTTCAAATCCAAGAGTCTTTACAATGCAGATTATGTTTCTTAAAATAAACAAACATAAAAGGGCACTGGGAAATGGTAAAATCAGTAGGGATGAAGCAGAGAAATAAATGCACCCAAATGCCAGAACAGGTATTACTGCTATTTAGTGAATAAGCCGATCCAATGTAACCAGTGCAAGCTCCCACCTCTGCAGCAGAGGTGTCAGCTTAGCTCACCACAGCTCTCACCCTCAGCAAGGCCAGGGGCAAGCAGAGACCTGCAGGCTTTTCCTGTGAAAGTGTGACCAATAAACCAGAGCAAATAACTGAATAAGGCTGCAGGTTGTTTGCAGTGCACGGATGCTTGGCAACCTGGAGAGGAATGTGCCTGCCCACATTTCACTGAAAGGTTATTTAAAGCTGTGGAGGTTAACAGACACCTTCATTATTACAAACTGCTTTCGAATATCTCAGTCTCTGTCCTGCCTGTCCTCAGCAGCTGTGCTTGTTACTCGGTCAGCATCATTTGGGAGTGCAGTCAGCTCCCAGAAACCAGAACTGGCAGGATGCAGATGTGGTCCTGGAGCAGGAGCAGTGCTGCTGGTGGAGCTCAGGCAGGGCCAGGGCCACCAGCCAGAGGTGGGGCACGGGCAGCTCCTCCAAGGGGCTCCTCAGAGGCAGCATGAGCCATCAATAATGAGCCAACATCAGCCAAAGAGCCCCACCAGAAAGCACGGGGAGCCTGCCTGCAGCAGCTCTAGGGGAGCCCCAGCTGCCTTGGAAAGGTAAAGCTAAAACTACAAACTGCAGCCAGGCTTCCTTAAAAGCACCCACCCATTTTTCTGCACTGGGAAAAACAATCAGTCAGGCAGGCTTGGATTTTCTCTGTCAAGAGCAGGGTCGTGGTTTAAGACTCTGAATCAGATTCTGGCCTGTTCTAAAGTAAAGGTGAATTTTACTAACAGCTTAATATGTAGGCAGAATTGGGCCCTTCATGTGAAAACAGAATAAATCTAAAATTAATATAAATTAAACAAAGTATTTCCCAGATTTTTTTTCATACTGGAATTTCCTGCCATAATTTACTGCAGGTATTATTAAAAAAAACAAAGCATTACTTTAATTGCACCAGTAAAAGTTCAGTACAAATGTAGATAATTTTTGTGCAAAAATCTTTGAATTGGCTTTTTTGTAAAACTGTCAAAAGAATAGAGTGTCAGAGCTCTAATTCATTTTTATTCTGTGTTCAGAGACAGCGATCTTTTCAGAGATTATTTATGCAATGATGGTACCAATCAAACTTCACCAGAGACAGGTTCCCTACAGAGCACTGAAGCTTTCTGGCACTTCTAATAGAGTGTAAATCCTAATTAACTCAGATTAAACCATCCTATCTGAGATGGTCCACCCATTATTATGAATAAAATATTAACAACCATATAGGAGAAAATAATGTAAAGTAAGAACAAATACCAACCCCTCCTTCTTTTTAAATGTGTGCTATTTTTAATAGTAGGGCAGACTCTTTGTCTTTCTTTATAATTAAATAAGCAATCATTGCTTTTTGTTCCAAAAAGTGGTAAGTATTTGTACTTTTTTTTTCTATGCATGCAGGCATGACGGATACATTTGCAGGACAGGAGAAAGATTAATTTTGTGAGTTTACTTCTGGGAGAAGGGCTCTGCTCTAAGTTTTGCACAGACCTCCTGAAACAGCCACTGGCAGCAAGCTGGATGTATGTGATTAAAAAATAAATAAAGTCAGAGAGATTGTAGGCATCTAGTGCCTGTTGTGCCATTGTTGCCAAGAACATGGAGATGTGCAGTTCCTTGTGGTAACATCCCTAAGGAAGTGTGGAACTTGTGGTCTAGAGGTTGGCCAGCCTATAAGTAATGGTGAGCTTACTCAGGGTCTGAAGCATGGCCTGTGTTTCTCTGTCCTGATTTCAGATTACCTGTAGATACCAAAGAATGGTTGTTTATTAGCTAAGAAACTGCTTGTCCTATTTTAGGGCACCACTAACTGGAAGAAGTGAGTATATGTGCTCTAGTTCAGTATTTGCACTGATTTTATAGCAGAATTCTGCAAATTCTGGATTAACTTCATGTAAGCAAAATAGTAGGCACAGAGATGAAAAACTGCAAGGACAATGGAAAAAAAAATCCATCACTTTTATATTAGAAAAGTGGCAGCCATTATTTTCCTTAGTGCTATCGCTGATATTGGAAGAGTTCAGAGAATGAGGTAGGTTGTTGTGCTGGGTGATGCTGCCAGAGTATTTCCTTGTTCTCTTTTTATTTATACCCATCTGCTGGGTCTTGTCATGCACTGAGATATTCTTGTTCAGCTTTTAGCACAACCAGACCTCACTCCAAATCCACTCTCAAGGAGCTGAACATCATTATTGCATTAGAACAAAAGATGTTCACAGGTCTTATACCTGCATTACACATTTCACAATCATGAACCTCATTTTAATAATTTTTAAATTTCTGACATGTAAATTAGTTCCTCCTATTTCCTACACCAAAGGCAACACAATCAATCTTTCTACAGCTGCAAACACTCTTTCTGTGTCCCATTTCCTTCTGAGTTTTCCTTCAGCAGTAACCATGTCTTTCCTTTAATGGAAGTCAGACCCAAACCCTGAGCATATTTTCTTGTACGCAGATTGGTAACAACAATAAAGAGAAGGGACACATCTCCCTGAGTTCTACCTTAAGGCCAGATTTCCATTAGAAATTACTCATTGGTGTTGTTTTACTGAGACAGTCGATTTTAAGACTTTCCTAACATGTATGCAGTTGATATTTCCAGTGATTTTTTTTTCCCCAATGAAGTTGTCCTGCAGTATTCTGAGGTAAATAGCAAAAAATATTAAGTCTGGGGAGAAATGTGCAGCCACTACAGCTTTTACAGGCACAAAAATGCCACCCCTTCAGCTACCTCCCGTGCCCACTCACCATTACTAATCCTTATTCACACAACCACACTGGCCACAGTTTCCAGTGCAGACCAAAATTAGTAGTGGAAAACTTGCTTGCCTTGCTTGAACAATGGGTTCAATTCTAAGAGAGAGTGTGACTAACTATCTGCCTTGACCCATTGTGATCCCTTGTCCCCCATTTCCAGGGCTTCCACAGGACCAGGAAAACAGCAAACAGCCATTTGCAGTGTGCTGGAAACACACTGGTCATTTTTTTGTCCTCTTCCTTCTGTATAAAAGGAACCTGTAGTAAAATTTATGATTTGATTGCTATCTGAAGTTTTCATCAAAATATATCTTTGGGAGAAATCAAGTAAAAGAAAATACAGATTTATTTGAGTTTCACACATATCCACGCCCCATTCCAAAATATCAAAAAATGCCAGCAAGATGCTCAAACAAAGAGCTGCAAAAGTAAAACAGATCCCCAGTGGTGACATCTGTTAGTATAAGGATTATTCAAACAGCTCTGAAGTTTTCTAAAGAAATGCCAGGATGGCTTCCTACCAAAAGGCAACTCGGTCTAATCTACATACAAACCATGTTTCTATATTTTGTTGGCACTAGAAACCTCACATTTGTCTTGATATGGAAACAAAAAGCGATTCAAAGGAAATCTGAAAGTGTATATACTGGGGAATCAGCTTAAACTGACCTTGGGATTAGAGAATTATCTTTTTGTGAAGCTGAGCACAATTGTCAGTGCATGGTTTGGTACGAAATGCATTTCTTCTGAAAGCACCTTTATCATCTAGTGCAAGACAGTTTCAATTTAAGAGGATACCAGCATGATAAGGTGATCTGTAAAGAAATATTTTCAGTCTATTTTTGATAATTTTTTTTTACCAATGAACACAAACAAGAATGCAAATGTGCAAAACCTGAATAAATATGCTGCCAAGCACACGGATGGAAGGAAAAACCTAAAGGACCCGCTAGAAACTGTGCTGTAAACAGAACCAGAGGCCATAAAGCTACTCCAGAGCTGTCCCAGACATGGCACTCTCCATTCTCCTCCAACTCCTCAGGTGGCAGATGCAGACCACCTACACACAGAGCCCCGTGGAGAGAGCTCTGAGCAAGCTGAGCATCACCCCCCCTGTACCAGTGTCACAGTCCCACAGCAGTGGAACTGCACCAGGGGTGATGTGAAGTGTGACACCAGCAGCTCCACACCCCACGTCAAAATACCCGATGGCTTCATCACAGTGGGAAGTTCCTAGAGCTCATAAACTGAGTAATAAATTTTACCTAAGGATTGCAGCACTATTTATAGCATTGAGAATGAATCCATTGGAAGTTGAAGTTTCCAAAGCTTGAGCATAGAAACTTAATTTGGGAGATATTTACAAATATACCAATAAAATCAAATATAAGAAGACAGCATTTAGCCTGATTCCAATGCATGGTGTTGGTGAGTGCTAATGATTTTTTTTTTTCCTTTAATTAAAATTCCTTTTAAAGTGTTCTCTAAATAAAACATTGCTTAAAATGCATCTGCTTCGGAGTCTATCACTCACACTAAGCTTTCAGAAAAAAATTGTGGCAACTTAAAAGGCACTATAGGATATTTAGACTGGAGTTATCTCACAACATGTTCTCTGGCTGCTCTGTTATTTGAGCTCTAAATGTTAAACACGTGAAAGCAACATAAAAGGATCTTCCCTTTAAAGCACATTTTCCAAATTCTCTCTATCTGTTATTTAGAACCCCATAAAGATCTCTGTGTGTCTACCCATCTGCAGCCACATTTATTTTTGCATGTTTTTGAGTGCATATCTCTCAGTGTCATAAGGTCTTCATAAATAAATCAACCTACTTAGATCTGCATGCTTTGAATAACAAGTCAGCCACCAGCAGATGGATACATTTTTAATTAGGTAAGCAGTCAATGCCTGTTGGTTTGAAAACTCTCTTGTTTCTCTTAAAAAGACGGAAACCAACCAAATTAAATCCAAAATTGCAGTGGGACAGCATAGTGGTTTTAATCCGCATGTAGCTGCAAATCAGCTTAGGTCCCAGCCTGTGAGACAGCTTGAACAAATGCAATATTTTATATCAAGCAAACCTCAAAGTGAAATATTTAAGGATCTTGCAAGAATACATTGTAAACAGTATGTATTTTTCAATAACACATGTGGTTACTTATGCAATCTTCTCACTTGAGCAAGGCTCTCTGATCTTAATTCATTTACTGTGTTGCCTTTGCAATCTCTCAAGCAAAATATTTTTAAGCAGCAACTTTTAATTTACATAATCAGACATACTTTCCCAAATAACATGGAAGAAACTCAGCATTAACAACATCTTGTACTGCTTAAATAATCCATGAAAAGAAACTTCATCAGTTCCAGTTAACTTCTTCCCACAAAAAAAAAAAAAAAAAGTTTTCAGTTTTGGACTGGGAACAAAATTTAGCATGACAGATTCACATCTTACTCGTACCAAACTTTCCACACTCTTCTGAACTTCTCCAGCTCCTGAGAGTCCAGGTAAATGCTCCAGAGAGCAGCAGGACAGGGGTGAGGGCTGGCCCATGGCAGAGTCCCAAAGGAGACCTCCATGTACCAAGGACACCTGCAGGCAATGGCCAGCCCAGAGCCAGCTCCCCCTCTGTCCCACCTTCAGTTCTTTCTCCCACAAGAGTTTGGAAGTTTCTCTGTAGTTTCCCAAGCACCTCCTGTCACTCTTGTGAGCTAGTGAGAGAATGAAAGGAAACAATTCTCGCCCAGGGAGGCAGCAGAGCTGTGGCTTCACGGGGTGTGAGGAGACACCACGGCACCTCTGCCTGCCCAGACAGCACTGGCACTCCCACTTCTCCTTTCCAGACAGAGCAATGACCAAGAGACAGTTATCCCACACAAAATTACTGTCTCAGTGTGACCAGCTAGTGCAGAGGATAGGAACAAAAAGGCTGCTCTGGCAGTAGGAGAGCCAGGGCTCCCCATGGGCAAACAACTGTCTCCTGCTTGGCTAAAACCATCCTGCACCACACTTGCTGGGCACACTGACCCCAGTGTGCAGCTGCTCCATACCCAGCACCCAAAAATGTCAAAAGAATTTCAGGGGCCAACATGTGAATCTTATGTTGGTATTGAGGCGACAAAATAAATTCTTCTTGAGCCTTATTCAGTTTTATGCTTTCGAAAAGGAATAAAATTCACAGAGTAGAGAAAATCTCCAGACATAAAATCTGATACTTAAACAAAACATCTTAAAAGTAAATGAGCCAGGTTTAATCTTTGATGTCACTTCCTTGGATTTCATGATACAACACCTGAGTTGAATTTTTTCCATTTTACTGCAACATGCTATTTTTCCTGCATAAGCTTATGGTAAAATAATAACCAAGTTTCCCATATGTTAAATAGTAAAATTTAGTTCTATCATTTCTTTCTATACCTTTGCAGTTCTCTTCAGTTGACTAAATGGAAAATACTATATCTCTGGAAAAGAAATAAAGGTCTGACTCTCATCCTAGTTTTATGGGGATTGTGCTGATGTAATTGTACTGATTTCTAGGAAATTGCTTCAGATTTGTGCCATTAGTTAGATCAGAATCTAGATGTCAGTGCACCCTGAAAATACCCAGCTCTGTAAAAGGTTCTGGATTACTCTGAGTTTTACATCCTGAAGTCTAATTGCGCTGTGTAAAATAACATTTGTTAAAGATCAGATATGAAACATAAAGATGGCAATTATTTGAAACTTTAGGATGTAATATTTGCCCACCGATCTACATGGGCCATTACGCTAAAAAACTGTAGTAGTACAGGAAACAAAATTTCTCTTATATGTGGCATGACTTTATATTCTTAGTTGAAATGAAAATACTGCAAGATGGAGAATATTAGTAGGGCACACTGAGGCCAACTTGTATTGTTCAGAAAACCTTTTTAGCTGATAGTTCCTGTCCTGTGCTACAATTTTCCTTGTGCCTAGTCTGAGGTATCTGTTGTAGCTCACAACTGAGAGGGAAGGAAAATGCTGTAATTTAACAGTTGCTGCTGGTGAGAACTCACCATATTTATTTGGAAAAGCAGAAAACTACAGGGGGCTATGCAGAGCCCTACTGCTCCCATGTACAGCCCCAGGGCTGAACAACTCAAGCAGGAGTCTTGGAGGAAAGCAGGAGGAAAGGAAGGAAAGGAAGGAAAGGAAGGAAAGGAAGGAAAGGAAGGAAAGGAAGGAAAGGAAGGAAAGGAAAGGAAGGAAAGGAAGGGACAAGGTGCCCATTAGTGAGCTGTTGGGCTGAGGGCTGACAAAAATGGGATGAAAACACCCTTGCTGTATTTCAGCTCTACATTAGCAAATTAAAGATCAATATGACAAAGTGAAGGATAATTTGAGTGCTATGCATTCATGTATTTTTGCACTGGAACCTGGAGCCTTGTGCTCAGACTGCCCAGTAGACCATCCTAATAGCATCACCCTAACTCAGAGGAATAGACCTCATTAGACAACAACCACAGTCTTTGTTTTACCACTTTGTACCATTTCTTGGAATGAGTTAGGCAGCCAAAAATTCGTGAATTTTTTTATGGGCAACAGTAGAAAGATGGAGCATTTCTATTGAAATAAAGGGATTTATGATTTACATTGATCTGATCAATATCAGAAAAAGTTAAAGGATGATTATGCTTGTTCCATTTAACAGAACTTCCAGACCAGTGTTTTAAACAGTAAGAAGAGTTGGTGTAAATTTCAAAACAATATTTTTGTGCTTACCATTCAATCCCATTCTGACCTCCTCTCCTAGAGTTTCTTAAGTAAAAGTGTACGAATGCCTAAAGAATACAATACTATTGCTCAATTTTCTCTGCCTTTCATTAACATTTATATGAGTTTATGCCATGCCTTTTGCTGTTTTCCAGCTGATAAATGTTTTTTTAATATTGTGCACAGATCATTTTGCTTATAATCAAGGAAGAGAAATTAAGTTTAACATCTGAGAGCTTTAGGCAAAAATGTCAAGCGTGGACCAGATGACCACATGAGAGCTGCAGCCTCTCTTTGTGCCCCAGATTGGCTGGTATTGTTTTGATGCTGCTGCACTGGAGCAACAGAACTAACGTAATTATGAGATCAAGCAACATCTGTTGGGTTTGGCAGGCAGCTTGGGGTGGATTGCTGGCCGGGGTCAGGGGATGAATGCGCCCCGTGCGCAATCATAAAGCGGCATTGGCCAGCCAGGGCATTCCCGGGGCTCAGCCCCACAGAGCCCATGGGGTGGATTGCTGGCTGGGGTCAGGGGATGAATGCGCCCTGTGCACAATCATAAATCGGCATTGGCCAGCCAGGGCATTCCCAGGGCTCAGCCCCACAGAGCCCATGGGGTGGATTGCTGGCCGGGGTCAGGGGATGAATGCGCCCTGTGCACAATCATAAAGCGGCATTGGCCAGCCAGGGCATTGCCGGGGCTCAGCCCCACAGAGCCCATGGGGTGGATTGCTGGCCAGGGTCAGGGGATGAATGCGCCCTGTGCACAATCATAAAGCGGCATTGGCCAGCCAGGGCCAGCGCGGCATTCCCGGGGCTCAGCCCCGCAGAACCGATGGCCCGCAAAGGAGCAGTGGCACAGCACACAAAAGTGACCATGCACAGAGACTGATGCGCTGCGGGCGGTGCTTGACATCTCCTGGCTCTGGGCTCTTGTGTGTTGTGATTTATGTCACCCCAATGATTGATTGCTTTCTGATCATTCCCATTCTACCATATCTCTGAGAATTTCCCTCTCCCTCAAACATCTTTTTGTTCCACCAGCCCTAGGCTGCAGATGGCATCAACCCACGCATCTCCATTGTTTGAAGCCTGCAAGAACTCCGCCATTCTTTGGAAGAATGCTCATAGTTGAGTAGCTAGTGTCCAATTAAGTCCTGAAACTGTGGCTGTGGGCACTTTAACCTTTTTATTTCCTTGCTCTCTTAGGAATTTCATTGCCCATGACAGCTGCAACTCGACAATGTCTAAAAAAGTCATCAAGAAAGAAAATCAGAAGGAGACACATTTTTAAGGTTATGGAAAAGTGCTTCAAGTGATGGCTACAGCTGCATCTGTCACACCTCCATAAAGGTTCTTCTGATCATGTTTCACAAAGTGAATTATCATCTCTGGCATGCAGCATTACAGCAGACTCTGTGTGAAAACAACAGGCTAAAGCTTCTGCATGCCGGGAAGCCAAAAATGCCTCTGGGATGCTTATGCAAATCATTAGTTTTCTCTGATATCTCAACCATTCTTTGTGACACATAAAATATCAATGACTCAATATTCATATGATGGAAAAACACAAGAATCCAGTGTATCAAGAAAACATTGAATTCTTAAAAGTCTTTTTAATTTTGGCAAATCTAATAGGGAATTAGTATAGTGAATAGTAAATATCTTAACTTCTTCAAATCACAGCAAGCAATTACAACAGACTTTAGTAGTTTGTATTTTCTCCTTTGTTAGAAAGCAACACCAACAAAAAGAAAATATTTCCAACTACTTCAGTCACTGACAAGAAGATACCCAAAAGAACTTCAGGCTTCCACAGAAGGTTTTTTCTGTCACTGTGTACATGCAGTACTGCTGCCCACTGCTCTCTGGAGCTCTGTGCATTCTCACTTTTGGAAGCCCTGGCACACAGAAAGGGATGTACCACAATTCCCAAGAAATCCTTCCAGCTTCATGTTCCTCAAATAGCACCAAACACCATTAGATACAATACAAAGAAGTAACAGAAAGAGCATTATTTTTTGTCCCTCAAAGCACAGACTAATTTGGAGCTTAGACAGTATGTAACAAAGTCTATAACACTTAATTTATCAATAATCTCTAAGAGGGATCAGCTCCTGTATACACCTAGTCAGGATTCAAGCCACAGGGCACACTGAAGCCCATCAGTTTCACAAGGAATTGGGCTGCTGTCTAACAAGCACCACTGTCACTGTATGCCCAATGCAGAATTTCCTAACTTCTGTCAAAAGCCAGTGAAAACTTACAGCTCGACTGGGGAGGTCTGGTAATACCAGACACAATATTCAAAGGATTCACATTGTGCCAAAAGGGAAAAAAATACCAAAAAAAGAGGGTAAGAGCATTAGGTCAGCTTGTGCTGCCAAAGTTACAACTGATTGCACTTTTTCTAAAAAAACTAAATGATGTTAAACTATGGCATTTAATAGTTTCATGGCCAGAGCTAATTTCTTATCCAGTGCTGCTCATCTCTTGCTTTGTTTAATTTTTGTACAGGTGACAAGGGATGTGAGATATCTGTCAATGGCTCCAAGCCTGTATGTGTCCTCAGAGTGAAGATCAGAAGCACTGATCTCTGTTTTCCTTTTTTTTTTTTTTTTTTTTTTTTATAAGTATCTGAGGAGTTCCTGTGAAAGAATTTAATGTAACTGGGTCACAAAGAATGAAAGCTGTCCTTGGGCAGCCTTTGAACAGGCACAAATATGTTTTCCTCTGTATTTCTTTTTCAGCAGAGTAGAAAACATAAGCCCCTTTCTATAAGCTTTATTTCATTTTTAACAGGCTCTGCAACTCCTGAGAACCCATAAACAGTGCTGAATGCAATTCAAATGGTCCTTGATACACACTCCAGGTCTGATTCCCATTTAAACTGTGGTTTGCATCATCTTAACACCCCCTGTAAAACTGTTTTCATTGCTGGAACTGCAAGGAGGGGTTTAATTTTTGGGAGAGGACAGATCAAAATATTTTGACACTGCCAGTTCAAACTGGAGGTCCCATGCTGCAGAGCCAGCACTGCCACCCACAAAACAAGGGCCTGACCTGTATTGATCCTGTTCTGAAACCCAGCTCTCACTGGTTTTATTCACTTAAATGCTGTGCATGTGTAGAACATTTTAGATGCAAGAAAAGACAGTGAGTGTATTTTTGAAAGAGGGCAGATGAGCCCATGACAATGGTGAGTGGTCCCATCCTGGTTCCCTTTGCAGGGGTGGGACAAGCCCACAGTGTCCCATAACAAAGCTTTTACTGCTTTGGGGCACAGTAATCTTCATCTTACAATTTAAATGCATTCTATATAACCTGGGTGTAATGAGAAAAAAAAAAAATAAAAGGGATGTATATTTGGAGGGTTGAGAGCATATCTATGGCTTTCTTTTGCCACACTGCCTTTAAGCTGCCCTGATGGCTGCCCACAGTTGCCATGAGCTACAGCAGGTCTCAGGTAAGAATAAAATATTTGAACTGAGTGAATACTTGCATAGCAGGGTGAGGTGATAGGGAAGAAAGCTTCTCTTCAGTAGATATTGGCCCAGAAAATAGGTTAGACAGCTCAGACTGAAAAAAAAAAAAAAACAAAAAACAAAAAAAAAAAAAAAAAAAAAAAAAAAAAAAAAAACAAAAACAAAGACAAAACCAAAACTTATTTGGCCATTGGACAAAATCCAGTGTTTGTCCAAAATCCAGTTTACTTCATTGCTAAGCAGTAAATTGATTTTTGAGAGATAACTCTGCATCGATGCAGAGTTAAGCATCAGAATTTCCAAGGCTATGTAAAAGGTAGAGACTCACATGCACCCCTCACTCTGCTGCACAAACCATGTGCTTTTCTCAGTATGTTTTAGTGAAAATCAGGAGGATGGATTTTATGCAGCCAAGCCCTTAAGCTTGAGTATAAAAGCACCTCTCTTGTCTTCCTCAAGATTATTTGTGTGCCTGCCTTTGGCACTTAAGCACTAAGTTGAACCAAAATACATAGTATTATCTAGAGAAAATAACTAAACATACTAGACTAAAACAGACTAGACTAAAAATTTACAGATTTTGTGAACACCATTGCTGTGGGTAGCCCGGTTTGTAGAATGGATAACATTTATAGAATAAAACAGGACAGAGGTTTCTATTGCTCTATCACCTGAATCCAAATGAAGAGACTGAGGAGTTACAAATAGAGAGCCACAACCTGCCCTTCTCAAGCAGAAGCACCTACCACAAGCAATTTCCACAATCATGGGCATACTTGTTATTTTGAAAGCATGTGAATGCTAGAAACATCTCCAAGCTAAAAAATAAAATAAAATAAAATAAAATAAAATAAAATAAAATAAAATAAAATAAAAAAATAAAATAAAATAAAATAGAAATTTGTATTATGAGTAAGTTTACAGAATCCTGAGAGAACTGAGTCAAGCAAAGCAAGTCAAAGCAAAGTCAAAGCAAAATCTTGCAGAACAGAAACAGTCACGAGCATCACCAAATAAACTCTCCTCAGTCTCCAATCTGACAGTTACTGATGATCTTATGGTAATACATCATTCATAATTTTGGCCTAAAGATGGAAAGAGCTCTTTTGTGAAGTAACATCCCTCAAAAGGACAGAAAGCTCTCTCAATTCAATCTCTACACCTCTAGTCTGCATCCCTCTATTTCATAAAAACTCGGAGAATGACTGAAGACAGAATTGGGTCTGTTCTGCCAAAGAAAATAGGAGAAGCTGTACTTTTTTTACTAAGAAAAATAATCTTTTGCCTGATGAAAACTATACAGTTTTACATCTATTGTTAGACCATAAAAATTCTACAGTATCTACAAAATGTACCTTTAGCAGAATAAGGTCACATTTTTACATGGGAGGAGGAAATGTGCCTTGTGCAGAACTGACCCTTTGGAGGCATTAGCTGGCACAATACCACACCATGGCTGCTGATGGGGATTTTGCAATGGAGACAGGAACAATTGCCATGGAAAAGCAGGGTCTCCATCAGAGGTTGCACAGTTCACAGATCCACATGAGATCTGACACAGGCAATGGCTGCACTTTCACTGTTTGCCTCAAAGTCACAGCCAGCAGAACCTATGGACAGCAGTGGGCTCTTCCCAAAAACAAAGCAGTCAGAAAAACAGAGTGGAAATATCCATTTCTAGAGACTGCACATGCTTTTCAGGTTCCCTACAGGAGGTATTTCTGTACAAAGATGGACCAGGTTGCTGTTGAAATCATCTACATGCTAAACACAGTTCTAATAATGTTTCCATGAAAATAAGCCTTGACAGTAGGCTCAGCATACAGGATTTCCTTTTTGATCTCTCTCCCCAGTGAAAATAAGCCTGATATGCAGACCTATATCTGAATTTCTATTTCATGCCAACAGAAAGAGAAAGGTGGTAAACCAAACTTCACTCCTAAAACTTTCTGAGTTTCCCTGCTCTCATCAGGATTGAGATATAAAAGGCATATCTTATCTGGAAACAGAGGAATGAGTGATCAGTGTCCAGATCTGCATAATCAGAAAAAGAAGAAAGATTTTTTTTTCTTTTATATTTTTAGTGCCATTTATTTAGTAACCCCACTAAAAATCAAACAATATTCTTATATCTTGTATGACCTGCATATAACTCATAAAGAAAAATGAGCAGTTTGCAATTTCAGCTCAGTCACTGTAACTTTTCTTACACTCTCTTCTAGATTTCTCTTATTTATTTATTGCATTTCTAAGGATTTTCTGTTAAGGCCTGTGGACACATGTATATAACAGCCATAAAAATCAAAAATACAATCACAATCCCTGACCAAACAGGGTTAGTGGAAAGAAATGATTTATGCTCTGCACAATTCCTCTATGTGTTCAGCTTAAGAGAAGCAATTGTTTTTCTTCCAACTGCACTCCTAACACAATCACTACATTTGCCCTTGAAAATGTCTGCCTAAGGACAACGCACCTCTCAGGGTTAAAGAGCTGGGGTTTTGCCCCAGATCAGAATCTGTTAACATGAAAGGTTCAGAGATTTCTTTTGAGCTGCTTGGATTGCTGCAGCCCTGTGCAGGGTCAGGCAGCCCTGCTGGAATGGTGGGTCTGCTGCAATTCCCCCTCCAGTGAAGAATAAATGTCCTCTCGTCACTCTGTGGAGCGCTCCATTTCCCACAGAATGGTTTATCCTGCAGAATTCTCCAGGCACACAAACCATTCTGTTCTGGTGAGCTCTGCACATCTTATTCATGGTAATTATGTTCACATCTTTGATCTCAGATGAGATCTCTTGTGCATATTTTGTCCTATTTATGTCTTTGATCTTGTTACTTGTTTTTCCCCCTTTTTTTCCAGTCGCCTGTCTTTCCATTTGAAAGATATTCACCCTACATCAGTTTAAAGACAAAAGGTGAAACAGTGCCGTGTGTATCCTAAGTAACCTTGTGGAATATACAGGAGCACCGAGCAATTCTGTGAGCAGAGCACATCAGGATTTTGCCTCCTAGTTTAAAACAAGCAGTATCACATCATGCTGCTGACACCAAGAGTGTTATCTAGGCAGCTGAAAAGATGTCGAGATGTGGTATAGAGAAGAGTGTATTAAAAAAAAAAAATAAAGAAAGAAAAAGCTCAGTTATTGTGATGACCACAGTGAGAGCAGATTACCCTGGCAGAAAAGAGCCACACGGGACCCTTGAGTGTGCAGGACCAAATCTGCTCTCCATGGCAACAGGCAAGTGGCAGGGGACAGCGTGGCAGGGGACAGCCTGGCAGGAGCCCCTGGTGGAGCAGGGACATGCTGTCCCACAGCTCCCACTGCCCTGGGCAGGCTCTGCAGCTGTGTCAGTGCTGAAGCTTCTCCAAAGCAGCCTGGCAGCAGCATTGCCTCACAACAGGCATTTACAAATAAATCAAAGGAAGCAATAAATACTTGTATCTCTTCAGGTGCTTTTACTGTTAATACTTAAATAGTGAAAGCACAGCTGTCCTGCTACATCCTGCACAGTGGTGCCTCTGGTGCTGGGCAAGGAGCTCCTCGGTGGGCACACAAGCATGTGATAGCTCTAGCATTTACAGTCAACAGGATCTGCACTCATGGTTGGGAGTAAAAATGCAATACTGTTTCACTAAAGCTGGTTCTTCCTAGTTATCAAAGCAGAACAGAGGAGTAACATTTCCAGGGCTCAGAATTACCATAGTAAGATGACCTGAATTTACTGCAGTATTTCATGGAGGTTAAGCTGAAAGAGCAGCTGGATCTCCAGTTATGAAAGCAAGCACATGGATAGGTCAGAGCTACTTAAAACAACTGTCTCAAACCCCAAATTTAGCCAAAACTTAAAAGCACGTCTTCACTGTGAAACAGTTGCATTTATCATTACTCTCCACTGTGCTGGCTTAGCTGAAACAGGAGAGAGCTGACAGCAGATCTATGTTGCAACATAGCCATGGAGGAATCCTCTGCTTTCCTTTATTGCCTCAGAGACAACATTTCATATCAGTGATAAGCACAGAGTCATCACAGGACACCGGGCTGGTTATGGTGAATGACAGTTTTTATCTCAGAATTTATATAGATTAATCAACACTTTCACGCCAGAATTTCTCAAGCTATGGGAAGCATGTAGATTAGGGGCAGAAGACTTCATTGGGCAAGTTGTTTCTAAATGTCCAAGTTTATCTGTCAGCTCCCAGTGGAATTCTCAAGCAGCCAGTATGTTCATACTGTGTTGTAGCACTGAGAACCTCGTAAATCCCTCTTTGTCTTCCTATGAAACATGTGGAAGTGATGCTAAAGCTACCATGTTATGGCAACACAGAGCTACCAGTGCCAGAGTCACTGCCTGCAATGTGTGTAACTAATTCCTCTGAGATCTCAATTACCTCTCCACTCATCCTGTTGTGAAAGTGGAGTTGTTATCTCAGCAGGGAATGTTAGTGTCACATTGCTTACTTTGCACAGGATCCTCTCCACATGACTAATCCTTCACCCATGGATGTAAAGGTGCAGAGATTGGTTGCTAAAAGCTGTGTGAAAATAGCAGACAGAAGCTGTAACTCCCAGGTCATCCCTAATCCAATGAACTAAGTGTCACAGAAAGTATGAGCAAAATACGTTCTTCATTTTTTTAAATTATGTGTAAACAAGAATTCATTAAGCAATTAAGATGGTGAACAAACTTTTCATTAGGATAGAGCTAAGAGGACACAATATTATTAGGATATTACTATTTTGAAAAAGAGAAGTCAGAACCTGCAAATTATTTAGTCTCTATTTGCCTTAATTCCAGCAAGACAGAGCAAGTGTTTCTTTGGAATCTCCTCAGAAGCTATGCTCATATTTTCTCCTGCCTTCCAAAAACATAGCAGAAATCTCACTTTCTTATTGTGGATGAGCATTTCCCCAAGCTACTCTCATTTTAAAGCAGAACCAGTGAATATTTTGCAACCAAAATCTTTCTGCTGGCAGGATCCCTCCCCCTGCAATTGGAGTGCCTTCTCAACCTGAGCCACAAATTGTGCAGCAATTATGTCACTTGCTGTCTTTGATGATGTGCAGACATCCCAGCCTTGTGCAACCCAACACAATACTCCATGGGAAAGTCCTTTCTGCCTAAATTTAAGGTAAATGGAAAGTAACCTTCATGTGTGTAATCCCATTAAAAAAATAATTCTATGGCATGGGAGCCTGGAAATCCCCATTTGAGCTGAAATTAAAAAGCAAACAGAACCAAGACATTTTAAATCCTCCCATATGTGTTCTTCCATGATCCCAGTAATATGGGTTACACTACTGCATTTCAGAAACTTTCATTTTCTCATACATTGCTTGATCAGACTGGTTTCCCTAAATCCAAACCTGGTTTCCCTAAATCCAAAATGGTTATTTTTTGCCTGTGTTCAAGGAATATGTAAATACTCTTATATTAAAATACATATTCCTGCTTAATATAGATGAAGCAATATTTTATATTCATCTATATATTCTATATTTGCCTATAAAACAAAAGCTAAGACACAGCCATAACTACCAAGTGTTTCAACATATTTTCAGACTCTTGCCCTACTAAAATATTACCAAGAAACTGAACTCTCATTCAGATGGAAGTTAAAATTCAAGTCAAGCAGCTATATTTTTTTTTCCTTCCCAGGAAGAGTTGCGGTCATTTTAGATGAGATCAAAAAGTTCAGTCCTCCCAACACCAAATTTTGTGATTTTTCTTTTGCTTTTGCAGAGATATTCAGTCAAAACATTTTGGCTGCAAGGAAAGGGGTTAACAACTGTTAATACCTGTCAACTGCAGAGATTTCCATCATGATCATTTCTTGACTATGTGAATTTCACGTCTTAGAAAAGTATCTTAATTTCAGATTGAATACAATGGTTCAGCACTATAATTACAACCCTCTCCCCCTTTTCCTTCTCTTATGGAAATAAAATTCATAATTCTTCCTGTCATTTTTACATATTATACTCATGTCACCAGGAGTTTTAAAGTTTCTTTTTTTGAGGTAGTTACTGGTGGTATAATAAAAGAGAGAAAATTAATTTCCTGCAGTTTGAATCAAAGTGCCCCAGTGTCTCAAGATGCGATGTTATAGTAAAACTGTAAAGTTAATGGAATATTAAAATCTGTCAGTTGAGCTTCACGGGGAAAAATAGTTCATCTTCTGAAGATTGAAAGTGTGATACTAAAAGAGGCTATGTATTTCACCAATTAACTGCTCAAAATTAAAATGAGAGAGGACTTGTCCTTTCTGTTTACAGAAACAAGAGCTGTATTGCAACAATTAAAAGCTCCCTCTCATTTTCAGATAAATAATAATTACCAATTCTTTTTAAACATCATATGACAATAACAATGCTCCAAACACAAACAGTTTTTCCATGCCTTTGCTAGAGTGATTAAAATGTTGAAGGCATCCCAGCAAGTCCCTGAGCTCCTTGACAGCTGTCATTGCTATTGAACACAACTATAACAGCCAGAGAGAGCTTTATTGGTAAACTGTTCTGTTCTGCCACAAAGGCAATCTCACAGGCATCTGCTGCCATATTTCAGGGCTTTTTCCTTCCCTCTCAGACGGAGCCGGTGATTCGGTGCCATGTGCAATTTCTCCCTCTTTATCAATACCATTTGGTGAGGCTTGTGCCACCAGAGCTCAGGAGGTTTTGTTTCCAGGAAAATGAGCAAGGAAAATACATTTTTGCTGGGTATAATGGCCTCTTTCTGCGCTAGTCATGTGCAACAATGGAGCCGAGGGCTTTTCAATAGGGAGTGGTGTGACTCCAGTGTTTAAATATAAATGCACAGAGTTTTTATGAGAAGTGCTGTACCCTTCCAATTTACATCTCTTTTTTATGGTAGGCAGAGGAGAAAGCTTCACCACAATGAGCTGCAGGCTCAATAAAGACAGGTCAGACAGACACGGGTCTGGCTAGCAGCCCCAGCCCCAGCACTGCTGAGCCCCCTGCCAAAGGCAGCCCCTCTCCCTCATCCCCTGGCCTGTCCTGCCCCTCACATCCCTGCACCCCAAAGCCTTCATCCCCACAAAGCCCCTTGGGTAGTGAAAGCACATTTGTTCTCCTTTCTGTATTTTACAAACAGCACACTGAGGCACAGTGAAATCAGGTTACCTGCTCAAGGTCCCTGGGCAGCCTGTGACATGGCTGGGAGCTGAACCTCAGCTTCCCAAACCCCTTGTTTGACTGAGAGCTGCTGCTGGCCTCTCTGCTGGCCTCTCCAGTGTGTCACCTGCACCCCAGGCACACCAAACATCACAAGTCCCCCAGCAGTCCTACACCCTCTGCAGTCCCCACATCCCCCAAGTCCTCACCAGCACATCCCAGTATGCAGCAGCACCTCCCTAGGCTCTTCCAGCACCTGCCCCAGTTGCATTTAACACCTCTCCCTTCCTCCCTTCCCCACACCTGTACATTTGGATTGCTCTGTGGCTGCAGGAATTCACCTGCAGGAGGTACCAGGAGGGGCACAGGGTCCCAGGGTGCAGAGGGAGGGAGCCTGGGACGAGAGCTGGGATTTAGCTGCACAGAATATTTCAGCCAGGAAAGAAGTGATGGAGCCAAGATGTGTCAAAAACTTTTGGATGTTTGTGCTGTGTGCTCCTGGAATGATAACCAGATTGGTAGGGTACAGGTTTCATCTGCTAACTGCTGAAATACTTTTTGGCTTTCCCCCTTAGTGGAAAATGGGAAGTCAAGAAAAAATTATGTCAATCACAAAGGCAAGGACTACTGCAATATATAAAATATGTGTATATCTCTGGGTGCTGAAAGCACCTGTACTTATACAGGTTAAAATCAACCTGTACCTATATAGTTCTAATAGCCCAAAAAGAAATCCTAAAAACAGCATGATTTGAAAAGACATAACAGGAATTTTTATTCTCTCAGTCCAGATACTGCAATTCTTCAAGTCTCTTTGCAAAAAGCAGTAAGAAATTCTCTTTTCTGAAAGAATCACTGCCTGAACAACACTTCTAAGTTAGAGTTATGACATCTTTCGTATGCTCTGCACCTTTAAATCTGTCAGACTGCTGCTATCCATTTTAGACTATTGTGTTCATTCATGTGTGCAGACACATACATTGTGTCATGGAGACTGCAGGGTGTTCTTTCCTGTTTGGTGTTTTTAAATATAAAAGTTATTCAGACCAAAATGATCTATTTACTGTTCATTGAAATATATAAAGCTTTAACCAGCACTGAAATGCATTTGTGCTTGAGATGCAGTGTGAGAGCAGCTCAGCAGCACAATGGAACACCAGAACTAAGGCTGGTTAGAAAACAGATTTTATGTCCTGCAAAACAGTCCAAGATTTCTTCTTCTTTGTTGTTGCTGCTGTTCTGAGTCAGGGCAAAAAGCTGTATTTCTAAATGTTTTCATTTGATCCAATTCTACAGGAGGGAAATTATTATTTGTTTGATAATAACAAAAATTGATATATTATATCAATTCTCTTCGCTTTTATGTAAAATTCATATTTGAAATAAAAAGCATTTTATAGCTATGTATTTGCACTTCATAAATGACAAAACCTGGTACACTTGGATTCTCACCAAGTTCCCACTCCCCTTTTCTTTTGTCCCCATTTTGTGAAGAATGGCCATTTTGTCAAAGTACTGTTTTCTACATAGGATCTGTTTTTTCAAAGAGAGAGAAAAAAAGATGAGATTCAGGTAAACAGAAGAGTCTCTGAGCAGTTAAAATTGACAGTCCACACAGTTAGAATGCAAGCATGGAGCCTTAGCATTCATTCTTCCCTAATTGCCAAGTCCAGCCAGTAACTTCTTACAACCTGCAAGAGTTATCTAAATGTTTTTAGGTGTTCCCAAGAGATCCTCTAACCCCTGCTTTCAGATCTGTTCATTTCACTGTTATGAAGCCTCATCTTAAATTTCAGAGTATTTCAAAATGCTCCAGGAAATTCAACACCATCCCAAAAAACCAACCCCACAGAGGGTTAAAAAAAAAGTGAACAGAAGTAGTGTTGCATTAAAATAAATGGCTAGCAAGTGGTCTAAATAAAGCATTGCTATCTGATGCCTGAAAACAGATTTGACTGAAAAGGTATGCTTTCAGACTAAGAAAGCAGAAAAAACTAATTAGACAAGAAGCAACCGTGAACAAACATGTTAGCAGAATCAATAACTGGAACTGATCAGCTATTTCTTTAATTGTGCCAGCTGGGCTCTGGTGATGTGCTTAGAGGAGCATAATTACCCGTTTCGGTTGTACAGCAGAGTTCTTTTTCTTTCCCTATCCTTTCATTCACCCTCCTTTCTTTCTTTTAACGTTAGGAGCTGGTCATATGCCATTAGAGAAAGAAAAACAGGGTTGAGAAATTAGTGGAAAATGGGCCATCCTCATACATAAGACAATATTATATGAATAATTAGAGGTAGCCCTAAACAGTTATGCCAAATGTAACCTAATAAGAAAGTGAGTCATCAAGGAAACGTAACTCATTTCTTAATGTGAAAGGACATTGTGTGTGCTGTGTGCAAAGCAGAGCTGCAAAATAAAATAAAATGAAATAGGGACCATTCTCTCTCCTGTTTGGACATGCGTACCAGGGATTGTTCTGATTTGTAAGGCTGTGACTGATCCAGGCACAGAGTTCTGCTGCTAAAGCACTGAAGTCCACGCTGTACAGCTGCCTGCTACTATTAGAAAGAAACCAGGACAGATATAAAATAAAGCACAGAAAGGAGAGGGAAAGCATAGAGGAAAGAGAGAAGGGGCTCACTGATTAATTAACAAGCCAAAAAAACCAACCCACCCTTCCTTGACTGATGTTTAACCATCTTTAATTGACAGCAAAACAAAGGATTTAATAACTAAAAGGCTCTTATGGGCAGCTCCATGGAAAATCCATAGCGGTGCGGAGCTAGCTTGGGTTTGATCTATAGCAATGGCTAAATGGGTCTCCATTAGAGTGATGGCTACCCCAAAAACTGAAAATTAAAAAGTGAAATATACATTTAATCAGCAACAAGCTAATATATCAAAGGCCTCAGCCTATCCCAACCAGGGGCCTGATTCAAAACACATTGACGTGAGTAGAAAAAAGATTCATGCCCCACAAAAGCTTGAGCTCAGAAACTTGTCCAAAGCTGATCTAAACCCTTTATCCAGCTGAAAGCCTCAGAAAACCACGACTGGTCCTATTTTCTGGTTTCATGTGGGTCAGCTCCCTGTTCCAGGAGCAGTCCTAATTGGTGGCATGACCAGAGGAGCCCAGAGCTGTGCTGGGAGGGCAGGATTGGGTGGCTCAGCTGTGCCCACCCCAGCAGGGCTCTGGGGCATCAGCCATCTCTGTCCCCTCTGCCATCTCTGCCATCTCTGCCCCCTCTGCCACCTCTGCCATCTCTGCCCCCTCTGCCACCTCTGCACACTGACCACGTCTGCTTTCCTGAAGCTGCAAGCTGCCCACTGAACATGAGAAGCCCCTGCAGTGAGGAAGGAAGCTGAAGGGAAGTAGAAGTAGGAAAGAACTGAGATACTTTGGGGCTGAGATGTAAAAATAGGCACCAGTAGCAGCCAGCAGCTCTCACCCCACGACCTGAGGCTCAGGACTAAATTCCCAAGAAAACCATGGAGGGATCCTGCTCACAAGGGTCCTACAGCTGTAGATAATGCCCAAAACCCAGCAGAATGTACTCAACAGCAGCAACCCAGGCTGGCGTGTGTGTGCCAGGGAGGCAGGTTGGTATTTTATCTGAGACAAGTATTTCTATGCTTATCATTTTCCTAGCTGAAGCCATTGTGTGGCACATACGTCTCTTGATATGGAAAAGAAAGTTTTGTGAGGCAAAATTCAAAGGGATCTGCATTTATGTGGGCAGCTACGTCTGGCAGACATCAGTTCTTTACAGAGTAAAGTAAAGGATTCAGAGCTAATTAGGAAATTGTAAAACAAAAAGGTATTCTCTAACAATAAAAGATCCTTCAATCAGGATCAGTCAATCATACTGACAAGGAAAATAATTTAGGATTACTTGCAGAGTGAATAAAAATGCACTACATGGTGTTAAGTTGCAACAAGGTTCATGTTATTTTTTAACATAAGTTGCTATATAGGCACTTAGCATTATATAATACACACAGAATATTGTAACAGAAGATCTCAGTTTCATCTGTCAGCCTTTCAAAAAGTATCTAAGTTCCTGATCATTTAAATCTTTGCTGATTATTCATCACTACCACATTTTCAGAAAGGAGATGCTAAATTAGCTACTTACTATGGATGATATTCACTATGCTGCTGAGTGCAGTCACAGAACAAGCCTCACAGAAGCAGTGGATGATAAAGCTTTCTGTGCTCATCCCAGGTATGATGAGCTCCATTTCAGCACAAGCAGCCTGGCACAAAGGGTGGTCATTGGGCCAGCTGAGGAAGAATGGAAGCATCAGCTGTTAGCAGCAGCTATCAGCCCTGATACAGGTGATACAGAGCACTGCTCCAAGGCCTTCATCTTCAGATAGCCTGGTCAGGACACAACAAAGTCAGAAGGGAGAAATTTGCCCCAAAATTAAATTTAGGCATTGATTAGATTTCATTGGAACCCATTTCTTGCACTGACAACAGACAGGGTTTGGGCTGTCCATCACTGGACCCAGTTAAGGTTCATTTCCACAAATATTGTACGAAATGCAAAGAGAGCAGAGCTCTGCCCAGGACTGCCCTAGTTCCAGGAAGAACCCGTGTTTGCACTGCTGGCCCATGCCTGTGCCTTGGTGTCCCTGGTGAGGAAGGGCTTTGATGGGCTCAGAGCAGCCTGGAGGAGAAGGCTTGGGAAAGAGTGAGTTGAAAGATTTCTGCCTCCTTCCTGCCAGCAGACTCCTGTCCAGTGGAGCTGGGAGGCTGGGAGGAGATTTTGGAAGGTTCAGGCAGACAGGAGTCCCTGGGAAGGGAGGGCAGGAGGCAAACTGCATCCAGAGCTCAGGAGAGCAGCTGCTGAAAAGCAAACCTGAAGGCAAAAGATCTTCCCCTTATCCTCAAACAAGTCAAAAACTCCTTTTGGCCCTCATATTAGTGCTGCTGTCCTCAGAGGCTGCAGCTGGAATCAGGTTCCCCTGTGCCAGGCACTGCTCAGCCTCAAGGTTACAGAGCTCTCTGCCAGGGTTTGCAGCCTGCCAGGACCAGACTGACCAAACTAACATCAGTCCTGCTTTCCAGGTAGGAAGCTGTTACATAGAGGGATTTAAACAGGAGCTGGGAAACGTTTCTGAAGTATGGCTTTCAAGCTTTCTGGGCCTCAGAAGCAGAATAAAACACTACCTTCTCCTCCTATAAAAATACAGCCGGACTTTGGAGTGACTTCAGAGCCTCAGACACAAAGGGAGCATTTGGCCTCATCCAGAGCATGAAACCCAGCCCCAGTCACAGTCTGCTCTGACAACCAACAGGCTTTTACATCTCTAAATGCCAAGGTGAGCATTTACTGTGAAAGGAAAAATGTTTCAAAAACCAAAACAGCTCTGAGGACTGTTAAGCAGAGCTGTCATCAGTAAATTATCCCTTTCTGCTGTTATATTTTTTTTCCCCTCCCGTGGTATGATCAGAGAGCTAAGTGCAGCAGTCAATACGTAGTAGTCAGGCTAATGATTGTCTAATAGCTAAATTAGAAGAGTGACTTTTAATCATGCAATTGATGCCAGTAGTCTAGCACTGAAATCTAGCCACGAAAACTCTTTGATTACACTTCACTTTTTTAAAGACCTAATTAACTTTTATAAGACTTCTTGATTTTTAAAATATCTTGAGCAAACAGTACAACACAAAAACTCTATAGAAAGCATCAATTGTTTCACTTACATATCACTTGCATGGACTACAAAGATGGTGGACCTTCACACAGAACTGTTTAAATTATGGAGCTCAGAATCATATATAATGTTAGAAATCTTTTGATATTTGTATTAATTTTCTATAAACTTAACCTCCCTAATAAATGCATTTTAAATGGTCTTGCAGAAATACAATCCATTAAGCACTATGTAATCTACTCCTGGACCGTCTTCTAATGAACCCTAAGTGAATTTGTTCAGTTGAAGCTCAGAAAAAAGGTAAAGGGGAAATGGAAAAAAATAGTATAATATAGCCCATATAAAACATGGATAAAAAGACAAATGAGCCTGTGCAACCTCCCTTCTGTGCACAAATATATTTGATTAGTCATGTATTGGTTCTATCATTCATATTAGAAAGAGCTTCCATTAAATTAGGGTGATTTCAAATCCTTTATTACAAATCTGTAATTCTTCTAATGAAACAGGAGTACAGAGATCCTAATTTTAAAAAACGAAATCTCACCATCTACTTTGCTGAAATTACTGACAGTGAAACAGGGGAACTGTCTGGCTTCTTGTTGCCACAAAGAAAAGAAAAAACAAAAAACCCAACACCTCAAAACCCAAAAGAAACAAACAAACACCAAATTTTAAATATCCTACCAGGGAGTTACTTGCAGTTTGGATGATCTTGCAGACTTTCTGCTAGAAAAGCATCTCAGAAACCAGGAGGAATTTACCATAGTAAAAAAGAAATAAGCTATAAAGCCTACATCTAATGCTCTCTGAAATCAGTGGGCAGTCTTTTGGATGAATAGAGAAAAAAAAAATGAGTGCAATTAGTGCAGCTAGAGACCACTCTTCTTACTTAGAAAAATATTTCTGTTGGCTTCAAGCAAACCAACTGCATGGCTACAGCAAGAGAGACTTGGCCCATCACTACTGGAGAGAGGAAGGGAACACCACAGCAACTCAGAAAATTCCTTCAAGGGAAGGGACAGAGAAGAGATTCAACATGTTTTTCCCCTCCCCACACACTGAACTTCTTGAAGTTTTGACACTCTCTTCAATCATATCCAATGTTTTCCATCATGGGGAGACTGCAATGCACCTCTCTCATTTTAAAATAAATTTGGATCACACTCCATCTGCCTAGATAATGAAAACAAGATCCTCAGGTACTACAGCATTTCAGAAATCAGATAATGAACTGAAATCATATGTTTCATGGATTAGTCTCTCTCTGAATCAATTTATGTTGGGTATTTTGTTGGAAAACTGACCCAGATTCCATACATTTTTTTAATTACTGGAAAATCACTTCATCCAATTCTCCCGTTATGGATGACATATTTCATCATTGCTCAATATTAAATCATAAAGGAAAGAAGAAATTAATGGTGAGGGCTAGGAGTTTGTATTTCACGTCCCTGCACTGACTGCAGAATTTTATATGTGATAAGTCTGATGGGTCACTGAATTACCTTCAGATTACTAGTTCTCCAATTCAAAAGCATTTCTTCTATTATTATTGCTTTAAAATTCAGTCTCCTGTTTTTTTAACAAAGGTGCAAGTCAAAATAGAGTTTTATAATATGCTATAATATGTTTTCCCTGGCCCCCTGCCTGCAGTTGTTTGGATAGCTGGCAGAGCGTGGTATCTGACAGTACAGAAACAGTGTGGATAGTTTGCCAGTCCTATGGGGATCTCTCTTTGGCAATAAATTTGGAATGGATGTTTGTTAGCAGGGTGTGTCAAAACTGTGCCAAAAGCACTTTTGGACATATAATAATAATAAATGAGTGTTGCACTGCATTAGGAGGGAATTCTAATACAAGCTGTCCATCATTTTGCAGTAAATTCTTTACCATGCTGGCGAATTTATGTCTCATTATAAATTAACTGTTTCAAGTACTTCATCCCATAGGTTCAGTAAAGTAAACATACCTAAGTCTAGGTAACTTCCATGCCAACAGAACAATGCCCACATCCCTGCACACAACTCAAACACACACAAGTCTCAAGGCCAAATCCAAGGCTGGAGAAGGAGAGCATAGTAGAGCACACCCTGCAGAGCTGGGCAGATCCTGGGGTTCTGCAGAAATCCTCAGCTCATGGGGTAAATGGTTCCTCCACATTCCATATTCTGACTCTGAAACAGCCAATCTAAAAGGGCTTATCTTTATATAGCTTTCCACTCTGATGCAGAAATGTAGGCAATAAATCTCAGTTGGAAAAATATGACTTAATTGTTATGTGAACCATGCCAATCCTTCACGGTATAGCAGCCAGTGTTTGGAAAATAAGTTCCTGTTCAAAACAAACAAACACATCAGAAATGTTGAGTGTTTGTTGAAAAGCCTCATAAATATAAGAATAGGGAAACACCCAAACAGATTTTGGTATCTCCAAATTCTGAGAGCATTTGTGAGAACAGGTGATAAGAATCTGAAAATCCTAGTGTTTGGCACATGTGATGACACTAACAAATGATCACTGCACACAAGCAGCAGCCCAAACAATTGTTACACTCATAGAAAATTATGAAAACTATAATCTGCAGGTGGAAGATTCAGAAAGGACTTCATTTGGAAAATGGAGGTCACCAAAATCCAAACTTGCAAAGGAAAACACACATTAGTTTTAGCTTCTTTTTTTAAACATACTTACACAATTTGCTCTTTTGGAAGGCAGGACAGTTATGCACAGGTTCAGTAACATTCTTGAATAAAGCAATACATGGCTGGAAGTCCATGATTCAGCTTTCACCCCATAGTTTTCCTATTATATGGTCATCCTATGACATGAGAAATGTTTTAAAATATTAGGCTTAAAATGCTGGCCAAAAGAATCAAAGTCTCATCCAACTTTAAGGCACATCATGAATTCATCCTTTCAAAGCCAGCAGAAGTCACAGGTGAGCCTACTTGCCAAAAAGGCTGTTTTTAAATCTGCTGAAATATGGATTGGAAAATGCTTGTGTTTGAGCAGTGACTTGCACACACTGACTCCCCAGGGATGGCCTGAGGGGTGCATGCAGGGAGGCAAATTGGCTGAATCAGGAGCACAGCACACCCTGCCTCTGCCAAGAGGCATCTTCCAGAGATATCACAGAGCCAGGAGCAGCAAGGGAGGGTGGGCTCTAGATGGCATATTGGCAATGCACCTTGCACAGCCTCATGGGCTATGGACAGTGAGGTTAGCTGGAATTCCTGCTGTGCACAGAGAAGCACTTTTCCCTACCCAAAACACTAAGGAGAGAATTCCTTTCTACTCTCAAAAATCTCCCTGCATGTCTTCTCAGGAAGACTCACTGCCAAGAGATCCACAGGGTGTTTGAGCCAGGCTGGAGCTCTCCTGCAGCCAGGTAAGAGCAGAAACCTTGTGAGAGAGACTGCAGCATGCAGCCCTGAGTGGAGCAGGGTGCAGCTGGGACTGATGTGCACTCTGTGTGCTTTGAGCCTCTCCCTGTGATGGTTCTAAGGGGAGTTCTTTGGAGCAGAGGCTGGCACATCAGTGGTGCAGCTTCCCTCACCAACCAGGGAGCTGCAGAGCTCAGCTCAGCTCTCCCCTGGAAGGCACAGACCACAGGGACACTCACACCTCTGCCTGGATGTGGGCTGGCCTTGGCAAATGATATATTCAGGAATAACAGCTCAGCACCACATAGCTTTTATTTGTGTAGGTGCTTTTCTTCCTTAATTTACTGTGCTAGGGAGGTGATGGTGAGGGTTGTACTGTGGCAAATGGCACCGACATCAGCAAGAAAGGCAGGGCTGGGACCTCCCTCCACAGCTCAGGGTCACTCACAGTGAGTCCAAGGGGCTGACATGGAGCACAAGGAAACTACACCTGCCACTAACAGGCATCCAGTAGCAGCCAGCAGCAGGAACCCACCTGTTCAAACACCACTGCCACTGGGTGATGAAAATGGCCACAATTTTCACATAGCCCTGATTTTATCCCAGCACGAGGCACCTCTTAGGTCTGCTTTGGGACAGCACAGTTGTGTGCTCCCTCCTACTACAGCAAAATGGGGAAAAAATTAGTTTAAGTCTACAGTGGTAATTTTTAAGGTGTTTTTTTAAGGCTATAAAATACCCTTCCTCATGCAGTAGGCATAAATGTACTTCAGTGCTAAAGATGTTGGTTCAGCCAACTGAGATGGGGTAATTTTATTTCTATAAATTGTATTTTTCAATGGTCCCAGATGGATATTTGTATTCCTCATAATGGCTGAGGAAGGAAAAGTCAAAATGTTATACTGTGAGAGCACTCTCATTACCTTTTCTTTAAAAATACTGTTATTTTAATTAAGCCTCAACTTCCTGCAGAAAAAGCTGCACATTTCTGAAATATAGTTTTCTTGGTGCTGAAGAGCAAACAGCAGACATCTGAGTGAAAGTCACATTGTTTCCACTTTTTCATCTGAACAAATATACTGGCTTACTATGCCTTGAGGAAAGCTATGAAGGATGGAGTGCTGTGTCTCAGATGTTCCCAAGGATTCTTCTGGACATCTGTTATAAATCTCTTGGTGATACTGAAGGGCTGGTCCAGGGCACTCTACCTCAGTTCCAAGGTTATCAGGATTTTTCTATGGTCACCATGTGAACAATCTCTTTCTGTTGTATTCTGATTTAAAGGGTCTCTGGTCATACAAACATCCACACCAAGAGGACAGGAACACAGGCATGCCAAAATAAGATTCTCTCAGCAAAGACTGTACAAGCTGCTCCAGGACAGCACAGTTTGGACAAAGAATCTGACTCTACCCCAGGGTCTGGGTTCTGAGCTCTCCTGACCCCTCTGTCTGTGCTGAAGGAGGTCAACAGCAGAAACCCAGCTCAGGCTCCATGGTTTCCCTCTCTGAAACAGTTGGGGAAAATGAGTCTTCAAAAATGAAAATGTGCAAAATCAGCCAAACATTTTATGGAGGAAAAGAAGGTTGGAGGGTTCTCTGCAGCCCCTTCAGGGCTGATGCAGCACAAGCCCTCCTGCTGCTGCCAATGCTCCATCTCCCTCTGAGACCAGAGCTCCCATCCCTGACCAGGACCCTAAACACCTGAATGGCAGGTGTCTGTAATGAATTCTGGATACACAAGCATAGGCACTTTTTCCTTCAAGCCCCTGCTAGTTCATTTTTCTAGTTGTGGACTGAATTCTGCTCTTGGTCTCTATTTCTCTTTGTTACAGCTCTCAGTGGGCACACACACCACTGACAACTGGAAATGGGAAAGTCTGAACTCTGCTTCATAAATTTAAAGCCTGTAAAGGCCATCTAATAGCATTATAAATTTCTTGACATAATTTAATTTGTGTATATGCAACTCTTAAAAACTCTGATTTGCCTGACAAAGAGAGCTGATGTGTTTTTGTTCTGCTTTTGTTGTGTACACTAGCCCCTATTAGTACATCCTAATAATATATACAGAGCGATTAATTTGTGAAGTAAAAGCTTTTCTTCCTTTCTAAAAGCTGCTTAATGTAAACTGTAAACATCACGAACACTCTCATTCCGATTGATTCTGAGTCTTAAACTGAGGTTGAGAGGCACAAGATGAAATGCCTGTGAATGCTGATGGATAGCTTTAGGCAGGGATTGCTCAAATTTGCACTAGAACAACTCCTAGTACCTTCCTGGAGCACAGCAAGCTAAAAACCACCAGCAATCCTTCCAGCTAGGTTATAATGCCCTGAAAAAAGGGAGTTTTTCTTAGAGCAGCACCTGGTGTTGACAGGAATATTAAAAATCACCTTTCCCCAAAGCCACTATCCTTTGCATCATTTATGCATTCGGAATAACCCTTAAACAATTCTTCCTATTGTTCTTTAAGAGTCACAACATCTACTGTCACAATGCCTCTAATCACGGTCAAACTCGCCGTATTTTAAGGAATATTCAATGGAACAAATATTGTGAACATAAGTGGATTTTTCAGATGTAATCAGAGCTGTGTTTTCCAGAGATGCTTACTAAGCTTGACCCCTTCAACTACAGATCAGCAAGGTACATAGCAACACCTATAACTTCAAGCAGATGTGTTTTACCCCTGATTACAGCTGGGCAAGTCATATATCTAAGTTAAGCACATACTTAGAGGTTTTATGGAAACAGGAATTTGATACATGAGAGTTCGAAATTGGAGCTTGTTTGCATTTTTTTTACTTCTCCTGTTTGGACTGATTTCTCCAGCACTTCTATAATTTTTGACTGATTATTACCCAATTTATTTTTAATTTAACTTCATACACACCATATTTCCTCTCAGACAGAACACCTACTTTCTCTCTAATAGATTTCTGTCTTGAAATATTGACCTATTTACCACTGGAATGAAGTAAAATACAGGCTCTGCTATAATGCCTACTGAAATCAGTCTGGAACAGGTGCAGGATCTGACACACAGAGAAGCCAGTAAAATGCAAATGGTATTTAGTTATTGAGGCAAATGGCAGCCTTTAAAGCACCACCTGTGTATATTTTGCAACATATCATGGAAGTGGTGAGAACCGTCCTCATTTATTCATGCGTTAACTCTTGACATTTGGCTCAGAACAAAAAGCTGTAGAAAAGGGTTAGTTATGAGATGTCAGGGAAAAATGATATGTCACACTGTAAGATGGGGCACTTTATATTTTACTGTGCACTTCAGGGTCATTCCCAGCCCTGCAGCAAGGAAAGAGTCAGATGGGGAAAGGATGGGTCATTTTCCTTACACACTGAGAAAGAGAGCCCAGAGTTATGCTCATCCCGGCGCTTTGCCAGACCCACTTCCCCCTCCACTCCACCAAAAAAACACAAAACTGCCTTTTTCCCTGCTTATTTCTGCAAGGCGAGCTATTCCATCTCCCATCTAGCCCAAAAAACTTGGCAAGAGAGAAATCTAGCCCCTCTGAGAGGTCAGCAAAGGCAAATTGCACCCAAAATATTCTGAACTTCTGAGATCCAGCAGATTTCCCTAGGTGGCAGATCCCCTGTTAACTAGCACACAAGGGGAGGATTAACCTCAGACCCACTGGTGGAGTGTCCCAAGCTCATGCTTCCATTAGTGCCACAAACTGCTGGAGAGGAAAACAAATCATATCCCGTGTCAGCATTTTACATAAAGTTGAGTTTTATTTATTTATTATGTATTTAGACCGTTTTAATAGCTACAGAACCCTATTAACATAAGAAATTGCAATGCTGCTTCTCTATTTACTTCAATATATTTACCAGTAAAATCTGACAGCTGACAGCTTGTGAATGTGATGGTAATGTAATCATTACATTTACACTGGATAGAACACAACTTTCTGAAATGGTGTGACAATATTTTCAGACTTAAATGATGGTTTAGGGATAAAGACATAAGTATTTGTTTATTAGTAATCTATCTTGAATATGTTCATTAGTAATATTCCTGAAGGCATCCAATAGGAGTTACTTGAGATTTATTAGAACAGAAACAGCTAATTTGTCTGCCTGAGTGGCTATCACATAAGCCCTGACTTGACATAACACCTAAATAAAACAAATATAAACCTGCCACAAGGATGTGAACACACTGTCCCAAAAGGCACAACCACTTAACTTGTGTAATTGTCAGTATGGTCAAGAAAAGCTGTTCTAAGATTTGGTTTTCAACACCAGATTAAACAGCATGTCCAAACAGAGCAAATTAAATTAGGCTGTGTCTAAATTAGACTTCTTCCAATGGCAAGATTACTTTACATCAACAGAAACATTGATCTGCCTTAGCAGCATCTACTAAAGATGATGGTAGAGCCAAGAGGAGAATTTAAAAAGCCCCTCTTAGTCCTGATCCAGTTTCCCCATCCTTAAAATAAGACCACATGCAACTCAGTCTCATAGAGTTCAGAGGACACTGAGAAACCCCACTGTTCCTGTAATACCCCAATGTTTTAATGAAAAAGTTGCCTATTATGGCCTATTCTGTTCAGTTCATCTCTTCTTGACATAAGCCAAATCTCTCTATTACTGCATTTATTTACTAGGCACTTGAGCAGAACATTATCACTTAAAAACATCTCCAGCATGGCAAGGCAATAAACCCTAATGTGAAGAGATCAGTGTCACTTTATACACTTCTCATTAAAGCAGTCTAACAGAAAGAAAAGTCTTCCAAGGTCCCTGCTGCTGACCTTATTTTAGGATATAAAAAGATCACCCAGAAGGCTTAAGTTTGAAGATTTCCCTGCTCCATCTTTTCAAACCTCTTTGTACACCATTTACAAGTGGTAGGAGCAGGGGAGGGAGAGGAGAAAGCACTTTCCCCACCAAGTCTCTCTTAAGGATGTGCTTCTGAAAGTTCCATCTGCAGCTACCATTGAATTCTGCAGGAATTTGAGGCTGGCAGCCAAGCAGAGGCTCTGAGGTGGATCTTGTATGGAAACCAAGGTCAGGCTGGGGGTAGGTGGGACTTTTCTGAAATAATTTTTTTCACTTTGACAACATCAGAATTTACTTCTCTAAAACTTGCAGCATATACTAAAATCCAGGCAGCCAATTATTGATCAGTTCTGATCAATGGCTCTGCAATCAATAGTATTGCAGAGGAAACCAAACTGTTAAAATGAGGGCAGAGTAAAGGATGGGAGAGGCTTGGGGAATGCAAATCACCCTGTCTGGGGGTTTCCCTATTTTCAGCTGCTGCCAAAATTGTGAGGTGGACACAGCAGGCAGATGGCTGTGACCTGCCCTGCAGGATGTGCTTAACAGGTCTGTGGCAAATACCCCTGAGCTCCTGAGTGAAATACTTTTTTGTTTCTTTTCATTTTCTAAATTAGGGAAAAGAGGGCTTGCATGTTTTTGTTGAAGCATGGATTCGATAGTCTCTGTTTTGGGGGGGAAAAAAACCATTATTGCTTCCCTTTCAGAAATAATGTCATGAAATTGAACCATGATAGCGATTTTTTCAATCTCCACATTATCAAAATAGATTGGACCTTTTGTCACAAATCCACATGGTTCAGCTGCAGAAACAAACGACAGAAATGCTACCAGCCACAGTAACAGATTAGGACTGAAATATATTTCTGAAATTTACTGTATTCTGGAGGAAATAACAATATGAAAAGTAGTGATCTACGAATGTCATAGAACTATTCGTTTAATTTTAAAAAGGAGGAGAATGAGGTAAGAATAAAATCCAGGACAATCAGTCACAGATGTTAATGAAACAGGTAGCTGAGTCCAGACTGGATGACCAAAAAATTCCTTACTCTCTATCCTAATTTTTATTGAGGTTTGTTACCTTCCTGGGGGAAATGCTCCTGAAACTGCTTATGTTTTGAATAATTACCCACCAGCATCGTAAAAAGTCACTGAGACATTAGCTGCTGCACATGAACAGACTGAACCCTGATCTGCCTTTTCCCTCTGCCTGCACTCTCCCCCCTGGCAGTACAGGGCATTTATAGGTGTTTTCTCAAGGAAAACTGTACTACACCTTAACTCAGTAAGCAAGATTCAATCAATGACAGTACATTTTTGCCTGGGTTAATTGATGCTGTACACAAAACAAGCCTTGTTCTGATTTTCTAGAAAGGTGCTGGAGGTGAAATGTGCTGCATGGGCTTAATTCTTATCTGGCAAGATACAAAAGGAATATAACAGATAAACGTGTCAAGGAATGATGGGGTTCTTTTGTTGAGGAAAGCTTCATCTGTCTTGTGTCCATCTTTCATGAAGAGCACAGGTAACATAAAGTCACTACTCATCACTGCTCACAGCTAATTAAACACTGCTGGGTATTATGTAGCTGGGTCTAATCCCTGTACAACCTCACAACGTTGTTCTTTGAACCATCAAGTCCCTGGGAAAGGCAGATCCCTCCCCAACAGCCACAGCTGAATGTAACAAGCAGATGAGAAAGGAGCAAATGTATTGTGTACCAAATATTACAGAATAACCACCAGGGATTAGCAGATTGGTGTAAACAGAAGAAAACCCCAAACCAAAGTTAGTTTGCAGTAAATGGTTTGCCTCTCTCTCTCTAGCAAAACATCACCTTTTCATTAAATTCAGAGTTTCATTATGTATCTAGACAATTGCCTGGATAAATCTGGGACAGACAGAAAAATTAAGAACCATTGGAAAATTAATTTGAACATTCAGAGATGGCTCAGAAATATTTTCTTCAATTTTGAAACAGAGATCTTTCCTAGTAGATGAAAAATCCTTCTTCATCCAAAAATAGGTTAAAAATCATCCAGGAGAAGTGCAGATGAACAAAAGGTCAATCTTTCCTCAGTTCTGTCACCCCTGTTTTGAATCACAAAGAAGTGGCATAAGGTGTGAAAAGAGAAAAGGCATCAGAAAGCTTTTAGGGGAAAGGGGGAGTGCCAAAGAACAGCTCAGAAAGGAGGGGTCCCCACGCAGCCATGGTTGGGCAGGGCTGCAGCAGGGATGCTGCAGAGCACAGGCATCACACTCCCTGTGTTCTCTCCTTTGCATGCTGCCAGTGTCCAAATCAGCCATGGGAAAACAACACTGCATCATTCTGAGGCTTAGGAACAGGAAAACTTAAACTGTTTATTATCAAACCTGTAAAAAAGTTTTCATTATTAACAACAGATTTACTTCTTAACTCAGAAAGGTGACAATGAAGGGAAAAGGAGGATAATGTTACTAAGAAGTAATTCTGCATGTTTGGGAGTTGATTATGAAAAAATCATGGGGAGAGGAAGAAGACAAAAATCTAATTACAGAACCATCATCAGAAAGTGAAAACAGTACTGACTTGTAAATAAACTAAGGAAAACAAATCAAACACCCTTCTGTGCTATGGAAGGGATACTTAAAATGAACAGAAATATGTATGGTCTCAAGAAAAGGCTGAAAACACATGAATTCTCAGCAGATTTCTTCTAAGAAAAAATACAGTACTCCCTGACTTAGAGGACAATATTTGAAAGGATAATTAAAGCAGCTCACAATGAGAAGTCTTGTATAAATACAAAGACACGGGACTGATAAATAATGTGCTCATTGAAATGTTGTTTTTTATTTTTTGAGGAACCTATAAAATTTCCACTCATTTGTCATCTCATTTTGTTTCAAGGATTTACATTTGTAATAATAATTTCATTAAGAACATTCAGAAAAAACTTCTCCACAGGGACAATGCATCATATTGCATCTCATAGGCTACAGGAAAGTTATTTTCAGGTACAAAAATATATCCAGTGAAACATCTTCCCATCAAGTTACTAGTGTAAGTACATGGGAAACGGGAAGAAAGCTGAAACATGGATCAGAAAAGAACTGAAGCATTGCCTTAATTGTGTTTCTGAACTGGGACCTTAAGTTTAACTTTCTATTGAAGGAATTGCATGTTGTTGTGGGACCTGTGTAAAGCATGCCAAGATTCATTTTGGTTTTAAGATCACTTTTGCATCTGCAGACCCAAAGTCAATGCTTTACTGGTGATAAATCTCTCAATGGTTTAAATTGGCTCCTATGAGTGGGCAATGTCTCCTCCTCCAAAGAAACAGAGGAGGTTCTTGAGGCTGTGGTTCCCACTGGCCAGAGCAGGATTTAGCAGAACAGTGCTGGGTCCTGATACAGAAGCTGTGCAAAGGTTGGTAAAGTGTGTCCACTGGTAAGAAAACAAGAGAGAACAGCTTGTTCCCCATCCTGACAGTGGTGGAAAACTGCACAGGAGTCAGAGTGCCCCATGTGCAAAGGCAAGATTAGCAAAAGTCCATTAAGGAAGGCAATGGAGAAAATTGCAAAAGAAGAAAGGGAATGCATAAAAGACGAAGAAATTGGCCAGATCTCTTTGACAGAAGAGATACCATTTACTCCAGCCCTGCTGGAAGGAATATTCTCCCATTGGTTTAAAATTAGGCTTCAAGGGTTTGATATTTGTAACACATAACCCCATTAAGATTTCTTAACCCTCACTCACAGAGATCCATCCTCCTGTAATCTCTGCATATTCACACGGGCTTTTTGTCATCATTCCCAGAAGGGCTGAGTACCAAATGCACAGGCAGGCCCTGCTCCAGCAGGGATCCCCCCTGGGTTACAACTGGGCTCTTTGGAGGCAGAGCTTGTGGGGCTGGGCACTGCCCAGACACTGGCACACAATGAGTAATTTCCTGGAGGAATTTCACTTGACATTATCCTGGGTGTCCATGTCAGCACTGACTGTTCTTCTGGCCACCCAAGTATCTAATGGTGCTTCATCAAGCTGTGGCTACAATCTGAAAATACACATATGTTTTCTAAACACAACTGTGCTTCAATTCCTTTTAACTCTACAGACAGCATGCAGCTGTTTAGAGCTAATGGATGTTACTTCACTTGTAAGATTGCTTGCAAATATCACGGATCATATAATGGCAAACGAACAAATACATTTTTATCAACCTCTGAAATGAGTCATTTATCTTCTGGGCTATGTACTGAATCATGACACCAAATGATAAGTTTTATCTCTCTTACTGTCAAACTCAATCTCAGTCAAGCCCCAAATTGCTGGGAACACAAGTGAAGAGTGAGCTTTACTCCCAGCTGAAAATGGATGAAAAGCTGGCTGGCTGGCCTTTCCCTAAGTGGCTTTAATCTTTGTGGGGCTTGGTTTAGATGAAAGCTTATGGCAGTGTCATCCCCCAACACCCAGCACGATACCCCAGCACAGCTCACTGCCTGGGCAGGTTATCAGCCAGCAGAGTGCCTGTCTGCCCCCTCTGCCTTCACCTCCTCACTTTTCCTAGAAAAACATTAAGCATTCTCTAGCCACCCAATCCCACTCTGATACTCAGTCAAGGACATAAATTTCCTTTTATTACTTCTTTTAAACTAATCCAACTTTCCATCATACTGTACAATTAAAACTTAATTTTGTGTTAATCCTTGATAAATGATACCTCATATAAAGATTGACCCCTTGGAATAGGCTAACCTTTAAGGCTTTGATGAAAACCAAGCACTTACAACCTATAAAGCAACAGCTGTAATATCTTTATTTAACTCTTGGATGGCTGGCTTATTTAAAAGCCATTGTATTATAAAATTCAATCATCTCCTTCTGAATTACTTTAGAAAGAATATCAAAATTTGACAGTGACACAGACATGCTAAAATTTCTGTTCACAACAAAACAGAAGCAAGATGGCAAACATCCTTGGGGGCAGGGTGCAACTTCTGGTGTTGCTCATACTAGGAAATTCTTCAAACATGGAAATTTACATCCTTGTGATTATCAGGTTAACATCTATCTTAAAATAAATATATTTTAGAGCATGTAAGACCACAGGCACAGAAGCAAGAGCCTGTGGCAGAAAAGGAGGCAAAAGAAGATTTATGGCAGGCTAATTTCATTTGAAATAACCTGGTTTCAGCCAGCCGAAGAAAACAGAACCCAAAGGAAATTTAGAGGAAATAACCCTCAGGTCAATTTGATATCTGTTACACTATGTGTGAAGAAACATCCTTTACAAAACCTGGACCCTCCAGTCATAGGAGAACTGATAATCAAAAGTAATGTGAAGGAGAAATTGTCATCATCAACAGCCACGGGCAGCCACTGCTGTCACCTGAACCTGCAGGCAGGGCACTCCCAGCCCAGCCCCTACACAAGCTCCTGGGAATGTGGGAAGTGCTCAGAGCCATGGAGCTCAGGGAGGGGACTGTGCAGACACAGCCAGCAGCATCCCAGCTCCCCTCCTCACCTGGGGCTGGCTTTGCTTTTCCCATTGAGAAAAGCCCAGACCAGCCCTCACCCCAGAGGGAGGGAGGGATGCTGCAGTGCCAGCTCATGGTTTGGTCCATGGCAGGGATGCTGCAGTGCCAGTTCATGGGTTTGGTCCATGGCAGGGATGCTGCAGTGCCAGCTCATGGGTTTGGTCCATGGCAGGGATGCTGCAGTGCCAGCTCACAGTTTGGTCCATGGCAGGGATGCTGCAGTGCCAGCTCACAGTTTGGTCCATGGCAGGGGTGCTGCAGTGCCAGTTCATGGGTTTGGTCCATGGCAGGGATGCTGCAGTGCCAGTTCATGGGTTTGGTCCATGGCAGGGATGTTGCAGTGCCAGCTCATGGGTTTGGTCCATGGCAGGGGTGCTGCAGTGCCAGCTCATGGGTTTGGTCCATGGCAGGGATGCTGCAGTGCCAGTTCATGAGTTTGGTCCATGGCAGGGATGCTGCAGTGCCAGTTCATGGGTTTGGTCCATGGCAGGGATGCTGCAGTGCCAGTTCATGAGTTTGGTCCATGGCAGGGATGCTGCAGTACCAGCTCATGGGATTGGTCCATGGCAGGGATGCTGCAGTGCCAGTTCATGAGTTTGGTCCATGGCAGGGATGCTGCAGTGCCAGCTCATGGGTTTGGTCCATGGCAGGGGTGCTGCAGTGCCAGCTCACAGTTTGGTGTGCACCATGCCAGCTTGGAGGGTTTTGCTCTAAGGAGCAGAATTCCATCTCTGACCAGTACCATACTCCACATACAGGCTTGGTTCTGGACACATGAGTGCTCCTTAAAGATTCTGCTCAGCAGAAGAAGCATGGAAGAATCCAAGCAGGAATGTTTGATTTTAATAAGTCACAATTTAAAATTGACAGTATTGCTTCTTGCTTTCCTTCTAGGATTATAGAAGCATTTGGACATGATCTAGAGTCCTAAATATTTCCTGATGACATTTTCTCTCTATTTCTTTATTTGTAAGACAACAAGTAAATAACTTATGATTCTTCTGACAACAATACCATAAAAGAAACATTCTTCTACTAATTTTTTTGTTTTTACCTGCCTATAGTTTCTACAGAAACCAATGTCACCTGTGATCTATCTCTGTTGTAACCTCTTGTGGCAGTTTGTTCTGCATTTTCTTACAATAACCTTCCTTACAAAATAGATCTGTCATGAATAATAGACATGCCACCACATTGTGTATCTCTACTTCATAACAGGTGATTCAGTATCAAGAATGTTGGCTTTTTAAAAAATCTGTCTCATTTTAAAAAGACAAATCCTAGAAAATATTTCCCACCATGATTTTGAAGCCTGCATAAGTCATTGTAAAACTTTTGATTAGCCAAATGGACAAGAAATGGGGATGGACATCAATGGGGAAATTACAGAATATACACCAAACAAATTATCTCAGCAAGTCTGTGCAGAAACACCAACAAACAGGTAACATTAAGCAAAAGAAAGTAAGAACATTCCACAGACTTCTGATGAGAAATGCCCAACAGTTGTGCTCATGGGCTGAGAGTATGTAAAGTAGCTCTAATTATTGATCTCAGTTACACTCCATGTAATGCTCAATTTTATCTGCTTTGTAAATACTGCTCCATAAAGAGGAAGTAGTGTAAGCTGTCCTCTGTAAAGAGGGAGAGCATGAATGTCTGAAATAGAGTGCCAGGTTCTGCATGCTAAAAAAATAACTGTGGGTCAAATGCTCCACTCAGCACAAGCAGCAGAACATCCTTTCTAAAGATACAGCATTAATTGCTAGACACATCACCTCTGCACTGACATTGAGCCAGCTCCTGAATAAAGGGCTTTAAGCTCAAGTACCAAAATTCTATCTCAGGTGATGGTAAAATTTCCATCCTGAAAGCCTGTGGTCAAATAAATATAATGTAATCTTGATGGTAGCTCCATTGAGGACAGATGTGGATAGGAAGTGCCTCTAAAACAGTCTTGCCTCAGCTGTGGATCTTTTGAGTGAGGCAATTCCAAGCCATGTCTGCCTTCTGCAGGGAAATCCCTAACCCTGTGTAAATGTCCTTCTTTCAGGGCCAGGGTAATACTTCTGAATGGATCCCAAACATAAATGATTGAGGTAGGAAATGGGAGTGCTCACCCTTCCCTGTCAAAATTAATTTAAGAGAAAAAATAATGGAGTTCACTGCATCAGAGTGACTGGGAAAATCAGAGACCAGGGATTCCACTCTGCATAACCCTCACTAGATCACAGCTGCAGTTCCTTATCTAGCCTGATTCCCTGATCTCAATTTCTTGTCTTCAGAATACCATACCTTTCTCCACAACTGTCTACAGAGTATCCTCCCAGAAGATGTGTGGCTGAATTTATTCTGGCAGAAGAAGGAATTGATCATGGGTTAACCACTGAAGAGTGAGCAGCATCACTCTTCCTTTTCTTCTTCTGATTGATTTTGTAGAAGAAGAGAGCTTTCCTGTCTGAGAAGTCCCTACTTTCAGGAGACATTTGCAAGCTCTGGATAATGTTGCACAGAGTCTCTCTACAGCTGAAGAAAATTACTGAAAATTACTGTCTCTCTCCCATTTTCCTGCTGCCTTGTTTAAACAACCATGTTAAACACCTTGCATTGTTTGACACACTCTGAAACTGCCCTGTGCTTTCCCCATGCACTGTCAGGAAGCCCAAGGCAGTGTAGCCACTCTGAAGCAGTTTCTTAGATCTATTCCTGAGCTGAGAAATGCTACAGTAGTGTTTGTGACAATCAACCTGACCACTGCAAACATAAACACTTGGTGCTGCAGGTCCTAGCTAGCACAGATGTGATAGAAAGGGTTCAGAGTAACATGGTAGGAGATGAACACTCAGCTTAAAATGAAAAGATTTTCTTCTGTGTCTCTGGCATTTACGTTATAGCACCAGCAAACCAACTCCAAATCAAGCACAAGTTTTACTTTTCCTGTCTGATACAGAAGCAGCTGGACTGTGTTTCTTTGATAAGCTCTCACCACCCCTAGACCTCTAACCCTTTCTGCCTATTTCCCTTCTCCTCAAAAAGCAGAAGATGGATTTTAGCAGCCTCCCTGCTCCACCCCAGAGCTCACCTCCTGCCTTCTCTCACTGCACAGGCAATATCTCCCATCCAAGCATTTCCACACATGGCTGGAATTTGATTTCACCATCCACTTACCACACATTCTCTTTCAGGTCAGGCATAGAAAAATGAACAGCCTCCCTCCCTGCAGTCAGGACTGTGTTCAGTCCTGGGAGCTGCACTATGCAATCCAGTGGGCATGTATTTTTGGCACAGAAGGAAAAAAAAAAAAAAATCGTGTAGACCCTTTGGTCATTGCTGTTGTAAAAGCCAGCTCCAGAGATACCCATCACAAGTCACAGAATAAACAGCAATGGAACTTGTCCTGCCTAAAGAAAAATGGAGGAACAATGATTAATATGTTGTAATGGACCTTTTCATCCTTATCACTTCCAGACTGTGGAATGTTATTTCTGGCACAGAGATTCTTGGTCAAGTATGAAGAGTCATCGATTGGATAAAGTGCTTGATTTAGCCCATTTTTATTCTATTACAGAGTGACAGAAAAAGGTTTTAGACAGGAATAAAATCAATAGAGGGGAAAAGTAGAACTTAGCAAAATAACTATAGCTTAAAATGAAAATGATATATTTGTAATGTTGAATAAGGATTAATTATAAAAGGGCTAGAAATTTACTGTCAGAAATCAAATAAGTATGAACAATAATATTTCATTTTTAAATAGTGTTCTTTATCCTTATTCTTCCTCCCTAAAAACTAAACTTTGCATTCAAGCTGTCATACAAGAGTTCTTCCATGGAAAAGACAAAGCAGGAGGCAGCATCTCTGCTGCTCACCCTGTTCCCCTTCTCATCAGGAGAGCTGGGTGCCATGAGATCAGGAGCCTGCAGGTCTGCCCTGCTCTCCTGGCTTCCCAAACTATGGGACATGGTGCCCCACAGATGGGGAGGAGATTGTCTTAACCATAGAACTGCTACAGAAGAGAAGTGGGGGATTAGTTTCCCTTTATGGATGCAAAATCACAGTAACCCCTGACAGTCTGACAGCAGACTTTTGTTCATACATCTGAGGTTGAGAATGTTCTCCAAAGGTTATTAATTGTCATTTATATGAAATAATATCTTATGTATTTCACGTAATATTTCATGGTCCTGATTGAATTTATAAACTCCACATACCTGCATTCATCAGTGCCTTGAAATGTTCAAAATGTACTTTTCAAGGAAATTAAATTAGGGCAGTGGCAGAGGAAGTGCAACATTAGCAGTACAACTCTCCAGGACACTCTTCACTATCATTTGTTAAACAAAAACTCTTTATGAAACATGTTCTTTCCTAAGTGCCACTAATCTACAGAGCTGACCAGCTGAACTCCTGTGCACAGCACATTACAGGGATTTCTTGAGGCAGGATTAAATGATGGAGATGATTTGGACTTTCCAGATCACTCAAGGAAGAACATTTATTTTTGGCATGGACAGACTGGCAAGAATCAAGCTAACTGGATATTCCTCACACTGAAATACGTGAGGGGAGGATATGATCTCACCTGGAGCATCAGAAAGCAGTCTGGCTTTAGAGGAAAACAAGAACAGCAAAAGTAACATACTTCAATTACTGAAAACACCACAGCCTGGCTAAGTTGGTATGGTCCCTGTGGCAGGCAGGCTTCACTGCCTTTGGAAAAACCCTACTTTGCTTATGCAACTTCTCCCAGCTAAATCTGAGTAGCAAAACTGCACTGAGACCTCTGCAGGTTTTTCTCCCAGCACTCCCTAATGGGGGCTTTCTCCTCCTCGTCTTCCCCCACCTTTGTACAGCCAATGGAGCCTGTAATGCTTTGGCACAGAACCAGCAAGGCAAACACTCTGCCAAACGTCAAGATCCTCAGCAAGAATAAACACAGGCTTATTCTTCCTTCAGTTCTGTGATCCAAACTTCCACAGGGAGACTGATAAGACAAGGGGGCTGTTATTGTTAAATACTGCAAGTACACATGGGGTAGATTAATCTCCACTTTACTCCAGGGTAACTGATAGCTTGAGTCAAGTTAGAGAGATAGGGAAATGAGTTTCTTTCTTTGCTTAATATTACATTAAGTTTCTTGTTCACCAGAACAGGAATGCAGCTCATAGGAGAAAAAACTACTTATTCTTAACTTAAGGAAGGGGATATATGACAAGTGGCAAAATCACAGGAAAGGGTGGAGAGCACAAATATCCCATCACTGGAGAGGAAGTTTCCAGTGAATGCAAAGAAGATTGCTTGAAACTGGCACCTCTGTGAAGCAGGGACATATTTGAAGGTCAGAAGGGACTGCTTTCATCCTTCTAGATTGTCCCTTGAAGCACTGAGAACATTCCTTTTTCTGTCCAGCTGTCTTCATTGACTGAATTTCCCCATATGCACAGACCTCTGTCCCAAGAGCTTTTCACTGGGTGAAAGAGAGCTCAGAAAAACCCTGCAGATTTTCATACCCACAGGACAGCCCAGACCCTTGGCATGACAAAGCCTTTTGCCCTGGGATGTCATGGCTTTTTCTCTTTCTTAAACATTTGCTAGCTATTTTCTCTCATCCTCCTCCCTACCCTTCTCCTTCCAAGCTCTCCCAGCCCCTGTCCTCCATTTATCCTTTCCTGGAAGCCAGGGAGACTTCACAGGGTGACACTGTGCCCTGCCCAGCCCAGGTAAACATCACCAGCCTTCCCCCAGAACACATAAGAGTCTGTACCACAGACCCTTTTCATTGTGCACCCAGCCAGGGCCAAGGACAAACTTCTTTATAACATGGAGATCCAAGAGAGAGGGGGGAGAGGGTAAGTCAAGCACTTACTGAAGTCAATGAGCAGGATCAAACCTCTAATCTGGGTAAACAAAATACAGAAAATGACATTGATTGCAGATTGACTTTAACAATGAATAATTGTGCCTTAATGTGCACATAAATGTGATAAAAATCAAAGCAATATATTCAAAACAAAATAGAAGAAAAAATACAAAGGGATATTTTACAACTAGGCTCCATTACCATCTATCCTAATGGGATTAAGCAGTAATTGCTCTGTCAAGAAAAAAATATAGTGGTCTCAGTGAATGAGAGATTGTGATAGTCTCCAGTTGTATTATAGGCTCAGGTCTAGCTGGAGAGAAGTGAAGGGATTTTTCCAGCACTGCATAGCCAATTCTTTTTATTTTTTATTTTTTTAGTATCAAAGGCTTTTCCCTGGAAATGCAATTCTTAACAATAAAAGCATTCCTCTTTAGCCATACCTGTAAGCCCTGCTGAAGTGAGCAGAGGATTTTTATTCTTTCATTTTAGTGCAAAAGTATCTTGAAATCAGTACTGTTTTTAAGCAAGCTTTCCTGGTCTGTTTTCTTACTGAGGATGTAAGGCCTGGTTTGCCATGGGATTTTAGGCATTGCACTCAATCATCTCAAAGTGCAAATTTCAGTATCATCTAACATTAATGAGTAGTGGAGAAATCCAGCAGTTTGTACGAGTTACTCAAACTTGCATTGCCCCTATGGTAACATAACTTTGTTTAGGCTCATATCTACATAGAATCTTCAAGAACTAGACACCAATATCACAGTAGAATTCAATGAAAATTAAGCCCTTTCAAGGTATTATTGAATGTTTCTTCCTTAATTATACTTTGGACTTATACACAGAATATGAAGTGAATAAAGGACAATAGCTGAATTCACACATTTTCTACAGAAAGAGAATGCTGGATTTCTCTGGCATAACATTAAAATGCATGAAGATAAAAATCACAATTAAGAATTAAGTGGTAGGTAGAAGAAATTCACATTTCCTTCTTGTTCTCTTGGTTACTGAAATCCTCCAGATAGGTAAGAAAATAAATTTTGACTTTCTGAGACAGATCCATGTAGAATAACCTATACCACAGAAGGCTTGGTGTTACATCACTAAAGTAAATGTAATTTGACTCTAATGGAATGATCTCTCTGGAAAATGGTGATAGACACCAGTTGTAAATCTCACCTCAAGACATGAGCTCCCAGCCCATTTGTTTGAATCCTTCATGCTGATACATTGTCAGTGTAATGTAGATGGAACAGGTTTCTACAGGTAGCTGGTTTCAGGAAGAGAAGTTTGGAACAGAAAGGCCTGAGGAAAACAGAGTTGAGCTGGTGCAAAAGATGAAAATGGAATTCAGGCTTGGTCCTCCTTACTTAGGGAATCAAAGCAAGTGAGCTTCACTGATAAAATAAAATAAGGAAGGAGAAAAGACTGTTTCTTTTGTTCCTTTAACTCCGGCACTGATGAACTCACCCCGCTCCCATTTTCCTGCTGGCTGCCTCTAAACAACTGTACTTGGCAAATTACACCAGCAAGCCCAATCTCCTGCCTTGTGAGGCTCCATCACTTGATCCAGTGCAGCTGCTGCAGGTTTTGTTCCCATCTGCTCCCTGCTATGTCTGTGAGCCACAGCCCCTCGCTGGCACAGTGAGCCAGGCACCGCGCCCTGGTGAGACCCAGAGCCTCTGGGCTAGGGGAGTCACACCCAGCAGAACCAGCCTCCTAGTCCCCCTCCTTTTCGTGTGACCACGTCTGTTCTGCTGGGGAACCACCTGTGGAGTGTCATCTCTGGGAAAAGTGAGCGTGAGTGTGCTCTGGGGGGATTTGCCTCACTGTACCAACACCCCTTCAGGAGATACTGCATGAGCCATCCTCACTCTCACACCTCTAAAAAGCCAGACTTACAAACTGCTGAAGTCACTCACCACAGACCATTCAGGAACAACAACAGGCAAGCTAAACACTCAGATTATAACAGTGTTCTAACAGCAGTTGGAAACACCACAAATTAAAACATCTTTTTTACCTATTTTTTTAAAGCTATCAAAGTACCATAGATGGACTAAAGAGCCAACACATTTCAGTCAGCTGGTGAAAGATAGCTCACTGCTACAAACAAGAACTGCAAAATAAGAAGTAAAAACCAAACAAAAACACCCTGAAGATTCAGGGCAATGACAACAACTCTAACAAAATAGCACACATTTTGGTTATCCTAAATATTCGTAGTTGCTCAAACACTTTTCCCTAAGACATTTACATGACTTTCTATTTTTATACACTGGTAATTGAAGTTTATAATTTACATATTACAGTGCAGTAGAATCCAATTATAGCAAATCTACAGAGAGGCTGTATTTATTTCAGGAGGAAGATACCGAGGAGCCATGTCAACACGTAGCAACATAATGACTTGCTCACTTTCTGGCTTTCATGCAAAACATTGTAATGATTAGGTTTCAGACACTGCACGAGGATACTTAAGGATGAGCTATAAAACCATTCCACATCTGTGCTTGTTTTATTAGCAGAACCATTTCTGGGAAAAACAGGAAAGCAAATGCTGCTCCTGCTGCTAATTCTGGATAACTCTTTTATGACACTAACCTCATTACCATACACTACTACTCATAATCCTTTCTCCATCTCCTCCTTTCTCTGTTAAGTACAAATTTCTTGTCATTTCTCCCATCAGCACTGAAACATAATTATAACTATAACATAATTATAATATTAATTGTATAGGTTTTACATTCCATGTAAACTCAGTTACAGAGATGGTTTGTCCATGGTAGATCAACAGAGAATAAATAATAAGAGAAGGAATGAAAAATGGAGAATTCATATAGATTCTGAGATTGGCCAGGTTGGAGAAATAAAATATGTTGTTTTTATGGATAACCACTCAGGTTCTTGCTAAAGTGATCACAAGTGACAAGCACCTTGATCTGAGAGAGGCTGCTCACATGCAGTTGCTGCTCAAGGCAAGGGCGATTATGGGTGCTCATCAAATCCCAGACCCAGAGTTCTGTTTCTCACTGGATCAGCACTGCAAGTCACCCTGCATACATAATTTCATACAGATAAATTCAACAGGACAATTAAGCCTTCTCTGAATTAAGACATACTTAGCTGATTTTCTGATAGATTTTGCATGAGCTGAGATTACCAAAGCTGCTGAGGAAATGTGGGAATCTAACACCCCTATGCATTTTGAAAACTCCAGGCTAATGACTCAAATATTTCCAGTCTTTTCTTCCCTGTGAACCTGTTGTCTTCGGGAAAATATTATCAAATGCTGCTGTTATACTTTTTGTATCTCTCTCATCTCTCCTCCACAAAATAAAATGAGAAAAAAAATGCTGGTATGATTGTTCATGAGTCATTCTTCAGTCATTGTAACGAGCTTGTGCTTGATTAATTAATGACACAGTGGAGGGTAATCAGGGGAGCGTGCTGCTCCCACGTCCCGATTGGAAAAGCGCGGCTCAGCACCGGCTGGCTGCAAAGCCAGCTCCAACAATGACACTTTGAAGTCAATAACTCTCCGTGCTTCCTTCCAGAGGAGAAAAATTAATCTTGTTACCCCTTAAAGCTCTGCTGTATCTTTAAAGTCTCAGAAAACATTCAGCATTATGAGAAAAGCAAGTGCTGTTTCTCTGTCTCTGCCAGTAGGTTTCCTTTCAGTGCCTTGAGAAAATGACAGTCCCATCACAAAGAAGGGAAGGGAGCATCTGTGGCAGGATCTGCCAGCATCCTGCACAGCTGCATGCACTCCAGCTTCATATACTTTCCCCACTAAGATTGTGCATAACTGAAAGTGATGCAAATAACAATAAAGCTTACATTCAGGGAGACTGTAATATCTTTTTGACAGATATATTTTTCTCCCAGAGGCCGATGAGAAAGGACTGTAAAATACAAACCTGCTTCATTCCTATTACAAGAAAAAAAATCAAAACCAATGCTGCCAGCGAACCATTAACTGAAAAATAATGAGGGCTAATGAAATAGCGAGAGTCCAGATCTTTCAGTGCTCAGACAGGTCTCTTAAGGGAACTGAAAATGAATTAGCCTGAGTTTGACAGCAGAAAAAAAGGCATCCAAGACACTGGAAGGTGGGGATGAGCTGTCAGAGGAGTAAAGAACAGATTGACAGACAGCTTATATGAAAAAGAGTAATTTAGGGGTTAGAGAATAACTCAGAAAAATGTTACAACAGTTACAAAAGTAGTGCTAAGCAGACTCTTATTCCAGCATTAGGACTATTCAATGCACCTGTATCATCATGAAGAGGGTCAGAACAGGCAATTTTAATGGTCCCCTCTGGCCTCAAACCCATGACTGTATTAAAAGTATCCAGACTATGCTCCTGCAATTCTGTGTTCCCATTTAACTCAGTCAGGACTTTTCCTTTCCTGTGTTATATAAAGCTCATCCTCCAGAGTTGTGAATTCCCCACTCCACCCATTTGCTTGTACACAGGTAACAGCATGGTCCTGACAGCTGGGCTTGGAGAAGGTCCAGCAAAGACTGCGGAAACTGGTTCTGTGACCTGTGGTTTGGGGTTTTTTTGTTTTTGGGGGTTTTTTTGCCTGCAAGTGGTATCTCTCTATGCATTTTACACCTGAATTTATTCAAAACTGACCCAATCTGAACATGCATGGAGATCTGCAGGCAGACACAGCATGTCAGTCCTTTTGCCACATTCAGACCAGGTCTAAGGAAGGATGACCTTGCAAAACGTATCTGTAGTGCCTTTGTGTTTTAAAAAAGCATGGTCAGAGGAGAGGTGGTATGACTGCCATCTGTAGCTTACACAGCAGCTGAGTAGTCAGAGGACTTGCAGGGCTCAGATCTCGTTTCTCACAGGAGAGCAGTGCAATCCCACATTGATACAGAAGGCTTCATTCCCTCCCACAGACTGGCATGCACAGAAGGAGATGCTGCAGCTCCTGGTGTCAGAGGACATGCAGGAAGGGGCAGGGTCATTTATCAGGGCCCTTAGGGGGTAAAATCACACCTTTGGTGCTCAAACCTGCTGGGTGGTGCAAAGAGGAACCAGGAACCTGGGCCCAGACACATGGAAAAACAACCCTACTTCTGGCTGCACACAGGGACATTATTAAATATGTGTAGTGGAAGTCTGTCATTTCTAAAATATCTGGCTCTGGCCAAGACAGCAAGATTCCAAAAACCAGGAATGTATGAGTGTAAATCTATCTCACATTAGAACACCAGGCAGCAGCAGGAACTCTGATTAGAGTAGGCTGCTTTGGATGGAGGGGCATGGAAGGAGACCAACACATGCAAATGAACAGACCCTTACTAGGACAGAGGAGTTGTCTGAGAGCAGATTGAGGCTCTGGAAGCATCAGCTCAACACCTTCCCAAAAAATAAAATAAAAATAAAAATAAATGAAGATGTAGAGCATGCAAATTTCTTGCATAAGACCCAAGAAGACTAAGAAAGGTCCCTCAGCTTGACTTCTTGTACTTTTGATTATAGACAAAGTTTACAGTGATGTCTTTGCTTAATAATATATCCTTCTGATATGACATATCATTACTGATTGTTTAGTGCCTACAAAGCTCTGCATTTCAATGATGTGCACAGTATGTACCCATACAATTCCTTACAGGCAGCTTGATTAAGAAAAGATACAGACACAAAAAGCTACTCCTTGTTTATTTTACATTTCTCAGACCAAGTCTATCTGCATCAGAGTGCCTTGGGAACAGCTGGGATCATTAACCAAAGCTCATAAACCCTCTTGCAGCATACAGAGAGCAAAAAAGAAAACTGAGTAGGTGTAACCTTCTTTCAGAATTACTGCCCCACGTTATGGCTATTTCAGGCACTCCTCTACCCACAGCAGTTTCATGCTTGTTAGAAAGGTCACAACAATAAGCTCAGCACCTTTTATTCAGATTCATAGGTCAAGATGTCCCAGCTAATTGAGAGCTTGCCTAGATAATCTGCTCAAGTACTTCATTATGATTTTTTGTAAAGCTATCAGATGATGCTGCTGAAGAAGATTATTGCATGAAAAAACTGAAATAAGCCCCTAAGTATTCTGTTTAAGCACTTAGACACATGCAGGAGGTTGTTATTTCCAATACTTCTTGGAATGAGCCGAGCCTGCCATATCCTCTGCTCAGAAGGTTCCAGCTAGGAGCTGGTGGGTGCCCCAGTCTTGGCAAGCACAGTCTTTCCAAGGTCCAAATGTACAAGTGGAGACAGTTCTCATGTCTGCCACGTGTTCCAATAAACCAGCAGGGTGATTTCAGTCTTTGGTCCCTTCTCAACTGAAAACCCCAAGGATTTTTACAGGAGGAAAAAGAGCAGAAGGCAGGACACACAATTTGTCCTGTCCAATCTGTATTTGTAAGAAAGGTGCAGAAGGAAGGTGCAAGCATTGCAGTGATCCACATGTGGTGCTGTGGGAGCCAGCAAGGTTTCTAGAAACCATGGCTTGCCAGTTCTACAAGAGGGCAATAATTTCTGGAGCTGACATTGCTGTGTTTCATCATCTGTAAAAAAAAAAAAAAAAAAAGAGGAGGAGAAATGGAAGATTAGATGGAAAAGGCTTAGTCTATCCCTGGTTTGAAGAGAAGGTGGAAATTTCAATATCTTGCATTTTCAACCCCTGAAATTAAGGCCTGTCATTTTACCCAGAAGCATCTGAGGGAGAGCAACCTCTCCAGGTGCCCAAAGTTCCTCTGAAGAAAGAATCTGGAGTATGAGCCAACTCCTGCAGATAAAATGGACCCTGAAGTGCTCACTGCAGGGAATTTCTGCACACAGGGTACAGAACATCCATCCCAGAGTGATTACTTCTCTTCCTCCCCCCTCCCCTATTTTTGGAGCACAGCCATGCCTTGCCCTTCCCAGCAGAATGTGCAGGATGCCAGGACAGCCTCAGAAAAGCATTTCAGCTGGAATGTTAGATTCAAAATTTACTGCCAGAAGAAGGAAAAATATTAGAAAGCCAGGATTATTCAAAGTTATTAATTTTGCCTCATGAGTACAATTACTATTTAATCATGGGGGGAGAAGACTGAAAGAAAATCAATCATTATCAGCCTGCAATGTGTGGGCAGTTCCCACCCTCCCAACCAGAGTGCAATGCCACTACCTGGTCTGGCACTGGGTGAGCTGATATTCAGTTTGAGTTTAAAAGATGTCAGCATCTGTAGTGGCATAAGGAGCTTTCCTGCTCATCCTTCCCAAGGCATTCCCAACCATTCTCTCAGCTGCCATACCACCACTGATTTTGGAGCCCTTTTGATGTGATTTTTAATCCAGATCATTCCCTAATCTGATTTACCAGGCAGCACTGAAAAGAATTGCATCAGTACAAGCAAGGGGAAAAAAAAGAGAGCAACTAAATTGTTTGGTTTTTTTTTTTTTTGGGTGAGGGACAGAAAAAACAAACAAAAACTTAATAGGGAATGATCTTCAATTTATATGAGGGAATTTCTGCCCAAAGTTTTTATTAAAAGTTTATGTCAAACGTTTTGGATTGATACTAAAGAAGTTTCATTTTAACAATTGTAGGTCATTACATTTGTAATGATTGCTGAGAAGCACATCCAGCACATTCAGTATCTCCATAGCAAAAGTATTTTGAAGTCAGGGACTAGTTCTGAGTCCTGTTTTCCCTTTTAAAAAGATATTTAATGGAAGAGAAAAGATTATAAACAGTGCAGCACGAATCTTCAGTGCAGAAAAGAATCAATGCAGAATCTCAGATAAAGTCTGCAAATTGCAGTCATGTGCATCCCAGCCAAGTCACACTTTGTTTTTACACCACAGCCTTATTGACTAAAGCAGGATTTCTCCTGGGAGAAAAGGGGATTCCAGAGTTTTGTGTAGAATATGTATAATTAAGTTAGTAGCAATTTATATATAATTACCATTTTATTGTCTTTGGATGTATTATCACTGCATTTATCCCTGATGGACTCTTAGAGATCCCAAGTTTCAACAACCTCAGGCCCTTTTGGTGCTCTCATTGATTTCTAACAAGGGCAGGAGTGGCTTCATGTACAATTAAAGCTGATGATTTATGGAGCCATTCCAGAAGTGGGAGATGCATATTTGTTCCTAGGCCAAACTCAGCAGGGAAAACCTGACATGCACATGGACAGAAAACTCTTTTCTTAAGAATATCAGGTGCTGCAAATAATAAAAACTCAGGCAAACAAAACAGAGGAAATGCTGGCCTTCAGGTGAAGGTACTATGAAATGAATGGGCATCACATGTGCACACCTGTGGACAGGATTAAGTTTTTACAGAGCCACAATACTGAAATCATAGTATGATTTTAAATTGAAAGGACTAGTTCTAAAAATTAAACATGTATCTATAAATATGATTACAAGTTTAAATATTTAAGATCAAAACTTTTTCATACAATATTAATGTTTAAAAGTCTCCTGTGGTTATTTCCAGTAAATAAAAATATCCAAAAAATATCTCCAGCTGAAACAAATTGTGAAATATCATAAATAAATATGCAGTCATCGTGTTTAATCTTCTACTTTATTATAAAAAGAGGGGAAATGCTAATAAAGCAAACTCTGGTCCATGGGTAGAAATACAGTATTGCTAAAATAGTCTTTATTTCTCTGTCAAAACTACTTGTGGCTCTGCACTGATTCCTGTTCTCTCTGTTAAATGGACAAAAGCATGAGTATTGTCAGAATTTATTTCTAAATAAAAATGAGCTGCTAGAGATGCAGGGTGCTCAGCAAGCCGCATTTCAGAAAAGAATTCAAATATTTTCGTTTTATTGCCTATCTTCCCCTCTTCAGTTAGCTTAGAGTGACAAAATATTTCCCAAGATAGCACTGGAATTGCAGGTGATATTTAGTTAGATCTACTCCTCAGAGCTGGCATCTGCTCCACTGATAGGTGAATGTGCTAATGTGCAATTTAACCTTAGCATAGAAAGCAAGGTGCTTGCATTGCACAACTTCTGGAACAATGTTTAGGGATAGTGAGACTGATTTACATCTTTTACAAAAATTTTTTCTTACCAAAGTGCCAGAGAACCCAAACTGGTCTCCCCCAAGGCCTTACTGCTGAATCAGAAGTTTGACAGTATCAGCACCCACAGATTCACTGCTTCAGGATCTGGTCCCAGACAGGTTTGCACAGCACACTTCAGACCATGTTATTTTTTAAATGTCTCTATTTCCTGTGAGTGAAGCCTACAATCCTTTGTTATTAGCATGAAAGGCTTCTCTTTTTTGTGTGCATTTGCAGTGTTTAATTAACTTTCTTCAATGTACTTGCCATTCCCCATGCTGTGATATATGGGAGGTAAATCAGTACAAGATGGCATTCTTTGTCTCTCCTGGAAAGGCAAATTGCTTCCCTCAATTACTGGTTTTCTTCCTTGTTGGACCAATACACACAACCCAGAATTAACTTACTGCAGATGTAAACACCATTGTGCATCCATGGTGGGCTCTTTGCCCAAGTCCCAAGATTTTGGGGTTTGTCACCACCCAGGTATGGAAGCAAAAGCAGTTGTCTCTCACCATCTAATCAAGATAATAATTACAGGCAGTGGATCTGGAGCTAAGAAGAGGAAAAAGGCTTTTCAATCACTGCCTCTGCATTTCAATCGAAGCCCCATGCTGTACAACACTGGAGAACAAGGTGTAAATCAGCTTAAGAACATCGTTCTGCATTCAATGCGTTGTGGTTTACAGCTCCCAAATGACCTTCATCTATCTTCCTTAGCTGTAGAGGTGTATAATTGAACTAAAGAGAGCCTTGAATAATGAGGTTGAGAGTGGCATCTCCGCTGCTGTTGCTTAATAGTATACCAGCCTTGCACTTGGTTTTCTGATATGTAACAAAATACTGTAGTGGGTCCAATTCTTCAGGGTGACACTTGGTGATAGTCCCTTTTTTAAAATAGAAAGGAGCAGGGGTTTTGCAAGGAAAAAAACTCCTATAAATCTTTGGCTGCAACTAGGCTCCCAAAAATACAATTATACGAACCATTTTCTATTCAATATCTGCCCACAAATGCTCAGAGAGACAAATAGCAATTATCTGCTCTTCTTTCAGTCATGGAATCTATTTTTTTAACTTTTAATTTTCCTTGTGAAAGATTCCCTGCTCAGCTCAGAGAAGTACAGTGTGGCATCCTACAAGATTCCTCTACCAGGACTTTGCCAGAATAAGCAGAGGTGAAGTCTCACAGAGCAGCCTTTCAAGCAACAGAACCTAGTTTTCAGATCATACTTTTCCTATATTTATGTGTGCTGGAGTCATCCTTTCTCTCTGTGGTGAGATTAACATTGGAGAGCTGCAGTCATTCCAGCCCTCCAACACTCCTCAGCACCAGTTCACTGCTGACACCTGTGCTGGAAAAAGGGCTGGCAGTCCAACAGCTCGGGATCAATGCAAGGCATCTCCCAGCCAAGTGGCTGCTAGAAACAAATGTTCCTCTCCTGGCATTTGCCTTGATTTCCTGGACACTAAAAGACTTACTGGTGCATTTGCAGCACCAATTAAGCAGTCACTGCTTAATTAGTGCCTCCCTGTGCACCAGCAGCAGCTCCAAGCCAGGGCAGGAGCTGAGGAGCCCAGAGGAGGAGAGTGAGGGGAGCTGGAGAACAGGAGGAGCAATGTGTGATGCAGCAATTAACTTCTGGAGAGGCATGGAGAGGCTGAGGAAGGGAGGGACAACCAGCTCTGCTCACATTTCCAACTTGTGGGGTGCAACACTACTCTTCATTCCCCAGATCACTTCTACAGGACTCCAAGGAAGCACAGTGGCAGCTTTCCTTCCAAAATCTGTATCAGTCCACCATACTGCACACACAAGGAAAAAGACAAACTGTTCATCACACTGCCTTCAGGATTTTCACTTACTAATTATTTTACTCTACTCTTCTCCCACTTTTGTTTGCCTGCTCAACAGACCAGGTTTAACCAGGGTTGTTGGGGTGGCATAATTCTTGTGCAGTGCTCACATAGACCATGAGAGAGAAGCACTGCCTTCAACAGCCCCATAAGCTCTCAGGCAATGTCATTTCTCACACTTGCATCAGAGGGGTGGTGCAGGTGACAGTAGTGAAGAGTGTCTTGGAAAACACCAAGGCTGAGTCCTGCTGCCCAGAAAAATGCCAGGAGATAAAACTCACTATGGTTTATTAATGCAGCAACATTTCCTAGAGTGAGAGGCATTCACACTTGAGATACAAGAGTCACATGAAAAATAAAGCACCATCCATATGGATATTTCACAGGAAAATCTGCCATGTAAAATTGCAAAAATATAAAATAGATTTAATATATAAATGACACAATCTGGCTTTGTACAGTCACTACTGATTGCTACAATACACATCTCTGACAGGAAAAAGAAATTTGGCCCATCAAATTTATGTTTTTTCTGGCTTTAGTATTTCAAGTTGCCATTCTATCCTGTGCTAAATACTTCAAAAAATATTAAATGGTCACCATACCCAGATGACTTTATTGTCCTTCACAGAATTAAGCTCAGGTTGGCTTCACTTGACTCACATGTTAAGTTTTTTTAAGTAAAAATAGTGGTACCAAAGGCTGCAGGCGTATGAAATTGTACTGTATGTATTTGTAAGTGAAATGTAGTAATAAACAAATTCTGGGGAGATTAAGTAGTAGTGAATTAAAGCCCTTAAGGGTAGTGTGATATAAGTACTGATTTAAGAGAGTAGGTTTGCTTAGTTTTTAATGGATTTTTGTTTGCAAGCAAAGCATGCCCAGTCTACTCCTCTGCCTGATAACAATCACAGTTCTGAGCAAACTTCCCTTTTCCCAAGGCCTGACTGATATAACAGTTTTGCACGGCTGAACTTTTCCCCTTCAGAAAGGACAGTATCCCCCTGTCAAAGTTTACATGCATTAAAGAAAGATGAGGAAATACAGACTGGCAAGAGTTACAGCTGCCCCTACCCTGGCAGGCACACTGAGCAATGCAGCAAAGGCTGGTACTCATTTGTGTCATGGGACGTGGCTTTGCACAAGTCTGAAAAATCTCATTAGAGAGAAAGTAATAAAGGTGGTAACACTGTCCTTTGGGACTCCTGGCCTTTAAATAAGTACAAGAAACCTGTCTAAAAAGAATAAGGCAGGAAGCATTCGTGGCTTTTTCAATTTCACACCTCCAGTACCTGCCTACATTGGTTAAACTCAGCACTGTGCTCAGAGCCTGATGCACCCCTTGCATTTACTCTGATGACAGACTCCTTTATAGGAAACTACTACTGGATATTATTTTCTGACATGATAACCCAGACAGAGCAGTGTATTTGCCCAGGAATAATGGAGAAACCGTCACTTTTCTCTCTGATGGCTTATGTTACTGTAAAGGAGTGCAAAGGTAAACTTTACTTATCTTCAGATTCCTGCTTGTGAAAAAGACTGCTCTCAGCTCTTCCCATGTGAATTTGCCACGACACCCTTCAGCTCAGGGGGTTACTTTGGGTTGACACCAGTTTACCTGAAGCCCTGGCTGTGCCTCTGGGCTGTTTCCCATCAGCCCACAGCCAGTGGAGGACTCTGAAACTCAACAGAGTGAGACCTCACATCCCTTCCTTCATCAGCACCACCACTTGTGACTGTGGCACCAGGAACAGACACTGTAAATCTTCAGAGCTGCTGGTAAGTTTAGGCTCACAGGGGAAGAAACACATTTGGTTTTGTGAGACTGTGCCTTGTACTCAAAAGTAAGAGATAAAGACTTTGGTATCCCACTCTCCCTAATGCAGCAGGGCTTCAGCTATTTCCAGAGTCCCAAACTTTGTAGATACTGAAGTTACCCCAAATATGATGATACCAGGAAGGTTTACACTCTCTGAATTGACAAAATTATCACCACTACTTCATTACACATTAAGTTTTTTGGACAGACTCTCAATTATTCCAATTTACTACAGTTCCCCTGAATTCCTGAAGAAACAGAACAGTTACAGAGGATATAATTCTTCCCTTTTCTGGTAGAGGCAGAAGGATATCATACATGGAGAACCTGAGTCAGGAAACAGAACAACCCTCTGAGGTGCCAGGCAGGTATTTCATTAATCTGATTTTGATCCTTGGAAAGTTGGTGCAGCTGGAGCAGAGGATGTGCTTTACCCAGGACATGGGGGTTTCTGTTTGCAGCCTGGCAATAATGATCTTCAGCCTCCACTATCAATACAGCATCAGTGCCTCAACTGTACAGGTCACTGCAGTAGGTAACACAGCAGGCAAGGAGTTTGAGTTCTAGCAGGGAGCACCCACTGCCTGCATAAAGGGATTTTGCAGCTGTTGCAAGCCACACAGACCCGTGAAATCTCAATCAGCAGCCTCTGCTGGGAGACAGCTCAGTCACTGTCACAGACACACACATCTTGTTTAGTTGCTCCTCCCTTTAAGGTTTTTCATTGTAGAAGTGGCTTCCAGAGAAAACTTTCTGTACACATACATGCTTCTTGCTTGTGTGAGGACTTACAAATAAAGACACACAGAAGAAACCTCATCATCTGTTTTGCCTGCAGTCAGAAACTGCACTCCAGAGCACACAGCTCTGTCAAACCTTACCCTGCTCTGTTCTCACCTTCTGTGTCACACATCAGGAGAAGGTTCTCCTGAATGACTGAGCTGCTTTTGCTCACACACAGCCTGACACACAAGCAACTCCTGCTCCAGGCAGGGCCTGCCAAGGAGGTGATGCCCAGTGGGGTCTGTCCCTGCAGCCTCCCCTCTCCCAGTTTTCTATTAAAAAGCCCACAGCTACACTTCACCTCTGCCTTCACTCAGTATTTGCATTGAGGCACAGAATGAACATTACTCTTCTGAACATCTCCCCCTCAGCTGGAAGAACCAACCAGGACCCAAAGCCAAAGCTTTCCACCCCACCATTAGCTGAACCCCCTTTCCCTGGGTGGGCAGTGGCATTCCTTGGAGAGGTGTCCTCTCCCAGGGCTGCAGCCAGGCACCAAGGACTCACTGTGCACAGACAAACTCCCCTCCTTCTGAGGGTGCTCTCTCACTCTGAGAAGTGCACTTCAAACCTCAGTCAGGTAGATTAAAACTTTATTATAAGCAGCCAATACTTTAGCCAAAAACATCAAATTACAATCTCCATTTCCTATGAAAAATCCTATGATTTACTGCAGATCCTATTAACTACAATGGATAATGTGTTCTAATCATCTGAAATAACTGAAAACCCCTCTCCCCTGCTAGGTGATGCATGAAAAGAGACACCAACATTTGGCAAACTGATCAAGCTCTGCCAAATGCTGAATGCAGGCAGCTCATCAGGCGATCTGTTTGTTTTTGTGGGATGAAGACCCTTCCTTGAGTAAGGAAGAAAACACAGAATTGTTATATCTTTTCCTAGGAATGCTTTGAAAATAAGTGCCTTTTGGTGCCTTTTGGGCCTTTCCAAAGACAAACAAGTTGCCCCTGGAAGGAAGCACCACAAGTGCTGTCTGACAAGAATGTTTTAGCTTACTGCAAAGGCAGCACAAACTCCACCAAAGGCAAAGGATGCACAGCTCTCTCCATCCCCTCTTCACAGCTGTCCCAGAAATACTGAGGCCAAAGAACCACAGTCCCCCTCACTGCAGCCACCTGACAAGCAGAGTGACCAACTGAGTGTGTGCACTGGGCTCAAAACCTGCCATGGTTTTTGTGCATACAAGCAGCATCTGAATATCTCAGGCTGGTGGAAATGTAGGGAAAAGGCAGATGATTAACTGGCACTGTTAAAAACATACTCTGTTAGAACAGTAAATCTAGCACATCTACCTAAATTGTTGCCCGGAGACTTACTGCAAAATTATTTATTTGGAGATTACAAAAGCCAACTATAAAAATAAAAGCAGCTAGAATAGTGCTACATTAGAAAAGTCTGACTACCAAATCAGCTCCTGAATTGCTGCTGAGTTCAGAAACCAATAGAATCTCTACAGTTTTACTTAAAATCCTTAGCTTGTTTGAAAAACTCATTCCATTTCTAGAAATAGAAAGGTCCTGTGTGCAAATTTCTCAGTTTTTAAACTTTCAAATAATGCTTGATTACCAAATCACCTTCCCATCTCCATAACCTGCTTTCAGCTCAGAATCAAGTCTGTGTGATCCTCTTGGGAAGCCCTACTATGTAAGTTAAAGCTGCTCTCAGCACTTGGCAGTCTCTTAAGCTGAGCACTATAATTACAGAAGAGGGGGAAAATGACTTTGCATAATGTAGGTGAGAGAGCCACATAGCTCTGTACTTCATTCTAATTATAGAAAAATGAGAGATATGCAGAGCTTAAGTGTGGACAAGAGAGTCCTAATTGTGTTACTTGGCTATCAAGCTGGACTAACCCCATGCTAAATCAGCTATCTTAGACCCCTGGTTTTAGCCACCCTCCCTCTTTCCTCTTTCTGTAATTTGAAGACCTCAGCTATAACAGTGAAGAATCCCTATAATGTTAAATATAATTTCTAAAAAGAGAAAGAACTGACAAGGTATTTAAATAATTATTGAGCCCATTTCTTCATTACATCTTTAGGAGACACTGATCAATGTACTATTTCTGAATGTACACTTATAGTTCCATGGCAAAGACTTACAGAGTCCTCATAACCACACTAAAATCACCAAAATATCCACAATCTTTAAATATTTTATTTTCTTTCACGTAGTTTTTGTGCAGTCAGTAAATCAGTTAAGCCCAGCAATGCAATAACAGGTGCTGCTGATCATATTTTTCTCATGACCAGTTTTAGGAAAGAGGCTCTCAGGAGCCAATGGTGACCTGTCTAAGCTTAGTGTAAATCAACAGCAAGTCTACCAGAATATTGGTCTACATTTTTAATTTATACACAAATATAAGTTAGAAGAGTAAAGGCCAAAGATTGAGAAAATATGAAAGTTATCAATTAACTCTCAGTGAATGATTATTTGTTTTACAGTAGTTCTGAGAGGCCAAGGGAGACAGAATGTTCCTTGTGATAAAAATCACACATTAAGAAAATCACTCATCTGGAGAGCTAAAATGAATTCACTACCATCCAGACTATCCTGTCTGCACTTCCAGAAAATTAAAACTGCGGGAGTTGTGTACTTTGTTTATGTTTTCTGAATATTTTCTCTATTTTGAAAAAAAAATAGAGACAGTTGCCATGCAAGCTGCAGCAAGTCTGTGCTCCAGCACACCCAAGCTCCCAGCAGTGAGCAGACTAGTGCAGACCCCAAAACAAAGCCATTTTGTCACAGTTATTTAAGAGCTTTCCAGCTCACCTGATGTTCACCCTGCCATGGAGGCAGCTGCTAGGACACAGTGGAAATGTGTTTGCATCACTGCTTTTTCTAAGAATTGGTTAAGATTCATAGAGCAATGTGGCATTGTTATGAAAAACAATATGTAATAATAGCATTGTTGGGGGAAGCCAAAGAGGGATGCTCCTAACACAGACTGAACAGGGCCTTTGCAGTGTGTTACCAGATTTTTAATTCTTATCCATGCCTCTGGTTAGACATCAGTAATGTTTCTGAGGTGGTGTGCAGTGTACAATATCAGGATTGGAAGTAACTGATCTGAACTGATTGTTCTCTGGAGACTGAGCAAACAACTCCACAGACTGGGCTTTCAATACCAATGATAAAAAGTGCAAACATTTTATTCAGCAGACAAGTGTGTGAAGAGGCTGCCACATACATTTGTCAATTGTTAAAATTTCCCACTTAACAGCTCTGCCTCTCTCAGGTTAATATTTTTCCAGAGCAGAGACTGAAAGAATTTTATGATCACAGCATCCTTCAGATCTTCTGAACAAACCAAAGTTCTTGCCAGGTAACTGGCATCAGGCCCTGTTTACCAAATGCTCTTCAACCAATAAATGATTAACAAGGAACTTCTCAAGTCACTTTCCAGATGTTGTTTATTGAGACATCCTTGCACTGCAATGACAAATGGGGCAGAAATGAGCAATGCACAGCTTGGCAAGATCCTGCCACTCAGCAGAATATCCCCAAGGCTGAATAATTTGGGTGAACACCACTGTACAAAGGTTAAAGCTACTTTACTCTGCATAAAAAGATGTGTCCCAGCTGGTACTTGTTAGGTTTGAAGAACCAAACACTGGTATTTTCTCAAAATAGGTAGGAACAACAAGCCTTTATCACAAGAGCAAAGGGTAACACTTCAGGGTAATACTGTTTGATGTGCCTAATGCTTTATTCTCTTTTTGCTGAAGAGGAAATCTTAAGACAGCCACAAAATTTGCTAGAATGAGCTGTGAAATTTTACACTAATAACAAAGGGGAGAGGGAGAATCTTTTTACAATTTTTGCACCTCATTACCCTCCCAAAACAATAGTATTGCTGTAAAGTTAATTCCAATGCAAAGCCATTTATATGGGACAAAGCTGCACACAAATTTCACTGACCTAAGGACAACTTCGTACTACCAGGATTTGGAGGGACCCAAGTGGCCACTAAACCCAGCAATACCTGATACAGTTAAAATGTCAAATTCATGGTAAGGGCTTTACTGGATTAACATATACACAGGTGGAGTGCATGCCTGTAAGTATTCCATAAAAATGCAGGTGACAGAGCTCCACTCTCAGAACTACTGTGATGAAAACCTTGAAATCCATAAACATTTTTTTTTCCCAGATTATCAAATAGGATGGGATAAAAAAAAATTGACTCCATATGTATGCACAAAATAAATTCCAGACCTGCAGTAATAGAACTGCAATTTAAACTGTCCTAGGAGAAAATATATATATTAAAAAAAAAAAAAAAAAAAAATTTTTCAGCCACCAGATCTGCAGGTAGCATTGTACTTAGATAACATATTAAAATCTACTAGCTGGTTTTGCAAAATTGGAATCTCAGAAGCCTGAAATTCGACAGAAATTTGCATATTTTCAGTGCCTTATATTAAAATCTATAATGATTCAGGCACATTTGAATAAGAGACAAAAAGAAGGATAATAGAACCTGTCTGATTTGGAATTTAATCAAAACCTGGGACCCTCCCTTTGACTTCGTTGTGATTCTCGACTCTGCATAAGACAAACAACAGCAACAGTTCCTGAGATGATGGGTGTTTCAGCAGCCAGAAAACAGGAGAGAACAGCAACACAGCATAGCAAAAAGAGCCTCTTCCTTCCCCTCTCCCCCTCCCCAGTACCAATGCTTTGTGTGTGACAATAGGACACCTTTCCAACCACTGCAAGCAACCTGCAGTGATGTTCTAACAAACTTTGCTCTGATTTTCAAATCCCTGTGACCCTGTGATAACAAATAAGACCTGGGGATGGGAGAGGCTGGAGTGGATGCACCACTATTTGACTTCTGTTCCCTGAGGTTTCAGCCACATACTGGTAGTGCCCCAGCAGTTTCACTGGCATTCTCTAGCCCCAGAGGATTTAGAATTTAGTTCTACTAATCTCTGGATCCCATAGAACATTAGATATTTAGGCTGTGATCTCAGGCAAGGACTTGTCCCTAGAGTCATATTAGATTACTAAGCCACTGGGAAACCAAATAATTAAGGAAGTGCATAATGAGGGGTATTACCTAGAGATGTATTCCATGCCACAAAATAAACCAGCCAAAAGGCCCTGTTGAAAAGGGCAAAGAACTTCCTTCCAAGTGAAAAAATGGTCACACCACAGGCAGCATCAGCTGGAGGCAGCTGGACACAGAGCTGGGCAGCAAGGCCACCATGGGGCCAGCTGGATTGCACAGCTCAGGCAGAGCCTTGGTTTCCAGGCTCCTGGGAGATGCTGGCAAATACCTTGCTGCCCAGATTGGAAGTGTCTAGACTTTATTTACCTGCATTTGTGGCCAGCTACTCCACCCTGAAGCTGCACCAGCACTATAGACAGTGAACTTGAGGAGGCAGTACCCTCCCCAGGTTTATGTAACTCAAACTCTTGGCCCTCCTTTCTCATTTCTCTCCTGCACACAGGCCCAGGCAGAGCCAAGCAGGTTATTTATCTGGTGACCTCTAGATGCTGGAGTTTGATAGGTGATGATTTCAGCACAAAGCAGTTAATCAATAAATAGGCTCAGTTTCTTTCTGATTCAGGTACTGACACAACTGCAGAAGGGCCTGGGAGAGCTGTGTGATAACGTATTGATTATAAACAACTCAAGAGCCATTGTCAAAAGCAGTAGGCATTGTTCTTTCCAACAATCAAATCCATACTTTAACGATCTGTTTTTCCTCATTAAACACTTGAAAGGCTTTCTTAGCAGCACTTTTTACTACACAGATGTCCTATTTCATTTTGACACGTACAACATGCTCCTGTCATTCTCTTCATTGTACAGTGGCTTGTTTTGTTTATTGTAAGATGGAGATGTTAGTTTTTGTCATACCTTCTCCTTTGTACTGTTCATTTACAAATGGAAAATCCATGTAGATCTTTGTCTCATTTGTCCTTAGCAATCAAATGAACAAATCAAAACCTCTGAGTAGGAAAAGTCAAGTCACATCAGAAAAAAATGGGGAAAATAGCAGAATTTGGTTTAAAGTATTTGGAATATTCTGTTCTGATTTTTCTTTTGAGGTTCATTTGATTCACATCTTTGATGGAAAGGCAATGACTGCAGACAGCCATGCGAGCAGATGCGATGCAAGCAGATCACCTTACTTTGCTGAATTCTCTTATGCTTATTTTCAGCAATCTCATGTGAAATGATGCTTTGGAAATGTTGACAAAGAAGATTTCATTTTTTGCCTCACCTAGGACTAGTCATTTCACCCCTGAATGGCTTCACAACCTTTTGCAGGGACTTCAATTTTACTTACTAATGCTTTGACTCTACAACAAAAAGCTATTTTCTCAGTAGAAACAGATCAGTGAGAATAGGGTTCTAAGTGGATTCAGTATTAACAAAACATTCACTCCCACAGCAGACAGGACACTCTCTCTTTCCAGGTACAGCTGCATGGTGTTATAATTCAGGAATCATCATAAGAAAAAAAAATAAAAATCCTTTCTCCCTTGGAAGAGCCCGAGTCATGCTGGGCTGCAGGAGACAGAGGTGGACACATCTCAGCCATCTGCACCACTCACCATTTCCACAAGAACCATGGCTGACTTCTCTAAAGAGCTGGGTTGTGAAGAGCTAAGACATCCACAGTAGCCAACACAGACAACAGAATTTGGTTGATACAGCTGCAGGATGTTTAATATAAACTTGAGCTGCTGCCACCTAATTACCCCTTGTGTATTTCTTGTTTAATGCTCTTAGGATCAAGGGCTATTCCCCAGAGTTCCTGCTGAGATGCAGCCTCCCAAATGTTTTTGAAGTATGCACATGTTGAAACTCACTACCCACAACGTTATAGATGAAACAGGCTGGAAAAGTACTTTGTCAGCATGAGACATTATTGACCCTTGTAACATATCATGTTATTTAAGGGTGAAACAAAAAATATGCTAATTGGGAAATGCATGTAGTGCAGTCAGTGAGTTGTAATAGAGTCACATCACAGCAACCAAGATCATGGTCTGGTCTATTACTATTAATTATTGACAATAATCTTGGTTTCTGTGTATGACTACATCATCAAGCACAGCCTCTCTTTGCCCTGCCATCCTTAGATGTGGCACTGAGCACAGACAAGCAGAAAGGCTGCAGGAGCTGCTGGCTCTGCTGCCCGCTCATCACAGAGCACACGGCACAGCACTCCAGGCTCTGCTCAGGGATTCAGACTTTGAATTATTTTCAGTCACTACACATCTGTTTCAGAAGGGGATTAGGCAATGTTTGCAGGGATCTTTGAGGACAAAGCCCTGCATATGCACAAAACACTATCTTTATTAGTTTCATAGGCAGTTCTGCAGCAGAAAAGCTGTAGCAATTTTATTGTGCACTCCCCCAGGTTAACTCCTCGCTCCTGCTTTCTCCTCTCCATAACAGAGCTGTTCTCACCGCCCTTGTGCTCAGTGAGTTCCCTCAAATAGCTGAACAAACAAAGTGGCAGTGTTTGCCAGGCTCCCCAAGGCCGTGTACAAGCTCCGAGTGGGCTGGAGCAGCGCCTTGCAGCGATTCACTCACCACGAGCACCCCAGAGAACTGATTAAGGCACAAGAAAGGAAAACTGAAAACCAACATCCGCTGCAGCTTTTTTTTTTTTTTTTTTTTTTTTTTTTTTCATTTCAAAAGTGTTTGACAGAATGAGTGGAAGGAAGGAGTCTAAAGATCCCAAACTACTTTAAAGTATTTTACTTAGGTGTCAAGGACCAAAGCCCAAATGTCAGCTCTTCAGGGCTTTTTTCATGAATCACTGCAAATAGAGCCTGAGACAAGAAGGTGAAGACAGTAAAAAGATGTTAGGAAAATCCTCATGAGGTCGCCCTGCTTTTCTCTCTTTTCAAGATTTACAGACATACAGAGCATGCTTTTAAAACAGTTCTGATTTTGTACACTATTTGCAATACTGTTCTGCTTATTGTTATAATTAACCAGTAACCCATTCTGTTAGAATTTGCCTCGACTCTCACGTGTTAGGAGTTAACTACAAGGATATTTCCTAAGAGCTTGTTGCTAACAGCTGGAAAGTGCTCTACCTGGTGAGCTTTCCAAAGCCTTTTGTGCTAAATAACTATTATTTGATTCATTTTACCCTCGTACACACCAAACACTGGAAACACTCACTCCTGCTGCCATTCTGATGTTAAGCAGTACTCCACCCAGGAAACAGGCCCATTCAAATCGACATAAAATCACCACTGCTGCTGGTATTTAGCTTTTTTGGGGCACAGAGAATGGAAAACTATGCCAGGAATGAAGTCCTGCTAACAATGGAGAATTCAAAACTCTTACCCCAGGGAGCATGGACAGCTCTTTAGGTCTTCCAAAGAGCTCCTGCTGCCTAAAATACCAAGGACAGGGACTTGGTCCAGGACAGAGCCATCAGTTCAGATGGAGCTGGGCTCAGCGTTGCCACCTCCTACTCCCATCACTAACTGGGGACACGGTTACTCAGACTGACCTCACCACACAGGAGAAAGAGTTGGTTGCCCTCCAGAGCCTGTGCTCAAACACTTCCAGCATCAGTGCCAGCCTACATGCCAGAAAACACATATAAAGTTTTATGCATTTAAAAAAAATTAACTTTCATCATATTACTATTTAGAGAGGAAACTGAAACACAGAGTAAGAAGGAGAGAGAGGAAACACCACACTTGAGAAATGAGGATGTCAACATGAAATTGTAGAAGGTTTGTACAAAAGGACAAAGCTCCATAAAATCAAAACATGATAAATTATCAAAAAAGCTAATCAAATTCCAGGCAGCAGGCTAGAGTTGACTTGTAAAAAGCTACAAAGGCTTCTTCTATTCAGTGAAAAAAGAAAATCTCTTACTATTTCACTTTGTATCTGCCTTATTTTGGCACATGTTGCTGGAAACTCAAACAGAACTCTGTAACCTAGATAGTAAATAATCTCCAGACTTTTCCTCAGGTCATGCAAATAATCTGTGTGCAACAGAAGTCAAAGGTACTTTTGTGAGAAGAGCACTTGAAAAGATTTATTTAAACTGCACTTCCAGTTTCACATTCCTTTAAATTCTTCAAATTTAGTTTCCTTTTAGTAATACCAGTTAGAGTTTCACTGCTTCTTTTGATGTTATGCAGCATTATTAGCATTTAGAAAGAAAGAGGAATTATTTTTAAATATTCATTAGAGGACAATTATCAGTCATGTCTGTGCTTAATAGATCCATCTGTACAGTATCTATAGGCACAAAAGCTACACTGAATGCAGCTGTAATAGGCACCCTCCTCTCCTGTCCCTGCTCCTGGTGGCTTCCTGAGGGAGACAGCAATAACTTTGATGCAGCATCACCTTAAACTATTCAAGTGTCAGAGTGAGTTCACACTGGAGGGACTCAGGTTTCCTTCAGGCTTTTCTAGCTCATTTGCCAGTGTTACCCTGAGTATAGGCACCCAGCTGAGTGTTGACTCTCTGTTTGAAGACCTCTAACATTGCACAAGAGAAATGCCTGGCTGTATCTCTGGGACTTTGCTCTCAGATATCTCCTCTGCTGTGCAGTCAAAGATCCTGACTAGGGCATTTTTAATGCTTCCTAGATAAGCCAATCCTGGTGATAATTTTGATACTGAAAAGTCAGTAGAATTGAAGTTCTTTTGATAAAACTGCTTGTAGATATATTCTGAAGTATCTTTTCATAACTTTAAATTACCCTTAATCTGCTAATCCCTGCCTGTGCTGAGGAAACTTTATTGCTGAGGGCACCAAAGCTGGCAAATTCTTACACTCACCACAAGAGCAGGGGAGGCAGTGGCTGTGCAATGTGTGAGAAGCTGTTCTGGCCTTCTCCACCATCTCTCTTCAGCTCCAGACCAGCCTGTTTGGGTAATCCCTGGGACAACCCCTGCCAGTGACTGGAGGCAAGAGAGGGAGCCTGGAGTCCCCTGGAAGCAGAGGCTCTGCACACACACAGTATGCAGGGCAGAGCTTTGAAAGAGAAGCAAAAAGGGAGCAGGGCTGCAGCTCTGAGCTTCTTCAGCAGCCCAGTGAAGCTGGACAATCAAAGAGCAGGAAACAAACTAATGCACAGGAGCATGGACTTCTGCACACAAGAACCCCTAAAGAGAGCTTGCACTATTCAGGAACCAATTCTTGCTTTATTATTATAAAAAATGATCTAGCTGGGAATGACTGCAGCAGAATCTGTGGCTGAATTCTTGGCTCTCAGTTGGAGCTGCACCAGCACAGACACAAAGCTTTCATTCCCTCACTTGGATTTTTCTCATCCCAGCAAAATTAAATTGCATAGAAAACAAAAGCCAGTAAAAACATTAAACACAGTAATTAGTCAATAGAACCAAGGGTAGGAAACCATTTATTATGAGAATTAAGGGAATGATTCACACTGAATAATTTATCTAACAAATTTAGTTTGGGTTTTTTTTTTTCCCTGCTGGGAGAGAGTTCAGCAACAGTTTTGCTCACTGCCTTAACTCTGGTTTGGTCCCCAGGAGTCAGCTGTTAAACTAGCTGTGCCTGAGCAAGAATCCCAGCTTATACAATGGCACAGACGAAACTAAAATAAGGGTTCCTATGCACCTGAATTTATCCATTTATGTTTATTTTGTAACATCTGCTTAGCACAGGTATTATTAAGGCCACGTTAAGCATGATATGCCAGCACTCCTCCCTTCCCCTCTTTCATTCAGAAAATGACTGGAAGCTCAGCAGCCTTGGTGCCAGATGAAAGACTGGAACCAAAGAAGAGTCATTATGATCTGCAATATTGAACACAAGGCACAAATAACTCCCACATAATAACACTATAGATTCCAACTCTTCCTTCATATTTCACTGCTCAAATGACAAATAAATGAACCTATCAGAGTTCCTCAGATGTATCATAAAGTGGAAATACTGCAGATAGAATAAATAAAACATTTTTATTGGAGTTAATAGCACCAGAGTGGATAGAGTTACATTTTAATAAAAGTCTCTATTATTTGAATCAGTATTGGACTCACTGTGAGCAGTCCCACCTTTCTTTTGTGCAGACAGAGCAGTTTGATCTCCCATCCCCAATCTGAGGAGGCTGCAGCAGCTTTGTCTTGAAGAGGGCCAAGGACAAGATAAAACCTTCTGCAGCACACAGAGGGCTTTCCCAAGCTGTGGGGCCTGAACTACGCCCCATGTGCAGGGTACTTCATCATGGTTTGCATCCCAGCAGTGCCTGGAGCAGGGCCCCATGGCCAGAGCTGATTGCTGCCACCACTGCTGCACCTGAGAGCAGGACCTGGCCCTCCTTCAGTGCTGACAGTGGGACCAGAGCTGTGTGACCAGCCACAGAACACCAAGAGAATTTACCCTACAAAACATCTCTGTCCTAGGAGATGAGATTGCAGAGAAAGGCAGAAAAGGATGAATATTCCCTTTGCAGGTACCAACAACTGCCTTGCAGTCATACACAAAAAAATCCCTTACATACACAAATTTTGTAATAATCACTGCTGCTCTTTAGTAAGCACTCCCTCTTGACTGGCATATCTGAAAGGCACATCAGCTTTCATATATGCTAAGCAGTCTTTATCCTGATTAGTCCTTTTTTTCTTTTTCTATTCATAGATCAGATAACATTGAAAATACCTGCACACAAACTGAAAAGACATTTCAAGGTTTAGCCCTGCTTGTCCTCCTCCACAGGTAATAAACTGTGATACAGCATTTCATTAGGAGGCTCAATTCATGTCTGCCCACATCAACAAAATGTTTCTGAAGTAGTAGAAACATACAGCTATTACATATTCTTACTTCATCTCCACAGAAATTTACTTCAGGTCAAACCATTCCTGCTCTGAAGTCCTCGACCTCTGGTGTGTAATTTGCAACAGTGTCTGTATGTCAGTGCTCCGATGCCACAGGGCACAAAAAGTATGGTTTGGCCAGGGAAACTCAGCAAAATAAATTATTCCCCAAAAATGCTTACAAAGGTAAACACAGAGCAGCAGACACTGGAGTCTCCAGCAGCAGGTCAGGCTAGAGGGTCCTCTGCACACATGAGGCTGGATGAGCTTTAAATAACAGATAAAGACAGTAATTCTGCAGCTGATGCTTGTGGTTTCCAAAGTTTTTGTCTTTCAAACTAGAGGGATTTCTTTTTTATTCCTAGGAAAGACATGGCTAAAATGCAACAAAACACAGATGCACGTGAGCCCAGCAGGCAGACCTGTGGGAAAGAATGCAATTTTCTTCTTAGAACAGAAAAAAAAAAAGATTGCTTTGGGTTTGGGAACTCAGAAAGAGAGCATCTTTTACCTTCTGAAATGGCACATGTTGACTTTGGACCTCTCCTAGTGTGAATGTTGCTAAAGGCAGAGCAGAATTGTTGCCAGACCCTGTATCCATCATGAGATGTGTCAAACAAGGATTACACCAGACACTCTCTAACTCTGCCCAAGTTCATAAGCTCTGCTTGGAAAATGCTGGGAGAAGAGCAAAAGGGAAAGAGAGCTGTAAACAGAACCCAGCCACTGCAGATTCAGTGGGAGCACAAGGATCACTGTTTGGAGAACAGAGAAAGGGTAACCACTGCTGCAGAGGGAGAGAGACTGCACCAGTTCCATCAGGGCAGGAGCCTGAGGCCAAGTGAGGTGCTGAGCACTCTCTCCACACACCTGCCTAGGCTGCCTCTAACTATCCAGTGGTCAGCTGGATAAATCAGACACTAAAAGTGTCCCAAATATGCCCTTTGATTCACACCAGACTAACATTACAGCCTTTCCTACAGTCATAGAACATTTTTAGCTGAGATTATTAACTTAAAACAAGCAGGGAGAGCATGATGCTTCTGTAGAGACAAAGCAAAACAGTGAGGTGATACCCTTGGAGTCTTCTCAGCAGCCTCCTCTTTTTGTTGAAATGACAGAGCCTTGTTTTCACTTGGCTTCCAGAGGGAAGATGGCTGACACATACTGGTTATCCGACAATTAAATAAAGCAAGAAAGGTCCTCATCATAAAAATGACACTGAAACTTGGAACAAGCAAGCTAATTATTTAATTTTCATTGCTTGCTTTCAAAACATTGAATGATTAATAAAAATCCTTTAGAATGATACTCATGAGACCTGTTGTTTTTTTCCCTCTAGTTCTGTGACAGGATTCCTTTTAAGCTCTGGGAAAGAGAAGATTGTTATTCCCTTTGTGCCTCCAAGACTTGTAAAACATAAATCAACCCTCGCACAACCCTCCACACAATTAACATCAGATACAAAAACAAAAAACGCTGATGGTTTAAGGCATGGCTCTTGTCCCCACTGCCTCCTAGAGACAAAGGGAGTTCTGAGTTTAGCAGTGCCCTGAGTTAGATTTGTGCTCATACCATCCTGCATTTTAGCTGCCTGCCAAATCACGGGCACTTTTTACTCCTCCATCTCTTATTGTCACGGCTGGTTTTTTTTAGTTTGGGCTTTGTGGTGGCGCCAGGTTCGCTGATGGCACACCATGCTGCTGGGAGGGCATTGTTAGCTTTGAGCATCTGCTGCTGCTCAGCAGGGGCCGGGGATGGGCGACACGTGGCTGGGCAGGGTTCGTCCTGCAGGTAGGGCTCGTCCTGCAGGCAGGGCTCCTTCTGCAGGCAGGGCTCCTCCTGCAGGTAGGGCTCCTCCTGCAGGTAGGGCTCGTCCTGCAGGTAGGGCTCCTCCTTCAGGTAGGGCTCCTTCTGCAGGTAGGGCTCTTCCTTCAGGTAGGGCTTCCCGGAGCTGCTGCCTGTGCCGGAGCGGGGACAGCCAGGCAGGAGCCCCAGCCTGTCCCCAGACTGTCCCCAGCCAGGCAGGAGCCCCAGCCCTGTCCCCAGCCCTGTCCCCAGCCCGGCAGGAGCCCCAGCCCTGTCCCCAGCCCTGTCCCCAGCCCTGTCCCCAGCCCCCCAGCAATGTCCCCAGCCCTGTCCCCAGCCTGGCTGCGGGCTCTGCTCCTGCCCCCACCAGCGGGATGCTGCTCACAAAGGGATTCCTTCCACCGCATCCAACTTGCAAATCCCCCACCTTGCCCGCCTGGCATTGTAATTCAAACTCTGCGCCGAGGAAAGTTAATGATTTACGGCTCCTCACAACCCACACAAACTGACACCAGAGATTTGTGAGTAATTAATTGATAGCGCATTACAATCTGAGATAAGTAATAAGCAGTTTTACTCGCAGAGCTGCCAGCACAGGTTGCAAAGCTTCCTGATTTGGCCCAATCAGTGAAATATGCACTGAACTGCATCTTTAATAGCGTTATTCACCATCTAATTATCATTATTTGCATTTTTGATAGGTTAAATGCAGTGAATGGGATCAGACACACGGGAAGCACTCAGCACTGGGGATGCAGAAGCAGTAAAAGAGATCTCCCTTTTGGAGTGTGACATTGCCAAATAGAACAGGTCCAAAATTTGACCTAAAATACAATGCCAAAGACAATAAAACCAGAAAACAAAGCAACAAACCAAGGAATGCAATGCAGTTATCAAAGCTCTGCGTCGAACCAAGAAATACAGATGGAAAAACAAAAAAGCAAGCAAGTAAATGGAGCACTAGCTTAGATCCCAACATGCCACCCTGGCCAGCAACATCAGCTCAAGGAGGTCTCACCTACACCTGCCTGGTACAAACACTGGTCTTCAGGCTCTGTGCAGCTCTCCTGTAAAACTTCAGCAGCAAGGACTACAAACTCCATGTCATAAAACACAAGCTGTTCTGAACTATCACAGCAGTTAGGAAATTATAAAATATGCAACTTGGGAATTCACTCTTTAGGCCTGAAGGCTTGGCTGAGCAGTAGAGGAACAATGAAGGGCTAGGAAGAGGGTGTCAAAGGTGTTCCACTCATTGAATGTATCTTATATAAAGCAGTTTTAGAGAAAACACAGAAAGCCCATGGAGCAGGGACCAGTGTGCCCCCTGCCAAAGGAAAATCCCAAATTACCAGGGCTCAGGCAATTCCCAGCCTTTGCCTATCCCTGTGCTTTATAAAGTGTCTGCTGCACACTTTAGTTGAGGGCACTGAGGCTGCACAGAAGGTGAGTCCCCATACCCACACCAGACCTGCTGAAATGCACTTCAGCTCCCTCAGCCCTGCTCCACAGCAGCCTGATGCCCTCCAAAGGAGAGCAGGGTGTGTGAAGGGGTGGATTGCATCCCCAGGTATGACTGAGAGGATGCCTGTGAGGCACAGCACAGAGCCATCCACAGGCACAGCCCTTTCGCCCTGGGCTGGCTCAGGAAAACACACAAACCCCCAAAACACGAGGTTGTGACTTTCCCTACTGAAAAGAGAGAAACATTCATCTCTCCCCTCCTAGATTTCCAGCCACTGGCTGTTGTGCAAGAGGTCCATTGCACCAACACGACCCTTTGAGAGAAACAAGGAGTCAGCCCAAGCAGTTTCTGCAAGAAAAGACTACAGCAATTTCCTTTAGGGGCCATAAATCCCAAGTAGAGAGAGGCACCTCCTGGCAGCACTGAGAAAAGCACCTGTGTGTCCTGTCTCTCAGGAGCCCGATTCACCCTGTCCTCTGCCAGGCATTCATTTGGGGTTAGCAATCACTCTGACCCTGAAATACCCTGAAATTCACCCTGAAATCCCCAGGTGACTCTGAGCTGTCAAGCCATCACTAGCCCCAGCTGCCTGGTGGTCAGTGGCTGCCATGCTGATGGTCTGGAATGCAGCCCCTCCACCTCAGTTTCCAGGCAGAAACAGGAGTGTGCCCATTGCCACCTCTGAGCATGGATGTGTCCCCAGGGGCTATGCCCCTGCAGACACAGGACCCATGAGACACCAAGGGGAGCTGACAAAGCATCTTCATAAAGCACAGAGACACTGCCCCAAACCTGCAGCAAGCCTGGCAAATGGGCTGTTCCATACAGCTGGAATGGTTATGGAAGTGCAGGTTTCCCCAAGAGAACCCAGGCTGGCAGGTGATGTGACACTGTACAGAGAAGGGACAGGAGCATCTCTCACCCACCAACACTGAGACAAACAAGAGAGTCCATGGGGCTGACCCCAATGCACAGGAAGCAAATCCCTGGAACAAATCACGTTTTGATCACCTCCCTTTCAGAAGTTTGCTTAGAAGAATGAAACAGGATTGTTAGGACAGGGCCATGACACCTGGAAAAAGACTGCTTTTCACTTTTAGCTAGAGTTACAGCAATCTTCATGGTGTTAATGCATCAATGATGCAGTTTCATACTAATTTGCTTTGCAGGAATTCTTCACTAATCTGTGTGTGAAAGCTGAGAAAAATAAATGCCTTTAAATATTCTCTCACCACAGATTCTGCTGTGGTGGTCAAACCTGCTGAGGAGTTTTGAAGAGAACTGCAGAAACCAGTAGTAAATACTACAGCAGTGCAAATTCATCCAGGGTACAGCCTCAAGCCTCCTTCAGCTCCAGCCAGTGATTACAGCCAATAATTGCACTAGCTCTGGCAACATCAAGCCACATATTTCAACAGATAATCAGGTTCAAAAGCTATCCTGTGGATTTGGAGGCCAGGAAGCTGGACTACACCTCACAATCAGGGATGAAAGTATCATGATGTGTTTTCAGAGAGCAAACTTGACCAGTTATTATTAAATAACATGTATTTAACTAATTTTGTATTTTTACTTACCAAGTCAGTAAGAAAAAAGAAATTCAAAACCTAAACCAAAATACTTAATTTACTCCACTCTATTTAAAACATATAATAAGCTGATAATTCTCTTTCAATTTTCACACCAAATTCTATCCTGCTCGTCCCAGGAGATATCAGGAAAATCCCCAGAGAGTGTCTTCAAGCCCAAAAGAAATCACCACCAAAGAACAGCCCCAGTTCACAGAATTAGCCACATATCTGCTGGTGGCAGCATCTTGTGGTGATGGACATCCTCATTGTGCTAAGGTCTGGGGACTCAGACAAGTGCATAGGCTGGGACTTATCCATTAACAAAATCTTGAAGATTTTGCTGCCTTTGACCTTCAGGACCTCCTTTGATTTGGATGTTCTCTCTCAGAGCTGCTGCTGCTGTGACTTTCCAAGTCTGAGGCTGTCCACACACCCAGCTGTTCCCCATCTGACTGCACTGTGTGTGTGAAGCCCTGTCCCTGCCAGAGGGACACAGCTGCTGGCCCTTGGCTCTTGACAACACACTCAGATCATGGAATTAGCAGGCCAGCCTCTGGAGCAGGAAAACCCAAGCTCTATGAACTCTGTCATGGTTTTCAGCATGTTAATTATTTCACTTTCAGGGATAATTATGCACACATTGCAGTGTGCTTCTGTGCCAGAGCAGGAATTATCTCTCACACAAAAATGCTCGTGGAGGCCATAGGCTCTCTGCTTATCTTTTGGAAGGAAATTTATGTTCTTCCAGTGTGGATATTGCTCTTGCCTTCCATGAAATCCCTGAATGAAGAGAAGCCAAAGAGAAAACGGAAGAAACGTCATCATTCTGGGGGTTTTTTGTTATATAAGAAGCAAGTTCTCCAGGATTACAGACTAGCACTCAGCTCTATAATGAATTATTTATCCTAGGAAAACAAAAATGTTTTATTTAAGATGACAGAGAGCCTGTAAATTTGCTTCTTATATATGCATTGAATAATTAGATTAATTAAGCATGCATACACTTCTGAACAATCAGGCAGGTGGCAAATCATATTTAAGAGAACTTATAATATTCCTTCTCTCATCCTCACACTTGATTAAATGACATCCATTCCATCAAGAAACCAGGGCAGAAAATAGCCTATTATTTGCAATGTGCTGTACCATTATTTTCACATTCTATTTACTACTTTAAAGAAACTGCAAGACAAATAAACAGCTTCCAGCAGCTAATCGTCTTTCATATGAGACCCCAGAAAAATAATTCACTGTGCTGCATTAAAACAACAAAACCTGGTAAAGCTATTAACACCGTGACTGAAACAGAAATCTGTGAGATAAAGGAACTCTGCAGCAAGGCTGAAAAACTGTGCTGAATCTCTTGCAGAGAATTCTCTGAAACTTCGCTATTTCATCCTGTGAAGATTCACCAAACCTTTCATTTCCTCTTCAAGCAGCAAACCAAAAGAAGGGAATAGCAGGAGATTTCTTCCTTGGCTCTACAGCTTCCGATGGCTGTGAGCACACTCAGAGCCCCCCAGGATGCTGCAGCCAGGAGTGGCAGCCAGCCCAGGGAAGGGAAATTGCAGCCAAGTGCACCAGCACTGAGCTCTGGGCACAGCCCAAGCCCCCAGAGCCGAGGTGAGCCCTGCTGGTGTCCCTGTGCACCAGGAGGAGATGGAGATGGGGCACAGGCTGTGTGTGGCAGCTCTCAGGCAGCAGTGCTGCCCTGGGACCTGCCCTCTGTGCACTCAGAGATGCTCCAGCCCGGTGACAAAGCCCATCCCCACCTCCAGCCAGCCCAGCCCTCACAATGCCACCCTAACAGGGTGAAACCAGAGCAGCAGAGGGAATGGAAGCTCAGCAGGAGCACCATCAGCACTACAACCGGTTATTTCCACAAAACCAAGGCAGGCGCCTAAAAAACCCCCCAAACCAGCCAAATCTGAATGGAAAGGATTTAACAGAGTCTTTCCTCATCTTTATGAAGTTAAATGCTGAGGCTTTCACTATGAGTTAATGACTGGTTTGCACTGCTCCTTTCTTTGTGCGTGCTGTCGCTAATCAGGAGCAGCAAGCTACCTCAAAGCCTCATTACTAGCCAACAAAAAAAGCCAATGAATCCTCAAACACAAGTTTTGCTGCAGTGGCATATTGCCATTTAGCTGGAGGGAGGCAGGAGAAAGCAAGTCAGCAGTGACATATTCTGTGCATCCAGCTGGGAGAAAAAGAAAACCCAAGTATAATACCGCATCTTATCGGAAGTAGTTAATCTGACATAACTTACTTAACAAAAATTACAGTCTATTAAAAAGGCATGTAAGCAATGCAGCTGAAAACAAGTCTACACGGGAATCAGCTAGCATAATTATGGCTGGCTAAAAAACAGCAGAGCCAAAAGAAAACTGTGCATAATTTACCAGCTGACAAATGTTAATGACAAATAGAAGAAAACAGGTCCTCGACAAAGAAGAAAAAATAGCTGCTCACTTTGGAGTTTCACTTCAGGACTCAAATATTTTTATCAGGGGAAAAAAAATTAAAATAAAGACCATCTTGCATCTTTGCAAAACAAACAAATCAGCACAAAATAAGGTCTCCATGGGAGGGGTTTGAACTGGCTTTGGTCTAGTGCTGGTTACACACAGGTTGCACATGAAGAAAATACATTTGTGTCTTAAGTCTTGCAAGATTAGTATTTTTCTATTCCTCCTAACAAGGTAATCACACACTTTGCATAACACTGAGCATATGAGCAGCCCTTCTGGAGCCACACTTTAAATTCAGGACACACTGAGCTACTTTGCTGAGCTGGAGCCATGGGGAATGCCACAGGGATTGTGCTGTATGTTTTCTGCAGACAGAAGAGAGCTGTGAGGGTATGAGCACCACATCCTGCTACTCACAAATATCCCTCCTTACAGTGTGGAAAAGGAGCCATTGTCATTTCCAGGTGTTGCATTTTTTTTTCTTGGTTTTAGGATAATTTCACATACTGGAATCACAGCAGTGCAATTCTCACACAGCAGCCTTTAGACCAGCAGTTCTAGCACGGCCTGTGTAGAGGTTGGAGGTCCTGTGCTCCTTATTAAACTCTTTTTTTTTTTCCCCTCACATTAAATGCAGCCAACATTATTCACCTATAATGATGTATCTGCCACATGAAAACTGGTTGGGGTCAAGGCCATCCATCTGCAAAAGGAAAAACTGTCCTGCAGCAGAAGGTACTCAGGCACAAGGCACAGTATGAGAGTAGGGTGGCAGAGAGGCACCAAAGAAAGACAGCAACTGCTCTCGTGGTATTGAAAACATGCAGAGTTATCTTGGGAAAGAGATAGGCTAAAACCCAACCTCAAGCCAGGATTTAATAGCAGCTTGATTTTTAAAGGTATACTGGTGCCTAATAAGGCACTAGTAGGATTTCTTGCATCATTAGGTCTCCAAATACCATGGCCTGAGGAAGCAAGAATGCCCATTATGCTCTTGAATTGTCCATGTGCTCCACAGTCTGACTGTTACCTAGATTAACACATGGCTGGGATAAATTTGCACTACCTTTTCATGGATGCAAATTATTTGATCATACTTTAAAAAAAAAAAAAAAAAGAGGGGTGGGGGTAATGACATCATTGGCAAAATGTCAGTGATCAAGATCTAATTACTAGAACCTAATTTGCCATCTGAAAAAAAGAACCCAGTATGACAAGTAATTATTTTACACACTCATATTCACATGGTCTTTCAGGAAGCCAATTTTCTACAGCAGAAGGCAGTCATTAACAATACTCAAAACTGTTACACATAATTAGGATTTTTGGAAAGTGCCTCATTAGACACCTAAATGACACAGTTCTGTGTATAGGAGATGTATTTTCAGGTAAGAGAAATTTTTACTAGGAAAGGAAGGGGCAAAGGAAATAGGACTAAAAGAATATACAACAACCGAAAGTCCAGGAATGAGTAATAATCAGAAGAGTCTTTTGATATGGAATTTATAAAAATGACAGAAATCTATCAATGAAATTTTACAATGAGAAGGGGAAAAATAAAATAAAAATAGCTAAAAAATTAGGTACAAAGGGCAATCTATAGAGAGAGAAAGGTAAGGATTGTGTGCATGGCAAACACCTGACCCAGAATCAGGGTACAGTTGTGTCTCCCCAAGCCCCTGGACTGGCAAACCAGCTCCTGTGCACTGTGTGCACTCAACCTCTGACCTCATGTGCAGGGCTGTGATGGTGTGGGTTAAACCACTCAGCCTCAGCACACTCACAGCATTTCACACTGCCAAACCAGAGGTTACAGAAAGCTCTGAGGATTCCCAGGGGCACTTCAGGCATCTTTTCAGGAAAGAAATATGCTGTCCAGAGTGATTTTACAGCATGATTCCCACCTACCCTGGCTAATTTTCAAGAAAACATAACAATTTATTATTTGGTGTATATACCTTAGAAAAGGTATTTTGGAGGAATGAAATAACTGGTGACCACAATGAGTTTTTTCTTGAACAAATGCTCCTCCTGCACAGATTTGCTGAGCAAAAATGGGAGCAGAGAGCATGGGAGGAAGAGACCCTAGGAAGCATCTCCAACATCTTTACCAAATACTGTAAAGTGTGTTTTGATAACTCTGATAAACACGAGAAATTAAATACAAACACTACAAATACACTTTGCACAGAACATGAAAGAACATGTATGTAATAACCTTAGCAATCTTTGCTTCATGTACTCTGGTCTTCAAATGTTTCTCTGGCTTCCCTGGCTCTGGCATGAGCACTGCACATTTCATGTCTGGAGGTTTTTTTAATTCCTCCCCCACTCTCCTTTAGAGGTCAGTCTCAAGTAATAGCTTCTGCATTTTAGCTGTCAGCAATATTTCCTCTTCTTTTCTCCTGCTGCTCAGGTCAATCATCTTTTCCCACTGAGGTTGGAAAACCTGCCTGCTCCTTTGCTTTCTAATTATAATCTCCAATTCATCTTCCTTCACTTTCATTCAATTCTTGAACCATGTTTGTCCTTTTCTTTCTCTCTCTGAACTAGAATATGCTTTTGCCCTTCTCTCAGGAATTTTTACAGTTAACCAGGGTAACACACAACTACTAACTAGCACTTGGCTCAATTCAGTAGATGCCTGTCCCTTCCTAAGAGCCACCATGCAGTTCCAGCACACACCTCTGCACATTTACTGTGTGGAAGGAGCTGTGTGAATTCAGACAGCTGTGTGAATTCTGTGGGGGAGCTGCATTTTTAACACATTGCCTGAATGAAAGCTCAGGGGAGGAAGGTGGCTCTCAGGATCATGGATCCAGCTTGGGACACACCACACAAACTTCCATCTCCTCCCTTTATGAAGCCCAGGACACCTTCCCCAGAGCACTGGTGAGGAGCAGCCTGTCTGCACCCTGGTGCTGCTGCTTTCCCTGGCCAGCCTGGGCAAGCTGGTCCCACCAGGAAAGGGCAGCACCAGCACTCACCTGAGAGCACAAACACCAAGCCTATTCAGAGCCCTCTGGCTGGAGCCTGCTGTAGCAAGAATCCACTTTTCAGTCTGTTAGGGCCATGTTTCCCCCTCCTGACAACTAAAGCTAATATAAAGACTTTTATTAGACCTTTGGAGCCAACAAGTCCAGCGATCTCAGTGCTATGACAAATACAAGATGCATTAATGTGTCTGCATGGATTGAAAGCAAAGAGGTCCGTGACTACCAAGAATCAGGAAACATGGCCATAAGGGTTTCTCTAACCCTTTTTATTAAAGCCCACATTCTTTCCATGCTGCATTTTTCCAGTAAAGCAAGCAGAATACTGCCACAAAATGTGGCCATAAAACAGAAAGTAGTGAAAACAAATGACATCTCTTGTGTGTTCCTTTTCTGGGCTATAGTTTCACACCAAGTCAAGTTCTCATTAACAGTCAAAAGGATTTGCAGCATCACCAGCTCACACAGAGAGAGGAGAAAGCAAAATTCATTCTAGCAATAGTACTCATGAAATATTGAGTAACTAGACCCACAACTAACAGGGAGTAGAAACTTGCAACAATAACAACATTTCTTGGGTAAGGCCTGAGACAAAAATAAAAGTTCAGGGCAACAAAGATCAGATACTCCAGAGTATGTGGGGAAACACAGGTTTAAGTGAGAACTGGTGCACTGTATGGGCACAGTGAAATAAAACATCACACAAAGATAATGATCCTTGTCTCAGTCAAACCAGCAGAATTACAAAATGGTTTGTGTTGGAAGGGACCTTAAAGATCACCCAGTCCCAAGTCCCCTGCCCTAGGCAGAGATAGCTCTCACTAGACCAGGTTTCTCAGAGCTCCATCCAGCCTGGCCTGCATTAACATTCCTGATTATTTCATTGGTGTTTCCAAAAATTCTGTGTCACACATACTACAAAGGAATATACATGGAAACTTTAAGAGTCTATTTTTGTCTGCCATCCTTAAATAGTATCTTAATTCATTAAAAAATTGTGGCAGCTCCCTCATCACAAAACAGAAAAAAAAATATCAAAATACATGACAAACTGGTAATCACAAGTCACAGAAAAGAAGCAAGGAACAATTTCCAAAGCAGTGTCCAGAAGATCTGCTCACATAGCAAAGGAAACAGAAAATCACATAAAATATATGCTGAGTTTTTCTAGTGGGTTAATTCTGAATGATAATAGTTTCAAAATTAGGCTGTGCAGGCAGGTGTAATCATTACAAAGACTGATAGACTGTAAAGCACCAGTGTTCAAACCTTAATTTAAATCTCTGGTAGAATTCATATTGGGAGACATATTAGCTGGTTTCTGTTAGACTGCTGTGAACTTTCCATTACATAAAGTAGTCTGTAAAATATTTTCCAGTAGACTGTTTGCTGTCCTAATTATACAGTGGGATATATAATCTGTATCATTTGTAGTTCATTGTCTCCTTGGCAATTTTCCAGCAGTAAAATACTAAACCCATTGTATGTATTTAAGTCAGTAAATAGCTCAAAAACAAAATAAATTTCTTTTTAAAGATCTAATTCTCCTCTTTTGTTTTTTTACACAGGAAACTTTTTCGTGTGATAGAGATCAAATTAGGATCAAAATCAACAGTTTTAAGACTAAAAAATCCAGAAGAGAAAGTTGACAGATAAGATACCAATTTGGGGGATTGTACTTAAAACAAATTGTCTAGGTTCAAAGGACAGTGAATTCATTAAAGAAGCCACTAATAAAAATCGTTGTGGCCTTTTATTTAGTTTTCACTATAAAAATTATTTGACATTTGCATTAGAAACACTGTCCTCCCTGAGGGAGCAGTGATTTCTCTGTACACAGAGGATGCTCTCTGGAACACAGAAAGGTTACTGCGAGGCAATCAATCATTCCAACCACCCAGCAGCCTTGTAAACAGCCAGCCAAACTCTTCACTCCAGGTTGCCTTGCAGCTGCTTTTCGATTTGTGCAGGGTATAAATACACATGCATAATCAATATTGTAATTTAATTCCCACCCTCTAATGCTACTCTAATTTCTGGCAGATTAATTCTTTAAGGATTGCACCTGGAAAGAGCAGGAGATGCCAACAACAGCTCAGTACCTTTTAGGGCTATCAGGAAAGTGTTCTCCATCACAACAGGCTGCTTGTGCCACAGTGGTGACTGGTTAGTGGCTCCACTGCAGCTGCCAGGTGCTTACAGTTAGTTTTATTCCACATAAATCCTAGAGCTGATCAGAATAAAACGTCAACTGTGATAGTGTTAATAATAGTAGGGAAACAGGAAACATCCCCTTGTCCCAAGGCATGTGACTGCCACCAGCCTTGCTGCTGCTGCAGCCCTGAGCCCTGGTAATGTTGGTGGTGTGAAGGAGGAGAGGAAGGAAGATAGATTGATTCCAGGTGCTCCATAGCAGATGAAAAGCTTACAGAAGTGACAGCTCCCCTCGATTTTCAGGCAGTTTCTCAGTCAGTTCATGGTCCCAGCTCCACTTCAGCAGGGCTGTGTCAGGACATGCCTCCCTGAAATGTCAGGCTGCCTGCCAGGGTCAGGGTGTGCAGAGGGGAGCACAATTTGCTGTCACGCTATCCCTGCAAAGACAGGACAGCCTGCTCCTGCCAGCAATGGCTTTGTGAGCACAAATGTGCACACAGAACACACAAACAGAATTGCTCGAGAACAAAAACATTTGTGATACTATTCTGGGGTGTCAGAGTAAAGAGCAGTAAAAGCAAGAAACATTTGTTCTTCACAAAGGCAGTTGTTTTTGTTCAAGAAAAAGCTTATTTTAAAAAATCCCAGAAGGAAAACTCCTCAGAAGCTTTCCAATCCAGGATCTCAAAGTACCTGATAAAAAGTAAAACCACCATTCCTCCTTTTAAAGGCAATTCAAGAGGTATAACAGACTTGTCAATGGTCAGCGTAGAAATGGAGAAGGGCCAGAAATAGAACCCATTTCCCAAGTGTGGCAAAATGGTTTTCCAAACCATGGAACTCTCAGAATCAGAATGTATATATATACATACACATACATATATATACACACACAGAGAATACTGTTAGGTCTCTGTAAGACTATCATAAACCCATGCCTTGTCTTTTAGAGCCTATTCATAAGTGATAACATTTAAGGGCCAAGCTCAACAGGTGAAACACATGTGCTGAACCTAGTAATTTCTGATAGTTTCAGTAACTGCATTCCAATTTCACAGGGTGTGAACAATTTCAAAGAACTGGGGATTCTCCTCATGTTACATGAAATATTCACCATGGTAGTGCCACAGACTCAGTGCTTCAAGAGAAACTCCAGCTTCTTTAGACCACTGTCCTTAAATTACTTTCCCAAAAAGAAGAAAAAAAATAAAACAACAGGAAGCCCACAAAAATGTTAGACTATTTATGGAAGTTTATTTCACTAAAATCTCATTAAGGACAAAGGGGCCATTGTGAAAATGATGTAAGTTTTCCAAAGGGGTGCACAGATCACTGGACTCGATGCACCTCTGAGACACCTGCAGCTCTAACCACTATTAGGGCAATAAAGCCCCCAGTTACTAAAGATAAGCAATATACTGGAGCAGGAGAAAGCAGGCACTGGTTCAACTTTCACAAACAGAATTTCCTCTCTCTCTCCCCTTCCTTCCTACACTGAGCTCACCTTCCTCATTCAACTCACAAGCAGCTTCCTCAGCTGAAGAAATCAAAGAACAGCACCCCCAGGGGTAAGCTCCACAGGGATATTCAGAAAAGCAACTTGTGAATCAGAAAAACCTGTGTCTGTACTCCCTGCTCCTTTTTGTACAACTGCCCCCTCCCACACACACAGATATTGTCAGTCCAGCATTACCATAAGCATTATTTCAGGAATTGCTTTTGAGCTGAGCCATGCAATACACTTAGACAAGGGAAATGGGGAAAGTGATTGTCCAAAGAGGCAGGAGTAAAGCAGGCTTGCTCTGCATCCCTGTGCTTAACAGCTCCTGCATGGCACTGGAAGTTGCCCAGTCAAGGTTGGAGGTGGCTGGCCCCCAGCTTTGGTCCATGCTGAAGGGGATAGAACTGTCCCAGCTGCAAAACCCACAGCTTCTCTCTTGTGTGTTCCTTCTGTTCATTCTCATGAAGGGTCTCAGATGATTCACATGCTCCTGGGGTCATTACAAACAGACCTTCTGGTCAAAAGCAAGACTGTATAAAACTCACAGAATACCTCATGTGAGTAAACACATTAAAAATCTTACTGCTATAGATTTTGTCAGTTGGCTGGAAATAAACCATCTCAAGTGTACCACCAGGAAAGAAACAATAGGACTCATCAAGTTAAGGGCTATCATCAATTTTTACATTCATGTTCAGATAATAATTCATAGAGATCAACATTCTCCAAAAGAAAACTGCTCTGGAGCAAAGGGTCTGTTCTTTGCCATCTGTATTTATTAGCAGGGAGATCATGTTTCTCCCAATAAAATCAAGACTCTCATTCACAGGCACTAACAAAAGCATAGATTCTTCTAAAGGCATGCAAAAGAGCAGAGGAACAGAGGGAGCCCACCTTCCATTACAGATGAGGCAAACAAAACACATCCCTGTCTGTACCAACATCCCAACTCTCATCTCACCTGTGGCAATTGCACCTCAGAATAGCTCAATTCCCTTCAGAGATGTTGCTATAGCACAAGTCAATATAAATGGGATCAGAGACAGTGTGACATTGAACAGCAAAACAGACTGGTGCCAACAACCACTTGGAATTATGGCTTTTTAAATTTACTTCTGGGAGTGTTATTTTGCATCCTTTATAATCATTAGTGGTTTTCATATTCTCTGTATTTTTAAATACTGTCATATAGCTTTAAATGAAATAAAAAACATATGAAAAAGATATCTAGACTGGAAAATGCCTCTGGAATTACTTTGAAAAGTAATTTTTTCATCTTTTTTCTATCACAAAAAGATACTTTATTTTAAAGAGAGTGCATTCAGGTGATGAATCATGGCCTCAGCAGAGATTTTACAGAGTGTGGTTGAGTCATAAAGGAGAACAAAGCTGAGAACTGAGCCAGGGTAGCTGGCAGTTGAGAAGACAAGGACACAGGCAGCAGGCTGGGGGTGAAGACATACCAACACTGCACAAAAGATAAAAGAACAATTATCAAGGCCAAATAGAGGCATTCAGGTCTCACAGTCCAACCCCACGAGACTGAAAATAAGCCTCTCTTTTTTTTAATATTTCATTCTAATCTGATATTGACAAAGATTGTCTTCTGATGTCTCCCCTGAAAAAGCTTAATACTGTTTCAAAATTAATGTTTCATGTTATATATATCTCTTTTTTCAGGAAATGCAGAAATTATGCTTTTTCAAAAGCTTCACACAGGTTTTGTATTGTCCCAGATTTCAACTTTTCCATCACTGGAGCAAAGATCATGTATAACTGACTTTTTCCTGTTTATTTAAGTGATGTTTCAAGAATTGGTGGTCTGACTCCTTCTTTGGGGATAGAGTTAAGGGGGTGTAATTTTTATATTTATGTCCTCTCAGCCCTAGGCCTTTGCATTGACCAATTTATTTTTCCACTTACTTCAAGCCATCAACCTATCTCTGCCATTAGCTCTGATTTATAATACCTAAGAACATAATCCAATCATGAATCTTCCTTGGGAATGCTGTAGTGACATGAAAAAAACCCATTTAGTACTCTTTCTAGGATAGGAAACATGAAGCTTCCGGGGCTATCAAAACCATGAGAGGCTCTTTTGTCTGATATTTCCATTCCAACCCTTGCAAAGTATCTGTTGAGCAGAGAGCAAGCACATCAGGCACCTACAGGTAGGGAAGCAAAGGATTTCCTGTCTAACAAAACCCTTCTCACAACCAGATATAACAGAGTCCCTTCAAGCCTTTGCCCCAACAGGAAAGAGAAAGACCAGTTAACCAAATTAACCAAAAGTTAGAATAAGGGAAATTCAGAGCTCCTAACCTGAACTGGGCAGAGCAGTCTCAGCTTCTACAAGAGCATCTCACTTGGGTCATTCAGAGGTCTCTGTGCAGCTAACCCCTCTCAAATTTCCAGTTTCAAATTAAGAAATCTTATTGTTTCCTGTCTCTTACTGAGAGCAAATAATTCTAACAAATGCCAGTTTTTTGCACCTAAACACTTCTTATTAAAATTCCACGTCTTATTTGTTGTCAGCCCATGCTTTTGTCACATAGTTCATAGGATTGGTATGGGGTAGGATATTCTATTTTAAAACAATGCAGAGCAAGGCTGGAAAGTGTTGCCTCACTAAACCTCAAAGCTTGCAAAATGAGGATTGTAAACAAAAAGAGCAGGATTTATTTATTCAGTCAATTTCACGATCTCACTGATGTTATTCCTTACTTTTTCCTGTCTTTATCACTTGGCCACTTCTGCTGTAAATCCTCTACACAGAGTGGAGGAGGGCTGTAAAGTGATCTTAGGATTTATTACACTACTTTTTGCAGGATAAGGTTCTGTGATGCAGAATACAGAAGATTCCTATGGAAACCTGAGCACTCTTTGGTCATTTTGATCTTTTCAGCTAAAACTTTGTGAAGTCATATAAGTGACACAGGAGCCTAACCCCTGAGCTTTCAGTGCAACTTGTGCCTCACTGTTAATGTTGCTTTTCAAATGAAATTTAGAATAAAGATATAGTCAATGCTACATGGAAATATCAAATACAGTTTGCTTAAACATGGCTAAAAGAGTTTTGCAATGTGGTTTTATAGCCAGGAATCACAATTTCAGGCTGAACTATTTAGCAGTTTATTATAGGAAGTGCCCTGTATTCCTGTGCAGTTTCACATCATGTTCTCCTGATTACTACTGAAGATTCATCTTGGACACTGCAGTGTAAGGAAGAGCAAATTAATATCCACTGATCTGCCACTTGTCATAAAAAGTCTTGCCAACAATTCTCACACGTCCCTTCTCTATTGTTTGGTCCAATCAATAAAAAGACTTATCCCTGACTTTCACATGAAAATGGAGAGGAGTGAGCGCTTACTCATCTCGCAAAGCACTGTGCTCTTCTGAGAAATGTTTGGCAGGTTCTGCTTCTTACAGTAACACTGTTTTAATGGCACTTTAGTGCTGACTTGACAGTGGAAGTCCCATAGAAATGTTCAAGGCATCCACATTAATGCTAAATAAAAGTCATTACGATTTTAGAGGTATGCCAGGACAGAAATATCTAATCTGGCAGACTCCCTGGGAGCACGAGTGGGAGATGCTTGCTAACCTTTGGAACAGGCTGCCAGGCTGTAGATGCAAACAGTCTCCTACACAACACAGCACTCTGCTCACCAAGGTACCCAGCCCTCCTTAGGCTTCACATTCACTCTGCAAATCAAAGCTGCTCTCAGGTCATTCCTGGGGTGAAGGGGCAGCAGACAGGCAGGCAACAGGAACCTGAGATACAGACAGCACTGCTTGTAACAGAGATGTTTTGCCAAGGATGAGCTCTGTGACTCCTTCAGAAGCTTGGAGCAGACAGAAGGGATCTCACTGTTCCACACTGATAGTTTATCTTAAATGTGCAAAAGAGAAATGCAGCATAAAATTTGCTGAGATTTGGACTGAAATTCAAACTTAATGTGTGTAAATCATTCATGGTTTGAATCCCTTACTAGAACACAGAAACCCTTAGTCAGTTGCTGGATTTATTCCCTGCTCCTGTTTCCTCCTCACAGTTAGAGAGGAGTTAGTCTTTGAGATCCCCTTACTGTGGCTACTAGTCCAGAGGATAAACATAGCCCCAGCTATGTGTAGAAAAATATGTATTTACAAACTGGTATGCTCACTATAGCTGAAAAAAATATAAAGATCTTTTTTCAGATGGTGAATGAAGCTACAAAGGCAAGACCAGAGCCACTGACTCTGTATTTTACATGTATGTGGCACTTTTCTTTCCCTTCCCTCCACACACACGCATGAACAAGCACAGAAAGAGCCAGGCACAGGTGGTTCTCCAGTTTTCTGGTTTTTTTCTCTCAATGTTAAAGGCAGATTTTCAAGAAGAGAAAGCCAGGCAAAGCAAGGTCATGCAGGTACTGAGGGGAGTCCCACATTTGGAACAAAGAATAGGCTGGATCCTGAAGCAGGAAGAATTTTCCTTCCAAAACTTGTCCTTTAAACGCTAAATATTGCTGACCCTGACACTCATATCTATATCAAATTACACTTTTAATCTTACTCATCTTCAGCTCTTTATTTAAACTGCTTTGTCTTAAGCCAGCCCTAAACAAGCCATCATTTTTAAGTAAGTCATGTGTGAAAATCACCGGTTGAAAGCCGAAACACTCCAGCTGCTTGCAGCATATCAGCCTCATGTTTCAGCATGACTTCATGGGCAGGGAGTAGCCTGGTGTGCAATTTCCCATCATTTTTCTGCCCCACAAAATTCCTCCACTGAGGCTGCTGGACATTTAGAGCTCAAATAAACCTGAAAAACCAATCCCTACCTTTCTTCAAAACAAATTTCTGTGTTGAGAGAGAAAATTATTCATAAAGAGTGGACACAAAGTCTTCACTGCAGCACTATTTCTGATCACTGGCTACTATGATACTAGTAGGAAAATACTGCAATTTAAAAAAATTGAGCAGCTTAATTAAATGACCTTCATTTTAAATAATACAGACCAAAATTAATTAATAAAAGTGATGCAGAAATCTCTGCAATAATATTTCATATTTACTGTTGGAGAAATAATCCTTTAAAAAGGTCAAACAGGCTCCAAAGGTGCAATTGAAAAGAATAAATTCTCATGCAAGTTTAAATCCAGTTATGGGCTACAGAGCAGGTTCCAGGCAACGTCTATATGGCGAGACAGCTTCTCCATCTACAGAAGAGATAATGGTGTTGACCTTCTTTGTGCATTCCTCTGACATCCACTGATGAAAAAGATGCCATAATAAATACACTTTCTTCTTAGACTCTAATCCTGTGAAGTTTCTGTGCAACAAAGCAAGAGTTATACCATCTTTTTCTGCCCCAACATAGAGACTTATTCTTGAGGAAAAGGCAAGAAAAACAGAGAAGGAAACATCCTGCTAGAAATAGAGATGTTCTTTGTTAGACCACAACAAGCAACTAGGAACCATAGGGGTAGCTGCCACCACCACCAGTGCTAAGCCACCTCCTTTTCCTTGAGCCAGCATGAACTGAACAGCAGCTCATCATTCATAGCTCTCTCTACATAGTTAGAAAACATTAAATTTTTAAATATCCAGAAGCTGGCTGTTGTCTTCTGCAACCATGGCAGACATCAGCAAGTAACACAAGGGTTGTGCCTTTTAGTATACACATAAAATAGTAGAAGCCAGAATACAACTAGCCTTCCTTTCATAGTCAAAAATCAGGGCAAGCATTATTAGAAACACCTCCCCAGAGCAGGGCATGCAGCCCTGGGACATATCCACTGCAGGCCAGGGTCTCAAATTTGCCTTCAGCAGCACAGGTCCAGAACTAGAAATTTCCTCATGAGCACAAAGGACACACTGTCAGGCCTTTTGTAACCTCTCTTTTTATATACCTTTTAAAATACATTCAGCTCCTTGCTGAAAGGCCCAAAGTGTTTTGCATCAGGGTTTGCCCATTAAAGTCCTGACTGCTTTACAGATGTCATGACAGATTGAGTTTTTCTAAGCAGCCCACAGATATGTTTTTAAAGACTATCAAACCTTTACTGTGATTCAAAAGGTGAAGCCACAAAGCAAGTTCAGAGCCTAAAATAAATCACCGGGGTCATTTAAAATATACATGAAATAGTTTTAACTTATTTGCAAACACATGCAGATAAGAGATGTCAGGTCATCTTACTGATAGCACAATCTTCCTTTGCCTCACTACTTGGGTGAAAAGTTGAAGCACCCAGTGGAGGGATCACAACACACTTTTACCCCAAGAACACAAGCAGCACTGAGAGACAGCTCCACCAGCATTCACTTCAGCTGGGAGCCATAGGTATCAGCACTTCTAAAGCAGGGGAATGGAGCTATTCCTTATGCCTCTCCCAAGCCACAGCATCCTCTTTGTGAGGCCACCAGGAGCACAAACTCTTAGATCACTTTTCATTATGCCCACCTAATGCAGCTACAGTGATGCATTTCCATATAGAAATGTAGGGCATTTGAGTACTGCCAGCCCAGCTAAGTTTACCCACTGAAAGTTGCAGTATTTATTTAATAGGAGACAATTAAAACCTCACTTTATTTTTGCTGTGTCTTATTCCAGTCTATAGGATTCCTTCCCTCAGTTTCAAATAGAGTGAGTGAAAGCTCCTAAGCAGAAAATTTATTTGCAAAGAATATGGATTCAAGACTTGAGAAAAAAAGGCAAGAGCATAGAAAATTAAAAGACAAGAGTTAGCATATTTGGATTAGTATTATCCCAAAGTGCAGTTCTTATTGCATGAATCCTGTCCAGCCTCAGTGGATTATTAAGCTTGAGTTTGATAGCTTAATAGGAGAGATTACAAAAACTCACACATAAAACCATCAGTTGGGAAGTACAGAAATTCATTTCTAGCATGATCTGCATTCTTGAGAGTGGTAACGTTAAATCTGCCAGAAGGTCAAGACCACACAAAGAAAATAAATCAAGGCATTGCTATGTGGACCTGTCTAAAGGTTAAGGATCTAAAGGATATGCAGATACTCTAACATATAAACAGCCCCTGGGGGATAATTGCTTAACCAAGTCCATTTGAGCAGTTCTGAACAGATGGTTTAGTAGGTATATTGACTATTGCTGTGCTTTGTGACACTATTTATTACCTGCTGAGACTGGGAACAAGTGATACTGTAGACACGTAGCTGGTTCTCTCTCTAATCATGTGTATCCTTGCAATAGCCAGTGACCCAGAAACACATTCCCAGAGGTACCATCTCCCACAGGCAGCAAGTACATAAAGTAACACTGGAAAACTTCCTGGAGGAATAAAGCCTGAATAGATTAACCACAAAACAGGTTGTTTGGCTGAATTTTCTCCTCACAGTAATTTACAGCTGTATTGTTGAAGGCACCTGAGATAATACTGAAGCTGCTGGAAGTATATAAAAGACTCATCAGCTTTATTCTTGGCTCTGGATGCAGAGCCCATGGCTGCTCAGCTAGTTGGCCCAAATTTCTTCAACCACAAATACTTTTCCACTTCTTCCAGGTATCACACGTACCAATACTGTATGTTTTATTCTTCCAGCTCAGATTGGGAATAGGTTCACACCAGTTTATTCAGGGCAAGCATGACCATGGTGGAAGTGTGACAGGAAGAGGGGGTTAAGCTCTCCCTGCCAATCCCATCAGGGGACTAGGGAGAAAAAAGAATCCTGCCAGAACAGGTGGCCAAAGCCAGGTTTATGCATCACTAACCCCCTGTTACAGCAATGGTGAGTAGTAAATTGGGTTACACTCCTGTTGCCTCCAGTGTAACAAGCAGTGATGCTTGAAATAAATCAGCAATTTGAATAGCACATGCAGTAGCTGTGCTAGGCACAAGCTCAGAAGCTAACAGCTCAGAACTCTTACTGGGACAGTGACTTTTCAGTATTAAAATCACCCACCTTTTGTAATTATGTACTGCAATTCAGCCCTAAACTATTTTTTCAAGGATCTATTCTTTTAGAATAATTAATTCCTGTCAAACTCCGATAACTTGCAGTTTCATTTTTCTTTATCTGTTCTTTATCATGTTTGCAAAACAAGTGCACCAAAGATCACCCCTCCCTGGCACAACCATGAGCAATACTTCACCTCTTTCCTACCACAGAGCCATCTTTCCTAAGGGAAAATTTGGATCCAATAAAACCTGAGTCTGACATTTGACTGGGACTTTTGGACATCTGGCATACATAAGGGTCTTCTGGAAAGCCCAGCCATGTCTGCAGTGTACAGACATCCACTGCACACAGCCCACACAGTGCACCTGAGCCTGTCCAGGAGCAGGGGATTTACTGTGCCTGTGCTGCACAGATTATTCATGGGAACGGGCTGAAAGGACATGTCCTAAAATCACTGCACTCATGGCACATGTGTTAACCAGATGTGTAGTGTGTGGCAGTGAGATCTGGCCCTTTCCCTTCATATATGACCAGTGACTTCACAAAATCAAGAGTAATTTTTCACCCTGGCACACCCCAGCATCACTGTGCTGCAGGGGAGTACAAGGAGAACAGTGGGGGCAACAGAAACTGAACCAACACTAATTCAGAATACTGAGAGAGAGAGCAACTTACAGCAGGAGTACAAAATAAGCCATCTCTAATGCAAAGAAAACTCAGTATTTTTTTAATCAAAGCTGGAGCAGGCAGCCCTGTGCAAGAAGATGCAATGAATATTTAGGTACCTTGATTTTGGGTTCTGTGCAAGCACAAAATGCTCAAAGCTCATGCCTTAGGTCTCGGTAGGCTGGGCCAGATATTTGGATCTGAAAAAACTGGGCTTCACTGGCCTGTGATCAGTGTCCTAAACAGAGGGAATGCCATCATTCCAGCTCGTTCACTACCTTCCCCCCACAAACAGACTTTCTTTTCTAAGCTGATGCAAGAAAATGGTTGCTAAAAAAGAATTCAGAACCTTGACAATTTGGACAATCCTCCACTAATCTTCCCTTCAGGGTGCCCACAATCCTTTAAAGCATGACAAACTGACAGACTGAGCTCCTTTATAGTCACTGGGCTCTATATCTTTATAAACTGGCTCTTCTGTATGCAGCAGAAAACCTGGGAAGGCAGACACCATCAAAGGGAGGTGGAAACAGGCCTATTTAAGAGCTCTTGAGGGGCCACCAGCTGAAAGGAAAAGATCTGTGCTCAATAATAGGACTCTTCAGGTACAGGGTGGGGGGAAAAAGCTACTACAGCCTTGTTGGAGAAGAATCCCACATGCCTGCTAATCTACCTACTAAAGGTTAATTGACACTTTAAAAAAATTTGGAAGGCACTCAAAGCCAGAAAACCAGCTTCCCAGAGAGCAGAATCCTCCCCCCACCACCATTGTGCTGGTTTAGATGTTATTTGTACCAGAGCCAAACTGATATGCCCTTGACACGTGCAGAACGTTACAGCTCCAGGCAGCTTTTGGTTCAGTGGGGTTGAGAAAGTTGTGTGTGCAATGACAGCTGAGTTCATTCTCCTCCTCCATATTTTATTTTCTTTTCTTTTTAGGATTATCTCTGTTTTGATATAGCACCCTGATGCTTCCAAACTGGGTGGGGGAACACACAAACACACCGGCTGCTTGCAAGCTCATTCTGAGCTGTATCCAGGCTGGAGAAATTCTTCTATAGATTGGGGAGACACATGCTAAACAACTTTTAAGAAGCAGATTCTGCCACATTTCCAACTGCAAATTTCACACCTTTTATTTTTCCTGGCTATCTGATATTGAGTTCAAAAACATGGCAGGTGACTAGTTTATCACTGCAATATGGTATTCCAATTGCTGAAGATGACCAAGCCTGAGTTTACAAGTTATTTCTCATTCAGACACCAGAAACAGCCTTATAACAATGTGGACAGAATGGATCTCGTGCTGTTGGGTAACACACTGATGCAGACATAGCTCGTTCTGTTATACATAAACATACACACATTTACATATATATATAAAGTTTTCCTCTCAGTCTCAATTTAGAAATTAGGACTACCACGAATAAACTTGGAAGATGAGAAACAAGATCTCTTAGAATATCCATGTAAAACTCAAAATTGGATTGTATTACCAAAAATAGCTTTTTCATGTATTACTGCATATAGTAGAGTAAAAAGTAGCACAAGAATTGGACAACTTAATACTAAGATTGTTTCCAAATGAACTATTACATGAACTCTAATACCATTCCCAATTTTCAATATTACATATATTATAACAAGAGACTTAAACAAAAAAAGCAGAATATGGATGTCTGAAAACAGGCCCTCTCAGTTAATAAAACTATTTCCAAATCTACTCATTTACTTCGTGTTTTTTTATTATTATGGCTCTAAATTTATAAGTATGTCAGTAAATACACGTGCTGCACCTGTGGGAAAGCAGAATCAAGGTTAACACCTATGCTTAAAAAAAGATGGCTTTTAAAGATTATAATTCACAAGCTGTGCATACTAATACTACTTCATCCTTCTCAGCAATTAACAAAGATGAAAAGAGAGACTGGCTAAACAAATAGACTTTGAAGCATCCTTTCATCTATTTAAGAAACTGGTGGGATCTTATTGCCATCACTTTGCTGTGTTTTATAGCTTCCTGAAATCTTAACTGTAAAAAAAAAAAAAAAAAAAAAAAAAAAAAAAACCAATCTGCTTGAGCAAGTTCTACAGGTATTTTTCAAATTAGAAATACCTGAAAGTTCATCATCCCCCTCTCTTTCATAGAGCTCTTGACAAATATGATTGGAAGAGATTGATATTTTGTCTCTTCATTTCCTGTACTTGAAAGATATTTTCTCCATGAGTCACTATTTCAGCTTGTCATTCTGCCATTCTGGGGCAAGCAGGAACAGCTCCTGCCAAGAACCAGCCTCTCATCCTGAAAGGCTGGGACAAGGAGAGGCATCCACAGCAGGAATCACCTGGGTGGAACACAGTGGGGGAAAGTCACTTGGGAAGTGATACTGTGAGCTGAATAAATCCTGTGAGAAAGCACTGCTAGTATAGCAAATTAAAAAAAAAAATTAAAAAAAAAAAAAAAAAAGGAAGAGGCAAGCCCCTGTTCTGTGTTCCAAGACAATTAAATTATCACCATCTACACCAGCAGTAACAGTGGTACCTGCACACACGCAAAGGTACAAGCAGGCTAATCATACAGCAAGATATAAATATCCATCTCAAACTGACAAAGTAATTTAAAAATCTGAAATGCATTACTTTTTGCCTTTGTCCAGGAAATTTTTGGTCAGGATTTGGAGAAAGTAAGAACTGCAATACAAGAGTAAAAAAATTGAAAACAAAATTTGCTTTAAAAATGATAGTATCTTGCTTAACCTCTTCCCTGTCCTCACAAAATGGAGGAAGACTTAAAATGAATCTTGAAGTTCATGCTGTGAGAGAAAAGGGAAAAAAATAAAGAGAGAAAGGAAACAAAACCCTCAGTGGGCTCTGACACTTTCAGAAATTCAAAATCTCAGCAGTCTGCCGAGGGATGCCAGATGCATTTTATCACTGTGGCAGGTGACCCCTGAGCACAGGGCAAAGCCCAGGTGAGGCCAGGGCAAGGCTGGCACAGGGATTCAAAGCAGGCACTGAACAGCTCTTCCAACACAGCTCTTAAGACTGTGCACAATTTAAGCAGTCACATATTTAAATGCTCCTCTGAAAGAAGGCTTTTGTTTTGAAAGTTCCTGTCAGTGCTCTCTTTTAATAGGAAATCAATATATCATTTGTTTTCTAGAAAGTAGACACCCGTCCTTCAGGACTTGTGCAGCCAAGTTTAGCTCTGCTGGAAAATTGAGTAGTTTTGACCTAACTTTTCTTTTTTCATTAATGTCACTTTCCTTACCCTAGGGATAGGAGGTAAGTGAAAAGAAAAGAGAATGAACATTATGGTATAAGTTATACCATGGTACTAACCATGGCTGAATTACCAGCTCTTAATTATTTTCAATGCTGGCAAAGCAGAAATCCAATGAGAGCTGAAAAGAGATCAAAAGATAAGAAAAATGTGATCTGTTTCCATTGTGTTTGCTTTTACAGCAGCAGCAGGAGGAAGAAGAAAGTTGATAAGGCTGATTGCCAAGAACTCTGCCCTGCAAGTAGACACAGATGAGGCTTGGCAAAGACTTGGCAACAGGAGGGCCTCAGAATAATCTTCTCCTTTAATATCAATTCAGATCACATAAAAGAGAACCTTGGTTCAAAAAATAAATAAGTGGAGTGTCTTACCCTCAGAATAAAGTGAGGGGCTCTTGGGCTTTCTAAAAGGATCTGCAGGGGTAAGAAACAAGGAGCACACTCTGGTCTGCTCACAGGCACATGCAGCAAGTTCACCACCTTAGGCAGATTGGAACATAAAAGCAGCCTGAAGAAAACAGCTTGAACCCCTCCTTCTCTTCCTTCCTGAATTACAGACAAAACCAGGGCTTTGTTGCAAGTTGTTTATTTACAGCTGCTTAGAGTAGAATGCAAACAAACATCTTGTAACAAGCTGCTTGATGGCTTCCCATTACACACCCAGAGCCTAGCACTGCTTCAGCAGGTACTCAGCAGTGCTGCTGAAAGGCTAAGCCGCTGTGAGAATATGCAGAATTAAATCTGATGTCACTTGCTCACCTTCATCATTCTTCCCATGGAAGGCTAACGTTCAAAGACAGAACATCTGATCTGCAGTATTTCTTAGTAAGAAATAAATCACTGAACAGTCAATGATAAAAAGGGGGAAATTTCAAAAGCAGCAGTTCATATTCACAAGGTACTAGAGCTGAAGGAGCAAAAATATGATAAATGGCAGTTCCACAGTCACACATGGGAAATCCACACTTAAAAGGAAGACACTGAAAAATAGAATCAATCACTGGGTAAGTAATACTGAATTGTGTATACAGAGCACTGGATCAACTCTAAAGTCACAAGTTAGAGGGCTAAACTGATTTTAGAGGTTTCTTTTTTAATATTGACACTATAAAAATTTGTAATCTGGGATATCCTGTTTTGGTATGTCTTCTTCTTTCATAGAAAAGCAAGCTTGCCTATCTATGACAAGAACAAGTCTTTGAAGGGAGAAGATTCAGCCCTTTGATCCAGAATGCTAGTCCTAGCAGATGGGAACAGACTGTACAGACAGAATTTTTCTCCCTTTGGCTCCCTGACTGTGCCATGCCCCTTCCGTGGCAGATATAAATACCTGCTGTAGCTGTGCTGCTGCTCTCAGCACGACGTTCTGGGGCGCTGGACGCTGCACAGCCGAGGACACAATGCCTGGTGTGAAGTGCTAACAGCCCACATCCTTCACAACTTACCCTACCAGCCTCCCAAGCTTTGACATTCCAATAAAGCCACGAGTTAAATTGCTTCTTCTGAAGAAACCTATTTTTCTTACAACTAGAAGATGCTTGAGGGGAAGACAAATTAGAGTATGGCACCGAGAATGTCAAGGTCATTCCATCCTGTATGGGCCATTCACCCAGGAGCTGGGCTTGATGATCCTTGTGGGCTCCTTCCAAATGAGGACACTGTAAACACTGTTTGATTCTTACCATGCCTAACAGGATGCAGCCAGGAAAAGAACAACAGGACCTTGGTGCAGTTCTGTTGCTGGAGAAGGCTGCAGCACATCCTGCACTGCTGGTGCCTTGCCAGGCTGGGGGCAGGTCTGCATGGATCTGAAACAAGAGCCAGGGAAGCTGTGGGTCAGCAGACAAACTGAATGTTTGGCAATATCACATTCCTGAGGAAGCCCAGCAAGTGAATGTGGGCACATTTGAGTATCAGGTAAAGAAAGTTATCAAGGTTACTTTCTAGAGCTGAAGTAGGCAGACATGCCATTTTTACACTGCACAGCTTTGCTGGCAGGATTGCATCCACTTAGCCCAGCCATTTAAGAACCTTAAGAATCAAAGTTGTTAACTTGTGTAAATATGGATGTACCTAGACAGGATTCAAACAGTCTTGGATTTGTTTGCCAGAACAAGCTCAGGTATTTAAATACATTGACATTGAGGATCCACACAAGCTGAACTGGATCAGTTTTTAAAGCAAATGTGAAAGTAGTTTGCTGTTTGGGAGTTTTTCTTTGTGTATATAGTATAAAATATAAATTTCCTCACCATTCCTATACAAGCACTTCCATCATGCCTGGCAAAAACCTGATTTACATGCCAGGACTGCCATGTTTCTACAAGCTCTTTCCTATAGTCTGACTGCAGCTCTTAAGTATTTAGCCTGCTTTCACCTCACTGCTGCCTTGCTGCTCTCAGCCATTAATCCCTGAAGCAATAATCCCTGACCTGAACTTGTTCAGATTGCTTTCTTGTTTTGCCTCAGGTTATTCCCTTTCCACTGCTACACAACTTCTCATGGAGTAAGTTCCCCTCCCAAATGTCTTCAGTAACACTGTCATGCAATAATTTCAATGTAGAATAAAAAAAATAACATATCCCAAATTCACATTCCAAATAATAAAGAATATGATCTTTTCAGTACTCCAGAAAGTGCCATTCAAGACACTGACCCAATTTCCTTCTCAAATGTATAAATGAGACTTCCTTTAATCCTCAGAAGGCAACATGGATCCAAAGTTTTCTTGAGAATTTTAATCATAGCGGCTTTTCCACAGAATGATTTTGGTTTTTATGATGCACAGAGTTTATTTTTAATGTCTACAGAGTCTACTGCAATTAAGATTCAGGGAATTCAGAATAGATGCACAAAAGCCTGCAAAGAACATCTGCAGGGTCTTTCTTTTAAAAAATTTCTTACAGATATAAAAGAGTTAAAGGGAAAAAAAATCTTTTCTTGGCTACTCTGTTTGAAAATCATTTAAAAAATGAAAATTCTGTCAAAAGCAAATAGTTTAGATTTATAAGTATCTTATTCCATCAGTTGATTCAATTAGAATCCCATTGCTTCAGTGACTTCTATGAAAGTCAGTAATTCCATTTCCCCAATTATTCAAAGAGTCTATTTTATTTTTGTCTTATTTAAATAACTACTTCAAACAGAAATTAAAAGCAAGAACCTAAGAACTCTCCCCCAATCTGTTACATACTCAAAAAATAATCAAGTATTGTAAATGGACAAGCATATCATTGAATCACAAAAACAGAAGTCCCCACTGTATGTGAAGAACCATGGAGAGAAAATAAAAGCTTCCAACTGTTGGCTATAAAAACAGACAAAAAAGCCTTCTAGAATCTACTAATAACAAAAGGAAATAGGCTATTGTCTCCTACTGTGTGGAGGGACATGGGGGGGTGGGGGAACAGCAATGAAACAATTCTCAGGTCTTACTTTTTGTGTACAAAGCCAAGAAAACCTCAGAGGAAATCACTTCCAGAATCAGTGATAAGTGCTGAAATGTTTCCAGTGGAGAGCAGGATACAAATCTTTATTTTTCCTCTGTGGGTGAAGAGGTTGCTAATGTGAGCCCAAACAGACCCTTCTGAAGCAGCAGAGAGACCTCAGGAGTGGTGCTTCCCTTGGTGGCTAAATGAAAGTCACTGGTGGGAGCCAGCCTCTCGTTAGCTGCAGATCTGTGCATAACAACTGGATTCAGTCTGCTCTGTCCATTTACTGGGGAAGGATGAGAAAAAAATAAAGAGTTCTCTCCCCAGAAAAACATGAAACAGAAAGAAAAAAAATTATTTTTAAGGACCAATTTGTTGTTTTTGCTACGTCTCGTGAAGCCACAGCCTCTGATCAACCTTGCCTGCAACCTCCTGGTGGGAAACTGAGTATCAATAATGGAGAGGTGAGAGTGGGAGAGCACCAAGATTAAAGAAATTCCTTTGCTGTCCAAAATGCTAGAAAACAAAACAACAAGACAAACTGTTTCAAACATTTTCCTATTTGTTGCAAGCATTTAGCTGTGCACTTAGCACACTTCTGCCTTACAAGAAATTCAGGAAAGCCTTGGATTTGTGGTGTTTCACCCAGTCTGAGCAGCACTGAAGGAAAGACTCCTTTCCTGTGTCTGAACAAGGAGGTGAGAAAGTTCCTACAGCACCCTACAGAGCTCCTCTACACTGCACAGCACAACAAACTTTATTCCACAGCTCCTCATCTCACTGGGGTACCTGAAAATGGGTCAAGTCTTTGATGGTGTTTCTTTCAGTCTTCATCCATCAAAGCATGAGAAGCCAACCATACCCCCACCTGCTTTGCTCAGGTTGATATGGTTAAAGGAAAAGAGATGCTGGAAGATAGTTGAGGAGGTAAAACACAAGAATATATATACACACATATATATTTCCCAAATTATTTAAAGAACTTTTCAACTTGTTTCAGAGCTGATACAGTGGGGTTAAATCAAGAAAATAGTCTGGGGATGAAGTACTCCATGGAGACAGTAACATAAATACTGAGAAAATAAATGATCCAGATCTGATTAACAGAATAACCTGCAGCTTTTAATAGGACTTTCAAAAGGTGCAGCAGTGATGCTTGGTCATCTTTTAAAGAGTTGCATCATCAGTGCAGCCTGAACCAGAGCAGCCCTGGCTGTTGACTCAGATTTCCCTGCTGTGGGGGGAGCAGAGGGCAGGGAACATCATTAGGGGCATCACTTCAGTCTTTGCCATCCTTCACTGGGCACATCAGGTCTTTAGGATGCCCACTGGCATCTCCTGCCTCTGCACTGAGTCAGAACTTTCCAGCCCCTCAGCTCTTGAGGACAAACTGTATTTCTTTTCAATATTCCCCATGGAGTCAGAAGCCTAAGACAAGAACAGACAGGAACCACTGCCATCCTCCACAAGAACAGTTTGACCCATTTCATTTCCAGATATTGCTGCATTCCAAACTGGTCTTTCCAGGCAAATCCTGTTCCATTGCTGACTTCCTTGAGTCTGCTGTCTGTGGCACTTTATACAAACTCTGATTCATTAAAGTACAGTCAAAATCACAAACCCTTGAAATCAAGAGACCAGTTCAAAACTAACATGTGAGCAGAGGTACAGATCACTTGCAGCTTACAAAGCCTTCTGTACTTCCTCAAGAGTCTTGGGAATACAGAAAACACCCTTTACACCTTTGCTGTGCTATTGTCCCAAATAGTGGCATCACCTCTAGAATTTCAAGAGAAGTGCCTTTTCCCTGCCCTCACCACCTCATCCCATTTTTCTTGTTCCTTGCAAAATCATCTCTTCAACAGCTTCCATCAGTTTTGCAGGAACAAAATATTACTAAAAACAAAGCACAGGAAAAAAGCAAACAAGTTTCAGGACCTTCTATATCCAACATAGAACAAAATTAAATAATTATGTCATAATGCAAACTAAATCCCACCAGTTAATCACAACTAGGTAAGGTTTTTGTGGTACAATCAAAATAAAAGGATCTAGTTTTTAAAAAGTCATAATAAATGCAAAATTTGAAACAAATGTCCAGAGAACTTGGAATACAGTTCACTCATGCTCAATGAATTTTTATTTATTTCACATTTTCTGGGAAACTTCAGTTTATTTGATGGATATAGACATAGGTAGAATCAGACCTCAGCCTTCCAGCTCACTCTGGCATTGCTCCCTTAAGAAACACAACTCAATTGTGGATCCCTAAAACCTGAGCTCACAGAAGAGAGTTCTGGGCAGGAGTTCAAGAGGGCTGCCAGTCAATAGCTGTGTCTTATTACTACAGGATCAATTATTCCACCATTATTCTTGGTGAATGCATAAGAACAGGTTTGGTGGGAACTCCACAATTTTTCAAAGAGCTCAGTTCCAGCACTGCAGATGCTGTGCTGAAACCAATGTCACTGCTACCAAATGGCACAAATGCCAGGATAAAGTGCCACTTGACAGATGCAAGTGCAGCTTTTGTTAAAAAGGCTCTTCATCTTACTATTTTAAAAGCAGACTTCTTTCTTCATTACTCATTTACGGCAAGCCAGTTACATTTTATCTGAGCAATTCATCTGGCTCTCAAGCCAGATTTATAGTGTAAACTTGCAGTAACAATAAAAAAAAATGTGAAGAAGATGTCCCCCTCAAAGTTTTCCTGTAAAGCCAACACCTTAAACACCATACCAAATCAATTCTGGAGCCTCCTCCTGTGTAAGCAGTCCAGCAAAAACAACTAAGTCAGGAATGTTCATGCTACGAACACAGCAGAGGACATTAACTGTGGTCTATACCATCAAGAAGGTCATGCCAAACACATCTTTAAGCAGTTTTACAACATACATGAGAAAAAAGAATTAAAAAATCATTGTCAGAATGTTACAATGGAGTGCATCTAGCTTTTCCTTTTTGTTTGGTTTTTTTTTTTTTGTTTGTTTTAAGAAAAGAGATACAGCTGCTTTGTTCTTTTTTCCAAATGCTACAAAATAAACCCAGACTTTCATTAGTTTGCTTATTATGGCTCTTCCACCCTTTCTTTTTAGTGCAGATTATTCAGAACATTTTAGCTTCAGGGAAACTGTTATCATCTTTCTTGCCATGTGGAGCTAGCTGAAAAATATTAATGAAAGATTCACTAGGCCAAATTTTCTTCAAGTATAAGCAACATCAATATTTCAATGTCTGAAAAATGTGGCTAATCTCTTGCCTTGAGTAGGTTAGAAATCATTGGACTTGATTGGATTCAAAATTTCTTGCCAGATTCAGTCCATACCTTGCTTATGAAAATTCATAGGGGGAAAATGTGTTTTTCTTTCTAAACAATATTTGGGGACTAAGATCCTGCTCATGTTTTACAATATACTGGTGGTGTAGGTGGAAATGTGACTGCTGATCTTTTCACCATGGTCCTTGTAGACTGCTGGTTTCCCAGGCAGTTTCAGCTGTCACAGTTGCTTAGAGTCCACTGAGCTGTTTTTAGTTACTCATTCAAATATTCATAAGAGCCGAGGCTGCAGTTTGCTGTCTGTAACAACTTCATTTTCTGCTCACACTGAGCTTGTCCTTGTGGGCTGCCTCTCCCCACTCAGATTGGCTTTTCCACAGCCACGTGAGCCTGGAAGGATAATGGAGTTTCCCTGGGAGCAGGCGAGAGGGACACGTTCTACCTTTTATCTGTGCTTGGCTGCACGATGAAAATAATTGCAGAAGACAGTTATGGATTAACAAAGAGACATGTGGAATGATCAAACCTGTATCAAGCACTGGTTCCTGCTACCAGAGAGAGCACATGCTTTAATTATTTACCTCTCAGGACAGCTCACACCTTAGGATGGCCACATTTTTGTGCAAATATTTACTTAACAATATTGTACTTGAGTAGAGCAATGAAAATAGGTGTAATCTCATGCAATGTCCCTGGGAAAGACCAATGGACTGTGACATTTCCCTGCATGGGGGAAATCACTAGAGTGCAACATTTCTATTATTTCATTAAAACTCTTGCTAAATAACCCCTCGGGGCAGCACAGTTTTGCATTTTTAGCTAAAGGAAATAGCTGAAGAAAAGGAATCCACAACTGCTGCCAGTTAATAATAGTGTGTGGTAGGATTTCTAAGAGAAAATACCACCTAGCACAGATGAAAACGCAGACACTTCAATTAACACAGTATTTACAGGAAGCTGCCCAACATCCTGCAGTTACAGGGGCGGCTTCCACCCTGTCGGGTATTTCCACAGCCAGGAGAAGGCACAAAGGAGGAAGCTCAGGCACCTCCCTTGCCTGTCTGCACATCACTGCTGCTGCCTCACCTCTGTCCCAGCAATTTTCCTGGGGGAGCCTGTGGGCAGCCCCAGCATCATCACCCACACACAAGAGGACATGCTCCTCCACCTTCATCTCTCCATGCAACTGCAGCCCAAAATATGGGTTTTACAGAGAGTTTTGAATTAATGTAATGGGTAAGCCTTTCCCTGGTATCAGCTAAACAAGCTGGAGCTTTTTGCCTTTTTTTACTTTGTGGAAAAAGGCTTAATTTCTATTAGTAAAATATACTAGAAATACAGCATTTTAAATTTATCATCCTTTTAATTATGCTGTCATGACACTTTCCTTAAAGATTGTCTCCTTCAAGGCTTAGATTGAAAGTGTTTGTTTACACACTTGCTGAACATAAGTACATAATAGCAGCAGACAGCAGGGAAGTCTTCCGGATAAGCTACAACCTAAATTTTCCCTGTCTGTCCTGTTCTACTCCAGATTCAAAGGGAGAAACAAAACAAAACAAACAAACCCTGTTGTGGGTTAAGCAAAAAAGATGATGGTTTTGAAGCTAATGAGTGATAAAACCACCTTTGATTGAAAGCAGGGAGCATGGGGAAAGAAAGAGTCCAATAACACCATTTGTTTATATTAGAGAAACACCCACTACTGCAGACACTGTGAAGATACTGTCAGCATTTCTATTATGATCCCATATTTCAAAGCTTTATAACTTGGCCATGAGAAGTCACTTTTAAAATTGAATCTAGAATATAGAGTGAGTTTTGCTACATTCAGTATATTATTGTCACCCTGTGGACACAAAAAAATAGGTAATAGAAATAAATAAAAGTAAAAACAACTACAGCTAAATTAAAACCAGGTGTATTGAAGAGCTATCAATGCCAGAGGTATCTCAGGGCCAAGTCACTCAGGTAATTATTCTGCTCTCTTTAAAACAAAATAATGGACAAATATCTGGATTTTTGGTTAATATTTTTTTCTTTTTTGGTTGTCACTAGAGTTTCCATTCAAGAACAAGAAAAATCCTGACTAAACATATAATGCAAAAGCCTTATAAAATACATTAAAACCACACACGAGGAATAAGCACCAAAATAATCTCTGCTTCTGCAGCACCTGCAAGCCTTATTTGTTTCTTTGTGGAGACAGAAGGAGCAGAAGCTGTGTAGTTGAGGGAGGGGGCAGGGAGAGCCAACTTGCTGGATTTTGACCTTTGATGAAATCCCTTCAGCCTGCTCTCCAAATCTATTTTTCCTTCAAGTATTTTTTTCTTTTCAAGGCTTCTGAAGAGCAAAGGTTAATGAAGTAATCTCTAAGTGAATGCTAACATATGCAATGTATGTAGAGAAAAATGCACATCCCATTTTTAACATTTCTCTGGAAACAACTATGGCCTCTTATAGCTGTAATTTTGAAAGAATGCAATTATGGTATAGAATTTCAGCTACCTTTGGGCTGAGGCCTCTGGAGACACAAAGAATTAGTGTATTGTTGTGCATATTTGTGAAATCATGTTCCACTAATAAAAACCTCTAAAACTACAGTGCAATTCCTCTCAGCTAAAAATCATGTCTGTCTTTCCTTCTGTTTGTAGAAGATGTCTATTAACAGCCTAAAGGCTTATTTTCTGTTTCCAAAAATCAAAAACTTGTGTCAGCTAAATTAGCACTAAGTAACACAGCAAAAGGGCTTCTCTGCTGATGACAAGAAGCACTCACTGGGAGTCCAGCACTGAAGGCAGCAGATGTGGTGGTGCTGGTCTCCTGGAGAAGATGGAGGTTCTCCACCAAACTGGCTTGTGTACACTGCTCAGCTCTGCCAGCCTTTCCCAAGTTTAGGCATGAGCACAGATAAAACATGAGGAAAGAGGCTGGACCAAAGTCAGCTGAACAAATCTAAATGACAGGCAAATCTAACATTTTGTTGGTTGTATTAACAAACAGCAAAACTCCCTCCTTTCAATCCCCCAAGTATGCCACAACATATGCATTACATCAAAGTTTCTTCCTGCAGCATCTTTCTTCATTTCTAGCAATTTACTAGCAGCAGCCTGGAAAATATCTCCTTATCCTTTAATAATGGTTAAAAAAAATAATAAGAAACTCAAAACTATGCAGAGGCAGAATCCCTAAAAAAATAACTATGTGTATGTAAATGCAAGAGTCTTGGAAATTTTCATTGAAAAAATCTCTATGCTGTTACATATGAAGGTAAGAACTACTGTAAAGTCTTTTCTTCACTTATCTTGGCAAGAATAAGAAGGGGATAGCATCAGAACCTTTAACTACAATAAGCAAAAGAGCATGAGTTGACTTTTTATGATAGAGGTGTAGAGGTATAGGTAGAATAATTTCTTGGTTGGTCAGGATTATGCTCTAGCAAGTTAATCACAAATAGCTACATTTGCTTTTTATTACAGTTGCTTCTGAACCACAACGGTGAATCATGATAGCATAGCCCAGCTTATAAAAAACAATAAAATACCAGGGGACAGGGGCACCACGGGCACCCAGCCCAGCTTTGCTCCTGGCAGCCCCTCTGGAGATGGGAGCCACACCTGCAAGGTGTGCAAGACCCAGTCCCTGCACAGAGCAGAGACAAAACCGGGCACTGCCTCCAGCTGGCCCCGAAAATGAGAAAACAAACAGAAAACACAAAACAAAAGCAAAAACAAAAAAAAAACAAAAAAACAAAACAAAAAAAAAAAAAAAAAAAAAAAAAAAAAAAAAAAACCCCAAAAAACAAAAAAAACACCAAAAAAAACAAAAAAAAAAACCACAAAAACACCCCAAAACCCCAAAAAACACACCAAAAAACCCAAACAAAACCAAAACAAAACAAAAACAAAAAAATACCAAACCAAAAACAAAAAACCACAAAGAACACAAAAAAAAAAACAAAAAAAAAAAAAAAAAAAAAAAACACCCGCCTGCAAACCCACATCCATACTAAACACACAGGAATTCAAGCTTGGGGAGAACGCTTGTGCAGAATCAAGGCATCTCCCAGCACCAGCAGTAAATCCTCCACCCGGAGCAGCTCCAGACATTTAATTTTTGCTCTTTGACGGGAATTCCGACGCAGGGCCCGCGGGCTGGGCTGAGCAGCGCTCTCCATCCGCAGCTCCGGCTGCCAGCCCGGTGCCACGCTGCCCCCTGCCCGCGCTCCGCCGGCAGCGCTCGGGGCTGCTCCGGCACCCCGCCCCATCACCGCCCCAAGGGCTCCGGCCTGCCCCAAACCACGGGGGAACGCCAACAGCAGCTCAAAAACCCTCTGCCTCTTCCCCGTCTCTCTCCCCTGTACCTGTTCATTTAGAGGCTGACTTTCAGAACTACGTGGGAAAGTAAAACTTTTGAGAAGTTTACCTCCCCGCCGTGCAACAATTCCAAATATTCTCAGCTGCGGCCAGAAAACACCTCTGCTGCTGTGCACCCTTCTGCACCAAAAGCATCCCTAAAATCCACATGAAGCAGCCTCTTCTCCCATTCACCAATTAATTAATGCCCATTAGCTAAAGTCTTAAAAGACTTGATTAGCATGTATTGAATTTTACTTTGATTTAGACAATTTTTTTTAACTGGAAAAGTTAATAGTCAGAGCACTGACTGAAACACAAAGCAGCTTTCCAGGAATGACACTTCCTTCAGCAGGAAGGACAGGAGAGCCTTTGGGTTTTTATCTGTGTGTTCTCCAGAGCAGCCTCTCTGCAACAGTATTACCTGCTGCACTCACCAAATACACAGTTTATAAAGTCTACTGCCATCACCACCTCACAGGTTTGCACAAAATAAACTCTTGAATAAATGAGCACACATCTCTGCTTTGCTTCTGGACCAAGCACAAGCAGCTCCCAGCCCTGATGAAGTTTGCTAAACCCACCTACTAAAGCTGCTAATCAGCCTGTCCCTGCCATTCACCAGCAGCAATTAATTTCTGCAACAGGCAGCCCACACTCAAATTCATTTACTGATGTCCCTGCACACCCCTCCCTGCTGTCAGAACCACCAGGGCTCCCGTGTTGCCTGTGGGAGCTTTGCCATGGGCTGGGCAGGGGTAGAGCACCTGTGACATCAATTTAGCTCAGGGGAGAGGAGGAGATAACTGGAAATGAAGCAGAACTATCCCTGTGCTCCCTGCACTGTTCAGGACAAACCAAATATTCACTAATATTCTGCAAAGAATTCTTCCTCTCTTGGAAAGGTTTCCATGAGTTCAGTTATAATGGTGATTTTCTTCCCCAGTAACTACAAAGCCCACTCTTTCCTCCATTTTTGGAAGACTATTTGCATTATTTTAAAAAAGAACAGGAGAGTTTCCATCCTTTTTTTTTTCTCTCTCTCTTCTCAAATAAAACCAGTCAGTGTCTAATAGAAGACATCTTTAGCTCAGAAGAAGAATCTCTTACCCCATATGTCTCCTACTACATTTTTATCATTTTACATTTTACAGTTTTTATCCCATTTCAAAGGATCAAAGTTATCAAGAAGAAAATCTCACATTACCTTTGAGATCAGTTTTATTATTCCACGGGACGTTTTTAGTCACAAACCACTACAGGTTGCTCAGTTCTGATTTTGTGAGAGGAAGATCAGCTATATCAGATAAAGAGATGTTTGGTCCAAAACAGCAGTGATCTGAGTTTCTAGAGCAGTCTCATTATCAACACAAGGAGCAAAGAGGATTTCTTAAAATACCTGACAATTTGTTCTGAGGTTTGATTTTTTTGTGCTTCACTTAAATCCTGCTTATTTTAGACCCATTTTAAGCTGATCCCACACAATCTAAGAGACTTCCATTCCCTTCATTTTACACATTTTTTGATTACACTGTTCTTTTGTTTCTGTGTCTGGTGAACTGGGTCTCATCAGAACAGCTTAGAAACCTGACAATAAGAGAAAATCTGTCCTTAAATTGGTCTGAATGCACTTTTTAATGAGTTCTGCTCACAGCAGAAATTCCCTTTAAGAAGGATACTAGGAGACATCAAGGTCTCCAGACTCAGGAGGTGCATCAATGTTTTCACTCTGTGGCATTAAAAGGCAATAAAACCTTGCAGGCAAAATAGCTAAACTCCTTCAAAACTTTTCTTTCAAACTCACAGCTATATTTGAAAAAACTCACATCCCTGGAGCACTAACCCAAGGAGCCTTCTTGTTTTGTCCCCTTCCCTAGGGGTGAAGGGAATGGCAGGGACGTGGCTCAGGCCAGTGAGGCTCCAGCCTGGGCTGATCTCCATGCTGAAGCACAGCAGAGCAGGGGCTCCTGCAGGGCTGCAACCTCTGTGTGACACAGCAGGGCTCCCACAGGTGCCTTTCCTGGGCACAGCCTCACCTGGAACACCCCAGGGTGGTGGCAAGGGAGAACATCACTCCTACTCCTGGAGCACTTGTCAAGCAAACCAGGTTACACTGAATTACAGGGGCTTGCCCTGAGAATCCTACTGAGATCTGACCCTGCCTTCCCCTGCACATGTTCCCTCCTCTGCTGTGCATTCAAATATAAAAGAGGGAGCTCCAGTCCCCCTGGCCTTGTGCAGAAGTGGAAGGTCAAACTTCAGCTCCAGCCCAGCTCATTTATTTAGGTCTCATTCCTTCTCCCTCTATTTAAAAAGGAGGAGCAATGCTCCCTTCAAAGAGGGCCTAAAGTTCATGAGGCTGAAACATCAACATTTCATTTTGTTGTACTTGTATTGATTTGATCTGTGTACATTCATTATGCTTGAGGACACAGAATACCTTCCATAGAAAATGTTATTTGGGGAGGCCAAGATTATGTATGATTTTAATCAAAACATCTGGGACAAAGTTCCACTCCAGGAAAAGAAAAAAAAAAAAAAAAAAGGCTGGTTGAAGAACAGAGCTATTACAGGACATCTAATTAAAAACAAAAATCTTGAAAATCAAACTCTTATTATTGGCCTTCCTCCCACAGCAGATGGGTCCTTTCCAGGAGCACTGTCCTTTTCATCCTTTCAGGACACACGAGGTTCTGTTTCTGTCTCACACAAAAGATATTCAGCACAAGATATTACTCTGAAAAAGCAGCTAAAGACCTTCACTTCAGTATTTGTTGCTAGTCATTGAGTTTGTCACTGTTGCCATCCTGGGGAGCTTTCTAAAGCCATTGCCTGGTCACAAATTCAGTTCTGCAAAAGACTGGCTCAGTCTTGATCATAAAGCATTTCATCAGTTGAATATTTTAAAGCATTCATTGTCATCATAAGGAAGCATTAATGGTGATAAAATAATCAGTCAGCAGAAAATTCTATTACTTATCCCCTAGTAAATGTGATTATTACATCCTCACTCAAAAGTTTCTCATTTCCTGAGGGATCAGAACAACTATTAGCTAAAAAGCACAGAGAAGGTACAAGTGACACCCATTAAATGCATATAATCCCATTGCCATAGAGAAATCCCACAGAAATTGCACCCTGTTCCTGGTAGGAGGCTTAAAATATTCTTTTATTAGGATTAAGAACAAAAAATGTAGCAGGGAAAGATATAACTGTATAACAGCCCTTCTCCTCTGCTCCCTCTTGTATTTTGCCTTTCTGTGCATTGAAAATTTATTCTTTTAACTGGATTAGTTAGTTAAAATGCACAGTATTCTTTTTAAATGGCTCTCCATATTTCTCTCTGTGGATTACTTTGAAGCACAACATGTCTATTCTTTTGAACAGGTTCGCTCTCTTCACAGGTGTTCATTAAAGTGTGCTCAACTCTAATCCCCTTAGCACTGAAGTATGCAGCTTTTAAAAAGGACTCAATATAAACCAGCATTGCTGAACTCTTCAGTGTTGAAAAATAGAGATTTTCAAAAGGAAAATCAGTGTCTTAAAGACCACACGTATTCCTCCTGAAACAAATACTGACCTACTTAGTAACCAGTTTTTAAAAAGCCATTTTATCTTTGACATTTACAAAGGAGAAGAGCCACAGCAGAATACAGTCAATCTGTAAATCTCCCCTTGCTGGTGAGAGCACACAGTTGAAAACCCACCACCCTATAAATAATAGAGGTGATTTTCTCAGCATCTTGTTTACTGAAAAGCTGACATCATGGAGGAGAAAGGCTGAATAAATAACCAGCTCCTCAGATGCTTTCCTCAGTACCCTTTGCAATACATTCACACAGCACTTACAAGAACATAATTTCTCACACATCACCATTCCTAAACCGTCCTAGATTCTGTCCAGATTAAGTATCACCAGGCCAGGTCCATATCAGCAATTATTTTGGCAATGAACCACTAGGTGAATGTGGCTGGTACTCCACCCCTCATCTCTACTCTGCTTATTTCAGATTTGCCTCCCTGTAGATTTAATCTGGTGCTGGACTAAATGCCCTCAGTGCATATATGGTTTGATGCTTTCACCTCTCAGTTCTTCTCCCAAGAGGCAGCAAGCAAACACAAAAATTGCATTCTGGCTGTTTTCCCCATTGCTGTTCTGACAAGAGTCACCCAGAGGTTCTGAGCCTGAGGCATGAGCTCAAACTGTGCTGCCCTTCAGATGCAGCTTTACCTACAAGGGCTTGAAAACTTTCAGGTGTGGGGAAACCCTGAGGCCTCCACTGGGACCCCAGTCAGTGAACACACTCTCCTAAGACAGTCATTACCAACAGCACCCAAAATTAAAAAGCAAGGATCCCCTCTTACCAGTTTTCCTCAGATATTCCTCAGATACTACAAGTTTTTTGCTACACAGCATCTTCATTGACAGAAATGGATGGAAAGACGGACAACTCTTCTGGAAGTTTCTCTTCTTTTGTAACAGTTCAAATAGCTCCTGCATGTGCCAGTTAGCTTTGGTTGGCAACCTGAAACGTGGCAGGAGGCATCTGCTGTATGTGCCAATGGAGTTTTGCACTGCAAATTCACTTTATAATTCAATAACCATTCATAGACCTTAGTTGAGCACATTCCCTGTAGGCAGCTGCAGGAGTCATCCCCCACCAGCTTTCAAAATAACCCTTTGTTGTGCCCAGAAAATGCTGGATCCCTTTAAAACTTAATTTGTATAATTTCAAGTTCTTCTTGTACCCTTCTTTGAAGATTTCAAAGCCTTTAACAAATATTAAATATGCTTCTCTTATCTGGGGAGAATATTAAAATACCCTTAACCAATAGAGACAAAGGCAGAGAGACTGCTAAGCACTGCATGTCATTGGTAGGAGAGAAAAAAAAAGGAAAAAAATAAGAATCCTTATTGATATCTCCTAATCTTATGAAACAATGCTGTCCTGTCAAACATTCAGGCAAAAAGAGAGCTCAGATGCCCACAGTCATCACCTAAGCACTCCACACAAACAGAGTAACTGTCTGCTCAAAGGATATTTATGCAGATTACATAAAGCCACACAAATAAGACTAAATAATCCTTGGATCACCTGCCCTGCCTAGGTAGGGAGCAGGTCCAAGCCTGTGCAAAAGGCATTGTACTTCTAACCTGCTCTGACTCAGTGGCAACTGTAAAAAGAACCCACAGGAAGAACATCTGGAATTCATGGTGCTGCAACTGCTGGGTTACCTTGCAGTAGAGATGCTGAGATCCTGGTCCTTCAAACATGGTTTTTCCTGGTGTGGTCACTGCTAACATGTGAGATAAACTCATGGAAGTGATGCTTGTGCAAATGAACAGGAAATTCAGACACATGGACAATTCCTGTTGGAGTAACTTCACTGATGACTTGTAACTTCACTTGTGATTTTGTGCCACTCCAGCCAACTTTTCAGTGCAGATATTGAACTGGAATTGTGGCTTGTTCTGTTCTGCACTGCAGTCCTTTACACATGTGTAAAATATATGTGGGCAACTGTTGTGTAATGCTACAAAATTCACACATGGATTGGAATTTCCAATTCTATGGACATGCTAAAGGTTTTGTTATCTTATTGCATACCCAAAATTGGAGACCAAAAGGTCCATTTTCTCTACATGTTGCATAATCCTGCTTGTCAAGAAAATGTGAGCATCCTGTTTTTGAAGCAGTGCCATGCTCTGATATTTCATGAAAAACAAGCAATTGACATTTCTCAAATCCATGTATTTCAATGTATTTCATTGACATTTTGATGAACTGACTTAACCTTATACTGAGTCATGACTCCTGAACTTCAAGTTCCATAAATAAACAGACCATTTTCTTCCCAATCATCAGCTTCCCAAAGTATACTTCCTCTTTCCCAGTGCACCTGCAAAACCCCTCTCAAAAAACTTTAGAGCAATCAGTGCATTTTTTTGTCAGTCTCCATTTTCTCCTATGTACTGAAAAACTAAAATTTTCAGAAGGCAAGGCCTACAAGATAAAAATTTAATTGTAGATACAGTCAACAAAACCTTTTGAATTGGATCAGATTGACTTCAAAACAGAAGAACTAACCAACTACCACAAACTGTATGAAAACAACCCAAGGCAAATATTCTTTTTTCTATTGCCAGAAATACTTCCAAGTAACATATAGAGGAAATATTGATTTGTGCAAAGACATCTTTCCAACATCAAGTGCTCACCTGGACCTGCCATCCAGCAGCTTACAAAACAACCATGCAGCAGAAGCTTTTGTGTGTTCAGAACTGTCCTAACAAGGTCATTCTCCTGTACTGCACTCCTAAATAGTGTTTCTGCTTTTCTCTACATAATCCAATTACTGAAATCAAAGTATGAAACCATCATTCCAGCCAGGGCACAAGTACAAAATTCTCTGTTTCACAACAGAGCTAGTTCACAGAGGTTGCTCCTATAAATTTTCCTCCCAATTTTTCAGGCTGCAGAAGTGCAGAAATGTATCAGGATTCCTGATGTTAAGCCAAAGTCTCTGATCCAGCAGAAAAATATTTGAGCAGCTCTTTGCTGCATCACATCTTTTCTAACTTAAAAATGTGCATATTGGTTTTGCTTCTCAAAAATTATATTAACGCCAAATCCATTTAAAGCAATCCAAATTTTTATTGGAAAAGCAGGAAGACCTCTCCATAATGATACAGGTTAAAAAGAAAATTAAGATCGCTAGTGTAGAAGAAAAATACCCCAGATCATAAACATTCATAGGTCTTTAATTTCTAATAGAAATTGAGCCAAAAACTTGCCTTAATACCCATAGATCTATTATAAATGTGCCAATAACACATTTCCCAGATAAATATGTTTTGAATTGCAAAAAGTTTTTGAATCACTGGAGAATTTAGTTATTTTTTTGCTCCAATTACTTAGAAAACCAAAATGCATCTACATTTTGCTTCTCATTAACACAGCAGTATTAATCATTGCAAAGTTTCTGACCATTTAACTATGTAAGATGATCAAAATGAGGAAGCTTAAGTAAGAAAAAATATCAAGACTATGTCCTTTCACCTGGAATTTTGTTGATGTAGGTACTCCTCAAGATGGTATGCTGTTTTAATACCTTACTGAACAACAAATTGAATCACATCTCCACTGTCAACAAAAATTAAATCAATTGACCTTTATGCTTGATTAAAATAGAAAATATCAAATATAATAATAAAAATTACAGAGCAGAGCTCTGTTGGCCTGTGTAATCACAAGCATTATGTCTAGAACTACAAGCAACAGAAAAACATTTTTATACATATTTGTTAAGTAATTAAACGCTAAATTCTAATTATGGCCATTCGTTTCTTATTTAGCTATGGAGGTGAAAAAACAGTCTTTAGTAGGATCAGATGAAAGTATTATATATGCTTTATTGACAGGCTGAATGCAAGTCTTGTGCAGTGCTCACATTCTCTATGTATCTTCAAATTAAGAGCTAAGCTGGACTTCAGTGAAGTTTTGACTTCACAACAAAATTACTCTGATAATACTGAGGTATTATCTCAAGTCCATTCATCACAGACCACATCTGCAGAGGGATTTGATTAGATCTCAACATAAATCAAGATTTTTACCCTAAGGATTAAATTATGAACATTTTTTTGCCTAAATAGAGAGAAAACAGGTGTTTCATGTGTATAGAAAACATTAAACTGAGAGCAAGCTGCCCCTCTCAATCTATATATAGGGTAAAAAAAAGGGTTACACATACATCACCATGGTGACTGTTGATTTACTTAAGTTAAATGTTCTACTGAGGAGTTGGTGGATTACTCTTAGAATTCATCACAATGAGGTGTCCCCAAAGCCTGCACAATGCAGAGGCCAGTGTTTAGAGATCACATCCTTCCCAAATTCCGTGCTGGTGTGGTGCTACCCAGTGACCTCTGCTCCCCAACAGAGAGCCATACCCTGACTCTTGGCTAAATTTGCTTAGAACACCCTTCCAAATTGTTTCATAAATCCTTACAGGGGAATTTACCTTTTCACACTAGTGTAACAAAACAAGGCCAGTCAGGATCTGGCAGATGTGGTTACTAGTTTGCCTAAGAAAGCAGAACTCCCTGTAGTCCATATTCACTCTGTGGTGAATCCCCTCTGGCCCACACTTTTCTCCATGGGCTGCAGAAGGTTCCTAGGTTAAACTGACTGCAAGCCAAGATACTCCTGCTACACACCTTCCATGCTTTCTGCATTGTTTTCTTCTTTTCCACACTTCTGACACATGGTGAAACAAATACAGTGCTTGGACTCTATTCCATGGACAGATAATGGTTTCAAGAGGCAGTAAAAGAGTCTGGATCTAATTTGAAGCCAGATATCTTCAGATTTTCTGCACATTGCTTTTCTAATTACAGCAGAAGTAAACATTTACTTCCTGGCACATTCCCCACCAAAGACTCACTGAGACATAGAACTGCTAATTCTAATGGCACCATCCACTAATTCCACATACTCTCTCATCCTTGAAATGGAAAAGAAAATTATCACATATCCTACTCGGGATAAGCCAGACTTTTGCTCCTTCTGATATGACATATCTTTGTTCAGTGACTTTCCTGATTCTAAAGAATCATTGAAATTATATATGAAAACCCCAATTACCTCCAAAGCCAGCAATGACAGCAGCTTTGCCACCTGCCACACACAGCACCAGCAGGGTCAGAGTCCTTTTTTCCTCTGTTTGAGTTGGACTAGACTGCTTGAGGAGCATCAGATTCACCCTCCACCTCCTGAAGACAACTGAACAGAAAACATTTTTCCCCAAGAGCAGAAAGAAGAAGACTCAGCCTTGTTGATGGATGGCACCAACATCAACAAGGCCATGAAAACTCAGAGAGAAAGCTGACTATGTGTGTGGGAAACCAGGGCAGGGGGAAATTATTAGTCAACTCCTTTCTGCAGAACATTTGCTGTGTTTTGGTAAAGATACTCTATACTCCCTGCAGCTGCTCTGACGTGCTCTCCCCGAGCTCTGCTTCTGCATTACTTGCCCAACAAGTTCAAACTCCTCAGGCTCCCTCCAGTAGGAGGGCCAGCCTTAGCAGCCTTTGCTGCCTTCTGCTTTTCCAGCTGTCAGGCAGCAGCAGGAATTCACTCCCTCCATAACTCTGCAGACTGGGATTTTGCACCTGGCTGACTCCCAGGGCCATCCACCACCACTCTAAGCAGGGAAGAAAGCAGTGGGAAACAGCTTTTCCCTGTGAATTCTTCTCTCAAAGACACTTCCATTTTTTAGTTACATACATCCTAATGCCATCAGAGCCTGCAGGGCAACAACTGAAATGATCAGAAAGCAATTCCTCAATTCTCTGTGTGGCTGGGAGCCAGGAATACACTAGCTCCACGTGCATCCTTTGCTTCACTTGAACCAAGTTGCAGCTTGACCAGCTCTGTTTTCTCAAAAGGAGATTTGCTGGTTTTAATCTGTTCCAGACAACAAATGAGCTGAAAGCAAACATATCTGTTTCTAGATCAATTTACAGGTTTCCTTGGCTTGTCCTAAATGTTAGCCCACTCTTATATTCCGCTCTGCAGACATAATCACACCCATGTTTACAGTTTCATCTCAGACCTCCAATCTCTGTAACTCACCTGACCTTACACACTAACATCCCAGACAGAAGAGCATTTACTCTTTCCAATAAGCACAGCTTTCAAACTGCTGGATTTGGCACTAGGTAAGGAGATCCAATGATCATTTTAGCCACTCTTACCATTTTGGTACATGTTATTAAAAAAAAAAAAGAGGAAAAACAAGAAGAAAAAAGAAAAAAAAAAAAAAAAAAAGAGGAGAAAAACAAAACACAGCCAGTTACAAAGGATGTGTCTTTTCCATTAAACCATGCAAAATTTCTCAGTAAGGAAAGTTTTAAACACTACCCTAATTTCACAAGTAGGAGTGTAGTAAGTGTACATATAGACCTGACTGTCTGGCTTGATCAGCATAACTGTTCATATCCTGGCTGCTTGTCTTGATAAAGCCCACTCACACATGGGACAATGGCTCAGGTATTCTCAGATAGGTTGCTGCAGAGCTGCTGGTAGAAGGGAGAGAACAAACCCATCTTTACATCTGTAGGCAGTAGTAAGCTTAATGTACAGCAAAGATTATTTCAGTCAGCCATTAGGGAAATGTTTACAATGTTTACAATGTTGGGGATAATTAATAGATCACAAGAGACAAGAGATTGTGGTGTTTCAGTCCTTGGAGGTTTTCCATTACAGTTTAGGCAACATCAGACAGGGATGAGTTGTTGCTACCAATCACACTTCCACAATTCTGTGTATCTGTAGTTGGATACAGAAGCCACAGCAATTTCCTCTGTTTATCAAGTAGGTGTTATGGAGCATCACTGGGTATGATGTGAAACACCACCAGTGTTAATGCATGGTAATTCATTAGTAAACAGAAGTCATGGGAGAAGCAGACTGATGCACTGGAATTGAGCACAAGCTAAACGTACCCTTGTGCACAATTTATCACTCCACTAAACTCAGCTTAATTTCTGTTTGAGCCTCTAAATGCCCCTGGCCCCACAGCAGGGTAGGGAAAGAGTGATCCAAAACCTGTGTTCCACTTACAGGCTATTATTTAATAAATATTTCTCATTTTTATCCTTAACTCATTTATTCATATCAATTTATAGCCATCAACATAGCAGCAAATAGTAGAATGCTTGGGCCAAGCAGAATCATGTCCTGCAGAGGAAAATGCAGAAAGTAGGTGAAAATTTATTTAGCTCTTTGAATATGACAGGTTTCCTTTCTGCTAGAATTGCTTAACTTCTGACTCCCCTGGAGCTCTGCCTCCCTGCCTTGACACAAACAATTGCTCACCCAGAGAATTTATAATCCCTGTCAACACTTCCAGGAATGATGTGATATTTTTTGCTTTTCTTTTCGCTTGCTCCTAATTAAAATATAAAATAAAATAATCTTGGCATAGCCCACACCTACCCATCACATTCCAGCAACCAGTTGAGACTGGCAGGAGGATCTGACCTGTGCTAATCACTCAGAGACAGATTACCATCAAGTATATGGCGAAAAAATCAGGAACAAATAGCAAAGTGTCTCAGATTCTCAGAAAAAGATATCCTCTGAATGTTCTTTGTTTCTGCCTCTGCAAGTCAAAAACAAGCCTAAATCAAACCTGAGCTCTGCCTGCCTGCTGCAATGTGCTTGAATTTCCAGCATTCAAAATCCAGCATTTCCCTGAATTACCCCATCACTGAACACTAGAGAGCAGCCTTTCTCCAGCATATTAAGAATGGCACAGAGCTTCTCCCTCTGCTTTCTGGAAAATAATTGACCCTTTTTCTAAGAATTCAGTGCTCTCTGCAGAGGACAAAAAAAAAAAAAAAAAAAAAAAAATCAGATGCCTGATCACAGCAGACACAACCATAAATCTTCTAGATAGCATAATCATGGCATATTTTATGGATAGCAGCTGTTGATAGTTTACACCCAGCCTTCAGAGAGTCACACATTTTTATTGCAGATTTTATTTTCTCATCTGGGTTATTTGTGTTACTGCTGCACTAAAAAAATAATCCAAAACAACACGATACGGCTCCAAAGGGAACTTGAAATTGATAAGGAAGTGTTCATGTCTGTTTACAGCCTTCAACCTCAATTTAAAAGGGCTAAAGAATATAATGAATTTACAGCAACACTGGGAATTAGACAAAGTGTCTTTAGTGGTAACTCTTCTCAGTACTGTCTGCATTAAGCCCAATTTTAGGCCCATGGAGTGCTTAGGCTTTGCACTGAACTAGCAGCACTGGGATCTCATATTCCATTCCTACCTGCAGGTTATCTATTCATCAAGACTGGCAGATCCCTAAGGTTTCCTCTACAGCCACCCCCTCTGCTTGGGCACATCTCTGACAAAGCCTTTTGTAGGACTGGAGGGAAAATGCTGTGTTGTACTTCTGCAGGGCTGGCCAAAAAGGATACCCATTAGTGCTGCTCATGACAGCAGTCTGTGACACAAAACCTGTCCCCTGAGCAATGCTGTATGGCTTTCAGCTCATCTGCTGGAGCCCCGAGTCACCAGAGTGAAACATTACCAGTTCTGCTGCTAAAAGTCTGCTGGCAGCTTCATTGCATTTAGAATAACTTTAGTAAATATCATTCAGTTAACGCTTTAAAAGGCACAGAGGAGAAAGACAGATCCCTCACTTACTGTAACAGAGACATAGTCTGTCCCTAGATAATGATTTTTTTTTTACATGTCTGATGTGAGATCCCACTGAACCAAGGTGTATAAATGTACACTACAGATATACCTATGTATTCAAAGTTTTTTTTGAAAAGTGTACATTTTTCAATGCTTTACACTTTGGCACTTAAAGGAAGGCCCAGTGTTGATAAGAATACTTAGTGGCTTTTGAATCATGATCATAGTTCACAATTCATCACCATGACCATGAGATAACCTACATTCAGGCAGCAGCAAAGACAGAAGCAAATATTTTCAATAGCCAAACCATAAGCAGCTATTGCTTCTGTTCAAAAGTGGGGTTATCAGATAAGGATTTAGGGTGGTTGCTCTCTTTGGCATTGAATAGCAACAGTAATTCCTTGGGCCTCTGCCCTCCCATCATATTGTTATTTCCATTTCTTCCCTTATTCTGTACTGCAATTTTCTGTCCAGGGCAGTGTTTTTTTGCTGAGTGCATCTATGTTTCCCAGCACAGGAGCCTCAGGGGGCCCCACTTTCAGCTGCCATACAAATCCTTAGATTAGACAGAAATAAATGGTTGGATTGGCCTGCTCCACAAGCTTCCTATGACACATTTCAGGTTAACTTATCATCTGTATTTAAGCACGACTTTTTACCCACATGAGCATCACTTCATCGTGAGCACTTAAGTCACACATCAGGGCCAGATTTTGCCCATTTGCAAAGATATGTAATAAACCAGAGAGGATTCATTACAGATTGTGTCTGATGGCCTTCTTGGCCAATAACAGCTCAGTTCAAATAAGAAATGTATTTAGGAGCTTACCTTTTGGAAATAAATACAACAAGTTTCTGTATTTTGTCATTCAGTTCCTTTCTGACCCAGAAGACAAGTCCTGCTAAACCAATCTCACTCCAGGGAAACATCAGATGGGAGGAAAGGGATTAACCAGAGCTAGCCCCAGCAAGGTCTCTGCCCTTGGCCAGCCAACAGAAGAACCCCTCATTACATGTGAGGAGCAGCATATATGAAGATGCCAAAAGAAAAAAATCTGAGGCAAAAGTATTGGAGGTTCATAAATGAAAAACAAGCACTGAAAGATGTACTGATGGATGAAACCTGGGGGAAGCCAAGACTAGAACCAAAACATCCTAGACATCTTATAACCCTACTTGTATCATACAGCCTTTGAAGGATCAGTATCCATGGGCCAGTAAGATTGATAATACTCAAGACTCAACCTCCTCTTGTCTCAAACACCTAAAAGTAAGAAAATACACTGTATGTCCCAGTGAGCAGCATTCTTTAATTCAGAGTACTCAATACCTTCCTGGGAACAAAACTAACAAAACTCAACTCATCCACATTTTTCATCCTCCACCACACAAAGAAACAGATATTTTCTTCCTACTAATTTGCATAATTTTAGTTCTACAGTCATTACTATATATGAGGAAACATTTACTACAGTGTAAATATGAAGAACTGTGGCTGTTTGGTATAAAATATGGAAACAGAAGATAAAAATGGGGTACAAGGAAAAAAGAAAAAAAAATTAGGTTTAACAAAATAAGTGTCGTCTCAAATATTCATTCATTAAAACAGGAATGTTAAACACTCTCAGATTAGTCAAGTTTCAAATTCAAATAAAAACTTTGAATTAATTCTACAATTGTAAAACACAAAGCACTCAACAAAGCTGATAGGAAATTACGCAGTAAGTCCTCTTGTGGCAAACAAAGATAGCAAAAAAATAGTTTCTTCTTGTTAAAGTGTTCTGAAATTGTTTGGTTTGGGTTTTTAATGCAAACAAAAGAACCCACAAAGTTACTTTTGTTATTTTCTTTCTTTTCCTACTCAGCACATTTGGTGCTGGATAGCAGAGACACTGAACCAGAACACCACTAATTCAAAGTCTTATTTTCTTAAATTACAGCAGCATTTTGAAATATCTTAGCTTACAATAATCAAAAAAGACCACACACAATAACTTCTCCAACAAAAAATGCAGATTTGATTAAATTAAAATATTCCACAGGAAATGTCTTTTCACACTTAAAATATTGAACCATGTCACTTTTTAAATTAGTGTTAGAAGAAACAACCATTGAAACATTATCAGATATTCTGATAAGGATGAAAAAGATCTGATTACTTGCTTAGGTTAATATTCCTTTTGCTTTCATTCAGGATAAAACCAGCAGACAAATTCTGCTTCCTCATCAGCTCTTAGCAACAACTCTGCTAAGTTCTATTGTATTTGAGAGGAGTCCTTCATTAGTTCAGGCAGCCCTAGAGCAGGCCAAAGAAACAAAGAACCATGTGAGGTGTGTCTCAGGCTTAAAGCTCTTCTCCAGAGCTAAATCCCCTCTGACACCTGTTCCTACCCAGCACTATAAGGTACAGGTCACTCTTCTCCAGTTCTGTTCTACAATTGGCACAAGGACTGCTCTTTCTCACTCAGGTGGGGTTTGCATCAAAAACATTACAGGGCAAATAGCAACTGATGGGTAAGATCATGATCTTTCACTAGCAGTACATTGAAATGGAAAATCATTCAAGATCCACCAGGCAATGTTTAAATTCCTGTTCTGGTTTCTTCTTGACATTCTTTTACCTCTTTTTATGTCATTCATTCCCCACGTTCCATTTTTTCCTAATTTGTTGCTGCTTTTCTGCTTTGTAATACAGGTAGACATTTGTTAACTTTGAGCACTTTTCAGTAGTTGATACACATCCAGAGAAGGCTGGCAATAATAAGATCTATCAAGCTATGCAATCTGGCAAGATCATATCTGTTTAATGAAGACAACTTCTTTGCAGAGACAGCATGCAAAATATTCCACAGGTCTCTTCTTTTTATGGACAGAAAAAGCCAAGATAATGCAGCTTTCAATCCAGGCTACCTGAAGGCAAGGAAGAACTCCCAGCTACAAGCATGCCTTGCATCCTGTGGTGCCCTTTTCTTCATGATTTAATCATCAAGATCATCACAGAACAATGCAAATGTAACAAACACTGCTTACTTTGCTGTGCACAATGCTAAGGACATGTAAAACTGTTACAAGGCCAAAATGTTAAGTATTTCTGCATAACACCCAGATTTGTTTCATTAGTCTTTAGGACTTTTGTACCTGTAGGTTCTTTCCATAGACAGAAAAATGCTTATGTGCAGAAAGTTATTCAATCCTCCTGATGTCTGAATGGAGATGTTGTCTTGCTTCATCAAATGGGAAAAGCCTGGAGAGACTTCCCCCATACTTTACTGCTTCATAGTGTCTAAACTCAGATGTGATCTCAATCTCGGTCCAGACAGAAGCATCAGTCACTGTTCTGCTGACAACCTATGTTAATCCATCAGTATCTGAAACCTGTACACCAGGGCAACAGCACAGGAGTAAATAAGATGTCATGTTATCAGATGAAAAGGAGCACAGGCCAAGGAGATACCATTTATAGAGAACAAGCACCAGAAGTGACAACTGAAGCCAAGAGTCCTGGGGGAGGGAATGTTGGTTTGTCCTATAATTAAATTCACCCTCCCCTTGCCAAGCTCCCTAATCCTGTTTTGAGTGGGAGTCATTTTCCAGCAGGGAAAATAATATATATGGAATCAAACAGCTTGCTTCAGGCAGGGCAGAGCAGGAGGGAAGGGTGGGAAGCACACTCTTCAAATAGTTTCCACCCCTGCTTTCAGCTCACTGACCTCAAGCTGTTGCAACGTGAACCTCACAAGGGGCTGCAGGGAGCTGCTGCCCCAAACAGGAGCCATCAGGAGCCATCCTGCCATGGGCTCCTTGCTGCCAGTTGGCCTCCAGAGGAGGAGCAGCAGGAAAAGAGACAGCCTGACAGCACAGGTGCTCTGTTGTTTCACCCAAAATAGCCTCATCCTTACAAGGGGACCTTTGATGTAAGTGTTCAACCAAGGCTCCTGAAGGTTTTCAGAAGTCTCAGGATTAGGCTTTATGACTAGACACCTATTCCCAGTCTCTACCTTGCCCCTTACTTCCTTTGTGGCATTGTCTCTGCTGCCCAGATATATCAGAGCATTGATAGAATTTCCCTATTGCAAAGGGCTTATACAAAAGACAGCTACCCCAAATCCTGGGTGGTTTGCTAGTCAGGGACACACACTGACACCTGTACTATGCCACATTTCCAGCTAAGCCTAATTTAAACCTCAGTAGCTTATAATAAATTTGTGTTGAGAACTTTTTCCTCTAAGTGTGAGCACATGTGCACTCATGGCTTTGGCCACTATCCCCAGAAGAGCTTGTCTTTCTGGATTACTACAAAAATATAAGACTGCTGTTTTTTAAGCTGGGGTCAGACAGTTCCTCTGCTTTGCTCTAAGGGAAGCTTGAACAGGAATTCTGGTCTGACTCACATTCAAACACTGACCACTAGCTTTCTCCAACCAGTTTTATCAAAGTGTAACAGTGAATTGCAACTTACAGTGAAATTCTACTACAGGAACACTTAATCTAATAGCACCTTGCTGATCTGAGGGGTGTTTGGACTTCTCCCTTGCATCAAATTGCTTGAGGGTCTTTTTGAGACAGTTTAGGTACATCTGTCTTTTGTTTCAGAGTTAAGTATTTTCAAGCCCATAAGATGACTGACTTGGACAACGAGGCAAAGGCAGAAAGACCCAATTCAGAACTTCTCTCCAATAATAACCATCCAACAAGAAAATAAGTCAGGTCCTTATTTCATGCATGAGTGTTCTCACTGATGTTTATTGGCTAATATCTGGTTGTTTAAGAGTTATTTGGCACAGCTCCAACAACTGACAGCTAAATAATACATAATCTGTTTTTCAGCAAAGCAATTACTAAGTAAACTTGAACACACTGAAGGAGTAAACGACAGGTTACAACACCTAGAACAAGATGCCACACCTGAAAAAGCTAATATTACCTGAATAACTATTATCTGTAATCACCAGAATATGCTGAAATTAGTGCTCTATTTAAGGGAAGATTAAGCCACCTGCTCTTAAAAGTACATGCTAGGAACTTGTTTACTGCTCTTCCTCCCTTGCACACACTTAGATTCCATAATTATTCTAGCAGCATCTTACTGGAAATTATGTGTGAACTTCAAGTTTGAGGGCCAGATTGTTCACAGACACAAAGTCCTCTTAAATCAAGCTACTCATTCCTCTTGAAAAGCAGTGTACAAAATCTGGTCTGAAAATCTATCTTTATTTTTGTCCAAGCTCGTAATTAGAACTGTGCAAATATTAATCTAAACTGCCAATATTCTATCTTAATACTTCCATGAACCCTCTCACTCCTCATTCTCAGCAAAATGCTTTTGAGGGTAAAACCAAATATTACATTTGAGACAAAAATCAAAACTTCATGTGGTATCCAGCTAGACTAATAGGAGCTTAAAGATTGAATTTAAAAATTTGTTTTCTTCCACACGATTGATTAAAAAAATGAATAGTTAAAATATTTCAATTTATCCATTCCATATGTTCTGGACAAATTGTATTTTTAAGTACTTTCTCACCACTAAATCAGAAAGCTGTTCATTTGTTGCTACTGTCAGATATAATTCTTTATCACACTTACAGATAATGTGATAAAGCCACCAAGCCATACTTTTAAGCTGTGTTTTGAATTTCACAGTAGCAGTATCGAAAACAAGTAATAGTAATCACAATCAATGGGTCTCCCTAATCAAAGGTGTTCATTTAGAACCAAGTTGAGGCAATAACCACAGCAAGAAGCTGCAGACAGAGAAGGCACAAATCACCCCTTCCCTTCATCCTCTGTCAGTTCAATGCTTCTGATAATATTACATCATATTAGCCATAGGAGAACCCAGAACAGCATAAGACACTGATGAAGATAACAGAGCTGTTTGAACTACTGTATGATGTTCTAGGTTCATTAAAGTATTATAGTATACTGGAGGATTTTCCTGACGCTATATGTCTCCTCTCAAAATCATTACACCATAGTGGGAAATACATCTTAAAGCAATTAAATGTATTTGTGCCGTCTTCAAAAACAAGATACTCTATCATCCCATCCATAAAATAAGTATCTGGAGTAAATGTGCTTTTTGCATAGGAGCTCAATCAAAACCAGATCCCATCATCTAACCAGTCTGGAAGAGTTTTGACCCAGTTTTGCACTTCCCAGCAAGCCTCTCTCTCTAGTAAGCCAGACTGAGGGTATGTGTACAGAACCTTCTGCAGACAGATGTGGACAAGCTTTGCCTTTGCTGCAGGCAGCTTCCACCCTGTTCTGACATCAGCAGGATGCAGTGCCAGTGGCAACTCCTTGCCCTTCAGCAGCTCTCACCTGCACAGTGGGAGCCCTGTAATAGCCATGGCAGCCCAGTTTCTGCTCCAGGAATTGTGCACACATGGCTGAGCCCTTTAAGTGCCTGTTTACACATTGCCTGCAGCCCTGCCTTAGCACTCCTCTGCAAACGCCCTGTGTCTGCAAAACCTCCCGTCTTAAATCCAGCCTTGGCTCCCAGCTCCAGCCCATTTCTGAGCCAAGTGCAGCACTCATGGTGCAGAGCATCCACAGCCTCTAGCCCTGCCTCACTCCTACTCACTGCTTCCAGGGGAGGCAGTAATCCCAGAAAGGAGGGCAGGCAAGAGTCTTCTCTTTCAGTGCTGGGAACCTAACTTCTAGATTGCTATTGTTCCATTGTGTGTCTTTATCCTCTACACACTGCAAGCATGAGTAACAATGGAGTTTATGCAACTTCTTTTAGTTATCGGCTCTTGTGGCTAATATTTCTATTCTCACATGCCATTTAATATTCTATTTTTATTTATACTCCCTCTAGGGGTGCACAAGCTGCTATTACTGGGGGCTGAAGGAATCCTTCTCCCACAGACCTCTAGCCACTCCCATTTACTAGGATGTATTTACAATGGTTTAAAAGGCTGGATACTACCAAAATTATAGACAATAACCCTCAGTGCAAACCATTAGTTTCAGGCTGTGTAAACTGCCACAAGAAGACTGTAACCAAGCTTTATTGTATGTATCAATTATTGTATGTATTGATATATACTTTATTGTATGTGTTAATGCTTTGTTTTATGGGCTAAAGCAAGTATTATTCTAGGAATGCTTTAAAAATATGTAAATAAGTCTATATTAACTCAAATATTTATCTGAAGGGAAGTACTGATCTTCCCATGACCAAATTTCTGACTGTCATATATAAGCAGATACAATCAAAACTTTTCAGGCTTTATGGAAACAGGGTTTATCAAAATTACAAAAATCTAAATGGTGGCATGCCCACATTTCTGCACAAGTCAGTAGGACTGCTAAAAAAGTTTTAATATGAAAAACTACTTTGTGAGAATGTCCCTCGTGGAACAATCACTCCCCACCTCACTGCAATCCTCACAGTCCAAGTGGGAACAGCAGATGGTGCTGTTTAATGTTGTCTTCTCCCCTCACATTTTATTATTGCTGGAATTATCACACTATTCACAATGCATTTTTACAGTATATATTAGGGAAATTTCATACAGGGACCTGTTACATCACCACATTTAATAAGTATTAAATATTTATTTTGTACTGATATTTCTTGCTTTTGACTTCATTTGAAGGCATGTTTAACACCTCTTACCTCCTCAGAAAGTGAGGGTGGTCCATTCACCTGTCAGGAGATCATCAGGTGCATGACAGAACCATTCTGTCACAACTTGTGAGAGAGATAAATGCTCCCAAACTAATTAATTGGTGGGGCTGAAGCCATAGAAAGGGCCAACAAGCAATTAACAATAATATTTTGACATTTTTTAAACTTCCATCAGTTTGGAGAACATGAGCCCTATGGAAAATTAAATCAGTTATAAACCTGAGAAATTAATTGCTTGTTCAACAAACAAACAAACCCTCCAAACTTAAGCAGCTTTAATGATGGCAGTTTCAACAAGTTAACAATTTATAATCAAGTGCCACAGTTTCTCTTCCTGTTGTTAAAAATACAGCTCCAATCTCTTGGCTGCAGGACATCCTGTGTCCTGCTCCATTCCTGTCACTCTCTGTTGACTGATTTGCTCAATATCACATTCAAATTTCTTGCCCTCACTTTGAAGTCCTTCACAGAAATAACCTTCTGCTGCCACTTCTATTTATAACTAATTCCCTGACCTTAATGATTCACCACTTATGTTATCTTAATGGACATGTCTGTCTACACCCCCTCTTACTCTGCACTGTCTGCAGGATCCAACACTGCTTAGAACACTCCAGTCTCTCATACACACTCAATTTTTCCTCTCTGACTGACAAAAATTTGCAAATAAAGAAAGTGCAGGTGAAATATGTACCTTTAAACTGAGGGCATTTGTAAGTCTAGAATATTCTAGATATAAAAATACTGAGTTCAAGACAAATATGCACAACTACATAAAAAGACAGGCTAACACTTCAGTAGGACCATCCACCTGCATGCACAAAAGTCTTAGGACCAACTGCATGGTTTGAACATCTGCATATTGAATGGTACCTGTGCTTCCAAAGCACAACAGCAGCTCAAGTCATCAAAAGCACATGAAGGTTTACATGCAAGATGTTTCTTCATGTCAGCACAGGTAACAAAAATCCCCACAGAAAGTTTGTATGGTCAAACAAACAAATCAACCATCTTGCACAAGGCAACAAGCAAATAAAGACCAAGACTTGCACGCAGCTTCTTCCAAAACACAGCAAAGTTTTTCTTATAAAAAATGTGTTCTTCCACAAAACAAAGATTTCATGTTTTATTTTCCTACTCAAGAAAATAGACACTTTTCATCCTCTCCACCACTGTCTTGCTTCTCTCTATCACTACTCAACTTTTCAGCTGTGATGGCACTGCAAAGCATTAGTGTCAGACCAGGAATACAACCCCATTTCTTTCCTTCACTGCAGGGAAAGTAGACACTCAATAAGACCACCCCATTCTCCATCTTCCAGCTGCATTTAGAGACTAGCACATTTGCAAAAGCTGTTCCCAGGGTTTGCAGGAGTCCTCCAAGCCTAGGAAAAGCAGGAACAGCATTGCTGGTGGGGGCAGTGACCTTCCCACTACTTCCAGTTCTGTCCCACACAAATAGCAAATGCAGCAGATGTGGTGAGGATGCCTGGAGGGCTCCACACAGCCTGGGCAGCCCCAGCACTGTGAGAGGCACTCAGCAAAAACTGTCAAGTTTAGAGTACTGATAGAGCTCCTCTAGGAAGGAAGAACAGTGGCCTGCCAGCAAAGGGGAAGGACTCTCTTATTTGTCTCAGTTTGTGATGTGAAACAAGGCATGTTAATTCCTGCATTCACATGAGACATCTGGTTTTGGAGAAACTTTCTTATAGCACAGTCATAAAAGAGACTTAATCGCATAAACAGAAACAGCAAGAAGAGCAGGAGGAGCTGCCGTGTAAGGAAAGGAGTGATAGAAAAAATGGACAATTGTGACTTGCCTGATGGATGGGGGTGGCTGCCATATAGGAGCAGCACAACCCTCAAACATGTCCCTGCAAGCCTCTCAGAACCACAGCTGAGAGCAGCTCCTGATCCTCTTGCACCATCAGCCAGGACTCCACACATGCTGCACAGTGGTCTTAAGCATTTAATACATCTAGCTTTTTAAAACAAAATTCCCACCCCCGAGTTTCTCATGCCTTATTTATAAGAGGGGATGTAATCTCTCTAAGATGGGGCACATATTTCAACTCACAGCAGCAGCAGCTGTGAAGAAGGTTCGGCAATGGTTCTTTCCACACAAGGAAGACCAATTTAAAGTGAAGCCAGGGCTCTGAATTAGGAGGCAAGGCCTGAGACCACTCTAGCCTCCCCTCAGCAGCCCAACACATTTAGCACTGCAGGCATCCAGAATCAAGGCACTTTTTTCCTATAGTTACGTGGGTTGCAGCCACTGCAACAAATTAAATGGCAGCTGACATCTCTTTGGACAACTAAAGAAACATGGGCTGCTTTAATTGAAACATCCCATTTTCATCATCATCATTTTGGACATATTCATGTTTTGCTATCATTTTCCTTGGCTGTCCATGCAAATTCCTCATTTATCTACTGTCTTGCAAAATTTCAACCCCTGAGCAGGTGCATATGGGTTCATTTTTTTAAATTTATGTCCAAATATATATATACACACACAGTCCTATACTGACACTTTCTCAGCATGGAGAAGTTACTAGGATTTGGTTAGAGTTCTGTCAGGCACTTAGGGCCTCCTTTCTGGCACAGACCTGGCCAGATTCCCTCTTTTCATCAAAACCTGCTCCAGCAAGAACAATCCCCGCTTCACTAAGTAAGTGCCACTCCTTTTTTCTTCTCCCAAACTTCCTTGTTTTACAAACCCCTTCTTCAGACTCCTCTGCCAAATGCTTATCCCATTTGCCACTCTACTTCCCACTCTTTAGAGAAGGCTTTGGCATGTTTCCTTTGTTCTTTGCCACCTTCACACACCCTTTAATGAGCTGGGCAGATTTCCTAAAGTTTTTGTGTGTCACACTAGACCTGCTTACTCACCACCAGGCACAAACACAACTCCCACAGCTCCTGGGAAACACAGGCTTGGGAAGCTGGATGTGCAACTCTGCCACATTTTTAACCGGATCACTTCCCCCTTCCCTCTTTCTGTGCAGGTGCCTGAAGGGCTGTGGCAGGGAGGGAGAGCAGAGAGGTGCCAACAAGAGGCACAGGCTGGAGGGAAGAGAAGCTCTGTCCCTCTGGCAGCCAGATCTGTTGGTGCTGGCTGAAACTCCGTGGTTCAAACTCTTTCAAAGCCAAATGGACAAACGCAAGCAACCCAAAGGTACATTCATATGCTACAAACTCACAGTCAGCAAAATTCTTCTTTTGCTTCCTACCCCTGCTGCAGTTCCTGAGTGTTGCCCTACCCATCTATGATTCCTGCCCACCTCAGAATTTTGCTGTCCAATGGAAGAAGGGAGTTTCTGGCTTGTTGAAACTGGCCAGTATAAACAAAATTAAGCTCCACATTTTTTTTTAACGCAGTTAGTGAGAGGTAAATTCTTGCACACTTGATTCTTATTAAATGTCTTTGAGTTCTCCCCAAAAAGCCATTGAAGCTGCTGTGACATTAGATTTTCATAAAGAAGATATAAAAGATGCAGTGTAAAATTTGCATTGCTGCTAAGCTTTCATTTTCTGACAATTGCACCCCTTCTTTAGACAGGATGATGAAGGCTGATGCCTTGGAATGGCTACCTGAAATGGAGGCTAGACAAGAGAATAAAAGAGGGTATTTATTAAAGGCCTTCACTAGGTACACCTTGGGCAGTCAAAAGCCTCCAAGGGCCTACACTCAAGAGGGATAATGGTCGTGAGTTCTTCATATAGCTATAAGTTTAGTCTATTTACATATCAGGGGTTAATCCTCCAGTTACAGTTTCAGGTAATGAAGTCATGTTCCCCCAGTCTACTCCCTACACAACTCACTTTTTCTTATATTCTTCAGGGCCTGAGACAGCAAGGTGTCCCTGAGTCCCTGGCCTTTGTTTTGTCTGAATAAAGTGGGAGAGCAGCAGCTGACAGGCTATGGAGTTACACACTAAAGCAGTACAGGATCTGAAAAATACAAAAGCTAAATCCTGAGGCATCAATGCCTTGCGTTCTCATCAGCCCCCTGTACTCCTTCTCATTCAGGAGCAGTACAGCTGCACAGACCATTTGGTGGTGCTCCCCTCAAACAGACCAAGTGTCAGTCTGGGGATGTCCTGTAAGCTCCCTGCCAGCTGTAGTGCTGGGGAACCCGCAGGGGAATTCTGGAATTCTGCATCCCCTGGCTTTGCCCAGCACAGTTTGGGGACTGCCTGGGGTATGGAGCACTCTGGACTGCATGAGGCACTCTGGCACCTGCAATGTGAGATGCTAGAGTGAAAGCATGCTGATGGGATGTGGCAGCTGGCAGGATGGCAGCCAGCAAAAGAAAAGGGCAAACTTCTTATTAAGCAAAACTTTAATCTGATTCTAGACAGACATTTGAAGTGTGCTGGACATATTGAGCATATTAGGCTATTCTATACTGCATGTTCTTTACTAAGTCCTTCAGCAGGACTAACTATGAACTCTGTAGTCAGTAATCAATTTATTTCCAAAACTTTCTCACCAGAGGACTACAGAGATAACAATAAAGGAAGAATTTATGCTTCCATAAAGTGTACAGATATTTATGACAGATCCCCCACCTATACTATTTTCAGCAATAACTTAGAGGATCTATCATAAAAAGAAATGGCTTTGGGAGTAACAGTCAGCAATTCTTTTGCCTTATTACAGAAAGAAGTACAAGACATTCACATTTTGTTCTTGCAAAAGCTGGATTTTGAGCTACAAATTTAAAGCATTAATTGCCAATGGGATAGTTTCTACTGCACCGTGTTCATTATAATTGTTCATATTTTTAAACCTATGAAGTAGAATCTCATCAGAATGCAGTAGAAGTGAGCTAGTAAGTATTCACTTGTGGCAATTAAAATGTCACATTCAGAAAGCATGCATTAAAAAAGACTCAGAGGTTGCTATTTAGTTCACAAATCACACATGTGAAAGCCAGGAAGAGTGGGAAATGAAATGTTAAATGTTAACTGAATTCTATATTTTTACCTTGTGAATTGCTATATTCAGCTTCTGAGGGAGCAGAAATGCACAGGTGAGTATACATTAAAATACTGTCATCTTATGTAAATGCACCTTGGAAAGTAAAGATAACAGCAAATTATCCACACAAGCCACTTACAACCATCAGCAGTTTTTGAGTATTACATTTTATCCAGAACTAGTTACAGTAGTCACCACCAAGAAAAAACCACCCACGTTACTGTAGGAACAAAGCTGTGCTGAGCTTCCTACATTGCTAAACCTAGGATTTAATTTAATGAACCTGAGCAAGATCTCATTTGTTTTGTTTTGCTTCCAGCTCCTTCCAAAAGATGTCCTAATCACATCCAAAGAAGTAAAAGGCAGTTTTCAGATATTGGAAGTACTCAGATATTCTCTCTTTGTAGCTACATTAACAATTTTCAAATACTGTTGGGCAGTGCCTGCTGCTGACACTACCTTCATAACTACATCAGTCTGGATATTTGTAGTCTATTCTTATACTGGCAAGAACCCAAAAGAAAAGCAAACAACCCTCCTACCACCACAAGCTAATCCCATAAAGCAAGGGAAAACTGTTTTCAGCATTACATAGATTATTTCCCTTTTGTCAAATTTCAGTTCTGCTAAACAATCCAACAAATTAACACAAAATGAAGACTCAAGAATAGAAAAATTGTGTGGTTTTCACTACATCCTTGTATCACAGAGCTTTCCAGACAAAAGTATCTGACTATCTTCATTCTTTTATATCTGCTGCCACTGTAGCTGTGGGAGGTGAACTCACCACACAGGACAGGCAAGACTAACAGTAAAGAACACTTACAGCATTTTCTACTTTGCCCTGAATGCTTTCACAGCAAGCAAATGTTTGTCATTAATAAAGATTCACAAGTCACCTCCTAACTCACAGAGCCCTCTAGTCACGTAGATGGAGAATTGAAGAATGAGTAGTTACATATTTCAATTAAATACAAAAAGCATTGACTCACACAACATTAAGAATTGGAAAAAACCTGTGGCCTGAAAAATTAGCTTATCCATGACAAGTGTCTTCAGTGGCCACAAGGAGTCAGGACAGCCATTGGAAAAGCTGATGAAACTGCTCACAGCTACTGCAGAAAAGCTCCTCGTCTGTTACTGCTTCACAGCACAGAGAAGTTATTTGCTGAACTCCAGCCTGAGAATAAATGTACCTCATAATTCTTCCAAAAAGCACAACAACTGAGACCTCATGCTCTTGTCACTCCAACAAGGGTTTAGAGGAAGCTGCACAGAAGGCTTTTCAGGGAAACCTTGTGATTACACAGTTGTATAGTATCTGTGGACTTGTTTCAAGTTCCCCTCAGCGTGAGTAAAAGGCTACAGCTTTCACAGATATTGGTTCATGGCCAGACTGAGCCATGGGACCACTATCCCTGAGGAAAAAAAATAAAATCACTGAACTGTGTGTGCAAACGAGATGACAGAGAAGAGGACAAAAAGATATTGAATATTTCTTTATAGCCACGGAAATCTATATGCCAGCCCAAGGGTGTATGTGTACAGTTTCTCTGGCAGCCTGAATAGATCTCACCATTTACCTAAGATATTCATTACCACTCCAAATCTGTACCAATCAGTCATCTGGAGGATGGGGCTGGGAAAGGCTGAAGTGAGAAGCTCTGCAATAAAAGACAGAACAACTGTAAACTACAGGCTGCAGCAAGATAAATAAAACATGCATTTATCTCCTGTTTTGGTGTATAGTGTGACTGCTAGGATTTATGGCCCTGGGCATATCTCATGTCATGTGAGAGTCTCTCTGCCTGGGAAGAGCATGGTTGTATGGCACACCACAGAAGTGCAATGGCTGATGAACTGATTAGTCAGAACACAGCTTTTTTTTTTTTTTCTTTTCCCCTGCTGCCTTTTTCCACTTTTCCCAGACACTTAACACTGTAATCTATAGTCACACTGGATTATCTAAATTCATGATATGTCACAATCCCCTTGAAGAGATGGTTTATAAAGTTGTCTTAGCATACCTTTTACAGAGCTACTCAAATTTAAGACATTCAGCATCTCCATGGCTCTGAAAGTTCCCTCTTCCCTCCTCAGAGGAGCTAATTCCCCATCAGCCATGGAAGTACACACAGAAGCTTTATGTATAACAGGAGAGACAGGAGAGTGAACTAATCAAAGTACTCTGGATAGTTTGGGGTTTTTATTTGTTTGGTTGGGGGGTTTTATGATACATATTTTTGATCACTTAAAAAATCCAAATACCTGAGTTTGGCAAAAATTATGTTGTCCAAATGGATATTTACTGTGAAAAAGATTTTTCCATCATCTGAATTGTAAAGCCGGATTGGTTCACATATTTTGCCTGCCCTTCCACAGGATCTTGCAGTACCCACCTCAATTTTTTGAGGTGCAACTGTTAATCATTTCCAGCAAGTAGCAAAGTGATCATGGGGACACTTCCTTTGTTAAATGTTAACAAAATTTCCAAACCAAATTTCCAGTGGGATCTGATATATTGATTTAAATTACATCTGTGTTTAAATCTGTACAAAACCTCACAACTGTGTTGTAGCAGCTTCAAAGAGTCTTAATTCCATTATGTGACAGCAAACACTATAATAATCTAAAAGCAACTCAGTTCTGGTACCTTCACGAGTTCTCTTGCCAGGGAAGCAAATGTCTAAATTCCAGTTGTGGAACAAAATGAACCTGTGCTACCTCACCTCATGCTTAAGGAAACAGAGAATATGATGGACAGTTACAAGAGGGTTTAGTGGTGGTGGTATTTCATTATTGGCTATTACTACATCAAATTTGGTTCTGCGTATAAGACACAAAGAAAATCCCAAAGCACCCAGGCTTACAAGAGAACAGCCTTCACCACAACATCATGGTGTCAGTTAAAAACATGGGGTCTCATATCCTGCAATTCACTGGTGCAGATGGGCCTCTGACTCTCAGATCCTCTCTTCAGAAGACACAGTTGTACCATTCAGCACCAACAGTTAATTTAGAGGAAACAGTTCTCTACTGGTAGACCTTGACAGACAATTGAGGTATCTAAAATCCTACTGCTGGTTTGGAAAATGGTTTAATCTCTAAAAATAGAAAAGCTCTGAATCCTACTACAAATAGGGGGGGGTTGCAAATTTTTCCTCCCTTTTTAGTTAATACTCAACACATCTATAAACCATTGAGACAAAATTCAGTTTCCTGTTTAATCATCAGAATTGACAGAAGAAAAATCTGTGCACGAGTACAGCCAGGATTTGGAACAAACTCTCTCAAGCTGTGGTAAGGCTATCAGAATGCCAGAAGAACTTGCAGAGCCTCAATGCACACAGAGCCACAGGATGACATTTGCAAGCTCATTTTTTTCAGCCTTGAAGAGCAATCCTGCCCATCTTTACAATTTAGCATGATATAAAATATCTATCTGAAAATGCTACTAAATATCTCTGGAGAACATAATATTAAACATATGTATCAAATCCTTCCTCAGCCATATATCAGAACTTGTGTTTCAGGTTGTTTATGTCTGTTTTTAGACTACAGCCAGTCCATTCAGCTATTTGAGCACAATGTAACTATCCAGCCCTACAAGCAGAATTAAATATCATTCACTCACATCTCAGAGTATTGTTATATATCATCATCTTGGTCCTTTTACCCACCCTTCAAGTCTTTAAACTTCACATTGAACAGTAGTGCAATTCTTCTAGTCTTTTGTAGGAACAAGGATGGAGTAAAAAATTTCTGGACTTGGCATCTTTCCATGATCCAAAAAAAGAAAAAAATAATCACTATAATTTCTGATTTTACTACCCTACAAGAAAGTAGTACACTGAGCAAAACTAATTATTTTGGTGGAATTTCTGTACAGGAAGCTTTTCACTTTTTGTGAGAGCCATCCCATTCCCAATTTTAGTGAAAAAAACAAAAATGCTATCATTGACTTCCCTCTAGTTTGGATCTGATCCTAACTCTGCAGTTTTCTTCCGCACTGTGAAAAAATAGGCTCAGGATAAAGCTCTCTTCTGCTTTATTTATTCAGCTTGTGCCATGACAGCTTGAGAAAAAGCTCCAAGTTACTCCTCCAGTGAGGAAAAGGTCAAAAATAAACAACTCACCAGAGCACCAAAGCAAAAGGAAATGTGAGATTAAACACCAGCATTTTACACCTCTGTTTTGTCCACTAAAACCACAAAGGCACTAAGATTTTTCTGCCTCTGAGGCAGTGCTTCCAATAAAAATCAACAGAAGTATCACCAGCAATCTTTAGGGGAGCAGAGTTGCACCTATACAGGGTTCTTCAGAAAATTCCATCCCAAACTCCTACAGAAGTGTTGACAGCTTGGGTCACCAGAAGCTTGAAGGCCATTTGTGGCAAAGCCAACCTCGCTATCTAAACACTGCAACAGCAGCTGCTCCTGTTGGAAGAGATGCAATTTCCAACTACTCCACTCTTCCCCCTGCTCTGAGAACACCACTGGGGTGTGCATCCCACATCCAAGTGAAGCTAACCAAGGCTCAGGAACCCTCAGGGTCCAAGGTGGCCTCAGATTCCTCTGGCCAAAATGCTTGTAATTCTACTGCCTGACATGGGGTTTCAAAGCCAGAACAAAACCTGCGATATTGTTACTCCTACTCCTCTTTCACTTTATGATTTATTGAGTGCTAATACTATCCTCTCTTCCTCAGACAAAAAGGAGTTTATGACCAGTCAAGAAGCAGAGACAAGTTTGACCTGTGTGCTCTAATAAATCAGGTGCCAGGAGCAGATGGGGAAGGGTTAGGAAGCACACCAAAGTCATTCTTGAGTTACACCTGTGGTATACAGGCTACTCAAAAGATTTTTGACCACATAGCTCAGGAATTTGTTTTCAAAGCCGGCAACAACAAAAGGGGGGCGGGGGTACCGGGGAGAGAATGTGAGCTGTTGTGGGTCCCATTTAACAAGAACTCACAAACTCCATGGATTTCCAGCACAAGGATCGGCAAATATGTACTGGGGTTTTTTGTCAATGTCAAACATAACAATAAATCTTGTTTTATTTTCTTTTTTTTTTTTTTCCTGTTTCATTATGGAAAAAATGCTGCTTTCAACCTTTCGCTACAAATACCACTGGAATTATATCAAAAGTTTTAACCAAGCTTTGCAGATGATGGGATTGGTGTGATTGCTTGAACTTAAAATTTCCATTGTGGGCTAAATTTATACAACATATTTGGTCTCCAGACCACATTCCTTTTCCTGCTTTCATTTCCATCTGTCATATCATCTCTGTACTTGTCCTTGAATATTGTTGCAGCTTTGTAATACAATGTTTCTGTGGCTTTTTTTTAGGCCACTACTTCAAAAATTTATTTTTTGTGGTCTCCATACCAAGACGAAGCAGAACAGGCAAGATTCCATCCTCCCACGGGCAAACCAAACACTGAACACAGAAGCTCATGCAGAGGCTCCACTTAAGTCAACAGAAGCCACATGTGGCCATTCACCTATGACTTTGAAAGTGTTTACCTTAATCATTACTGGGGTCAAAGCAACATAAAGGGCTTGCATTTTTCATAGATGAGCTTCCAGCAGCACAAAGCAAAATGTGAATGTGCGACAGTGACATCTACTCAGTGTCTGTTCAGGTACCACTAAACAGTCCCTGCACTGCCACTGCACCCCATTACTGCTCCTCCACCCTTAACATGCTCTCTTACAACTCAGTTTCACAGTCTCACTTCCATTAAACTTAAGAGGACATTTAAACAAACAGGTTTGGTTGACTTCTGGCCTCAGTATTTCCCTTGTTTCATTTAGGTTTTTGAAGACAGTTAGAAATTGGGGGTTTTATAAGGGAAAGAACAAAGGGGGAAAGTATTCTTTTTAACATCTGTTCTTCTGAATTTCAAATAATTACAAAAGCTGTATTGTTGAGTGTTATTTGTCTGCTGTTGTTTTTCCTTAAATATTTTTAGCCATTTTCCATCATTTCCCATAAAATCCTAGTCCAAAATACCACTCAAACATCACAGAATTTGCATGCTGCTAAAAATGATGGCATTTTCTCCTTGCAGGAAAAATAGATTGTTCTTCTCACATGTGTGTATAAGCATAACAAATACAAATAAATAAATTGAATGAAGTGATATTTCAAAGGAAATAACACTTGTAATAGGAAAATGTTTTATTACCTTCACTCTTTTGACCTGGGTCTGTTTTCTGAAACCAGAACAAGGTTAAATCCACATCCCCAATAGTAGAGAGGTTCTTACATAAATAAGTGGTTCAATAATCAGGAAGATCTTGTTGTCTTAGGATGGATCCTGACTGATATTAATATAGATCTTAGGATCCCTGTGTTACAGTATGCCAGCAGTGGAAGGGGATTGAAAATAAATTAAAGTGAGCTCCCTAAATTGATTTATTAAAAATAGGCAAATTAACAAATCTTTTAATAAGGGAAAAAAATCAATTTTCCTTTTAGTACAGCTGTCAAATTTCTTGAATGTTTTGCTTTGGACAAGACTTTCTATATTCCCTCAGGTTTTCTGAGGCTCACCAAAAGGTTGACAAGAGTCAGCTGTAAAGTCAATGGCAACAATACAGAATAACCACCCAGGATTTGATCTGCCAGCACCAAAGCTTAATTGCCACGGGACAGTAACATGCAACACACCAAATTCAAACCAGTCATTCAATAGTGAGGACAGCTTCCTCATCTTGCCTTATCCTGGATACCAGCTATGGTTTTCAGCACCAGGATAAGGGGTATTCCTGCTACCATGAAGAATATTTGTAGTGAATTTAAAGCAACAATTCCTTTCCATGTTAAAGATACTTACATCTCTGCTGACTGACAGGCATTCAGTCTAGTGGTTGTCTTATCTCTGTTTCATATTGACTTAGATCCTAGTTCAGTCACTTAGATGATTTTCTTACAAATTTAAAACACAGGGAGTGCCTGAAATCTCAAACTTTTATTGTCTATCCTTTGTTGTTGAATTTATGAGAGATAAAATAAAAAAAAAGAAAACTCAGTCAAGCCATGAAGCAAAGAGACATCAGTTACAAAGATTACATCACTGGCTGATTTAGTCTTCCCAAAACTAGAGTGTATTCTATTGAGTTTGATGTGCCAGGACCAGAAACTGGGAAACATATCAAAACAAATATTTAAAAAGCAAATACACATTGTTGCTCTGAGATAGGATTGTTTAAAATATAAACAGCAATGCAAATAGGAAACACATTGCCTGGAATACATGACATGCAATGCACAGTAACCAGCAAAAGGAAAACTGGGGAGTTGGATCCTCACTAGCTGCTTTGGCATCATGCAGCTGTACCCTTTCCACATGAACTAAAGTTTTGGCCCAGATGTGAGAACAGATAAGGTGTGACTGTTCTTGGGCAGTATTGGAAACCTACAGTGCCCAGGAAAACTGCTGGTCTACATTTGCTGTTTCTGTCTTGCCTTGTTTCTTTTTTTCTTTAATTATGATTTCTTCTCTCTCCCCAACAAGATTCTCTTGACTCCAGCTGCAGACTGAGATCTGCAGTGCATCCATACAGCCAGTCAGAACAACAGGACCTGCTATCATTACATTCATCCCAGCTGCAGGCTAGTGACATTCCTGTTCTCCTGAAAAAACTGTCACATGAAAGCAGAGCTGTGCAAGTTAAAGCTACACAACCCTTCTCTCTACCATGTACCATTCCTTAGGATTTACCACTCTCTATCATCTTGGTGGAAAGCTCCCCCAGTAAATACAATTCCTTTAAGCTCTGTAAATAAGGAAGGTGTTAGGCATTGTGGAATGAACAGGAGGAAAACAGGAAAAATTAGTGTTTTTCCAACAGCAGCTTCCCTGGAACTATGGCTGATGGACTGAGCACAACATAGGTGACTGTCTCAGACAAATGTGAATGTTCAAGCCTGATTTGACTGGATTAGCACTGAGCCAGAGACAAGAGCTGCTACAAAGTCACTGTGCTCCTTTTCTGTGCTGCCTACCACTGCAGCTGCTCTCAGCTGCTAGGCTGAAAGTGGATTGATGAGTGTGGCCAACTCAGGGTAACTCTGCAGTATCTGCATACACCCAAGTCAGCTCGAGAAATGAGCACAGTTCCTCTGACTGTGTGAACAACGTCATACATGTGCATTAAAGGAAGTGGACAAGTTGATATCACTGAGCTCTTTGAATTAAGTTGTTGCCAAAAAGAAGGCAGCACAAAGTCAAACATGAGGCTGTAGCAAGGATCAGACAAAATTTATCCACCCATCACACAGCTGATTTTAGCAACAAATGCACATACACAGCAAGGAAGGTAAACAACAATGGTCAGTTCAAAGGAGACTTGGATCCATGTTTGTGGAAGAAACCAGAAACTGCAGCCACCAATTGAACTTGTTAGTTCACAGTGGTGATGGATTGGTTGATTAGATTTTTTCTGGGTTAATAAGGGCAGGCCACAACGGGTCAATAAGCTTCTCACTTGTATATTCTAGTGGTAAGTAAACTAACAACATTAGACAGTCAAAACTGGGAAAAAAAATGTGATTAGGCTCTTTCATTCCTTAATACCTGCTTTCTCTTCCATGAGGTTGATGTACTGAACTGTAGTGCAATGATACACTGTAGATTCTGCAGCAAAGCCTAAATGTAAAATGTGAAAGAGTGAAGCATTTAATTTTGACCTAAGCACATTTGGGTGGTATAATGATGAAAGACAAGAAGTTAAAGTTAAAATGAAAAGCAAGGAGACAACTTAGAAATGTAGAAGCCCAAGGTCTTCACCTTTCTCCCTCTTTTCTGAGTAATGAAAAAAGAAGTCAAAAACAACATGACACCATTCAAAAGAAACATGTCCCACAGTGCATCAGGGGATCCATTTATTTTACTGGAATCTTACTGTAAATGGACAGAGTGTGAAATCAAAGCAGAACTGCAGCAGATTCTCAAGTGAGACCAAAAATGGAGAATATGCAGAAATCATTTATCCAAGAGTGAGCAAACACCCCAAAACTCAGACCTCAAAACATACATCCTTACATCCTCCTTGGAGACAGGCCAGTAATAACTGAGGAAAGGAAGAGACTGAGGCAAGCAGCCTTCAGGCAGGTAAAAACCAGCAGAAGGTGCATCCCCTGGCACAAAGAGTGAAATAGGCACAAAAAGGGAAGGGCTAAAATTTCTCTGTGGTATAGAAGGAATAGCAGGTGGTAGACACTAGCAGATACTCAGATAATGAAAAAGTAAGTCCAGGCTGATTTTCAGGGAGAGGGGCTCTGTATATGGTTCTTCAGTGACAAAACCTGCCCCTAAATTGAAGATTGAAGCCCAGTCAGAGTAAACAAAACTTTTATAACTGAAACCAGCTGCAGTCCTGTGTAACACAAATGGACTAAACAGATTGCATGGCTCAAAGCAAGTGTGAAACTGGAGGGATTTTCAGAGCTTCACCCAGAGCCAAAATTTATCTAATCTGTTCTTGAAAGATTGCAGAGAAGAGTTTCCTTAAATTTTTCTGTTAGCAGAACTGCCCCTCATATTGGGAAAGTTTTCAGAATATGCAAATATTTCTATTAAAAATCAGACAGCAATGAAACTTTACATGCAAAGAAGTCTAAAATTGTGCAACTACAATCCAATCACCCAATCAGCTGTATTCAAAAGACTTTGTATTACAGGAGGAAGTTCTGTCTTTAAAAAAAAAAAAAAATACTCTGTAAAAAGTAACTAGATTCAGTAACCACACTTCCACAGTTGATTCCAATTTTCTGTAACAAGGAAAGTGTTCCTGGAAATATGATTCTTATTGTTACTTAATGTTGATGAGTTACTCAACCAAAACTAATTAGTTCTAGAATGGAAAAGTCGTACATGTGAGTTAGGCACAGGCTCTGGAAAAAGCACTGTTGTAGATTAGCCCTCCTCTACGGAATAAATGCAGGAAAGACAAATTGTCTGTTTCTGGAGTCTGCAAAATTCAGCCAGGTACTACTGTGCCTTTACCTTGGTATTCTTTATTAATACAAGGAAAGCAGTGTAATTGCAGTGATTTTTTTAAAGGGCAGGTTTCAAGACCAAAAGAATTACTTCCTAATTTCAGAACAGCTTTTTAAATGTTTATGGAATGTAGGTAATTTCCAACTTGTATTTATTTAGTCTAGGCACCACCGAGCTGATCTCTTCAGGTGACTTATGCCAACAGGTAGCAACAGCCAGTTCAGACTGTTACCTGCTTTGGCCTTTATCACACCATTGACTCAGTTCTATTTCCACAAAACAGCTAATAAGTTCAAGATATTCTGCAGTTTGCCAAATTATGGTGGAATGAAGAGGCATGAAACTAGGAAACAGCTACAAGATATTTAGTAAACTATCCTCCTGAAGTAAAGATGCATTGTCAGCCCTCGAGAACTAAGTACCTGCAAACCAATGATACACATCTCAGAACAGAAAATCAGACTAATTCCCCAAGTAATTGCTGTATCTATCATATCTTGCTGTATATATTATTATATCTATATATAGTTTAGTATATAAAGAAATAATGATTATGAAGAAATCTTAGACAAAGATAACCTGCTCTTCTAAGTGTTAGATACTACTGCTTGCTCTTTCATATGTAAAGTTCCTTCCTGTTAAGTTGATAAAGTGAATCAAATAAAAGTTAGTCTACCTGGTCAGTGGGCGGAAATACACCAGAAGATGATACACCAACCTTAAAATAAATTTTTATATAATTGAGTATTAATGCACTCAGGAAGGCTCCTATTTCACTCCCTTAGCCACAGAGGATGCCTAACCTGAGCAGTTTTGAGTGAACTGCTAAGTGCAGAGTAGAAGAACCATCTAAATTTACCAAAGTAGAAAATAATTAGAGAGAAAAAAAAACCCCAAAACTCCACCAACAAAACCACTTTGTGGCAGAATTTTGTGGAAAACCCAAAAGCTGTAGTTCAGTCATCAAGATGATTATCAGGGTAAGTCCTGTACAGTGCCAGCAATGAAGAGCTGTTTTAACTAAGAAAAGTTTTTTGCAGGTAAAAACATCATGGGAACTGCAAGGAAACATTTTATAAATAGCAAAACTTGCTACAGGCAAAGTCATCAATTGGCAGCCTGACCCCATCCCAGGACATCTAAACCCTAGAGGGAGATGTGATTCAATAATTTGAGTCTCCAAACTATTGTTACAGCTATTCTTCATGGCCCAAAATTTTTCCATTTGTGGGTTTTCCATGTTTCAGCAGGTTTGAAAGGTATTGTTTTCATGGCAACCTTCTACAAGGGCCAAGAGGGTGAACACTCCTATCCACTCTCACTACAAGGAAGGAGAGAAGAGAATTTTTAAAAAATCCAAAGAGCTGGACTGGTTTGGCTAGAGGTAAGCATGTCTGAATTATATTCCATCATTGAATCACTGGGAATTGTTAATCCAAGCACAGTTCCCCCAAACAACCCAGAGATCCCTGAAGCCACAGTTCTGTCTCTTCAAACACCGATTCCAACATGAAGCACCAGCACTGTCTGAGGTAGGAGTGAACACAAGTTTAAAGCCCCTGAAACTAGCATTTCATCCAGCAATAACACAATATAGAAATGCTAGGTCTGAAACATGCAAACAAAGGTAATGTCCAAGAGCAGAAAACTGGTGAGGAACAAAGGTTACAGAATTCTTTTGCATCAGAAATTAATGGGTAGAGGCAGAGAAAGAGGCCTGCAAATCCAACTGGCATTGAACTTGGAATCTGGAGATTTTTGAAAATGCTGAGCGTCCAAACCCAAGCTCAAAATGATTTGAAGACATTTAATTCAAGAAGTTCAAACAAACAAAGTACAGATTCTCATATTTTTAATTTGTGCAAATGCAGAAAAGCACCGTGAAATTAATCTGTTGTGCACTGGGTGGTACCCAAGTCCCCAGAGCTTTAAGCACTTTATGACCAGTCTTTCTGTAAATTATAGAAATTCAGCTCACAATTGGCTGACAGGTGTCCTATTCTCTGACTGAAAAATGAATAAGAGATGAAGAAAAGAAGGAAGAATTGAAACTCAGATTAAAAATAAAATAAATAAGCAAATAAATTGTTGTTGCAGAAATTTAAGGAAAAATAAATCACAAAAACAATATCCCATGTTTTCTTTTTCTTTCCTTTCACAAAGCCACATACAGTTTAGAGTACTCAACCATGTACAAAACACTTCATTCAATGAAAGTGAAGGACATGCCTCACAAAAATAAGAAACACTGGACACATCCTCAGCTGGTATGGATTGAGGATGCAATGTTGGCTTCAGGAGAGGGAGACTGATTTGCAACAGATGTGAGTGTGTGCAAGAGGGAGATCCCAACTAAAATGATAATGTACATGGACCTCTAAAATATTGAGGTTTTTTTACTATTCCCCACTAGGTATTTATAAAGGATGGCATTTTTTGTCTATGCTGAAGCAAAATTAATGGTCAGCAAGAGAACTGATAGATTCAAAACTAAAACTCACAGATCAAATTGCTCCCTCAGTCACACTCTATTAACTGAAATGACAAATGTTCTGGATTTGAAATCCATGCTGTCAGGCACACATAATCCTTCTTATCCCTCTGAAAAGTGCCAAATATTTCAGAAAAATGTACCAAAAAAAGACCAAATTTCTGCTAAATACAGCATAAGAGTAAGACAGATAACCTCTCCTGAGGTCACACTGTCCATTCCAATAGAAATTTTGAAAGTTTAAATCAAAAGTAGGGAAAACATAAAAAGTGCTTTATCAGACAAAAAAAAGCAAACTAACTGGGCTCGATTGCCTCTTGATTTTCATATGGCTCCTTTGTGTGCAGTGAATCTGGCAAGTAATCAAGTGACAATAAGAAATCAGGGTAATCAAATCCAGTTAATTGACTGTATAATCAAGATAACCAAGCCTCATCACATGACCTGGTGAAGAGGTGGCAGTGAGGGCCCAGAGTTCTTTCCCACAAGTTGCTCAGTGGATGGGCAGGACAGAGACTTAAATAAACATGCACAGCAAAGCCAAAACAGCAACACAACCAGCTCTGGCATAAATAATCAATGCTTCCCAAGATCTCTTCATTCCAGGAGAGGACCTGAAGCAACTCAAATATGAGATAAGAGCTAACCAGTAGAACTGTGGAAGCACAAAACTGAAATCCCATGGTCACACACAGAGGCAAAAGTCCCATCCAGCCAAACACCTCTTTACAGTGTGTATAAATTTTAGTCACAAGTCATGCCAGGACATAAACACACAACTGAAAGAGAAATCTGTTGTTTAAACAGCTCTTGAAAGTGGTTGAGACTATGATTAGAAGTGTTGGGATGTTTATGCTTTCTTCCAGTGTAACTGTGCAGTCAGACAAATCATGGGTAATATCTGTGTGACACCTCCCATTCATCCTATCCAGCTCATGCTCATCAGCTAAAGGAAATTTGTTTTTGTGTGGCACAACAGTGCAATTCAGAGCTGACACAACATTCTGACTACAGTTTTTGCTGATAAGCTTAAAACACTAAACACACTCCAGTTAATACATCAGTGCTTCAAACAGGCTCCTCTGAGATGGGGAGCATTTAATTTTGACTAAAGTCAGTTTCAAGAATGATCAGTTGGAAAATTTGTATTCCCCAAGATTCCTTTAATGCAGAGTTGCTTGTTTTTTTATTAAACTCATTGATTTACAGCTTTCTATATAGTTGTATAGTGACTGTGTATAACAAAGCAGCTAAAAGCATATCACATGGTGCAGGATACAGGTAATTTTTAAAGGATTATATTAAATACAAATAATGATTAAAATGCTGATACAAATAAAGAAAATGAAAGAAAAGCTCTACCTATCTACCAGGAGGGATATATTTAAGTTTAGGTCCCACCCAGAGATGTGAATTTGCATTTAGTGTGTTTATCCTATAGGGCCACCAAGAAAGAAGAGCAGATGAGAGCTTCAGCCTTGCCCCTCACCAGCTCACTTTGCTCAGGGCCTAAAGTTGGTTGCTATGAGTAACCTCCCTGTGCCAAATTTAAATTATTTTCACCCTCCCCAGATGAGCTGGGCATCTGAGCTGGCACCAATATAAAGCTGGAGAAAAAAGCTGGTTTATATCCCCCACATCCTGATCTTGCAGCAATGAAACAAACATACACACAGAAGGATACAGGATCAAAGCATACAGCTGGAAGTTAGAAAAAACACATTTTTCTTTTTCCCCTTCTTTCCTAAAAAAAATAAAACAACTAAAAATTTCAATACTTAAGCGACTTGAGAATACAATTAGGGGCAAAACAGTTCCCATTTTGCTCACAATTCCAAGACTGGAACTAAACTTCACCATTCAGCAGGGGAGTTTCCTTCAAATGAGCACAAAATGAGAACTGTCACTTTCTAGAGAGCTCCTGTGGAAGCCAGGAGCCCTGCCAGGCTGATAGTGCTCAGTGCTGAGGACAGATTACACTCCCTCTCCTCCAGCCCATGAGGATCAACACTGATAAGCAAACATAAGAGGACCCATGGAGGCTCTGACAGAACCACTCCACTGCAATTAACTCCTTCCCTCAATACACAGCAGTTCGGATGAATCAGCAAATACCACGGAGATAGAAGAAAGAAGAGACAGAAAATGTTTCGACAGAACTTCTGTATATAAGTAAAACCACATGACACTGCATGACCAAGCTATTTATATGATTATCTAATGATTCTGTGCATCAAGAAGTTTCAAAGACTTCTTCTGTAAAAATGCTGTGCTGAAAATAAAACTAATACAGCTTTACTTCAAGCTGTTTTATTTAGAGGGGGGGGGAAACCTAGTCTTGGCATTCTGTCAAACAGATTGATTTTTCCCCCCTTGCCCTGAAAAATTACTGTGGAAATCATTGGTTCATCAAGGTCACTGTGGACCACACAGCACTTACATTTTTTGCTGAAGCAAAGACCATGTTTAGTGTGAGGTGACCAGGAGAACATTGTCCCTCTCAGGATGCCCTTCCCAAATCACAGATCTGTACCTGTCTGTAAAACCCTCAGTGTCCAATCATCTCACCATGAGCCTGCACGGCCACACCATGAACTCAGCCCAGGTCTGACTGTTACCACACTGAGACACCTCAGTGACTCAAGGCAAAGGACAAAGTGATCACTGTAAGCTTTTGACACTTATGCCAACAAACCAGCATCCAAGTTTAGTCCTCTTCAGACACAGAGGTAGGATTTATGTCACCAGCATGCAACTAGAAGATAAGGAGAGCTTTGCCAGGGCAGAAAACAAGGACAGCTACCCCAGCAAATATATTGGGCCTGAACACAGGCTTCTAAATGAGAGAAGAAAGTACAATTTTCTTTTGACTTTTTAAATATACATTGAGCATTTTCCTGTACACACAAGGACACCCAGCCACGTAATCTCAATTGGCAGAATATTTTATCTTTGTGTTAATTTCACGACACCTTCAGTTGTCCTTTGTCTTGGGGGATGAAAGCAAATACACAGCATGGAGGAGCCACTGCCATCTATATCTACTGCAGTTGCATGTGCTAGGTCACATAGCATTCCCAGGCTGAAAAGAAGGCTCTGTTGCTGAGAATTTATAAAACAAATTGAAGGTAGTATGCAGTTATACTACAAGAAGTTGTCAGTCAAGGCTTATTGTGCCTTCCAATTTTTTTTTTTTTTTTTAGAATAGCCAAAAAAAGCTGGAAGGTCTTCAACTGTGTCATTCTGCTATGGAGGAAAAGAGTCTTTGCAGAGTTCGCATTAATTTGATTCAAAACAAGCCCTCAGAATTTACTTATTCCCAGAAGTACAAACTCTGTTAATTTACTATGCTTACTTACATGGCAAAGGATTTGCTATTACACATCCCACACAAAAGAGGGGGAAAAAAACCCAGCCCATTTCAGCTGCTTAAGTTTGTAGTACAGATTGCTGCACTTATGGAGTTTCCAAGCTGGGGAAGCAGGCTTGCTCAGGAGAACATGGCAGCATGTGTTTAATTTTAAACATGTACTCTCCAAGTCCCACTGCACTCATACATATGACTGACAGACTATTTCAGTGTAGACTTGTGTGCTCCTCTGAATCCAGGCCAGAGGTACTTGAACAATTCCATAAAGTCATTTCATGTGTTCCTGTGATGAGAAAAGTATTTCCTTACTAAATAACAGGCTCTTCTTGTCTATGCAAACAGGTATGGCACAGGTGACAAAAGTTTGCAGGATCTGCCATGCTTGCTAAATAAAGTAGAGACATATATAGTGCCAGGGTTGCTTTAATTGAGGCATATTTAACTTTTTCTGGAATGCAACAGCAGTCACTGCCATGAAGTTTTTGTCCATGCATTAGTAACTACTGCAAAGGAATGCTCAATGTCTACAGGCTGCAGGAACACCTGGTCACCCAATATGTATTTTAGGTGCCCCATGGGTGCAGAGAGCTTCATTTGTGGAGTTCAGAGTTTTAAGTAGTCAAAATACAACTATAAGATTCAGTTCTAGATATAACTCACATACCAGCAAACACCAGAATTCACATACCCAAATCAACTTACTCCAGATTTACACCAGTATGAGGGCGGTACAAATATCTGCCATTCTAGCAGATCTTGCTTATTTGTCATAATTTTGGCATTCAGAGGAAGACAAACCCTGATACACTAAAACATATGTGGCACATGGGTATACACATAGGCACATAAAATTGGAGAAAAACCTAATATTTCTCAGCAGGAGTTTAATCAGAAGACCTTCTCACAAACCAGTCTGAGAGGGCTACAGTACTAATTCACAAAGGCTGAATGGAAACTGCAACATGCCTGCATTTCAGTGAAGCCTTTCATAGAGTACCTCAAAATGCTCAAACTAAATTCAAAGTGGACGCCTCCCCAAAAGCAGCCTACACACATCAGCTGCAACATGTTACAGAGTGCCACAAGAAATAGCAAATAGTAGGGGAACTAAAGCAAGACTCATGACCTAATTGGTTTTAGCATGTTTCTTACTAGCAAGGAAGAAGGAACAAGAAGGTTCTTAGTGAGATCACCAGATGAGTGATGTTAATTCAGAACACCAGTAAGCAGAGAGAAAAAATACAAACAAAAAACAACTAATGAATCCCTCTCTTCTTGCAACGCTAAAGCTTTTAAAGTTCAAGGTACTTATTAGCATGTAGAACTGAGTCTTGCTGCACAAACAGCCTCTCCAACTCCATTTCCTACTGCATTACAGCCCTTGCCTGGGCTAAGTCCTCATTATGGTGCTTTATAATGCTCTCCTTTCCTTCACCAGTGCTTAGCCTGGAGCATTCTGGTTATCTCAGAGGTGTAAATCATACTTCACAGCCCAGGGCTCACCATGAATGGAGTCATTTTGGCTCTCCTATTCCTGTTTCACACCCCACACACAGAAAACCAGAGGTGGCTGTAAAGGAGACTGACAAGGTTAGACATTAGAGGCTTCTGTGAGCTCTGTAAGCACTGCACTGGTTTCATACACATAAGACAAAATGAGGTGAATAATTCTTACATTATAGGCAGTGCATTAATTTCCTCAGAACTTTCACATCATGGTAAGTGCGTCACTTATCCCTGCCCTTGCCACCCTCACCACCCTCTGTTTCCAGATCAGGCAACCACCACAACACTCTATGGAGGGAAGCACCAAAATTGCAGTTCCTTGTCATGTTTCCTTCTGCCGAGGGAAGGACACATACCTTTTAATCTTCCTTCCCTATGCACACCACTGGTCAGGCAGGGGTCTTGCTTGTCCTACAGCCCAGCTATGGCTGCAGGCTCTGACTTCATCAGACCCAGGCTGACCTCATAGCAGATCTTTTACTACAACAGCTCCGTTCCTTAATTCATTCTTCTTTGCATCTCTCTGCATCATTCCCTCTTACTCAGGGCTCCACTACCTCCCCAAGGTCCTCTTCCTCAAAGACCCCCTAACCAGCCAACCCCATCCCTTCTATCACACTTAACTTTATTAGTCATAGCTGTGACCCATTAAGGGCAAAGGTGTTCCTCTTCTTTGGTAATTAGTACAACTGTGACTTATCAGGGGTGAGGGTGCCTGTAATCCCTTCCATACCTACATTCCAAACACTTCCAAACCTAAAACTTCTCCAGCTCCAGCTGATTCACTGAATAGTCTAGAGGACAGTGGCTGCATTGAATGTCCAGAAACACTGGCTGAGGATCTGCCTATGGAACTGAAACATGGAATGGTACTCTCTCATTTGTTACTATAAGAACAGCTGGGTAGGGATGAGGAGGCTTTGACACATGGAAGAAAAAGGCCAATAATGCCACCAACATGTGCTGTGCCTAACATTGACAGAGACATTTTTACTACCGCACAGAGATAGGACAGGAAAAAGCCTCATCTTGTTGGCACACACTCACACACACACTCACACACACACTCACACAAACACACACAAATGCGTGCAGGCATGAACGATGTAAAATTGTTTGAAGAACTTGCGGTCTTGTTGTTAAGTGAGCTGCGAATGTTTCCAAAAAGTCTAAACTTCAGACAATGGCAGCACATTGCTGAAGAATGCTTAAGGGATTTAGGCTGATCTGATAATTGCTTGGTAAGACAAAAGCAGAAATATCTTACAGAAATAAAGGACATGGGTTCAAAGGAAGTTTAAAAGAATTATCTTTAATTTTTAAGATGATATAGCATGCACTGCAAAGAATAAAAAAGCACTGACTACAAGATAAAAACAGTAAAAGATCTTTTGTCAGGAGAGCACATTTACACAGTCTTTCAGAGTACAAAAACAAGCAAGAATTCTGTGTTTGGAAGAGTCGGTCTGCTCATTTGCTCCAAGCCCTAACAAGCCACTCAACTCAGAGTGATTTCAATTTCACATACTCCAAAGTCAGGAGCATGATGTGAACACAGATAACTTGAACTTTCATTTTTCCACTCCAAACTCTGTAGATGAAGCAGCCAGGACACGCATAACATAGACGAAACACTGATTTCTGCAAGAACTGCAGCTCTGGTCTTGTTAATATAGTCAAAACCATTTAAATTGGAGTTGGATGAATCGAGCAAAAGTACATCTGTGAACATTTTCTGGCCTGTTGAAAAGCTTGTGTTCATCCCTTCCACATCAGTGTTCTGCACATATCCCACCCCCGCATTTAGGCACAGGAGTGGCCTCTGCCTCAGATGGGCCCTGTTTGACCAACAAATCCTTGAAGGCTGAACAAGTACAACTGAGAAAGTATCACCTTATTCTTATTATCTTGCTTTGGCACAGCTATCAGAGACAGAGCACTCTGAGCTGAGTAAACACCTACTTCTACAAACTTTCATGCTTGTAAGCAGGAAGCAAACGTTAGTTTTATGAGAAGGGGGTTATGCATAGCATCAACCTCCCTGCTTGCACACACACCAGAACACATCCCACCAGGAAACAAAAACAACATCTGAGCATTTAGCCTGGACTGAATAGATATAAAATTTTTCTCTGAATATTGACAGAATTAAAAATCTACCCATCCCTAAAACAGTCCATACATAATCATGAAAGCTACACACTTTAGACAAACCAAATCCTTAATTTTATAGTTCCACTAGCAGGAAAAGTTAATACATGCATGGAAATTTATTTGCCCCACTTTGGCTTTGTATGCATAGTAAGGAAATTCAGAGCCTACCTACTGCCTGAGAATGATTACCGTACTCAGAGAGCCCTGTGAGCAGCCAGGGGCTCTGTCATGCAGCCCTGTGTGTAATGTATCCAAGCAGTTACACACAGGATACAAGTGGAGACCATTAATGGGAGACCTTGGCTAAGGCAAGTTAAAGGCTCAGAAGATGAACACGTGCGCTATCACAGAGCAGTGTGTCACAGCACATGCAGGATATCACTGAGCACCTAAGCACTGTTCTTTTGGATTAAGCACAGCAATATGTTCTATGTCAGAAGTCTTATTTTTTTCAAAACTTGTTAAGCAGGAGAAAAATTAATAAATCAGATGGTAGACTAATGTGTTCAGTACAACTCTGAGCAAAGCCTGTGTAATATTTTAGCAAATATTTACTGCAGACACAGAGAAGCCCTTCCCATGTTAGGTTTGTGATCAGCTGTATTTACCATTCTCTATAAATGAAACATACACTTCAATTAGAAACTGGTGAGGAATAAATACATACAAAACATGGACAAGGCAAGGACTAAACTTACTGAACACACAACCTGTTTTTCCACTCGATGCATTTTAATTACATTTTGCAGATGTTTTTTTCAATCTTTTGCCATAGCATATGAAATTAATTTTTGAGAGGAGGGAATGCAAGAGGAGCTTTCCTATATTTACATGTTAAATAGTATTTGCTGGTCTAGGCAAAATGCATTCTGCTGTTCCAGGGAGGCACTTCCCAGGGATACTACACTCCAGTTCCCAGGTCTGACGGACTCAGAAGCAACAGCATTCCACTGGACTGGGTATATGCATACACAAACTAGTCCTTTGTCTTAAATTCAGGGTCTCCATGTGGACTCCCATTCTTGTAGCACCAAACCAGAAGCAAAAGCCAAAAACGTCCACTTTTCACTCTCATTTTAAAGTTTATAAGATTTCTCCAAAATTTAGAAAAGATATATTCCATCAACAAATGGATTACAAGAAAACAAAAGAGAATTCTTTTTCCTTTACCTATTTTAAGCAATACTCTGATTTATAGTGAGGGTAACAGTTGAAGAAGATAAATGTGTAGATCTTCACTTGAGATCTTGGCAGCAGCGACAGTCCGGTGCATTTTGCAGAGTATTTTGGTTTAAGGAGTTCAAAGAATACTTTCTTCTTCAAAGTCAAATTTCATCACCGCTGGCCGGGTCATGTTCCACTTCTTATTTCGATTTCTATCCTCGATGAACTCCTGGTAAGGATCTTGCTTTGAAACCGCTTTCTTCGAGCGTACATAACCAAAAAAGACAGTTAATGCCAGGAAAGAGTAAAACAACATGACAAAGAGGATGAAGAAATAGGCGTTGTCATATGGTTTGTATTGTGGCTCTTTTTGTTCTGTAGCATTTTTCCTTGTGTCCAGGTTCCTTTCCAGAAGTTGCAGAACACATTGCGAGATGAGAGAAGCTAAAGCTGTTTGGTTCATTTTGGGGAATTAAAAAGCATGTCAGAAAATAAAGGGGAGTGAGCATCGAGGGGCCCCAAGTGATGCTTCATTGAAGTGGGACTGTGTCCACCAGCTCTGGCAGAGTTGGATCTGGCCTGGAACCATTTCCTCTTTTGGTAAGGAATGCTGTTAAGCACTTATTGGGTCTCAGTCCTTTGATAATGAGGCATTTGGCTGATAAGCCTGCCCTGTCTGTGAAGTCTATGAATAATAACAATAATAGTCCAATAACAAATCCCTGAGACACACATCTGCAAGGAAGTTTAAAATGTGTGATTTCATTTTTTATTCTCCTACCCCCACAATATTTGGGCAACAAATCTGCTCAGGTTACTAGGTGAAATGACTTTAAAAGCACCAGTGTGAGTGATGGGTGTTTAGGGGAAGAAAAAAAATACAGTGTTTCAGTCAGCTGCTATGTACAAGCAGAACATGAAAACTTAAATTTGAACTCAAATTTGACAGCCTTGGAGCTTAGGCATAAAGTTGAAACTTTTAATGTGTTTGCATTAAATGTTAGGACTGGTAGTCTGTAGCTGTGTGCTGCCTAAAATACGTGCCACACTGCAATATGAGAGCAACATGCAAGAGAGCAATATCCAAACAGAAAAGAACTGCTTATAAAGTCATTCTGGAATATGAAACCTTTGACTGCCACTGACAAGTGGACTACACTGAATATTTTCAGACAAGGAGCAAGGAGGTTAAGTCTTCTCCAGTGTGGTTTGTCACAGGTCATGTCTACTTGCATAATAATAGCAGAGCACTGCTCTGTGGATTCCTGCTTCCTATTGTGTTTTACAGGCTGGGTCACTCTAAAGTAAATTGTTGTTTTACAAAGTAGTGAAACCTTATCTTGCTACAAAAAAAAAGTCCTTACTGCCACAAACGACAATACCAGCTGTTTCTTTCTGTGATCTGAATTCTGGGGAATAAGCACCATGACTTTGAAGTGGAGAGCACATCACCAGACTAGCAGTTTGCCAACTCTGCACTGTTTCTTTAGGCCTGACCCCCTGAACTGATTGTATGATGACTAATTCACATGCTAAGATTGCAGTATATCGGTATCACTAAACAGCCTGCATTTGTCATTAAGGGTTTCTTGTAAAAAGAAAGATGAAAGTGAAGTCTGTAATTTTATATGAGCAGCAGAGTACGGGTATAAGTACATTTAGAATATGCAACTTCTAGAAGAAATACTCAGCTCCGCATTTTAACTATTTGTTTTAAAATCAGGCTTAGAAAATAATAGAAAGAAAAAAGATTTAAAATTCCAATAAAGAGCAATGCCAAATCCTTCTCTTGGTTGGGACCAAGTTATAGGAGAGATCTAATTCACCTATTCTTGTGGGTAAAAAAGAGATTCAGGTGACCTAATCTAGTTTTGAGGCAACAGAAGAAAAGTTTTATCAGTAGTCTAACTACAAATAAAACACATGCATTAAACTAGTATAAAATCTTCAAGGGAACTATGCCCAATTTATATTCACATAACTGGAAAAGGATTTCATTTAGGTTTTGCAACTTTTCCAGAACTCTGTAAATTCTTACTGTTTGTTTGTTTGTTTTTTAAAGAATTTGCTTCAGTAAAAGAAGCCTGCAATTCTGCATAAATTAAGTTGGACACATGTTAATCCCTGTAAATTTCTTGCCTGCTTGAGAAACACATGACCTCTGTTGGCCAGTTTCTGGGGATTTTGGTTTTGAGGGATAGGACACCACAACCAAGTTGAGAATTGAGTTACAAAAATCACACCAGTGAATTCACAGTGGCAGTTTTGGATATGCAATGAACAAGGAATGCTGTGCTTCACCTTGCCTCTTAAAACACAGCTTCAGCCTGGTTCCAGAGATGCATATTGATTATTTCCTCAAAATAAGTGTCTTGACTCACCTTATGCTATGAAGTGCACTGGCATCCTCACACATCTAAGCCGTTTTTTAGTGCTCAATGCAAGGCACAAAAAAAATTTCTGCAGCATTCAGACAATCAGAGCCACATCAGCCCAAGCCTGGAAGATAAATAACCGTATTAACACCGGGCCATGCTTGGCAATACGTGGGCTTCATCCCACAGGTATCTCCCAAACCCAGAATCCTGGCCCAACAAACTCAACACGACGCGTTCCCTTTCAAACACGCTGTGACCTGCCCAGGTCACCTAGAGGAGAGGCCACCTGAGGCCAGAGCACACCATCCCTAGCAAAACTGAAACTGCATTTCACCAGCTCCCACATGGCTACTCACAGAGTTGTCACAGCACCTGAGAAAGGCTGATGTACAAAGGAAGATTTACTTATAATGGTGTTCTCTGCAGGAAAGGTTTAAGGGGTTTGCATCCACACAGCCCAGCTCATTCTCTCCAGTTTGGGAGGAGCTGCTCAGGGGTGAACCACAGAGCTCACCTGTGCTGCTCTGCTTGGCCCCTCCTGAAATGTCCTGGCCCAAACACACCTCCTATCAGGAGTCAGATGATGTGATCCAACCCTTATCAAAGGCAGATGCTTATTCATCCTCCTGCTCATCTGAAGTAGTCTGATCTTTTTTAACTTGGGCCATTTCCAGACACTGTTTCTGCATCTTGTTGAATGCATCAATGTTCTGCTAGGTTACACAAACAAACATTGCTTTTAAAGTTGCTTTTTCTCTCCTTTTTTCACCCTCCCCCAAACAGTTAAAAGTACATAATGGTGCTTTGAACAAGATCCTAAAGAGCTATTTCCATAAAGTGGTCCAATTCTTTTTAGAGATGTAAGTACATGAAATTCTTCAAATGCAGGGGGACAATGAGTGAAGATTAAAAAGAAAGTAAAAGATTAAAAGGAAAAGACCATAAGAAAAAGTCAAAGTGGGGGGGAAAGATCAAAAAAGAGGATTAACCATGTTACTTGTTGTTTTTCAGAAATTAAAGAAGTATGGAGGATAAGGAATTTGTTTCCTTTTGGCCCCAGAAAAATGCCAATTATGGTAGCTAAATTGCCAGGATCACATATCAGTATGCTTTGGAAATGTGAGAAATGGATGGGAAATATAAACACAGGGCAATAGCTTACAGTTATGTTATGAATTAAGCCACAAAAATATCAAGATCTAGTCACTGAACAAGCTGCCAAAGTTAATCTTTCCTGATGAACTTGAGCAGAATCAGAATAGAAGTAACAGAACTGTAGTTTCACAGATCATAATTTCCTTGATCACTCATCTTTGCTATCTCTGGGTCCTCACACACCTAAAATTTCTGCTAAAAATCAAAGGAAAATGGGTGCACATGGGCATAAGATTGAGCTCCCTATTTATTCTGTGTATTCTTTTTAGGAGGATTTTTTCATATTTAGCAGTAAAAAAATTAAATTCTGCAAGTTCCTCTTTGGCAAGAGCACTTGTGATATTATCCACACTAGTAGAGAATTATATTTTCCTTTAGCTGGGGGTGGAGAAAATTCTTCCTTCCAGATCCTTCAAATATCAGACATTTATGTAGCCCTTTATGAATAAGGATTACAAAAGGAGGTAGGTAAGGATTTCTGCCTCAAGTTTGATGCATGACTAAACCCCAGAAATTATTAACCAGGGTTATTTTAGCCGAACCAAGTATCTTTACTGAGTGTCCCAGGTGTTTTTGCTGTGCTAGGTTCTGCACTCTGTCCCTGCCCCCAGTATCAGCAGCTGGCTGGGACAGCCTGGCAGCTGGTGAGACTGGCAGACACCTCCCTCCTGGGGCTCCATCGCTGTCTCAGCACTGGCAGGCATTGTCTGGATCCTGGCTGGGCCCGACAAAGTGCTCTGAAACCAAAGCCAGGCTAAGGCAAAGGCTCACAGGAGCTGTCTGCCCTGGGAAGTGCAGTGACCAAGCAAATCCCTGGGAGATCCTGCTCCCCACCATATCCCATTGCTGCTCACCCTTGGATCACCTGGGACCTCTGCAGCACCGGCATAGTCCTGCCATGTCCCAGGAGCACTTGAAAGGGAGGGGGATTTAATTTTTCACAGTGCTCCATGCACCAGAAGCCAACTCCAGAAATGGCACATGCTGTTCCCAACCATTCTCAAAGGATAGAATAAGCTCTACCCAAAGGCAGCACCTCTGGGAACACCTCTGCCCTTGCTGAGCCCACACACATGAGAAAAATGCACTTTTAGGGGTACTGAGGGGCCACAGCACCATCTCTCCTCCCACCCACTGTACACCTTCCCTGAGACAGAAACACCCACGTGGAAAACTGTATTTGGGCCTACCCTCAGCAACAGAAATCCCTCACATTTCTCAGAGGATTCCCAGCACGGTTCCTGCTGTCTCTGCAGCCACCCACAGGGAAAGCTGTGCTGTTTCGGCTGCATGTGGGATCTGGACATGGTGGCACCAGAGACCAGATGGCTCACACAATCCTGAGCACCGAGCCCTGCCCTCACACACCCCTGAGCACTGAGCACTGCCCTCACACACCCCTGAGCACCGAGCACTGAGCCCGGCCCTCACACACCCCTGAGCACTGAGCACTGCCCTCACACACCCCTGAGCACCGAGCCCCGGCCTCACACAACCCTGAGTACCGAGCCCCAGCCTCACACACCCCTGAGCACCGAGCACTGAGCCCGGCCCTCACACACCCCTGAGCACTGAGCACTGCCCTCACACAACCCTGAGCACCGAGCCCCAGCCTCACACACCCCTGAGCACCGAGCCCGGCCCTCACACACCCCCGAGCACTGAGCACCGAGCCCGGCCCTCACACACCCCTGAGCACCGAGCACTGCCCTCACACAACCCTGAGCACCGAGCCCCAGCCTCACACACCCCTGAGCACCGAGCCCTGCCCTCACACACCCCTGAGCACTGAGCACTGCCCTCACACACCCCTGAGCACTGAGCACTGCCCTCACACACCCCTGAGCACCGAGCCCCGGCCTCACACACCCCTGAGCACCGAGCCCTGCCCTCACACACCCCTGAGCACCGAGCCCCGGCCTCACACACCCCTGAGCACCGAGCCCGGCCCACCACCAGCGCCTCCCAGCCTAGTGCTGTCCCCTTGATGTTCCCCAGTCCCAGCAGGTCAGAAGCTGTTCCTGGCAGTGGCTCTGTGCTCTCCTCAGGGCTGTGTCCTCTCAGCTGGTGAGGGCCGTGTTTTCACTGCTCCCCACATACCCTGCAGTCGCCTCTCTTGATCTTCACCATCCCCACCCATGCCTGTCATGGCTACCCTGCACTGCACACAGAAACCCTTCTGGGCTCTGCAGGAAAAGCTGAACTCCACCTTACCTTTTCACACTTTCACTATCCCCTTTTTAAACCAGGCAGCCCCGACTGTGCAAATATTTTCCTCAGGTATCAGTGCCCGGGGGAACACTGATGTGACACTTTGGGAGTGCTGCAGTTGGGGCTGGTGCTGCCAGTCAGAGTCTTTGGGAAGAGCAAGTGAAAGAGAAATTCTATTGAGCTGATGTGGGCACAGGGATAAAAGGTGTGGCTATTGGACACATGCGGAGTGGCAGGACTCAAGTTTGTTGGAGAGCCACAAGGGAAAGGGACACAATGAGGCGAAGCCATGGAATTGAGGGCAAATTGTGTCTTCCTCCACCTGGAGACTTCAGATGGGGACGATGGAAGAAGGGTTTGACAATCAGTCAGACACTGTGTCATGAACTCCACAGAGGGGCAAGACCCCAGTGATGCTCTATGGCTCTTGTGGTGCAAAACCAGGTGGTCCTTGCAAGCCACAGCACCCCCAGCCCCCACAGACCCTTCCCCAAGATAAGTGCAGCCAAAACAGCATTTCAAAAATCTCAGGGGATTTGTACCCTTAGTTAATTATTCTCACACTTCTGTGGAGGCACTTACACGACAGTGGGTCCAAAGACATTTTTTCCATCTCTGAATCTCTGAATTATATAATATAATGGTTTGTGTGCAGAGTACCTGTAACAATCACTCTTTTAAAGCTAAAATTTTAGAGGTATGTACATTTGAGATCATTACGAATAAACACATATATATGGGGAGCAAAATGTTTGTGTAAATAAAACTGACTCTCTAAGGGAAAAAAAAAGGATAATTATGCAGAGACATGAGAAGAACTGAGACCATAATTGTGCACGGCATAAGCAAAAATACCCGTGTGAGCACTGAAAGGAGGGGAGTGTGGGGAGAAACAAGTAGCTTAACATTGGTTATGGCCTAAGGGACAAACTTTGCTGAAGATGAAGACACCGAATGGTTAATAAAGCTTCTGAACTGTTTCTAATTCTCAGACAAGGAAGCAATAGTTCCGTTCTTACCAGCAACTGCTCTTTCATATTTGTATATCAAGCTGGCTTTATTAAATTATTCAGCAAAGGTCAAATGTGATGTGTCTTCCTAGTTTTATTATGATTTTTCATGACATTTTCTGAGTAGCTGAATAATAAACAGTGCATGTAGAAGTGCTGCAGTCCCCAAGCTGTCCACAGGCACCCTGGGTTAATCAGTCACTGGTTCTGAGGCAATGTAAATGTACTAAGCAAAGATTTAAACTGTGTGTGAACACTGCAAAGTGTTGTTTGTGGGAACCATGATGGCAAAACAGAGCCAAGTGCCAGCACTATGTACACATCCTGATTTTGAAGCCTGTTTGTACAATAAATACCTGTAAGTTTTCGAACCAGACTAATCCTCTAGTTTTGCTCCTCAAGACTGATCAGAGTTTCTCAGCCTGTCATGAGCTGCCCAGAAGTGCTGGGAGAGAATAGAGAGTGAAAATCTGACACATCAAATGGTCTCTTACCTGCAATGACCACAAAAGCAGACTGCAAGTTTTATTATTTTACAATGGACAGCGTTCAACTGAATGACAATTGAGCAGTTTCAAATCAACTGATGTGCTTCTTTAAATAACCCCAGGACTCTCCAGTTGCTCTAGGAAATATCTAGATGCCACTTGTAAAAGCGAAAATAAATTTAAAATGGGATCTTCTCATCAGGATTCAGGTTTTCTTGCAATTAAGCAGAACATTGAAGTGAACAATACAAAGAAGTTTATAAATTCAAACTGTTCCAGGTTTATGATGGTCCCATTGATTTTGCCTTAAATTAATTTCATCTTATTTCACACAAAGGTATGTTCTAGTAATCCACCAGAAAACTTTATAGATAGCAAATGTTGAGAATGTTCCTGGTTACCAACATAGCAAAAAGGTATGCTTTACAAATCAGCAGTAACCAGAGACTGTGCATTTCTTATATGTAAGAGAATATGTCACAGAATTCAGACATAACAAAGAGTTTACATGCTGCTGTCTGCCATACATCTGAGAAAATGCAGACATCCTTGCTACCAAAAAATACGAGTATCATGTGATAATTTGGGGTGGGGTTTGGAATTGCAAAGTTAAGTAGCTTTGTGGTTTTTTCATTACATTTGGAGATACAGATTACAGACCTGTAGCCAGATATTTTGTGTTTGAATTTGCACAGACATTAACCTAGGGATTAAAAGCCTAACTCTAATAATACCACATAGGTGCAGAAATAGATTTCTGAGGACACAGAACCTGTTTGACAAACAGCTATTTTCAGTGAAGATTTGTAGATTGAGATAGGCATTTTGTGTCTTTCAAAACAGCCCAGAAAAATACACTTCAACAGTACTTGTTATTTGGATAGAGACTTTTGAGCAATACTGAGTAGAAAACCCCATGTGATTATCAGAGAAAAATGTTTATTTCTAGCTTTTGTTTAAATGAGAAACACTGAAATATCTAGGGAAAAGGGTAATAGGTGCCATTAAAAATTGTTCTTTTCCTGGCTCATTCATTAATGCCCAGGTAAAGGAATAGTAATACATACTAAAGCATGGCAATGTGCATATACTGGATGGGAGTAGGAGTCATTTCTTGATAAAGGAAGACTTAATAATAAATTAAAAATCACGGTTGTGACACAAAGAAAAAAAATTTTATGAAAACCTGTCTCTCAGAAGCTTCCAATTCTAATGAGATGACAGGCAGTTGGTTAAGCAGCTGTGGTGATTTATTTCCATCTTGTAAAATATGCACACTCACACACAGAAAAAAGGAAAATAAGAGCAGAGACCCTGAGACCTGCCCTTTCTGCTCTCACAAGTGAGTAGGGTTTGGACTCCATTGCTGTGAGCTCATTCTCTCCAGCTATTGTATGGCTTTTCTGTCAAATGCAATATTCGTGGCAAGCTTGTTCCCCTTTGGCTTTCTGAGCATCCAGGATTCATATCCCAGAAACACATGTGCTTCCCAAGGACCTCTTAAGTCTTGACAGTGATAACAAGAAGGGATCAACAGTATCCCAAGCTATCCTTATAGCTCTGTCAAAGATTTCTGCAGCACATAATAAATCAAGATACTTCTTATCTCTGTGCCCCAGGCTTCTCCCTTCCAATGACAAGAGCTGATCCCAGTTCTCCACTGCATGGCTTGATTGTGAGAAGAATGGGTGATTTTCAAAGAATCATAGAATAGTTGAGGTTGTAAGGGACCTTCAGGATCATCCAATTCCAACCCTCCACCATGGACAGAGACAGGGCCTTTCTCCCTGTTTTGTTCGCAGTCTCCTGCTCTGCATTGGGCTCTCTTGGAACACCCTTGCGAAGAGGAAGGAGCAGCCAAAGTGCCCATATACTAACGTGAGGTCAGCAAACCACTTCCGTGGGATTGAGGTGATGGGGAGACATCACAGCTCTCCCACCCCTGCAGCTGCTGGAACAGAAAAGGAAGGTGACATTTCTCAACCACCCTGTGACAAGGGTACACTCCTGGGAAGGGGCACTCATCACCCAGCTCCAAACTGTGTAAGCAAGCAGGATTCTATCCAGTAGTTTACAGAAAAGGGGAAATAGAAGTTTAGGTGGCCTTTGCAGCAAGCCTAGGACAGGACACAACTGCCAAAGGGCCAAGTCCTTGGAAGCAACGTTGAAAAAAAACAGAAAAAATAGCAGTTTAGAGCAGGGAATAGCTGTTAACAATAGAGTTTTAAATTGTAATTGTCTCAGAAGTTTAAAAGGGAGGAAATTAAATGTTTGCCAAGCCTAGGGTGAAGTGAAATTCCCTTGCACACTGATGTGGCATTAATATTTACTCCACCCATTTTGAAGGCTCTTCCCCACATTACAATCAGCTTGTGTGTAGGCCTATTAAAAAATCTTGAGGTTTCTGAGGAAAAAATATAATTCAGGACAGAAACCGCCCATAACTGATTACAGAATTCCTGCATTTTCTGAAGCCATCCCAGTTGCCCTACTTGTGCTGGGTTTAAACCTATGTTGTTTTCTTTTAAATGCATGGCAAGGGCTTTTCCCTTGTTGGGAAGATGTACTACTGGTACCCACAGCGCTCAGAAAATGCAAAGTTCATTATCTCACACACACCCAGACACACACAGAGTTCCACATGGCACACAAGCAGTACCTGGGCACAGAGGCTGCCCAATGCTCCCACAGCCCAGGATGTGTGCAGAATACACTCATGAATACAGTCTGCATCGAAGATAACATGGTTTATTTCTTCATGATACTCAGATTAAAATGTATCAATGTATTTATCACAATACTACATTTTAGGACAAAATCATCAGTGCTTTGAAAGTCTTCATAATGTTTATTCATTATAAATAGTAAATATTTACTGAACTTTTTACATGAAAGACATTTATTTTTTTGTTTTCTTTTTTGTTGTGGGTTTTTTTTTTTTTTTTTGTTTGCTTGGATTTTTCTTTTTTTTACAACACATTTTGTTGTAGAGGCTGCAACACAAAGATAATATTTCATTTTTCCATCACCCTTAAGACCATTGTGTGAACTAACCTCTGTACTGAACCTAGTCTAACTCACTACTTCATAGTCCTTAACTCTAAAAGGAATGTATTTGTGTTCTGCCTCCCTCTTTGTTCCAAGAATAGAGAGAAATAAATAATCCCGCCTTCCATCATCCTCTTCCTCTCAACATCACAAAACACAAATTTTTTGACATTCTAAAATGTCACAATGCAAACTTCTTGTAAACCTTGGTTCCTATAATTATACTTTCTATGTTGGATATCACTGTATAATTTAAACAGGTGTGTCAAGTACAGGTCCATCTCTGTCTATGTCCTGTACATCACTAAAAAACATGTAAACGTAATAATTTCTTCGTATTGTCTCCTGAAGTTGACCTTTAAATCATGATTAGCAAGCTGGATTTCAGTAATCCAGCAGACTGCAACATTTCTGTATTTTATCATCAGGAATTATGCACTGCAAAAATAAAAGTACCTGCAAAAATATAGTTCTGATTCTATATCTATGACTTTGGATGATCCCAAAGTTTGTGTGAGGTACACGGTATTGCACATTGCTAGGCAGTTATGAAAATCAGCCGCTTTGTTGGTGGGATTTGTTTTTTGTCTCCCATGTTTGTTTTAAAAGGCAAAACACACTGGGTAAATACATACAAAAAGGTAAAATCTGGGTTTCATGTTACACAAGATCTCCTCTCTTGGTAAAGCAAAACCTGTGAGTGACATTTATTGACAGGGTGATTAGAGAAGCATGGTAAGGTAACCAATGAGTTGCTCAGGAAGTCTTTCACACTTATCCAGATTTCTAGGGATGGTGACATTTCCTCTTGATGACAATTTCCAGTGTGTCCAGTGAGAGGCTCTCCCAACCTTGCTTCAAAAACTGAGCTGTTTTAAAGTTAGACTAAAGTCAGCACTGGATGCCAGATGAGTAAGAGTACACAGAGCTCAACTGCTCTAAGCTTAGTTTCAAAATGTTCCATTTGTCCCAATCAATGCACATTAATTTCAACAACAACAAAAAAATGGAATGTTTGCCAGGCTGTGATGTTAAATACTGCTCTGTTTTGTATACCCACTCATAATGAAGCATGTCACATTTATTCATTATTGCTTTTGGCCTTTGTCTTCCGTATAGCTTTGTCCAGCCTTCAAAAGTCTACTAAAAGCTATGACTGGAGAGAACATAACAAGCTTGTTTCTCTCAGTGGGACTGCCCCAGTTTAGGCTGCACTGTGTTGAGAAGATCCCTCATATCCAAGCCTTGGAGTGAGACCGGAAAACAAGACCAGCTTTAACTTGAAGTGGACAGTTCATTTATGCAATATCTGGCTTCAGATAATGAAAGGCACCTGCAAAAAAGCAAAAGAAGCTTTTTAAGTCATGCTGTGACAACCTCACAGCATGGGGCCATGCCAACTACAGGTTGACAATGTCATATTTAATACTGATATATCAAAGGAAAGGGACTAATATTTTTATTCCTAGGACAAGTTTGACAAAACTCTATGTATCTGGGATTATATACTGTAATGATTCTTGAGCTGACCTCATTAAGAACATGTGTTTCTAATAGTGGAATGCCAGCGGTTATTTCATTTTGGACAACCCTTATGTTTTACCTAATGGCAATCAGGTTTCATGTCTCAACAATTAATAACATCAAGATGTTGTTGACATCACTTAAGAAAATAATTATGCAGCAGAAATCCTGCTTGAACAATCAACTATCTCACCAGTGCATGGCTTTGAGGAGAAGTAGCAGTGAGCCCTGAGGATCTGTGCTCAGAGCTCTCTTCCCCACAGGCAGCCAGCACAGGCTGCTGGCAGCAGGGTGCCCTTCCCAGTGTGACTGTGCTGTACTCACTTTGGCCGTACTGGCCGTACTGGTAGCCCGTGACGGGGTCCATGCTGTATCCCGTGGTGCTGTAGGTGGGCGGGCAGTAGGACTGGGATGTAGGCAGGCTGTCTAGGCTCTTCATGTGGTCTAACCTCTGGCTGCAGCTGGCTGACACGGTGGTGGTGGGCTCCAGGCCCCCAGTTAGAGGGGACAGGGCATAATCAGTTTGGGGCTGGTGAGGCACACCACCATGGTTAGTCAAGAGTCCCATTACCTGAGAGATAGAATAATTGAAAGAGTTAAAATATATAAAGAACTCCATTGCTTACAAAACCACAGAAGTTCTCAAATCTATAATTTGATTTCTTAAACCTGGTAGACTTGACACTTGAATAGTGTTTTGAGTAGCTAATCCCAAGAGGAAATAGAATTTGTTTGCATCATCCACCAAAATAAAATCTGATGGCTAAAAGCAATAAGTGATATTGGGGCAAATAAGGAATAATATTTTTCAAAACTTTTATGTTTTAGAGTGCCTGATCCCAGCTCCAGCTGGGAGTTCTGCAGATGCTTATTCCTTGAGGACTAAATTATAAGAGAACAAAAAGAAAGTAGGGGCTCTTTAACCATGATGTCCTGCATGATCTACAAACATAAGAAGCTGTGAAGAAGCTCACACAATTTTCTTCTTTCAGATCTGCAACCATTACAATTAAATCAGTCTGGAGCAGATCCCAGTAGCACTACTGATGGAAGTAACAAAGAACCCCACTGGATCCTGATGTTCTGGGAGCTGGGAAAGGGGCAGAGTGGCTGTACCCCCACTGCTGCCTGCCCTGTGGGCTCTAAAGAGATGAATGTGCAGGAATAAAGTGCTGGTCATAACACCAATTATTGATTCCATCATCTGAGTTAGAAGACACAACAGAAAGGGTCAGGCACTCCAGAGCAACTTCAAGTCAGCTGTGACTCCTTTATTAAACTGTTTCTACAGATACAGTTACGAAATCAGTAGCTGAAAAGAGTTTACTGGAAAATACATGCTTGTCCCTTAAAAAGCCCAGCCCCCTAGGCCATAATTTCCAGTAGAAGAGCAAGAAAAAATTTCAAAAGCATCTGAGTTTTCAGGCATGAAACTACAGTGAAAAGTTCTTGTTGTCCAAAAATCTCTCCCACTACAGGTTGGTGAAAATTTCCTTTCCTGGCACACCGCTATAGAACACTTTGAAAAAAGTGTATGACTGAGATTTACTTACTTTTGCTGAAATAAATTGCACTTCAGAGCCTGACAAACATTCTGCAGCTTCTAACGGATGGGTGATATACAGCTTCTGCCAAAACTGCATATTGTGATAATTTACAGGCTGTTCTCACTCCAAAAAGGCATTACAGTTATCTGACACATGCTATTTGATAATCATTTTGTTTTGCAGTGATTCTTGCCGTAAACTAAAGATAGTTTTTTAAAATTGGAGTCTATTTTTTAAACACTAAATTAAACCTCATAAGAATATATCTGTTTCCTAAAGTTCTGATGCTCCTCCTGGAATTGTACTTATTTTCCATCACAAACTAGAAGGTATTATTATTGCAGGGGGTTTGTGTTTCCAGCTCAGAGTCTTTTGATTTTTTGTTGCTTTGGGTTTGTTGGGGTTTTTTTTTAATAAATAGATGAAACAAGATCCAGGCGTAGTGATTTAGGAAGGAAAGAAGGTCTACCCAGTTTTTACATGCCTGATTAGGAAAAGAGCAAAAGGTAGAAATAGAGTAGTTCAGAAAGAGAAACCCAGCTCCCTGCATAAAGAACACAAAATATGTTTGCATCAAATGCACCCAAAATATCTCACTGAAAAAAAAATGCTGAGAAAGAAGTTCAGTTACTACATATTGCACTGGAATGTTCACTTCTGATTCATTGAGCAGAAGAATGTGAGTTTAGCTGGTAATGTTTGCTGAATGCTTCATAAACTGAAGCACTCATGCAAAAAGAAATTCCAAAATATATGCAAAGGCTGCCTTCAGATATTAAAATCTTATGACTTTTGAGTTATAAAAACAAGATGAATTTGGATTCAGGATGTAAAGTAAAATCTATTTAATTCAACAAATACATTCAATGTCCAAAACCTGTTAAAAGAACTTGTGGTTAATAATAAAAAAGCAACACTGAAATCACCAGAGACTGAAAAATGATGTTGCATCATTTCATGCCAAAATTCCCCAGAAGTTGAAAATACTAGGCTCTCAAGTTTTTGTTCTAAAAATTAGTTCTGAAAACTATTAAAATGTCTATTATTTCAGCAAGCTTTTCTGTTTCAGAAATTCCAGGTATTTTCCTTGAAACTTTGGAATTTGATATAGTCCAAAATATAGCATGCTTAATGACCTGACACTGCATCAGCAGGACACAGTATTAGAACCTGTGTTCATTTGGGTTGTATTAATCCTTGCCCTTTGAAATTAACACTAACAGAGTTAAAAGAAGAGAAAGAACTATGAAAAAAATGGGATAACTTAAACATTTACATTGAAAACTACTACTTTTGGAAATATTTATGTTGGCAGGAGTATCATGGTTTTGACTATGGTTTAAACTGCACAGGGGTTTATCAGAAATCTCAAGTGCATAACCCTTTCCATTGCCTTGTGACACCAATATTTACAGGACTTCCCCATGTTTTGTTCCAAGTTCAAGAGCAGGGAGAAGGGGCTGGACTGGGCTCATGTCACTGGGGAATTCTTCTCTGCCTCAGGGCTCTCAATCACATGCAGTGTCTGATAGCATTTTCAGGACCAATTGCTAATTTGGGTAAATAACTATTTTACAAACTGTATTTCAACTAGAGGGTTTTGTTGTTTTTGATCTATTTAGCATTTTCAACAGAATAAAACCTGAGACAAAATTATTTGGATTTTGCCAGCAAAAAGAGTGAGCTCAAAAACTTTCAGATTGGAAGCTATTTTAAATTAAAGATTTGCCTTGAAATTTAAACCTGGGTCCAGACAGAGGCTCAAACACTGCTCAAACATCAGTAGCAACTCTATTTTGATAGATATTTATTTTCTTTGACAAACTAAAATTTGGTGAGATTAAGTTTTTAAAATTTGAAAATAATTAGGCATCATTTTATTAAGTGGACATAGTAAATATTCTGGAGCAGAACTGACTGAACCATCTGTCTCTGAGCTGGAGAAAACTGAAGTCTCAACAGTAACCAACTTCCCAGAAATATCTTCCTCAGAGCCTTTCAGAATCATCCTGCAGTTGATTAGTATCTAAATAATTCGATTTTTGGTCATGTCTGTTTTGAAAGCTCTAAGGGAAGTAGCCTCAGGGCAGGAGTCTTTGCTACGGTATGTGTCATGACCTTCTCACCCATACAAGGAGTTACAGGAAGGGCATGGCTAACTTTCACCTAATCAATTAGAAATCCATTAACGGGCCATGTCTGCAAGATGCTCAGCACCCTCAGCTTAGCGCTGCACAGGAGACACACAAGGATCTGGATTTTGCAGCTCAGATCTTCTGTGGGTATGAAGCAGTATAGTTCTTAGGAAGTAAACAGATATGATTGCTTTATAACAATTAAGGTAGAAAATAAATGTATTCAATTTCTATACTATCCAAATTACTGGAAAATATGTGCTTTCTTCTAAATCACTTTTGGAAAGCTAAATTAATAATTATCAGCCTCACTGACCCAGAATCCAAGGGCTGAGCTAACACCACATTAAAGTGATACAATAACTATTCAATTGATTTTAGAATAAAACTCCTATAAATGTAGAGGAAAAAAATCAGATTTAAGTATTTTAGCTACATATATTTTGTTCTCACCTTTTACAAAACACACACAGGGATGTTGATGCACAGCCTTTGTGCTTATACAGTAAATAAAATATATAATTGATAAAATCATTCTATTAGAAAACAAAGGTGAAATTAGGAATAAGTAAACAGAAAACAGTGGGTTGTAACAACCAAAGTCTAAAGTTTTTAGAGAACCCATCTGAAGCAATCCAAAACATTCATCAGGACAAATCCCTGGCCGGTGGAGTCAGCACAGAATCACCATCTGAGGATATGATCAAGAAAGAGAACTAGTGATGAAAGCCTTAAAGGCATGAACACAATGTCTGGTCCATTATCAGCTGTTGGAAAATACTTCTATTATCACCAAAATAAAGGCCATTAAACTAAACTTAAAAAAAGCTTCTTTTATTGAAATGAAACATTCTGGCTGTTAACATGATTAGTGTTTAAGGATGTAGGACCCTCCATAGGCACAATAAAATTCTCATATGTTTTAATTCATTTACGCATGCTTGAGTTTAATATGCTTTGTGACCATGCCTGCAATTAATATGATTTATGAGAAAAGAACATGTGCGATATTTTTTTGGGTACAGTGATACTATTTTTCCCCTCCTGTGAATGAAAGATTTAATGAAACAGCTCAAGGAAAATGGTTGGCAGTTAACATATTAAGTTGAACTGACAGAACCATGAGTAAACTTTAACGCAGTTAATGATATCCTCTTATCTGACCCTGACACATTTGCAGCATGTAATTTACAGAAGCTCTGTCCAGGGAATCTTGACAAATGCTCCTAACGATGTCAGGGCAATGTTCCATTCTAATGTAAAACAGATGTGGGTCAGATACCCTCATTCATCACTAACACTGAAAATTTCAAACTCCTTCGGAGATGAATGGCATTACCTGCTGTTAACTCTTCACTGTAGAGAAATCTTTCAGAAAACGAAATATTGCACAAGAAAGAACACAAAGAGGAGTGTTATCATGCACTCTAATGAGAGATTTTAGAGGATTAAAGTTAATTAACTATATGGATCTATAGCTATACAATCCTAGAACCACATTTTTATATATGAATATTTCTATTGAATACAAGAGACTTGACAGAAAGCATTTTGGCAAACACATAATTGGTTGATGAAAATAAGAGCAAATGTACTGACTTTGGACATTGATGATCTGACCCTCTGCCTAGTCATATCAAATGAGACTTCACACTGGTTTCACACCACTAGGTATCACTGGTACCTACACTGGAATTAAAGAAGGTACACTGGCGCACATGGAGGGCAATTAGGAGGATAACTTGACTCTTTCATTAAATATATTTTTACCTATAGAGAATTACCAATTTTCAAAACATTATTACAGTCTGCCACCAAACTCGTGTCTTTCTTAAAGTGCTATATCACAGAGTCCCAGAACTTGGTAACATCACCAAAATAATTCTAAGATCAGCTAATATTGGGACCTTGATATGAAAAGCAACCAAAAATGACTGAAAAGGTAAAACAAAGTTCAAAGATGAACATAGGCTTGTAATTTAGGAACATATAAGCATATCTATGCAATTAAACATCTCACAACTTTTTCAGGCAGTCTCAGAGACTGAAGTCTCATGACTTTAAATGCTCAGCTATGGCAATATTACTCAAAAGAATTAATAACAAGCCAAAATTTGGTATTATGTTGCTCTTTGCCTGTGAACTCTCCTCCTCCCACCTTCTATTCAGCCCCAAACACAAAAGGAGGGTTCTGGCCATTATGAACACCAGCCCAGCTGTCACTAGCTCAGCTCTCACACACCTTCCCTCAACAATTGGGATGTATGGATTTCTTATGGCTGAAAGCAAAACAAACCAAAAGAGAAAAGTTAAGGTGGAAATTCAAAAACATACCTGATTATGTTTTCTGCTATATGAATGTATTTAGTATATATGTTATATTACCTATAAATGTATACTTACATAAAATATAAAATATTAGTGTGTTTGCAAACTAAATAATACATTTTTACACAGTAGCAATTACAAAACTATTGAATCTCAACTACTCTACTCACAGAAACAAAAAATCATCAACCCCATTGTCCAAACTTCTGTTTTTGAATTTAAAAAAAAAAGAACAAAAACTTGCATTCATGAAGATTATATCATGTGAATTAATTTTCTTACTCACAAAGAAATCCATGCCCTGTCTCATGCTCTTGGGTCATTAAGCAAAGAGCTCTCAAAGCCAAGTGCATTGTGCCAAAGATCATGAGCTTCTCATTGCTCTGGGACTTGAACCCAAATGAAATGTTTATGTGGGCAACGGGTTCAAGGTAGTCCAACAGAAGGTATAGGGAAAAGTATAATGAATTAATAGCTGCTTTTTTTCACTGCTCTTGTCCCTCTTAATGAGGGAATTAAAATTTTTAGCCCTAGTTCCTGTGCCTCCCTTAAAAACTCAGTTAACAAGACAATATGAACTTATCTGATTCGACAGCAGCCATCAGTTCCATAAGCCAGGTTAATGAAAACCAAGTGCTCTCAAAGACTTAAGAGAAGCCCATTGCCTAAGATCTATCTCACCAAAAGGAGTTACAGGGAAACTCTTAAACTCAGGCAGTGAAATGTTTTGACAGTAGAAGAAAGAAACCTTGAAACAGCTTGCTTCATTACTACCGTTCTCAGAAAAGTTTGAGATTTTCTTATCAAGATTATTCCTGAGTCCAGGTAATGGCATGAAACTGCAAACTTGGTTAAAGACTGTTATGATCTCCTACAGAGCCCATTCAATATTCAATCCACTTCCCATTTTAAAAGTGCAGCCTGTAAGGTACAGATTTGATTCAATTATGAGGGGAGAAGGTGAGGAAGAGGAAAGAGTAGATCTGAGAAGTTTTCTAGAGGGCAAGGAGGAAAAAAAATTATGCCTAGGAGACAAGTTACACAGATTTGTTCTTCTCCCAGTAAAATCTTAAAACTGAAGTACTGTTTAAGCCTGGATTAGGTTAAATATCCTACAGGTTAAGTACAGGAAGCACACGGCCTCGTGGGTAGCAATCCAAGCAGGGTATTGCTGCTCCACCTGAATCCACAGCAGCCAGAACAGCACTCTCCAAACCAGCAAACTGTCTGACCTGGTGTAGGGAAAACTGCTGCTCTGACACTAATAAAAAGCACATGAGAAGGTCAGGGAATGCCAGTGTACACCGGAAAAGACTTTTTTCCTTATCTTAAATGAAGCACTTCAAAATACTGATATCCTGTCTTTAAAACAATCTGCCCTTTACTAAGACCATACACCTGCAGTTGTGAGACAAGTGTTTCTGCAGTCACTGTTCTGCTTCACAGCAGAAAGGCAGCAATGGCCACTAATCATAAAGCACCACGCCAATCCAAAAGCATGCCTAAGTCCTGTATACATACATTAACGTCTAGATGTGCTATTCCCTCATAATTCTGAGTTTAAAAACATTTGTCAAAAGAAAATTCACTGAGCAACTAAAACCTAATTTGAAAAGGAAATACAATATTCCCATAAATGTATGCATGACAGGCAAGAAGCTGCATAATAGGCATAGAAAACATAAAAATATGCAATTTACATATATTACACACCAATAATCTCTTTTCTGACATTATATTTAAAGAGCCCTGGCTGAGATGGCATGGTTGCAGCTGAGTTTCTTTTTCATGAAATACAAACACTCCAGGCTGCCAGCTCCCCAAGACATTAATCCCTGACTTTTTCCAGCAAAAGTCAACCCGCTGCATGCCTGCAAGACAGAGGTTCTCTCACTTACATCCAGGTAGTAATGAATAAACCAGATGAGCAAGAAGAATAATCAGTCATCTGAAGGATATCTGCAAATATTGTCTTGATGTTAAAAAGTATTAAATAAAGTGGAACACTTTCTGTTCTCTTATATTTTTGAACAAGATCAAGAACTTTTCGACACCCAGCTTGCAAGATAGGTATGTCATGGAGCACTCTGCTTCCTAGAACTGAGAAATACAGTCCACTCTCACCCCAAAATTCAAGGCTGACACAAAAAAAAAAAATCACATCACCCTAGGTGTCTCTGCTTGTCTTCTGTCTTCACCAGTGCTTGCTTTAAACACCATATATGTCCGTTGCATTCAAGAAAAATGTTAGAATGGAACCATTCTACATAGAAAATAACGCTTCTCTGGTGTCTTTGTGTCAGACCCTCATTTGTAATAAATCAATGACAGAGGAGAAAGCGGTTTAAGTCTGCTAAGAATATAAACCTGTGTATCTTAGTATTAGATTTTGTTCTGTATGTTCTAAGGGTGGTTTTTTTTAAATCACAAAATATTATCTGGGCTTCAGACAAAGACCCCCCTTCCCCCTCCCTGCTACAGTCACCACAAATTCAGCTTTAGACTCAGTTTGTCAGGAGCGGTTGCCTGCAAGAGACACATGGATGGGTGGAAACATTATGTTAATTGCTCACACACCCAGATTTATTGTGGTAAAAAATGCACTGGCTAGTAAATAGACCCTCTTTCTTTCTCATCTAAATTCCACGCACACAGGCAGGGCAGTGCAACATGCCCACTCAGCAGGAAAACTCCTGTTTCACTTTTTCATGAAACTCCAAATGCAGAGCTGGCTTTCAACTTTACCTTACCTCAGGAAGCACCTCAGGGAGAGCCCTGAGGAAGCATGGAGAGGGGATGCACAGTGACACACCCCACAACTAAGGGACATTTCACACACCAGCATTGTGACCAGCAGCTGAGGCTCCTTTAGGCATCAAGAGTTTCAATGGTTTGCTACAGTCCCACAATTCGTTGCACAAAATGTACGTGTTTGAGGCTGTATTACTGCATTACATAAACACAAAGTCTGAGTGTGTCACTTTATACATCTCTACATTTTATGCATGTCTCTAACTCATTGTTTAGGCATCAAAACTGATGAAGAGGAGCTGTTGGGAATGCCACATGAATTCAGGTTTGGGTTTTTCATTTGTTTGTTTGATGGGAAGATTTTTAACTTCTGTTGAAGGCAATCATTTAGTTGCCAAAAAATTGTTCCAAATCTAAATGGATATAAGTAATCTCCTCTATGCACTGAGCAATGAAAGCACAATGTCAGCTTTAGAGGGATCAGCATCCCCCTAAACCTGTTGGCAGAGCTGCTGGACACAGCCAGAAGTGCTAAACACTGGGTTAGAAAAAGGTTTCAGAAGTCTAAGGAAAACAAACAAACAAACAAAAGCGACACAGGTCTCCTAGTGTAAAGACAGTGCTACGTGTAAAAAAGCACAGAATCTCTGTTTGATTACATCAAACCTCAAATCAGCAAGCCCTTGGCAGGAGGAGACCTGCCCTCACATTTTTGTCCTATTTTGCCCAGACATCACAAGATTTCTTTACTGTTGTGCTCCATTTCTGTGTCACAGATAATAAAAGCTTTGTGAAAGGGAAAAAAAAGATGACATTTTCCACAGCCAGAACCAACACACATTTAAGCTGACACTAACAACTACTTTTTATGGATTAACATTGAAAACCAGATAGATAATTATGTAAAAAAACGTGAAAGCCTTGCACACTATGAAACTAGCAATTAAGAAGAAAAAAAGAAACAACTGCTATAATGTCGTGGATTTTGTTGAAGTTTGCATTTAGAAATCAGAATTCTTTCAAACAAAATCTATTCAAGTCTTGTTGGAAGTACATCCGTTTGTTTTTCTGTTGGTATTTTCTTCCTGAGGTTTCAAGCCATAAAGTTTTGTACCCCACTCTATGCTATAGGAATCTGTGAATCTTAATTACATTTACCGTTACAAAAAAGGGTTTATGAACTTTTGCCTTTGGGCAAAAATGTTTATTTCATTGCCTTTGTTATTCATTCTTTTCAACTCCAGTGCCTTTGAACTTTTCAGCTGCACAGAGTTATCACCGTTGCACAGGAACCAGGAACTGCACTCCCGAGATGCAAACCACAAGTTGAAGAAAACGAAGGAGGCAAAGATATACGAGTCGTTATTTTGGCCACCCTTTGTGCCATTAAAATCTCATTTTCTGCCTATTAGAATGCCCTCTCCCTGCTTAGGCAGTGGTGATAGTCAGTGATTAGTGTGTAATTGAGTATAATTGTCTTTTCACTTTTCATTTGTGTCATTCTGAGCTTCTCTCTGTTTTTCTAACTGCTGAGAGGAAAAAAGGGTAGAAAGCAGATAAAGCTGTTAAAACTCTCACTTTCAGCCCTGAAGAGATTCCTGATTGTAATTATAGATTGCATCCTCTTTGTGACTCCTCAGAATTTAGTGGACATCTCTTTCCAAGCACCTGGGCAAAGCTCTTGCTAATAAAATAAACTACCATCTATTCAAGCTTTAACTAATAATGTCAGCTTCAGACAGATGCCGTGTGTAGGAAAATTTAACCAATCTTTTGACATGCAATTATCGAGGCAATTTATTAACCTGATTTCCTTAAAAGAGCCCACGCAAATTAGAAAAACAATTATGGTATTCATGCATTTATATATTGCCAAAGAGCAGTAATACCCTAATTTATGTAGTTATAACTCGATTATAGCTCATCTTAATACACATTCTCAGTCCTTGGAACTCTCCTCATACAACTTGCCCATAATTTTCCTGGACCACTTGGTAAAATCTTGATGAGGCTATTTTTATGAGATATTTTATTCACAGAAAAAATACAAGATCTGTTTTCTGTACCTCGCCATGGATCTTCAGGAGAAGAGCAGTACATTACAGCATTGCAAATTCTTGAAAACTGAATGCAAACATGAAGCCTGCATGATTCCATTATAAATCAGTCAAAATTAAATATAAGCTATGACTCTTCATTCAGCCAGTAGGAAGAAAAAAATTTAAAGAAAAAAAAAGGAAACTAGCAAACTGAAATCATGTGGCTTATATAAAGAATACATTATGGTTTAAATTTGGCAATTCATTATACTGTGGCCTGAGGGAATAGACTCTTTGGTTCTGGTATACAGCAAATCCTCTGTCTGAAAACACAGGACTGACCTGAGGTGAGAGGCCATTGCCAATGGCAGGGTTCATGGGATTGGAGGGCCCGGACGGAGGCACAAAGCTGTCTGTATAGCTGGAAAATCCATGCCTGGTGCTGGGCAGGCAATAGGCAGAGCTGCTCTCTGGGTTGGAAGGGAGGCTGCTTTGGTGTACAGTGCTTGGAGGGAGAGGCTGAGGTCTATGGACGGTACTGCTTGGATCAGACACGGCTGGAAGCAGAAGAAACATGTTGATATGTTTTCCTCCTTTACTTCTGGCATAATAAGTTCATTATGTGAAGCTCAGCTTAAGAGAACTGCATCAGAACCTGCATCTAAATACTGGTTAAGAAGAAAAGTAAATCTATAATATTGCTGTCTATTTAACCAGCCTATGAGTTTACTCAAAAAATTCTTAGACTGTAAATATCATAACAACAGACATGTGATTTTCAGACAACCCTTAGTGAGCACGTGTTGTCAGCAGTATTTTTTATTTATATGTCTATGTATAAAAATAAAGGAAAATTTTTATTTACTTATAAGACTGGCTTTCCCCTCCTGGTCACAGCTCGGAAATCCCACCATGGTTTGTGGATGGGAGAAGCCCTGGGCTTTGAAAAATTCCCTCAATTAGAACCTCCACCAAGAGTTAGGATCCAAATCTCAAGAAGGAAGCATTTTATATATAATTATATAAATTTATATAATATATAATTCATAAGATCTTTATTTATTAGTAATATATAACAAAGCCTAGATTTGAGGGTCTGTTCCCTCCCACTCAAATCCATCAAAGCTCACAGAAATTCTGATAACATTAAGAAAAATTTTTACCCTACTGAGACTGGCTACTGTCAGTAGCTGGTTTTTTCACCATCAGATTCAGTGTATTTACAGAAGTTCCAATGTTCCGTCACGGACGGTAACACTAAAGACAGAGTGCACTCATCTGCTTCTCCATCACACCAGACACTTCCAGCAAAGCAGGCCAATGCAGTGACAGGGATGGGTGTCCATCACTTTACCAAAGCTGCATGTCTGCTGGGCAGAAGGTGATTGTTTCTCTGGAGAGCACCCTTCACATGGAACTACCCCTTACTTGCAGCAAAAATCTGAGTCCTTACGTGCTTAAAATAAGCAGGCTTGCAGGGTCCTCCCTAAGTCAGACCCTAAATTAGCCAACACATTAGAAAAGAAAATCTTTCTACAATGGATGAGCACAGGAAACCCCCCAGTAACACTGTTTTAACCAAGTACCTGTGGGCTACTGTACCTTGCGGTATGGAGGTGGGTTGGTAGGAGGGCTCAGAGAGCTGGTACGTTGGCAAAGTCGGCATGGCACTGGGGGGGAACCCTCCAGGGATCAGATGGTTGAAAGCCATCAGCTGGTTGGCTCCTGCCTGTTTCCTCCATCTGGCACGACGATTACTGAACCAGACCTGCAAATGTTTTAAGTATGAACGTTTGATTTTTGCACATTTAATACAGATGTATCAGAAATAACGGCTTTGTATTTCAAACATGCTCAGTGTCTGAGATGAGAGATGCAGAAGATGCACACTGAACTCAGTGCTCTTAGACAAGAAAGGTGCCTTTGGCACACATTTCCATGGTCCAACAGATTCAACACAGGAATTCTGATCCCTAGTTTTCTCTCAAATTCAGCCTCTCCTGAGGAAAAAAGCTGGCAACTCTTTCAAGCTTTAGTGGTTTTAATCACTATCATTACCAGATTTAATGAGAAAGGGGAACCTCTCCATTTAATCTAAGTGCCAGCCAAAGCTATTAAGTATGTACTGTATTGTCTTTAAATTGCTGACAAGTTAGTGGCATCACTTAATGCACTGTTAGAAGGTGCACATCTTGGGATACTATATTGCCCTAATGGCCAACAGAACCTTAAGCTTTTAATTAGAAAAATACAAGCCCCATGTACAAAATACACAAATCCCTCCCAGCAAGTTTTCATGTGTCCACATATGTACAAAACATCTCTTAATAAACTTACAACAGTAGGTCAGAACTTCAGTACTAGATTAGCATTTCAGAACCACTTTGAAATCTGTTCCCAGGACAGCACACCAACCAGATGGGGTTTGGATCTGTGGGACATTTTAGCTATAAATCTGCTTTTCTTCACTTCATTCTCAGTCTGTGTTTTAAGTTTCCCAAGTCTTGGATGGTTCCTACTACATCCAAGATACGAAGAGGCAAGACATCACAAATGCAGACATAATAGGAGTTGCAAAATACATTTGCTAATTTTGATATTATAACAATTCCACACATCACAAATTGGAAGGGCAAGGAGTCAGTGCAGAGGTGCCTGGAGCAGAGTGCAGGCACATTGGCTCGTTTTGGGCTCAGAGCAGGCTTCTGCTTACACTCTCAGCTCTGTGGTGGAGCACTGAGGGGAGGAATGGTTGGTTAAGGTAACAGAGACTACACACATTTGTAAACAAGCAGCCAGCTGCTCATAATACTACACCCTGAAGCAGCTGCAGTGCTCATCTACAGATACAATTCATTAGATAAGACTGAACTGAGTGTTAAGATCTGATAAAGTAGATCTGCACAGCCTGTAAGGTATGTTAGCTGATGAGCCACATATAGATGGATTTGTGTAAGATGGGGCTTAGATCAGTGACCCTTGCTGGCGTATGAACCAGGCATCACAGGCTGGGATTCTAAGAGGAACACCATTTATAAACTATGAGTGGCCCTCACACAAGACGGTAACCACATTTTGGGCTACACTGTGGGCTTCTCCCTGCTTGCTATTTCATGACAGGAGTGGTGGGACTCAGTGGGCCATCTGGTTTCTGACATAGGCCATCTGTCACCATGTAGTTTGTTCTGACTTCATCCTCTTTTCAGAATGAGATGCTCAGTTCACACAGCTGCCTCCTCCTTTGGCCGCAACACCTACTCCTCAATTATACACTCCCACTCCAGTTTAAGATCTAGGACAGAGGGATAGGTGGAGCCTCTGTTCTATGTCACAAATCCCTCTCTTGTTGTTTTGCTGTACATACTAACCCCCCTCTGTCTCCACATGAACATTTCTGAAAGCAGCTGGCAGGGATGAGGCACCAGGGTGTAGATGCAAAAACTGCAGTGAGCAGTAGTTGAGGATGGGTCTAGATTCAGCCTGTAGAGCAAGAAAGAGACCTTGCAAAAGATCCAAAGAACACTTAGGACGGATAATGGAGGTCAAAGAGTGATCAGGAAACAGCAAACCTTGTTGTAATTAGCTGACACAGGTCATTAACTAAGGCTTTTTTCCTTGACACTCTCTCTTCTTCAGGTCAAAAGGGTTATCTTGTGATCTCCAAGTGCTTTGGAAACACGAACTGAACTATGCTATGTGAATGGATTTCACTCAGGAAAGTAAGGAAACAAGATTTTGTTTTCTCTACAGATAAGCATTTGCTTCAAACTCCAGATCTTTATTAAAATGAGTCAGATCCCAAACTTGAATTCAGTAGTAAGAGATTTACATAAATGCCAAGTTTTATACTTTTATTTACAGTCAGATTTTTGGCTCACTTTGTATACTTGCATTTTTTTCCACAACTGCAGCTGTGTATTAGACATCTCTGAAAGAGACACACTCAAAAGTATCAAAAAGTCTGCAGCAGCCACACAATGGGCATCCTTGCACAGAGCTTTGTTGCCACTTGGAGCCCCATTATATTAAGTGGGACTCTGCAGGGGTGCAGAAACCAGGCTGGGCTGTGCAGAAACAAGGCTGTGTGTTGCCACCTCAGTCCTATGTGATTGGGATGGCACTGACACAGTCCTCTGGCACTGGCCTCTTGCTTTCCCTGGTGGCAGGAAGGCAGATGGCACCTGACTAGCACCAGAGTTAGTCCCAGATTAACTCACGAAAACCCCTTGAACAATTTCAAGACCGCAGAGGAAGACTTATTTACACTAATACCACACAAGTTCATCACTATGGAATGGTAGAGGCACATAAGAAAACAAAAATAAAAAAGCCACCAAATCAAGAAAAAAAAACTAAATAACTGAAACCTAAATAACTCAGACCTAAGTATTTCATTTACAGTTTATGTGATGCTTATTAAAATTAGTCAAATCTCAAGCTTTATTCAGAAGCAGTTATATGTTATTTTAAATGACATTATTGGGGTTTTTAGTAATATTTCCCTTAGACTACAGTCAGTCACCTTGATCTATTTCAAGAGTCCAGAATTTTTTTCATTTCTTAAATCCTCATGTATCATGAAAAATCCATGTACACTTGAAATCTTGAAAAACTTTGCTAATGTCAAGCCAAGACTTAAAAATAAATTCAGTCACCACAAGCTAGTGTGTCTGCTTAGAAACATATTGTAAACACCTGGGGAAGTATTTTCTTTTGTTTGTACATTTCCAATGTGATCTAAATACAATGTCCCCTTATGTGCAGTAGATTTCAACTTCCACCAACATGACAAAATCCTCATTTTATGAGTGGCCTTTTCAAATCTAGCAGATCCCCATAGGATGCTCCTGTTCTCCCACAACCTCCTTTTCAGAGGTACAATCATCACCTGGCTGCAGGGATGCTTCCAGTACCAAGCAGTCCCTGGAAGAGATCCCAAGTGTCATCCTGTGAGAAAGTGCCATCCTGCAGTGGGCACAACAGAAATCAAACTCTGAATATCTAAAAATGGACAGAGGAAACATGACTTGGCTGAGGGACCCAAGCATTCAAAAACCATGTCTGCACAGAAGCCAAGTCACACTCACTGTAGTGAGGCTTGGACTCCTCGATTCCTATGTTACTTTCAAAGATGGAATGTAAATGATCCAGATGATTTGGAAACAAACTTGAATCCCAATGTCTGGCCAACATTCATATCTCAAAAATAGAAGTGAAGAGGATGAAATATAGAACAAAGTGGGGGAAAAGTAGCATTTTAAGTACCAGAGTTCCAGTTTTCAAGCACTGGGGACTGGATTGACCAAAAAAGAAATCACTCTCCAACAGAACATTAAGACTGTATTTTGCACCAGTGTAGATGGATAAGGTGAGCTAATAGGTTTCTTCTATCTCTATTTCCCGATATTTGGATCCTGGCTCTTATTATCATTTTTTCTTAAACTAGTTAGCAAGTGATCATGCCAATATTTTATTTTGTTGATCTCAACAGGATATTCCTTAGAAGATGCGTTTATTCACTTGGGAACACACTAGTGTAATTAGCCTTGACATTTTAACAGTCTGATCATAAACACAGAGTGCTCTATGTGCTTTTAAGGCAAAAAGATTTCTGATTCAACAGGGCAAAACATTCAAGATGTGAATGTTGCAAAAAACCCGTGGATATTTTGTTATACAAAGTTCTGACCATTGAAAGCATGAGTGCCAGAAACACAAAAGTCGAAAGACTGATGTATTGTTAATGGCACTTCTAATTTTAGATGGATTTTAGATGGGGGGAGGGAGGGTTTGGTTCAGTTTTTCCTCAAGATATTTTTCGTGGTAACTGCCTCCCCCACCACACTATTCCCCACCTCTCCCTTCCCACAAAATTCCCATGTTCAAAACAAAGTCTGACCATCCTGGAAGCCGGAGTCCTTGGCGGATATTCCACCAGGGAAAGAATGTGGGCTGTGCCAGAAGCAGCAGGGGTGCTTTGGGAAGAGGGGAAGTTGAAGAAGGAAACTGCAAACAAAGCTGAGCTCCACCAGCCCAGGCAGAGCTGACTCTGTTACCTTTGCAAAACCTGGCAGTGTGATTTCTAAAGACACCCTCAGTGTCTGCTCCTGCAGTCCCTAGAGATGCCAGACCTCCCTTATTTCAGCAGCCTTCTGAGGGTGTGCACAGAAAGTAAGTTTTTTATCCTCCTTTTTCTCTTTCTCTTTCTTTTTTTTTTCCTTTTTTCAGTAGGGCAAGTTTCCATCCTGGCTCACCGTGGTATCAGTATGATGAGCTGCAGGGAGAGCACTGCCACGGAGCAGCCATAGGATGAAGAAAGAGTAGAAACAGAATTGCTTTTTAGCACAACTAGTTGAAAAATCAGCTTGACTGTGACATCTGCACACTCCCAGCTTCATAGGATTAAGGTCCATTGCATACAAATGCACACCATGTTCCCTCACAGCATCCCAAAGCTGTGCCCAAAGCCTGCTGAGAGCAACCTGCCATGGCCACCAGTGGGAATGTCACAATGCTGAGGGCTCCCTGCCTGCTGAATCCTGCTCTTTATGGGGATGGAAAGTGATACTGTTTAGGATACTATGAGTTATCAGTGTTCTAGAAACCAGAGTTCTTTGAAAACATACTGGGGGCTGGGAATAAAAGGGAAAAACATACCAAACAAAACCCCAAAAAAAACAAAACAAAAAAACAAAAAACAAACAAAAAAAAAAAAACAAAAAAAAAAAAACAAACAAAAAAAAAAAAACAAAAAAAAAGCAAAGAAAGTCAAAATTAAATCCAACACGCCACACACAAAATAAAACAAAAAAACAAAACAGACCAAAAAGCCACTAGACTGTGACAAAGGGAATAGGGACATCCAACCACCTCCCAGTGTGATCCAGCATACTCAGATCTTTTCGATTTCTTTGAGAAAACTTTGACTCAGTCCTACAAAAATACTTCTAAAAAACTGCAGCTGAATAGTTCTGAAAATTATTGAGTAATAAGCAAATTGAACTGTGCATTTACAAGTTAAAGTGACACTAATTAGAGCCCTTGGGCAGCAGGGACCAGAAAGAGACAATCAAAATCACATTCTTCTTTTCCTTTATATTTAAAAATGTCCTCTTGGGCCTGCATATGAATGCAGTTGGTTAATTTACCAGTAAGAATTTCTCCTTTACAGGGGAGGGGGACCTGCAATTACAGGGTTATCTACTTCAAAGATGCACACAGCATTTTTTTTCTTTAGCTTTTTTATGATGCAAGAGGTCCAGTCTCAAGAAAAGGCATCAGAAATTCTCCATAAACCACATCAGGAATAACTGCAAAGATCTGATGAAAGGTCTTGAGTGTTCTTGAACCCATCCTACATTCCTTTGCCTCATCTTCCCATAGGACTGGGAATATGCTCAAACTATTTCAGAAGAGCTGAAAGCAAGACTTTTTTTGGCACAGATTCACCCTCTCCAGTGATTTCTCAGGGAGTGCTCTTCACTGTTTTCTACTGAGTAAAGACTGTTAAAGCTGAGAAGTTGGACTTCAGAGCCTTTAAACTTTACTACGAGCTCAAGAGTCATAACTTCTTCTCTCACCTTTCCCCTCACTCCTCTCCAAACTCTTTACCTCCCATCTTACTGCATTTCAACAAAGAAAACAATATGCAAGCACAACACTTAAAATATATATTTTTAATAATTTTCTTCTAGCTATTCAAGACATTTGAGCTCCTGGGACTTATTTGTTGAGGTTATAATAAGGTTTCTGCAATAGCTTACAAGCTGATTACAAGTTTGACATGGGAACATTCAATTCCATGTTAGTAGCCTGGAGAGATCTGCCTAAATTTTCAGACATGCTCTGTTGATAAACAACTTTTTTTTTTTTTTTTTTTTTTAATGTCTTCAAGCAAATCAGTTTAAAACTGGCATTTGGCTGAGAAGAAACTCTCCAGGGTTGGAAATAGTAATGATTCAAAATTCTTCCTGACTTGCCCCTCTTTTTCACCGTTATTCATGGATGAAAAAGAATCCAAACAAATTTTTCCCATTGCATTTTGGAATTAAACAAGGAGACCATGTGCCAACTGCTTCTCACAATAGGGCCTCCTGCCCCAAGGATTCCATACAGCTGGGGCACTCCTTAACATGGTCCAACACACAAGTCTCATGCACCACATTTCTGGCAATTTGGGATGCCTGCCATCAACACACAGCCCCAAAAGATTTGCCTGCATGGCCAGCCTCTGTTGGCCAAGGCAGATTCCTGGCCAGCCACAGGAAAACCTGAACCTTATTTAAAAATCCTTTGCCAGAAGATTGATGTAAACACTCCCTAGCATCCATCTGAAACAGGCTCCAAGCTGCTGCCAAAGCTTGCCCTCTTCATCCAGGTCTAAAAACAAGCCTGATGTGGGAATCAAAGTGGACAGAAAAGATACTACCCACTTCATTCCTGATGCACCATTTGTTAGAGAAACCATAACTCCACAGTTAAAAAGCTCAGAAAGAACCTTTGATCTACACTGGAGATAAATTCACTTTTCAAACATGCCTTCAGATTGTCAGTAAAAACAGGCCACAGACCTTAAGGGCCTGCACTGCAACATAATGATGGTTTTAATGAGATTTAAAACTGGACAGGTAAAGTACTGCAGGGTTGCAATTTTTACTCAAAATATGCAAATCTTCACATTCCCAGAGTATCATTATTTTTTTTAATTTTTAAAGGAAGGGTCCTCCTTTGGAACTGTGCTTATCTATCTGAATTTTTTTTTATAAACTCACAAGACCAAAGAACTCTCCTCTTTCTTCTGCATCTAATGTGCAGAGAAGAGCAAGTGCCTTTGGAAGAGGTAGCAGAAGAGGTTCTCCTGGCTCCACATCACATCTAGGTTCAAACACTGGGGAAAGGACTCAACAGTACTTGAGTGGAAAATTGCTGCAGGAGGAACTGCAGGGAGCATTTTAACTCTTTATTACACCCAGTGTTGAAATATTTGCCATGATTATAGTTACACATCTCGTGACTCTTACAATGTGGAGTTTGTTGGAACACTCCTTTCCCCAAAAGCCTTTCCTGTTCCCGTGATTAGGTACACAAATAACATGCACAGTGCAAAGTCTGTTTTTAGTTGCTTGTAGCTCTCAAAAAATTCCCTTTAGGGGCTGTTATGTTCTACACTTCATTCCAGACCAGAGGCAAGTTTTTTCCCCACCTCCAAGAAACCAGGTAAGTAACATGCATTTGGTTATCCTTCAGCAGTGGAAAAGTGAGAAAAAACATGGTTCAGTGGTGTAACTCTTCCTTTGACAAGAGTAATAGATGGCCTCAGGGAACAGATGGAAAGGGGAAGCACAGGACTGGCAGGGTAGAGAAAACAAGACATGAGATGCAGGGACTACACTGAGGGACTGAGGGAATAGCAAGGTTGTTCCAGTTGTAATTAACTAAATAACTACCTAGACAATATAAAATAACTGTACAAAATTGGAATTTACAGCTCCAAAGGAAAAAAAAATTCTGGGCTTAGTTGGATTCAGGCTGCAAGAGCCAGCTCTTTTAGATAATGTTTTATTGGGAAGCAGTCAAAGAGATCTTTGTGTATATATCCATATAAAATTTGGTATCTCTGATCTCTGTCATAATGTTACCAAAAAAGAAGTGTGACTAAGAAAGCTTGAATGCTACTTCAGTATGGATATCCAGCCTTCTCAGCCTCGAGTCTCTTAGGGTTATTTTCTTTTCACAGGTCGTCTTTTATTTCATGCCCATCATACGTGGCTATTTTAAGGGGCTATAGAGAGGTGCTGAATGCTGATAAGGCAAATCCTGTATCCCTTAATCCACTGCTAAATCATTCTGCCAGCCTTCAAGTGTACCAGACAGATGGAGTGCACTAGGAAACTGCCCACAGGCTGGTTACTTCAACCCCAGCTCATCTTTAATCCAGAAAGGTTTTGTTCTGGTATTTTAATCATTGATTGACTGGGAACTCTCTTCCATGCTGGGTTAGGTAAAATATCCATGTCAGAGGTACTGGGGAATTTGTGAGGCTGTAGATCATACGAGTGGTGTGAGACAGGATGTGTCTCGAGGGAACCAAGGAAGCCATGAGGAATGTAAAAAGTCACAGGGTTAAAGCCACATTAAGACAGCTGTTATGTTAATGAGAGTTCTGCTTTTCTTCTAGCTGTGGGTCATTGATTTAGAAAAACATGAACAAGGTCTTTCTCATTTTATCGTATTTTTCCACTGAAGCTAACATAGACCAAAACATCATCTCCTGGATCCCATTCGTCTTGCTAACACTTGTGAAGCAAGTTATCTTTGTTATGTTTGTGTGCAAATGATTCCTGGGGCTTGATTTGGTCTTACCTGGCCCAAGTCTATCTATGGAGCTGTTTTGCAAGTGTTTCACTTAGTAAACATGTTAAGAAAAGTCACGCACAACTGAGTTTGCCTTCCAGACAAATTCATCCCCACATCTGATTTTCTCCCACAGTCATAACAAACACTTACAAGAAATGTGGTGTGAAGTTTTGTCCAAAAACATTTAGCAGGTAAAAAGCCGAGCCTTTCAAGAGAGATGCTCAATAATACAACCATATCCCAATAGGCATGATTGTCTCTAAAAGTCAGAGAGGTGTTTTTTATTGCTTATTTCAGTTTGCACAGTGTGAATGCCTCAGGCTCAGTTTCAAAGGTCAAAATATAATAGAGTCTCACCAAAGAAACCAAATTCACCTGTATCCTTGGTCAGACCACAAGTCACCACTCATTTTTCTTCCTTTGTTAGATCACAAGCTTCAACATTTGCTTAGTAACACTTGCAACTCAGACTGATTTAAATGGAGTGTACTTTTCCCAGCAATTCATAGATGTCAAGTGGTGAAAGAGCAGCAGAAGATTCTGCCTGCTGTATTAAACTTTTCACAGCATGTGTTTCTTTGATATTAAACAGGATAAGTCCTAATTGAAACTTGAACTCTGGGATGCAGTTTATTCCAGGATAATTTGGCTGCTATTTTCCTGGGTTTAAACAGCTAAAAATCTAGGCTCATGCTTCTGAAAAAAATTTAAATCAACTCCATGTTACTGCTTTGGTACATTAGCTTGTTTTAGACAGCCAGGATTTACATGATGCTGTGAAGACTTCGAAGTTATTTGAGTGCTTATTTTCTTTTGAATGAAACTGAGAGTGGGGATAAAAGAGATATTACAGAGTTTATACCAAATCAAATTCAAAATCTAACCTAAAAGTGAACTGTAGATACTGCACCAGCCACCTTGCTCACTTGCATGGCTCTGTAGGCACACTGTCCTTTAAAAAAGTTTTTCTCTCCTTTTTTAATGCCTGGAAGACCCAGACAACAACAGATGAAATCAGTTAAGTAACCATAAATGGGCCCAACAGCTAACCTGATTGCATGCAGAGTGCTGTCAAGTGCATAAAGCAAACAAATGGGGATATCAGACCTTCTTCTTTAAAGATTGTGTGTTATATTTATGGTAGGTATGGAACAATTAATGGGGAAGACACAAAAGGTTTTTCAAAGCAGTTCTCTTAAACAGTTGTAAAACCAATGTCCATGAACAGATGTAAAAACTCTACAGCTGTAAACAATGTTGTTTCACATTTTCCTTCTACTCCAGAGCAGGATCATATAAGAATATAAAAGGACTCACATGCTAACAGAAAAGAAAACTTCTTTCATTAAGCAGCTTATATTATACATACCTGGACACGAGCCTCTGTGAGTTTGGCTCTTTGTGCAAGTTCTTCCCTGGTGTAAATGTCAGGGTAGTGTGTCCTTTCAAAAGCTCTTTCCAGCTCTTCCAGTTGTTCTGCTGTGAAGGTTGTCCTGCTGCGACGCTGCTTTCTTTTTAAAGGCAAATCTGGTTCAGAATCAATGTCAGACCCTTCATCAGACTGAGGTGCTGATGCTCAAAAAAAAAAAAAAAAGGCAAATATTAGCTTTAGGTAAGGAGAAAGAACAGCAAAATATTGAATCAATAACATCCTTTCATATGAAGGCTGTCTTGGACCAAAGACCCCTCACAAACACTGAGTCAGAACTTGAGAAAAGTCAGCAAGAAACAAACATACAGCATCACCATGACCCAGGACGGGGATACCAACTCTTGCAATCACCAGTTTACAGAGAAATCAATACAGAAACTCCTTCTGTATTCACAGACATGGAGATAGTGAGGTCACAGAGAGGGCCAGCCAGACCCCAGCAGCGTTGTTCCCCTGCCCATCAAGTGAACTCCAGCTACAGATGAACCCAGAGCTCTAACTGTGAAGACAGCAGAACCTCTTCAGTACCCAACCACACTCACTTTCTCCAGCAAACGATAATGAACCAAAAAAGTAGACTTTCAAAGCCAGTCTTCACTTGCATCAGCTGCTGTCCAGGCAACCAGCATTCCTTCTTGCCTGAGTCTTCAAGGGAAACCACCTAAAGAGGGCAGACACTCCCCAGTGATGCTGAAACTGCTTGCTCAATGGAAATACAAGCATTGCTGCTGCTACTGCTTCAACAATGCCAAAGAAATTATTGATATAGACATTGATTTAATATAATCCTTTTAATGTAATTTACTTGGAAGCAAACTGTTTCTCAAGCTCCAGCTAAAACCCCCCACCAGGTTCATTTCTAGCTATCTTACATTTGCAATTTCACTCAAGCTGTTTGAGCTAATAAATACAGCTAATCTGTTTACTCAGAGCATGAGAAACACTAAGTGCTTTTTCAGACAATTCAGCTAAAAAGTTTATTAATTTCTGCACACCAAAAAAAAAAAAAAAAACCAACAAAACAAAAAAAAAAAAAAAAAAAAAACAATTACATCTAGACCAGTGGCTCTTTAGTGAAAGGTATCTTCATTTTCCAGACAGCATCAGTATCTTGGACCCAGTATACCCAACATAAGGAGAAACTCTTGTGGATCTCAACATCACTATAGTGAACAAACATCAGCTCCCAGAGTCTCTTACTTGCAGTGAAGGTTTGTCCCAAGTAAGACTGGACTAAGAAGTTCTCATTCTTGAGAATATTGTTCTCTAGAACAAAGGAGAATCAGCACAAACATCCTATCCTAAACAGTTCAAGTCCAGTCCTTATTAAACAGGCAATCTAGAGTATCCCAAAATTAACATAACACGTTGTCTGAATTAGTGACAAATCCCAAATCTTCTCAGCCAAGGTCCCAAGTGACACCTGCCTTCCTCAGCAACTGCCAAGTTACAACCCGACAGGATGGCTCCACGCTGTCATTCAAGAGCAAAAAGAAATATAGAATATTTTAAATATAGTTCCCCCATGTCACTTTCAGATACAAACCACCCACCTTAAGCAGAGCAGCTTTTACTGCCCAGCTAGGCTGGAGGAGAGCACACCAGCCACACTAGCAGGGTCACACTGGCTACCACTGCACTCTGCCCTTACCTGGTGTGGTGAGATCAGGAACAGAGCTCAGGAATGTCCCTTTTGGAGACAACTTCTCTGACAAAAGCTGCCTTTAATTGTGTACAATGAGTTTAAAAGAGAAGGAAGTCAAACCCCAAGATGTCAGATGTTCCAGACTCCACTCCTCAAACATCTATGCACATGCTATAAAAAGCCAGCTTAAATTGTCCAACTTAAAGGTGATATTTATTGCTAAATTTCTGAAGTTAACTCCCTCACCAACTGAATGGGTAGTATCAGGAGACATATCATTATCTTTTTTAAAATGTTTTATAAAGACTGGGTAAAATCTTGACATGTTTTCCTATGCTCTCATTCCTTTCTGTAAAAGAATGTAGAACTAAAACCCTGACTCCATTTCATTTTCACTTTATATTTCATTAAGTAGTATATGTAAGGCAAAAAGGTAAACCAATTAAAAAAAAAAAAAAAAAGCTATAGTATCTAAGAGTCCAGAACAATATGTGTAATCAAGGGCAAGAATTTAAAGAGAAAGTAATAAAATTAAAGCAGGGAGAAAATGTATATCACATGAAATGACTTTCATACCTATTTGCTTTCATTGCAAATACATTTTGCCAGGCCTGGCTGCTATGTGCTGCTTTATTGAAAACATTGGCTTCTTTTGTTTTATTTGCCCTGTGATATTAAAGTCAGACAAATATAATCTCAAAGGATAGCTACATGTCTGTACTACAAACTGTACTGTTTTAATTTCTTACAAAGTGTTCTTAAATATCAGTATGATCAAGGAAGTCTTTATTTATTCTTATTTTTTTCCTATTAAAATACCATTATTAGACTTCTGTTCAGGTGAGAAGGCAGTCAGAGTACTAGCTAAGCACAAAAATTGGATGTATATATATCCAAAAAATATATACTTCATATACGTTCAGTGCATTCCCATCTCTCTAAGCAGTATCTCACTAACAGGTCTGCTGACTTCCATGATATTCAAAGATATTGTTCAGCACCAGCAAAGCTGGTGAGATTTTAGCTGGGTTATTTCTACATCCATCACCTCCACAGACACAAAACATGCATATCACTAACCTTTAACCTTTAATGCTCCTAATTTTCCAACCCCTCAAGTTATAAATAGAAGGAGACTCAGTGCCCTGGGAGATTCCCTGACTGGATTTCTTGGGATCACTGGAACCCCCCTTACTATACAGCTCAAAATGGGAGAGGCAGCCAACAGCACTACCAGTTGCTGAGTCACAAAGAATAATTAAAAAAGGAATTACAGAATTAAAGAGAAATTATTTGTCCCTTAACTGTTCATGACTGATCTGGTGGCCTAAGGAAATGCTGCATGCCGATTATCACCACAAATGCAAAACCCCACTGCCCAATGTCACAGGCATTCAGTCACCTGGAGTTCTGCAACCATCCCTTTTGCAAACACTGTAAATAGGCACATCAGGGCAAAAACCAAATAACAAAATGACACACAAGAGGTCATTCTGCAGGCTGTTCTTCCTCTCAGCAAGACATTTCATTTGAATAATTAAATAACAATAACATGACAACCATTTAAAGCCCATGCATTAGGGCTGCAACACAGTGCACCTGACAGAGGCAGGCGGAGAGGTTATCATGGAGAGGTTATCATCCTGCGACCTGAGGAAGAACTTCTCTCGCAGCTCTTCACATGCTGTAACATTTTTTAATAACATATTACACAGTCTCTTCCTCCTAGTGTAACAGCCAGAACGAATTCTGTCTAACCATGAATCTTACTGAAATAAGGCAAATGAAAAAAAAAATTAAAAATAGCAAAGGCCAGGGAGGGTTCTGGTAGCAGTTTATTAGCTAGCTACCCTCCACACATCCATCTTCTCAGTCTTTTATTTAAGCAAGATTAATTTCACAGTCTCCTCCTTGTACCACTGCAGGTCTGGAGCTCACTAGGGCTGTTCATTCTGCCAGCGCTGTGGCTCACTGGGTGCTCACTCTCTTGGCCCTGTGGCTCCCCGGGGGTTCACTCTGCCGGCCCTGTGACTCACTGGGTGCTCACTCTGACAGCCCCGTGGCTCTCTGGGCTCTCATCCTGCCGGCCCTGTGGCTCTCTGAGCTCTCATCCTGCCAGCCCTGGTGCTCACTCTGCCGGCCCTGTGGCTCTCTGGGTGCTCAGTCTGCCAGCCCTGTGGCTCACTGGGCTCTCATCCTGCCGGCCCTGTGGCTCACTGGGTGCTCACTCTGCCGGCCCTGTGGCTCTCTGGGTGCTCACTCTCCTGACCCTGTGGCTCTCTGGGTGCTCAGTCTGCCGGCCCTGTGGCTCTCTGGGTGCTCACTCTCCTGACCCTGTGGCTCTCTGGGTGCTCAGTCTGCCAGCCCTGTGGCTCTCTGGGTGCTCACTCTGCCAGCCCTGTGGCTCTCTGGGTGCTCACTCTGCCAGCCCTGTGGCTCTCTGGGTGCTCAGTCTGCCAGCCCTGTGGCTCTCTGGGCTCTCATCTGCCGGCCCTGTGGCTCTCTGGGTGCTCAGTCTGCCAGCCCTGTGGCTCTCTGGGCTCTCATCCTGCCGGCCCTGTGGCTCCGCCGGCCCTGTCTGATCCCCAGCCATGCAGGCCCAGGCGAGCCGAGTGACCTCCCCGTGTTTGCTCGGGTGCAGGCGAGGGGAGTGCAGCGGGGCCACCACCCCCACACAAACCCACAGCAAATGACAAATGACACTTTCTCTTTGTGATCTTCGGGATTTTTGTTGACTTATTTGGAGGCTTTTGTTGGGTCCTAAGAAATGGCCTGTGGCTGAGGCCTATTGGGCCGATTTCCACGCTCCATCTGTGGTATCCATCAGCGGGGCCTTGGCCCGCATTCAGGGCTCTGACACCTGCCTGGCAGGATGCGGGAAGCACAAAGGCGGCTGCGGCGGAGGCGGGGGCGGCGGGCCGGGGGGCTGCGGAGGGCAGCCGGGTGAAGGGGATGCACAGCAGGGGTTAATCCAGCTCCCCCTCCCCAAACCTCCGCACCTGGAGGCGTCCCTCCAGCACCGCCGCTCCCCACCAGAGGTGAGGGGCTCAAACAGCAGTGAAGGAGGGAGGGCAGGGGAACAGCAGAGCTGCCCCAGGATGGGGGGTGGCAGAGCAGCCGAGGTGCTCCCCAAACACACCTCTGCACAGCCACAGCAGCAGCAGGTGGCCAAGTAGGGCATTCCTGCCCGGAGCCTTGTTTGTGTTGGGGTAGGCTTTCAGCAGCTGGCTTTTAACAGTCAACAAGATAGAAACGCACCAAGCATCCTTTCCTTCCGCAAAATAAAGTCCACAGCAAGATAAAACAACATCCTTATTTCATGCTAACAGCCCCCCTCTCTCCTTCCCTCTCAGCAGTCCTGTTTAGGGGCAGGCTCTTATATCCATACAAAATATAATGAAGGCTCTAGAGCACCTCTCCCCCTCAGCACATCAGCCCTTCATTTTTCTGTGTTTGCCTGGGGAAACATGACGCCAGGCTCCCCCCCCTCCTCCTCCTCCTCCCAAAACCTCCCTGTCACAGCAAGGAGCCATTAAAAAGAAAATACACCCTGCCAGGTCTGTGCTAATCAAACCAGGACAAATAAACTCTGACACTCAACAACTCCCCGAGTGCCTGCAGCCCGGGGAGGAGACTACAGATTAGTTATGAATATGGCAGGCAGCAGGGGACAAGCTCAGGGGTCCCAAGTCCCCCCACAGCCACCTGTGAGCTCTTTAAAGCCACAACTGAATGCCATGTTTATTTAAGATGAAATGCTTCAAGGAACAGAAGAGCACCCCTAAAGTTTAGGTTCTCCCACCAAAGCACTTTTAGGCAAGGTTACTGATACTCAGAGCAGCAATTTTACCCAATTCAACGTTCATTTTCTGTGCTTCAACATCCATGGGGTAAGAGGACATCCCAAGTTTCAGCCTATTAAGGCACAGTCCAAAACTCGTTATCAGCTGGACTCCTTTTCTTTAAGAGGAAAAGCAAAATCAAATTTCAAGAAACAAAGAATGAAACAAGGAGCCACAAAAGGTTTCTCAGATGGGTTATGATAAAACATGCTAATGCTGCTACAGGCTTCTTTTTTCCTATCAAAGTGAAAATTTAGGAATCAGCAAATATATAAAGAAATTCTCAACCTTGCTAGAAAGCAGCAGAGAACCTGATACAATGTGAAATACCCACAAGTAGTAGAATTGCTTTTAACCAGTTCTGCTGGCATTTTGACTATGATATATCAAAGAAGGAGAAACGAAACCAAAAGAAAGCCTCCGTTCTAGACAGGAATATCGCTCATCTAACAAGGATTAAGTCACACTTCAATTACTCCTTTGAAAACCGCTGCTATTTGTAAAGGGCATGCTTGCAAAAAATGGTAAATTACTTTTTCTAACTCCACAGGCACTTTTAAAAAAGTCTGCAGTGAAAGAATAAGAGAAACATTGAGAAAATATGTTGCTACTTAAGTAAACTAATAAGAGCAATTAATCCGTTGCTGGAATTGGAAAAGAGCAAGACCATATCCTGTGAGCTCTAAGTTAGAAAGTCAGCACAGAAATAACCACCACAGCAATGATAAAAGTGATCTTCTTGAGAGAAATGGATGGTATTTTTATTTTGTTTGGACTGATTCACATAGAGAAATGTGCTTTGTACGGCAAAGTGAAAAGGAAAACAGTAGCTGCAGTAAAAGGAAATGGCCAACAGTGACTTTTATTTACAATTACCAAGAGACAGGCTATTATTGACCATATGTGCCACAATCACCCTCCTTATCATGGGTTGGCCATCATGTCCACTGGGAGCTGTTAATGAACTGGGTAATTGAGCTGCTGACATGTGTTACCAAAACAAAACAATAGGAAGAAGAGACAAATGAACATTTTATTTGCCAATCAGAGTAGGTTCCGCTTTTCAGAGAACTGTGCCTAAGTAAGTGGCTGAATACATAAAACAGTGCATTGAAGGCAAGCAGATGCATGCACAATAATGGTTAACTGACAGCCTATGGCCCATCTGTGCTTAACATTTTGTTAAAGAAATTACTTGACTTGCTAAAGAGACAAATCATACAGCTGCCCCAAGTGCTGCATTATAAGAGATAAATCATTAGCTAAACTGTTTCATGCTTAAAATGACAATGCATATTAACAGTTATGCAGGGACATTTTGTCAGCACAGCTTGATGCAGTTATAAGTGACAAAAAATGTGACAGCTCATAGCTATTCAATGATTTCAACTTAGAAGAGAATGACAACACTGTGAAAACAATTTCACCACATAAACAATAGACAATTCACAGGCTCTTCTTTTTTAAAAATATATTTAAATTTTTTTGCAATGATGAAATAATATGGAAAGGAAAAAAAAATGCCCAGTGCCTAACTGTTCTGCACCATTAATCTGCTAGCATGTACTTCATTCAAAATCACAGAGCATCAAAAAGGAACACATTCCATTTTAAATATCAAAGACTGCATCACCAGCACTAAGAATAAATGGCTAATTCTTAACTGTGCATGAAAGGATAAAGAATTTCTAGAGTGAAAGGAAGGGAAAAGGAAACTGCAAATACAACTACAAAAATCTCTTCTTATTCCCCCACCTCCTTTGCCAAAAAGAGATTTGCTTTGTTGATACAAGTAACGCTAAAGTACTTAGCAGCTTTGCATGTGGGTCTGATCCCAACTTTCACTGCTGTAAATTTGCACTGAGGGATTGTTATTATTATTGCTATTATTGTCATCATTAATATTATTATTACTAATTTTTATTATTTACATTGAAAACTAAATATAAAGGAACTGCAGTTAGCACTTAGATCCTATGGTCCAGGGAGTACATGCACGTGTATTGTGTATCATAAAAAAAAAAAAAAAATTAAATAAAATAAAAAGCCAAGTAAATAATGTGATTCGGTAAAAGTCATGTAGCCTGTGAGAGGTTTCCCTGTGGTTTCAGAAGTTAGTATTTACATAAGGGTTAGCTCAGGTTTAATGACTAAATAAAATTTAAGTTGCTACAGTTTTCCTAGCGAAGCCAAGACTTCTTCGCTGACTGTGCGGAGTTTCAATTCACTGGCCGCAGAAGGCTGTTCTGCTGTTCCTCCTGGTACAGCAGCAGAGCTGGATCCGGGCAAGCTCTGCCCCTTGCTGTGTCTCCCTCCTCTCCCAGCAGATCCAGGCAGAGCGCAGCAAGCGGGATCCGGTACCGCGATGAGCCGGGCGCGGCGGAGCGGAGCGAAGCGCACAGCCGGGCTGGACTGTCCTCACCCGGGCTGGGACTGCCCGCACAGCCGGGCTGGACTGTCCTCACCCGGGCTGGGACTGCCGGCACAGCCGGGCTGGACTGTCCTCACCCGGGCTGGGACTGCCCGCACAGCCGGGCTGGACTGTCCTCACCCGGGCTGGGACTGCCGGCACAGCCGGGCTGGACTGTCCTCACCCGGGCTGGGACTGCCCGGCCGGGCTGGACTGTCCTCACCCGGGCTGGGACAGCCGGGCTGGACTGTCCTCACCCGGGCTGGGACTGCCGGCACAGCCGGGCTGGACTGTCCTCACCCGGGCTGGGACTGCCCGCACAGCCGGGCTGGACTGTCCTCACCCGGGCTGGGACTGCCCGCACAGCCGGGCTGGACTGTCCTCACCCGGGCTGGGACTGCCGGCACAGCCGGGCTGGACTGTTCTCACCGGGACTGCCCTCCCAGCACAGTCCGACCGCCCCGAGCAGCTCTGCAAAAGCGGCAAGACCAAGCAAAAGCGCAGCTCGTTGTTTTTCTCCGGGAGCTCACGAGTGCCCACATCTGGGGGTTTTTCCAGCCCTTCCTACTGGGAAGGCTGAAAAGACGAGTACCGTATTTAAGTATTGCAACATCTTGTCAGTTCACTTACAAATACTAGGATATTTCAAGGAAAAACTTCCAGAGGATTAAAGAACTTTGTCTCCTAAATTTTAAAAAGTGAAGGAAATTAAATACACAAATCCAAATGAGGTTTTCTCCCAAGAAACTTCAGGAATTTGATATTTTAGGTGATATTTTAATACAAGGCAGGGAGACTTAGAAGGAAAGTGAAACCTCTCGTGCAGAAATCCCAGAACATATTAAAAAAGGATTGGCATCATGCCTTCAAGCCGGTATCAGCTGATGGAAGAGCTGATTGATAACCAATTAAGACTGAAAACATTGAGTATCCTGGGAGATGGAATTTGTTGGCTGAGAAATTAAATAAAGCAAATGAAGGAGTCTCTGGATAAGTAATGAGACTGTATTAGTGAGTTAAAATGCTGCAAATAATTGAGTTGTCAGCAATCTCTCAATTGCGTAAGTCAGTGTGGATTTTTCAGAAGAGAAAAAAAAATCTATAAATTATATTTGCCTCAATCCTTTGAAACAACACCATGCAAACAGAACTCCTAAAGTTATATGAGCAGATCAAACTACTGGGAACACCAAGACAGAAAAGTCTTTCAAGCATTTTTTTCAACAACAGCTCTATATTTCTTCACTGATTCCACTTGTAGTATTGCTAAAATATTTTTGAAGAAACCAGAAACTGTATGGATAGTTAAATTAAAAAAAAAAAAATTAAAAAAAGAAAAAGAGAGACTTTTAATAAACTTCCTATTTGTCTCAACTAGTTCTAGCACCTGAATTAATAATATTTTTGATTCTGAACAAACACTAGCAGAGGAAGATGTATATAGCTTCATCTCCATGTTGTGATTACAGTCCTCAAAGTCTCAGTGGGAGATTAAGTTTATCATCTCTTCTTAAACCCACAGCAGCAGCCAGACCGCCCCTCTAGGCACTTTTACCCACTAAAGAGGTACACTGAGTTGTATGACCATCTCTATTTATTGCTTTCAGGACTTGGAATGGCCAAAAAAATTTTTTTCCTTAAAGAGAATATTGGAATTTGTTATTGAATACAACTCCATTTCCTCTAGAAATTACTTAACTTTGCAGGAAACTTTTTGAAATAAAACTAAATACTGACTTCTTTTCCTCTGCTTTTCAGATTTCAGTCAATAAAAATAGCTGATCTTTCTCATAAAATATTTTTCCTATGATTGATTTTCGAAGACACTACCTTGTCCTGCTAAATACTTCTTTTCCAAACAAAGCTGTTAGTAACTCTAGGTCACTTCCATCACAACTACATAAGAATTGGGGTGCTGACCTCAAAATCCATCATCTTCTGTCATGAAACCTGGTCCTACTGGGTATTGAGCCCTCCAGTCCCACTGGTCAAAGGCAGCCCCTGCCTTTATGGTTGTTCCAGTGTTTGGGATAAAAGGACCCTACAACAGGGTAGCAGCAGGGTGCTCAGTACCTCTTTGTGTTACTTCCGTGGGGTTTCTCATTCCAGCCCTTGCCTTGGGTGCCAGCATGGAGGGGTGCAGGACTCTGCCCAAGACTCCCTGAAGCACACAATGCTGTTTCATTCATTACAGTGCCTGTGATGCTGTTACAGTAATTACCTTGAGTCCATCCAAGAACTGGTCACCTGCAGATGCTCCTTGTTCCTCACCCTGTGAGCTTTGCACGCCCATGAGCTCCTGGCATCATCCTTTAATTACACTTCCCAGGCACTGTCTCTACTAGCCTCACAAAAGCTATTGGAGCTCACAGATGTCACCTGACCAGAGCACTGCCTAAACAAACATTAAAGAATTAAACATTAAAGCACACACACAGTGCTCTGAGGGCATGGACCCTGGCTTGCTAATAATGAAGCAAGGTATACAGCTTGCTAAATATTCCAAAGAATCAGGGGGAGCTTCATTTCCAAAGAAAACTCACAATTTTTCAGTCCAATAAAAAAGCAAGAACAAAGCCCCACACCAGCTGACCTCAGGGCAGTCAATGAAAGGGAGTTCTGGGTTGTGCTGGGCTGTAGCCAGCACCACAGCACCTTTATAGAATGGAAAATGTGCCAGCTGGGAGTCACTTTGGATCCAGTCTCTACACCACAGACATATGTAATTCCCATACATTTGCTCTCATTTACTACTTGCTGACAGATGCTGATAAATGTTCTTGAAAACCTACAGGAACAATGGTTGCTGGTGAATGCCTAATGGTAGAGATGTCAAAAATTATTTGACTAAATATACACATCCTTAAAATCACCAGCTTTGAAACCTCTACCTATATTAACCAATTTATAACTGTCTCTCTGAATTATTAGCAGTCCCAAAAAACTGAAAAAGTAACTCTGCACCAAATTTAGTGAAACAAACACTCTGGCTTCTCTTAACTATTCACCATTCATGTACAGCAGAAGTGGCAGGATGCCTGTTGATGAGTCCTGTAGGCTTTGCTTGGACATTAGTATTACAAAATGTATTTTCACTCATTTCCTTTTTTCCCCTCCCACAGTGTTCCTACAACATAAGCATCCAGAATTTCAATGACTTTAAATGCCATGATTGTCTAACAGAGAATATTTAAGAATGTTAAGTAATATATAAGGTACAAAACCACACATACAACTCATGTTGCTTGGGAACTTGCTGTTCCCAAGGAAAGAGACTGAAGAATCTAGTTCTACATTCCCAGTATTAAATGCAAGTCACATTGTGTCAGTGGTCTTTGGATCCAGCCTCTAGATTCAGATGTAGCCCTCACCTACCCTCAGGAATGTCCACACTCAGAAGACACAAGGCTTTACTTTTGCTCCTTTTACCCAAACAGGGAATCCAGTGAAAGTTCCTTTGCATTTTTATGGAGCATGAAGAGAAGCTCACTTTTAGATGATCTCCCACGCACTGAAAATCAATGGTTTCATTAAAACTGATGGTTTTGCCCTCCAGAAATAGGGCAAATTCTCAAAGATAACAGTGAAAGTGACCCCAAATCAGATTTGCAATGTTTAAAATTAGGGGGAAAATTGCCAAAATGTGAACAGATGAATCCAGAAAAGTTGAAATGCCTAGTTTCTTAGCTACAGTCTTTCATCTCTGTAAAATCAGCTATCTTAAATTGTTAGGCTGTAGGGTTAATTGATAGCATCTATTTAAAGGTTCCCTCTGTTTTCCCAGAGGTCTTCAACATTTCATCAGGAAGCAGGAGAAGATCTGGAAGAAATTTTATGTCAGCTATAAAAATCCTGGCTCCTGCTTCATCTTGCCTTCCAGTGCTCTGGCACCATTCAACAGAGTTCTTTTTTGCTTTTACCTGTACTCAGCTAAGAGCACCACAGCCTGCAAAAACTCATACATGCACTGCTGGGTACCCAGGAATACCACAAGTGAGAGTCTTAATGGCTCCATCAAAAAACATGCAACAAGAGATCTTTTTTAGGTGGGAATAAGAGTAGTTCTCCTTGTTTCTAATTTTTTTCCTGAAAACATCCTATTATTATAGCACATTCAAAACTAAGAGGGTTTCTCGAAAGCAGACTCTCCACAGTACTTGACATTTTCCTGCCACCATATGAAAACATAACAGGTCCTAAAATGGAAGCTTGAGTATCTCATGTTGTAAATCCAGACTGAAAGAGAAATACCTCCATGATGAGTACTGGAAGAACACCAACCACCAACACACAGCTCCTCCCCAGCCTATGCAAACAAGCAGCATATCTTTTGCTGGGCTTTCCTAGGAAGCTTAGAAAAGACAAGCATTCAAACCCAACTGAATTTCAGCAAAAATCATCCTCTTTCTTTTTATTTGACAGCAAATTTTTAAAATGCTAATTTTGTTCTTCAATTCATACCCTATGGATTGTGAGATGTGATTCTCTGCCTGCTTTAGGTCAAACCCTGCTGAGAGCCACATCAAAGTGGTTAATACAGATTAGGAAGTCAAAACTTGGCCTGCAACCCAGCCGGACAGAGCCCGACGGAGGGGCCTGACAGATGCCCCAGATGCATCCAAGGGGAGCCTGCCAGAGTGAACTCTGCACAATAGCAGAGAGACAGAAAAAATAAAAGCTGCATGCTGCCAGCCAGCCTCCTGTGTCCGCAAAGGAAAACCGAGATCAACGGAGAGACTAGCTCTTGGCAGCTTTTCTAAGTGGTTTCCTTTTTATTGTTAGACAAGCAGGACAGGGAGATCCAGGGTCCAGGTTTAATCCTGCCCAAGGGGACCACAAACCACAGAAACAACTGCAAGAGGGCTACCCCTGTGAGGATAGTGAACTTTTTGCCTTCGTCCACTGTTGGCCAAGTAATCAGTGCTCCTCTGTGCCTGGTAGCACATAAATGCTGTGCCTTTGGGCTCACAGCAGAAGCCTAGAACATTCATTGTCTCAGTAGACATCAAATGAGACAGGAATTCTAGAGGGGCACTGCTATTGTGACAGCTTGCCAACATCTGCTGCAGTTTGGGTACCAGTGATCTGCAACCGCTGCTCATCACAGAGCTCAGTAGCCTCCATCTCTACTTAAAAGTCTAAATATGTCTGTGCACCTTCATGTGCTTCATCACTAGGTCCTTTTCACAGAGAAATCCCAAGATCTGCATTGGTACAGCTCCCAGCACAGTGGCAGTCCATGAGCAGGACACCTGTTTACCACAGAAATACAAATAACAAGTGGCTGAGTGACAGATGGCCTGGAAACATTTCTGATGTTTCCAGTGACAATTACCTATTCAGACACACTCTTGTCAGACTTTCCAAATCACAGTCTAAGGGCAGTTGCCAAACAACATTTGACAAACAAACTTTGACCCAGGCTGTGTTCTGATGAACATTCAATTAATTCTAACATATATGATCACATGGAAACGGATTAACCAATATGTGCAGTGGATAACTTCACAGTGAATGCTCAGATTGGGATCTTCAAAGAAGAGCCTGCATCTGACATTAAAATTAAATAACAGTAATGCTATTCTGCTCAGGTACCAGAATTTGTATTGCCAAAATCCTTTTTGAATGCTATTCTGCTCAGGTACCAGAATTTGTATTGCCAAAATCCTTTTTGAAAGTCTCCAACTCAAAAATTGTTTTGCAAAATTCAGACATCCAGAGGTTACTTTTTTTTCCAATCTGACTGCTCAGAGTTTGCAAAAAGTGTTTCAATCCGAACAAAACCTCATCCAAGCTTCCATGCTTTGTTTTGCAGTTTTAATCCCATGTCACTTGGAATTATTCCTAAACTGTTCTATATAAGACACAAAACCACTAGAAGTGCCACTAAGATATTTCTGATCAGTATCTAACCCAAGAAACTTAATCACAACCAGGGTCTGTGTAAGTAAGGGTCTAGACCATCTTCTGTCCAACTTGCAGCAAGTGGGACATCATTGCCTGCCTTTGAAGAGTAACACATTTAACTAGAAAGACAAATACTGAGCATCTTTGCCTCCAGGAATGCTATTGCATTGGAGACTTCAATTTTCATTATAATCTGGGACCATCAAGGTTCAGTAGGAGGTTTGTGATCTTTCTAAGCAAACCTGGACTTCGTTTTGAATAAAAAATGGGCCTATTTATGGTTTTATGCATCAAAGTCATGTGAAATGTCTGGTTTTGCATGGATTCAATTAGAGACAAGCCTGAGGCACAAAAAGTTCAGATCCTGATCAGGATCCAGACCCGCCCAAAGCTGAGGGACATTTAGACTGAGTGACTTGGTTCTTGTCCATCTCCAATTCCAGCATGAAAACAAGGTGGGACTCACTTTTAGCAAATCCCTGGTCCTCCCCAGAATTTTGCAGCTTTTCCAGCTTGGCATGTCAGCAGCAGCAGGAGGGTTCCTATGACTTCTGATGGGATCTGAGTCCCTGCAAACCAAAACCATGGCATCTTCCCAGCTCTCACAATTAAGCTTTAAGCCATAAGGAAAAAAAAAAGACAAGCCAAATTAACAGCCCTATTGACAGTTTTACAGACCCCTGAGGGCTCTGCCTACATCCAAAGACAGTGGGGTTTTTCTAAATTAAAGTGAATTAGCAATCAAGTTCCTAAGAAGGATTCATTTAATAAATTAAAGGGCAAAATTCAAAACAATTTCAAAAGTAATCCCTCGGCCACAAATCATTCTCTGTACAGTGGAAAAATGGAACATTGTCATTCTGATGTTTGTCTTAATTGGCATTCAGTTGTTTTTCTCTTTTAAAGTAATTGTTTATTATTTTGGCGGGCACCATCTTGTAGTAAACTAATGCTGCCATAAGCTTCATTAGGAACATGATAAACTCAAGTTATTTGGTTAATTTTTGCAACCAGAATTAGGGAGAAAGAATTAGAAGTAAATTTGATCCTGCTGAGCTGCTGAAGAAATCGAGATTCCCACAGTCCTCCTTAGCCCTGGAGTTCACAAAGACACTGAACAAACTTTTGGCTTTCCAAATTCTGCACCGCACGTACAACATGGTTTCAGGAGTCTGTTCCCATGACGCAGCCCACATTTTTTAGCAGAATTCTGTCAGGACAGGCTCTGCACAAAGTATTTAGCAGTTTCAACTCTCAGTTTAGCAGTACAGATATTCTCACAAAGTTACAGTCAACGCCACAAATTTCCTGAGAGGTTATATCAAACTCAATGCAGCTACCATTAAAAGTGACGACTTACAGACTCCCAAAATGCCATTCCCTTTAATATGATTTCCTATGGTAACACACAATTCACTGGAAGGCCTTTGCACCTATTTAGGAACAGGCAGACTTTCAAATTAACTTTGGTGGAGCCATGACAGATTATAGCAGCAAAGGTTCAGCTGCTCTGCTGTTTGGGTATGTTTCCAATTGATGTCATTTCATGCTTTGAGACCATGGTTGCAACTTGGTGAGAAAGGGAATATTTGCCCTTTTCTTCATTTCACATTTCTCCTTCCAAGCTTTCTCCCCTGCCTTCCCAATTCTGTGCTAGTGGAAATAAAAACTAAATCTAGTTAAAGTCTTTCATGAAAAATGGAAAGAGAGAAGGAATCACTTGTGTTCTAGAGGGAGAGGCATGTGGTCATGGCACTCACTCAGGATGATTTAGAGTGGAGACCAACTGAATGGTCTATGAGACCAGTAGCTCCTTCTCTATTTTCACTCTTCAGAAGGTCCAATGAGTGCTTGAAAAAAGACAGATCAAAAACCAAACAAACAAAAACCAAACACACACCCCAAAATAAGCCCCAAGCATTTGAGTTTGACTGTCCCACACTCCAATACCCAATAGAGGGCAGCTACACAGATGAAGTGAGGGAACTTGGAGGACCTAGAGAGGTCTGGTTACAGTTTTTACCTTAGTGCCAGGGAAACACATTCCCTTCCCAATGCAAGAATATGTCCTGCTCAAAGCAGACAGGACAAGCACTTTCTCCCCTACTCCCAACCAAGAATTCCATCTGGAGTCAGGAAACTTCCCCTAGTAAATATGATGTGCTCCCAAAAACGTCAGTTTTGTCCAACTGCCAGGGTCCAACAAGAAAAGAATTTTGTCTAAATAACATCAAAGTTTGACTGTTACAGCTCAAGAGGTTCTCTTAAGATTTTCCTCATATATTTTATCAATACAAATTTCAGAAAGATTTACTGAAAAACTTAATTAAGAGGCTGAAACTCTCCTGTTATAACTACACTGAAGAGCAACACGTCTGTTTGCCCGAGCACGCCAAGGTTTTCCATTATGCTGATGTCTATGGAGCTCAGGACTTTACAGTGCACAGCACATGTACTAAATGCACAATTCAGGTCTACAATATTCACACTATACAAGTAAAAGTCCAACAGATAATCTCTTTTCTGTCACCTCTTGTCACACTGGTTCCCAGAAATACTCACTTATCATTGCACATTATATTTTAATCGCCATTCAATGCAAACATAATGGGCTTTAGTGAGCACTCATATTTATTATTCCTACAACTATGCCCTTCCCTTCCCCTCGAAAGCATAAGCAGAGTTGCACCGTTCAAACACATCTCTTTAGAAACTCAGGCAAAGTGCCTCCTAAAGTCATCAGAATAACAGTTTTTAAAAGAACCGTACACCATTTTTTTCTTTTTATTTTTTTTTTCGCTTGTTTCAATGGGGAGCATCTTAGCGTGGAACTAAAATAAGTCAACAGCACGAAGCACAAAAGATTGCAAGGATTTTCTGCAGCATGGGCTTGTCAAAGCAAGTAGGCAGCCTTTGTGTGCTCCGGCACAGCAGGAGCATTCCTCCAGGTCTGAGTGGCGGAGTGCCCCCGGCCACGGCTGCCCTGGGCGCCGGGGTTCCCACACCCAAGGCGGTGGGAAGAGGAGAAAGCAGAGCTGCAGAAGTAGCGTTGTAAATGGGATGAACTGGTCAACACGCTTCTTAGGAAATCCATGGCTTCCAGGAAGGATCACGTGGAAAGATTTACAATACCTCCACATCAAAGGGTTTGACATTGGCTATACTGGTCCTTTCAAAAGAAAGACATGTCTGTCCCCTATAGCATCAACTCTGGCTCAGGCAAGAGTGCAAAGACATTGCTGAGAATCCCGCATGTCTGTCCAAAAATAAATTTTATCTTTGGATTTAAAAACAAATTGAACAAAGAACAATATCAAAAGTAATCAAAATAAAATTCCTATTTTCCTTTCCTCCATTAAGGATGCTCAATTTAAGTCTTAGTCTTGCAAAGTGTTGTGATAAATCGACAAGTTTCCACAGTTAAAACTTCATTTTTCTATTTTCTCTTTACACCTTGTGCCAAGGCAGCTTTAAGGATAAGGCCTGTGTCAGGAGCGTGAATGGATGACCCTCCCATACACACTGACCCAAAGATAAACTTTGACCTGATGTTTGCTAATAACACTTCTTCTTAAGATGCCTTGTTTCTTTTATGAACTACTGCTTGACTCTAGGATCTAGAAGCTGACACGCATTAATATACATCTCTGGGTGCCCTTTGACTTGGCCATCAAGACCCTTTGACCCCAGACTTGATTCCTAAACCCTGCCAATTGTTTGCAAGTGGAAAAAACTTATTTTCTAGTACTAATTAATTTTAGACATGTTTTATTAAGTATTTCTTGCATCTTTTTAACTTGTCGTTGTTTGAATTTGAGCACAATTTATACTTTCTTCATTTAGTGGGTTTCTAGATTTTAAAAAATGAGAAACCTGAAGATACTCCTTTAGAGTTTAATCTTTTGTTTCCAAGCTTTGTAAAACTCCCAGTAACACTCAAGCGCTTTGACATTACAAAACCCTCCCCATGAATGATAATATATTCTAAAAAGCCTCATTTCGTGCTTTTCAGATTTTCCTGTGCATTTTTGCTGTTTCACAACTTTTTTCAGATCACTTTATGGCATTTTTCAGATGCAGTCCCACAGCCATAAAAGCCAAAGGCAAAACTTCCATTGATTCCCATGTCAGCAGGATCCAGCCTTTCGGCTGAGACACTCAGAACTACTTTCTAGTGTTTTTAGGCTTAATTCTTGGAAGAAGTTTGAGTCTACAGTAAAAAAAAACCAGACACATTTATACTGACATCTATTCCTCCCCTCTGTACCCTCTGTTCTTGCAGCCATACACACACACTCTGCACTAAAAGGAGAGGATGAGGAGCCCACTGCCAGCCCATCCCCGCCGGCACAGGGCGTGCTGCCGCTTCCTGGTACATTCAGAGCTGGGAATTCCTAATTCCTGGAATCATGTTACAGTATGGCAGGAATTGCTGCACTTCTGCCTGTTTTGCATCAGGCCTGAGAGACTGCACAAAGGGAGTGAACACTCTCCAGTGCTTAGATGATGTATCGAGTGTACACTGCACACAGCGCTACAACGATCAGTGTCTGGGAAGGAACACCAGCAAATAAAAGGCCTCCAGTCCCAAGGAGAAGCACTGAGACACAGTAAATGGGGGGGTTTAGTGAAGCAAAGAGGCTACCTGTTATTTTTGTTCAGAAAATGCTGTATAGCCTCAGCAAATATGATGTTATATTCTAAGAGCTGGCTCTGCTTTCTTGCTAGGCAAAAATATTTCCCAAAAGCTCTGAGAGAAAATCAGCTTAAAATTAAGTTTTGCATTCATAAAGTTAAATCCACATAGCACAAACTAACACTCACTGAAGAATTTAAAGATGATGGACACATCAGGCATTTGCACCCACAAGGAAAAACAGGTGCCAGTTTCATGGAAAAGTTGCTCAGGTTCTACCTCTTGCCACACAGCTAAATCAGACTTCAGTTTAGTTGGGTGGGGGAATAGCCGGGTAAGATATTTTGTGCTTCCAAGCATCCCACTACCCTCTGAGGGGTGCATGCCAAGTACCCACTCCACAAGTCAGGTCTCCTGGCTGACAATCAGGAGTGGCCCAGAGCAGTGTCCAGCCTCAAACTCAGTCACTCAGTGTGTGACTCAGTCACACACACAGCATCTAGGAAATTCTACCAAGCAAGCAGCAATGATCAAGGATTGGGGTTTTTATTAAATCTTTATGCATATCTGAGAAGATCTAAAATGCTCTTTCCTCCTTCCAAAACAGAACATACCCAAAACAATGCGGGGTTTGGAGTACTCTTTTCAGGGTTTTGGGCTTGATGGCTCCCTTGGATGACAGATTCCTGTAGGACAAAACCGTGAGTAGAATGCAACAAAGAAAGAAAACCTGCTCCAAGCAAGGCCCTGGCTGTAGCACCTGTCCCACCAATGCATGCTGCAGCCAGGGCTCACTTGATTTGAAACCAAAATCTAAGGAGGAAACGAAGCTCCCCAAAACTCATGTGAATGAGATTTGTCAGATATCCCAACTCTCCTGGTTTCCACAGTACAGGGTGCTCAAACCCCAAGCGGTTTGCTGTATGTTCTGATAATAGGTAACACACATCATGGGACTTCAGTGCGTTCTGTTTTCTTTTGTCAGCTCAGCTGACTCCCTCCAGCCATCCTTCTTTTGCTCTGGTCACAACATGAAGACTATTGCTTCCTTTTGCAGTCCTACTCTCCCAGTTTCACCTTGGCACAGCCTATTAAACTGGTGTGCTATCCAGCAGAAGAGGGAACCACCCCTCTGGGACATGCACTGACCTTCCTTCCTCTGGGCAGATACAGCTACCCCAGGCACAGAGAACAGTGCACTTTCCATTTGCAGCAGAAGAAAGAAGTTTAGATAATATTGGAAACAGCTTAAAATCAAAGCAGGGAGATGATGAAAACAGCCCAGCGAGCCAACTACACCACACAGAACTGCCACAGATCCTGGTCCAAGTCCAGCTGGAGATACAGGCAAGGCAGCTTGCACCAGCTAAGGCTCAGTGTTCCTTGTAGAAATCCTCTCTATTTTCAGCTGATGAAATGATAATTTGCCAGTCTTGATATATTCAGAGGAATCCTTATAAAGCCTTATCCCTCCTGTAAGAGGAGAACCTTTTAAAACCAAACTAATTGAATTTATGGCTTTGACTCCAACAGACTACAGATAAAACCCTATGGACATCAGGAGGGACCCATACAAAACAAAGGTCATTGGTTCTGTACAGTTATTCCAGCTGGAATTCTTAGACAGTGAAGTGTTCACACAGTGCCATTTTTCTATTGCTATGTAACTTCAAAACAGTGCTATGCCTAACATATACAAGAATTCTTCTTTTCTCTGCTCCTAAAAGAGAAAATACAGTGGCCACTATAAAAGAAAAGATGATATTTCTTCTTGTATGATGGCAGAATCCTTCATACAAGCACAACCACACTGAATAGCCTTTTAGATTATTTGTTAGACTGAAGTTCAAAGGAGGGTGCAATGTAGCCAGGAAAAAAAAACAGTCCCTCTGGTAAAAATTTAGCATGCAAGATCTCAACAAAAGTGATTTTTTTTGACTGTGCCAATGCTTTTGTTTTCTCAACAACAGCAACAAAAAACTATTTCTTCCTTCTCCTCCACAGTAAACCATTACCAGCTGTTGATGGGGTATTTTTTTAACATGCGTTAAGTCATATTGTATATTGTCCATTTCATGTGTGTAGAACATTTTTTGCTACAAATTCTTTACCATGTTAAACCAAGTGTACCACCCAATCTTGCTACACAGTTTGTTCACACAAGTGGGATCCCACCAAACAAGATCATGCTGGAGACTGAAGTTACACAAAGGTGCTCGCTGCAGCACCCACAAACTGATGCAAACCTGATGCAGATTTAACCAGGACAAAGCTACAGCCACCCTTTCCAATTAAAATCCATTCACATTAAAAATGAAAAAAAAAAAAAAAAAAAAAAAGAAAGAAAGAAAAAAATATCAGAACCGAAAAAGCACCTTCAAGATGCAAGTAGCTCAGTATGTTACAAAACTTCACATATTTCAAGATGGTTCTTGCCACACACTTCTGCTTGTGTCTTATTATACAATCTTCTGCATCATCTGGATAAAGGCCAGAGCACTTTTCTCACATTGCAAATTCATTATTATTTCCTTGTTCCAATAATTTGACAATTTAATGCAACTATGAAGATAAGTTCAGGAATATTTTCTTATGCCAGGACTTTAAAATATGCCTGTTTATGGGCACATCCAGTTTATGGGCAAATAAAATCATGTATTTGTTTTTCATGTGCAAATTCAGGCCAGTGGAAAATCAAGCCCCATGGGGATAATTTAACCAACAATACAAAAAAAAATTGTGAGGCAAATGTGAAACTTTGTCCTTAATTTACCCTGTTAGGGCAAAATAAGTCAGGAATCTCATACCATGTGTGCTACATCGCTTAGGTACAACAGCATGTGCTAAGTAAGGAGAGTTGCAGTCTTGGCTCTTAATCTCATTGTTTCTTGTGGTTTAAAGTCAGACCTTAAAACTATATGTGGTTTAAAACTATATTTGGAGGAAAGATGGAAAACGATGCTCCAAGGTTTGTAAATGTGTTTGTCTTTAAGGTTTGTTCCAGAGCAAACCATGCGTGTTGTAGCTCGCTCCACAAGCAAACCCTTACACGATTTTTAAACATGCTAATGCTCACATTCTGCATCTCAGGTTAATCGAGAAGGGTTTTTTGTTGGTTTTCTACTAGCAGCTTGCCTACAATCCACCAACCCACCACTCTTTATGTATATATGTTGAATAATTATGAAGCTGTGAGTATTTATCACCTTTTCTGAGCAGTAAGCAGAAAGAAATACAATACTATTACTTCCAGCTACTGGCTTTCCCAAGATAATTAGATAACACAGTGGACTGAAGCCTTGGTTAGCCCAATGCTGTTCAAGTTAAGTGATTGACATGCCTCTGTCTGGCTGCTCTATTAACTGTTTCATTTTGTTGCTATTTGCAGTTTGCTTGGCTAATACTTCGAACAAATACAGACTGTTTCTTTAGCCCCTTTTTTCTCTTTGACCTTCTCCTGCCCATTTTCTTTGAGTCACTTCAAACTGCCTTGAAAAGGCCTGTTGAATGTGCACAGTCCATCAGAGTCCCAGGTTCATCCCATTCCTTGCCCTGAATGCTCTACTTCAAAGATGGGCCGCATTCTTTAATTGCCCTTTGAATTAATATCAAAGGGTCACAATGCGAGTGCCAGAAGAGAAAGAGGCTTTAATGAAGCAAAGAGCTGCCATTCATTTGCAGATAAGCACGTTTTTATGCCTGACTGGTCACCATGGCTAAATGCTGGGTGAAGAGGAGGCAGGGCAGGCAGAGAGGCTTTTACTTAAGTGGTGATTAGTTCAAACAAACAAGAGTAAACAAATAAAAAACAACGCAAACATCCCCGCAACAGAAAATAACTTAATATGGCTGAATGTGTTAAAAAAGCATCAACATCCCATTGTGTTCATAAGGCATTAACCCTTGGCAAAATGCTGGGGTCCAGCTCAGCCTCTGCTAGCTCCCCTTACCCTCCACAAAAAACACTTGGGATTTAAACTTTCGCCCTTAGACTCAGACCAAAGAAACAAATAGTTTTAAGACTGTTCTTTCCAGGATTATAAAGAAAAGTAATCAGCAAGTTAGCTTTGCTTATTTTTTCTGAGACAAAGCACATTCTGTAGTTTGCATTTTAGTGCCTAGGGAATAAAAAACTATTTACTTAAATTATTATTGATTTACGTTTTCCTAATGAATTCAGTACTGTGTTAAAATGTGTTGGTGTTCAACTTTCTTAATTGCCTAAAGGTCTCTAATATTTTGTTTTAAATTACAATACTTGGGGACTTTGTTAGGTTGACTTGCTAGTTTTGATTATTTGAGACTTATGAAGCTGCACTAGGAAAGCTTATTGAATTTCTTAATTCTGCCTAAGAAGTCTTCTATTTTCTCTTTAAAATAGCAAGAATATAAAATTGAAATGAGAAGCTTCAGCATAAAATATAATGTAATATAATTACAGCCACAATGTGAGTACACAGAAACAAGAAGATCCCAGGTGTCCTCTTTATATATTCTGACTTATTATTTGTAGACTCAGACTTCTCTTTACACAGAAATAATTTACTTAACAAATACAAGGTTGTTTCCTTGCAGAAGAATTACTCCCCCATGAAAGAGGATTAGCTATACTCATAGCAGTGTAAAAGTGACTTATGAGTGCATTCACACCAGGAATTGTGCTGCTATCTCCCATAACTAAGAAGGCTGTAGGAGTACAAACAACCTGGAAAAACACAGACCACATTTTTAGCCCAACTTCTTCAAAAAGGGTTTCTCATTAGTATTGCATCCATTCAAGCCTAATTCTGTGTGCAACCTGTCACAAGACTTTCCCTCACTGACACTTCCTGGGATTTTTTTTTTTTTACACTCCTCCACTGCTACCCTACCCCTGCCTTGCTTAGCAAGAGTGTTCATCACCTCAGTTCTGGATCAGAATCTTTATTACTCACCAGAACATGAAGAACTTTGACCTTAAACATCCAGCTGGAAACTCAGTACTGACAAACTCTGGAAAAGCATCTTGCATTTGTGAAGCAAAGAGAAGCAGCACAGTAATGAAAACATGCAACAGAAGAAAAGGTCTCAGCTGCAGAAGAGGGATGGAAGAGACTTGGAGGCTGCCAGCATCAGCATGGTTAAATTGCTTTTTTATTCAGAATACAAAGCCATATGTTGAGCAGCCTGCTAAAAAACTGCTCAACTGTACTGCATTAAATTAACGGTACTACTGAAATTTGGATGGGGTTTTTCGAGCTACCCTGCTTTGCAATCTTGCTTTAACACTAGTCAAGACCCTCAAAACTCTGGATTAACGCTAAGATTTATTTCATTTAATGTCAAACACCAGTGCTGCAGTGCTCCTCTAACACCTGATGCTCTTCTGTTTCAGAAGTGTTATATTTTCTAACACATTTTTCAAAAATATTAGCTAATTTATTTTGCCTATATTTTCCATACTTCACATCAATAATTTCACTCTAATTCATATATTCACAGGCAGCTCTGTACCTTAGGCTAGATTACACTATTAGCTGTTGACATAAAACATTCTGCCCCACTTGAATTCCTCTTCTAGAAATCACAGCCTCGGGAGGGCACTGGAAGTAAAACTGCGTCACAGTACACGTAGAAATAATCATTTATATGCCACCTCCACTCATAGAACAGGAATGGATCCCAGCTGCAGGGCACTTCAGAGCAGAGCTGTGGGTACAGTGGGGACAGGGGCTGAGCAGCAGCCTGACACATGGCATGAGCTCAAGGCTGGAGATGGGAGAGTTGTTCCCAAGGGACAACTCCAGGCTGGGGAACTATTCAGGCAGCTCCCAGCACTGAACCACACAGCCAGCACTGCTCCCAGCACTGAACCACACAGCCAGCACTGCTCCCAGCACTGAACCACACAGCCAGCACTGCTCCCAGCACTGAACCACACACCCAGCACTGCTCCCAGCACTGAACCACACAGCCAGCACTGCTCCCAGCACTGAAACACACACCCAGCACTGCTCCCAGCACTGAACCACACACCCAGCACTGCTCCCAGCACTGAAACACACACCCAGCACTGCTCCCAGCACTGCTCCCAGCACTGCTCCCAGCACTGAACCACACAGCCAGCACTGCTCCCAGCACTGAAACACACACCCAGCACTGCTCCCAGCACTGCTCCCAGCACTGAACCACACAGCCAGCACTGCTCCCAGCACTGCTCCCAGCACTGCACCACACACCCAGCAGCCTTCTCCATGCACAGCCCCACAGAAGGCCAGAGAAGCCACCAGGTTTGCTCCACAAGGCAAAGGTGAGGCTCAGGTACAGACAGCAGGGCTGCCAAGGCTGGCACAGCCCCAGCTTCACCACCAGCAGGGATGAGGGATCTCACCCATGACAAACAGTGCCATTACAGGAGCTGACACCTGAATTTTGACCCCCATCAGGTCACAACTAATGAGTCAAATCTACACACACACCAATTGCCACATTATTGAAACAAGCCCCAAACACAGACTGTCCTCTCTTGACTTGCAGCCTGTAGAGATCTTTGATACAAACTGCTACTATTCATTATACACAGCCTAGAAATACAGCAAAGTGTCACAATAATTCCTGACTACAATGTATAAATTACACATGCAAAGCTATAGCACAAGTCTCCAAAAAGGATACCTAAACTTTCCATTTGGAACATGTTAAGAATCAACCCAATAAAACAAAACAAATAGCTTAGATGCTTTCCATCTTTCAAAATTTGGTAAATTGCTTTACCCTTATACATTAGCCTCCCCCAACACTAAAATGGGGAAAAATTTATTTCCCTATTAAATTTATTCTGTATTTTGTCCAATCTGTCATTCCAGCCTCTATCAGTACATAAAACATACATAGTGTTAGGATAATAATGGTTCTAGAATAGCCTAATGCTGGGCAAACCAGAAAAATATTATCCAAGCCATCTCACATATTCACTACCACAGATAAATCGCTACTTTTTGTGAACCAAAGGGACCATTTATTACTGTCATTATCATTATTGAATTATCAAGAACCACCATAAAATTTGAAACATAAGCAAATGGATTTCTTAGTGTTTTGTATTACATCAGTTCATGGCTGATACAAAGCAGAACAGAGGCATTCATAGAGACAAACCACTTCACACTGGGCAGGGGCATGCACACCACCAGCCCCACTCCCCTACAATTAGCTGTCCTTCCAGCACTGCCTGGGGCATGCATGTTCCTGCACAATATTTTCCTGAAAATTTTGTGACAAACACCAAAAGATGGTTTTGTGATAACTGGATTCAGCTATTCTCTGCTTTTTGTAATTTTTAATATTATTTCTGGTTTTGGTTTTCATTTAAATAGCTTCACCATGCTTGAAAGTCTGATTACCCAGTTTTTTTATCTGCAACTTCAGTAATAAATCCTATACAAAGTAATTTAATACTGGCAGTGGGTTTATTACTGCTACTAAGCAAAAAAAAAAACAAAAAAAAAAAAAAAAAAACCCACAACAAAAACAAACAAAAAAAAAACACCCAAAAAACCCAAAAACACCAAAAACTCAAAAAAAACAAAAAAAAAAAAAAAAAAAAGGGTGGGGAAAGAAATGGAGAAATTAAATACATAAACTGAAAAAAATAAACCAAAATACTTTGGAGCTTAATAATCACCATATAATCTTATCTTCAGGGAATTGACTGAAAGTAGCCAACTTAAATTTTGAAGAACAGCATTCCCCTACCATCTATGTCCTGTGGGTGGAAATATAACCCCAAAAGTCAGAAAATCTGCTTTTTGCTACCAAGGGTGCCACCATTCCTGGGGCTGATGCAAAGCCTGATGCAGATGGGCACATCCTCCTTTATCTCCCGCCCAAGCCCTACCTGCTGCCAGACATTTTATCAAAACTTTTAGGTTGTCTTTAAGAACCCAGGATGTTTCTGGACAGAAGATCAGTTAAACCAAGTCTACTTTTTTTTGCTTTTTGTTGTTGTTTGTTGTTTTTTTTAATAAACAAAAAGAAAAATCATAAAAATCACTGAAGCTTTCCAGCTCCTCTGCAGGACAGCTGCTCTCCTAAGGCTGCTAGTTCTAACTGCACAGAGTCCTAAGAGGCACCAAAAGACTTTGGACACATTTTATGAAGTTTTCTGTACTGAATTTTTATTTCATAAATTTCAGTTTTCATATTTAATTTCAAGACATTCTAAAGTTCTGAAGAAAGGGATTTATGTGTGTTTAATTTTTTTTTTCCCCTACAAGTTCCATAGTACATCTGCTTAACCTTAAGACTAAATTAACAAAAGGGTTAGGAGGTTTTTAGTCTGGAAATGTTCAGTGACAAACCTTTCAGAAAACAAACACTTCAGACAGTTACAGAGCATGGGTGTCTAGTTTTCACACATACAACACAAGCCAATTTTCTTAAAGGAAAATTAAAAGCTGTACAAAAGAATGAAAATGTGACCATATGTTAATGCTTTAATCTTAACAGAGCACTGGTATGGCCCCAAAGCACATGCTCTGATATCATCTGTCCTGTGCTCAGCCCAGAGGGACCAATCCTACCCCACTAAGGCAGCAAGAAGCTCACATTGACTTCAGTAAGAGCAGGATTCTCCAGAAGCACCTCCCAGACAAGGATGGCAGTGCTGAGATGTTCTTAATCAAACTACCATGTGTGAAGCCAGAGCATACTTCATTTATCCCTGAGCCCAAACGAATCCATCATTTGAATCATCATCATTTGAAGAGTTAAAGGAGAAGCAGGAGAAACCCACCTGAAAAGCTCTTCTCAACTTACTGCGCAAAGCACAGGCATTTTATATAAACCCTACTTCTTCTTTTTTTTTCCACTATTAGACTCCAGCAGATCCCAAAACCTTGAGGTCACTTTTTCTTATCCACCATAAAGAGCAACTAGCAAGTACTGTGCAAGATAACAGGATTTAAATAACAAAATAAGAGGATCCAAAGAAGATTCCCAAACAGCTATCTGCAGAAGGTCTCAACAGAAAACATTTGTTATGAAGTAATAAGAATTTGCATAATTTTGGGAAATATTTGTTTTCAAAGTAATTCTCTTTTTCACCTGCTTAGGACTTGACCATGTATGGCTTTAGTTAAGTTTTGTTGATGGCAGCTCATGTTTAACCAACTGTTTTTAATTTACAAATTAAACTTGTCAGAAGTAGAAATCCTTCCCTTGGAACTCTTCCAATATGTCAAGAATTAATTCTAATGAAAACGGCATTGCCTAAATGCAGGATGGCCAGTTACTTACTTTATTTACACAAAGTCCTTCTCAGTTTCTTTGATAAAAGCAGCTAAATCTTTTTCCTCTTTCATGTTTTGTCAGCACTTGATTCCTTTTGTCCCCTGGCTATTTGCCTAGCTGTGGACAATAAGGCAGGAAGAATAGAAGCAGATTGTTGGAATGGCCCTCAATAAACCTAATTATGACATGTTGACTGCACTCACCATGACATATTCAGGAGATCCAGGCTTATTCAATTACCCTTGCCAGGTTTCTCTTTCAGACCTAAAGTTATCCTTTGACTGTTTGTATTTCTGAACAGTATTCATGTTCATTGTGAAAGAAAATCCCCTGGACTTTGAGGGGTTTCTAAGTTGATGCTGTTATTGTAGCTAATTTTTATTAACTGAATGATAACATTATAAAGAAATAGACTTTTGTTATGTAATAAGAACAAATCAGTGTGTGCTTAAAGTTACACCTTTCTTTCCCTTTTTTTCCCCCCTGCAGAAGACTGACAGCCCCCATAACTTGAGTTAATCAACAAAACTCTTTTCTCAATCTATATTTAAATTTCAAAGGCACTGAATATAACCCCACTGAAAACTTCTGACAGCCCCAAAAATCTTCCAAAAGCAAAAAAATTCCACATCCTTTTTCTCACAAACCTTTTTATCCCCAACTCCCAAAAGCCACAGAAGTGCTCAGTACTGTCAGCTCCAGACCATCTTTCCACCCACACCTTCACACCAACAGATATTTCTTCATCTGTTTGAAACAGTATAGACAAATCTTTTAATTAAAACTCAGGCTATACATTGGGGAGCAATTTACTCCATGGAAAAACTGTTCAGGGATCATGCCAACAGTTTCTGCAAAACCACTTTAGAGAGGCTGTGTGTCAAGTGGACAAAAGAATGAAAAAATGAAGGAATGCTAAAGGAAGAGAGAGAAAGAAGCAGCCCCAATAAAACTCAGCTTATACACCAAGCAGCTTTAAAAGATTTAATATTCATGTCTCTATTTCAAACCTCTGCACAGTTTTAATCAACTGCTTTGTTGCTAAGTTGTCTGCTATTTCCCTCAACAGCTCCTACAATTTTAAATTAATAAAACTCTGCAAAATAAACCGAAAAAAAAAAAAATTACAGTTATTGCACAAATCACTTCTCTAAGCTAAGTGCAAACGAAATTGGCTCAATACTAACACTGCACGGGTGGGGAAAATCTGTTTCTCTGGTGCAGAGGAGTCCTGCCAGTGCTGTGCCAGGCTCTTTTTTCCTCGAGGATCCCTCCCAGCTGGGGCAGCCAGAGCTGATGCTCTGGATCCTTCCTGCCGGCCCTGGTGCTGCTCTCCCTGTGCTCAGCAGGGAATCAGCACCCCCAAAATCGCTCCTGTGCTTCCCCTGAGACCCTGCCCACTTCTGCACATCCCACAGGCTGCCTGACCTGTGCAAACCACTGCCTGCCTGCTGCACAAAGAAAAGTGAAAATACTGCTCCTGACAGTTCTGCTCAGTCAGCCCTCTAAGGGACATTTTAGAGAGTAACAGTCCCCAAAGAGCTTGAGTATTTCAGCATTTGTTCCCCTTCTGGTTAAGAGAAATCTGAATATGTCTCAACAGTAGAAAACTGCAGAGGAAAATTATTTTTAATTACATTCATTTTGTCTGAAAACAGAATAATAATCAGGTCTTTAATCTTCATTTTCTAAGAATAAAAATTTTTAAATTACAAATAAAATTTAAAAATTAACAAACAAAAATATTTAGTTCCGCCAAGTGTTGGAAAGAGTGATTTTATGTAGCCTGAATTCTTCCATTTGTTTTCTTTAGAACAAAATGTTACCATAATTGTTATGTTTTGACAGTTTCATGACCAATGGACTTGTATCTTCCCAGCAGAAAAAACTGTTCTGAGATCTCCAGAGCAGCACAACCTCCATATAGTATTTAGAAAGACAATAGCACAAAGTACCTCAGAGGATATTAGCAGTGCTCACATGGAGGGGTGCCAAAGGAATGTCTTGAGGATATAACCTACTTTACTAAATTATCTACCACACAGAGCATATTTGTAGGATTGGTTTTGTTTGAAATGCAAGAGTTGGAGGGGGCTGTTTGTTGCTCTGTTTGTTTGTTTTATTTTTATTTTAATTTGGAGACTTTAATGTGTGCTGACAGCAAGTCCTCTGAGCAGTAAAAGAAATATTTCTTAATATGCATAAAATCCTCCATTTTCATTCTTTTACTAATAAAAAGAGGTACAGCTTTCCTTAAATAGTTACAAACTAATCTTTTGTACGTTAATTTCTTCTGGCTGCACAAACAATATGCCTGATCAGACCTAGTTTATATGTATCTGCAGAATGTGTGTGAAATGTGACACACACATAGAACAAGCAGAAATTACTGAGCATCATTCCTCAAAATCTGCAATATTCCTTAACAATACATTCAGGAGACTGATATCAATAGGCACATACATCACACTGAAGTGTGCTTTACCACCTTATTACAGAAGCTGTATTAAAAAGGACCAGAAATCTTTCAAATTTTCCCCAAAATACGCTATTGTTAATTCCATAACTTGTTTTATATTATTAAATAAAACAAGATTCTCCATAAAGAGCAACTATTTTCCCCAAAGAAAAATTAGAAAAATAACTTGACCTTACAACACAAATAATCCAATATCTGGCAATACATCTTACATGTCCTTGCTCAGAAAGAGTCCTCAGTTATTCAAACTACAAAATGATCCATTAGCCAGGTTGAGATTGCTCTTACATCCATGGAAATCAAGAAACTTCAACAAAGGAACCACTCTGATTTGATGCCAGGTCCAGGATCTGATCTAAAAACATATTCAATACTGTAGAACTATTTCCTGGCAGTTTATTGGAAACCCTGAAAGTACAAATTTGAAAGTACAAATTTGTAATTCCTCAGTCCATTATTGTTTCTTCCACAAGAGACATTAAGACAATAGATTATGCTGGTTTACTCTTTTTAACACAACAAAATAAACAAAAAGAGATTAAAAATTGTTCTTTTACTAAAATTATAATCAGGGATACACAACAATTACATAAATATATAGCAAAAAGGAGATAATGGCTGAGTCTACATGTACTGAACCTGATGCTGAGCTCTTTACCCAGCTCTTCTCCCTATGCAATAGAAGGGCAGAAACAGATAAATATGAATTTATCTGAATATTTGTGTAACAGAAACTTGTCAGACAAATTTTCAAGTTTGCATTCTATTTTGATACCTGTAAAGACTCATTCTACAAGTGCCTGTTGCACTCCATGACTGATGAATATCTGATGAAAAGTGGAAATAAAATAAGAGTCTCTCCTGTTTCTTAACTTTCCTCATCTCAATCTCTAGCAAACAGAGACTGCTCTAAATTTGGAGAAAGAATAGGGTAAAAATAACACCCTGATTTTTTCTAGAATTTTTCCAGCAGGAAAGTCAAAGGACATTTATCATTTTATAAAAACAACACTTTGAAGATGAGACTACAGTGACATTATCATGGTCAAAATAGTTCCATTCGCATTGCAAGAGTCTAAAATTGTTCCAGGAAAGTGCATACTAAATTCTTTAATTTCCCAAATATGTTTTAAACTCTGTACAGCTGATGCAAAACATGGACTATTACCTGATTTCCACTAATGATCTAAGACTGTCAGCCCACAGCACAACACAAATCCAAAATGCTCCTCTTTCCCTTACTTCTGAAAAACTATTGTCCTGCTGACAACACTCTACCAAATTCAAGCCTATTCTCCTGTTTTCAGCTCTAAATACTATTTATTCTTTTACTCTTTTCCTGAAATGAAAGATAAAATTCATTGTAAGTGAATGTTCACAGACTTGATTTTCAGGGAATTAGATGGCATTGGGTTATGCTGAAAGTTGTCAAAAAAAAAAAAAAAAAAAAAAAAAAACAGATGATCAGTTGCAGGATTGCACATTTGAAATTTATTATAAAGTACCATTGTTTCAAATTATCATTTTCCACAACTGCACATCTTCATTGTGTGAAACACCCCTTTGCTTTTCTATATGAAATTTTCTCAGCAGTGAAGCTGAACTCACCTGAAATCATTAAATGCAGTGGGAACCCATTTTTTTTTCACTAACAGAATTTTTCCTCAGTATGTGTACAAACACTTAGACAGAAAATTTAAGCCAGCCAACACTAATCTGGCTTTTTTTGTCATCTTCCACTGATGGCTGCAAGCAGCCCATAGACTGTGTCTAGATAAGTATACAACGCACTCCTACTGAATATCACAACTGCTGCTGCTGTGGGCAAATCATTTATTTTGAACCTAACCCTCAGAGAAACCCCATTTCCTTCAAACAGCCTGATTGACTGAAGCCCAGGATGCCTGAGCACGTACAGCAGGCTCGAGCCAAGAGACAGAGCATGCAAACAGAGATCTTCCACATCATCCCAAAGACTTATTTTCCATTCTTGCAGCCATCAGCTCAAGCACACCATGAAACAGTTACTGGAACACAGTATTGCCAGCTTGCTCGTAATTACTGGTTCTTCTTCCCTGCCTAATGCATAGCTAAATGAATGAGGGCTGTCATGGAAAGAGACTCAAATGTTAAGTCTGGCAGAGCTGGATGATGAGGACAGGAGCACAGAGAAAGCACACAGAAATCCCACAGCCTCGTCTTTGCAGCAGTGAAGTCCCAAATCCAGGCTTGCACCACAAACACTTTGAGAATATCCTATGTGGCCCTTCCCTGAACCTCAGAAAAACTGCTGCAAACTTGCTGAGAGAGGACAGGCAGCACTCTGCTGGCACAGCTTTGCTTGGCTCCGTGGCAGCACAAGTGGCACTCACTGATGCTCACACCCTGCTCATGGCCAGGGGCTGGCACAGGGCTTACCCACTTCCCTGTGCAAGCATTTCTCACATGCTAGAGATGAGATGCTGAGGGGCTTCTTTTGCTACAAAAGGGGCCTGGCCTTGCCTACCCCACTCCCCAGAAAGTGAATAGCCCTGTGTGCATCAGCAGGAGAATCTGCCCTGTTTGGGCTTGCAGCACAGACTGCTCTGCTTTGTGCTCCTGGGAACTCAAAAGAGCTGCTTCCTCCACCAGACATCCTCTGGTTTCTCTGTTGTGTCTCTGCCTTTAACAAAGGCAGTTGTGACACACACAGTCCTCTAAAGCAGTGCCTCCAGAGCACAGCCTCACAGGTAACACTAAAACTGCTCCTTAAATCCCTTTGTAAAATGAAATAAGTTACTCTAGACTGCAGTATTTCACATAAGTAAATTTCTCACCAAAAGAAAGTATTTTAAAATACATAAAATGAAATTATTATATAAGGTCATGTTGAAAAGATTTCTCTGGATGTTATTTGGAGTATCTCATTCCTATAGCAGAGAAACATCTCCTTTACCAACCCTGATGCTCTCCATACATACTTGCAGGCATGAAGTTCTGTTGCTGCTTTAATACACAGCAGTTATACACTTGGACCACTCATATCAAAACACACTGGAGCCGTTTTTCCACCTTAAAGGCAAATTACAGCTTATGAATAATGAGTATTTTTTGGAGGCAGAGAAATGGATCATCTTCCTCCTCCATCTGGCATGGTGCCTTTCCAGCAAGGCAGAAGTGGAATTTGAGACCTCTTTATGAATAAGCAATAAAAGACTCATGAAATGAGATGGTTTAGTAACTTCCAAAAAGGCAAATCAACTGGAGACAGAGATAGTTGAGGCTGGGTACCTCAGTTTGCACATGATTTATTACGTCCCCTGCTACAGGAGGAGAGCTCCAGCTCCCAGCACAAACAGCTCTCCCCATCTTACCTCAAGAAGAACCTGTCAGGAAAGAAAGAGCCTAGCAAGTTTTCACATTGGCCTTTGAAGTTCTTCCTTGGCTGACTGATGCTCGTCCATACATAACTAGAAGAAAAGACTTCCATTGTGCCGCTCTTTACCCCAAGTGCATTATTCTCCAGACAAAAGCTTTCGAGTCTTAACTTTTAAACACACCTCTTTTAGGGTGCAATGCTTCTAACCCATAAAATCTGTTTTGTTCATTAAAAAAAAAAAAAAAAAAAAAAAAGGCAGCTTTCTCCCCCTCAAGCAATCTACTCTGCTTGTTAGTTTTTTGCATTACTTTTTGCACAGAGCAGCCAGCTCTCGTTCCCAGAAATACAGTATTTTCCCTCAGCACTGTCTCCAATGGCTTACCCAGCCCAGCTTTAAACACAGCCATTGTAGGAGCTCCCAGGTTTTAGACGAGACCTGGTGAATAATCACCCTGCTGAAAACATCCCCAACATCTGGCAACTTGCTGCTATTTGCAGGGTCTGAGCGCTGGGTCAGGCAGGGATGCAGGAGCAGGGCAGGGGGTTAAGCAATGAACATGCTCAGCACCTGCTTGCTCTCTGCCTGATTCTAATCAGTATTCTCCTCTCATGCCCAGGAATGCTAGAATTCCTCAGTTTCCTCAGGAAAACTCAAAACTTTTTCTGCCTCAAGGAAAAGAGAGGAGGGAAAAAAAAAAAAAAAAGAAAAAACAAAGAGAGAGACAGAGAAAAAAACCTTTCTCTTTAGGGTCTGACCAAATTTCATTAAAGACAATGCAAGTCTTGCTATTAAATTCAATAGGCCTTTTTTTCAGATTTATGAGCAATCTCACATGCTTGACACAATTAATTAGAGGAATTAGTGGTGCTAAGAAGGAAGAAAAACACACAAAACCAAACCTATAAATTTACTGTTCAAGGAATAACAGTATAATTTTCCTTGAAATTTTAGAAATCAGTGAAAAATACTTGTTTTGCCAACTCTAAAAATCAAATCTTGCCTTACTGCAAGTTGTACTGCAGTTTTAAATCTAAAAACTTTTCTTTTTTTAAGACTTGTTGACAAGTTTAAGCCAGTCTATCTGTTGCAACTGGTTCCCCAGATTTTCAGCTTATAACTTCATGTCCAAGTTGCTGGACTATTTTTCTTCTTCAAGAAGAACGCTTATAAAATAAATTAGAGATTTCATTTAATAAAAGTTTAAAATCAAACCAAAGTAGCTCATCTCTAGTCAGCCTGTGTAACAAAATCCCACCACTAAGAAATGCATTATTTTGCATAAGTATGGAAATGTACAGTTTTGAACTATAAACACTAGCAATGTACAACAAAAGAATGTTTAAAGCATTATTTTTGCCTCCTTTTTCTGTTCAGTACATGTTTCTATTTTAGTAAGTACAATAGTAAAAAATAAATTTAATTTTAAAAGAAGAAAAAATGTTTTAGCAGTTATCCAGGAAATACACATTTTTAGTGAATACAAGAGTAGCTGTAGAAGAGAAACCAGTGCAAGACCTGGGTGCCCAGTCACAACCACATAAATTTCAAGTACTGATTTGAAGCATTTTCTTAGAACCAATGATTATTTGTGTATATTGTTGAATAGATTTTTCACACTGCATATTTGGGAGAATTGCAGGGTATTCATGGGAGGCTCAGCAAAACCAGCAAAAAATACCCATCAGTTACTGCCATACTCCAGAAAATACATGGTGGCTCAGAGCCTTAGTGTAAATTGAGGTAACACCTCTAGGTTCATGGACTTAATCCCAGACCACACTAGCTACTGATCTGCTTTAGCTTTAAAAAATAGTAGTAAAACTACTGAAAAATAAAAGTGGAGAGTCTTTATCACTTTACCACAGCACACCTCTGCTGCTCAGTGCCAGGGCTTGCTGCTCCTGGTGAGTTAAGTGGTCCATACCACTGGACCAGAGGGTACCACTGACCCCTCTGCAAACACCCCTGCTGTTCCCCAACTCTGCAAACCCAAAAGTTGAAAGCCTAAGTACACTTCTAAGGACAGGCTGCAATCCTGTTTGGCCACAAACATTTGTTCTGAAGTATCAATCCGTCTGGATTGCAGTTTCAGCAGATGAATGATGACAGCTGAACCTATGGAACACTTTTGATTCCTGGACACCAGACATTTGGAAATACCATTGAGGGAGGAAAATATCATTGGTCCTATTTCTTTAAAAAAAAAAAAAAGAAAAAAAGAAAAGCAAACAAAACACAAAAAATGCCACAGAAAGGAAAAAAACTACCACAGAAACAGGGAGAAAATTTAACCACAGAAGAGCAGCAGAGACCAGTAACTGGGAAGGAGGAGCAAGCAGTCCTATCTCAGCTGGCTCCAGGCACAAGCAATGCAGAAATCACTGCAAGAAACCCAGAGCAAATTGTACCTACTCCAACCAGTTCCCCTTCAAACTAAAGCCAACTCTTCCAGTACCAATTTTGCCATAGCCACTTTTTTCTTGTTTGTTTGCATAGGGGTATCACTTACTTATAAACATATTAGTCACCAAGATCAGTCACTCCTCTCTACCTGAAAGAGGTATTAAAAAAGATGCTTTAGCCCAATTCAAAGATACAGAACCACACTCACCACAGCCCAGTAGAAGAAAGCTAAAGCCTGTGGACAGATGCCCTGGGCAGCCCCTTTTCCCCAGCAGCAAACCAGCCCTAGCTGTGTAGGGGTGGCAGAAAGCCCTGCAGCCCAATCCACAGGGACCTGAGGCACCCAGTCCAGTGGCTGAATGTCACCAGGTGCCAGGCACCACCTGCACAGCACAGCTGTGACCCCCTGTCCCCACCTCGAGAGCACAGCGCTCCTATGGAAGCCTCAAACCTCACCACAAACATAAAGAAACCACTCGCAAGGCTCGCAGGAGAAAAGGCAGAGCGAGGAGCTCCCTGCCTTGGGAAGGGCAGCCCCAGCTCCCTCCGGGCCGGGAGCCAGCCCTGCACCCAGCCCTGCATCGCAAGGGCTCTGCTCCCTGCTTCAAACCCGCACTCAGAGCAGCACAATGGGGCTTTCAACCAAAGGATCCGGCCCTGAAAAGGGGCCCGAGGCACCCTAAGGGCACGGCACTGCACAAAAACTGCCGGGCTGCAGCAGGAGGGGCAGCACAGCAGTGCCTCCAAAGGGGCTCCCCCTTTGCCATCCTGCAAACCCACGGACCCGCAGCACCCTGTGCCAACCAGCAGCCAAACATCCAGCACCAGGTGGCCCATTTCTTTAAGAGAGTGGTCACTTTACTGCGTGGTAGCATTCAAGAATAGTAGCAGGTGAGTCCTCCTACACTTTTTGGTCACTTGGAGGATCTTTTTTCAGCTACTAGCTACAGTTAGCATTTTTTAAATATTCACTTTAAATTTCTGTCTCTGATTTACTCTTCCAGGGCTGACAAGTCTGTCAGATTAACAGAAATATTTATGTCATCAATCATCACTCCATCTTTTCAACTGCCAATACAGGAGAAGCACAGTAACACTGAATTCTGGTTTAAGTTCTTCCTTGGCCAAGTGACCTCTTACAGCCTGGGGACAAACTCCCATTACACCCATCATAGTATAAGTTTTGACAACCATTCAAATTACATAGTGTCCTTCCAAAAATTTCATGTGCTGCTTTGATTAGGACCAAAGGTTGAGGACAGGAATGTTGTATATGGGGACAGAGTGTGCCTCCCCTCCTGATACCCTTCAGCCAGGGAGGAGCCAGAAATCAGAGGGAACGAGCAGCACTGCCTCCCACCCTGCCAGGACTGATGGAGCAGATTGGTTACAGAGCTCCTTACAGCAGAGAGCTGGGGGGGTTGTTTGCTTTTTTTTTTTTTTTTTTTTTTTGGTTAAATCATATGTTAGAAAAATTAAGTGCCATTCTCTGAAGCAGCTTTTTTTAATTTGCTCTGCTTGCAGCATTTTAACTATGCACACTGGCTGTGTCAGGTCTCTTCTTTACCAGCAGAAATAGATGTTTAGCACTATACCGTCTTGCTAAGTATGAGAAAGTAGAGGTGCTCCCTCAGATCTGGAATGTGATTAAACTTTCCTGGAGGACCAAATTCAATGCTAAGTAACCTGCACAGCCCTGCTGAGAGCACAGGACTGTTCTGATGTAAATACCAATACAATTTGGTCTCAAGAAGCTTTTAAACACAGAGATGGCAATAACTAAAAAGATTTAAAGTATGTCTGCTGTATGCAGCCATTTTGCATTTTCACCAGGACACGAGAGCATGCTGAGACCCTGCAATGCTTCTGGCTGCTTCCAGCCCTGCCCCAGTGCACACAACATGCAGCTCCAGCCAGTCCCAGTGCTGTTCAGAAGAGGTGGACAAGCAGTTAGTTTTAAGGGGTTTTCAAAAGACAACACTGCATTTGTTGGAAAACAAGTTGTGGGTACTAAAGCAACCGGGGTTTGTGTGGTTTTCTATGCAGCTGCCAAACATTCGAGCATTTTTGCTTGAGCCTGTTGATTTAAAAGAGAGCAGGTCAAATCAACTGTGCTAAAGCAAGGATGAACCCACAGGGCTTTTTCCTAACTGTGACATCTATTGTATAATCTTCTAAATAGATTCCTGAATGTTTTCTTCTATTATTTTCCAGTTCCACAGACAAAGAACCCAGTGAAGACATATACCATAGAGGGAATAGCCACCACTCACAGCAAGGGAGGTACACACGATGTCTTTCTTTGCACCATGTGTGTTAAAATTCTACAGAAAAATTTTGTACATCTCCATCTATAACATCCCACCATAAAGATTTGATGACTTCACTTAAACCATCACTCCTTAGCTAGTAGTTGTAGAAAATATATGTATAGATGTATAGAAGTATCTCTTCTTCTATGTAAGTACTGATAATTTAATTCAGCCTTCACTCACACAACAGCATCAGTTCACCATCTGCAGTGGAGTCACTTGATTTATCCCTGGGTAAATGGAATTCCAGAGATTTTTCGGGTTGTTTTTCAAAATCTGTACTTTTCAGGATTTCAATGTGAAACAGTGTATTTCACTTCCCATTTTCTTTAGCTGAATAATTTCCATTCTTTTTTTTTTTTTTCTTTTAGAACACCTTCCTTCTGAAAAGAACTTATTTTGCTGTTCATGAAACCAGCTGAGTCCTGACTTCCAGCTAGTTCTGTGCAAGTTTTTTTTTTTTTCTCAGCCTGACAGGAGGGGCTGGGTAGGTGTCAGAGTATTTACTGGGGCACAGATCCCCCACCTCACACTCTGACCCTTCAGCACTTCACACCAGATCAAACAGCCAGCCCCGAGGTCAAAATGAAAAGGAAGTCCTGCCACACCATCTTCAGTAAAAACGGATTTTCCGTGGGAGCATTGCCTGCTACTCTGCTAGCCTGCTTTCTATAAAGCCTGTCCATACTCATCTCCATCCTCGCTGGGACAGTTAAAAGCAGAGATGGAAAACAGTTTTAAGTTCAATTTGGTTACACTGAGTATGGTTGGTGCTACTGCCTCGCAGGGGGTAGATGGGTTACATTTTTAACAAAGTGCAGAGTAATTTTGCCAAAAGAGCTGTGGTTGCTATTACTTTTCTGGGCTAGTACATGCAAGAGACTGTGATTATATTGGCATGAACAGTCCTGCTCATTTAAGTAAGGTGAATAAGATTTGACAGGGGCTGAATAAGCTGTCTGCTTGCAGAATTGTCAACCACAGACAGTTTATTCCTCATACTGTTCAAACCACAGCCATCTATGTGACAATATATCTGATAAAGAAATTACTACATAGTCATTTTTAGATCAGACATCCAATGTAAGGCATATTATAAATATAAAAATCCTTAAGACTGGACTTATATGGGCTTGTGCATGATATAAACATTGATCATGTTTGGCAGAAATTCTTCAATCAGTCAAATATCTATTTAAAAAAAAAAAAATCAAAGGGTATCATGGATATCACTTGCTCACTACAGCTCTCTATGTAAATAAAAAAAGTTGAGTTGAGAGACTTTGAGGAAATTTGTATCCAAAATGCTTTCAAAAAGTAGTAGCTTTAACTCTGGGACAAAATGTCTCCTAATGTAGCTGAGTACTTGCAAAGGATGCACGAACTGATATTTTAACCAGCGATAACCAGACAGAAAGGAAGCAGAGTGTATTTAAGAAAGGGAATTAGAAAATGCTGATTTAATTCTTTTTTTCTTATCATTTACTGTGCTGTTTTTCACAACCCACCCAACCACCTAAAAATCCATGCAAAACCAGGAAAGACTTTCTGATTTTCTTCCTGTTTTACTACAGATTGTGAAGCTAAATTTCTGTGCCCAGGGGATGCAGCAGGACCTGGAGCTGACACTCCCATACCTCACAGTTCAGATGAAAATTCCCACCATAATGACAAGAAAACACATCCAAATTGCACAGCCTCTTCTACTGAGGATGTGGTGGGATACATTCTACTGTCTCTGAAATAAATATAGCTTTCTGCCATGCAACAAGGAACTGATTGTTCTCAAGGGCTCTTGCTTGTTTTTCTGTGCAGCCTTGTCGATCCAGCTTGCCATTTTTGGGAGAAGGGACAGCACAACTACCCTAGCTGTGGCAAGTAGAATCCATAAACTTTAAACCGAAGAAAATGACTAAAAAAATGTTGCAAGCTTCTTTGTGTCCCCTATATTTTGAGAGCCCAGTCTGGAGAATGGGCTGGTTTCTCAAGCTCCCTTTATTTTATTGGCAGCCTTGGACTATTTATCTCTTATATGATTTGGTATACAAAGACAACTTTTTTTTTTTTTTTTCCTTTAGGCTACACTCATTAAAAAGTACATGAAACAAAATTAGTTTTAGTAAAATTCAGTTAAATACATTGTATATTACCTGCTACAATAGTAATATTTCAATGCACTGTATACTAAAAATAAAAGTGATTAAAACAAAATCAAATCCAATAATGCTAAAGATAAAAACCACAAAACTGTAAGAGCATACAGTGTATACATTCAACAGACCATGCAAAATAAGGATTCCATTCAAATTTCACATCTCATTAAGGACAATTTAGCCATTAATCCATACGGGTTTAGGAGCAAAGAAGGATTTTCCAAGACAGATAAACTGAAATGATCCTCCTTTGATCTCTGAGGTTAAGAATCAGCAACAATGGAAGATGAACAACAAGGGGCAGAACCACTGGCCTTTTTATGTGCCACAATGGCATCAGCAAACAACTACTTAATCAATATTTGGCCAGGGACACTGAAAACTTTCTTTTCAAATTTTAATTCCTAGTTGTAAAACAACTGTAGGGCAACCAGCAAGATAAGACATTAAACTGACTGCTTAATTGCCTTTTACTGTCTTACTAGTTATATATGCACATTCTTAATAGTTCGTGAATCTTTATTTACTAGGATGAATAAACGACCTGTCAACAATTGCATCAAACTCCCTTAACTAAATAATCTCAGCACATGACACACTTCAACTCTAATGTGCCCTCAGTGAGTTTTAATTTCATTACGTTTCACTTTTTTTCTAGGCAGAGTGATTTAAACTGAATTAGTTTAACAGCATGGGGCAGGAGTACTCCAGGGCAAGCAAAGTGAAATGCCACACTCACACTAGGCTAAACAAGGGCTTGTGGTGAATTACATTACTGTACATCATTTTTATTAGTCAGAGAGTTCCACGTTCAGGGACCACTTGGAAGTATCCTGCATTTTTATTTCTATATTTTGTTGTTTCTCTGGCCACATATGTTTGCTACATAGGATTTAAAGTGACATTTACGTGGAAAAATTCACATTGACTGGCTTGCTCTGATTTATTGCTTTGTGTTTCACTCAATTTCTTCTTAAATTAACCAGAGAGCACTTTGTAGTTCTGCTTCATTTCCCAATGCAGTTTTATTACACAGCTCTGGGGACTCATGATAATTTATCACTATCAGCTTTATTGGCTTCCCTCTCCTAAATCCTGTTCCAACCCTTATCAATAAGTAAACCCAAACTCAAATCAAATTAAACGTTCCCCAAATAAGTGTTAGATAAAAGTGTTGTCTTTGCATGATGTAACAGAGAATCACTATTCAAAATCAGGCACATTAAATTATTTGTTTTAAAAATGTATCAGTATTTGCTTTTACTTACAGCACTAATTGTTAATTAGCTTTTTATCTAATTAAAACCTCTGTCTGTCTTCTGATTCCACTGCTACCTCTGTGTAAACTGAGACACAAAGATCCTTGCCCTTAGTGAGAGTTTTGCCGGAGCTGCACTCGGGATTAAAGTCGTTCTCTTGTGCAGTGGGTACTTTTTGCAAACAGAATAGAACAAATTTGGGCGCCGTTCCTGCGTGCCCCACGTGAGCAGCGTTACACACATGAATAGGCTCTTTGAGTGGGATCCTCGGGACTTGTCACCGTGTCCCACATCGGCAGGACTGCAGGTCTGATGCCCAACCGAGTAAACTCTTCTAAGCCTGAGGATGTTCCCCAGAGCTGCAGTTCCTCAGCACATTACAGAGCTCGTTCCAAGAAAAGCCTGATGTCTATTATGGCAAATTCCTACTGACATCACAGATTCTGTAATCACAGGAGAATCTGGAAAGCCAAATACATAAATCACATTCTCAGGGAAGTCCTAGCATACCGAAATCAACCAATGCTTCTTGCCTCTGTTTTTCCAGAATGACACCCTCTAAGCCTAATAGATGAAGATTTTCAAAGCAACCAAATAAGGTGCTAACTTGGGTACAGATTCAAGTTAATCGACTGCTGTGTATGAAACAATCCTGACATTTGCTAAAATAACATTAATCTTTGTTCTAGATATATCTAATTAGAAAAACTGGAAAGGATGCCCACAGCAATTCTGCTTGAACAGGCGTTGACTCTAAGTTGAAGAAAAGGTCTCTAAGATGGCAAAACATTTAGAGCCATTAATAAAATCATTATTTCAAGCCAAGGATACGATGTGTATATATATTACTTCAGAGAGTCGCAGCTAGATTAACACCCTTTCTTCCCACAGCTGGAAATATTACTGGTGCTTTTGTCAGACGATTAGCATGCAGTTAGACTGACAATTAGCACTCTCTTCAAAATCCCCCACTTCAAGACAGGAGGGAACGGGCTGCCCCCAGCAGCTCTGGAAGAGCAAACTCCACTTTGAAGTCACCATAAAGTCAAACATTTAGCACCTTTCTAAAAATGCTCAGCATGCTGAGACATCACACTCTCGCTTGATGGTGACTCATTATTCATTGCTGAGGTCGTCAGGTATTATTATTTATTATTATTATTATTATTATTATTATTATTATTATTATTATTATTATTATATATCAAAATAATGATTTGGTAGCAGAAGCCAGGCACTGAGCCCCGCAGTGATGATGGGTCAGGCAGAAGAAACAAAGCTGTGCTGGGTTTACATGGAATCACCTGCACTTGTGCAACACCTGGCTTTTCTACCCAGGCTTGGACTCTCACTATTAAGGTATGAGGAAAGAGAAAGGGAAAAAGACAGACAGAAAATATAGTTGGCACTGTCTCCCTTGAGCCAAATTCTGGACCCACTAGGGAGATTTTCTTAATTAAGTACTGTTCCTTGTCAGCTCTAAGAGCCTCGGAAATGACACTGTTCAAGTAACACAAGTTGATTTCTTAGTGACCAAACATACAGAAGTGCATGAAATTTCAGGCTCAAGGAGATAACTGGCTGCAGCCACAGCCATCATATCTCACTCAATAAGTGAATCTCTGCCACTGAGCAGGAGAATCAACTGTGCTTCTCAGCCCACAACAGCATTTCACACAGCACCTAAGTCCTCCTACCACTGTGCCTTGGGACAGGAAACTGGAGCAAAACCAGGACAACCCCTGCAACCAAAATCTAACTCAGCATCTGACTCATCCCATGCTCCAGCCACTAATTCCACAATCTACTATGTAGAAATGAATGATTCAAACTGATATCTGGTGCCTCCTTGTTAATCTTCTCCCTTAATAAAGTGTCTTTATTAGTTCAGCAATCTAAAAATAACTGGCTGCATGATACTGACCAACCCTAATCAAAACATCTGCCAGCCCATCTAGCTGGAGCTACCCTTTAGATCATGTGCCACCACTTCAAAGCCTCCTGCATCAAGTCAGTAATTGTAACATTGCATCTAAATATTTAAGCTAGGGGCTGGTAGTCGCGTGTCCCATTTACAGTCAGCATCTGTCCTCTAATTCCATTACAGTACAAAGCAAAAATGTTTCCCAAAACTCACAAACAGGAAAAGCATCACACAGCTAGAAAGGCAGCAGCAGCTTGAACTTTCGAGCTGCTGAGCAGGGCTTTTGTGCTAAGGTCCTTTTTTTCCTACCCCTTCAAACTCCCCACATACACACACTAAAATAGGGGTGGTGCCGAAATTGTATTAATGTGAGCCTCAGGCACACAGAAAAAAAAAAAAGAAAAGAGGAAGGGGAGGGAAAGGGGGAAGGGTTTGGTCCAAGATGAAAGTAAGAAGAAAATAAAGGAGGCAATTTAGTCTGCTGTAGCCTGAATTGCTCTCAGTACAGCCAAGGGTAGAGGCTTGGGATGAGTAGAGCCCTTTTTGGACGGGTGCGCATGACTGGGGGAGGATCGGCCGGGACAGAGCCCGGGGGCCAATTCCCAACTCCCGGGCTGGGAACAGAGCCCCCTTTGAGGCCAGCGGGGGGGTCCCAGCCCCAGCCCCCGCCCCAGCCCGCTCACAGCGGGCCCGGGGACCAGCTCTGCCCCAGTGCTGAAAGCCACTGGCTCCTGCCAGAAAACAACAACTATTTGATGGAGGGGGAGTTATCAGATTAGTCAGCAAACCATGCTGCACATAACTCCCACCAAAGGTACAAGCAGCTCCCTTTTCTGTAGTGGCTATGCTAAAAATAAGCCCTGATGTGCCGCATAAAGGCACAAAACTTTCTCGTGTTCTTTATTTATGGCTTGTGCCTTTAAGAAGAAATTATCATGCATGCAGAAATACAGATATGCTGTTATAGAGCTATCAGCTTCCTGATACACACTCTGACAACCAAGTTTGCTTTAAGTATATACCCAGAATCAGAGTTGAGGGATGATGGCAGAATCACTGAAACACAGCAGGTACAGGGCTGTACATGTGGCATCTGTAAACAGTGTAAGAATCATGTGTAATACGTGTCAGAGAAGAGAGGCTGAAACAGAATCACACCAGGCATACAAAGGTTTACCTACACCCATATATGTGGTGGGAGAGATCACAATGATACACTGTTTTTATCACACATTTTTTTTAAATATCTAATCCCACTCTGCTGTAAATACTTGCTAAATCCTGAATTAGCTACCATTAAAATGACAACTCTTTTCCTTGCCCTTGTAAAAAATGCCACTCCTCAAGCCACCGAAAGGCCCATGGCAAGGAGAGGATTCCAGGCAGCGCCAGCGAATGTCCAGCACTAATCTGTGCTCCCGAGCAGAAAAGCCAGACTTTGCTTCATGATCAGCCTCAGGAGTCACTTCCTGACCTATCCCACAACCTTTCCTGGCACCCACGCTCTGGGATACCTCAAGCCCCCAAGAACAGAGCTACAACAGCTCCTCATACTGCACAAGACCTGGCCCTTCTTTCCCTGTGTAGCACAGAGTGCTCAGCGCTGAGCCAGCACCCGAGGGTTTTGCTGCACAGCACACCGACGCCCTTCGGACATTCCGCACGCGGCCCGAGTGTCAGAAAGGGCAGCTGAGATGCACTGCCAGCGGGCACCCTCTGCCACACCAGGCCTTGGAGCCAAGCTGGTGGGTGCTGGCAAACATGATCCTGCAGCATCAAATCCTTAGAAGCACTGCCAGTTATTTTAGTAACAGAACAGGATTGTTTTTATAGATGGAGTGAAATCAAAGCTCCTTGGCTGGCAATGGGAGTTGAAGCAGAACTTTTTTTTTTTTGTTGGTCAGATACAGAAAATAGTGGTGGGGGTATTTTATGGTTATTCTTTTCTTGTAATGGTCTCACTGCTGTGTTGTCCCTACAGTATCACACTCCTGCACATGCAGGGCAGGAGTATGGCAACAAATGTTTTCTGGAACAGCAGCACACTCACGCTGCAGCATCCCAGCCACTCCAGTAATGAGATTAAGCAACAGCTTGCTAGTCAGGGAGGGGGAGCAGGCGTTGCTGTGGGGAAGAGCACACTCTCCCTCACACTGCCAAGCCTTCCCAGCCACTGCCACAGAACAGATGGGATTACCAAAGCTGCCGTTTCCACAGAACTGTCCAGTCATGTTCACCCAGCAAAAACCTGCATGCCTAGGGCAGGAGAGGACTACACTCCCCCTTGTAATCAAGGGGGAAATTGCTACTGATTGAACTAAAAACAAATAAAGTTAGACACTCACATCCACAGAAAGTGAAAGAGAGGGAACGTCGGGAGGTGGAATGCAGCCTCTCCTACAACTGTGCTGGGAAGAACGAATGAGTGCCTCTTGCAGCAAGGCATCACCAGTTCCAGTGGTTTTCTTGTAAGTGTTTTGGGGCTCCCCTGGGCTGAAGAGGCAGCCATGCACCCAGACACTGATTTATAATAAAATCAGGAGCTCCACTTTAAAGGGCAGACAGTTAAAGGGCATGAAGTCTCTTTCAAAGAGAAACAGAAGGATGAGTTATATTGATAACAGTATTTTTTCTTTTGCTGTCTCTATTAACTAGTCTTCGTTCCATAAAGCAGTGATATTATCAAGGCTTACTATCTTCTGTTTCTAATCTCTGTCAAGAAATTCAAGAAGGCAGCAAAGCAAGTTATTTAACAACTAGGGCACGGAATTTATCTATTTTTCCCTTGGTGCACATCCCTCTCGGAAAAACACTCTGTTGAAGGAGATGCTGGAGAAAACTCTGGACCCATCATATGGGAGCAACTAAACCAGGCGATCAAACTTCTGGCCTTAAAATCTCTAATTTTGTTGGCATCTTCTGTATGTCTGTATTACACATCTGCTTGGAAACACAAACAGACAGAAGATGAGGGTTCCTTGAATGTTTTAATAATAGTTGAAAACTAAGTTTTAGGAGGGTTTAGGGGTTTGTTCCAACATAACAAGGACAAGTCCTACAGTCAAAGAATGGATTTCTGTTGTCCTTGCACGGCACCAGCATCCCTTGATGCCTAGAAATGCTATAAACATTTTCTTTCAAAAAACAGCTATTTTTTTCCACGATGGAGAGTCCATAAAACTTCGTGGAGCATCAGCTATTAGGGGCTCATTGAATAATTCATCCCTCATTGCAAGCCCATAATGTCTTTTCTCAGCCTTTTGTGGGGCTGTTTTCTCTTCTTTTCTCCTTGAATTATAAAAAGGTTGCCTTCTTTTGTTCACATCAAGCTGCTGCTAGCTGAAGCTTTGTCTGTGCAAAGCCAAAGTGTGAGTTTCAATGGACTCCCCCCTCTTTGTTTTCCAAGTTCATCTCCAAGTGTAGATTGTGTATAGAAGGCCTTCTTTGTAAAAGCTGGAAAAGTTGTACAAATGTTTGACCAGCTCATTTGGTACTTTTGTCTCGCCTTCTCCAGTGCCTGTGCATGTGCTGGGCAGCGGCTTGCACTCAGAGCAGCCTGGCCGGGCCCTTCCTGCCCTGCACCCTGGCCCGGCCGGGAGCAGGCACGGCTCGACGGGAGCAGCAGCTGTGCCCCCGCAGCAGCCCCTCACCTCCGCCTTGTTCAGGTTGCAACCTCCTCGCAGTCCCGGGCCAAACACCAGCACATGCTCTTCCCAGCAGTTTTAACAGCAGGAAAAAAACAAAACATGTGTCTCCCTGCCCTGTTCAGACTCCAGAGACTTGAGGCTCCGCAGCCTTTTTCTGCAATTACCCCTTCTATGCAGCTGCAGCCTTTCACTTGGCTCGGGGAAGGAGCCCCTGCACGGCTGTGACCGGGGGCTCTGTGGTGGCTCCTACCCTCCCTGTTCCCTGGGTATTGAACGCCAGACCAGCAGTGACTCCCATCTTTGTCCCAGCCTCTGTGCCGTGCCTGCACACTGCAGGGTCGCTCCGGCAGGGGAATGGGACGGATGGGATGTGGCAGCCAGGCTGTCAGGGCTCACTCCCTGCCCTGCACCTCCCGCTGTGCGGCCCCAGGACAACCTCTGGGAATGATAGCCACCAGCACCTGGGACTGGCCCTGGCCCGCCGCAGGGCTCCGCGGAGAGCAGGGGCAAACAGGACTTTACCTCTTTCGCTGAGGATGCCATCGATGCTGTGCTTGGCCTTCTTGTCGCCTTCCTCCACCTCTTTTCTTTCCAGTTCAGCCTCCTCTTCCTCGCCTTTCCCAAACTTGCTCCGCAGGATGCGGCTGATGGAGCTCACTTCAGGGGGGAGTGCAGAGCTGTGACCGGCTGGTCCCCAGCAGCCCCCCGCGGCTCTGAGGCCGGCCCGGGGAGCCGAGTCCCCCACCAGTGCCATTGCCCATGTCCCTCGGCCGCTGCCGGTCGGGACATGGGGAAGGCAGCCGCCCTCTCCCGTCCCCGCGGGGTTTGACGGGCACCGTCCCGCACCGGGCTCCAGCACGGGCACAGCGGCTCCCGAGAATCTTTCTCTGCCCCGAGCCCGCACGGCGGGTGATAACAGCCCTCGGACACCCCACAAATGCTGCTCCAGCTCCATTGCCCCCGCCTGATCCCGCAAACAACGCACCGGCACAGGGAGCTGCTCCCACCTCCTGCTCCCCGGCAAGCCCCGAGCCCTCCTGCAGCAGCAGCCCGGAGGGGACGGCGGGGAAGCCTCGGCAGGAGGAGGGGAGGGGGATGCAGTTGCGATTTAATTGAAAACATCCCGCCGAGAGCAGGAGCCCTCCCGGGACGCGCCAGAGGCACCGCGGGCTAACGCCGGTCGCTCCGTGGGCACCGGTCCGGCCCGGGGCTCTGATCCCGAGGGCACGGGGCTCACCCGGGTACCGCGCTGCCCTCCCCGGGCCGCCCCCGACCCTCCGAGCTCCCCGCTCCGTACCTGACGGCACCGAGTTGCGGTCACACACTCCGTCCTTCAGCAGCTTGTCCCGGATCTCCCAGCTGAACATGCCCGCGTTTTCCCGCTTGTATTCCTCGATTTTCTTCTCAACATCCGGCGTCGTCACCTGCTTCAGTAAAGACAAGGCGAGCGGGCACAGTTTGTAGGGCCGGGGGAGCCGGGGCTGCCGCCGCCACAGCCCCGGGGCGGTCGGAGCCGCCCGCGCCGCGCTCAGCGAGAGCCGACACCGGTCCCGCCTGGAAACACCGATAGAAAACACCCAATGCGGGCAGGGTAAAGTGAGGGAGGACACAGGAGGTAATAACGGCCCGCAAAAGACGAACACACTCCGCGTTAAACGAAACGTCCCAGAAAATCCTCCGGGGTTAGCGGGAAGGTGGGGCAGAGCCCTCGGCACGGAAAAACCCGAATTAGGCAGCACCGGCCGAGAAAACACCAGAGCGCGACCAGCGGAGGACTCCGGGCAACGAAGCTCTAGGTCAGTAAAGTTTCGGCGGAGCAAAGTTTGCAGCTCCGAACAAAAACCAGCGTAATAAAAACGCGGAGAGGTTCGAGTACCGGTGTTTTTCTTCGGTAGCCTCGTGATTTTAAAACAAATCTAAAAATCAAACAAAAATAACGATCTCCCGGCTGGCAGTAGCCTTTCGTTTGAGTAGCACACTTATAAAAAATTACGTTTACTCCTAACACAGAAAGGAAAAGTTCGGGCATCGCTTCGCTACTTTAGAATAATCAAAGAAGGGGAGGGGGTGGAATCTAGCAACAACTTTCAATTAAAACTCAAGCCTTTACTTCGTTTTAGTGGGAAAGATAAGCTAGAGAAAGAGAAGCCTAATCTTGGGGGGAAATTTCGTCTCCATTATTGTTAGCGCAAACTTTTCGGTGGCGTAGCTATAAATACAAGCAGCTCTAGAGCGGAGAGAAAAAGTAAACAGAGCAAGAGAAGGAGCAGTAAGAGACAGACAGAAATACAGGTCGTTTTGTTGCGCTTTTAACAAAAGCGGGAGGACCCGATCCAGCCGTGCTGGGTCAGTTCCACCGCCGGACCGATCGCATCCCGGTCTGTCCCGAGCCGTGAGCCCGCCTGCTCTCCTGCGAGAAAAATGAGCGTGGGGCACGAGGGGTTCTCGCAAGCCAAGCGCTCAAAAACCCGTCCTTTTCGCTCTATTTTCGTTTGAGATTTGTTTTGTTTTACTTTGCTATAACAGCATTTCCTTAATTTAAAGTATATTATTGCCAAGAACTCCAACAATATTTTATAAAATCTCAGGAAGTTTGAGAGCAACAGGCGGGGACACGGCGGTGGTGCTGTACCCCATGAGTGTCTGCGCCCACCCCCGGCCTCGCACGGTCCCCCCGGCCCTCCCGGTGCCGCCGTCCCGACTGCAAACCCCGGTGCCGACCAGCCTGGGCCGTGTCCCGGTCGGAACTGGCTCCCCGCCACCGCCACCGGAGTTTGCCCGATTCCGGGCGGGCAGGAGGGGCTCACCTTGGGTTTGCTGCCGCCGATGGCCCCCGGCCGGATGGAGCCCGTCTCCTGGTACCTGCAGAGAATTTTGGAGACGCAGCCGTGGGACACTCGCAGCTGGCGGGAGATGACACAGGGCCTTATGCCATGGTGGGCCATCTCCACTATCTTGTGCCGGATATGGTTGGGTAAAGGCCTGCCATTGATAAACACTCCTCCGAGCTGATTGACTCTGCCCTGGCCTAGAGGGGTAGAGACTAGAAAAGGAAGGAAGGGAGGCAGGGGGGTAAATGGCATTAACGTCTCCTTCAGATCCTGCTGCGTCTTTTTTTTTTTTTTCCCTCTATTTTTTTTTCTCTGTTGTTGTTGTTACTGGCATTTTGTCGTTGCTTTTCAATAAGGCAACTCGCCCCCGCCCGCCCCACCGCGCGCCCGGGGCCCGCAGCTCCCGCAGCTCCCGCGGAGCCCCGGCCGGCCCGGGACAGGCGGGCGGCCGCGGGTTCACCTGTTGCGCTCAGCCGGGGCCGGCCCTCAGAGCCCTCCTGGCTCCGGCGGAGAGCGGCAAGCGGCGCGGGAAGGCCGCAGTGTCCCCGGCGGCCGAAGCCGCCCGGGCTCCCTCGGGCAGGGCCCGCTAGTCCCGGCGCTGCGGGGCCCTCGCTCCGCCGCTACCTCGATTAAGAGCGGCCACTCGCAGCGGCCCACGGTTCTAAACTTCCTTTCGATTCGCATTGCTTTTATTCGAGTTTAATTTGTTTCCTAACTTATTCCCGAACTTTGTGTTCCCCAAATCGCCACCCTTCACTCCGCTAAGAGAATCGGGTCCTGCGCTGCCGACTGTCCGGCCGGTTCTCCCGTTCTCAGGACGGGCCGCTCGCAGGGTGCGAGGCCGGAGCCGGCGGCTGCAGTGATCCGAGCCGTGCCCGTCCTGGGACAGAACCTGCTCTGACAGCCCAGGGGGAGCCCGGGCGGCTGTCCTGCCCTCCTCCGTGCGCCAGTTCTGGCGGGCCGGGGGGGCCGCTTTGTTCCGGCGCCCCAGCACGGAATGATTATCCCTTCCCCGACCGGGAGCAGCAGAGGCGCGGCCTTACCTTCCAGCGGGAACCCGCTGCGGGGATAGTTCTGCCCGGCCCCGGGGCGCATCATCCTGGGGACAGCTCCGGCCAGAGTTGTCATCGCAGCGGCAGCGGCCGGCAGGGTTATATCCAGGTGAGGGCTGATCTAGGGGAGACCCGCGCTGTCAGCGGGCCCCGCCGAATCAGGAGCGGTCCCGGAGGGGGTGGGGGATGCCGCCGAGGGGCGGGGAGGAGGCAGCTCCGCCGCTGCCCCTTTGTCAGTGACCCGCGCTGCCCCGCACCGGGAGGGCAGGGGCCGGGCCGGAGCCCCGGCGGGCGGCGCGGGGAGGGCGGGGGCGGCGGCGCTGTCCCCGGTGCGGCGGGGAGCGGCGGCCGCGGGGCCGGGAGCATTTATCGGCTGCGTGCCCGGCGCGGCTCGGCGGCGGCGCCGCCGCGATTGGCCACAACCGTCCGGCCCGGCCTCGCCGCCCCCGCTGATTGGGCGAGCGGGCGGCTCCGCGCATCGCCCCGGCCCGCGCGACGGCGGCGCGACCGGACCGGCACCGCGCGGCTCGGCTCGGCTCGGCTCGGCTCGGCTCGGCTCGGCACAGCCCCGCTCTGACCCCGCCGCGGAGCCGTGCTGGGCCCTTTCCCCGCAAGCAGAGGGCGGCCGGCGGTGGGGATCTGCTCCGTCCCCCGACGGCCGCCCCAGCCCCGGGAGGCAAGCACCGACCGGGCCGGCCTGGACATCGCACCCCTCAGGACCCCGTGTCACTGCGACACTCCGCCCGGCTGCTATGAAGCTTGTTTTGTCCTGGCTCCGCTCCTCGAGCACCAGCGGTGGGGAGGGGGCAGCAAACTTTTTTTATTTTAAGGAAAAATTGCTTCTTCTTTTATTCTTTCCTTTTACGTATTTACTTTGAACTGAAATCTCTCTCCGTCCAGAGGAAACATCTCTGGAACTGATGCTCATGGCTTTGAAAGCAAGAGCTGCAGTGAAATCTCCGTGGGGATGTCTGCTTTTAAAAACCAGTGGGACAAGGGTGTCCCTGCGTTTCACGCGTGTGCGTGAGCGTTTATATGTGTATGGGTGCGAGGCGGTGCGTGTTAAAGTCTTACTAACAAGCATTTGTTCCCAGGAATTTATTGTAGTATTCAAACTAAACTGCTGGAAAAATAAAAGAGGTAAAGTCTGCCTCGAAGCTGGAGTGCCCACAGCAGGATATGACGCCAGGAGTGTTGTAAAGACTGTCTGTCCTTAGAGAAGGTACCATTGTGCACGGCCTTTTATTTATAACTTGGTAAGTGCCAGCAAACTCGCCTCCTTTACACTCCGAAGTGCCAGCCCGGCTTTCCACAGAGCTCTTTATTTGCAATCGTCTATTCAGGAACTGTCACTCCCGAGCTTCAAGTTATTCAAGACCTTAATCAATCAAAAGGATGAGAATCGCTCAGGTTTCCTCCTTTGAAATGAAGGGGAAAATGTTTTCTGGGCTCCCAGTCCGCGTTCCCTTTACGAGCCGGACGATGGTTGCGGGGCCGGGGCCGGCCCCAGGGTGGGCGGGGGTTCGCGTTATTTAGGCAGAAATCCGGAGCCTTAATAATAATCGAATCGGCCGCCAAGGGACCGGCAGCAGCACGTCATGGCCCCGGGAAAACTCTGGGTTTGCGTCGGGCTCCGCTCCGCAATGGGAGGCGAGGGGTCTGCAGAAGAAGCGGCGCCCACTGCAGCCGGGGTGGCTCTAGCCCGTGGCCCCTCTCTCTCCAGCCCCACGCGCCAGCCACCAAACCGAGTGGTTTCCCTCGCTTTCAAATGCACACAAACAGATCCAAATACCGGGTGCTGCCCGGGAACACTCTCGCACCCCAAGGAAGGGGCTGTCACAAAAAGTTCGCACTCAGTGAAAGTCAGCGTGTATTTCACAAAGCGTTTGTATTCTACCAACCCCCCGGTGGCCGGAGCTCGGGGAAACCCGTTAGCGAGCCCTGTGGGACCCAGTCCCGAGAGTCCCGGGCCGAGCCGGGCCGTGGGGCAGCCCCGGGCCCGCGGCCCGCGGGGCCGGGGCGGCAGGAGCCGTGCGGGCCGAGCTGTCGCTCCGCACACCACGCCGCGCCACTCGCACGCGCCTTTACTGCAGGGAGGAATTCCGTAGATGTGTTATTAAAAAAAAAAAAAAAAAAAAAAAAAAAAAAAAAAAAGAGATGTAACTCCTTAGGATTTAATCTCGCTTGGGAACCCCGGCGGGGAGCAGGGCCGCACCAAGCGCGCCCGGCTCTAACAGCATCCCCGTGGCCACCTCGCTCCCCACCGCACCACTGCGGCTCCGAGCATGGGAGCAGAAACCCTTCCCACCCATCGCAGCGGGTGCCATGGTGATGCTGTGGGCAGTAGTGCTCGTCCACGCGAGGGGTGCGAATTGGGACTGTCTCGACCCCTCATCCCGGCAGGAGGGCCAGCCTGGGCAGTGTTTTTCAGCTGCTTTCCCCCGTCCTGTAACGATGCACCTTCCTGTGCGTGCCCCGTGTTTTTGCGTGGAGCCCGTGCCGGCCCTGCCAGAAACCGCCTCGGGAGCTCTGGGGCCATCCCGGCTCGCTGCTCCCGGCGATCGCTGCCGGCCGGGGGTCGGGGCAGGGGCCTGGACGCTTCCCCGACAGGGCTGGCGGCTCCCGCAGCTCCAGGTCCCCGTTCCGCGCCCGGCCCCGTGGTGCTGCCGTGGCCCCACCGCCCCAGCTCCTCCCCGCAGCCCCAGAGCCGAGCCGCGCTTCCCCAGGACAGCCCCGGGCCGGGCCAGCGGGGACCGAGCAGGGGAAAGCGCTGTGAAACCCACCTAGTCTCGCCCTCGCGGTCCTGCGCTACCAGGCACCGAGTGCCCCGCGATGGAACGGCCTCATCTTCCCGCACGGGAACTGTGAAAAATTCAGGGCAAAAAGATTAGGCACGAATGCCTGGCCCCGCTCCTCCCTCCCCTCCTCTCCCCCACCCCCATATTACAGTCCTTTAGGCCAGCAGAGATGATTTCACGGTTTTCCAGTGGAAATAGCTAAAAACGCTCCTGCTAATTACAGAGCTCTTCCAGGCCAGGTGCACTTTTAATTGGATTAGTAAGTGCTCTATATTAAACCTGCAGCACATCAAATGGACAGTGAAAATTAGAGCTATTAAGAACACAGGCAATCATTTCTGAACGATAAACAGTGTTGGTCTCCCCTCTATTAGAAATAAATCAATTACACTGTTTCCGGTTTTGCGCTCACAAATTCATTTCTTGTACGGGTTTCGAAGAGACGTCCCCGGCTATTTCCGAGGGAGGTGGAGAGGAGACTACAGTTTGATACATAGAAACAAGAAAGGAAAGGAAAGGAAAGGAAAGGAAAGGAAAGGAAAGGAAAGGAAAGGAAAGGAAAGGAAAGGAAAGGAAAGGAAAGGAAAGGAAAGGAAAGGAAAGGAAAGGAAAGGAAAGGAAAGGAAAGGAAAGGAAAGGAAAGGAAAGGAAAGGAAAGGAAAGGAAAGGAAAGGAAAGGAAAGGAAAGGAAAGGAAAGGAAAGGAAAGGAAAGGAAAGGAAAGGAAAGGAAAGGAAAGGAAAGGAAAGGAAAGGAAAGGAAAGGAAAGGAAAGGAAAGGAAAGGAAAGGAAAGGAAAGGCAGATGGGAGAGAAAGAGAGAGAAAGCAGAGGAGAGAGTAGGAGAGAAAGAGAGAGAAGGAGAGAAAGAAAAGCAAAAAACAACAACACTAAAAACCCTAAGAAAGAACGAAGGAAGTCAAGACTGGCATAACTACTGAGTGTGAACGCCTGTAACTGCTGTTCCGTACTCCACGAACACCTCAAAAAGAAACCTCTGGGTTTGGGCCACAGGCCGAGGAGACCCTCGGGGCTGCCCGATTCAGCTTCACCCGCTGCCTCATGGCTTTCCCTTCGCACAGGTTTCCCTCTTTCCTCCCCAGTCACAAAGCGGGCGGGTGTGTTTGGGGGCCCCTGTCCCGGACAGGGCAGAGCCCGGGAGCCGCTGCCGCCGCTGAGGGCAAAGGAGCGTGTGCCCGGCGGGACGGGGAGCTGGGCTTGCGGGCTTCCAGGAGCCGCTGGCCCTCCCCGAGCCTGTGCTTCGGGTTAGGAGGATCCTTCCCCACCACAAGCCACGCGTGGGGGGATGCCACGGACCAGAGGCGCGTTAAGCCAGTCCGGTATCGACGCGCTGGGGAGAGAGTGACCCGCGTAGGACGGCGAGCTGTAAAATGCCACAGAAGAGAAACTTCGATGCTGTTTTGGAATTTGTAATTTTATAAAAAGGTAATTTGGCGCCAGTGTAGTAGGAACAGTTATTGAATCCCCTGCCTAGAGAGGAGACGCGATGGGGGGTGTCGGGGGCGGTGGGACCAAAAGCAGGGCAGGTAGGGAGGCAGCAGGTGGTGGCACCCGCGACACCCCGCCGGCGGCCACAGCGACAGGCAGGTCCGTACAGACCAGCCCCACTCTCAGGAACAAGCTCCGCCATAGAGCCCTCCGAGGAAAGCCGCTCCGCACCAGATATTCGCACATCATCCTTCCCCATGGCTGGACCCAGGAGTGTCCGGGGACATTACTCGTCGAGCCAGGGCTGTGAGGGAGGGAGCCCTGCCGCCGCGCTCTGCGGCAGCCAACCGGGGAGCGCGGCGGGATGCGGCAGTGGGATCAGCGGGATGCGGCAGTGGGATCAGCTGGATGTGACAGTGGGATCAGCTGGATGTGACAGTGGGATCAGCGGGATGTGGCAGTGGGATCTGCGGGATGTGGCAGTGGGATCAGCTGGATGACAGTGGGATCAGCTGGATGTGGCAGTGGGATCAGCGGGACGCTGGCTGTAGGGCTGGGAGAGAGCCAGCCGGAGTTGAGAAGGGTGCAGTACCTGCTCGGATACCTTCCCCGGCGCACAGAGCACCGCGCTGCGGGGCCAGCGAGCCGCCCGAGCCCGCAGACGCCTCCGCCCCGATACCGATGCCTGTGGAAGGCCCGAGCTGGCAGTGGAGCGCGCAGGAGGGGCTGGCTCCTGGGCTGGCACCTGGGCCCAAGCCTTAGCAATAAATCGAGAAAAGTAGCCTAAAGATTAATTATTTTTAGTGCGGTTTTTCTTTTTTTTTTTTTTTTTTTTTTTTTTTTTGTGGCAGAAACATAATACTATTTGCCAAAAAAAGAAATTACCAGCAAAGGGCCGGGGAGATTAACATTTGGAAACTTATGAAATGTAATCTGCATATCCAATTGATTCCCAGCATATCAGTTGAAAGGATAAAGATGTGTATCTCCATGATGGATATTGCATTAATAGGCACATAAATAAAGGTTGAAAAGTCATCACTGAAAGCTTTGAACCTTTTTCCATCGCTTTTATGTCCCATCCGCACGTTTCAGCACCATCTCTTTTTTTTTTTTTTTTGTTTCCTTTTTGAGTTGTTACGTTTTCATTAATTTACAGCCACAGTGCGCCAGGCAGTCGGAGAAAGGGCAGCTCAGTACGGGAGGAGGCTCTGCAGAAGGCCTGGAATAGGGGACAGAGCACCCCGGACCCCCCGAGCCGAGTCCCGGGATCCCCCGAGCTCCGCCGAGAGGGCCGAGCGGAAAGGACACCCTGCCTGTGCCACTGCCGAGGAACAGTTCCCTCCGAGGGTTACACCCCCGGGGATCGCCTGGGCCAGCGCCACGGACGGGAGAGAAATCCGGAGGGTTACGGCAAAGCATTTGCGTGGTGGGAAGATCCGAGGTAGAGCTCGCGGCCCCGAAGGGGGCCGAGAGAGGGAGCAAACAAACATCCAGGGGTGGGAGGTGGTCCCGGGAAGGGCCGAGATCCATCTCCCTGTAACCGGGAGGCTGCCCGTGGGCGAAGGCTGAAACACTTAACCCTACAAATGGCTCACTTTGCGGCACCAGCCGCCCTCTGCCTCCCTGCGAACTGGCAATAAATACAGCATGTATTTCGCTAACTCCTCACCTTTCTGATTACTACCAGATCCTGCAGTAAGCGATCCCACAGCTGCCACTCCGCGCTGACACTGCCCTCCGAGCCAGGGCAGGGAACACCGCGCTCCTGGGGCAGGCCGGGCTGCGGGCGGCGGGCCCAGAGCCCGGGGGCTCCTTCCAGCGGGTCCTTCCCTGCGGAGAGACGGGGCGAGAAGGCGGCGTTACCCGTTTATTCATGGCTTTAAAGACTACCATCGAGCTTCGGGTGTCAGGGAGCAGCGGCAATGCCCCGCCGCGTCCCCGCGCACACCGGCGAGCACCGACCAGAAACGCGCGTCTTCCTTCCCCACCTCCTCCGCGGCTAACGGCCCCATTTCAAAACGAAGCGACTAATCCTCTTTAATTACTAGTAAAAACACCAGAGATTATTAATTCCAGCAGTGTCTCAGTGGATTTCCACCGGGAGTTTTACTGCAGCAGAGACTATGAGGCTTTAGGAACCCGCAGCTCGGACCATCGGATACATTTGCCTGAGGAACAAGGGGTTTGCACAGCGCCTGGAGAAACGAGGAACACCCATGGCCCTGCGCGACCCACTCCGGGTCTGCCAAACAGATAGACACCGGCAGGCATGCAGAACTCCATCAACGGTCCCAAATGTCTCCTGGAACATTCTTACTTCCCTCCCCGCTTCCTCGCCCTCCATCCTATACGATGAAGCCAGGAATTAAGGGAGAAGCGACCCTTCTAGCCCAGACATTGAATTCATTAATCGGTATTTCGCCCACAGCTATATGATTTCATCGCTTATTCTTTTAAAGATTAACTGAATTAAAATTTGGGAAAGGATAAGCAGAAAGGGAGTGAAAAAAAAAGAGAGAAAGTGAGAAAGAGCAAAAGAAAGAAGGAAAGAAGGAAAGAAGGAAAGAAGGAAAGAAGGAAAGAAGGAAAGAAGGAAAGAAGGAAAGAAGGAAAGAAGGAAAGAAGGAAAGAAGGAAAGAAGGAAAGAGGAGGAAGGAAAGGAAGAAAGAGGAAGAAAGAATGAAGGAGGAAAGGACCGGAGAAGGGTCTTGCCAGTGCTGGGGCTGCGGCCGTGCCCTCCGCCGCACGAGTGGGCAAATCCCAGACCTGCGGGCAGAAGGTGGCCAGCTCCAGCCCCGGTTCCATCTGCGGCTCCATCCCCGGCTCCATCTCCCGGCTGCAACTCCTGGCTCCATCCCCGGCTCCATCTCCCGGCTCCATCTCCCGGCTCCATCCCCGGCTCCATCTCCCGGCTCCAACTCCTGGCTCCATCCCCGGCTCCATCCCCGGCTCCAACTCCTGGCTCCATCGCCGGCTCCATCTCCCGGCTCCATCTCCTGGCTCCATCCCCGGCTCCATCCCCGGCTCCATCCCCGGCTGCCGCAGCGGGCACTGCCCATCCCGAGCGGGGCCGGGAGCCGGCTGATGCCGCTGTTTTGCCGTCTCCTTCCCCGCCACCCATCCCACGCTGGAATACAGGGAACCCACTTCGCAGCATCACTGGTTAAGCAAAACCCAGCGGGGCAGATGCGGGGTTCGGGGCGCTCTCAGCGCCAGCCTGCGGGCACCCTCCGGGGGCAGCTCCCCGGTCACAGCTCCCGAGCGAGGGGAGAGCTGGTGCTCGGCCTCGGGCCAAAATTAAACTACTGCCCACAAAAAATAAAGAACTTAGGGTGTTCCTTTGTTGTCTTGTTGTTTGTTTGGGTTTTGGTGGTTTTGGTTGGGGTTTTTTTGTTTGTTTTTGTTTTTGTTTTTTTTTTTTTTTTTTTTTTTTTTTTTTTTTTTTTTTTTGTTTTTTTTCCGGGCTACAGACCCAATTACTGTGTGGACTAATAGTGATCATTAACGAAGACAGAATTTTCCTTCCCCTTCGGAAGAAAAGCAGAAGGAACTTCCAGACTAGAATGCTACCTTTTATCCAAGCAATACTTACGTAATTCAGGGAGACCTAAAATTATTCTCACATAGAAAGGTTTGCCACCTAACTAGAAGAATGTGTGTTTTCTATTTTACGGTTTCATTTAATGTACTTCAGAATTTTCAACAGCTTCAGATTTTAATTTTTTTTTCACAGAGGAACATTTCTCCTACTATTAACTGTCCAACTAACAAGTCCTTACTTTCCACATGAAAATCAAGCTGGCATTATTGTTCATCATCACTTTTTCTAAGTCATAAAGTTTCATTCTTCCCATTTTAAAGGAAAGGAAATTTTGATCTTTATCTGTCTCTTTATTCCTCAAATTTCACTCACAAAAACACACAGTTAAACAAACAAAATCTCAACCTCAACAAAAACCCAAATGCTGTTGTTGCTATTTATTACTAATAAAAATATCACAAAATAATAACTAAAATGGATTTGTTAGATTTTGCTAAATGATTAAACCACTTAGAGGTAGGATGGGGAAATGTAGCTTACATCTAGACTTGTAATGAGCTGAAGTCTAAAATTTAGATTTCCTGACAAATCAGAAGAAGGTTTGGGGGAGAAAAAAGAGTAAGAATAATTCAAGCTATTTCCCTCAAATTTCATAATCCAATGAGACTAATCAACCTTATGGTATTTAATTACTGTAAAAATCTTCTTAAAACAGCTGAAATATTTCTCATTTGAAGCCATTTGTAAGAGATTATGACCACCTTGATGCCAAATCTCTCAATCTGCATGACATGTGGACAGCATGCCCAAGACAGCTCAGATGCTGAGCTGTGAAGCCAGTTTCAGACCCAGGTGTTTTCAGTAAGACCAGATACAGGCAGAAGGCCAACATTGCTCCTTCTCTGAACACAAGCAAAAGATGATCACAAGCAAATATAAACATTCATCTTTTTCTTATATTTTTTCCTTTATATTTTCTTTATTTTTTAGATTTTTTGCAATATAACATGATAAAAAAATCAACTAACCTCCAGTCAGAAAGGCTTCTCTAGCCTGGTAGAATAGCTACAAAACAAGCCAGGGGAAAGGGCCATTGAGCTCAGGAGGGTTTATGTGCACACAAGCAGCTCTGACGAAGTCAGACACATTTAATTTCAATTAAATTTAGGCTCTCAATTTCGTGCCTATAAACATATCTCACACCATATTAATAACTGCACTGCTTATGCTTAAGCTGGCAGGTCAGAGATGGTTAAAAACTATTCCTCTGGACACATTCATGTTTAAATATTGGCTTCTCCAGCAGCTGTTACAATTTTTGGTGATGCAGAGAATACACTGATATGGGAGAGAGATGGGATTGCACCAGTCATGATCATGAGCAAGGGCACTGCAAAAGCACCTTCCCCTGGGATTCACCAGGACCACTGCCCTAAGCAAAGCTGTTCAGCCCCAGGTGTGAACACACAGCTCACCTACAGAGAAACCACCTCACACACACTTCAAATGCCCACTCAGTGGGGTTTTGTCTGTTTGCACAACCAGGACAGCCAGCTGGATGAGTTCTCCCACTTCAGTGAAATTGTTCAGCAAGGTAGGATTTAAACAGGGAATCCACATTAACCCTGTAATTATACCTGTACCTCTCAGCCTGCAGTAACTGTGTGCAGAAACTCACTCTCCCACCATACATAAAAGGTGTTTTATACAAAGTGTTACACAGTGAGCTACCTTGGGATGAAAGCCTTGCAAACAAATCCTGTGAATGATGACTTGATCATTAAAGTAAGAAGCAACAATATTTCCATTGCACTTTTCCTTCACCATATCTTAAAAAATATCTTTTTACAGTACAAGGAAAAAATAACAAATTTATTCTTTTCTGTTCTTTGAAGCACAAATGCAGACAGAAACTCACTTTTCAGACTAAGATGGTGGAGGTTCTCAGCCCAAAGTACTACGATTAATCATGATTTTCAAAATATGCTTCTAAAACACTGTCTCAACCCAGATAAAACTAGGTGGGAGGCAAACTACCAGTCATTTCAGGAAATGCAGGTCATTGCTCTAACTGGAGGGATGTACAACCCAGTACCCACTGCTGTTAGCTACTTTTTTAATATTTGGCTTTGTGCTAAATTTCAAATTATCATAAACGTGAGAGTTAATGCTATGTTGCTTTTTCTATGATAAAACAGAAAATTCTATCCATAAGCAGGCCTTTTAACCAACCAACTAGATAATATTCCTTCCATACATTTATGAAACACTTAAGTGTATTTCCATCAAACCTGCATTATATAAATGAACATTGTGTGATTCTTCACTACTTGTGGGCTAGCGGGAAAAAAATAAATATAATTTCTTCTCTGCAACTGCAGGATTTATTAGAGACAGTTTCAAAGGAGAGAGCAGAAACAATTGTGTCACTGAAGGTACAGGACTGATATTAAAAACATAACGGTTTTTTAAAAATTGAACTCTTGAGCACAAGTTATACAGAAGGGCAACATGAAAGAAGTTGTGGTAGTGATTGCCCTAACGCATCCCCAGTTATTGTCAAAGGCAGAAGCTGCCCACAAACAGCACATATTGACCTTTCTCCTGCAGCTGTTTGGTCCAGTGAGAACTCTCCTCCAGCAGAAGTTGCCACCTGTGCCAGGTGAGATAGAAAAGCCCGGTTTGCAGCACTACTCACCCAGGTTGTGTGGTGATTATCTGGGTTCTGCCCTCCTGTCTTTCTTTCCTTCTCTTGGACATTTGACAGCCTATTCCAAATTTCAAACTTCACATTTGATCTTCCCATTTGGAGTCCAGTACGCTCCAGTTAGGCAGAGGAACCAGGGATTATTGCCACAAAAATGTTAAGATCTTTAGGCACAACAGGAAACTACGGATGTTTCAGAGTTCACCCAGACTGTGATTATGGAGAGATGAAAACATTTCTGAGAAAGCATCAGGCCTTTGTTTCTTTTCTTGGTGTTTCCACTCCTTGTGCCCCAGACTGGCTAACACAGGAAAATATTGCACAGCAGAACAAAAAAAAACCCAAAACAAAAACCCCACAAAAACACACAAAAAACCAAAACCAAAAAAACCCCAAAAAAAAAAAAAAAAAAAAAAACCGAAAAAACTGAGCACAAGAAAAAACCCCAGCCAGCAGCTCATATTTCCCATTATTTCCCCCACAGTGTTGTGGATTACCCTGTCTTCCCTGCTTTCCCACAGAGTGCCCCAAAGTGACACTTCTTCTGCAAGATGTGTGGATTGTGTGAGTGATGCACACCCCTTCTGCTGCATACCTCTGTGTGGTTTTAAACAACCAGAACACACACACAAGCGTTGTGACTGAAATAGCTGCAATAATAAAACACCACCAGCCATGCAGATTTTATCTTTCTGTATTTTTACTTAACTTTTTTTTACTGAAACTTGAGCAAAGTTTGGCTTTGGACAAGCAATCTGTACACTCAAAGGAACCCAAAATACAAATATAATACTGGGATTCTACAGTAGCCAGAGATGTATACAATGTATGATTTCTTCTGACTGGTACTGTGATGTGGATCCAGACTAACACTCCTGAAATCAGTAGAGTTTCCCAAAATTTGTGTAAGCAGAGAGAAGGATTTGGCAGAAGATCAGACTGTCCATTTAATTTGGCTCTGATATTTTCAAATATATGGGTAAGAACCTGATATGTAACATGATCATTCAATGTGAATAAGCCTGAAAATCCTGTTTAGGCCTGTGATCTTCAACATTTTGTAATGTGCCAACCTCTAAATGCTTTAAAGTTGACCCTCACACAACAGATTTAAGTTTCTGATGATTGATTTGCTTTTCTTACTTACCTTTTGCAGCTCTTTTAGTAGTCTATGGATCCCAGTTGAAACCATTGGTTTAGTCAAAATGGAAAATACTGCTTACAGAGAAAAGGCAAGAATAAAACTGTGACGTGGGAAGTAAAGAAAAAAATGGAGTGCACACTTCTTACTGTAATCAGTGTTTCAGCTCCATGGGACAGCAGCTCCTACACACATTCCCCCACGGCAGGGACCTCACTGGTGTGCCCAGAGAGCTGGCAGCACCCCTGGCACACCTCAGCAGCTCCCTGCAGCCAAAGCCTGCAGGACTAAGGCAAAGTAAAGGAAAGAACTGTGCAGGGAGCTCCAGCTGAGCTCCAGGAGCACTCAGAGCTACCTCTGGATGTCTCCAGATGGAGCTGGAGTGGTGACAGTTGGCAGGGCTCACCTGAACTGCACAGTGCTGGAGCTCACTTGGCTGAACAGAAATGCAGATACACACACTGCATTTGCAGGAGAAGCACAAAAAGGTAAATCATGTATTGGTGCATATGATGTACACATGTACATATTTTATATATTTATTTTTCTTAGAAAACATTGCTGCTGTTTATGTCCATTAATTTACATATATTTATTCCTACTACAGTATCATTTACAATAATACTTTCACTTCTATAGCACCTCCTCTTCAAGGATCTCCAATTGCTTAAAAACATTAATAAATAAAGCCTCACATCTTGCCTGTGAGGTAGGTCAATGCTATTATCAAACTTTACAGATGCATTAACTGAAGAACAGAGAGGTTAAGGCCCAAATTCTCAAATATTTGTACCTGAAGTCAAGCACCTAAATTCTCATTTAGATGCTTAAATAAAAGTCTCGTGATTTTCTTTGGTGCAGAACATCTACAACTACTGAAGTCAACAGGGGCTAACGATCAGGCCTGATTTTAGGAGGCATAATCTTTTAGACAGCTAACAAGCAACTCCAAGTTGGAAAACACTGGTCTAAATACACAAATCTCGGTCAGAGCCACCAGAGTTGATCCCAGTAATTTATCTCCTCAGGGCCTTTATATCATGATATAGAACTTTAAAAGGCTGGTGCGGATCTTTTTCAATAGACATAAGTGACACAAAAATCATCTACTGTTTCCACAAACTGCGTCCATCACCGGAGTCTGTACAAATACCTCTCGGTTTGTGGGGTTTCTTGGGTGTCAGGGGGTTGTTTTTCACACATTTGTGATAATCAAGACATTGCACAGCACACATCACTTGTGCAGTCATAAAACACATCACACATCTTCACCTGCTGTCTTTACGTTTCTACAGAGTCAATTTCTTTGCACTTGTGATAAACAGAAGTGGTCAAGTAAAGGTCTATTAAGAGGATACTTGTCAGAATATCATGCAGACAGCTTGCAAAATACACATACTAAAAGATCACTTTTAAAATTCTCGAATTATTAAGCACGAAAATAATTACCTCATTCCATTACAGTACTGTGTAGAAACACGGAATAAGCAGCATTATCTTATTCCAAATAGAATAGATTATAACAACTAATTAAGTTTAAAAAATTCAGGCACCAAATGAATTATCCTGCGACATAGAACAGTATCTATATAGAGTGCTCTCCTTAATATACTACAAAACCAGCTGTATGGCAATGTTTTCCATTTCATATCATGAACATCTTGCCACATTTCAAAGACACCTTTGATGTTTCAGCCTCACAGAACAAAACAGTTTTCTGCTGTCCGTTACAGAAACTCCCAACACAGAAGATAAACTTACCAAGAGGGAAAACCACCATCTTACTACAGCTACCTCGACCGAATTTTGAATCACAAATTACACTACTGCATTCCACTTTTACAGTAATGCTGAAAGTCCATACTTTAATGTGGGCTCCTCTCACTGCATAAAAATTGAAATCGGTGGCCAGTGAAATATTAATCCCTATGACAGGAGTCTCTTAGCTCTATTTTAGAGCTCCATTAATTAAATAATCGTCCATAAATTGTGTTAAGTGTTTAATGTAGTGGCTCAGTCTCCCACATTAAATTAGAATTTCAAAGAATTAATTAATACAGATTATTTTAAGTAACCATCAGAGGGCTCAACAGCCTTCTAATAAAATTATAAAGAAACCATACTCAATACACCGTAGGAAACTTTGGCTCAGTCTCTTTTAAGATAATACACTTCTGTTACAGCTTCTTCTATATGTTAACTTGTTAACGTCATAAAAGGGAAAAAAAACCAAAGCGCATTTAACATCGTGTTCCTGTCCTGCTCCTAACCACAGTGAACCTCTCCAATTATCTTCCAGGTGGGGGCAACAGTAAGCCAGTTTTCTTTAATCGCGATTGTGTCCTTCTGCATCAGGAGCTCAGCGCCCGGGATGCGCTCCCGCAGAGGCGGAGACCGCGCACATCCCGAGCTCCAGCTCCCCAGGGAGCCACCCCTGCCGGCAAGGCGCGCCCTGCCCTCCCTCCCGAGCCCTCCGTGACCCCTGCCCGGGTCACCCTGCAGCCCGTCCCCGCCGCCTCGGGCTGTGCCAGTGCCGCAGCGGCATCGCGCCATCGGCCCGGGCGCGGGGCCGGCGGCCGTGGCAGGGCTGGCACCGGTCACCGCGCACCGCCCGGGGCTCCGCAGCGGCTGTCCCCGCACCGCCGGGGCTCCGCAGCGGCTGTCCCCGCACCGCCGTGCCCAGCCCCGCTCGGCCGGCGCTACGTGTCGCTCCTGCGGGCAGCCCGGCCCCGCGCCGAGCCGTTGGCCGTGGCCCCGCCGGTGGCGGCCTCGGGCCGGTACTTGAGCCAGCAGATGAGCCATGTGACGACGACGGAGAAGAGGGCGAGGATGCTGGCGACCGACAGGCAGATGGGCCCCACCGGCGAGGGCGATGCCGCGGCACCGGGCGCGGCGTCCCCGCCGTACTGGTTGACGAAGATGAGGCCGGTGAAGAGCAGCACCACCATGGAGAGGAAGGAGACGACGACGCACACGCAGCCGGCGCTCAGCGCCGCCCGCTTGCAGCTCTGGCAGCTCTCGTAGCCGCCGCCCGAGGAGCGCGGCCCGGCGGGGGCGGAGGGCGGCGGGGCGAGCGCGGCCGCCGCCTCCCGGGCGCGGGGCGGGCGGCGGGCGGCAGCGGCGGCAGGCGGTCCTGCGGCACCGGGTCGCGGGCCCGCAGCTGCGGCGGGCAGGCGGCGGCCAGCTTGGTGTTGACCGGGAGGCCGTGGACGCGGTGGTCGGGCAGCGCCGTGCGGTGGCGGCAGAGCGGGCAGGCCAGCGAGCCGCCGGGCGAGCGCCCCGGGCCGGGCTCGGCGCCCGCGGCGGGGGATGCTGCGCGGCGCGCAGGTGCAGCTGGCTCAGGCACTCCTGGCAGAAGGTGTGCAAGCACTCCAGCAGCTTGGGCGCCCGCCGCTCCAGGTCGAAGTAGTTGTAGCAGATCTTGCACTCGTAGTCCTCCGAGCTGGGGCGGCGGCGGCCGCCGCCCGCCACCGCCACCGCCGCCTCATCTTCCCGCCGCCCGCCCTGCCCTACGCCGCCCGTCTGCGCCGGCTCGGCCATAACATCTCGCCGGAGGGGACGGAGAGCCGCGGAAAGGCGGCGGGTGCCGGGCGGCCCCGCGCCAGGCAGGCGGGCGGGAGCCGGGGCAGCCGCGACCCCGCCGCTCCGGCCGCGCCCGGCGGGGAGGGCGGGGATGGAGGGAGGGCCGCGGCCGCCTGCCTGCGCTGGCGGAGCCGGGGGCTGCGGGCGGCTGCCGCGGGCGGGGGCGGGATCGGCGCTGCCCGCCCCGGGAGCGGCCGCCGGTGCGCGGCGGCTGCGGGGCCTCTCCTGCCCGCCTGGCGTGTGCGGTGCGGCGGAGCTCGGCTCGGCACGGCACGGCACGGCCCTCCGCAGAGCCGCGGGCGCGGGGCCGCTGCCGCCGCGGTGCCGGGTCCCGGTGCCGGTTCCCAGTGCCGGTTCCCGGTGCCGGGTCCCAGCGCCTCGCTGCTGGCTCGCCGGCGGGAGCCGCCCCCGCAGCACGACCCGGCGGGGCTCGGTGCTCTCCCGCAGTCACCCCGCCCTGCAGCGCTGCGGGGAGCACGCCTGGGTGCCCGGCAGCCTTTTAATCCTGGAGTACATTTTTTAAAAGCGTTCTGCCGACTTTAGCAGTTGACGAGGATTTCCACTGCCAGTATGCTTTGGACCAGCGATTACAATGACATGACACTCCTTAGGCACGAACATGGCAGATGAAGGGTTAATACCGGGAAGGCAAGGGTGACATCTCTTTCATACACCGCAGCTCATAGGCTAACTGATATTTTACTACATTTCGGAAAGAACATTTTGTACATTTTGATTCTCATTCATTATGCACGCTGAAAAATAAGAGGTATTTTATTCCGGAAGCTGTAGGCGGAAGGAGCTGCTGATGTTGTTATTTACATCCTGACATCACTGTACAGCTCAGAGCTTTTGCCCAATTTAATGAAAAACCATCCAACAGTGAGATGTCCACAGCTGGTAATGTCATATGTTGAACAACCTGTGGATTTCACTACATCAAAGTCTGCACTGCCTCATCAGGGAACTCTCTGGAGAAACTCTTTTATCTTCAGGTGTAGCAGAGCCCATAACAGTGATTATTGCTCTGTAGTTCTGAGGGTAGCTCTAGGCAAGTAAGGCCCGTGTTTCAGGTACACTTGCCTTGCTGTCTTGCTAAAGCTGCATCTTGGCCGTTTGAACACTGCATTGAGAGCTGTGTCATCTTGGATGCCCTCTCCCCTCCTCTGCCGTGGGACATGCTGGATCAGGCATGCTTCACAGCAAACGCTGGGAAAGCTCTCTCCTTCTCAGTGCTGTCTGTGCTAGGACCTAGCTCTGAGCATTCTTGAAGAGCCAAATTAAGTGGGGAAACCATTGTTTAGAAAGACTGACTTGTTGGAAGGATGAAAAGCAACATATTTGTAAACTGTGATGACAGGTCTGATGATTGTCCTAGCAAAAGAGGGAACATAGCTTAGCTTAGCATAAACTGAAGTCATGAGCTAAAGCTGAACAGTGAAAAAGAGGAATGTTCTCTGTACAGAGTGACATTGCTTTTATAATTTATCCTAAGAGATGTCTTAGAATCCTTTAAAAATATTGGTTGTGTCTCTTAAAAAAGAAAGAAGGTGACTTTTGCTGCCACTGTCTGCAGTGTGCAGCTACTTGGCCTGTGGAGTCAAAATATATCCTTTTTTAAAAGCCCACACTGGTTTGCAACCTCAGAGCTAATCTGCCTGATGAATCTGGACTTTTCATCTAACTCTGGTAACTTCCCTTTTCAAAATGAAATCTCATTGTATTTACTCAGGCCTTCTTATATTCTAAAATGTATATTTCTGGTAGTTTGTCCATTTTGTTTTTGGTTTTTTGTGTAGATCTTTATTTTGGTTTGATTTGGTTTGTGGTTTTATTGCTTGCTACTCTTTCCCAGATAGCATCATCTTCCTATTTAATTAGTTCACTGTTAAAAGATGTCAGGTTATCCCAGGCACCACCCTTTTCTTTAATATTACTGCCACTTTCATAACCCTACAACTTCCATCAATTTTCAAAACACGTGAAAGTCCTCAGATTCACACAAATATAAATTAATATTTCAAGTTTTTTTTTTTTTTTTTTTGAGGCACTGTATCAAATGCCTTAACAAGGTCCAGATACATCAGCTGCATTTCTGGTTCAAACTGCTTCACCCCTGCCTTTTGTGTTGAGTTTTCTTATCTGATGTGTATCTGCCTTGAGGTCAACTGAAACTCCATGTAATAAGTATATGAAAGTCAGCCTTGGGAAAGCTTCCTGTAATTCTGGCATGAAAACTACCCAAAATAGATGGGGAAGTTGAGCATAACTAAAAAAAATAATAATCATTAAAAACAGCTAAATGCAAAAGGAGGATTAAATTTACTCTTTCCTTTGCTAAAACTAAGAATGAGAAAAACTGGTGAGCAGTCACAGCAACTTCCTTGTTCACAGTTAGCCCTGCGAGCACAGTGCTGGATGACCTGGTCCCACACAAGTGAGGTTATCCCATGCTGTGCAGTCCCTAGAGAGCATTATTTAGCACAACATGTAAGGTGCCTCACTCCTGCTGAGATGCTGCTTTGTTCTGGAGCAGCACAACTCCTCTTCACCTCTTTGTGTCTCTAGTGCCATTTGCAGGTTCTGTCCTTGCCCTTCTGCTAGCACAGGAGCTCATGTGATGACACAGCCAGTCAATGCTTGGAGACAATCCAGCTGAACACTTTAAACTCTTAAAATGAGTTTTTCTGCTGGAACAGCTCAGGGAAGCAGGTTGTTGCCTGGGTGCATGAGGTCTGCAGCCAGGGCAAGGGAAAATGCTGGAGGCTGTGTGGTCAGGAGGGGAAATGAGGTGGGACCACAGCTTGATTTACGTACATTTACCTTGTGATGGAACAAAGCCATGGATGATTCCAGCCCTTCTGTCACAGCCCAGCATCCTGTCATGTGTGTGTTACAGCTGTGTCATGGGATGGTACAGCCCAGAGCCAGGCTGGAAGCCTGCTGTGACAAGCTGAGGGGTCAGATGCATCCCTGGCAGCCTTGTCCTTGTCTCTGCAGGAAAGTGTCCCACTGTGCTCTCTGGGAGGCTGTGGGCTCACCAGGCACGGGGTTTGTGCCACATCTGCTCCCTGTGACCTGGTGCTGCCCTGGCTCCTCCGTCACTCGGGCAGGGAGGGTGCCCAGCCTGGAATTAAAGGAGGTTTCATACCTGGATCCTTCTGGTGATTGACCCTGTGATTTTTCACAAGCAGAGGAGCTGGACCAAACATCTCTATGCTGAATTTAAAGACTTCCTAGGCAGGGATTGAAGAGATGAAATATTTCTTCAGATTTTTGGAAAAGTTACTGTATTTCTGGAGATCCAGATGTATTCTCTCTTTTAGTCACAATAATGACAATGAGCGTTTATTAGTTGGATTGTCAGTTTGTAGGGATGGCTTTTTAGTGGGAAACATGTATTAGCCCAGAATGCAGCTGAGCTGATTCTGAGGACTGACTTTTGTCTGAAACACTACGGGAGACTTTGGATGTTATTCAGCAGAAGTTGTGTTAGAAACTCAGAGCAAAAGTGGCAAACAATCCTTATAAAATACACATTTTTCCACTTAATCATTCTGCAGCTGGTAAGAATTGATTTTTAGTGTGTTAAATGTTGGACCTGATTTATCCTGTGCAGCGTACCAGTTTCATGCTGGTTCAAGACTTGATCTCAGAAGAGTTGTACCAGTATAAATTAACTCATTCATGGAATCAAGCCCAAAACCTCATAGAAGAACCCTCCTGTTTTTTCACAAGGGACATATTGACTTACACCCCTGCAGCAATAATATCATGTTAAGCTAGTTTAATTCCCCAGAAGATCTGTGTTTTTATACAATATATATGTTTTTCACTTTTGATGGGTGGCAAAACAGATGTCTTATTTTTATGTCCTATCATTGCACAATAGGATGCTGCATCATCTTCTGCTTGCTTCACGTTGACATTTTATTTCATATAAAGTATTTCTGAATAATTTATAATTAAAGTGCTTTTTTACCTTTTCTGTATTGCAACTTCTGTAAAAGCTATTGCATGTTGGTCTATTGCATTCAGTACTGAAAGGAGCATTCATTTTCAATAATATTTGCAGGCCATTTCAGGGAGCTGAAAAGGAGAAAATGGATTACAGTTATGAGCAATTCTACATCAGTCACAGCCATATAAAAATATGTTAATCTCTTAATGTATGTAATAGTAGAGGTGCAGAAGTAGATGCAGGAATACAACGTTTGACACCACTCTCCCCCCAGAAAAGCCTTTCTTGTGTTGGATCTGCTAAATACTGTCCTAATTCAGTTGCCTCAGGAAATGAGAAATGTGTGAAGGACAGACCTTTGCTGACCACTCATCTCTGCTTTCTCTTTTCTCCTAGGTTAAGCTTTAAGCTTCTCCTCCTCACTCAGTGTTGACCTGCAGCCCCAAGCACAGACACACCCTCGCTGGCATCAGTCTGATGCCAAATTGTGCAACAGGTTCATTAGCAGTAAAAAGGTGAGGCTTAAACCTGGGGGTGATGCATAATTTCTGATGGGAATAATTTTCATTGTTCCCATCCATTTCTTTTCCATAATGGGTTTTCAGCACATCCCAAATAGGTAACCACGTTACATTACATTACTACATTACATTTGTTAAGAAACCATGAGGAACCATTTGAAGTTGTGAGGGCATGCCTAGTGTATGCATCTCCTTCTCAAATAGCAGAGCTTGAACAGCACAAAGAGATCCCCACAGATGTGCTATCCATAGGAAACCCAGCTCAGAAGTGTTTAAGCTGATGGCAGAGACAGGCTGGCTCTACGGTTTGGGCAGAGGTGACTCTGGTGTTCCTGTGCCCACCTAGGTTTGATCCAGCCCATGGGAATATTGTGTTGGATCGTTTGGGCTCCAGAGCTGTGCACCCCTTGGTCCCTCAGGCTGCAGAGCAGTGACACACACCAAAGGAGTCCCCATCTCCTGTGGTGTGGCACATTAGTCATGGCTCCTTGGAGCAGCAACAGTGTTAGGGCAGCTCAGCCCTGGGTGTTTGCAGGGATTTTATTGATCTTTTAGAAAACACTATTTGAATTGGTGCAGTCATCCAGGTTAGCTGCAGCTTTTGGATCAAATGTATTTGTATAACATTTACCTTCTTCTAAGCTAATGGCACCACTTCAAACTTTGTAGTGATGATATAACTGAATCAAGAATCCAGGAATTTCATTCTTGGATTTAACTGCTGGATTTTTTAAAAAAAGACCAGTCTAAAAAGAGAAAAAGAGGGAAAACCTCAGGGAAGTCCTTTGTTTTAGCCAGCACTGTGTTTTCTGTTCCTTCAGTAGTGGAAATTTAATCCAACACTGGGTGCTGAATTGGGTGTCTGTGTGGGGCTGGCAGAGCCTGTTTGGGCTTGCTTGGAGCAGCAGCCTCTGCAAAGAGAGAGATTTATGTGGAGCAGGACATTTTCAGATGTGGAGCTGCTGTGTCTCAGTGGTACCTTGGGGCTCAAAATTATGGTTATATTTGCCACAGTAGAGCATCTGGGTAGGAAAATTTATAAAAACAAGATTAATAATTATTATTAATTGCGATTAGAGTAATTAGTGAATGCTAGCATGGCTATTAGCTGTTGGGCAGTTACTTTTTTCTACCCAAATTGTCCTTGCATTGCAATGACACAGCCTATGGAATCACTTTAGAAGATTACTTAGTCCTTTGGGAGCTCTGTTTAGAAGACACAGTATACATTCCAGTTACTGATTTTATTTCAGGATATCATTGGTAACCTTGAGTTAAAATAGGAATGGATGGTTATCTCTGAAGTAAAATCCTGAGCCAGTGAAGCTGGTTAAGTATTTTTGTCAAAAGCTTCAAAGTGGCCAAGTTTTTGTCCTTGAAAATGACAGGGACTTTTTTAAAGACAGCTTGGAAACAGCTACTATTGCTCAGACCACAATATTATGTATATGTGCTTGAATCACTTCTAAATGAGAAACAGGTGAAGAATTCAGGATTTTTTTTTTTTTTTTTTTTCATACTATTGCATATATGCAGATATTAGAATTATAATTTGTTTGTTTTGAGCTGAAGTGAACACATGGGAGTTGGTTTGTTGGTTTTTTTTTTTTTTTTTTGGTTTTAAAATAAACTTTAACACCTTCTCACAAGAAATAGCAAATTTAAACATCACTTGACATGAACCTAAAACCTACCTGGGTATTTGTGACCCTGGAGAAGCCCAGCCTCTGCTTTTAAAAGAGGTGTTAGTCAGAAAAGCAAAAACCAAGTCTTAGGGCTGAATTAGGGACAATTCTAGATGACATCAGAAAACATTGTTTTGTTGCTGTATCAACCACTGAGCACTGTGTGTACTTTAGTGCCTTTCCTCTAGGAAGGGAATGTTCAGGCAGGAGCAAGGAGGAGCAGAGATTGGGAAGATCTCATGTGTGAAGGAAACCTGATTGCAGGACTGCACAGCCTCTGGAGGAGGTGGCTTAGAGGGGGTACAGGAGCAGGTTAACTGGCTCTGCTGAACAAACCAAGTGGCTCAGGCAGGATGAAGAGATCTGCAGCATTAAGGGGATGGAGACTGCCAAGGGGGATGCTGCCAGCTTCACAACTCGCCCTGCCAGGGGTGACCGTAACTCTAGGAGGAGAGGGATATCTGATTTGCTGCTTGGCATGCTCCTGCTGTATTGTCCCTGCTGCTGGCCCACTCCTTTCCATAGGATTGGCAAGGAAATTGAGAAGCTTGATTCTAATGGGTTCATTAGATATTAAGTATTTTGTAACGAAACCAACTAAAAACTGGGATGTCTTTCTGATGGGCGTGAGAACTCAGGATGTAACCTTTGGAGAGAAAACTCTTCAATTAGCTAAAAATGTCATCCTAGCTGAGTCAAGAAAGAGATTCCTTCATCCTAATTTAAAAACTAAATTATATTAATGGAAGAGTGTATGGTTCCTGAGTTTTATGAGTAAGAATAACTGAAAATTTATTAAATTGCCATTTCTTATTCACAATTGTTTTTCCCAAAAATATGTGGACTTAATTTGTAGATGCAGTAGTAAATGTCAGTTTGGAAGAGTTCCACTGGATTTATTGCAGTTATTCTAGTTGCACCTTCCTTGGCGAGTACAGAATCAGGCCCTGCATGCACAAGTTTTCTACTTTTGGACTTGAGGGAATACAATCAGGATCCTGGTTTCCATTCCAGATGAAGTCTTTCATATGCAGATTATAAAATCAGTATAAAACAAGCTTAGTTTGGCATGGACTTCAAAAGAGACCTTTGGATGATTTTATCAACAGCAGAAGAGGCAATTCATTCTTCATGCTAGAAATCAACATATATCTCATTTTAGGAGATATATGTTGGTCTATACTGACTGTATAGGTCTGATTTTTGTGTAGAGAGAAAAATCCCATATTTGAGAGCATTTTTCTTAGGACCACTTCAGATCTCTGAAGTGCCCTCAAAAACCTTACCCCTTAATCTCAGAGAAACATTTTTACCCAATGTATTTAGATCAATATTTTTGATTTATTTATTCATGTTGTCTTGTCTTTTTGACTGCCCAAGGCTTCAAATAAGATTTAAGAAGTTTATTCCAAATTTCTATATTAATTCCGCAGGAAGCTTGGACATTGAGTTAAGAGTTGTGGTTTGGATTTGTAGATGCTAATGCAAGAAAGCTCCCAAGGAATGCAACTTCTCTCAACTCTTGCACTGCAAGAGACCTCCTAACCACTAAGGAAGGTAGTTAAAACCTGATTTTCTCTTCAGCCATTGCCAGGAAAGCTGCCAGCCAGATGGGTGATCCATGGTGGATGGTCAACAATCATAGTTAAAAGTTCTGTGTGCTGCCATTGCTTTTCAAAACTGCATATTCCCCAAAAGAGCACAAATAGAGAGATAATGGGGTGGGCATGGATGTCTTCTCTGAAATGATCACTGGATGTCTCAAGTCTTGTTGGCTTGCACAGTGTGTGTGCAAGAGCCACAGCAAATCTGCCCTAACATCCACCCCCCCAGTCAGAGGGTGCAGCAGCTCCTCCCAGGTGTGGCTGAACACCTCTCAGATGACATCTGACATTCAAAAGCTTGATGTAGAGGAAATATTTACCAAGATAGTTAAAAATAATATTAATATAACCCTACATTAAGTTGATAGAGTTTGCATTAGAGGGTCATAATGAAGTATGGCTATATTTCTCTCCTGCAAAAAAAAAGTTCAACCTCTCACCCCACCCCAGCCTGCCATTTGGTGATATTTAAATGCATTTCAACAGTGAAATACTTGGTCTGGAATGAGGTATAGTAGAAAATCACTCCAGGTATAGTAGAAAATCACTCCAAGTTATGAGAGGTGAAGGATCATTTCTGATTCTGTTCTGAAGAGGGATGAGGGAGCTGCCCAGGCAAGCCCTCTGCTCTATCTGCCTGCACCAGGCACTATCTATCACTGCCAGTTCAGTGATGTCTCCACAGGGGAGTCTCTACATGGAGCTTTGCCCTGTATTTCTGGCTTCCATATGGGCCCCTTTTCCTTTTTTCCTTCCACTGGTCCAAAGATGGTCACATTTCTAAGGGTTTTTCAAAGGAAGGGCAGGACAGGCTCAGGCTCTGGAAACACACTGGTGGCATCTGGAAGAAACAGTCAGCTTCATTTATCCACATGTAAGAGTAGCAGAACAGCAGGGTCCCTGCTTCAAGAGCAGCTGAGTAGAAATTTCTAGAATCAGGGCTAATTCACAGGTTATTAAAGGTTTTTCCCTCTGCCATGTATAGTTAATTTCACAACTTCCACTATTTGAAGTGGATAACTTGTATTATTTTTAATGAATCAAGGTAAATGCTGTCAGACTCCTAATGGTTGTTTCTATCTACTATACCTTAAAAATGCACATATGTATCCTTCCTGGCTTACTGCCAGTCAATCAATGTTAAAGCATTGACATATGGATGTGGGATTTTTTGCTGTCTTTAAAATAGAATCAATGACATTAAGGTTTGTCATGTAAATAGTAGAAATAAAGCAGAAAAACCCAAGAGCTATTTATGTTTTTTTTGGATGACATCTGTAATGTGGGTGGCATAGAATAAAAAGTAGAAAATTTCAAAGCTGTTCATAGTTGAATGAATTGACTGAGTATATATATTTTTAGCAGTTTTAAAGGCATTAGTTGTGCAAAGTTCAAGCATGTAAACAAAATAAGTATATGAACTAAAGATAAACCTATGAACTGGCTGCACAAATCTCAATCCATTTATTTGCTCATTTTCCACTCCCACCCTTTTTTCTCTGGACTGTTCACTTCTGAACAGACTTTTTGCTGAAACTCATAAATTGCCTGAAAAAAATAATTTAAGAGATGAGCAGCTCCCAGCAGAAGCCTCTGTTGCCCTTCACAGGATGCTTTTTGTTGGCTGAGTCTCTGCAGGGACCAAGCAATCCTGCTGGCCAGGTTGACCTGCCCTGGCAGTGTCCAGCTCATGCTGCAAATAGATTTGAGACAGGAGAAAAGAACCCTCTGTCTCTCGCCTTCCAAACAAGCATTTGGCAGCAGTGACTCATGCTGCCATAATGCAGGGATAAACACTTGGAAGACATAAAGCTGCAGCTTTAGAGATGATGGCAGGGAGTTTGGTGCTTGCATGTAAGCTGCCACAAAGGAGAAGCTGTCAAGGGGCAGGGCAGAGAGGTACCCACCTTTCAGATCCATCCTCTGCTCTGAGCATGGGGAAGAGCCATGGAGAACATGCTGTGTACAGAGGGCATTTGAAAGTGGTCCCTGGCAGGGCAAGATAAACCTCTGCTCCCCAGCACTGGTGAATATCAATTACTTGTGCCCCAGAAAAGGTACAGGATTAAAATCAGCAGCTCCTTTTGCACAGTTTTTGTTCAGTTGTGTGTGTTGACTGCTCAGAGGCAGCACACTGTGCTCAGGCTTCCTGCTGTGCATGTGGGCTCAGAGCAAAGCTGACTTTTCCACAATAATGCCTTCCTGAAGGAAAAGGCAGTTGTGGAAGTAGGGTATTACTCTGTATTTGATAATAATTACTCAAGAACTGTAACCTCGTCTCCATTTTTACACTTGCTGAAGGAGGATTTGTTGAAGAGCCCTTGCCAGGAGATGTCTCAGAATAAAGCAAGAAGGGAAGGGATGTTTGCTCAGCTGTGCCCCTCCAGCAGTGCTCGTGTCTCTTCAGCAAAGGTGTGCTACCAGCCTGACCATTTCTAGGGGAGCTGGTTGTTTGGATCTGGAGCTGGTCACCCTCCAGGCCCTTTTACAGGAATGATTCACAGAACCTGCTGAATTCCCTTGTTTTTGTGCCATCCCTTCAGTGCAGGCACTGAGTGCTGTAAGCAGAGATCACCAGACAGCAACATGGGAGCTGCTGCAAAAAAACCACTAAAAGCCCTTTCCACAGTTTCAGCTCCATTGAGGCAACACTCAGCCCAGAGAAAGAGAAGTTTTCACCATTTTAAGCCTAGACTCTTGTTGATAAGATCAGATTTTTTTTTCCAGAGAGCTGGTATATGACATTTTAAACAAGATAATCAGGCAGGCCAATTCTTATGATAGTTAAGTTTTTAAAAATTCTCAGGGATTAAGTTCAACATTTCAATACAACATTATTAATTGTTCTTCTGCTGTTGTTTCCTAAAGCAGTGCAATAGCAAAGGTCTGGCATTGACAAAATTAACCAGAAACATTGTGAACACCTCTAGGAATTTCACAGTAGATACACATGCAATTGAAGTGTCCAAGTGATATGGTGCAGAATAATTATCTAAATAACATGCTAATCTTCACTGGAAATTAGCAATATCATTTCAAGCACTGCTAATCATAAGCAATTACATGGAATTATCTGGTTACTTACACTGCAAACAGAAAAGTTAATTATTTCTGCCCAAGACAGCAGCCACAGCTTCAGCACATTTCCTTTCTTGCAGTTTTTGGAGCTGCTTTCATCTTCCCAAGTTCTAAACTTTGCTTTGCTTTTGTACTTGCATTCTCTAAAACTGAAAATACAGTCACACATATAAAAATAAGGATATTACAAAAAAATTATGTGAGAATTATTGTCAAATGGCTCTACAGTTCCATTTTCCTCCATGTCTATAGTTGTAGGACTTGATGAGCAGTTGGGAGCCCAAAGGACTGATGTATTTAACACACACTATGTGCTGAAGTTTTGCATTTTCTGACCATCTGTGCAGTGACAATTTCTGTGTGTTCAGTGCATTGCAGGCTGCAGAGATACCACAGGTTCAAATCTTTCTGTATCACTCAGCTAAACTAATGAAGATATTGGCATAAAAAACATTTCCTCTTATCAGAAAAGGCCTACAAAATATGCCAACTTGGGACCCATTACAGCTGTGCAGACTTATGTTGTGATTCTTTCTTTATTGACCTTTCCTGTAATTTTTTTCTTTCTAAAAACATTTCTTCAAATTGGATTTTATTTGACCTTTGATAGGCATTAAATCAAAAACAAAAAGCTCAAGTGCTGTGGAAACCATAGTCTCTCATGTGTTGGTTTCCAAGGACAATTTCTACAGATTTTTTTCATCTCCTCGCCATATTTCAAAATTTCAGTTCCTCCAGCTAATCTGAGAAAGCTCCATTTTGTTGCCTGCAAGGTTAGTGGGTGGTTGGGTCTGACATTCAGTACTGAAAGTCTCAAATCCAAAATAATGTGTTCAGTAGCTTGTCAACTAAATATAATGGAAAAGCAAAAGTCTTATAAAAAGAGTACTTGTAACTTGTGGTATTAAAACATACACATTTTAATGGTTTCTTTCTCAGTAGGAAGAGTAAAAAATGAAAATTGCCCAAAAATGGTGAAGGAAGATGGAAGTAAGGGTTGGGCTCTGAGTATGTTGAGAAAATGACTAAGGAAATGCAAACAAGTGGGATGAAGCTGAAGAGAAAATTTGTTCAAACCTGTTTAAATACAATGCTGTGGCACTTGATGAGCTGGGATTCCTGTCTTCACTTCATCTCTGTGCTTTCTGAGTGCCACCCCTCACTGCCACCTTCAGTGGTCCCAGGTCCCAGTGGTGTTTGTAGCTCTGCCCTGCCAGATCTTCACCACCCTGCAGGAATCAGAACCCTGCTACAGAGACATCTCACCATGCAGTGCCTCTCTACCTACTGCAATTCTTTCAGCAGGGGCTTCAATTTGTTCATGTTCCTGTCTTTTCAGTGGTTCATTGTTTGGGAAACTACAGTTCTGACAGTTGTGTTTGTAACTAATGAGCCACAGCCTGCCCAGAGGCATCCCAGCTGAAGTAGCTCTGAGTGTGATCTTCCACAGTGAAATGTGGCTGCTGTCTGTGGAGTGACAGTAGAAGCTGTGCTCGTATTTTGCTCCTCCAGACCCATTCCCTCAGCTTATGAGGGAAAACAAGGCTTATCTGGCTGTCAGGATTGCAAACTCAGGCTGACATCTGAAAACTGAGCTGTGCTCTCCTAGCGTCATCATCCACCCCCAGCCTTGGAATTTGTACTTGACTCTTAACTTTGTTGATGCTGAAGGCAAAATTATCCACCATCATGACAATGACACCCGTTGTTGTTAAGGAAATGCCTTCAGCACAAGGCACTATTCTCAGCTTTCTCAAAAGTAATTCTTTGTATTCTCATCTTTCATGCTTTTCCTCAGCCCAGGGTGATTTTCTTCCCTTGTGAAAATGTAGCTAAATACTGACCAGCTATTAGTGAGATATTTTGGCTCTGGATGAGGCAGTTTCACTAGATAAGCCTTTAAAAGCTTTTTTTTTTTTTTTTTTTTTTTTTTGCTACTGGACAGTTTATAAATAACTTCTTTTAAACACTCTCAGAATTCTACTCATCTAGTCTTTTGCATTAAAATTGGTTCCACTGGTTTTATAGAAAGTTGCCTTTCTAAATCTCTGGAAATTTGTATGGGCCATGCAAAGCGTGGGACAGTTCTTGAATTTTTTTTTTTTTTTTTGATTGTTAAATTTAGGGAGTTCTTTCTACTGCAAGTCTTTCAAGGGGTCAAATCCTGAATATTTTTCTTGCCCATCAGGAGTCATGGGAAGTAAGTCTCTGGAAAAGGCCATTAGAACATTGTTTCACAAAGGGAATAGAAAATGATTGATTTATACTCTTGCTTTGAGCAAGAGTAAACAAGTCATTCTGTGAGCAGTAGAAATGGTAAAATAAGGTTCCTATAGATTTTTGCATTTTCACATTACTAGACATTTTCAATCTTCTGCCCTTGATTCTCTCCTCAAATCCTCCATCCTGTCCATGGCCCAAACACCTCCCACTCCTGTGCTGTGGTCCTTCTTACAACCCTCTGCTCCATCCTGAAAGCATCTCTATTTCCCTTTTCCTGTTCCCCCCTAAGCAAGCTGCTGAATCCTACAGCTGTGTCCATATCTGTCCAGTACTGGATAGACAGAAGTGGAAATAAGTGTATCCTACTGGGGTCCTCAGGCAGCTCAAGTTGTGTCTCTGCTGTATTGTCATTTTTCCCTAAAGCCACAGGAGCATAAGTCTGGGGAAACCTCTGCTCCTGAGATGGATCTGGTTTGTATTTGCTATCTGGTTAAAAAATTGGTTGAAGGGAGGTGTTAGAGGCAGTTTGATTGGATTGATCATTATCTTCCTAAGAAAATGTCCAAAAGCCACTAATGAGTTTTCTTTGTGTCCTAAACTTAGGAAGATGGTGAATGGTCTAGCAGGGAAGCTGTGTGAGAAACAGCTGAGGTCACCTGGTTTGTTCAGCCTGGAGAAGGGAACACTGAGAGGAAAGCTCCTCACAGTCTGCAGCTTCCTCATGACAGGGAGTGGAGGGGCAGGCACTGACCTCTGCCCTTGTGCCCAGTGACAGGAGCTGAAGGAGCAGCAGGAGGCTGAGCCAGGGTCAGTTGCACCCCAGGAAAAGGTGTCTCAGCCAGGGGTGCTGGGCACTGGGACAGCTGGGACAGCATCAGCCTGCAGAGCCCTGAAGCCTTTGGGCACTGCTCCCAGGCACATGGTGTGACTCGTGGGGCTGTCCTGTGCAGGACCAGGAACTTGGGCTTTGATGATCCCTCTGAGTCCCTTCCAAGTCAGGATATTCTATAATTCTATGAAACTGGACCTGAAAAGTTTCCTTCACTCCAGACATCAGTCTATATTAGGAACATAACTCCCACAAATCACTTTCCATGGTAAAAAAAGGGTCACAGACTTCCATTATCAGCTCTTGTAGTACTTGTAATCACTCATGTTGATTCCAAGACATGGACAAGGCATATTAAAATTAACAAGTAGAAATTTCCCCCTTATTTTTTTCTCTCTATTAAGTTTAGAGTAAGTTTGATTAATGAAACCTGAATTCTCCTCAGCTGGATGCTGACATCCTCACTGAGACACACACCCATTAACCTAAGTGTGCACCTGAGGAGGAATTAGGGAGAAGCTGGCTGTGAGCACTTAGTTCTATTTTAATACCTGGGAAGTATTATAATGACACAACTATGTAGGCAGATCAGATAAATATTGACTTGTGGTTGACAAAGAGATGTTTTAAGATACCCACCAAGTGCTGGCCCCAGCCATGCACTTTCATTCCTGCCTTCCTGCTTTGCACTGTGTCCCTGGATGAGATCCTATCCTGCTGGCATCAGTGGCAAGTCTCCCAGCTGCACCAGCAGGGGTGTAATTTTACTCTTCAAATTAACATGTTACAGATTTTTGTGCATGTTGACATATAGGTGGACAAAATGAGAATGAAATAGTTTAGAAGACTCTTTCTGCAATACAGAATGGTCTATGATCTGAATGCATTCAGCCTTACTGAAGTCAGTCTATGTAGAAGGAATTAAGCAATATAAATACAATTTTTAATTAAAATTCCATGCTTGTAGATTTTTCACATATCCAAGGAACAGGAAAAAGAAGACAAATGTTTCCCAGATACTTATGAGTGCACCATTTAAATTTTACAGCTATAAAAACAGACCCAGAGGCAAACAATAAATAATTCCCCCAAGTAAAAGAGTACAAACACAACCTGCACAGGCTGCCTCCCTCCTCAGTCCCTGTGAGCTGGTTCTGCTGGCAGGGGAGCCCTGTCATCATGGCCTGGGCTGAGTGTGTGCACTCAGCAGCAGTGAGGAAAGCACCCACACGTGATGTCACCTGAGGTGGGGCAAACCTCTACTGACAGAAGATTGCGTTTGAGAAGATAAAATAAAATGAATCACACAAACAATGTGATGAGATCTGTGGAGTCTGCCCTGGGGTGTGGATGGGGCAGGTGATGAAGAGCTGTGCCTGGGATTCCTCACAGAGGCCATGTGCCCATGGCCATGGGCTGGCCTGGCCCCAGCCCAGGCTGGGTGATGACACGACTCTGCCATACCGAGAGCAGGGGCGCTCTGGGGCCTGAGTGAGCATCTCCCACGGACAGCCCAAACTGTGTCACAGGGACGCACTGACTCGCTAAAAAGGAAAAGTGGCTTTGGTTTCCAAGTGCAATGTAAAAAAAAAAAAAAAAAAAAAAAAAAAAAAAAAGCCTTGATGCAATCTTGCATAATTTGGGGAATTTGAGAATGAAAAGAAAGCAACAAACTTTAAACAAGTCTATGTTGAGCAAATGATGATTGTGCAATCCTTTCACAAAATATATTTCTGGGAATAGAAATGGGCTGTTCTAAAAAGAAAAAAAAAAAAGCATTGATGGAATTGAGGTGCTAAATGTTTAAAAGTAGTAATCAGCAGGGATCACCTGCAGCAAGGTTTGCAGCCTGGGAACTTGAGGGACACATTCCAAGTGATAACTTCTCTTTTTCTGCAGGAAACTCCATAGCTGTATTTAATGGAGAAAGTATTTAGAGATGTACGCATATAGGTGTAGGTGTACATGTGATGTATACAATGTAGGTATGCAAATATTTGGGAAAATAAATAAAAGCTGATTCCAAAACCGGACAAAATCAAACCGGAGACAGCTCAGTGTTTTACACCTATGAGATTAATTGATGAAAGATGAGCCCACACAGCATGGCATCCACATCTAAGTGTTTTTCCCAAAGACCTTGCTGTGATTCAGGCCATTCTATCTTCACGTTAAGAAGACAGCAGGAAGAACATCCTGGCAGGAAAAACACCAAAGAAAAGGAACACCCTGAATGGGACCACCCTGAATGTCCTGTCCTCGCCGGGAGGGACTGCGGGGTTGGGAGCCGGGGAGGGGAAGCGCAGGGCCCGGGCGGCAAGGGGCGCTCCCGGGCGGGGCAGGGCTCCTGTGCGGGAGGGGCGAAACATCACACCTGTGCGGGAGGGGCGGGGCTAAACAACACACCTGTGCGGGAGGGGCGGGGCTAAACAACACACCTGTGCGGGAGGGGCGGGGCTAAACATCACACTTGTGCGGGAGGGGCGGGGCTAAACATCACACCTGTGCGGGAGGGACGGGGCTAAACATCACACCTGTGCGGGAAGGGCGGGGCTAAACATCACACTTGTGCGGGAAGGGCGGGACAATCGCACCTGTGCGGGAGGGGCGGGGCAATCGCACCTGTGCGGGAGGGGCGGGGCAATCGCACCTGTGCGGGAGGGGAGGAGGGGCGGGGCAATCGCACCTGTGCTGCCGGAGCAGGGCGGGGCGGAGCAATCGCACAGGTGCGGGGCGGGCCGATCGCACCTGCCCGCGGCCGGCGGGGCGCGCTGCGGCCGCGCTGCGCGGAGCTGGCGGCAGCATGGCCCGCCTGCTGGGCACCCTGCGCAGCTCCCAGCCTGTGGCGCGCTTCCAGCGCTCCTGCGGGCTCTTCCCCGCCGGCGAGGAGGGCGGCGGCAGCGGCGACCCCGCGGAGGGGCCCGGGAGCGCCGTGCCTGCAATGGAGCGGGCGCGCTGCGCTGCCCGGCCGGCCCCGGCCGCGCTGTCCCCGGCCCGCAGGTGAGTGAGAGAATGAGTGAGTGAGTGAGTGAGTGCGGGGGGCGGCTGTGACTCAGCAGAGCCGCCCCGGGAGGGTCCCCCCGCACCCCGCCGCCTGCCCGGGCCGGCAGGAGGCAGAAAGGGCTCGGGCTGCGGGCGGGGAGCGCTGTGCGCTGCCGCAGCCCCGCTGCATCCCGGCCCCGCCAGAGCCTTCGGGCTCTCCGCGCTCCCCCGGGATGGGGCGGTCTCTGCGAGCGGGGCTCCTGCAGAAGGGCCGGGGGGCACCGCAGCCTGGCCCCGGGATGCGGCTGGGGAGGAGCAGCTCCGTTCCTGCGGGTGTCCCGCAGCCCCCGGCCCTGCCGCCCGCTCAGCCCTGCTGATGGGGACAGGCTCCGCTCCTGAGCTTCCCGCCGGCCAGGCAGGTCGCGGCGTTTCCCGGCACGGTCTGTAATTCCCCTGTGTATCTGAAGGGAACAGGGAAGGGTATGATGCAACCCATGTGTACAGGTCGGACGACCTGCTTTTTCTCTTACTGTAATGGCTTGGATTCTTTAGCAGATCGCTTTGCGATTCCTTTTGGAAAGCAGGTGTGATAATGGGCTTCAAACTCTACCTGGAACACAAACCATTAATGGACCAGCCGTGAACGTTACAACTCTACCACTTCTTCCCTTCTGTACTATTTTACTCTTCCCTTTTCCACATCCAGTACTCAATTTCCCATTTCAAGCATCTAAAAGTCTTCCTTAGCTGCCACTTGACTCTTTCTCAATTAGATGTAGTTCAGTCTGTTCACTTCTGAACTACAGTAAGTTCTATTTTGGGTAAACTATGCAGATTGTTCACTAAAAGATTTATTGTCTCTGCTTTCTTTTGAATAGTGACGTAGTTCATGTGGCAGTGTTGATACTAAAATCCTGTCCAAGTTAATGCTCCATGAATGCAGCTGTTCACCTTGAGCAATTGCTTTGGGTTTCATGAAGTGTGAATGCATTCTGGGTGAGACTCCAAGAAACTTGGAGATAAAAGCAGAAGAGTTTGTTCCCACAGAATTATGCCGTTCACTTCTGAAACATGAAAGTTGGGTTCCAGCACTCCCAAAAAGGAGTTGGGAGTAATAGATTGAACAGTGTTTCAATGAAGTGCTGGAATTATAAAGACAGCTCTCTCTGTTCTATTCTATCAAAACTGGAAGTGACAAGTCAATTTTTACAAGGAGGGTCTTCTGCAATCTGACAAGAAATGTGAAGAGTGAATTTGGATCTCCCTTAAGTTAAGGCTCAGATCCTAAATGACCTGGGGTTACCCTGATGTATCTGCAAATAAGCAGGTTTAGGAGTCTCATTTGCATAGTAAATTCCTTGGCCATGAATTCTCTATGGACAGGGGCATTTTCTTGCTGCTAGCTGCAGGTGTTTGCAGAAAGCTGCTAAAGTGCTGCTCCTGCATCTTCCTCCTGGAGCCTTGTGTGGCTCTGTGCCTGTCTGTCCCTTTCTGAAACTTGAGAGTTTCAAAGTCCTTGTCATCAGGACAGTTGATTTCTATAAGGTAGTAACTTCCACACTGCTTTGTCTTTACTGTCACAACTGTCTTAAAGGTTCTCAGGTTCTCCTACGTAAGTCCTTGGACAACCGTTAGGTTATACCTGTAAAAGCAGAGCATATTGCATGCAGTGAAGATGTGAATGAGACAATGGGACTGCCACAGCTCTGTATCTCCAGGACATCCCCCCTTCCTTCAGTGCCAGCTCTCAGGCCCCTCCATCTGACATGGGCTGGATGTGCAGGTGGTCCAGCTGGGGAGGCTCTGGGGAGAGGGAGCTGAGGGCTGGTAGTTTGGGAGGGGATGGACACACCTGGTGGGGAAACATGCCATACTGCACTGAGAAGAGAGAGAGGATGTCTCAAAGGGGCCAAAAAGTTAACAGCTGTTCCTCTGGAAGAAGGAGGCTTTAATTATTGTATACATTTGTGCCAGGAGTGCTGCTCGCGATTCATCATTGTCTTTGTTTATGTATAACCTGGAGATTAAATATGTGCTTAAAAAAAAAAAAGCCACAAGGCCTGATGACAGTGGCCAGCAGCAGCATGAGCGGCTGTGTGTCTGAATCCTTGTAAATCAGTCCTTCCTGCCCCACAGGAGCTGCTGTGAGATGAGACAAGGAATGAAATGCTTAGATGTGACAGCTGTGGCTGCCTGTGTTTCTTAAATAATGAATCAGTCACCTAACTCATGTTCTTCACGTTCCTTGGTCACCAGATCATTTAGAATCACTTTTTAATACCTCAGGTGCAAACCTTGGTGTCTGTGGATGATACAGAATGGTGCTAGTCCAGCACACTAACTGAGTTTATGTCCCAGCTAGGACTAGACATTGAATCTATGACTTTTAGTGGAGAAACTGTCTGGGTTTATTACTACAGAAGACAAGAGAGCAACTTCTTGTAATTATCCTGTCTCTGGTTAATACTAATACTAATTTATTTTCTGTGCTGCTTTCTCTTATTAGTTTGTTTCACAAGGAATTTATTTCTGGAGCAGCTAAAAGGTATCTTTTCCTGATGCTTTGTAGGAAATCCTCAAGCTGTGCTCTTAGAAACACCAACTTACTACCTGAAGTTGGTGTTCTGTGAGTGGCCAAATAATAGCCACATATATTTCAAAAGTGGAGTTTTGCTTATCTCTAATCTCCTGGTGGACTTTTGCTCCTGAAATTGATAGCCTGAATGAAAGGGTACAAAGGAAAAACAACAACCTTCTATTCAAAGTTCTTTGTAGAGATTTGTTTGTCTTTCTCCATTCTTCCTTACCCAGATGCTTTATCATTTTGAGATCTGTCTTCCTGCCTTTGGGAGAGTACAGTTCATGTTTACACTGTAGTTACTCCTTAACTGTCAGAACTGCTCTTAACTGGTGCAATGTTTACAAACTTCCTGATGATGTTCAGTGGTTCTTGCTCATGCCATAGGTGAGGAGGATCATAATGAGGATAACAGCCAGGTGATGGTAACAGAAGCAGAGAAGGTAGGTACAAACTGCACATCCATCTCAGATATATTACAGTCCTCAAAAAGGTGGTCACTTGCAGGATATAGATGAAAACACTGTTTGTGCTGTGATGGGATGGGTAATTTGAAGCATGCCTGCTCTAGAGCCTGAGTCAAGGTCTCTCTTCTGTAGTGGTCCCTTGCAAGAGATTTTTGCATCAGCCTCAGAATCTTGCTTTTTCTTTTTAAATTGTTTTGCAGGCTTACTTTATTTCATGTTGTTTCCCTTTCCATGCAGCAGTATGTTGGTGGTAGCTGAGGTAGGTTCAGCAGGAGAGGCAAACCCTTGTGAAAAAAGCCCACCAGCACTGCTAGGAGAATAGACAGCAAGACATTTCTGCCTCAAGTACTAACACTGTGTCTCCCTAGAGAATAGAGCTGAACTTTTGGGAGCTGGGGAAACATGAGAGCCAGTTTCCTGTTTCAATGGGCTGAGCACAAGGCTCACATTCCCCAGCATCACTCCTGTGCTCTGGCGCTGTGTCCAGGTTTCCCCTGGCTGCCGAGGGAGCTGGACCATCCTGATGTGTGCAATTCTCAGTCTGAGGCTGAAGCAGCCAGTGAGGGACAGTGTTAATCTCTATGAGTGACATGTTTTCATAGGAGGGTTTTGGCCAGCCCTGAGTGATGATCCTTTGGAAGGTGACAGTAGAGTGACATCCAAGGTTCAGGTAGTGTATGGCTACCCTGTGAGAATCTGTTAGCCCTGGGTTTGCCCCTCCTCAGGGAGCAGCAGCCTTGCAATCCCTCTGGAGAACAGGCTGCAAAGGCAGGTGTGTGCTGTTTGTTACCATCTCATCTTCAGAATCTTGCTGCAGAAACACCTGAAGCTAACAAAAGTTTGTGATTTATTGCTGATGGCAACAGATATCCTGTGTGGTGCCTGCTGCTGAGAGACTGGGTGCTGGCACAGGGACACATGGGGGGCTGTGCTGGTAGCCTAGTCCTTACACCCTTGATGATGATGATGATGATGATGTGCTTCATGACTCAGTGCTTCCTGGCTCACAGCCTGAGTCATCTTTTTGGAGGCTACTGGACCTCATAATGAGGAGCTGTCAGGATCCTAGGATTAATTCCAGTGCTTGGAGGTGAGCCACTTACTGCTTTAAAATTCTGCTGAATGTCTTGGGCCATTAGTTCAGATATCAACCAGAATAATAAAATTTAATCTGATGTCGTTTTTCTCGTTTAGGTCTCTGGAGAACAGGAGTAGATTTAACAAACAAGAAGCCAGAGAAAATGTGTTCTGGAAAATTCCTTTAGGCAGCCAGTTCTTTTAATTTGCCTCGTTTTTGTGCTCTGCAGGGAATGTGTATGGGTCATCTGGGCAGTGGAAGGTGACTAATGACTGCTATGGCAAGTAATCTGAGATCTGGAGGGTACAGGTAGTGTTGTCTAAACAAGGAAAATTTTATTTTAAATGTCTGTTCACTTTCCTTCTTTGAAGGGTTTCATATCAGTCCAGTTTGGGTAGCACATGTAGCTTGCTTTCCCAAGGTAAACTGCTATTGGTCTAGATATAGAGGACTGTGAATGCTTTAATATGGAGCTAAAATTCTGATTTATTTTATTACTAAAATTTTGGAATATTTATTATTAGACATAAAAATAATAAATATGTTTAATCCTTCCATTTGAAGACAGCTGGCAGTTGCAAGCCACTGTTGATAGGGCTCCCTGAGCCTGTGGGTTCTGGCACATGGGAAGTGGTCACTATCACCCCAGGCCAGGTTGTTTTTTATCCCCTTTGCAGCTTGCTCCACTGGATGGAATTATGATTGCTTTCTTAAGCCAACCAGTTTATGGGGTGTAGTGCCTTTAGTGTTCCCCATTGCCATTTCCCTGTGAGAAGTGAGAATGTTGGGGTACTTTATTTTACAGGAGGAGTCAGTGTTAGACACCTCAGTTGTGCCACAAGGGCAAAGCCTGGGTGTTTGCAGTGGAAAGGACCCAGAGGCATCAGCAGTGAGGAGCCTGTTCCCTGACAAATGTGCAGCCCACCCACCAGGATCTGTGGCATGAAGCAAAGGGCAGAGCAAGATAAAGACTGAAAGAAAAGTCTAGGGAGGAGAAGGGAGTCTCCTTATAGAAGGGCAGCTGACAGCCATGTCACCTGCAGGTGGGAGGTGCCAGGGTGAATTTTGAACTGGGACTGACTGAAATGCTCTAAAGCTTGCAAGCACCTCCCAAAAAGTGTCCCCAGCGCTGTGCCAAGCACTGCTGGCTGGGCAGTGCCAAGGGGGCTGCAGCCACAGAGTGCCCCATTCAGTGGGGTGGGAGACCCAGGCCCTGGAGCAGCACTTGGCAACTTCAGGTTCCATGTTGGTCTCCTGGTGTGTTTCTCCATCAGAAACAGAGCTGTCATCAGCATGGCCTGCTCTAATTGCAACTAATAATGAGGCAGCACGAGAATTAAGAACATCTTATCTGCAGCTCTCCTCCCAGGGGCGGGCTGGCTGCTGAGCTGTCCTCCCATGTGCCTCTCCACAGCTGCAGTTGGAGCACATCCCTTCCTCCTTACAGGGTCTGTGCCCTGTGGGACTGCATGGACAAGGCACCTGTGTTTATGGGATGGTGCTTAACCCAAAGCTCTGTTTGGCACTACCCTAAAAACTGCTTTTTGACTTGAATCCTGGAAATATCTGCTGGCAAAGGAATCACTTCACCCTGTGCTGGTGTCTGATTGTAAGATATTAAAATAGTTTAGTTGTCTGAAAATGGTATGGTGTTACTATGTTTGTGTTCCAGAAACCTTGCTGCTCTGTGCCTCTCAGAACAGACCTATGCCATGGAATTAACCTTTGTGAAAAATTAGCTGACTGGATTCATGGTGCTGCTGGGTAAAAATAAGCGATTAATCTATGGTGTCAAACTTCCAGGCTATAGTTAATTTCTAAAATAAAATCTTAAGAAGACATCAAGCTTTATGCTCTGAAAAGAAATGTAACAGTGAAGTCCTGGTTCTCCATGGTCATTTGCCATTCCTGCAAGTTTCTGCTGGGCTGGATTAGGTTAGGTTGAGTTAAGCTTCTCTTGAGTATCTCCTTAGACCTGGTGTGCTGGGGCAAAAGTGAGTGAGAGTCTTCCCATTCCTCCTCCTCTATCTCTGCAGAGCACCCTGGGTCTCCAGCAGCCATTCAGGCTCCAGTAACACTCTGACTCCTCTGGTTTTGGCAGGAAGTCAAAACTCAGAGGGATGGTGCTTGAGGGAGATGGGGGTGTGTGTGTGGGCAGGGTGACCATCTAATGCTGTGCTGCTGGAAAATGTTGCTTTGTGGCACATCCTTCTACCCAAAAACTGTTTTAACTGTAGTAGTAACACTGTACCCTTGGAAATAAGAAGCACAGTAAGTTTCAGAGGAATTTGATACCTGTTTTGAAGCTGAAATCCCCATCTTTCTGAACTGCCTAAAATTTGCTTTCTCTGTTTCTTAACTTGCCTTTTCCTCCCTCTGTCCACAGACAGTGGTGCTACCTAATCCTTAAAATACCTTCCTCAAGCACTTCCAGGTGCAGGCTCTGTGTTGCACCCCACAAAATTGCAGCCTTATTCTCGTAAATTAAAATGCAATTAAATAAACCTGTTCTTCCAGTGTAAAACAGGGAGGAAGATGTATCATCTTCTTTTCCTTCTGCCCTTCCCTTGCCTGCCTCTCTTGCCCTGTTGTTTCCATATTGCACAAATTGGCCAGTTCTTCCTGGGAGGTGGGAGGATGCTGAAGTGCATGAGAAGCTCACCCACATCTGTCAGGGCAGCTGAAAGTGCTGTGTCCAAGCTGCCCAGCCTCTGCCTGGCACAGCAGGGCTCAGGGAATGCAGGGGGGAGCTCATCAAGGAGAAGTGCACAGCCCTATTTATGCTGCTGTTGTGCAGCTTTCTTGGCAGAAAAACGCTGCTGGCACACATCAGTGATTCATAACAAAAGTGTCAGAGCTGGGCTTCTGGGGAGCTACTCCAGCAACTGGAATGGCCATGAGAGGAACAGTGGGCAAGCTGGGCCAGCCTTGGTTTGGGCTGTCTGTCAGGAAATGTGAGGCTGTCCTTTCCAGTGACTGTAAGCATGATCCTTCACAAGCAATCTCAGCCTCCTTAGCACCCTTTCTATCTGGAAGAGACTTTAGTTTCTTTAAGACAGCTTTCTTTAAGGAAGACAACATAATCAATTTTTCCTTCCTCGATTCTTCCTATTAATTGCCTAAACAAATTCTCTGTCAGCTCTAGTCTTATGTTATTCCACTTTATATTTAAATGACTTGACAGATTCTGCTACCTCTATGTGTCTTCCTTCAGCACAAGGAAGGAAGCTAATCGTGTTACTTCTAGAGCAAGATACAGAAATAAAACCTGAAATTCAGTCTATCTCCCAGCTACTAGGCAGAGTGGAAGGGAAATAATATGAAGGTTAAAAAATGAAATCATCACACATAAACTGAAGTGTCTGAATTGTGTTCTGGACCCATTCCAGCTTCAGTGTGCTGGGTGTGTTGATGTGCAGATGTGTGTACCTGTCTCTGACCATCCTGTACAGGCTGAAGGGGAGATTTTGGGTGCACAAAGACTGATGTAGGATGTGCTGACTGGATGAGCATTGTGCCCAGGGGACAGCATTGCTGGAGACCTGCATGGACCTTTCCCCTTGTCTCTGGGTGGTCTCGGCCTTTGGTCTGGCAAAGCACAGCCCCTTTCAGCCTGACTGCCTCCAGCCATCCCTGCTGCTGTTGGCTGTGCAGCACTGCTCTTGTCTTGTACCTTGCTGAGAGTTTTATCTAAATGGCCTTTTGGAATGAGTTAACAATCTGCTGAAGTACTGCCAGGATTCTGACTGATTTTTAGGCTCCCCACTAGTTCTTTACCTGAGACCACTGAAAGTGCTGTGACTCTGGCTTGAAGCCTGAGCATTGTTCTGTCTCATGCAGTGATTGTTTCTGCATCAGCTGATGGTTCCAGGCCACATCCCTGCTCATTAGGCCAGGAGTGCCTGCTGCTGTCTTTGCTTGCACAACAGCTGGGAGCTGGATGTGTCCTCTCTGTGCTGCTCTGCTGGCCAACAGCAGAGCTGGACAAAATGTTATGACATTTAAAGAGGACTTTCTTGTGGTTTCTGTTTGTCTCCATTTCCCCTTTTCTGAGGTTTTGGTTGGCTCTAGGTGTCCCTCCAGCAACCCTCTGTAAACCTGGGCAGCTGTTGGAAACTCTCTGCCTCATTCTGCAGAGACTAAAAAAATTAATCACTTGTTTTAAAGCATTTCAACAGAGTGGGAAGCTGCCCATATGTATGAGCTTGGTTAGGTGTATTTTTGATGCCTCAGGGCTGCTTGTGTGTACTTTTTGGGCTCTGTGTGCTGTTGTCCTGCCCCTGCTGTCTCCTTTCATCTCTGCAATTCCTTCCACGACTGTATTGCTCCTTTGCTGGCTCCCCCTCACCCCAAAGTGGGTGCTGTGCCACACCAGGGGCTCATGGCCACACCAGGATCTCCCAGGGGGGCACAGCCCCTGTTCCCTGGCCACCCACTCCTTCCTCATGGAGCAGGGGGTTGCAGTGCTGGTGCTCCAGGGAAGGTGGATGCAGAGCTGCTGCAGTTGTATTGGCTGCTCCTGGCTGCTTGTTGGATCTCCAGGAAATTCAGTGTGTTTGACATGCAGCTGTGCAGTTGGATGGAAGAGCTGAAGCCTTTGTTAACCATGGGTTTTGCTTTTTCTTATTTTCCAAAATCTAATTACCAGCATCTATTTTTTTTTTTTTTCTTGTTGTGACTTGATAGGTTCTTTTTTTAACTTGGTACAGTTAATAAACATGAAGTGATGTAAAACTGACTGCTTATGCAGAGTACTCCAGTACAGAAGGCTTTTTCCCACTGGTTTTACTCTAAACAGTACAGCCCTGTGGGGCTGAATTGTCTGATTTATATTGTCTTTGTATACAGCAGCATCTAGACTGGAATTTTTGATTTTTTCTTTTGTGCCTGATTTTTGCTGGCTTCTCTAAATTTAGAACCCTTTCTTCTTCCACATTAAAAAACCTTAAAGTGAAAAGTATGTAATGTGTTAATTAGGGACTTTGGGAGGGAAACTCCTAATATTTTGCAAGGCAATTCTGTTGGAAGGGGAGCAAGGGACTTCAAGAACTTCAATTAAACATGTACATCTTCTGAAAAATCCGAAGTAATTGAGAGCTGAGAACAGAGTGCTGGTTAATGGGATCTCTGGGTCAGACTCTGAGCCTTAGAAGTCTGATGCTGCACAGCTTGTCTCTAGAGACAGGACAGGAAAAGCTGGGGCCTGTTTTGCTCACTGACAAAAGATCTCCCAGAGGAATTGCAAGGAGTAGTATCTCTGCACAGCTACTTTTTTTTTTTTTTTCTAAAAATGCATTTTTAATCTATTATGTCAGTGGCTCAGCTGCTGCTCCTTTCCTTCAGCTTTGAAGGCTAAACATTACATATATACATCCTTTCTATAATGAAGGATTCCTCCTATGCTGTGTCATTGTGGGTTATTGTATCCCCAGGGCCACAACAGTGTTGGTTTGCCCTGCTCTGCTGGCCCTGTGGGAATATTTTGGGGATGCTCCCATGCTCCAGAGAGGTTGGGTGGGTGCTGTGGCAGCACCTGGTGTGGGTGACCCACCCCTGTGCAGAGACTGCAAACGTGGGATGACCTGCAATAGCCATTTTCTGTGCCAGTATTTCTGTGCCCAATTTATTTATGGAGACTCATACATCCATGAGAGTTTCTTGTAGGCTGAGCACTTGAGGTTTTTCAAAATAGATATTCTGTAGTTGATGAGAAGGGTCATTTTTGTGAAATTACCTGTCTTCTGTGTCTGCAAATGTTGAGCCTTATTACATCTTGCTTCTGAAATGCTCTAAAAATTCTGACTTTATCTACAACCTTAATTGCTGCCCATTAAAACCTCTTGGATCCAGACTGAATAACAGTGGAGATGGATGGAAGGGCTGATTTGCTGGAAGGGCTTCAGGCATTGTGAAAGGCATCAGGTCACTGCAGTACATTAAAAATCACCAAGTCTAAAGATAGGAGTTACTTAAAATTAGTAATTGAATAAATTTCTGGGAATGTTAGAAGATGTTAACACAAATTATGGATTTTTCTGAACTGGGGTTAGAATGAGAATAAAAAGGGAAGGCATTTCACAAAGCGCTGCACTCTGCTTTCTGCAGAAACAGTGGGTGTAGATAGTAAATGTGAGCTAACTGCAGTCTGAAGGTGCATGGGGGAGGTTTGCTGTACTTACAGTGCTTTGGGATCACAACAAGTGCAAACATCATTTTTTTACCAAGCCTCAAGTGGAGCAGTTCTGTGGCACTCTGTGTGTCTGACATGTGGCTGCTAGCATTGTGTCACAGACAGGCTCTGTCCTCTGCCACACATTGGCTGTGCACACCTGCTGGTGTAGAGTTTGAAAAAAAAGTCATAAATGTAAGAAGAAACCAAGTGTGTGTGTGTGATTTCTGATAGAAAAGGAATGGAAGAAAAAAAGAGAAATGTTTTAAGAATCACGTTGAAGGACTTGGACCTGCCTTCAGCCTGGAAAACAGTTGCTGGAATTATAAAGTTTTATCCCTCATCCCATGAGATTGCAAGTATAAAAGCATTACCTTGGGATGTGTCTGATCCTCTCTGAGCTAAAGCACACAAGCAGACAATTCCCAGTACCTTGGAGATTAATGCTGAAGGGAGGAGTTAGTGGTGCCAGAAGAGGGCTTGCTGTGGGGCCGTGTTAAGTGTCACCAAATAGAGTTTCAGGATCTCAGACAGAAGCACTGGAGTTGCTAATTGTGCTGGGGGGGGGGTTTCTAAGTGGCAGAGAGACTTGAAACACTCAGACTGATTGCTCTGTCATGCAGCCAGCCACAGCAGAGCTGTTTTCCTAGAGGGATGCCAGTAACAAATCTGCAACCTGACTGATAGATGGGGGAACACTCCTCTGACCCGGCATTTCAAAAAACGTTGACTCATCTTTTTTGTGTGTTGGTGTAAAAATCAATTCAAGCTGTGGGGTTTTTTATGATAATTGAATGGATGCAAGTTCTTTCCATCTTGCTATATCTCTGTGCAGTTTGCCTCATCTCTGCATTAAAAGCAGATGAAGAGACTGGAACTTCTAATGGCTTTTGCAATGAGTCACAAGTGTGTCTCTAGACTCCTTAGACAATTTTTATGTTTTCTCACTAGCACATAGGATGAGAGTTTCACTTTAGTAAACTAGTTACACAGCCAGCTCCAAGAATAACAGTTTTCCTATTTGGAGAGTTTTACAAGCTTATGTCAAAGCTGAATCTTAACTTAGTGTGTCTGTGCTGAGACCTCCATGATCCCTTCTCAATTCTCATCTTTAGGAAGTTCTTTCATCTTGTATTTAAATAGCCAACATACATATTTTTAGCTTTTTGGGGATGATGGAGTGAGACTAGGTTGGGTCCTTTGCTCCTGCCCCAAATCAAAACTCCTGTATGTCTGTTTGTCCGTCCATCCATCCATCCATCCATCCATCCATCCATCCATCCATCTCCTTATTTCCTGAAGTGACAGGTGTACCTACAAATTGTGATTCACTTGCCTGTTGCTCCTGCTAAAAGTGAGGGGCTTCTTAGTGGTGTCCCAGTCCCAAAGGGCAGCAGCAGCAGCAAACCTTTTCTAAACTCAGTCAACAAGTGGCCAAGGTCATGGCCTAACAATGTGTGCTCTTGTGTGGCTTCCCAGCTCTGGAGGGCTGGCTGTCACATTTTGGAAGAGGGAGAACAAGCATGTTAGGCAGGGTACATCTAATGGAATCATCCAGCTGCCACATCCAGAGACTGAATGAAATTTCATGCTGAATAAAATGAATAAAGTGCTAAAGTGTCACTGTTTGCAGTGCATCTCCTAGTAATCCTGAAGGCTGCTGTCAGTGGCACCTGGCAGCAAATTTCAGGGATATAATGAAGCAAATTTTAAATGAGGTAGTTCAGTAATTGCAGTTTAAGTTTTTCACCTCAAAATGCATTTCCAATGAAAGCAGTGGTGGCTTTGTCTACTGATGTAGAAAATTCAAACTTAGCACGTCAATACCTTTTATGAAATACACCTGATTACCCTGGAGGAAAGGCTGATCCCATCTCTTGGAAGTCTTTGTCCATCTGACTGCTAACCTTAGTCCAAATAGATTTTTGTTCTGCAGGAAATGACTGTGCTATCATTACAGTCTTCATTCTAGTGTAAAAGTTGAACTTCATTGACATTTTTTATAACAAGTGATTTAGGTTAAGGACTTGGAACTGTAGCACTTACAGTATTTTAAGTGTTTGTTATATTTTTTTACTTCACTAAAATGATAACATTTTCTCATTTCCAGGATTCCACACAGAAGTATATTGTGAAGAACTACTTCTACTACTACTTGTTCAAGTTTTCAGCTGCTTTGGGTGAAGAGATTTTTTATATCACTTTCCTTCCATTTACCTACTGGAACATAGATCACTCTGTGTCTAGAAGAATGATAATTGTTTGGTCTGTAAGTATTTCTGTGATTAATTTAAATTTTAATTCTGTATCCATAGCAAATGAATATTTAAGAACAAGAACAGCCCTTCAAACAAGCAAAATCCCTTCAAACAAAAGAAGCACCAACACTGTTCATGTGTAGCTCATGTCTAGGAAGAAAAGGCATTACAATACTGAGAGAGGAGGCAAGAGGCATCATCTGACTCAGGGTTTCTTCATCTCTGCTGCATCTTGGACTTTTTTTTCAGCACAATCACTGACTGAGCTGCTTTTGATACAGTTTGCACAGAACAGTTGGGAAAACCTTCCCAATATGTCATAGTATTTCAGGGATTGTTTTTCATCACTTTAGGAAATCTTTCTCCTCTTCTCATTTATTCTGTGTAATTTCATATAGTTCTGGCTTGGTTGAAATTACTATAAGCCTGATAGTAAGGGGATATGCAGGCTGCAGTGGAATAATAAGCAGGGTGTTTCTGCAGTCACTTGAGGGGGGAAGATCAGATTGTCTGTTGAAGGCTAACACTTGAAAACATTGATTTTTATTAATATGAGAGCATCACAAATTAAATTACTTCAGCACTGCTTCAGCATGGGTTTGGGGTGTCCAGAATAATGCATTTCCATTGTAGCACTGAAAAAAAAAAGGAGGTAACCAGGCACTTTAGGCTAGGACTGGCTGGTCACTGGCTGGTGTTGTCACTGCCATTGCTCTTCTTGGTATTGATCAGATATTGCTGCCCAAATAAAACCATTTTAGAACAGATAAGAGAGGTAGGGAGCAGCTCTGCCAGGTGGCAGAGCCTGGAGCTTTAGCTATCAATCTACACTGAATTAAAAAACTGAAGCTTGGTAAAAAGTTAAATATGATATCCAAGTTTATTTCTTTACAGTGAAGCTTCTCCATGCTCTAGTCAATTCTGGTCAATACTATTTTGTCTTTTGACCAAATGATATGGTAAGAAATAATAAAACCAACTTGAATTGGGCCATACACTTCAAATACACCTGGTCTTGGACAGAGGACATCAGTTGCTCTGTGCCAGTAATATTAGTCAATACATTTTATAAAGAGAATATGAAAAATAACTTGCAGATGAAATTTAGAAGTAGGTGGACACAGCATAACTAGAGCTGGGTTTTGGCCAGGAGTACACCTACAGCTTCTGGAAATGTGCCACAGAAGATGAAAATTGGTAGTCACTGCCTTCTGGGCTTGCATATTGTTCAAAAAACCTGAGCCTTTGGAGTTCTTTACATGTATTTCTGTAGACTTGCCTTGCCTATTCCTTGCAAGGAGTTCATCTGAGTATTGGCCAGGTCTAGTCTGACTTAGAGTATGCAAGCATCTGATATTATGATAATTAATATTATTTTTCACTTACTGAGTTGTAGACTTGCACTCTATACTGAAAAGGGGAAACTCTTAAATACATGAGCTTGTGACAATTTGTATTTTTAAAATATTACTTATATGTAATTGTGAAATGGCTAAAAATATCTGTACAGGCCATGTGCTAATGCTATGCCATGCTCAACTGGAAGGATCTCTTGTTGGTGTTGGTCTGTCTAACAGAGTCATAAAATCATAGAATGGCTTGGATTGGAAATAACCTAAAAAAATCACCTATTTCCATCCGCCCTGCTCAGGGCAGGGACACCTTCCACTATTCCAGGTTGCTCCAAGCCCTGTCCAGCCTGGCCTCAGATGCTTTGGCCATGGATGTGACACTTGGCTCAGCTGAGTGGGAAACACCAAGGTGTCAGAGGGACAAAGCCATGCTTTTAACTAAATGGGAGAGTTTTGGTGATGGAGTTCTGAAGAAATGCTTCTGGATGTATGATGATAATGTAGAAAACTGTGTTAGAGGACAGTAAAAATCCAGGTAGCCTTACAGTCTCAGACAACAGCTGTGAGTGGAGGGCTGGGAAGAGCATGGAGGGATTATTGCAGCACTGGCATGTTCTGCAGAATTCTCTCATCCATCTGGGGAAAGGAGCTGGTGTCAAGGGGAGAGCCCAAAGGGAAAGGTGGGAGTAATTCCCCTTTAGAAGGGATGCTCAGGATGAGGAGAGGTTGTTAGTGAAGCTCTTCAGCAGGGAGAGAGAGAGGACCAGCAATGGCTCTTTGAAGAGAGCAAAGCACAGGGATATGTTGGGAGATGGTTGGCAGGATGATGGTGGCACAGGGGTGACACCCCTGGCCAGGAGAAGTGGCTCTGCAGAAGTGGTGCTGAGGGTGGTACTTTTTGTGCTGTTTCCCAATTAAACCTGTGGGTTTCTGCTGCAAGTTGGAAATAAGAGTGTTGGTGTCTCAGGATGAATCAGGGGAGTTTCTTCCCTTAAAAATTAAAGCAGCATTAATGCTGTTTACAAAGACTTCCTGCCATCTTATCTGTAATAGTTTATGTGGAGCCAGTCACCCCCATTTGAGAAAGATAATTTCAAACTGGAGCAGGGCCAGGGATGATTAAGGAACAGGCTATTTTCTGGGCAGAGACTGAAAGCTTAGATAAATCCCTAGCAAAATGAAGCTGGAGAGAGAATGGGGCTGGCTGCAAAAACCATGGGAAGTAAGGAGCTTCTGAAAATAAAACTACAGTCACAAGAAGAAACATGCATAAGGCAGCCATAAATAATTTCAGTTGAAGCCAAAGGTTGTGAAATAGCTCTAGAAGGGTGAAGGGCAGAAAGAAAAATTACGAAGAGTTTATTTCAGCAGCAGCAGAGGAGTGGACTTGGAACCCTGGAATGTCTTCCCCAGCCCTGGGTGCCCAGAGGCAGCTGCTTGTGCTTTTCAATTCAGGTGGATGGCTGTGGGAAATGCTGGCTGTTGCTGCACCAAGGTGCTTTGGCAGCTCAAAGCAGCATGTTGTGCTTTCATGGGGCATTGCCTCTGAGGATTCAGAGTGTAGTGCAGGCTTCAGCTTTACCTTTGTGGACAGATGGAGAAAATAACTGTATGAAACCTCTGAGCAAGGTGCTGAGTCAGTAATGAAGGTGCTCTGGTGTCTTTGCTTCTCTTCTCCAGCAATTTGAAGTAAAAACTCTTGAAACTGCACAGGCCAGGCTTTGATGCCTGTGTCTCTTGCAATTTAAGCCAAGAAGTGCAGAGATGAAAAATAGCTTCACACACTCCCCAAATGTACTTTAAATTTACTGCACATCTCAGCTCGAGAGATGAAAGATTGCTTTGCTTCTGGTTGGTTTTTTTGTTTTGTTTTTTACTTTTTGCACTGCTTCAGATTTGAAATCTTTATTTTGGTGTGGAATTTCAAAGGCAGAGACCTGGAAAAAAATACTTACTGTTTTAGTTTGCTATTCAGCATGCCTGGAAATCTCTTTTTTTCTGAGTTTTTTTCCCTCAGGCCACATCTCTTTATAGCCTATAAAACTTTAATTTATGCAATGTAAATAAGAGCTGGCCAGCATGGACTTTGTTGGGGCAGGTGTGGAACTTTTGGCATGTGACAGTGATAAGCTGCTGACTCAGGGCAGGTGGCACCTCTGCAGGAAGGCAGAGTTTGGGTGTGTGGGGATGCCAGGCTGTGTGTGCCCCTCGGGGTCCCTGGGCAGGGACATCTTCAGCAGCTCTGAGAAGGTCCTTGGTCTGAACCCACAGCAGATCAGCTTTCCATCCTGCTTTTCAGAGGAACAGCTTTCTAAAGGCTGTCAGCACTCAGTTACTCAGCTGTGATGAGCTCTGAACTCCCTCTCAGGGTAACCAGGAGTTTCCTAATCAGCAGGAGTTCACCTGCAATTGTGATGCTACTGATATTGCTGTGCAGTGATTGAAAACACACTTGAAAGCAACCTTTGGGATTAACAATTCTTGTATTTGTTAGTCTTAGCACCTTTGCAACACTTCACTGAAACAAGCCTGGAACTGCTGACAAACACAGTCACTTGAAAGCCAAGCTCTTTAAAACCCCAAATATTGCACTGCACAAGAACATGTAAAACTGTATTCAGACACATAAGTAACTACATGTCAGAATACAAAAATAATGGTGTGTGCAAGTTGATAAAGTGTTGATTGAAAGGGAATTTTGCAAGAGCTGGTAGCTGTACTCCACCCTTGAAGAAAAAGTGCCAATAAAGCTTTCATAACTGAGACAAGCTGTGAATCATTTAAGGTGAAGTTTAAATTGGAAACCTTTTGTATTTCAATAGAACTTCTAGGTGTAACAGTTTGCCAGCTTTAGATGTTAGATGACAAACCAGATCAATGTGACAGTACTGTTCTCTGCTACCAGGAGCCAAATTTCCTTCTCTAAGCCCATTATAAGATAGTCAACTACCTTAGAGATTTTGTCTAAAGGCTTCTTTTAAAGACAGAGTGACTGTGTTAGGGTGTTGGCTGGTTGTGCTTTTGGAGGCTTGAAGATCTACTAATCTTGTTCTGGTTTTGTGTTTCTGAAGTCTGAATTGAGACAGTCTTCCCTCCTTATATATATACACACACATATATGTATAATATAGACACACATATATAATATAAATATAATATAGACACTATAATATAGACACTATAATATAGACACTATAATATAGACTATATAATATATAATATATAATATATAATATATAATATATAATATATAATATATTATATATTATATATATATATATATATAACATATAGTATGATATATAATATACAATATATGGGTTTTCCCATCCCACCAGCTGAATGCAACTTTGAATGTCCCATTGACCCTGGCCAAACCCTTGGTAAATGTGAGAAGTTCCTGTGCAGCCAGCACAGAGTTTTGGTGTATTTTCTGGGAAGCAATACCCATGCTGGAATGGCAGGTGCTGGAGCTCTAGGAGAGCCAGGTACCCTTTCCCCCAAGGTGTGTGTGCCTCAAGGAGGATCCCTGGTGTTGGCACATGGGGAGCAGCCTGGTGTTGCAGGAGGGGATGGGGAGCAGGACACAAGCTGAGGGTGGCTTAGGGCCCCAGGCTGGCGGTGTCTGGGGCTCCTCTGCTCTGCTGGGCTTCCTCCACCTGGGCTGCTGCCAGGGCAAGGGGCCAGCAGTGCTGCTCAGTGACTTTCATGGTCTGCTTTCCTGAAGCCAAGCCCTAGTTCTTGGGCTTGGAGGAGTTCCTCCACAAAAACCTGCTCTTCCTTGCCCTGTTCTTCTTTCACTCTGAACCAAGTGATGCTGGAGGGACACAGTCACAGCTAGTATCTGCTGCAGTGTTTATCTGCTCACATAACCTGGGGGATGCTGAGAATAGAACAGTGCAGGCTGGGTGCTTGGCTTAATTTCTGTATGGTAAATCAAAGTCACGCCTGCCTTGGCAACCACATACAGTCTTTACTTCTGCTTGACTAATCTGCAAATGTTTATTAATAGTGCATCCTTCTTTTTCTCTTCAATATGCTTGGTCACTCCTATCACTGCACAGTGCTTGTGAAGGAAACCCAAAGTAACATCATTTTCAAACTGTAAATTTCCTTTCTGGGAAGATGACATATTACTGCAGGCCATGGTTTCTAGAGGCAGGTTATAGAGTTTCTATTTTGGAGCTGAACCAGCAGATTCAAAGTCAGGTTGTCACACTGTAAGTCTCTGGGAAGAAGTTGCCAATTCTATTTGACCGTGTGTCTTCTCTAGAATTTTGTCTTGTCCTTTTAATAAATCAATAATGAAGATAAGGACAGCTACAAAATCAGAAGTTGAAAACAAAATTATATGTTTCCCCTTTGTTAGCTGCAATTTTACAGAATACAAAAGGAATTGCTCCTCCTGACCTTCATATGCCAGTGGGAGGATCAGGTGTGTCCATCCTGTGCAGAGGCTGTAGCAGGGCAGGGATGAACAGGATACACACACAGCACACCTGCAGCACTGGGCAGGTTTCTCCATCCTGCCAGGCTCAGGGTCTGGGCAGCTGCCACAGGAATGTTCCAGAGGGGAAATTGCACTCTGTGGCAGTGCTGCTGTGCCTCTGCTCAGGGAGCTGGCTCAGTTGTGTCTGTCTGCTCCACAGTGTCTGCACTGTGGTGGTAAATCTGCTTCCAGAGCTCTTGCATCCTGTCATGGGAGTGATGCATGTGAGGAGTGAGGGGCAACCATTGCAAATGCCAGGCAACACCTGCAGGTGAGAAAAACCTCCTCTTAGATGGCTGACACACACCAGAGGAATGGGAATGTCAGGGAAACAGGCCACTTCATGGTGTTCAGAGGGAGGGGAGCAGAGGGAGATCCCAGAGGGATCTCCTGCAGATGTTGGAACAAATGGATGAGTATCCACACCTGTGTGGATGCTAATGCTTAAATTTGGTTCTGTAGTTGTTCACTAAAGCAAGATCTGTTAAAATGCAAAGATTTGTCTTGCTTATCCTGATGCAAAGGCTCAGGTGAAGAGGTATTTTTGGAGATAGACTATATATATGACTCAGAGCAAATTAAGAGGAAGCTCTCAGAAAAAGACTACAGAGGCTGTCTTGCTGCTATAGCAACTTCCAATTGCCTTTGTGTAGTAAAATGTAATGCTGTTCACACAAAGTGGCAATAAAGCCTTGCCTTTCCTTCACCTGGAGTCCTGGCTTACTGTCAAGGGTTCCTATTGCCCTCGGCACAGGCCAGCCCAGCTGTAGTGGGAGGCACCAGAGTTTGAGGAAGGTCTTGGGTTTAAGTTGCTTACAGTTTTTGGAGTTTTTTGTCTGGTTGTTTTTTTATTGCTGCTTACATTTGTTGCAGGGATTGCAGAATTCAGAGTTGTTTGCACTGGGAGAACACGGATGTGCATGAGAGAAGGGCAGGGGTGGGTGCTGCTGGATGTGTCCCACTAGTGCTGCTCCTGCCCTGCTCTGTGGCACAGGGCTGTCCCCAGGGAGGGCAGCTCACTGTTTGCTTTGCACAGCTCTGTGTGCTGTGAGCAGAGAGCCTGGGCAGAGCCTGGGCTGTGCTCCTGTAGCTTGGGCAGAGCCTGGCATTCCTTGGGCAATGCTGGGGCAGTGCTGTGCTCCTGCAGCCTGGCATTCCCTGGGCAGTGCCAGGCTCTTGCAGCCTGAGTTGTGCCATGCTCCTGCAGCCTGGCAGTGCCTGGCATTCATTGGGCATTCCCTGGGCAGTGCCATGCTCCTGCAGCCTGGCATTCCCTGGGCAGTGCCTGGGCAGTGCTGTCCTCCTGCAGCTCCTGCAGCCTGGCATTCCCTGGGCAGTGCCATGCTCCTGCAGCCCAGCATTCCCTGGGCAGTGCCTGGCATTCCCTGTGCATTGCCTGGCATTCCCTGGGCATTCCCGGGCATTCCCTGGGCAATGCCATACTCCTGCAGCCTGGCATTCCCTGGGCAGTGCCTGGCATTCCCTGGGCAGTGCCCTGCTCCTGCAGCCCAGCATTCCCTGGGCAGTGCCATGCTCCTGCAGCCCAGCATTCCCCGGGCATTGCCTGGCATTCCCTGTGCATTGCCTGGCATTCCCTATGCATTGCCTGGCATTCCCTGGGCAGTGCCTGGCATTCCCTGGGCATTCCCTGGCATTCCCTGGGCAGTGCCCTGCCCCCATGGGGTGCAGGTGCCACAGAGCAGCCCTGCCTGTGCAGGGAGCCCTTTAGCAATGTGCACCTGCAGTCATTGTCTGGGGAACCTGCCAGTTCAGCTGCTGGGGGTGTTTCACCCCACCCACAGGTGCTGCTCCTGCCACATAATTCAGCACAGTGCGTGTACAGTCATGGTACCCAGATAAACTGAAGGCAAAGGTCTGGTCCTTCAGAGATCAGTGATTAGTCTGAGCATACTCTGGAGTCCCCTGTGTGATTTATGAAGGTGCTCTCACCTCTCCTTATGTCTATACAATGTATTTCTAAAAAGTAGAAGGGTTAGAATTTAATCTGGGGTGCCAAGAAGGGGAGGTGTTGTGAGGATGCCTGGTATTTTCACTTACCCATCCCACCCCCAATATTCAGCCTGTTTTTCACCATCACAGGAGTCCTAGCATAGCCTTCATTTTTGAGATGACTCATTTCCTTTCCTGCAATGCTCTTATGTTCTAGTACTAATAATACTTCCACAAGTGGAAGTCATTATTATGGAGGACTGCTGATAAACTGGCTCATCCTACCTTGCCTCTCAGATGATATCACAAATGGCAGCCTCAATGTTTTATGTTCTGCCCGAGAGAGTAATTTTTCTTTCAACCCTGGAATTTAATTAACTTCCAAACATGTGCCTGCATCAATTTGGAAACTGATGGCATTAACTAAATAAACCTGCACAGTAGGTTTTCCAAAGATGTTTGCTCCTTGAGCTGTTGTTTGCTGTGTGCAGTCTGGGGCAGGGTATTCACTCTTCCCTGTGCCATGTGTGTCCCACCTGCTGCTGATAATAAGGCAGCAATGTGATTCACAGGATGAGGGATAAAGGCTGCAAAGGCACCAGCAGTCACTTTGCCAGGCCCTGGTGCTGACTTTATGTCCAGAACTCTCTGGTGTGTGCTTCGCTGTGGAGAGAAGGATGAAGGAATGTGACTGGCTTTTTCCTAGTCCTGCCTTGTGAATCCTGAATTCTGCCATCTTTCTTTTAATATGAAACTGGTTTTAAAATGGCTGATGGGAGAGGGAGGGATGCAATGTGCCTGGTGACAAATGTGGCAGTGGGTGATTGTGTTGCTGTTCCAGCATATGGCCAACACCAGTAGCAAGGGAAGGATGTTATTTAAAGCCCCCTCCTTTCCTGGTGGGAGCATGAGAAGCAGAAGAGTGAGCTGTCTCACACAGCAGCTGAGCTTTCATGATAGACACCAGTTAACCTGATTTTTGTATTTAAAAAAAAAAAAAAAAAAGAAAAAAGGGAAAAAGATTGCTTGGCTTTGTTTTAAAGAGCCTCCTCTGCCCATGTGTGGCTACATTATCTAAAGAGAGGAAGGCTACAAGAGAAAGCAAATACATCCTACAGGGGCATCCTGGTTAACTTTTCTCAGATGCCCCTACTGTGGAGAGTTGGGCAGGAGAACTGGTACCTCATGTTGCTTATCCAGTTTTCCCTCTGCTGCCTCTGTGAGGATGCCAAAGCTGTCATTTAATAACCACACGGGTGGTGCATCCCAGCAGGGCTCCTGCAGCACTGGGTGGAGTGGGAGCTGCTGGGAATGGGGCAGCTGGGGCTGGACATGGCTGGGCAAGGCAGTGATTCAAAGGTGGGGGTGGAAAAATTTCTCTTATGGCTGTTTCCTTGGCTGGAGAGGGGTTGTAAGGGATAGGGAGGAAACTTAAATTCCTCTGGCATGGAGTGGGAGCCTGCTGTCTCACACTGTCCTGTATTGCTGAATCTCATCAGCCAACCCTCCTTTTGGTCCCTCTTCTGCTCAGGTTACCACACAGAGCAGCAGATCCGCCACTTCCTTTCCTGGCTGAGCTAATGGAAACTCCTTTAATAATTCAGGGGATAAGTTCTCCACTTGGAGGGGTGGGTTCTGCAGGAAAAAGCACAGAAATGCGGGTGGCTCTTGGGTGGGCTGCATGGGGATTGCCTGTGCTGACTGACAGCCCTGTGGCCTTTCCTGTCCCCAGATAGTGATGTACATAGGCCAGGTCTCCAAGGACATCCTCAAGTGGCCTCGGCCCCTGTCACCACCTGTCGTGAAGCTGGAGATGAGGACGAATGCAGAGTATGGGATGCCTTCCACCCACGCCATGGCAGCTACAGCCATCTCCTTCTCCTTTTTCATTGCAACCATGAACCAGTACAAGGTAGGGGTACAAAAAGAAAACAGCAGAAGAAAAAGAAAATACATTAAAAAAAAAAAGAAAAGCCTGTGTCTGCTTCCAGCAAGCCACATAAAGCTTGCAAATCCAAAGGTGTTGCTACTTCCAGAGGAGTTCCACATTTATTTTCACAGATGTGTATTCTTCCCTGTGCTTACCTGTAGCTGGTCAATAATAGACACAAAAAGAAATGCAGTGGAAATGTCCCTTTTTTTGCATGAACTCCTCTCAGAGCTGCTGGCAGGCTGCACTGCCCTGCTGTGGTTTGGTGGGTTCTCTGGGTTGTTGCACGTGGGGTGACCATGGAGGAAGGTTCTTGGCTGCCAGCATTTTGTGCTCACCCCATGCCCACCAAGTCAGTGCTGGCTCCCAGGGAAGCCAAAGGAGCTCTGTGTCACGTGGTTTCTGCATGAAAGGAAAAACATCCTTGGAAATCCCCTGGCTCTAACCTGTGTTAGACTAACAGCACACATGAGTGGGAAGCCTGCTTTTGTCACAGGAGTAACAGCAACTTCACTGCACTGCAGGTGTAGGCTGCTTGGGGAAGTCTCATCATTTTTCCTTGTCATCTTCCTAAAATGTTTATTTCCTGGAAAGTCATTTCTCCATGATGATTATTTTCATTCCATTTAAAGAATCCAAGCCTGTGTTTCCTGTATTATAGCAATAATAACTTCCTGGCTGCATTGTATTTAAGAATGTTTCTCAGTCCTCTCAAGGCATAAACCCTTGTAACCAAGAGGTTCCTGCTCCCTGTGTGGTAACTGGTCAGAGCAGCTTGACAGTGGGATGGGGACAAGGAGCCATAAGAGGGCAAATTTGTCAGCCCTGGAAGGCCAGATCCATCCCATGTGTCAGAGCTGCCAAGAAGACCTGGTCAGCATCACCTTCTCCTCAATCCACTAGTGACCAGCAGGACATGCAGCTCTTCACAGGCTGTCCTCTGCTTCTTGGAAACTGCCATCAAACAATAAAGCTGCTGTCAAGTAATTAAATGGTTTAATTGCCTCTATTAAGATGGAAAAATCTCCCAGTACATTATGCTATCTTCTCAATATGCCCTAATCATCAATTACTGATCTGGACTAGCTCCCAGGCTGCCTGCTGAGGGAGGAGTCAAGCGACTGCAAATGCTTCAAAGGCTTAGAGAAATGAGGAAAAAGAGTGTTTTATGAACTGGGAGTGACATCTGCAGCTGGGTCTGAGCTCTCTATTCAGGAGGGTGGAGTATGCCAGGGGAAAGGGTCAGAAGAGAGCTGTTATGCTTAGAATTTCCACAGAAGCATTTTTGCATTGACCTGTGGTCACCCATGTCAGTCATCAGCCTCTGGCAGGAGATGGAGACTGTGTCAAACTGGATGAATTAATTGCATTTATTTATTTATATTTTGAGTTGGTTTATTTTTTACAGAAAAATCTTCCTTATGGACTGGGTGGAGCCTAGCAGCCCACTCAGTTTCAGGGTTTCAATGAGTGGATTAAGGGCTAATATGTTAAGCTTATTCTTTACCAAATGTGGGTTTTTTCATTTTTAAATGTTGATTTATTTAAATGCTTCTTTCCATGTTTTTAGGCTACTTAGAGAGGGTATTAAGCAAAAAGAGCTTTATAAGAAGATGATTAAACCTTTAAGTGTCATGGGGAAGAGCAGTCCTGCCTGCTCTAATAGCTGGATTGTGGTTTCAGCCCAGACATTGATTCTCCCCACCCAGCCCACTGCTCGAGGACTATTGATCCCTTCTGGTCAGACCCTGAAGCTGTCACAATCCCCTTGGCTGAGCTGAGACTGCAGTGCTACCTCAGACATGGCTTGTACAACATGCTGTGCCTTTTTCCTTAAGCTCTTTAACACTGGCATGGTTTTTGCAGACAGACATTGTAGGGAACAATTCTGCAAATAGCATCTATTTCCCAGATTTCTCCACAGTGAGACCAGATCTTCCAGAAGCAGGCAGCACAGGCAATGAAATGACCTTCTAGCAGGTTGTGTATTGATTGAAGGGGGCTTTGTCTCAGGTCACATCTCTTGAGGAAAGTACAGGAGCCTGTACCCAGTATAAGGCCCTTATGTCAGTCCAGTTGGTTTAATGGGCATATTTAATTTTTTTTTCCCTTTTCACAGTATCCATTGGAGCTTGGCCTGGTGGCAGCCTTTGTGTTCTCCACGCTGGTGTGTCTGAGCAGGCTCTACACGGGGATGCACACAGTCCTGGTAAGGATGTGCCTCCATCTCTGCTGTCCTGCAGTAGCTCCCACCTGCCTTCCTCAGGTGATGGATGAGCTGCCTTGGCCATGCAGATGAGCTGTGCACTGGGTTTGGGGCAGGGAGGAAAGCTGGGGCTGGAGCAGCTGAGGTCAGCATGCCATCTCACGGGAGCTGTGCCTTTGGAAATGTTAATAGTGAGGAACGCGCTTGGCAGGGGCGCTGCGGCGGCCGAGCCTCTGTGCAGTGGCAGCATCACTGTGAGCCTCTGTGCAGTGGCAGCATCACTCTGAGCCTCTGTGCAGTGGCAGCATCACTGTGAGCCTCTGTGCAGTGGCAGCATCACTCTGAGCCTCTGTGCAGTGGCAGTATCACTGTTCAGTGGCCCAGCCCTTGTGCCTCTGTGCAGTGGCAGTATCACTGTGAGCCTTTGTGCAGTGGCAGCATCACTGTTCAGTGGCCTTTGTGCAGTGGCAGCATCGCTGCTCAGTGGCTCACCCTTTGTGCCTCTGTGCAATGACAGTATCACTGTTCAGTGGCCCAGCCTTTGTGCAGTGGCAGTATCACTGCTCAGTGGCCCACCCTTTGTGCCTCTGTGCAGTGGCAGTATCACTGCTCAGTGGCCCAGCCTTGTGCCTCTGTGCAGTGGCAGTATCACTGCTCAGTGGCCCAGCCTTTGTGCCTCTGTGCAGTGGCAGTATCACTGCTCAGTGGCCCAGCCTTTGTGCCTCTGTGCAGTGGCAGTATCACTGCTCAGTGGCCCAGCCTCTGTGCCTCTGTGCAGTGGCAGCATCGCTGTTGGCAGCCTGGGAGCGCCCAGGAGCCGCAGTGACTCACAGGTACAGCCTGCAAGGAGCTGCACAGGGCACCCAGAAATCACAGCTCTCCTGCTTCCAGCTGGAAAGAAATTCATTCTTAAGGAACTGAGATGAACAAGTACTTTGTCTGAAAATAATTATAAAATACCTATGACTTTATATGGCAGTTGCTTAGAGACATCAGAGCTGCTTCAGGAACAAATTTCAGTGTGCCTGTGAAAGCTGGCTCTTTCCTGACAAGAGGAAACTTTATTGATCTGTTACATATAGTACTCAGAGCTTCCCAAACATGGATAAAAACTTCTGGCTAGAGTTGTAGGTCACATATGCATAAATAATTGAATCTTTTTTACTAAGTAATAATGAGGTTTGTAATGAGACTTGATGACTGTAAGAAAGGGAGCCCTCATGAGATTAAGGTTAGCTATAAAATATAGCTTGACATTCCCTTTCAGGGATCAAAACAACATCTTACATAGAAGCTGCAGACACCCTTTCTGGGCTACTGACCTTAAGTCCATCAGTAAAAATTCTTTGCATACTTCTCTTGCTGGCCCATCATAATGAAAGACCCCTCTAAATTTAGATGGATTTTAGGGTAAAGAAGAAAAAGTCCTTTGTGCTTTTGACATGACAGAAAAGGGCTGCAAAATAGAATTTTTAAAAAAGCTTCTTAGCTGAAATGTGAGCAATGCTGCTTTTCAAAAGGGCAAATATACTTGGCTGGGGTCTTTATCCTGTGTGTGCCTTGGTGGGGATGGAGCTGGGGAAAGATCCAGTGATCACAGCTGCCACATGCAACCCCTCTCTCGTCACCCACAATGACTGGCTCTGCTGAACTGACCTGGGACAGAGACTAGACAGAGCAAAGGGGATAAAATGGGTATTTATTGAAAGAACACACTTTGGGCAGTGCAAGAGCCTGGCTGGAGCTACAGCCAAATCAAATCCAGGAAGGATCCCAGTCACAAGTCTTTACACTTTTATAAATTTTGGTTCATCCACATATTGGGGTCAATTATCCAACCACAGCCCCAGGCCATGAAGCCTCAGCCCCCTGGCTTGCCCCTTTCTTTCTCCATTGTTTATGCTTTTTTTGGGTACCCATTGTCCTTGGTTCTCTAGCTAGGAAGGGATGGTTTTGCCTAACCACCCTGTGAAGAGAACTTACCACCACCTAACATAAAGTTTCAGAGTTACACACCAAGCAGCAGAGAATCTGAAAAACATAAAAGCTAAAACCAAGGCACCAGTTCAGAAGTGCAGTTCAGAGCTGTTTCTGACCTTGGGGGATGGCTCCTGAGGTCAGAACTGTGTTCAGAGCTGGGATGTCACAGGGCTGAGGCACAGCAATGCCCAGCCAAGCCATTGGCTGAAAGTGCCACTGGGTTTTTAACAGTGGCCTTAATAGAAAGGGTAAAATAATGTATTAAGTGGTCATAAGATTTTAGGAAAGCAAAGGACTGGGTAACAAATATCCATGGACTTGATGTACCTGAATTTTTCCTGTTTGAGGAACCAGAGGAGTGACAAGGGCAGTTGCATTGTGCTTTCCTGCAGCTCCAGTGCAGAATCTTCTCTTCTGTAGTCTCAGCTCTACAAATCTGTTGGTATTTCAGCACTGCTGGCCTTGCTTTTGAATGAGGAGTGGTATCAGAAAGAGCAGTGATCTCATTAGAAGAGATATTACCATTGAAGACCTCCTGGAGAGGCAGTCAGCTGGTGTGGGAGCATCTGCATCCTTCCAGCTGTACCAGAATGATTGCTATGCTCAGGGAAAAGGGAACAAACACCATGGCTGGGCTGTTACCAGGACAGCATCACCCAGCCAGAGAATGGGCTGGCAGCAATGCACCCCCACTGCTGACAGGTAATTTAGTTACAGCCACCCATCTTCACCACCTCAACATCAGAGTGCCCTGTGTGTGTGGGAAAACAGGGCAAATGCAGGGTCCTTTCTTGTAGGTACTAAATGATGGAGTCTGAGGACCTGGTAAAGAGGGGATCTGGAGTTACCTGGAAAAGGCAAAGTAAGAAAAAGTAAAAATGTGGACAAATTTTGAAGCAGAATCTGTAAATTCTTCGGGGTTATTTCTGAGAAAAAGCAATTGGACATGATATGACTGGTAATTGTTGTTGTATGCCTTTTTCCTCCAGAGAGCTGTATTTTAGAAAATACGACTTTGCTTTCCATCTTTAAAACACTGGCCCAGTTTTGGGCCCCTGCCTAATGCAGTGAACAAGTTTCCCTGTCTTACATCTGCTGAAGCCATTCCCAATAGAGCTTCTGTGGTGAGAATCTCACTGGCACTGCAACTGCCCTGAGTTACAAGTAATAATGACCTGAGCTGACCAGCATGGTCACTTTTAATAATCATAAAAATGTGAAGAGTTTTTACCCCCTGAGATATACGCATTCAGTGTTGATGCATTTATTTCAGATTACACCTCCCATGGGAGACAGAGGTGGGTGGGGTGGGGTGGGATGTTCTGAAGCTCCCACCCTGCCCCTTTGTTGTATTTCAGGTTTTTTCACACTGAAATTATCTTAGATATTTTAAAGCTGATAAACACACAACATGCTCACAGCACTTTACCCACTGTTAGAACAGTCCTTAGCAGTCGAGTTCAGGAGTGTGAGCAGTGTCTGAAAATGGAAGGGAACCCAGGCAGTGAGTGACCATGTACCAGGCAGAATAGGAAAAGTGTCTTTTTGCTGGGGCTGGCAGTATCAGGGAAGCAGGGCAGGTGTTTGGTGCTGTGTGGGAGCAGGGCTGAGCTGCACAGCAGTGGAGGAGCTTTAGGGGAGGTAGATGGAGCCTGGGGAGGACTTGCCTGTGCCGAGGGAGCTGCAGCATCCCAGCAGGGCAACCGGGGGTTTTAAATTTTGCAGCTAGTACTGCACCTTGAGCAAAATCCGTGCCTGCCCTTATTTAAAAATTCCTTTATAATTGCGGGCTTGGCGAGAGGCTAATGTGTTTACACAGGCAGGAATGTGCTTCCTGGGTGTGCTGAGAGCTGCTCCACCCCGGCAAAAACTCGGGTCCTGCTCCGGGGGGCACAGCAGGGACCCTGCACAGAGCAGTTCTTGCAGAAATCAGAGCCATCCCTCCTCTTCCCACCTTCTCCTTAGTTTAGCAGGCAAGGGGGAATTATTTATTTATTATTATCATTTATTCTGCACTGCTAGATGTAAATGTTGGGCTGGATCTTGCCCACTTTCTCTGGGTGTTCAAAAAATCAAACCTGCCCATGCACATCAGGACAGAAGGGAGCCACCACGTCCTGAGCTTTCCAGCAGCTTCTGGTGAGGAGTTTCCAAAATGAGAAGCCCAGATATTGGTGGATAGGGGAAAGCAGAATAAACCACTGGCCTCCTTTCTCTCTCTCTCTCTCTATATGTGTATATATATGTGTATATATATATATGTATATGTATACTCATGAATTGTATACATGTGCTACTGTACATACATTATAAACCACACAAAATTAACAAATATAATGATGAAATAAGCACTACTTTTTAAAAATGCACATTTTATTTTACTTATGAACGGTGCAAAGGTATGTTCTCCCCCCCAGCCCCATGGGTTGCTTTGTGCACCCAGTTTGGAGACCACAGGTACAATGGCACAGGTCAGGGGTGGAGCTGATTGTCTGGGTCCTGGGTACTGTACTGGGGCTGAATGGGAGGATAACAAAATTCAGAAAACTTTAATCAGGTTTGTAAATAGGGACTGTTTGCAACTGGGTCAGGAGCTGCTGGAGTCAGCTGGGTAAATCTGAGCAAAGCTTTTGTGAGGAAATGCTAATATTTGGTTATTTATTTATTTAATTGGAACAGAAAAGCATGTGAATAACTTTTGAGTTTTGCTTCTTCATCACCTTGAGAGGGTATAGAGGACTTTTTCTTCTAACATGAATAGACAAACATCTATGTGAGAAATGGTTATACAGAGTAGGATGGGATTTCTGAGCATCAGTGCTGGGAGCAGCTCCAGCTCTTTTGTGCTGAGGCAGTTGCTCAGTGCTGGGCTAAAACATGCTTTGTGTCTAAAGGTATCATCTAAGAATTGACATCAAAACATGAATTACTTTGAGGTAAAGGTATATAACACAATGGTATTTTACATACTAGACATCTGTGATCAAGTTTGCGTATTTCCATGGCTAGCCTCATGTTTTGGATGAGGGAATAAATGGAAATTTGTATTAGGAATATGCAAAATGGCTGTTGGAGTTGTTTAAAACCAAATGTGCTATGAATCTAATGGAAGTTGTAAACAGCTGAAGTTCAGCCATACAGGAGTAATGCATTTACCAGAATGTCATTAAATATTTCTCTTGTGAAAAAGTCCCCTCATTCCTGCCTGACTCAAAGTGAAGCTCACATAAATAATTTTCAGACTGTGACCAAGCATGGTAGTAGTCAGCTGTCACGACTCATGAAAAAGAGGCAATCTTAGAAGGATATTTCTGTCTGTGACTAACTTCAGCTTTTGCAGAGCATTTTGTGTTAACATTGCTGCCTCTACATGACACTGCAAGGGCAGCACAGGAAAACTTGTTTTATTGCTTTTTACCTAGCTGCTCTCATACAGATGGCTTTTGTTAGGGGCAGCCTCCTGTCTACCTTTCTCAGCTTTGTGGCTGACAACAATCAAGTTCTCAAAACACCTTATTTGCCTCTGTTAATAAATTAGGGTTTAACTATATGCTTGCTTCAGGCACTGTACTGAAAGCTGGATTTCAGAGACTTGGGCAACAAATTTCTCCTTGCTGTATCCCTGCCTGGAGGTGCCTCCCTCCCTGCTGGCAGAAACCAAGGCACACGCACCACATCCCACAGCTCTGCACTTTCCATCCCTGGAGCCTGTGTTTCTGGGATGGGAGCCTGTTCCTGACGAGGGACAGCATCTCCCCTTTTATGCAAAGCAAGCTGGGGATAATCACACTGATGTGATTAAATTGCTCATAGGCCTGGAGGAGGGCTTGTGTGAAGGCAGCTCTCTGCAATGTTGTCCCTGAGATGGAGTTGTGCATGTGCCTTTTCTGAGGGTGTAGGTGGAGAATGCCCTCGCAACACAAGAGCAGGTGAGGAGGAGAATGTGTGTCTATATGCATATGCATAGGCTGAGGTTGGGTTTGTGCACTGTCATGTTTTGTTTAGCACAGGTTGTCCCTGCACGTGGATAATGCCATCACTAGATTCAGGGTGTTCCTCCACTGCTTGGCCCCACCAATGCAAATACTAATCTTTTATCATCACCAGAATACCCAGTTTACCTTGCAGGTCTCACAAAGCCTTTTAAATGTGATTTCTTTCCAGGATGTGATTGGAGGAGCACTGATTTCGGCTGTGCTGCTCCTGCTCTTGTACCCTGCGTGGGACACAATCGATCACTTGCTGTTAACCAGCCCCTTCTGCCCACTCTTCTCCATAGTTGTGCCTCTTGTCTTGTGTTACAACTACCCCAAACTAGACTATTACAGCCCCACCAGGGGAGACACCACTACGATCTTAGGAGCAGCAGCTGGAGCAACTGTGGGATTTTGGTTGAACAACCAGTTCGCTGCTCCAGCCTACACCAGCACAAGCGCTCAGGCTGGCTTCCCTCTGCTCAGCAGCACGGTGCTGTTTGTGCTGGCCAGGTTCCTCGTGGGGATCTGGGTTGTGCTGCTGACCCGCTGGCTCATGAAGAGCCTGGTCCTTGGCCTGCTGGGCCATTGCTACAGGTTCCCCCTTGGGGACGTGGCAGCCCGCAGGCGCCGGGAGGTTGAGGTGCCCTACAAGTTTGTGACCTACTCCTGTGTTGGCTTCACGGCCACCGTGGTTGTGCCGCTGCTGCACGAGCTGCTGGGACTGCTGTGAGCCCAGCCCTGCTCCCTGGCCATGGCACCATTGCCCAGCCTGGGCTCCAGCACACAGGGACTGTGCCTTCCTGCCCTGCTGGGCTGGCTTTGGCTCTGGCTGGGTGCCAGCTGCTCACCAAAGCTGCTCTGCACTCCCCTCCCTCCAGGGACACAAAATACAACCAGAGGATCACGGCTCAAGACAAGGGCAGGGAGACATCACTCAGCAGTTTTACTGTCACAGGGAAAACAGACTCGACTTGGGGGAAAAAGTTTAATTTATTACCAAACTAATCACAGGAGGATAATAAGAAATAAAACCAAACATTACAACCACCTCCCACCTACCCCTCCCTTCTTTCTAGGCTCAACTTCCCTCCTGAAGTCTCTACCTCCTCCTCCCCAGCATCCCAGGGGATGGGAATGGAGGGTACAGTCAGTTCATCCCATGCTGCTGCTGCTGCTCCTTCCTCCTCAGGGGTAGGACCCCTCACACTCCTCCCCTGCTCCAGCATAGAGTCCCTCCCACAGAAGACCACTCTCCAAAAACATCTCCAATGTGAGTTTTTCCATGGGCTGCACTTCTTCATCCATCATGGGTCCCCTGAGGGATCAAAAGTCCTGCCAGGAGCCTGTTTCAGCCTGGTCCTCAAACCCTTCTTGGGAGATCACCCTGCTTCAGTGTGGGGTCCCCCACTGATTGCAGGTGGATCTCTGCTCCCCATGGACCTCCATGAGCTGCAGGGGCACAGCTGCCTCACTCAGGGGAGTCTCTGCTCTGGCACCCCGAGCATCTCTTCCCCTTTTTTCTGTGATCTTGGTGTCTGCAGAGTAGTTTCTCTCCCATATCTCCACTCCTCTCTCTTCCTGCAGTTGTGCCAGCCTTCCCTCCCTTGTTAACTCTGTTATCCCAGAGGTGCTGCTACTGTCACAGTGTCACTGTCACTGTGATGGGCTCAGCCTTGGCCAGCAGTGGATCTGTCTGGAAGCCAGCTGGCATTGGTTCTCTTGGGCACAGGGGAAGCTTCTGGCACCTTCTGAGAGAAGTCACCCTTATAGCCACCCCCTGTCACTACCATGCCCTTGCTACACAAACACAAAGCAATGGCCCAAAATATCTGGCTTGGAGGAGTCATGGGAATTGCTGTGCACAGATAACTTTGGGTTAGAAATCACTGACCCCACTGTGTCCCATAATCAGACACCCTTCACCCAGGCAACTAAATATGACAAGCACAGAGCCAAAATCCCTGCCAGAGCAGTAGCAATGGCTGTTTTGCTCTGGGGTTGGGATTGCTGGGGAGGGCTGTGCCTCTGCCTGCCTGGCTGTGGGGCTGCTCCTGAAGCAGCAGAGCAAGCCAAGGCAGGGCTCAACTTTGGGGCATAGGGGAAAAAGTGGCTGGGAGGGTTGGGGGAGAGGTGACCAGGCAAGAACCAAGTGCCATCATTGGGCAGAGCTCATAGTGTCTTCTGATGGCACGGCCAGACCAGGTTGGTTCTGTGGTTTTATTCATTATTACAATATTAAAAAAACGAACCCAAAATATAAAAGAGAAGGGAAAGCTAACACAAAATGTTTAATGTGGTTTGCAACAGACCCTCCGCTAAAATATCCTCTACAAACAACTGAGCAGAGTTATTATCACAGTACTAAGGCTTGAGTTCAGACTGTTTAACTCCAATTTAGTTCCCCTGGCTTGGGGAAAGGAAAAAGTCCTTCCTGTCATGCAGGCTGACCAGGAGAGTCCATAAACTGCATTGTGGAAGGAGCTGAGCAGTGACTCTGGTGACTACAGGGAGTGACAATGATAGGATGCCATCATTTTCTGCTGCTGCACTGTTGGTCTTCCATGCATCCTGCAACACTGTGTACGCTTGTAGAATAGCAGGGAGGCATCCATAGGAAGGTCATCCCTATAACTCATGCTGCTTATTTAAAACAATGTATTTCAGCTGTTGGACCTATGAGCTGCTGAGAAATACAGCAGTGAACATGGTCTGCTCAGCTAGGAAAATGTCCCATGCTATTGCTGCAGAGCTTCAAGCGTGGCCCTGTGCCTTGCCTGGCAGAATGTACAGTGAGAGCCAGCTGTCTAACATGTCCACTTGTCTTCCTGGCTGCAAGAAAAATGACCCTGAAGAATGGAAAGGAGGTGCTTTGCCATCCACTGACTGCCTGGATAAACATAATAAATTCCAAATCTGTAGCTGGGAGTTCTGTCTGAGGAGTGAGAGGCATGCATGTGAAAGAGCTGTGCCTCTCTAAACCCAGGTTGCCAATCTCCAGAAGAAATGCTGGCAGAAATTTAAACTATTTTTAGATTTGCTCAGGCTATGGATAAACTGTTTTATATCAAGTTGTGTGGACTTTATGTGTTCATGCAACAGCTCCAGTGAGCCTTTCAGCAGGGCATATGGCCACTCACACCTGCCCCTGGTGGGGCAGGACACGGGCCACCACAGCCATGGGCTCCATCCTCAGCCTCTCTCCCTCCCATACAGCACAGAAGTGCTGCCATCAGGTTTCAAATACCTTTAAACCCCTTGTGTTCAGAGTGCTGCATGACACACAGGTGCAGTGCACAACTGGAGCCCTGCAGAGGGGCCACATCACAAAACTGGGAAAAAAGCAGCAAGATGAGCCTTTAAGCTGGTTATTGGAATTACTCCCAAGAAAGGCACAGTTTGACAGGGACATTCATGCAGCTTTATGTGTAAAATTTCTGTTCTGATTCACAGCTATTTTATGCTATCAGGATTTTATAAATTATATATAAATGCTGCACAGGTATTTTTATAGTATCCACCTGCATGTGATTCATGCAATAAATGCAAACTCTATTTCGGTCAAATTTTAAAATAAACCTATTTTGCAGACTTTGGTGTCTATCTGTTTGTTTTGCATCCTCTATTGATACTTGTAAATGACTGATGTAAAGGCAATGAGTCCCAGCTGAAAAAGCTTCCCAAGTTCAAGCACCCACCTCTCTTCCCAAGCTGTCCTGCTCGTGGCTCCTTGTCTCCTGCTCAGTCTAGCTCCCCCAGAAGGATCCTGCTTTTTAAAAACATTTTAAAAAGAGATTACTGGTCTAATAATGATTATTTGTTACAACATTTGCAAATGTAAATGAGTGAGTTGTTTGTAATCAGTGCTGGGGCACTGGAATTTCCTTCATCTGCAATATCTACTTGTAATAGACTAAACAGTTCACTGGAAGCCAATTTAACATGTACAATGATAGCATGACAACCCATGAACTGCAGAGTATTTTACATTGGTTGAGGACCCTAACAAGGTTTTGTGGTCAAAAACTGCATTTGAAACCAGATAGGGCCTCATACTTCTCTCAGCACCACATCCTGCCTGGAAGTGATGTCACTCCAAGTGCCCATGGCTGATCAGGATAAACCAAATTGCTGCACATCCCTGGGCCAGCTGGGTTAGACAGGGCTTTCAGCTGGGCTTTGTGCTGAGGCTGTGCTCCGTGCTGAGACTGTGCTCCTGGGATGCTCCTGGGATGCTCCTGGGATGCTCACTGGGATGTTCCTGGGATGCTCCTGGGATGCTCACTGGGATGCTCACTGGGATGTTCCTGGGATGCTCACTGGGATGCTCACTGGGATGCTCACTGGGATGCTCCTGGGATGCTCACTGGGATGCTCACTGGGATGTTCCTGGGATGCTCACTGGGATGCTCACTGGGATGTTCCTGGGATGCTCCTGGGATGCTCACTGGGATGCTCACTGGGATGTTCCTGGGATGCTCCTGGGATGCTCACTGGGATGTTCCTGGGATGCTCACTGGGATGCTCACTGGGATGCTCCTGGGATGCTCACTGGGATGCTCACTGGGATGCTCACTGGGATGTTCCTGGGATGCTCCTGGGATGCTCACTGGGATGTTCCTGGGATGCTCACTGGGATGCTCCTGGGCTGCTCCTGGGATGCTCACTGGGATGCTCCTGGGCTGCTCCTGGGATGCTCCTGGGCTGCTCCTGGGATGCTCACTGGGATGCTCACTGGGATGTTCCTGGGATGCTCACTGGGATGCTCACTGGGATGCTCACTGGGATGCTCACTGGGATGTTCCTGGGATGCTCCTGGGATGCTCACTGGGATGCTCCTGGGATGCTCAGGGACCACAGCCACTCCTGCAAGGCCAGCTTGGAGAGGCAGGTCTTCTGACAAGGTGAGACACATCACCCTTTCTGTATTTCATTAACTGGAAGCACCAGCTCCTCATTGCAAATCCATGTCTTTGCTGTCTTTGGAAATGCTCCCCACTTCTTCATCCCTGCAGTGCAGATGCCTCTGCATTTCCAGGGTGCTGGCAGAGAGTGAGGTTTTGTGCTGGGCAGTGTTCCTTCCTTTGTAAGACAAAGGCACCAGCTGAATCCTCTCAAGTAGGCACACTTGTGTTTTAGAGTAAAACACTGCTTTTGCTGTGAATGGAGTGGGAGGGAGCTTCCAGAGTATCACAGCCTGGGCTGTTGTGCTCTCAGTACTCTGTGCTGTCTCTTCTGGTCCAGCCCTACAGCTCTCCCTGCTGTGCCTGCCTACAGTTGGAGGGGTGATGCAAGACAAGCATTTGTTATGCTGTCAAGAGGGATGTAGCAGGCACCTCACCCAGAGCTTAGTCCACTCTGTCCTGCCTGGAGGCTGCCTTCTCCTGACCTGTTTGCTTTGCAAATTGCTTTCTGGGCACATGGAACTGACCCAGGCTTTCTCCTGTCCGGGGCACTTCTGTGTGCTGGCTCCCCAGTGCAGAACCAGCTACTCTGGCAGAAGTCAAATGGATGTTGCACCTTTTGGCAGGGATTAACAACCAAAGCAGCAAGCACCGAATTTCTCTGCTTTAATCTTCCAGCAGTAACTTTATTATGACCCCAGTCTCCTAATCCAATCCTTCCTATGCAAAATTGCAAGCAAGCTCATGAGTTGCTTTTCTGGATGTAGTTGATATAATTTAAGGAACAGAAGAAAACAGTCTCAGTTTCAGTTTTGACCCTTCTCAACCGTGCTCCAAGGAGAAGTTAGAAAGCACAGGCACATCTGTGAACAGGGTGGAAGTGTGGCTGGGCACTGGGTGGGATCTTGCACATTTGCTGAGCAGTGAGTAAAGTAAGGCTCTTGCTTGTTTCCTGCTCCTGTCAGAGTTCCCCGCTGTCTCTGTCCTCCCACCTGCCCCCTGTCCCACTGCCACCCTGCTGCCACCCTGCTGCCACCCTGCTGCCACCCTGCTGCCACCCTGCCCTGGCAGCAGGCTCGGTTTCAAGGTCACTGGGCGGTCAGAGGTGTCGTGTGTGCCAGGCCATGATCCCCTGGCAGCCTCCTGGCTTTTGCCCAGCCTATTCCACACTCACCTGCCAAACCAAGGCTGATTTAAATTTCAAGCGAGCACAGTGCCAGCCTGGAGATGGAAGCAGTCCAGGCGTCACCTTTACATAAACACCCTTGTGCAATAGCAAGGGGAACCTGCAGGCACCGGGAATGTGCTGGGAGCTGCAGCCAGGCTGTCTCAGGGCTCTGCTCTTTGCAAAATCAACACACAGCAAGGACAAACCCAGAGCTCAGAGCTCGTGTTCAGCAGAATGGGACCCAGCAATCACCCAGACAGCACACCAAACCAGCTCTGATCTCTCTGTCACCAGCTCTCCAGCCTGTCCTGCTTGTGTTTGGATCCCCAGCAATGACCCAGTACCCAAAGGGAGCAGGAGCAGGCCAACAGTAATCCATGATTGAGCAGTAATAGTTAAAAATCCCACTTCCAACTCTTCTTTAAAAAGAAAACCCAAGTTCAAAAGATGTTTAAAAGCTGCTCAGAAGTCCCCGCCAGCGGCAGAGGTTTCCTTTGCCAGAGCCATGGCTACAGCAAAGGGTAAAAGCAAATTTCAGTGCTCACAGTGGCTGGCTCCAGCACGAAGCTGTGTAATAGCTACCTTGAGTACTGCACACAGCTATGAGCAGGCTGTAAATACCAGATAATTGCTTTGGAGCTATGAAAGACAAAGCCTTGCAATAAATACACAAGACTTATGTGAAGTGTCCCACTCATCAGGAATCACAGTTAATCCTGAGCACAGCACTACAGCAGAGCTTGAATTTCATTGCAAGGCTGCTGGCACCACAGTTAACTGGAGGGGTCAGGGACTCTGAAGAGGCTTTTTAACCTTTCTCTCGATTCTCATCCTCTACTTTTAGCAAGTAATGGTACTTACCTGGGACAAAGCTCACGGTTTTGGAGCATTTAGCTGCCAATGAACGAGCAAATGAAAAAAGAAGTGATCCCTAAAAACCTCACAACACATGCCATTGCAGCTCAAGCCCTTAGTCCCAGCTTACTCTAGTCTTTATATTCAAAGGACAGCTAAATTCACAGTATAATTGGGACACCCAAAGAGTCAGAAAATCTTGTGTAGAGAAATATATTTAGTGCACACAAATATGCTTGTGCTCTGCTGCAATGCAAATCTGCCTTATTGTCGTCCTAATCCCCGTGCATGACACACCAATAAACAAGGGGGGGTTAATACTTTCCATCTGCATTACAGATTGCTTCCCACACTGCGAGCCTGCCTGCTTACAGTTGTGTAGGCATCACAGAGAGAGAGATCCTGCAAACGCCAAGCTGCCTAATCCCCTGGGAGGTTTAAAATGTGAGCTGCAGTTTTCTCACTCTCCGTGGGCTCTGCAGTCAGTCGTGCCACGGATGGCAATAGCTATATTCTCATTTCACGTCTGTCATGCAGAGATAATTAAAATCTACACTTCCATCTGAGGGGAACCACAGGGTTTCCAGATGGGTAACTGTAGTGCATATTTCATACTGGATTATCACTTGCACCAAAAAGCCTTGCCTGTTGCCTTCCCACCTGTTGAGATTATTGATGGGGCTGCCATTGAAAAGCCCTCGTGGGCCCAGTGATAGGGGGCTGTGCAGCTCGCAAAACTACAAGCTTACCTCACCACTGCACATCTCTCTGCTCAGGGGGGCAGTCACTGTGACACCCTTCTCCAGCAACTCCCAGATGTCCACTCTTGGACAGACCCCTCCTGGCTCTCACACAGAAAGGAGCCACAGTGCGTTGGCCCAACACAAAATACTGGCTGTTGTTAGCCTGCAGCATTAGCAATGGTTATAATATTGCAAAGGAGGGACAGCCAGCTCCACAAGCCTGCCAGTCAAGAGCTGCTTCAGTGTACTGAGCTGACCACCCACTTGGTGACATTCCTGTAGAAAGGAAGGATTGGGCATCGCTATGCTGGATGGAGCTTCTCAGTTTCAGAGAAAGCAGAGGCACAATGCACCAAGCTGTGACACAACTGCTGCCAGAAAGCCACCTAGAAGGAAAAGCCTGACCCATGAGAGGTTCTCATGTACTGGCAGGGGTAGAACTGCCAGAAAAGTAACCCTGCCCAAAAGCTGCGTGGTCCTGCTGCACAGCTGGGGTCCAGAGAGCCCTGGTGGGGCTGGGAGTGCAGTGGGCCCACGCTCACTTCTGCAGATAAACATGCCAGCCTCAGGCAGACAAAGGCTTTGATAGTTTTCTGCTACTCATGCAAAACACCACTGGCATATGCTCTTAAATGCACTTCCCCATTTGGTTTGGAGCTTCAAAAACCGCTAGGCTGACATCAACAACGAAAAAAATTTAATTCCACCCCCTCTCCTTTCTGAATTTAGAATGATAAAGGACCAACAGTTATGTCTGGAGCAGGGAAGCAGATATTACACACATCTTGCTTACAAAATAGCTCTGGTTTTCATGAAACAAGTTTATTTTCCTCCCCCAGCCATTGATGAGCACATGACAACCGTATAGAATAAAAGCTCAACTCCTTAGTTCTGCTCACATTCACTCAACATTTGCTCTAATCAATTATCTTATTTCATGCAGTAAGAAAAGAATGAGATTCCTGTTATGCAGCCATAATCAGTTACAGTATGAAGCTGTGTCTGTGGAACATTTCTGATTTTGAAAACTAATCATGTGCTCTGCCATTACATTTCTCTTGTAAAACACTGGGCTTTGACCCAACTTGTTTTTTCTCCCCTGCCCTTTGAAAACATTGAGGGCACAGCCTAGCCCGAGATCCCACATTCCTCCCCTGCAGAAGCCAGCCAGATTGCACTGTAAAGAACACATTTACCCAGGGAGGCAGGATCTGTTTTTCTGGTTTATTGGAACATAAAAGCATAAGCGGATGTCCCCTGGGAGGCAGACAAAAGAGGAGAGGGTGCTGCATGTCACAGTGGATGGCTGTCGGAGGATAAAAGTCACATCTTCACATGAAGGGCTCAATATTGATCTCCAGGACAGAGCAAGGCATGGTGAGCTCAAACTTGGTGATAACATCAGGGTGTATGACTCCAAGTTTCCCAATGCTTTGACCTTTGGCAAAGACCTCAGCACAGCGACCAGGAAAGAAAGCAGAGCCTGTAAAGAAAGTGAGAGAAAAATCAATATTTCTTTGGGCTGGAGGAGTCAATAGGCATTTAACGTGCAGAACAAAGCTCTCAGTATCAAACGGTTCTCTGTGCTGAGATGCTCAGAAGGGCCTCTCACATTCTTGCATTAAGAGTTGTCATGATTGATAGAGAATGGGAAAACACTGAGTTAAAAATAAAATGCAAAGCCCAAAGCGTGGGCATTTTTCACACTCCTATTGTTTTGACTAAGTTCCTCCTGCAATAGAAATTAGCACAGTTGAGTCAGAGGGCTACTGAAATGAAGAACTTTTGCAGCCTTAGGCTATTTAACATCTGAATGTCTCCCACCTTAGTCTGTTTAAAGAAATAAAGCTTGCTGTCATCTAAAGTAGGCATGTCACCCTTGATTGCCTGTCACATAATTAAAAACAACCTGCATTTGTCATCTGGAGAAAAACTTTTTAAGTAGTTTCCTATACAACACAAAACTGAAACAATGAACACTCATAGAAAGACAAAGATCATCTTCCTCTTGCCTCAAACCAAGTCCCAATTTTTAAATGTTACATGGAAGTTTTTTCCTAAAAAATAGTTAAATTTGCCATGAAGAAAGAACTTAAAGCAACTGTGCAGATTTTTTCATGGAAAGACTTTTCTACTTGGGAACTTCCCCATGTGCGGTGATTCTACCAGCACTATGTTCAAGCTTGTTTGCTGCAACTAAACTTGCATTTTTTTGGCCTCTGTCCTGAGGTGAGCGGCATTTTTATCTGATAGCCCCTCTAAAGACAAACCCATACCAGACCAGCCACTTGCTCTTTCTGAACGAGTGTGTGGAAGCAAGGCACAGTGTGGGACATCCCATGAGCAGTGCTGCAGGCAATGCTGTGACATCAAAGGGGGAAAGGGGAGAGGACGAAACAAGGCCACTGAATCCTACAGATGCTGAATCCTCAGAAGGCTCCTCCACCTTGATTTAATGCTGTTGCCTTCAGTGCTCTCTGCAAAAGGATCACAAGAATTTCCTGACAGCAACTTCCTCTCTGGTTGCACCAAATGCAACTTAAGGTTAAGGATCAGCCCAGGACATTTTAATGTGTGTACAAGGAGCTACCTAAAAAGGCAATAATGTCCAAATGAACCTCAAACCTCAGAACATTTTCATGATGCTCTGTTCACTAGTGGTCAAGCCCAGAGATATTCTCTGTTAGCTCCACAGTGGAAATAATTAATCTAAGAAGTATCTCCTATGAGGTTTGTAGTTGTAACTTGCAGCTACAAGAACAGCAATTAGGTCTTTTTCTTGCCCGAGCTGCTGCAAGTGCAAATTAACTTCAGTGTCCACTTCAAATTTGGCTACCTTGTAAAATCTGACCACAGCAGTAAATGACCACAGTAACATTGCTTAAAGGCTATCTTAAAAACATTTGGAAGCAGAATCTTTTAAATTATCCAGTTCCAGTCTTAGCTACAAGAACAAACCAACCACTTACACTGGATGTACAACAGTGAAATTACCTCACCCTGGATGCTACTGGCACGTGACTGCAGCCAGCCAGACACTTGCCACTGCCAAGCTGCACTATTCAAAACAAGATGAAATAAATTTAGAAAGGAGTCAAATGTCACACATACAGATCACTGTGCAGATTGTGGGTGAAAATATAACCTAAAAATAAAGTTGCCTTTTCTTAGTGGTAAAGGCTTTCCTCTTTGTAAATAAAGCTGGTATTGTACCAAAGATGTGAGCAGCACACAGAGACCTTCTTTTAGACACTTGACTATAAGCTTGAACTGGCACAAGAGCAAGAGCCAAGCAGAAGTTCATAATGTTGGCATGGTACCCCACTATAAATCTGTAGCAAAAAAAGAGCCTTGACAATAGGGTCAGTTAAAAAGCTGTGAGTCTGACTTGTCTGTTCTTCTGAGCTTCCTTCTGTGTAGTCTTGGGAAAGTTATTTTATCTTCCTGCACATCTTAGACCCAGCTATGTCATGAGACTTAACTGTTTTTAAACTTGTTGTAGATATCTGATGGGGTCTAAAATAATACTGTACTCAGTCAACCTAACAAGGGCAGTTTCCCAGATCTGTGCCACTTCCCATTGTGTGAAACAATGCTGTTTTCATACACAACAAATGCTCTGCTATCCATCACCAGCTGTTGGTCTCCTAGTCCCACTGAGTTCTGAATATGCTGCTCCAGGCTATGGGTTAGACACTGAGCAGAATTTTCCATCTCATGCAGCAACTGATTCTGGACCACGATATGACTTTTCTTTGCACTTCCTTGCAGCAAAGAGGGAAATATGTAATTAATATCAAGAGGGAACACTTAGGTCCCCAAAGTGCAGGAAACAGGACCTTCAAACAACATCTCAATTTCTAGTTAAGCTGACCCTGAAATGTTGGCTGCTTCACAGGGCAGTCACCAGTGTGCCCCACGCTCTGCAGGCATGGCAATTACAGGGCACAGTTCTGTGGCTGGAAAAGATCAGACAATAAGCAAATAAAAATGAAAGAACCTGTTAAAAACTTTAGAGCCCCCATCTGTCCAGCCAACACATGGCTCTTGCACCAAAGAAACATGAGCTGAGAAACAGGTTTACAGAGAGTTTATGAACTCTGTTTAATAATGGAACTATTATTATGGTAATTTGCTGCACTACAGAATGCTTCAAAGTATATTCCTGCCTGCCAAAAGGGCCTCCAGACTGCATCCCAAAGGGGGGATCCAAAGCCTTCCTCATCTTAGGGACTCTTCCTTTGACCACACAGGTGGTAAGGGAAGGAGGTTGGCTCATGCACTGGACCAGGTGGTGTCGCTCCATATGCCTCTGCCATGGAACCAGAATTTGGAGCAAGCGTAAATTCCAGGTTAAAAAATTCAGATATTGAAAGGGAAGCAAAGAAGGAAAAAAAAAAAAACAAACCTCAGAAGAAACATGAAAAACCTGAGCAGAAAGGAGGGAATCTAGCACTTGCAGCTGGGGGAGAGCTTTGATTGAGGGACCAACCACAAGCATAAAAGGAGACCTGAGCTAGAGGAATCTGCTGTGCTGGGGCAATATACAAGCTACAGGAGGACCTGAGAAACCCATGGAGCAGGGCAGCAAACCAGGAAACAAAGGTAAGGACTCTTTTCATCCTAATTTGTGTGTTTCTGGTATTACCAAGTAAATAGCAATGGTGGTTAGGCTTTCTAGCAAAGCTTGTGTTATGGGCTGGGCAGTCTTGAAGTAGAGTAAAAGCCTCACAGTGAGAGACAAGGCTGTATGAAAGATGTGCTGAAGGCACTTGCACCTGTGGAAACTGGCAAGTACCATGCTGTCACCATGTTTGTGTAAGTCACACCAGAAGCTGAAGCCCAGTGCTCTTAAGCTTCAGTAAAGCCTTGATGCCAAAATTAGTCTTTCCAGAATCACTGGCAGTTGTAACCTGCAGCTTTTGAGTAGGGGTTGACCACAGTTTGTCCTGCCTGTCTGTACAGTATCATCCAAGAATAGCATGATTGTGAGGAGCATGGTCTTTCCCAAAGAAACTGTCCCTAGTCAAGGAGGCACCTGGAGGCCTTCTTCTGTTAGGCAGAGATTGTATTTGCTACTGGTGCAAATTTGCTGTTGCTGTTCCTGTAAGCCCAACTGGTTGGTTGTACTATCAACTACACCAAGAGTTAAAATCCATTTAAAAATTTTAGTTTACTGTACCTTCTGTTTTAAGGATAACAGATTTATTCCTCTTGACATAGTAAACTCTTTCTGCTCTGCACACAAATAAACTTCATAAACTTCACCTTGAAATCTAGTCAGAGATTGTATTGTCCTTGCTGATGGAGACCCAGACAATGCCAGAGGAAGCCTGAAGGTCTGGCAGTGGAAATCTATCTCTTAATATGTCAGGTGTGTAAGTGGTAGTTAGGAGAAGGGGTGGGGTGAAATCCAATATGTGTTCCTAAAGAAGGGATGCCAAAGCCAGCCATGTCTTACACTGACACACTACACGCAAGGGAAAGACAAAAGCTACTTCTCGTGGCTGCAAGTAAGAATTTAATTTCTAATGTTCAGTGATGTAGAAGTAATACCTTTAATTAAAGCTTCTGTAGCACGTCCTCAAAATCTGTAATTGCCTTTCTGTATTCAGGCAACAGGGCCACTTTGATTGCTTTGGGGTAATTCTTTGGCCAATAATCCAACAGAGCATGTAGTCTTTAGCACATTTTCTGGCTAATTGACCCTCAAAGAGCTCTGAGTTCCCTGCACTCTTTGTTGTCAAACACCTTGCACAGTTTCTTTTCTCTACCTTACTCTCCCTTCCTTTCAAAAAGAAATAGATTAAAGTTGTATTATAGGCCTGCAGTTGCACTAAGCCTTCAAACTCACTTGTTCGTTCCTGTAATTTGAAGGAACACTGGAAGCTGAAGCTTAAGAAGGTAACAGAGCAGAGCTTATCTGGCCTCAGTAGCCTTTCATCTTAATTCTCCTCCCTTCAGCGACTCCAGCTGCCCTTTCACTACCTCATCCCAGCTCACCTGGGGAAGTGAGTCCTTTTTGCCTGTGCTACACTGGATGGAAGTCACTTTTGTAAGGTTAGATGTTGGTTTTAGGATCAAGTTCTTCACACTTTTGACTGATTCCTTCTTTTGGAAGAAAATGCAAAGCAAATGCAGAGTCAGAGGGCACTATCAGCCCAGGCAGTGTGTTGAAAGGCAGCCCCCTGTTTTGTCCACACACACAGCACAGAAAGGCTCCCAGAGCCTTATGCAAACCAACAGCAACCTCAAAATCAGATCTTGTCATGGCTAATTCTTAAAATCACAGACATCTCAAATCTTGTATGATTTCTGGAACATACTGAGAGACCAACTGCTCTCCTAAGTTGCAAGCTGTCAGCAGTTCTTCTCCCTTATACTGTCAAGCCCAGAAAAAACATACTTTGGGATCAGTGGGATATTTGTCAACTTTAGTCTCTTGATTTGTAAATCCTGACTAAAGCTGTGTCAGAACGACTGCCACTTCCCCAGATCATACCTAACTGGAGTGACACACCAGGAAATTCAAATTAGTACTATTAAATTTAAGGCATGTGCCTTAATTACCCCCTCAAGAAGATAATTAACACTTGACAAAAAAAAATCACAGAATCAACGAATATGTCCTTGTCTAAAGGGCATCTTTCATTCTGATCTCCTCCTCTGTTTTTCCAAAAGCCTCCTCATACAGGGCATAGCAGAAGAGGGTAAAGTGACAATCAATTATTTACCTGGCCTGCAACACTGGATTTCCAAAAATAGAATTGAATATTGAAGTCCTTGTGCAGACAATAAGGTTGGGAACACGAAGAATCATCCAGAGATTTGCAGTGGCCAGTCAGTAAATCATCTTCTCCTATTACAACTAAGTCAGTGGCTGAGTTTCTATTAATTTGTATTTCAGGAAGGGTGTGAGGAAAACTCTTCTATCTCATAAGAATTCTCATATACAATCCTATAAGCTGAATTTGTTTTTCATTCTTGCTGTGGAGTGTCCCAGGAGCTTTAACAGAGGTTGTCTGGTGTTGCTGAATGTCAGAAAGTGGTTCAAAAATGCAGTAGGTTTGAGGCACATCTTTATTTACCTGTGTTATCCTCAGGATTACAGCAGCCTCCGATACTTAAAATTATCTGGGTAAAGTCACTGTGTTCCTGCCTCTCCTAATGAAAGGTAATACTTGGGTGGGTGTTGAGGCTAAGGAATGCAGGTATTTGGGGTTCTCTTATTAAAATACTGCAGGCAGGAAAAAAAAACCAGGAAACCTAGGAAAAAAATCTATCAAATTCCATGTATTTCCCTAGCAATCAGTATTTGTGTATAAAGCTCAAAAATTTGCCGTTGTGAGAAACAGCAATTCTCCACTGGAGTTGAGTTGCTTTGCAGAGTTACCATTACACAGCTAATCTTTGCTATTAGGCTGGTTTATCTGATTTATCCAGATTTAGCTGAAATGTTATACTTTGTCTAAAAGTCACAAACCTAAACTGATATTATGTCATAGCTATTTTGTCTATAAAACTAAGGAATTCCTAATCCCAAAAAAGCTCACTTTTCAAAAAAAGTCTTGCTATTTAACTTGAGTTAGAGAATACAAAGCTTTGAAGATTAAAACACTTAATTTATTTGTGTTCAGTGAGTGTTTTTATCACTCTTTGGATATTAAAATGAATGATTTGTCCTTGCAAGCAACAGAATCTGTCAGAAACTAGGAAACAATAAACCATATGCTTTCTGGCAGGGGGTATAAGATACTCTGTGTGCTCAGCAAAGCAGCAGGTTTTAGCTTGTTAGGCTCTGCTTTCATACAGGCACTAGAGAATAACAAGAACCAGCACTAAGCCAGTCTGCAAGTCTACTTTAGTGTGTCACATTTGGTTTGCATGTTGTTTAATCACTCAGGTCCTAGACCAAGCTGCCCTCCTCTCCCAGTGACCTGAGATAACCAAGAGCCACCTGATGCTGTGCTTTCACAGCTCCCCCATTTCTGGGGACAAACAGTGATGTGACAAACTGGCATGGAATAATACATCATTAAACAGTGAATCCTAGCAGTCACTGGAACTGTTCATCCCTTAGTTTTAGTAACTAAGGCTTATGTTGCAAAGCAATGCCTTGTGGCTGAAGCACACAGTGGCTCCAGCAGGAACAGAAATTCCTGAGCTGAGTGTGAGCTCAGCACCTCTCTGTGTATCTGCTCTTTTCTAACACATCCACCACAACCAAAGATAAAGTCAGTTCCTCCACCATGGGCAACTGGTATCTTTGGAGACTGCATTCACACTGATTTCAACAATTGAGCCAATACCTTGCAAATTCATGTTTAAAATGTTATTGCAGAAATAAAAAGGAAAAAAAGATTAAATTTAAAGCATCACCCATCTGCTTTCATACCAAAGGTGAAAAAATCACACCAGACTGGAAAACTGTTAAACCATAAAGTATAAAATTGGCATGCTCACATTTGGTGGCATTCATATCAGTATGGTAGTGAAAATGAAAGGACATGCATGCTCAGTTTGCCTCCAGCCCCAGCAGGCTGAGCAGATGAGAACGGAATTGAAGGATGGAGCTGTGGGGATGGGCAAATGCAGCATTTCTTCAGAGAAGCCAGAACTGCCCCTGCCCCCTGAGAAAGCAGCCATAGCACAGCTCCTATTTCTGCTACTGCCTTGGATTAAGCATTTCTTTTATAAAGAAGGCTTTGCAATGTCAAAAATATAGTTGATGATTAAGCAATAATTTTCTTTTTAAAAATGTAAAAAGTTGGAAATTACCTAAATCTGTAATTACACAATCCAAAGCTGTGCCAGACATTTAAAAATCTTGACACAAGGAAGACTTCTATCTGTTAAGACTTGTTATGATGTGTGATTAAAAAAACATAGTTGCCTTTGGGGGGCAAAACCAAAGGAATTAAAGTCTGAAGAGGCCTCTCCAGTAAAGGAACAGCAGAAGAGCAAAGAATTGTCAGGGAGAAGACATTGACATCTAGAGCTGAAGGAACACAAATGGCAGTGATTTAGATGGTTCTGGTTGGCAAAAGCTGATAGAAAATGAAAACCCTTAACTGTCAAGAGAAATGCTACTACTCCTTGGAGCATGCCTAACCTGTCAAAATAAAATGCAATGGGAAGAAAAATATTGTAATCTTTAATAGTTAATACTTGCAAAAAGAGGCACTAGAAGACAGTTTGTCTCTTTTCAAATCGATTCAACACCTTTCCTCAGAGTTTTTGCAGTTGCTGTAGATTTTTTCCCCCTCCCACTATAGGACACATACTTCTAAATGAGTCAATTAAAAGGAGTTTCTCTTCAAAAATAATCTTCTGGATTTGAGAAACTAACACTTTCTTTGTTCTCTAATTTAATTTTTTATTTCATATGCAGGGGGAAAAAAGTGTGTCAAACATTATCTGGTGATGAAAGTTTAAAAGACAAAGAAGTCTAAGCCTGTCAAACCTTTTATTATCCCATGCTGTGCTAAAATAATGTACTTTAACTCACACCTTTTTGGGGATAAGGGCTGACACTTGAAGGACACTAAGAAGGAAGATTCAACAAGTTTCAGAGAAGAGCTGAAATGAATAGAAAAAGCCCTTTTCAAACTCACTTATGAGGGCCTTTCTTTCATACTAAAAATCAACAGTATAACACATAGCTAATGAAATGAGACCAATTTGTAAAATCAAACTCTGGGTTTTGCCACAAATTCTGTGCTGCTTAGCCTGCCTGCCTCACTAGTGCCAGAGTGTGCTGCCAAACTTTTATAACCAGGTTTATCTGGAGATACTCCAAATACTGAAGACTCCCACTCTGGGTACATCAGCAATATAGGCAACCCTCCCATTTCATATCTTTCCTGGGTCCCTCCTTGGGTATTAATGGAGTTAAAATCAAATTTGAGGCATTAACACCAGAGTGGGAAGACACTTGATAGAACCAAAAAAAGCTTGGCACAAATTTATAGGGATTTAGTTCCTATAAATCTGAAGACCTGTGTTACAGAAAGGAGAGACCAGAGATAATAGACAATTAAAGGGACATTAAGCAAGCAGCCACACCTACTTTATTAGATAATTTAATGCAATATTGACTTGTTAGACTTGTCACTCTTTATGTAACTAAGTTCCCTTGATGCTACAGAAAAATCTGTTTAAGAGAAAAAGATGAGAAATTAATTACATGTCAAAGTAGTTGCCAACATTGGAAAAGCAATAAGAGCTAGTGACAAACATCCAAGTCTGCAAGATGATTTATAATGAAATCATTTTAATGATCATTGCTGGCACTGCTGGAACCTCTTGCAGAATTAGGGCAATACATTTAAAATTACTAAAATTGGTCAGGTTTAAACAAAAAAAAAAAAAAAAAAAAGCACGTGTTCTTACCTTTTCACTTATTAATTCATTAAGCTGTATGGGAGGAAGAGAGGGGACTAAACAGAGAAACAGGAGTGGAAGATATTCAATAACAATTTATTTGATAAATGAGTACTAGCAGTTTGACAATAAAAAAAAAATGTTTTTGGCCAAAACCCTATCCATATTTTGTGCTGAAGTGAATGTGATCAAAAATCAGAAAGTTCCTTAGAGGCAAAAAATGAGAGAAATAATCTGTGCTTCAGAAAATGTGATTAATAGCAGTGGCTGAATTTCATCAAGGAACTGAAAAATTTAGGAAAGATTAACTACTGGCTGAAGTAGAGACAGCATTTAAAAAAGACTTAAGAACATTGGAAACAAATAGTAGATAGAGTACTTTCATTTACTAACAAGAGTGGCTGAAGAGACAGTAGTTTATTAAGTTTTAATAAATATTTCTTTCCATTTGGAGTGGGGGGAGAGATATTGAGTAAAGTGTTGTCCAGTCCTCTAAGAAAATGAAGAATGTCTGGTTACATCTACCAGGATTAGGATGCTTCTAAAGCACCAGGAGTCTCAGGCATCAGACTTGTGGTGCAATTCTCAGAGCAAATATCTTGCCTGCTCCTCTTAACTTGGAGTTAGAGTACTGGGAATTCAGCAGTACTAAAAAAATGTTAATGTAGTGCCTGTATTCCAGGATGGATGATCTAAGTTGATCCTTGGTGATAAAAAAAATTGTGGGGAACTGGCAAAAGTGAAACTAACAGGAGTGGAGTACAGTGCATTACCAGCTGATGTGTTTTATTAAAAACTGATGTTTTCAAACAAATGTGATTATCTACCAAACTTGTAATTTGAAAGACTATGCAATGGCACCTATAAGAATGCCAGTTAAGAGGAATAAGAATTGTCTGATACCTCCCAGTGTGTCAGAAATGATATCTGGAGGCCTGGTAAAATTGGCACATTTCCTTTAGTTATCTATGAGTAAATAGACAATTATTGACATTTGTGACCAATGCAATGGCTGCCAAGGCAGGCAGCTGAAAGGCCAGGATTGCCATTAAGAGCAATCAAGCTACAATTTCTTAAAATAAAGCAGTATTAATAATGCCAAGCTCAATATGAGCACTAAACATCTGCATGTAGTTCAGTCTCCCAATTTAAGCTGATCACTGATAGATGCTGCAGTTCAATTCCATACCTCTAACTTGGAATTAGTCCCAGATTTCCCTCCTCTTGTCTTGTGAATTGAGGTTCACGGTCTAGATCTTCTTTCAAAGTTGTTTATTGTGTAATTATTACTATAAAAGCCAATGTTTATTGATATTCTTAGCTATGGAGGTAACTATTACACCTCTAATTTCACAGCTGAACCTTACTAAATGGGAAGCTATTACTATGATTTACTGTGGAATTAAAATTTTCTACACTTTACCACACCTTTCATTTAATTAAATAAGAGCAGTAAAAAGAAGGGAGTGCAACTTCTTCTGCTTTTCTGGGGTTGTTTTTTTTTTGAGAGACAACTGTCAGTTACTGAATGAAGCAAGAGTTAGCATGCATTTATCATGTACACATTTATGTTGAACACAAACAGCCTGACCTCCCAGCTTTGCTAAGCTGATCATTACCTTAAAAGAATGAATGGCATGAACATTTAGTTTAAAAAAGTAAATTAATAAATTCAAGAGTTAGCTGAAATCCCTGAGAATCAGTACTGTAAAAAAGGAAGCTCATGTCACAAGCTGATTCTCTTTAGGGGTTGCTTGTTTTCCTGAGACTGCTATTTCATTTTTGTCATGGAGGACAGTGGGGCAGACAGGGGAGCAGTAGCCATACACTGATTCTCTAACATTTTCTGTGAACCTGTCAAGTTGTTTCATTTCGATAAAAAAGGGATATTGTATTTCCTTTTCAAACAGTTTGTGCTCAATTAAATTTCATGTGCAAAGTATGGAGACTCTTGAAAAGTACTGCAAAACCAGGGGTTTCTTCCTTAAATAAGGGACTCTTAAATGTTACATTAGGAGGGAAGATAATTACACCTTCCACTTCACACCATTCCTTTGAAGACTGTGATATATAATCCACTGTCAGGATTTCCTAAGCCCTTCTTTATTCTTTTCAGCCTAAGTAAGGCTTTACTATAGACCCAAACCCCATGATTAACATCACCTCCTGTGATTGTTGTCCCAATTTCTGGAAGAAAATTGTCATCTCAGATGGTCATGCAAAAACACAAGACCACTAAATATTGCAAAAACACACCCATTCCTGATTAAAACTTAAAATTAAGAATATCTTCCAATATAATAACAATAATAATGCCTCTAGTTTTCAGTTTAAGGGAGCTGAAACCAATGAAAGTGAACTAAAAATTAAATAATTTTATGAAATTACCTGAAAACATATAACTAAATTTGTTTTCTCTTTCCACCTGTATTTTTATGTTTTATAAGTTATTTGTTTACCCTCTAACCATACACATGCATACTGATATTTGTATTTTATTAATGGTATGATTAAGTCTCAAAATTTTTAATGCTTATTTTCCTATTATGGAGCACATACAATTTGAGGATTGATCATATCTCTTCCATTTATATTTGATTATGGATATCTATGCCATAAAACAAAGAGAAAAAATAGAATGCTTTTCTAGGCCAGCAGGATTCACTATCAAAAAGTTAATTCTTTGCCTTTTAAAGCAATGCATTTCAGACTTCTGTCTTTAAAACTTTAATTTTGTATGTTTATTGGTAATAAGGAAAAAAAAAGGTTCCATTAGTAACTTTTAAGAAAGTGGAAAGCACTGAGTGTCAAATGTATGTTGAAATCCTCAAATTTAGTCAGTCAAAAGCCCCTCTTCCTTAAGGCTGCTCTGAACAGCTCTTCTCCATTTATTACCTAGCTCAGATTACACCAAAGCACAGTGCAAAGGCCAGGGGAACATCACAATTTCACCCATATTTTCTAGCATCTGTACTTTTTCCCCAGGTGTTGCTAGAGAGGCAAAACCACTCTGACCTTAAGGTCAAATCACAGGGCACTTAGGTGTTGGCAGAACAGAAGGAGCTCAAATAACCATCATTTGCACATATGGACCAAGCAGAACTAGAGCACAGGCATGTCATTCTCCAGAGGGAATTTGGGAAAGTGTCAGATATGTGCCCAACACATCTGTCTATTCTCTGCTGCTTATTTAAAGCTAGATTTTATTCTCCTTTTTCTTCAATAATCAGTGATTATTGTTTTTCAGTAATCAGGGGAACTATTCTAATCAGTTACACAAGGAGTAAAAACAATTGGCCTGAACCCTACCTTTACACTGTGTTGCTTGTTGGTCTCAAGCTTTGTTTAAGATTATGGACAGAGACAATACCTCTAAATCAGGGCTATAGGATAAACCCACTTCTTGCTGTACAAATTTGTAATTTGGCACAGGCAATAAAACAGCTTTGTGCAGATGCCTCTAAAAATGTGTGCCATGTGTAATGTCCTGATTTCAAACCTCTGAAGTAATGGCACTGTTCTTATGAATTATTTCAGTATCCTGAGGTGTCTTGAGGATGTTACAGGGTATCCTTGTCACACTGAGCAGCTACCTTACTCACCATCTGCTGACATCTCTCTCACACATGCTTAACTGACAAACTGTGAAGCAACTTTAAAAAAACCAAAAATAACAAACAAATAAGCAACCAACCACTAAAAAACCAAAACAAAATTGTCCAAGTTACTCTGACTTCCAACCATTTCTGCAGTGAAGGTCTCAAGCTAAGTTGGTGCAGTGACACTGCATTTGCTATGGCGCTAGAGTATCAACCATCTGCATTGATAGCAAGGTTAAATTCCAATGTCAAGACAACTGCAAGGAATCCATGTGCCATCCCAGGAGAGTTTTTGAATCACTGGTGAAACAGAAAGTAGTAGATACTTTTTCTCTTTTTTTTTTTTTTTTTTTTTTTTTTCTTGCTATAACCAAGAGCCACAAACTGCTTGTAATATATTGCACATGACAAGGCATAATCCACCCTCTGCACTAAATGTGCTGTGGAGTAATGTCATGGGAATGCAGGGATTTTGAGTGAGCATTGTAAATCTCACAGCATCAGGAATACTGAGCAGCACTAATATCTAGAAATAACTTCTTCCCTGTGTTAGGATTATTTTTGAGGTCTTTTTCCAACTTCTTGAAATCAGCTGTCATGTTACAACACAGAATATAAAACACTTGCAAATATTTTTCAGTGCTGAAGTAAACTCTTGATATGTCTACTCAAAAAGCAGCTAGAGAAGAGTTTTGAATAGGAACAGAACACATCAGTTTGACTTCAATGGCAGCTGAGTACCCAACTCCCAAAGGCTCTTCCTGACTCCCCACTACTACACACCCCTTCCAAACAAGAGGCTTTGATATTACATGTTCTGTGCTTGATAGAATTAGAACTAGAAGTATAATTGTATCAAACATTCTTCTGGTCAACCTGGGAATCCTATTAACAATATTCTAACAAACCCACTGAGAGTCTGCCTAAATGATACTGAGCAAAATAGTACTTTCTGAAAAAAAAGCATCAATATGTCTGACACAAGTGTGTACTGAAATGCCAGGAGACTACTTAGCTCAAGTGCTCTGTTTGGCATCTTGGCAGCACAGGGAGAACTGCAGAACAGGGAGACACCAAACAAATTTTCAATCAAGTTCTATGAACAAGAGAGTTAGGTCAGGTTGCCAGGGACCCTGTGTCGGTGCCACTGATGCAGGAAGTGCACAATTGAGGCACTTCTTCAAGCTGAGTCAGTTTGAGTCAGTGTCTCATACCTCTGAACACCACTGCATGACATGTAAATAGAACTACAGCTGCCATCCCTACAGCTGTGCTTTTTTATTCTGTTTTCTACACTGTCATTTTAGGCAGCAGAATAGATGAAGATGAGTTGCTGGTGCTGTTCTCTTCCATCAACCTGTATTCTTGCAATGAAGGAATCAGGTCAACCTGCTTGCTTTCTCTCTTACATGTACAGGCACATACACAGAGGAGATTCTGCACTTAAGGATGTTATTTTTAATTCATGTGCAGCTCACCCTGTATGGAAAAGGAAGAGGGCTGTTATACAACTAAAGCAGCAGGGTCAATCTCAAAGACAGCAGGTCTTTTGAATGAAAGATATATAAAGCATGTATCTTCACATGAATGTATAAATAAAAGGCATCTATTTAAAAAAAAAAAAAAAAAAGCTATAGATAAAGCTAGAAACCAAAAGATAAGGTGTAAGAAGTTGCCTTTTTCAGGCTTTGTTAGCCAAGGAGGGTACAGTGGGTGGCTGGCATATTCATCAGTTCAGTGAATTCCTATGTACCCTTGCCATCAGCAGATTAAATTGTTATAAACAGTCCATGAAGCTCAGGGCATATGCTATATTATAAGTGCCCTTAAAAAGCTGTGAACTCACAAACTATATTATTCAGGACAGCTCACAGAAACACAGCAATCCCATTTTACAATCAGTGAATGCAGACAATGCCTTTTCACTATCATGCTGCATATGACAGACATATAATGATATTAATCCTTAGTCTCTACTGCTGAGAACAACCAAAAAATCTCCTCAGATTGTAGGAGAACATTTAAGTTCCAGAACAACCTCAGGTGTACGCTGTAGTTCTTTCTTCCTTACCTTCAGCTGCCTTGATGGTGTAGCCATTCTCCTCATTTGGTGGTACTTCCAGGACCTGCATGATCCTGTCCAGCAAACCATGGATGATCTCAAAGCCTGGGCTTTTGTTGTAATAAATTGCACATAGATGTCTGTAGTTTCTTGCCCCTACATCTGCAGAAGAAGGAAGCAATTATGTTACCTGGGAAAGTTTATTACACTTCTAACTAACCTTGCCTTTTGCGTCACTTTTCTTCTGCTGCCCTGTGAGGCACTTGTGGCTGAAAGGTGAAATAAGTATGTGAAATGGCTTCTCTGGCAGACCTCAAGTGCAGCGTGAGGAAATAACAATTTCTTTAACCCACTGGACTCTCACAGTCAGAAATGTAAAAGAAAGATTTAAAGTACCCTACACCTTGAGCAGGAAAGAAGGTTGTTATATACAAGTATCTTGTATGCAATGAGGTACCAAGTATAAAGCTAAGTGTTTAAGAGATTTAAAATAGACAAGCCAAAATGCAAATACCCAGTAGGCATGGAGAAGCTTGTGATGGTGGAAAGCTAAATATTTATAGAACTTGGCTGTAGAACAGCTACCAGCACAAAACAACCAGCCCATAAACTGAAATGAGTGTAATAATGTTGCATGGTGATCTATGAAAAGGTTTTAAATCACAGAGATTCCCAAAGAACAACTGATGCTTTCTGGGATTATCTTGGACATCCCTGTAACCAAGTGATTATGAAAAATGTGCTACACTGTACAAATCCAAGACAGTGACATAAGTATCTCTGACTTTGGATAACTCCTTAAGTCAAACCCCTGCCTTATGCCTTCTGACATTAGTGATTTCAGCAAAATATGTTTCCTTTATTTAAAAATTTCAGAAGAGTATGCAGTAGCATTGTAGCAGTTGTTATACTTGTACCTTGAGGCTACCCCACTGCAATGCACACTGTCTAGGACTAGGGTGGCTTTTGAGGCTTTACTCATTGTGGGTTTCAGCATTCTGATCAAGTAACAGGAACCAATGGATGGAGTCTATAACTGATAAATCCACTGCTTCTTACTATGAAGAATCACATTTATGCTGGGAAGTCCCTGAGCTACTCCTGGCCATAGAGCAGGGGAGCCCTCTGGCAGCATTATCCATTTCTGTCTCAGAAGCTCTCCTGCTTCTGCCCTGACAAGCACTTTGAGCTGGAGTTACAGTCAAGGCATTAATATCTATCACATGAGAAATTAGAGAATAAATGAAATTTGCATCTTGTTTATTTGCTCCAACTAAACATCTAGTGACAAACAAATCTGTCAGGAGCTAAACAGGAAAGAATTTATCAAGTGATCACAAATACACAAGTTAAAACAGCCAGTAAAACAGAGGAGCAGAGCCTACACACAAGATGAAAGCTCAGCCTTTTAGAGACAAAGTCATTCAAAACTCCTAGGGCAGCTACTTGGTACCACAGCTGCAAGTTCTCTCATCAGACACTGAAAGCTGAACTTATTGTGGCAGCAAGTCTGCAATTTGTCACTCAGGGTTTTTTTCCTGTTATTATAATAATGTGCAGTGTTAAATAATGCTGGAGAATCCAGTCCTGAAGTTAAAATGGCAACATAGGAAAGTAAAGGCCACAAGAAAAATATCAATAAATGCAGTGTTTGGTTTTGGGTCTGAGCACTCTGGCTGCTCTGTGTGTCACATGCGTCTCTATTTCCCAGCTCTACTGACATACCAACAAGTAGTGCAGTCATAGATGGTCAACAATTTATTTTCATGCTATACTGTGCAACAGAATAGGAAAAAAATTATTTTCCCTTGCCTAAGACAGCATGTTCTTTGGGCTAGAGGTTCGGTAGAACAGTTTCCTTTTCTTTCTTCTGAGTCATTATGGTAGCAGATTTTGTGACAACTATCTGAATTTTAATTTCATTATGATTAAGATGGTCAATGGTGCCTTCAGACCAGAGTTCTTAACTAAAGCATCAGAAATAAACATACACAACATTTTTTTTATACTTCATGTTTTCAATTTTAGGGATCTTTGGTAATGAACAGGTGGTTTTTTCCAAGTGTTATAAAACTTACTCCTTTACAGAGCTCTATCACAGCAGAGGAAGTTCATTCACTACAAGTGATAGGAAGCAAAAAAGATATTGGGAATTGTAGGCAAAAGCTGGCAGATGTTAGAAATGCTTCAGTTCTTTATAAGTCATTTAAGAGCTCTCATGTCATGCCATGAAACATTTCTATTTTTCAAGTGAGCTTGCCAAGTATGTCAACCCAAATTATACATAAATATATATATGTATGTATATATTTCTGAGACTTCAAAGCACTTCCTGGGGATGCTGCTGAAAAACAACCCAAAGGATGGGCAGCTGCTTAGGAATATGTGAGCCAAAAGAGAGCAGAGGAAGATAAAGCAATGTTTTATCTGTTCACTGCTCCCTTCCAAATTAGAGCTGTTTCAGAAAAATGACCTGGTGATCTGAAAAGGGACACCTGCTCATGCAAACTTGTCTTTTAGCCTCCCAAACTATTTTCTGCAGAAAACCAACACTTCCAGACAGTTGGAAATATGCTTCAAAAGGTGGCAGCAGCTGTATTCCCAGATGATGTAAATTGTGCTAAATGTGTGCTACCATAAGCTTGCCAGACTCTTCCAGATCACTGGTCAGAGGTGATTTTCTAATGGATAAATTTCTTTTAATTGGTGAGAGAAATGATATTCTCTCTTAGACCTGGTGGTAAAGGTGCTGATTTAGACCCTAAACTAGTGTAACTATCCTACAGAAGTGATTACCTAGTGCTGCAAATTACCCACACAAATACTGTGCAACATATTCAGAATCAGCACGTTTCTTCCTGTCCCAAGAAAAAAAACACTTTTGCTCAGATTTGGTTGATTTAGTTATATTAAATCTGCCACATATTTTGCTAATTTAATACATCAAAATTTTCTGTCAGATAAGTCTGAAGAGAAATATGTCCAGTTCACCCTGGTAAGCACAAGTTCTGTGTAAGAAGGTACTTTATTAAAACCCAGCGTGTTTAAAAGAGCTAGGTTCATTCATACATGGATGACTGCAAGATGCCCTTTCAACTACAGTTAATGTCAGTACTCCTTTGACCCATACTTTTGAAATTATTAATTGGAAATTCTGCATGCCAAAATCATGAAATAATAAAATTGAATTAAGTCAGTCTGATGACATAAGCCTGGTGCAGGAAATCTCATTCCATATGTGAGAGGACAACCCCACATTTTTCAATGTTTGCAATGTTTTGTTTCTCCATGCCCCCCCCCAACTGTTTATTAGGCAAGTTTCATTTTGGAAGTCAATTTGGGAAGGACAGCAGTGATTCTAAACACAACATTAAAACCCATTTCAGGTACTGTTCACAGTCTGTAAGGGCTCAGTCCATGAGAGGGCTGCCCAAGAGCAGACAGCACAAAGCTGCTGCCTTAGAAGTCTTTGTTGCAATGATTCCCATCAAAATTAAGTGCACCACAAAATCATTGTTTATAAAACTGTTAAGCAGCCGTCCACATAAATGAAAGCCTTCAAGAGCTGCACTTGACAAACATGAAATAAAAGTAACAATTAACTCACAAACTTTATAATGCTAGAGTAAATGTGCTCCTTAGTCCAAGATAAACAGCCCCACTCCTGGTTCTGAAGAATGCTGATGCTATTCTGCCATCTGTCCCACGTTTTTTGCATTCTAGCTAACTGCATGCCCAACAAGGAATGAGCTGCACCACCAAACTGTCTGTATTTAATAAAAAAGAGCCTACACGCTTTGCTAAAACTGCTTGTTTTCCTTGGCAAGGCACTTTTTTTCTTCAAGAAGGAAAAAAGGTAATCTACCAATTAAATTCATCACCAAAGCAATTTACTTGCCATTTTGTTTAGGCCTTATATAAACCTTTGTTTTGCAGATCCCAGATACTTTAAACACAACCACTAAAATCTGAAACCAGATAATGAAACAACAGAACAATTGCTACCACTGAATTTAAAGTAATGTCAGCCTCTTTACTGAGGCAAAACTCCATTTAACTCCTCCTGAAAGCTGTAGCTTGGGCAATCCTTTTCTCTCAACATACCATAGAGAAAGACATGAATCAGTAAAATTTAGGTAAATTTTTAACATGTAAAAATCCATTTTTACAGCTCATTTTACTGTGATACATTTTTCCAGATAAAGATAATTTGAAATTTTGATCATATACAATGAAATCAAAGCAAACAGGCCTTAAAGCACAGGAAGGATTTCACTGAAGCCTTTGGAAAGTGAACGAGCTCCTTTGTCTGTTTTATGTACAACAATTAAGGCTACAGAACAATTTCAAGGCAGCCACACTTTCTTCGCATAGCTGGATGAAGTGGACAGATAAGAATAATATTTTTATTATTGAGAGAGAAAATTGAGATACTGAGCTTTTAATTTATGGATACATTTTTTCACACAGACTTGCTCCATTCTCTACCTTGTATCTCTACTACCAATCTCATTCTTTGTATCAGTTATCAGCTTCCCAGAAAATAATTTGGGAGAACAAATACAAGCAATCCTGTTTAAAGATGATGGAAAAGGGATTCATGTTGAGACACACTGACCCCAAAATCTTCCTCTGAATAACTGCTCTCTGAGATAGAATCTGCTTATAAATAAAACCTGCTCTTCCTGGGCTTGAGACATTCTGCTTTCCAGCTGACACAGCCCTGCACATCACTGAGACTGCAGTGGTCTAAACAGGCTCTAGAACTGTAATAGCAGCATGCCTTTGGTATTTCTGCTTTCCAGGGTTTGTGCCACTTGCTAACACTACCAGCAGGTAGTTTCTCTCATGAGATACATCCCTGATAAGAATACAAAAGCACACTAGATTAAGAACACAAAAAATAGGCACATCAATACAAGCAATTTAGAGCAGATTATTTATTGGTGCAAAATTGTCTTGTGTTTATGCTTGCAGTTTTTCAGTATCTGTGACAGATTTTAAGGAATATTTAGATGCCTAAAATAGTTGCAGCATATCTCCTTGCACTTTTGAGAGAGCATCTAAAATGAACAATGTTTCCAGCCACTCTAAAATCCAGCCTGTAAACCAAGCTCTTAAATCTTGTGCTGTGCACATTAGTACAAAATCCCATTGCAGTATGAAATGACTATTATTATGGAAATGCCTATTTTAAAGGAAATCCAGATTTACTTGCTATTACCATTTGGTATGTAAATGTGTTTCCATTATCAAAGATTCTGAGGAACCTCCTCTTCTTACCTGTATTAGGATCTTTTACTACAATGTCAGAAATCTCAAAGAGCTTGAGAGGCAAGGGCATCTTTCTGTTGGCAGCAATAGTTTTCAGCAGCCCAGGAAGAAGGGTTGTACGTGCCACCTGCAGGACAAACAGAGATGCTGCAAGTCAAATATCTTCCAAAATATCTTGTTTTCTTCATTAGTAACAAGAATTTAAAAGTAGTTAAGTGCAAATACTACACTTTGATTTAGAATTATTAAACCCGGAAATGTGTATTCTGTGTTCTATATACTGGGTTTTCTCAAAAAGATTATATGTAAGCTTAAGAACTGGTACCATTTCACAGGTGGCTGAGTTGCAGTGCAGGGTAGAAAAATAATATAGAAAGTGAAAATAAGTCCCATAAACTTACTCTCACTTATACAAAAGGCAAATTCTAAGTGCTGTTTTGGAAATAACAAGTGTTACCTAAAATGTTTTCTTTATACTATAGGAAAAAGCTATGTAATATTCAATCATGCACACGTGAAATGTAGAGAAAAAGTGTTCAAAGAACCAAGCAAGAGACAATCAACATTTCCTGTGTAAGGGAAAAAACCACAAATCACAAAATATTAATACCTCAGACTCCTGAAACTTTTTAAAACCTTTCTAAAGTGACTTTACCTTTGCATTTCTTAGGTTAGAAAGAAAAAAAAGGGGCCTCTAAATTTTCATTCCTTGTAAACTAAAGAATGCATCTAAAAAAAAAAAAAAAACCAAAAAAAAACAACAGAAGAAATATAAAACCTATGGGTACGCTCTTTGGTATTTTCAGAATTGTTGACAGTACCATACTTGAGCTCTCACTTTCTGCTGTAGCTAAAATCAAAGGATCTAGAAAGGAGTATTAAAATACTTCAAGAGCATCACATCATTTTTTGTTAAAAAAAAAAAAACAAAACAAGAGTAATAATGATCAATATTAAAAAAAAAACCAACCCAAATGTTTCCTACCCAAGGCTCAGGAAGTTTAGAGATTGCCAAGTCTAATAGTTCCTTCTATGTTGAACAGGTTTTCTAGATGAGGGAGCTAATCCATCTGTGATTTTCTGCAATGAGACTGCTCATTTTGCCACATTATACAACACAGAGCATGGTACTTTGTTTTCTTGAAAAGCTGATAGTACTTCACACCAGAAGAGACATTGTTCAGTGGAGTAACAGAAGACGACACATTCAGCACATTGGCATACACAAGCTCTTTAATGCAGGAAATGTAGCTCATAGTTTATAAATTTTATTTCCTGTAGGTTCCTTGCTCTCCTTTCTAAAATACAGAATCCATGACAATATTGCTTTCAAAATATAAATGATCTCACCTGAAATTCTGTTGTTTTGGGATTTGCTATGAGTACGGCGTTTGTTGCAGAGATGTCCATGCCAAGTTTATCTGCAATATCTTCTTGAGAACACTGAAAATGAGACAAAAAACTGTCAAGGTCAAGTAGTTAAACAGACTAAGCCAATGATGAAATGAGATATCAAGAATGAACAATGGAACTGTAGCACTGCCCCATAATATATCCTCTCACATGTAATACTCATATACAAATTAAGCCCTAGTCTTAAGACTAAGTAGGCAAACTGGTTTATTTACAAGTATTAAATTCTAAATAAAATAAAGCTGGGTTAAAAAAAAAAAAAAAAGGAAGGGTTTATTTACACTTCTGTCACGGATTGTTGCTGTTTATTTTAAAAACAGGCTCAGATTCTGCACCCTGACTTGCAGTGGGTGAAGTATTTTATTCTGAAAATAGCACTTGTAGAGGGACTGCTATCTGTTCTTTCACAGAATATAAAACAATCCCTTGAGGGACACTTGCATAAAATACAGTACTGTCTATGAAAAACAGCTCATATGGCCAAACCTTCAATTTTCAGAGCTGTAAGATTCTTGTAGTTTGTGCAATTTCTTTTGGAGTTGAAGTGTTTTTAAAGCCTGTATCCTAAAGGTGTATTTTTAAGCTGGTCAGTAAAACAAAATGCATTCACTTTATCAGGCTCAGCCAATGTCTGTGCATATAGTGCAATAGATGCTACTTCTAAGATTTACACCTCAGATTTCCAGAATTTATAGCTTTATTGGAGTAATAAAGAAACCAGTAGCAGACTAAGCATGTAATTGAGGATTTGCTTGTGTACTGCAGTCTCCCAGAAGTGTTCCCTTTGCACTGGCAGCACTCACAAAGTGTGTTGATAAACCAACTGTGAGAAAAATGAGCAGATGATACCATCTGAAAAAGTGGATTATTGAATAATCATTAAAAAAATCCCAAATAACACAAGGAACACTGAACTTATGAGGAGAGAGCTGTGTTAAACAGTTTTCAGATGTGTATCTAAACTACAGCATGTAACTGTGATTTAACTAAATGCATTCTGGGTAAACTGGAGTTCCTCACAGAAGGCAATGTTACTGTGTACAAGTGTAATTTGGGGCTCTAACCAAGAAACAGATTGAGTGCACAAATACATAAGTAGTGTTTGTCATATAACACTGGAGTACAGAATGTTGCAGCATAAATTATATCAAAATTATCAAAGTCATAAGCCTTACACTGGTGTTTTAATAAAGTGCTGGGGACACAGCAGACTGTGAGCTTCATCCTGCCACAGCAGAAATACAAATATGAAATGTGATACCATGACACACTGCATGACCTTCAAAAATTCTGCTGTTGCAGTTCATAAAGGTTCTCAGTTGTAGAAATGTAATATATTAAATGTTCCAGACATCTTACTGGAAAAAAATGAACTGTGCACTCAAATAACCAAGCAAGAGTGCAGCACTCAAAAATGAATAATGAATTAGGAAATATTAATTTTGGATAATAATATTAATGAAAAAAGAAAAACTTTAAAAGCTTGATTTATGTACTGTTTCCTCAACATGGTAGTAACCACAGGCCTGACCTCTGTCAGATATTAGCACTGCAGGAGGCAATACAACTTATTGTCCTGGTTACTTAAATGAGTTAACAACCAAATATTAAAACTGGAATATATTTTTCAGAATGAGATCAAATTTTGCTTTTGAAGCTCTATGAAATCTGAAGGTGTTAAAATTTTATTTAGTCCATTCAAATTACCAAATCTGGTTGCAATACCTGAACTTTTCAACTACCAGAAGTGTTTTAGGAGCCTGAAATGCTGCATCTTAAAATATTTGACTAAATTAGTAAAAAATAATCTCTGAGCAGATCACTCTTTCTCTTAAGAGGTTGTGTATGTTCAAGGATTTATACCTTGGGCCATCCAGTAAATTTTAGGCTCAGGAAGATGAGAAATTCCACGGAGATTTTAACAGCATATGTGATGGTAGCTCCCCATATGCTAAAATGTGCACAAATTGGACATTCAGGCAAAGGCTTTGAGCAGATCTTGCAACAGAAAGGATTTTTTAAAATGCATAGTATATTTTCAATAGCTGCCTATGCCAGTCTCCATATATGGACAATTATATTTGAATGGCATGGGAGCATATTTAACTTTTTTGTTTTTAATAGTAGATCAGGTTGTCTGATCCAGTTCACAACTAAGGGGTATATGAGCAAGTGGCCATGACAAAGATGTTGTTTCCTGCTGTACATTCCATTTTAGCACAACAATCCTACTGTATAATTTCCATAGTACAAATTATGGCATCAGTTAGTACCAGACTAACTAATTAGAGTCCTAATTCTTGGCCAGACTATTGGCATGGCTGTAACAAATAATACCTAAAACCAGTGATAACAATTCTATATTTTTAATCTATATTTGTAACCTATATACTATATATCTGTTACCTGTATTTGAAACCCTACCTGTGGTGAAATTTACATAGGATGTTGCCTTAGTGTCTGTGTATTGTACGCTTTTTACGGGTATTCTTAAAATAAGCTCTTTGTAGACTGAATTATGATGAATTTACATCTGGTGACCAAAGTCTTGAGAGAGATTTGCTGTCTTACAATTTCATCCTATCAAGTTAAACTAAAACCAGTCCTTCAGCAGCAATTTCCCTCTCTATACTTAGAACTACATACCACATTAACAGTGACTCATTTAATTTCTCTGACCTACAAACTCTTCAAAAATTATACTCTGATTCCAAAGCCCTTGTAAACAATGAGCTGCCAAAACAGCACTTGATAATACTGGTACATTTATACAACAACATATCCTCAGACCACCCTCTGCAGTTTTGATTGCATCACTGCTCGAACACGCAATTAAGAAAAATATGAAATCAATGTAATATACCAGGGCAAAAGTGAGTGCTTCAGTGAATCCAGCAGCTGCCAAGTCCAGTCTCAGAAGTTCTGTGAGCTTATTAAGGGGGAGCTAAAATGAAACAGAACAGTTTTCAGCTTCCATCTAAAAGCATTTTGCTATTCTTTCCCGAGGTGATTCTGCCTGTTACATGATGGTGAATTCACTAGGGAGGGACTATGCTGTGTGCTTAAAATTTTTGAAAGCATTAGCCAACTGCCTTTAGGCTTGCCTGAGGAAATGAATCTCCCAATTAGAGATTTAACATGGGCTCCCTACTTAAACCCTGTCTTTTTTCAAGTACCAGCAACCACTGGTCTTAGACTTATTCAAATCAGTGGGGCATCTGTTTTGTATCCCATCCGTGGTAAATACTTCTCAAGGCAAAGCATGTCAAAATATTTAATTCCTAGGTTCTGTTTTCCCCAAAGCCCTTCTGGCATGCAGCAGTCATTTACTGACAACAGAGCATTCATTTGAAGGGGCAATCTTACTTGATTAGCTATGGTGTACGTTTTCGGAATCACCATCTGAATGTTGTTATAACCATAAGCTATTGCTGCATCTTCTACGATATCACAGGCATGGATAATGTCTGCTCTGGTAGGAGGGATTTCAACCTCTAGATGGTTCCCATTCCCTGTGACGTGTGACTTCAAACACATCCTAGTCAGCAGCTTTGCCAGGCTTGATGGAGTTTCACTGAAACAAAACAAGAGAGTGGTAATTTATGGATTTTGCACTGTATTGACTGACTTTGTAAAGTAATCAATGTTTTTTCTGCATTGCCTCATATCCTGAAGAATCTGCAAGTGCTTTATGGACTGTACACAGACTTAGCATTCAAAGAGAATCAGCTCAGATTCTCACTCATGAGTGTAACAGTTGTGTGAAGCCATAATCATTCACTTTCTCTGAAAGCAGGGGACTCTGTCAGAGAGTCGATCTAATTACCCAAGATAACTCCTGAATTTTTGATAAATCAAAAAAAATCACACAGTCTAAACATTTTTAAAACAATGCAATAATCAATGTCTTCTAGTACCTCTGTCATGGTTAATAAAAGTTATGTTTTTATTTGCAGTAACACACCTGATTCCTACTTTCTTGTTAATGTATTCAGGTTTCACCTTCTCTGTTCGATAAGCCAGCTCCTAAAAATAAAGACAAAGACTTTAAGCATACACAGTGCCTGCCATTTCTACCTAAGAGGATTCAATCTCAGTAATGTAGCTTCTAATTGAAGAAGACAAATTATTAGGCTCTATTTAGCATTCTAAAGTTAACAGGATTGTTGAATATATACTCAAGTATGTGATGCAAAAGCTGTTCTTGGTTAAGCTGGAAGGGCGAATGCAGCATGAAACTCCTGTTATTGAAACTTCCGATAATTTCTGATATATGCAAGTAACAGAGTCACTGAAAGTTTCTGGTGAGCAGTTCATCCTAAGTCAAAGCCCTAAAGCACAGCATGGTCATGCATGAGATCTCATGGTCTTGTATAGATCAAATGACTTATAGGAGGAAAAGGAAGGAAAACCTTCTATTTCTTTATTGGCACACAAATACCTACCAGTATTTTATTTAGCAAGTGTGCAACGTAGTTAAGGAAGTTATTTTATATGTATTTATGTATTTCATGTGTTTCTAAACTTCTCGATATACAAATCCTTAAAAACCATAGCATCTGAAACTTGGGGTTTTTTTCCTCTATTTCATCTGGGGAAGCTGCTTTGGTTACTGCAGAGATTTCTGTCTTGTTGGATATCTTTTCAGGATTCTACATCTTTCCTCTGGTGATTAAAACTGACATTGTGAAAAGAAAAAGCTAAAATGAAACTAGAAAACCTCTCAGCAAAACTAAGTTTCTTTCCCTCTAAACAGTTTGTACTCCCTTGTTTTATCTGACTTCATGAACTCAACCAGATCTGTCTTCAGTTACTTTCAGGAAACAGGAGGAATTGCTTTCTTTATACCTATTAAGATAATAAAAATGTAAGACTCCCAAAAGGTCTGTCTGGGGCTCTGAACTGAACTTAAAGTCAACATTCTGCCTTTTAGACCTTTACATAGTTGGTGTCTGTAAAGTGAAAGACTGAAAAATGCAGTGTTACAAGGTTATTTTAACTGAAGGGCATTAAAGCTTCCAGATCTGACAAGTACATTATTATGCTGAGGCTAATTTCAGTTGTCCATAGGCTTAAGGCTGAAGGACCTCTTCCTGCATTCATTTTTCCTGATTTGGAACATGTAGGTTTTAAAAGCTTTAGACACAGATGATGACCTTTGATTTGTTCCTGAAAAAGTTCCTATCACAGGGACTCTAAACCATAAATAGTGTATTTTTAACCTCATCATAATTCAGTGGAGCTTCAGAATGACTTTCCTAGACAAGGAGAAGCTGGAGTTATTTTTCGTGGGGTTAGAGGTTCTGACTCAGTAATATAGAGAAAGTGCCAAGCTGGGTTTTTACACTACACCTCAGAACCAGCACATACGGCCACTGCAGGAAAAGAAACCAATGTCACTTTACCAGACTTAGTGTAAATGAAACCCTCTCCCCTAAGGACACAGAGATATCCTAATGCTGTGCTTACCGGGTAGATGTGCGTCTTCCCATTGGGATAAACCACTTCTACTGCTTCCACACTGAGAGACACAGACAAATGTAAGTAAAACTGTTTTTAACACATGGCCCAAATGTAATGTCTCTCTGCCTGGAGATTTATACTCACGTGAATGGCTTCTCACAATATTCACTGAACATCGTGACTATAACATCAAGAACAATTTTTGCCTACAAAACAAACATAATAATCACATTGAAACCTGTCCTCTATTTGTGTTGAAGTAGAAAATATATCTTAAAAAAAACAGGAAAAATATCTCATCTTAAACCCTCTTCATTCTATTCTAATTTCCTGGCAGTCTAGAATACTAGACTGAATTTTAAAAAATATTTTCCTTCTGCTGCAGACATTTGTAAAAAAGCCTGCAAATCTTTGGTTTTCAAGGTCCTGAAGACTTTGTGTATCTTTTCTAAACTCTGTTATTTAGAAACACAGGGTTCTTATTACTATTTGGAGCTGGGTCCAACCTTCTGTCTAATTAGTCATTTTACTGAAGTGAGAATGGAGAGGCTGAAGGCTGTATTGCATTGTTTAGCAATAATTAACAAGTAACCATGTTTGCAATTTTTTTTGTTTTACAATTAATATTTTAAGAGATTAGTATAATGAAATGTAATAATGAGATTCAGATGAATTTCTCAATCCACAAAGGGGTTTTTTTGATGCCTGACAGTGTAATTTCCTTTGCTTAAACAGAACAACACTATATTTATTTTTACAATCAAGACAAGCAGTAGCAAGAAACAGTTCTTTATTAGTCTGCTTAGAAGCCACTCCCCAACATCCAAATTTATTTGTGTTGTTAACATATCATTTTGTAGTAGGATAAGTTAAAAGCAGTTTTTCTCTTGAGCATCAAGTTACACACTTTAGGGAAACTATCATTGAATGCACAGCCTGTATTCAAGAACAGACAACTATAACTCCTTGGCTTTCATGCTTCAGCTTTGAGTTACAGAATTTGCATATGGAAAGACTTGAATTTAGCAATTATTTGTATGGCATCCCTGCTTGATAAAGATAACCAAGCAGAAAAATCCTTGTCTTTCTTCCCTCAGCCCAAATTTTCAGTAGGAGACAAAATGAATCTTTACAAAGAGTGTTCTGCCAAAACAGGAAGTATTAGTAAATTTTACTCTTTTCTAAGCCTTTCAGATTTAGAAAAAGTGTTCAAAAAGAACAGTCAGTCTCTAATTTACTTGAATTATTTTTTCATACAAGCTGAACACTTAGTGTCAACATAAAGATATAGTAAAATCAAAATTCAGTGAAAACACAATCTACAGAGCAAGCCTGAAATTGTTTCCAGGGAATTCCACAATCAAAAATCTTTTGTATTGGAAGGCTGGCTCCATACAGTAAACGTCTTGCTGTTGTAGGTCTTTGTATTGGAGCTCTATTATACACAAGGAAAACAATTATATTAAAGCACATCAAAATCAGGAAAGATTAATTTACCTTTGTAATATCTGTGCCTGTACATTCAATAAACACATTTCTGGTATTTAGGCTTATTTTTGTATGATCTCCTAAAACATGTGAAAACAAAAACATGTTAAGAAATATTAGTTTTATTGCAATAGCATTGATACTGATTCATTCAGTGTCAGAAAGATCATTGTCATTTTCCACAGCTTAAAAAAGCTACTATCTACTGTACCAACGTTCACAACTGTTGGCAGAATAGCAACTCTTCTTAATTTTGAATTTATGAAGGAAAAAGGCAGATCAGACACACTGACTGGGTTATGCTTTACAGTGCAAGACACAAGGATCTACAGGTATCTTGGCACTCAGCTGGAAAAGCCAGCTAACAGAACAGTGGCCATCTGCTGTTAGCAAAGGGCTCTGCACTGCCACAGCATCCCATCTTCCATTGGTTTAGTCTCACATTTGCATCACCAGTGTGATGTATGTCATTTCCTTGGGCAGGAACAACTGAAACAGTCTTTAAAAAGTGATGCAATGACTAATGACTATCAATAGCCATTCTTTGGTCTCCTGACACTGCTGGTACCCTATAAGTTGCTCTACAGCAGTGATTCAGTTCCTAGTATGGGTCCCTTCTAGGCATGAATTTGCTTTGTCTATACTGGGAGTTATGTTGTGTGCACCTAAGCATATGCCTGTTGCACTCAAAAATCTTCTTGTCTGGAAGAGGTACCTGAAGTGTCTTGTTTGCAAACTGGATGTGAAGGTCCCCAGTAGTTGGTTCCCTATAAAAGTGGGGTCTGTTAGTAAGCCACAAGCAATCTGGACCAGCTGTACAGAGATCTCATTCTGCCTGTTAGGTACAGGTGGGCAGTGCACACCTGGAGTGAATTCCATGGCTGGGAACCATGCAGGAATGGGCACACACAGTCCTAGAACAGTGTAGGATCATGCCAAATCCAGTCTCTTTGTCCTTCTTGCCATTCCTTGCACCATTCATTAATGCAGATGCATCCCACCAGAGACAAAGAAAGCATTTGGATGTACATGAGAATTCCTGCTTCCTTTGTTTGACCCTGATTTAGCTTCTCTGTTTTAGTTTCCTATCTGAGAAATTAGGTCACAGCCAGACTGCAAGTTAGGTGCACCAGAGATCTTAGGACAGAGGGATCTTGTACTCCCTTACAGGTGTGCTGTATCTCTTTGCAGATGCAATGTATTCAGCATCTCTGGACTCACTTCAAAGCAAATACAAGCCTTCACTTCAGTGCTTGTAGATAATCCAAACAAGCAATACAGATGTTTACATTGCATTATCTGTTTAAAAGGCACCTCTGACCTGGAAGTCTCTCTTAGATCCTGTTCTCTAAAGCAGTGGCAGGTGTTAAATTTGACTAAACCTTTTTAACTGATGAAATATAAACAATATGCAGTGCTTATATAGGGAACACCCCCAAGTTGGAATGAGCCTAACAAAGAAGGATCAGGGACAGTGGTTGACACCATCAATTAAAAAACAGTTACTGTTACCAGTCCCTGCCAGCGAGTTTGACCTGCCTTTTAAGAAGATTTGGGTTACCTGGATAAGGTCTATTAGGAACCACACATCCAAAGAGATTATCTCTGCAGATTTATTGGTCAGTGTAGGCAAATTTACATATTCCTGACCTATATTTCTGTATATAGGTATACTGAATTATCTTTCTTTAAGGAGTAGTTCTTGTCATACCATTAAATGGCTTCAGTAAACCTGGTTCTCAAAAATCACCCATGGTTTCTTTTGCATTCAGAGGAAGCCCATGTTTAGAAACAATGTAAAAAAAGTCTAGACCAATTTCTTCTTTTTAAACAATTAAAGGCTTTTGAAATCACTTAGTGTGATAGCAGTAGGATCCATAAAAACTAGTTCCCATTGCTGGTAAGCTCCCTGCTGTGACCTTATAAAATGGAATACAAAGTTGTAGTTACTAGTTACAGTTACCAGTTTACAAAATTTCTTGCAGGCCTCTTTCAGCGAAACAAAATGCTTTCCTAAGGAAAGTTCCTGTCACAAGGAACTTTATTGAGTTGAGGAAGAGTATGAGAAGCTCAGTACAGAGGTTTGAGGTAGGACTTTAGACCCTTCTGATGAAAATGAGAAAAGGAACTCCAATAGCCTAGGGAGGGAGCAAAAAATCTGACTACCTTTAAACTGAAAGAAGGAAAGAAGACTTTATGAAATTGTAAGTAAAATAATTTTAAGAAAACATAATAATCCCTACAACACATCAGTGCTTCTGTCAGACACTAACTCACACACAAAATAGCAGTACAAAGCAGTCACAAATTAATCTTACCATTGATGATTGGTGGCATGGACAGAACAACCCCATTGCTGTCATAAATGACAGGATAACGTGGCTTGTTCTCAATCAGGTGCAAATAGTGCCGAAGGTGGCTGTCAGTCTGCAGAAACAAAGCACAGCCTGAATTTCACATCAGCTTACAGTGAACTTCCATACAGCCACAATCCTTTGGTGAGTGATTAAGGGGAATTTTGAAGGTGGGCAGGATTGGGTTAGAGTTAAGTACTTCACTAGCAAAGGGTGTTTGCTCCCAGCAGCAGGAAAAGTTTGAAATGAGAGAACTGGATTTTTGGTTTTCTTCAGAAGGGCTGAAGATCATTTAAGGATTCTCTCAAACATGTGTAGGCCATGCTACTCTTGCTCACCACAGCAAACATTGCCAAATATCCTTAGTCTACAGGAGCTCTTCTTAAAGTGATAAAAATTAGTACAGCAATACTTTTAGTTACAAATTGCTGGATACTGACACATTTATACCTAAATTTGAATCAATAATTACATTTGTCCTAATGACATAAGTATGTGCTATACCAAAAACCTAATTTCCTTTTAGTCTCTCTTGTTTCTGAGCTCTCTTACTCTTTAGTCAGATGATTTGTCTCTGTGGCCAGTATGTGTGTTCCAGCAGAGCTGTATACTGTAAAGACAGTGATAAATAGTGTCATTCTTAAATGCTGACATTGGAACTGGCCCACATAAACACTGTAAAATCAGATTTGATAGGATCTTTTCCTAGCATTTGCCTGGTTTCATCAGGATGCTGAGCCAGGAGCAGTGCCAGACTTAACTTGAGCCTTTTACATAGCTATGCTTGCCTAATATGCAGTTGGGTAAATAATCCAATATCTTCCCCAAGTAAACTGGACAAATGAAAGTAACATTAAAAAATCTGGTAATATCTACCCAAAATTTTTCCTACCCTTGTACACCAAATATTTATATGTAGATAAATACACAAGTCTTTTACAGTATTATTAAAGCATCATAAAAGCAATCTTCATGTGGATAAATCAGAAGTTTTCTACTAAACCCATTCTAAAAGTTGCTCTTAGCCTCAAAATACCACAATATATCTTTCACAGACAATAAAACAAAATATTACCAGGATAAGCAAAAATGGAATGTTCACTGGCTGTTAAGCCACAGAAGATAACTGTGATTTATTTGTAAGAACAATTTTGAATAACAAGGATATGAGAGATATTTAGCCTTGGGAATTTATCTTCCTCATTTAGAACAACAAGTCTGAAAAATTCCACTTACCCTATAGAGATCCATAATTTGTGAGGCTGTGTATTCCTGGGATTGATTCAAGGGCTTAAATTTAATTTCAGAAGGTGCTTTGGCTGTAAAAGTAAATGGACCAGTGATGGTGTCCAAGTCATGGGTACCTATTGCTACTAATGCTCTTTTCCTAGAAATAAAGGCAAAATGATGTTTTTACTAGTAATACTTGGAGTTTTTTAGAGTATGATGCTCTATATTTCTATACACTCACAAAGCTTACTGAAAAAGCAGAAGGATAATTTTGAGAAGCCCAGAAATTACTTGATGAATAGCATTTTAATAAATATTATTATGAATAACAAACACAACTGACAAGGCAAATCCAAAGGGAATATTGTTACATACGTCAGTCTCAACTGTTGAATGAACTGTAACAGCTATTTATGCTGAACAATATTGGCAGCAGACAAGAACAGGTAAGGAAATGCAAAGGATAAAGAGAGCTATAGAAGATTTTCCTTGGCATAACCACTGCTCTCTGCAATAAGGATGTGCAGTCTTAATGTGATAAAATCATGCACACAGACACTATATAGTATTTTAAATTTAAGCACTAACCTGCAAATATTTTGGTGTAGTTTCTCCTGGAGGTCAATGAAACTGTCGTACCGGTCCTTGGTAAAAGTTATGTTTCGGAGGACGGCAGCAACAGCGTGAGGCCGGATCTGGGCAGTCTGCAATTTACAACAGCAGCATGCAGGTTACAAGAGAGCATCTGAAACTTTGATTTGATCTGCTACTAAGTCCACCCAAAACAATTTGTCTGGTTTTTCTTCCCCTCCTCATTCCTAAGAATAGACCACAATGAGTAGAGATATTTAAATTTCTTCAGCTCTTGTTCTGCAAATAAGATTTCCAGTCTCACTGCTCTTACAAAATCACACTGATATGGATCTTGCTGCTTCAGCAGCTCCCAATACATTTACAAAGGTGCAGTAAACACTTTTACCTGTTCAGTGATAATCAGCCTCTGACCTTCACCCTCAGCTGGTATTATCTTTTCAAACCTAGGGAGATTTATCCTAAAACAAAAACAGAAGCAAGTCTGTAGCTGAAATGCAGCAAACTCTAGAAATGTAGCAGCAATTATATCATAGAAAACTTTCGTGATAACGTTTCTTGGCATGTCATTAGCTAACTGTGCAAAACTTGTTTCTTGTGGGATGGTAAACAGATTACTGAACTAGAAGGGACTAACTCAGAAAGATAAAGTTGTTGCAGAAAAGGGAAATAAATTGTTTTGGTATTTACTACAAACGATCACAAGAAGGTTTCTCTGTAAGAGTTCTTTACAGAGGATGTCTCAAATGGAACAGCAACTGAAAACTTTTTAGAACAGATACAATAACATTCTGGTCTAGTCTTTTAAAGTTATGCAGTAGATCCTCTGCTGATCTGATTAATCTGATCTACGTACGTAACCATACTCAAAATCCAAGCAAGTAGGAAGTTCTGTTTACTGACCAGAAATGGACCCATATTTCAACAAATAACAAACAACACAGAAATCTCACAACTCTGCCCTACCTTTCCTTAAAGACCTGCAGTCCTCGGACCAACCCTTCCAGGCAAAGCAGATCATAGCGGTTGGCAGGGACATCAATTTTATAGAGAACAACATCAGACGCTCCCTTTGCCTTTTCTTCGCCTTTTTCTTTACTTATAATGTCCTTCTCAGATGTCTGAAATCAAGCAAAAATGCAGTTTTAATCTGATACATCTTAACATTGGCAGCAGTATGATAGTGATATGATAGGAGAAACTGTATTAATTTTAATTAATTAATTTAATTAAACTGTATTAATTTTATTAAGTTTAACACTGTAATTTGCATTTATACAGCAAATCAACACACCAAATACAAAAAATGACACAAAACCTCAAATTCAGAAACTGTAGAGCAGTGTACCAAAAGAAAAATTCAGTACTAAAATTTCAGTTTTAAGAAAAAAAGATTATAGAAGCAAGAACCTCCAGGCTGTCAGACTCCAGTAGAGATCTTAGACCTGATTTTTGGCAAGACTGGCAAATGACTTGTCATAATCAAATTTATTCTGAAATAAAGGATAGCATACGATGTTCAGATGTCTTTTCACAAGCATCATCAAAAGGCCAATAAATTAAAATCAAATGGCAAAACCAAAACCGGTCTACTTGAACAAGATTTGCATGGATAGAGTTAGCAGGGCTAGCAAATCTCCACAAGCACAGAACCTAAATCAAAAATTTAAATATAAATTAGTTACAACACAGGTAACAATGTCCAGGACAAATACAGTTTTTGTGGATATTGCACAGATGACTGCATATCAATCAAAGCCAAACAGATCTTGCAAAATATGATCAATACATGCCCTGTGGCCATATTTATGTTGGTAAATAAAATAGTGCCTGAGACTGAAGGTAAGTGGCACAGAGTACTGACCTCCAGAAAGTATTGCAATATGCCATCTTGGAGTCTCTTGCTTCCAAAGCAGAAACTTTTGTAAGTCAGAGGGGCTTTTTCCACATTCAAAGCACCTGTGTTAATACAGTCCACTACAACCTTCTACCAGGGGATATGCTGAAAACAGTGCTATACAAACTCTTAAACAAAAAGCAGCGCTGTCACTATGCTACATCTACTCAAAAAGCAACAAATAAAAACATTACTTACAATTTCATCAAGCTCCAAACCAAATTCAAAGCAAAGTTCATCAAATTCTTCATCCGCTGTGAAGGAAGAGGGTGAATTTTGGTTAATAGGCAGACCTCAGACCTCATTTTTGTGTGCAAGTTTGGAATGTTTTCAAACAAGATAACAAATGCTATTAAAAAAAAAAAAAAAAGGTAAAGAATTTTCCTTATATCTGCATCTGAGTAGCAGCTTCTTTAGTATATATTCGATTTATTGATGTGGTATTCTGAGAGTCACAAGGGAGGGCTTCTGATCTTTGGAGCTCAGCTCCTCAGCCAAGTCTGTCAGAGTAACTCTGGCCTGAACAGATAATGAAACCAGAAGGAATAACTGCACAGCTTCTGCCAAGTGCACCTATTCTGATCAGTCCGGTTGTTCTACAGAGGTTGCATCAACTGCGTTGCACCATGTGAGTAACACGGCCCTGACCTGACAGTGCAGATCTGCACCGCGCTGACGAGCCACAGCTCCCTGCTGGTCTAAACCATTGCATGTCCTGAATGCTCCTTCAGCCGAGCAGCTCTTAAATCTGCTCCCTAAGCCAGGAAAGAGACTGACTAAAGCCACGCTGTTCACTGCTCGCTTTGCCTGCTCGCCCTCTTCTCTCTCCTTCTTCGTTTAACCAGATCCCAAAACAGACAGTGAAACTCCAGCCAGAAACCGCCATGTGGACACGCGTGGTTGCAATTTCCCGAGAGATCTGGGCTCAAAACACTGCGTGTCGGGGCAATGGGCTGAAGGGCCAGGGATAACACATGGCTGTGCCTGGCGTGCCGAGGGCTGGCGAGGAGCAGGCGGCAGGAGAGCCAGCGGCGCTCTGAGGCCTGAGCTTCCCCGAGAGCCCCGGCGCAGCCCCGGGACACGCAGGGCACGGAAGGCGCGGCCGCCGGCACCGAGCGCGCTCAGGGCTTGGCCGGGGCGGGCAGCGGCGGAGGCACCGCGGCGATGGCAGCCCGGGGGCCGCGGTGCTGGGCGGGCGCGTCCCGCAGCGCGGCGGGGATGGCGAGCACTCACTGTAGCTCCTGCCCAGCGCCCGGAACAGCAGCTCCCTTCACGCTGACGGTCGGCATGGCGGCCCGGGCCCGCGCTGCGCCTGCGCCGCGCCCCCGCCAGGCCCCGCGCGCTCCGCCGCGCTGCCCGCGGGCCGCCCTCAGACCCCGGCCCGCGCCCGCCGCCCCGCGCTCCCCGTGCCGTGACACCGCGCCCGGCCGGCCGGGGCTGCTCAATCCCGGCCTGCGCCTGGGGAACGGGCGGTCGGCGTGCCCGGCCCCGGCAGCGCGGCGGGCACCTACGGCCGTGACATCAGCCCGCGCCGGGACCCCGCGCTGTCACCGGCGCTGGGCGGGAGGGGCGGCCCGTGAGGGGCCGCTGTGCCGGTAGTGCCACTGTCCCGTCCCCGCCTGGGCACCGCAGGTCCCAGCGCTGTCCCTGTCACCGCGGGGATGGTGAATCCCGGCGCTGCCGCCGTCCCCATGGAGAAGGGGCATCAGCTGAGGCAACGCAGTGCAAGTTTTGGGGAGGTGGTTTCTTTTTCACTCCCAAGTCTATTTTGACGATCCCTATCACAGACAGCCCGGGCGAAGCGCCGCGAGCGGGCGGAGGCTGTGCGTGTACTGGTTTAATAAAAAACGAAGCGCTTGACGCCAAACACTGCAGGAACTCTAAGTTCTGGGTCAGCTCCGTAAGCTCTTTACGGGTAAGAGCCTTAAGCACGCCCCGGAGTGCCGGGTCTCCGGCCGCTCCCAGGGCAAAAGCCCGGCCCGCCAGGGCAGCGCAGGTGCTGGGAGTGCGGACACACCTGGGTAGAGCCGCGGTGCCTCCGCCCGGTGCCGCTCATGCGGAGCCTTAGCGGGCGGGGGGAGCCGCGCCGGCCGCCCGTGGGAGGAGGGGGTGTCGCAGCCGGCAGCCCCCGCAGCCGCGCCCCGGCTCTGCCCGCTCCTGCTCCAGATCGGGTTTCCCGCGGCCGGGGCGGGCGGCACCGCCTCCCCGTCCCCGCCTGCCGGACCCGCGGCCGTGGGCAGCGCCGGCGGCGGGAGGGGCGCGTCCTGCACGGCCGGGGCCGCGGCAGAGCGGCGCTCAGCGGGCAGGTGCGGCGGCTGCGGCTGGAGCTGCGGCTGGAACTGGAGCTGGAGCCGGAGCTGGAGCCGGCGGGTCCGTGCCTCCCGCGCTGCTCTCCGTCATCATGAAGGTCGAGTTCGCCCCCATCAATATTCCCCTAAAGAGGAGGATCCAGACAGTCGCCGTGCTGCAGTGGATCTTCTCCTTCCTCCTGCTGGGTAACAGCCTTCCTCCTTCCTGCTCCTGCCCCTGCCCCAGCGAGAACAGGGCGAAAAGCGGCTTTTTCCGTGACCAGCGTTATCCGTGGGCATCGCTCGGTGCCGGCCCGTGGCTCCACGTGGGTGCAGAAGCGGCACAGGGCGAGCGGCTCCCCGACGACCCTTGGGCATGCAAGAGCATCCCACTTCTTTCTTACCAGAAAGCTTTGGATGGCTTTTCCTCTTTTTGGGGGTCTATTTCTTTCTATGATCCGAAAAAACTAGTGTCTGTGGCTCCTCACTGAGATGCCCAGTAGGTTTCTGACAGCAACTTTTTTATCGAGTATGAGCATAAAGTCTGGTACATGACTGATGCTGTTTTCATTCATAAATTCATAAAATAACTTTATATGCTGTAGTTCAATAAAATTCTCACTTAACAAGGTAATGAAAATTGATGGGCATTGCCAGTGAATTAACTCAAATGCAGACACGTCTGTAAATATATGAAAAATATCCTCACTGGCTTTAAGAAAGTGTTGCTAATACTTTAACAACAAAGTAGGAATCTTTTTCCACTGATTGTTCCTCTATAATTAATGTTCCTAATATCTTAGTAGGCAACTATCACTAAACACCTATTCACAGCAGCAAATTGTATTCACATGGGTAGGTATCTCAAATATGATGAAATGAATCACTTGACAAGGTAAAATAAGCCGTAACTTTATGAGACTAAATCCATGGATTGTATAAATTGGGAGGTTGTTATTGAATAGTCTGTTCTGAGGTACAGTGCCATCTATGTATTACTGGAAATGCTGGAACACTTCTTGATCATCTATGCTCTAGGATTTACAAGGAGGAAAGGAGTGTGCACATTTCTTCCTTGTATGTCTTGCAGGTATATTATCCTTCAGATGGACTGACCTTTCAGATATTTTTAGGATGTTAGACCACACAGGAAAGATTTGGGGGAAGTATAGAGGGTATAAAGCATCTTCACAGATTAATCAGCAGATGTTCTGTTACATCTAAATTATATGTAGTTAAATGATGAACAGTTTATGTCTGTGGCTACATTGTAAGTAGTCTGTACTTTTAGTTTTCTGTTATTGAATTAGGTCTTGACATGAGCCATTTTTTCAGTCTCGTAAGGCAGTGGAAGTTCAGGGGCAGTGGAAGAAAATATTTTTTCCCCCATAATGTAGCAATAGTGCTGCAGAAAACCGCATGTTCCTGTGCTTACTAGAAGTGATCGGGATGCAGAAAATCCCCTCTCTGTAGTTTAGCTGGCAAAGTAGGGAGCTGTCATCTGCAGCTGGCACTGCCTGGGAACATCAAGGAAAATCAACTCAGAAATTATCTTATGGCTGGTTATGTTGACTATGGTGTGTTCATGTAATCACGAAAAGATGGATTTGCAAGAATGCTTGATTAACAATTTGATTCTAATAATAATTATCTGTTTGTGTGCCATGGGGATGTTTATCTTTAGAGCTGACCAAGGTGACCTTGTCATTTCGTGGGCAGACACTTTCAGTGATATGGCAGCCAGTGATCTGGCCAAAAATTTCACTTAGCTGCAGGAAAATTCAGGTGGATGAATCCTAAATGACTTAAAGCAGTGAGAAATGGGCTGGTTTCTCATGTTCCTATATCTGGATTTTCAGCCTTTCTTTTTTTTTTTTTTTTTTTTTTTTTTCCTGAACAGACATTGTTTGTGAGCTTTGGATTCAATAGTGACACTTTCAAATCAGGGAGGGGATGCCTCAGGACAAATGAAATACTGCGTGAGTTCATCACAGAATAGATCAGAGGTTTAGGTGTTCTTTGGGGGTTTGTGTGTGGCTGGAACTAGTTTATGCCAAGCATGATCTTGATTGTCTTGTGTTGTATATCTGCATGTGAAAACTTGAATAGATAATGCCCTATGACAGCTAATGATTCATGATATAGATAGAGAGATTCTGTTTAGAGCAGTGAATAAGTGGGGTACTGACTTAGCTGCTGAAGTTGTCCATCTAGGTATGTTGTAACATGCCATAGCTTAGTAAAATGAACTATAGGACTAATAGATGAAGAAAGATAACTCTGAAATAACTCTGAAAATGAGTGCCTAATGACAAAAGTTGCATCGGTCAATGATATGCTTCAAATTTGGGGACAATTGTGTGAAGAAGTAATTTCACACATTGACTGAGTTGTAAGGGGAATGTGAGCCTATTACAACTTAGAATTCTCAATGGGAATTGGATAGCAGACTCTTGGTTTTATCATCCTGGTGAAAAATGTAAAAAGCCATTGCTCTCCAGGCTTGCTTCGTTGTAATGCTGCATGGTTTTCTGAGACTGTGGGATTGATGACTGAAAATGTTATCTTACTTGTGCGACTCACATTTCTGAAATACAGACATGCAATAGTTGTTGAAGCCTAAATCTCATCCCCACTGAAGAAAGACTGAATCAGTCTACAAATACTGAAAAAATAGCAGCAGCAGCCTGGTACAAGCAAAGTTCTGCTTCTTCATGCCATGTACCAGCTGGTACAGCATGTACAGATCTAGTGCTTCTGCTGTGCAGCATAGGCAGGGTAAACATGCCTCTGTCTCAAAAAGCTGTACAGATGTGTACAGAATTTAATTATATACAAAAGGAACCTCTTTAAAATTCTGGCTGTAAGTTCCCGTGCTTCCTTGTTCTGTGCTGCAAGCTGCCAAAGTTCACCCTCAAAGGGAAAAGACAAGTTTTCATTGTAACAGTGATTTGCCTGTTCATTATCCAGGGGCATGACACCAGAAGCAAAAATAAGTTTTGAAATACTGGGATGTGTAGGTAAGAGTTTCTGGGTTAAATGAGAGAAATGCCCATTAATAGATTCTCACCATGCGTTGGCTGAAAATGCCATGTATTTTTCATGTGTTATGTTCTGCAAGTGCAGCAGACCAGAAAAGTTTGGGTATAAGTTCCATGAAAGAGAAAATTGTTTTAATTTGGCTTCTGTCTTTTGAAATACAAGTATTATCAGTCTTGAATCCAGAAAACTGAAGCTGTTAAAACTGAAAACTGGCAAATGCTAAAATCCTTCTATTTCTCACTGTATTAAGCACAAATCCAAAACAGCTTCAGGCTGAAGCATAATGTCAAGCCATTAGTGTTTTACTGCTGAAACAGCAAATACATGAAGTTTTGCAATGTGGTGGTATCTACTTTGGATGAAAGGCCAAACCAGACAATTTTCACAGATGGTAGTTTTATGCCTGTAATTGCAGTTATTAGAGATTAGTTCGCTTGGCTGGGGGCTGACGGTCCTGGGGCAGGTCTGGCCCTGTTCCGAGCTCATGCAACACCCACACCATGTCTACCTGTGAGGCTGTGTGCTGGCTCCTCTTGATTGCTCTGTGCCATTGTCCAACCCAACCCCAGGCAGAAAGTCACCTGGAGAAATAAAATCTCCATGCCTGGAAGTGCTGCTGGACTGACAGAGCAAAGAGGTTACATAACCCCCATTTTCATATCATAGGTTCATTGTGCCTGTGCGCTAAAGAAAATGTCACTGTCAATGAATGCAATGGAGGTGCCTGGTTTGCAGGAAATCATTGTTTTTAAGCTTAGAAATATCTTTCTAAAGAACTTTGAATTAATTTTACTGCATTTACCAGTATGTCTGGTATTCTCTTATTGGGAACAGGTGTAGGTTTTCTGTTTTTCACACAGCACACAGCAGTGGGATGTTGATCCTTGGTGTGTGAGAGCTGTGTGCCTCAGTACTGTACATCTGTCAGTGAGGTTCTATTTGTATCAGGAGATGAGAAGCACCCAGGCAGGAGATAGATCAAAGGGTTCATTTAAAGGCAAAACCATTAAAACAAAGAAAAATCAGTCAGATTTGGTTGAAGTGCTGCTTTCTCAATGCTTTAGCCTTTTGTTTTACTTTCTCTCTAATGAACACATTAAATGACAGCATTTTTGACAAAGTAAAGCTAGAACATGAGTTGGTGAGCTATGTGCTCCTGCTAACTTCTGTGCCTCTGTTGTGAAAATGGACAGTGGAGTTTGAGCATGCACAAAATCAAATGCAAAACTGAGCAACTTGGGTGGAGTGGTGGTATCTTGGGCCAGGCAATGAGAGAGGGAAACGAGAGTTTAACTCTCTAGTAGGGATACCAGGATATTTCTGTGATAAAAGGTGATGGTAGGGGAGAATGGTGCATTTTCTAAGGCTCACTATTGGGACCCAGCAGTGTCCCTGATCCCTCACTGGGGATTTAGGAAGTGATTGTTGTGCAGGCACCCCTGTACTTATTTGCAAAACCCTTAATAATGCAAAATTAGTACAAGGTATACTTTAATATGCACAAAGCCACAAAATAATATGCTGAAGACATTGGTATATATTACACTACATCCTGTTCACTAGTGATTAAACTTCTGTGCATGTAGGATGAAGCAGTCTGTTAATTGAACTTGCTGGAGACAGTTTTGAGTTGTGGATCTGGCTTCCCCAAAAGAATTGAAATGATGAAACATTTGCCAGAGTGAGAGATTGCTGCTGGAATAATAAGTGATTTCTGTGTTGAGAAAGAAGGTGTCAGTGTAATGTGCTAAAGCAAATATTAACCTTTTGGTGCTAACCAAATATTAACTTCTGCAAACATGCCATGATGGTTTGTTATCTGGTGCTGATTTAATTCATCAGCTGTAGCTGGATAACTAATACAGTTTTGTTCTTCCTCAAAGTCTTTTTGAGAAAGAACTCTTTTGATGCTTAAGAAAACTCAGCTAAGCTCCATGAGCCTTTTCTAACAAGCTGGCTGGTATTTCTACTTGTTTTTGTCACTCTGTACTCATCTATCCGTGAACTTCATTGGTGGCCTGTGGGTAGGACTGAAGTGTGATCACAGAGAATAACAGGGTACTTACTGACTAGTATTTCTAGGAATGCTGCCTCAGTTACCTACATCTTGGGTAGGGAATTTAACCATGTGTCTGTGTATCTTTGTTTGTATCTCTCAAAAATAATATGAAAAAATGGCTATGCTGTGTCAGGTCAGAGACCCTATCTTGACAACCTCTATGTGAACATAAGTGACAGTAAAGTGACAGGAGAAAGAAATGGGAAATATGTAGACTAAATTTGGCATGCTGTCTTGGTATCTGGCAATTAGTAACTTGGGGATTTATGGTATCCAGGCCATTCTGACTCCAAGTCAGGAGTATGTAATGCTCTATATCTCTAGTTTATCAGTATTTGCTGATGGAAGGTCTTGGGAACTTGGAACCAAATTACAGCATAAACAGGCCTCTCAAGCTTGGCATCTGAGGGTTTGTGTTTGCTATCACAGCACTGCTGAGATACAGCTTCCTTGTAGGAATGCTCAGATATCTTTGTGGCTCCCAGTTGTAACCAATAACCTGACAAAGGCCCTCCCAGGAGACTGATCCATATCAACAAATGCTGGCTGCCCAACCACCTCAGTTTTGGACATGGCTACCAAATTCCTGGGGATGCCAACAGTTTTCCAGTGCAGTTAGTAATCTGCCATGGATAAAAAGTGTCAGTGGGTTCCTGTGTTACTGGTGGAGAACTGTACATTGACAGAATTGCACAGAGTAGTGGGCTTTAAATAGGACAGTGCTAACGTTATGTCTCTACATGTTTTTTTAAAGAGGCTTTCTATGTAAAAGAGGCAGAGGTCTCTTTTACTCTGCAGAGACATGAGCTTGCTTACTGTTGCCTTGGCAGCCTGCCTATTCTCAGATGTTGCCTATTGTGTCAGGTCTTACTTTGCTGGGAATACTGGAGTCCATTTGCTGTAGTTGTTCCTTCATTTGAATTTCTGTAATTTTCTTCATGATATATATAAATAATTTCGAGAGTATTTTCAGAAATTAGGGCTAATTAACTTCTTTTCCTGCATGGAAGTATCCTGTAAATGGGGAAAATAATTTATTCTAATGCCAAAATCAACTGATCAGTGGTAGCTTAAGGGATAATAGAGAGGAGCAAATTAGGGATGAAAACATCATGGTACAATTCTTCTGTGTTCTCTCCAAAGTTTTGTTCCCAACCCAGCTCAGAGTTGCTCTGAAAACTAAGAATGAAAAGAACGTTGTTGTAAATACAGCAACATGGTTGTTGAAGAATGTAATGTTTCTTTTTTTTTTTTTTTCCCCTATGTCCACAGATGTAAGAAATGGGCTTTTCGTGTTGCTGTGTGTACTGGTACACACATGTACTCATGAAGCCCAGAGAGGGGCAATAAGAATCATTTCCCCACCTATGTATTTGCTAGATGCCAAGAGGATAAAGATGGTCCTTGGTGGGATGAGGTTCAAATTGCTGAACTCTGAACATCTCCAGCTTATTTAAGACAGAGCAGCATAATGTGTTTAGAGAAAGCTTTGCTAATTGTATGTGGGACATGGCAGGAGCTGGCTCAGAGTTCAGAGCTGTCCTGAGTTGCTGGGCAGTCCTGAGATTTCAGAGTGAGCTCCTTTGCATGGTTTTTGGAACACTGCAGGGAGCCTGTGGTGCTGCTTGGGGTGAGACCAGCACCCCTGGCACCAGGGACACTCCTGCACTGCCCAGGCATGCTGTCCATGACTGCTCTGAGCAGAATGGGAGCTTCTCTTCTAGGGACAATCTTGCATTTGGTGGCTTTCACAACAGATATTAATCAAACAGTTTTGAGCCTTGGCAATTCCAAATGCATTTGAAGCTTCCAATTTCCAGATTTAACCTGTGCTGTTTTCCTGCTTCCTGTCTCTGGTGTTTAACTATTTTATAAATTTGTGCCCCAGCTGCAAACTCAGAGCCTGATTAATGATTGAAGAATCTAGTGTTCAAACATCATTGGGCAGGATAGCTGCCAGTGCTGATAGCAAGCACTATACAGAGTGGTTTTCATCCATTTGTTGCAAAATATGAGTATCCATGTGTTTAAATGGGAAATGGAGGCGAAGCGACACACCAACATTTGTTCACAAACCCAGTGTTCAGAGTTCCCTGGCAGTGATTTGTCTTTTAATCTGTATTTCCTCCTCCCTCCTCATCCATCCCCAATATCCAATATATCACAAAAATATTTTCCAAAGCTCTAATTCAAGTTCAACCAAAAAATTACACTTAGAATGTACACTGGAACTACATCCAAGGACACAATGATGCAGTAGAGTGACAAATCCCAAGTTGTTCACCTTTTGTCTGGAATTTGTTTGTGAATTAGTTAAAATAGTTATTTATTTACTCACTGTCTTGTCTGAAGGAGAAAACATCAGGTTTGTTTTTATTGGCTCATTGGTTTTGAGTCATCAGTGTTTAGCTCATCTTGCAGGCTGCTAATTCATTGAAATAATGAGGAGGTATGGTAAAAGGAACTTGCCTCACATGTCTCATTGGGAATGCAGTAATCAACTTTGTCCTAGAAGATGCTGAGCTCCCCTTAGGAAGTGCTAACAGCATACTTACCTGCCCATACCTTGCAGTGCACTCAGGAATGTGTCCTAGCTAAAGCAAAGCAGCAGCTTGTTGATCTGGTGTGTGTTTGTCTGCATAGGATTAAGTACAGCTATCTGGGCCTTCTCACTGCTGATGTAATTAGCTCTCACAGCAAGGATGCTTGGCTACAAAGCACTTTTCAGCTGTTTGCTAGCAAACTGATAGTAAAAAACCATGTGATTCTGTGTTAAAAAAAGCCATGTGATTGATTCTGCATTAAGTTAAAAGTGCTTCTGAAAAGAAGGATAGGAAATATAAATACTTACTAATTTTTGCATAACAAATTAATTGATTTATAACAGCTAGAAAAAAACTTCTCATACTTGTTCAAAGAACCTTGACATCCTGTCCAGATTAACATTCCTAGAAATTTCTATAGTTTCAGTGTCTCTTTTTTAAGGAACAGGTAATGATTTTCCTCAATAGATTTCTGTGCCCTATTTTGGAGTGATACTGGTGTGGTATTTCCTGAGAAATTGAGTGTAATATTTCACCTGTGTTATTTGTACTGCATTAATGATGTTCTTTAGAACTTGTTTCAGTTCTTGTGAGTTTTCCACATTGACTTTGGGGGTCTATGGGCCTCAGCTGGGGATGTTTTTCAAGAGCTCTTACTCAAATGCTTTTTTGTGCAAGACCAGGGTTGCTTGCTTGAGGAGGAAGCAGTAAGCTTCTGTACTAAAGAATGGAGTATCCTTGAAAATGGTAGGTTTTATCCTGCTCCTGCTTTTGTTTATGGTCATTTCCTTCTCCCTTCCTCAGAGCAAATGCTATTCCTTATTTTTCTGCTCATATTCCTGCTGGAAATGTGAATGTTCATACCCTTCTAGACAAGATATCCAATTCTATTCTGAAGGCCCAGTCAAACTAGACACAGGAACAAGTTGGTTGAAGTTCAGAAAAAGTAAATATTCATGTTGGAGGAAATGCAAGTCTGCCTGTAGATCAAGTTGAGATCTCAGCTCAAAACCTGCATAGTCTAGGAAATCTGCTGACTTTTCAACACCCAAGTAATATCTCTCCTGGATATAGATGATCTGAACTAGGATGAGTGGGTTTTACTCTTGGTTCATCTGCTTATTTTCTAAAGTTTTCAGTTCTGGTGATATTTTACATTGTGTGAGCCAAATGATTGCCTGAAGTACTTCTGTTGTTTCTTTTTAAATCTGCTGTTTAGTGGTGCATTTAGCTCAGTATGTTTCACTGGTGTAACTTCTAGGATGTCACAGGATATTGCCCTCAGAAAGCCAGTCAATTGTGAGACATAAAGGGCTGCTTCTGCATTGTAAAATATCTTTGAAAAACGCTGGGTTCCTGCAACTCTGCCCATTGAGTCTTCCAGTGAGAACTAGGCTCTGTTTTGCTTTCCACTGTATACATTTATGATGCTAAAGCCTGGCTTCCTTGCAACCTGGACTTCAGCATCTGATTCATGAGCCTGGTGGGGTTTGTTCAGGAGGTGGCAGAGCAAGCAGGCTGCTACAGGTGTTCCACAGGGCAGAGAGCAGCAGCTCCTACTCCTCAGACATCTCAGACCAGGGCTGCTCAACATGCTTCCAGACTAAAATTCTGCAAGTTCTACAAAGACAAATTTTCCGTAGGATTTCTCTGACTAATTATTTCAAGGTTGAGCCCCAAGTAACACATTATATTTGACCAAGCAACTTTTTCTTGCTCTTTGAATTGTGTTCACTTCTTATGTATCACTATTGTAGCAGGATGTTACAATTAATTGACTTTGAAAGTATCCTGATACCTGCTGTTGTGTTCCCACAGCAGCAGTGAACTTCCCCTTTGCCTGACATGTTTAATGTCTGAAATGGACCCTCTTCATGCTTTGGTCTTATCTAGTACATCTCCTTGGCCAGTGACAGCACTTTTGGCTGAGAGTAGAACTACCATCCCCATATTATAGGTAGAGAAGCTGAGAAAGAGAATAGAAAATGACTGCCCAACATCCCTGTAATTAGAAAAGAGATGTTGCTATGGCTCCTTTTCCCTTCTTTCCTTCCCCAGCTTTCCTGTCACTCCCTGAAGCATTACATCCTTGTTAGCTCTTGTGTCTCCTTTTATTTTGCCTTAGGTAAACCAGATGCTCTCTACTAAACATCCAGTTGTGCACTAGAGGGAGAAATAATAGACTAAGGTGATCACACTTGTGATGTTTCACCCTCGCTGTAACAACACAATGGGGAATAAGCTGAGTTCAATTTGTGTACGTTTTGAGTAAATCTGTAAAAACGTATCAGGGCTGGGCACTGAGGGTCTTGAAAGGACACAGACATGATTAATGCTTGCTGTGCTTTCACTTTTTGTCTTTTGTAGCAGAGTTTTGCTGTGGATTCTTTGTGATCCTGATCCTGGGCAACTTCTGGTTCCTTGCTGTTCTGTACCTGCTGTGGCTCTACCTGGACTGGGAAACGCCATGTGCTGGGGGCAGGCGGTCCCAGTGGGTCAGAGGCTGGACTGTCTGGAAGTACTTCAGGGAATATTTTCCCATTCATGTGAGTAAAATGTTTCTCACAAACAGCTTGAATAGCCAAAGCATGGGCAAACATCCAAGACTCATCTTTGCTAAAATTCTGATACTTACTCCAGGGTGAACTTAACTTCTTTTTAAAACATGGGAAATCTGAGATTTAGTGGCAAAAGGGGACAGAGCCTGGTTTTCTAGTTTGACTCTTGTGTGACAAGATAGTTCTTCAGCACAGTAAATGCTAGGCATGGTACCCTGACATATCTATTTAAGCTTTATATGTAAAGCAGGACAGTAGTTTTAAGTGCTCAGAGGGAAATTCATTGTCATTGCTTCTATTCCCTGTCAATGTTCAATCTCCATAGCTGTTATTTTTGAGGTAAATATTATAATGCCCACCACTGACTCTATTTTTCAGCTTATAAAAACTTCAGAACTGAACCCAAATCACAACTACTTACTTGGCTTTCACCCTCATGGGGTCCTGGTAGCTGGAGCCTTTGGAAACTTTTGCACCGATCCTCCTTTCAAAAATTTATTTCCTGGGCTTACTCCATATCTTCATATCATGCCCATCTGGTTTGGCTGTCCCTTCTTCAGAGAATACATAATGAGTGCTGGTAGGTAAAAGCAGAATGTCTCAGCTGTTGCTCCATATTTTAGCTTCTGTTACAAATGTAAAGTCTATTCCTCTACTTATATATGGTAAGTAATTTCAGAAGGATAAGTGTTGGTGCTAAATTTAACCTCTATATTATGATGAACTGTTATGGCAAAAATATTTGGAAGGTTTTATTAATAGTTTTGTAAACTGTATCACTGAGTTGTTTTTTCTTTCTGAAAAGAAGTTGCTGATTTTCCTTTGAACTATCAGATACCAGTCCTGAGTATCCATTATATAGAAGAACAGAAGGGCATAATAATTTGTAATTTTATTTAGTCATTAGCAAGCACTTGTAAAACAAATTCAGGCTAATCTCTTACCTGAAGGGTTTAATCTTATACATTACAAATATATTTATACTCAGAACTTAATTACCTTCTCCTGATTGAAGCCCCATGTTGCAAATTTGTGTAATTTTAATTGAGATGTAGACTCTGAGAGATCTTTTTTCTCTGTTCTGAGAAGCATTTGTCATAAAGGGGTGATATTCGTGACTCGTACTACCATAATAAAAAGTAGCAAACAGTCAAGTTGAGGGAACAGGAAAATGAGAAGAATGAAATAAGGACTAGTGCTCCCCCCCAGTGATTTAATACAGGAGTTATTTTACTTAAATTCACTCAACTCCAGTATTTAAGCATGCTCTGATGCCCAAGACTAAGTTCAGGAGACAGAGATCTAACCTTATTCATGACTGCAACACAGACCCTGAAATCTCAAAGAAGCTGTTCCACTGCTTCATTTACAGAAACATGCCTAGGATGTTGCCCAGATTAATATCAGAATTACTTATCTATGTATACTTCAACATATCAGGGAATGCCTTTCTATGCAAATGTAATTTCTGAGGGTGTTCTTTGAGGCTTGCTAAGTGAGGGCTTGGCAGTGGTAGAACATTGCAATTTTAAACACTGTCTGGAAGTCAGATTTGCATTTTTTTGGCATCTTGACCCATGGGAACAAATATTTACCTGCAGAACGAGAAATAACTGCAGTAAAAAGCACACTAAAGAGCAGCCAGCATTGGAGTTCAGTTTTCACAGGTATGCAGCTGATACATGCGAGGAGACCTTTGGTGTAATGCAGGTCACCAGTCAAATCATAAAACACTTGCAAAATCTTCCATGTCCTGAAAGCCATGCTCCTGGCACCATGTTTCCTGTCCCAGTGTTTTTCTGCTGGTCTCCCAACGTGCAGTTGTTGCCTGTGGCAGTGCAGCTGTGGCACTCCTGGGCTGTGGTGTGAGCAGTGCCCTTTGTGCTGGCTGACAGCTCAGCTTATCAGGACACATGTTTGTCCTGGGGAAAGGCAGTGGCTCCTGCTTCCCTTTCCATGGAAAATGCATGCTGACATGAATGAGCATCACTTGAATTATCTGTGAGTCCCAGGTCAGTGGCATTTTCAGAGTAGCAGTGACTGTGAAGGCATATGGAGCAAATGGATATAGCTTTTTACTGAGGTCTGGACTTGCTCCACTTACAAGCTATTCCTCTTGTTGGCTAGCTCACAAAAGTAGATCACAGTCGTTTTCCCTCTCTTACAAAATTTTTGTAATCCACATTGTAATGTCCCTATTGGGAAAAGAGATGAGGTAGGGAGCAGGACATCCAAAAGTGCATTTTGATACCAGCTCTGTAAAACCAACAACATAAACTAGACTTGATCTCTAAACTGTCACTTAGATTATATGAATTCAGCACAGTGTGATTAAACACGGCTTCTGGGTAAATGGGACCACTATAAGCCTTTGAAATAAAACTTGAGGCAAGAAAGAAAATGAATCTTTGAAATATTAGGTGCATATCTGTTGGAAAAGGGATTTTTCAAAGCACCAAGTCTAGAGCAAGACCTAAGGAGATGATAAAGTCTTGTACAGCAGTGTGCCTCTGATTAGAAGTATCTGGATCTGCAGGAGTTCCAGAAAAGCTTCATATAATCTGCTATTTTAGCCTAATTATTGATGAGTGCCTGGACCTGGTTACTGGAGAACGAGCTGATGCAGTTATTAGGAATGGTAGGGTGAGTCTTCCCTGCTTCTTCTAGTGCTGTCATACTATTGCCTCAGATGGAGCTGCTGCTTTATAGCTTTGAGAAGAATGGAGGGGTCTGCTTGGCACTGTAGCTCCATGTTTGAGTTAACAAGTCCTCTGTACATTCTGTTGACCCCTTTGTGCCTGTGTTTATAAGCATCTGCTGTGCAGCTTTAGCTGCTGCCTCTCAGCAGTATCTGCTGCCATTCACCTCCCTGTTCCTGGGCACAGAGTCTCTCTGAGGGGGAGTTAAATTGCCAGAAGAGCACACCCTGAAGAACTCAAAATTCTTGCAATAGGCAACAGCATTTAACCCATCAGTGTGAAATCAAAGCACGTGCCCAAAACCAAATCTGTTACAGAGTGAGGAGGTTGAACCCAAACCTTTGAAATCTGTTCTGTGCTGTTATAATTTTGAAACATCATTTACATATTGAAAAATATTCTTAAATTCCACTGTGCTTGTACATGATGATCCAGTGGTCACTCTTAAAATGTTTTCTCCTGAAGGAATGGTTTCTGCATCCAAGGAAAGTGTCTCACACGTGCTGAACAATAAAGGAGGTGGCCATGCATCCATCATTGTGATTGGGGGAGCAGAGGAATCTCTGAATGCACATCCTGGAAGTCTGACCTTGAACATCCTCAAGAGGAAGGGCTTTATTAAAATGGCCCTGAAACATGGGTAGGTCTTCCATGAAGCATGCTTTGAATGCAGATTGATTCTTAAGTACAGTTCATATTATTTAAAATTGGAGAATTTGAAAGAGTCTAAGAATGTGCAGATACCTGGTTCAGGAGCCAGTCTGTCCACCTAGATCCAGTCTGAGAGTGTTGAAAACTCCCTCTGACTTTCATAATTTGTAACAGTAGGTGTTATTAGCATATCTTGTTTTATTTCAGTTGTTTCTTGCACTAGCAAAGAGTAAGAATTATGAAACTATATTAGTAAATCTTGGCCAGTTTTGCTGAATAAGGCAAACATTCTGCTTTCTGTTCTGTAAATTGAAGATACATTAAGGTAGAATGTTCTTATTTTAAGCAAACAAACAAATTGGAGAGCCAGGGCCTCTTTCATTACATAAATGAAAATTACGGTGTAGGAAGATTTGTTTTTACTATTCTAAAGATTTTCATTTGAAGATTGCCATTTGCAAAAGTAAATTCCTGGGAATTTTTGGTGAAAATCTCAAAAAAACTAGGTAACTTTTTACTATCAAGCAGCCATCAGTGTGTAATTAAGCAGAGATGGTATCAGTATTTTTTGAGTGATTTACACAGTATAAGGTATTGTGTTTGTTCTGGACTGGTCTAGATGGTTTGTATTTTAGAAATACTGAAACCAATTATCTGTTTTGGCTACACTTTCTGAACGGCTCCCAGGATTCTACATTGACATGTGAAGCAAGGAGGAAAAATATACTAGTCTTGAGAAATCTGTAAGAGCTTTTTAAGCTATTAACTGGAGAAAAGGTGGTCTCTGAGGAGTTCTCTGCTTTTCCACAGAGTGCAAAAAACTAAAAACTGTTCTGTGCCAAAATTCCAAGGGTATTTCTTATACCTATCACTAGTATTCTCATAAAGAATTTGTTTGCTAATAGAATGTAACATTTTTGTCTAATTTGTACCCAGAAAAAAAGATTGTGTATTTGAATTAATAGTTTACTGCCTAAATGAATCTTCACTCAATTTTTGCTCAACTGTTGTTTAATTCAGTAGGATCCTGAACACTCACTAGCTTTTATTTGTTTTAACCATGAAGATTGGAAAAATATTTAGGTGCTTTTTCTTTTCCTGAGTATGTTGATAGGTGTCTGGTCTGTCATATCACAAAGGTTGGTGATGGTTATCTCTCATCTAAATTGGTTTAGATTGAGAAATCAGAAACACCTGTGCCTCTCATGACATTGATTTCAAAAGTATCTCCAACACCTAACAGCAAGAGTGGGACACTTACAAAACACAGGAATGGCCCCTTTACCCCTCACTTACTTAGATTCCAGTGATGGTCCTCATCTTTCTGAAAGGGTCATGGCTGTCTGGAGCCCTCCTCTGGGTGGCAGTGCCTATTTCTGCCTGAGAGGCCGAGGGCTACAACTCACATGGTCACTGTAACCAGCAGGCTCCAAGTCATTCCTACAAACAGCAGCACAAAAACCTGCTTCTGTGTGAAGCACAGGAATTCTAACCTCTCAGCTGTCCAGCAGGGCTGTGGGAAAACATGAGCCTAACAGAGCTCTTGCCCAAAGACCAAGCATCCAGTAATTGCTTCTGGTTTTGTTGTCTTGTTTTTAACAATTAACAAAATGGGAAGAAAATTTCCATCTAAAGTGGAAATGAAAGGGCAAGGGAGGCTTGTAAGATGCAAGTGAGAAGACCCATGTGCCACCAGTGCCTGCACACATTCTGGTGCTCATGATCTGCAGCAGCAAATACCAACACAGGAAGGAGCAATGCAGGGAGTTGTGCTCTCTGGCTCTGGCTCCTGTGCTGCCAGCACAGAAGCTGTGTTCCTCAGCTAGGAGCTTGTCAAATGTGGCCTGAATATGTCAGCAAAAGTCCCCTGCACTTCTGCAAGGACATTTTGGTCCAAGGTAGTACAAATATCTGCTATGAAGTGAAGAAATCCTAAAGACACAAAACAAATGATGAATCAGATAACTTATCTTTAATTTCACAATCATAAGTTACTTATTTCTCTGTCTCAGCCTCCTACATAACATCTTGCAAAAGTCTTCACTAGATTAAAACAAATCACAAAGTGTCAGGGCACCACAGCTATTGCACCACAAGATGTTCCTGTTTGTCTTAGTGTTGTAGTAAAAAGTGGAGTGTTTACACAGCCACAGTAAGTACCAGGCTTTATGGTATTTCTTTTACAGGTGGCAGAGTGATAAACCCTCTGGAGAAAGAAACTTTGAGCAGACACTAGTCAGAATAATATGTGGGAATGATAGTTTGTGTGAGTCCCCAGGCTAAAGAAGCTGTTGAAGCAGTTGTTTTTATTGTACAGCTGGATTTTGACTGCCCACAGTGCTTTCCAGCCAGCTCTGTCCTCAGTGCATCCTCCTGAGGCATTCACAGTTCTGCAGAAATTCTTTCTGACAATGTTCTAGCAATTCTGCTATTTTACAGTAAAGTTTTTCTCAAATGTAGTGGGGACAGAATAGAGCTAAGATACAGAAACTAACATTTAAGTAAAGAAAATAAAACATCCCTGAATCCTTCAGAGACTGCTTAAGATTAGCCTGCTTTTTTTTTTCTCTAAACTGTAGAATAGTTAACGAAACTAAGCATTAATCAAAAACCATACTGCAGCCAAGGTTTTAAATACAAGGGGTTTACCTGCTGGAGACAGCTGCACTGATTCTATCCACTCAAGCAGTTGTCCAGGAGCTAGTCAGTGCCTTTCTTCCCAGGCCAATTCATGAACTGAATGAGAATTCATTAGGCTGTGCAAGAGCCAAATTGGGTTCATGTAATTTCTGTGGGTAAGATGTGACCTCCAGTAATAATGGATTAAGGCTACTGTTTTCAAAGTAGTCCAGAGGAAGCAGGGTTTCACTGGGAATTGGACAGCAGAGGAGGAGGAATTTGGCATTGCACTCATGTCTGCAAGGGTGTCTGTTTTTTGTCATGATTTTTGTACTGAAATCAAGGGCACGCATTACTCGGTCAAAAGACAAGGGAGAGCCAAGATCTGGTTTTGATGCCACCCAGCTGGGAGCATTATAAGGTTAGCAATGAGGCTTCTTTCCTTGCCAAGGAAAAAAATGTAGTGGAACACAGGTGGGCTTGCTGAAATAATGGTGGATGAAGACATATGATATATGCAATTACTCATTTTCATAATTCCAAACAGTCACAAATTGCAATAGGTACCAACAAACTAAATACTGCCAAAAGCAAGTTGCTCATTGTGTGCCAATCACTTTATTCTTTTAAACACCAACCAGCCAAGGCATCCAAAAAGCTGCTGCACATGAGAGGAGTTGAATGCCTGTTGCTGATGAAATCCAGCACTGCTGAAACTGTCTGTACTGGTTATTGTGAAACTGTTTCCATGCTGCTGATGTGAACTGCAGTGCAAGTGCAGGCTGATGTAGAATTCTCAGTGTCCTCTTTGTTTCACAGGGCTCATCTGGTCCCGGTGTTTTCCTTTGGTGAAAATGAACTATTCAAGCAAGTTGCAAACCCCAAAGGTTCATGGCTCAGGAATGTACAGGAGAAGTTACAAAAGATAATGGGATTTGCTTTACCACTATTTCATGCTAGAGGAGTGTTCCAATACAGTTTTGGATTAATACCTTACAGGCAACCTATTCATACAGTTGGTAAGTTCCCTGCACCTTTTCTAATATGTTTGCAGATGTTTAGAAGTTCATCAGTGTGCTGCTAATATCTGTAAATTTATAAATCAGAATTGATTGCTGTGCCTCTAAAAATAAGTATTTGAGGTTTACTGTCCTTCCCAGTTAAAGAGGGCAGTTCCTTTCTCCCTTTCCCCTTTCTGTCCCAGCCCAAATCTTACTCTTCATTCTCAGTTATCCATAGGCTTCTATCCTTGGCAATCCATAAAGAAATCCAAGAGTTGTCCAGTTTTTACAAGAGGGCTGCCACAGCTCTGCAGCTGTTGCTGTGGGTTCTGGATGCTGCAGTAGTTTTGTGAGAAGCCCAGAACCTTAATTTCTTAGCTCTGCAGAGAAGTAGCAGTTGAACGTTCCAGCTGATGCACAGCCACCCCAGCAGAGCTCTGGAGCAGGGTTACTGGAAGGAGCTTGATTTGTCCTGACCTGGTGCTCAGCAGGACAGAGGGAGAGATGCAGGAGGAAAGGGAGAGGACGTGCTGTGGTGCCACAGCCCTTGGGCAGGCTGCCACTTAGATGGCTTTGCAGGTCTTTAGGGTGTTTCCTTCCCTCTTGAATTTTTGCCTAGGAAAGATCCTGTCATGTTTAATTGTGAATGTGCATGCCACGTCAACAGGCAGTTTCCCCAAAAGCTTTCTCACTGGAACTGAACATGTTTTTAGTGGTTTTACTAGTGCTATTTGCAACCACATCTTTACAAACTAAGTGATGCTGGGTCTCATGCAAAGGCAATAGCTGTTTGTCTGTAAATTTTTTGATAAATCATTTTTAGCCAGATTCTGACCTGAGTGAACCAAAGAAAATTGAGCTTTTCTGGTGTTCCACAAGAGATTTTGAAGGTGCTCCCTCCCTTTTTATGGGGTTCATTTGATTATAGTATGAAACATAAAAGTTTAAGAGAAAAACACAGCTCTTTTTATGTTAAATTTCAAGCAGATCTGTGTTTTATCACTTCATGCAGTTGAATATTTTGAAAATATTAAACTTTTAAAGCCCATATTGTACACAGGCAAGCTAAAAATGTCACTTATTTTAAAGCCAAAAAGCTTTGGAATAAGATGTATTGGATGAGATCTATAATCTGCTTGGTTTTTTTGGGGCTGATGACCTCAGGACTGTTCTGGAACTTAAAATGTCTTATTCATTGCGGCATTTCTTCATCATGACAAAAGCACAGGAGTGCTCCAAATTAGCAATACCAGAGACTTGCAACAGAACTTGTAAGGTCTCAGAGGTAAAGGACTTCGTGTCCTTCTGTGTCTCTTTCCCCATGTTTGAGAGCTATCACAATGTCCCTGTGCCATTGGAAGTGTGTGGGGTGTTCTTGGTGTGGCTCAACATGGCTTTGAAAGCATTGACTCAGCTCCTGAGGGCTGCAGAGGCACAGTGAGCTCACCTGGGGTGATGAATTGTGCTGCCAATGTGGCCAGGTATGAGTGATTTCAGTCCTCGTTCAGAAGCCATGGATCCAAGAGTCATTCAGCTAAGCCAAGATCTGTGAAGTTTGAGTGTTTTGGGCTTGATGACTGAAGTACTTTTGTTCTTTCCTTTACTTTTTTATTACTGCTTGTCATAAATAGAAACAACTCCATCAAATTAAGCAAGTTCCTTAAAACTGCACATAATATTAGAGAGATGAGTTTAGTTTTCAATGCCACAAGAAGTCTTCATTCTTGGGAGCAGACATTGTTGCAGAAGGGCTTAGGGGCTGTTGGCTGTTTCCAGTCCTGCATCTGGAAATCCTGTATTGTACATATATTGATTTCACCTCCCTCTAAGGTATTGCTCAATCCAGCAATACCTTATTGTTCGTTCCAGGGCTGGGTTCCCACCCCAGCCATGCAAAGTCTGAGTTTCAGCACCATCAGGGCCTGAGAGCTGATTGCAGCTGAAGCTGCAGCAGGAAAATGCAGGCTCAGCTCTTTGTGGTTCTGGCTAGGTTTCCCATTAGTCATCACCATCCAATCTGAAGTGGCAACATGTGTTAAAAGGAATTTTCAGGTGCCTTTGGAAAGTCTTGAGGGTGCTTTCAGCTCTCTGCTTTTCTAGACTTCCTCTGTAGTCACAGTCGAGTCTGTTAAGGTCTTGGTGCTTCCAATGCAGGAACCTTTTAAATACTGTGTTGAATTTGTAGGCAGCACATAACCCTCAGGATTGTACTTGAAGTGTAAACTGCTGCTTCAGGTTGGGCTTATCACTCTTCTCTTTTGCTCTTTTGCTGCCAAACTGAAATGTTGGGGGAGGTTTAACTCATTTTACCGAACTTGAGCAAAGGGAAGTGAAAAACCAGACCCAGGACTCAGGTTTGTGAAAGGCAGGATCAGGCCCCAAGAAAATGATGCTGTGATTCTGCCATCTGGATGGGAGCTGTGGTGGAGCACTTATAGAAGTGACAGCAATTCTGCTTAAAAAGAGATGCCAATGAAGCTAATGCTGTTGTGTTTGATTTACAGTGGGAAGCCCCATCCCTGTAAAACAGAACTTGAACCCCACAACTGAAGAGATTGATCAGCTACATGCATTGTATCTACAGAAACTAAAGAAATTATTTGAAGAACACAAAAGCAATTATGGCATCCCTGCACATAAATCTCTCATCTTCGAGTAGCAAATTACAATTTGTAATTCTGAATCTCATGCAAAGAAACAGTGTCTGCTGAAAGATGTCTTTCTTGCAATCCATATTTTGCAATCTGTAATTATCCTTATGTAAGGAATACTTTTAAGAAGGGATTATTAGATGATTTATTGATTTCTATCTTATTCTTGGGCGGTGGGGGGTGGGATCATTGGGATGTAAGCCTCGAATCCAGTGCTGTTTTGAGTTGTCCTTTTAGGTTCATGTGTGCCAGAAATGCGAGTGAGAGACTCCACTCAGATGTTCTCACCACCATGGTACCTACCCACAGCTTGAGCACAGGAAATTGCCACAGTATGAGATCAGTAGCAGAAGTATAAACCCAAGAAGTCTTTGATTAGAGGTTGATTTACCAGCATTTATCAGCCATGACATCAGGTTGTTCTCTGAACATCAGAAACCCTGCTGCTCTTCCACAGGAATGAAGGTGTATGTTTTCAGCAGATGGCTACTGTAAACCATTTGCATGAGAATTCGAGAATAAATAGGAGCCTTCAGCCCTGAATAGGATATTGACAAAAATGGTTTGTCCAAGTCATGGAGCAGAGCAAACCTTCTGTTTGGAGAACAGTGTGTTGAGATTTTTGTGTGCATGTGTGTGCCAGGTGGTGGAAAGCACTGAATGATGTGACTTTTCTGGACAATCTGTGCTTTGGATCATAAGTTTGGAAGATGAAGCAGCTTTGGTAGTTTCAGCCTCAGAATAGATGGCAGGCACAGGAGAGGAGAAGTGAGGGAATCATGTGAACTCTTCATCCTGTGCAAGTTAAAAATTATCCCATTTGCACAGAAGGAAAGGGAGCCAAATTTGTTCAGTCAGTTCTGAAATTTCACCAAGGAAAGAGTACTGGATAATGCTTTTTTTTTCCCCACTGACAGATGTGGGGAAGTATCTGTTAAGCTGGTGCTGCAGGGTGACACAGCTGCAGTACCAAGGCAGTGTGAGCATAGCTCTAGGGTGCAGCAGGTTAAGAGGATGCATTTTATATAAAGCAGGTGCCTGACTTTGAGAAAAGGTTTATCCTAAATGTGGATACCCACTACAGAAAAGAAAAAAAATATCTTAGTCAAACTATTTTTCAGTGAAAATGCCTAGGTCTTGGAGATTATTGTGTATGTATGGAAAGAATTATAATATATTACTGAATTTTTATGAGATAAATTCTTGTATTTGTACATGTTTTCTGTCTGCCTACAGACTTTGCAGATCTGATGTTAGTGAAGACTTTGCTCTGCTTTAAGCAATTTTGGTGCCTGAATATTATATCAGTTAGGTGCTCTGACAGGTCATGCATGGGCTTGTCAGGCAGCCTGGTCATCTTCAGTTGGCTCAGTTGAGCACTGAGGTGCTCCAGGAGCAGCAGCACTGGATACATCATGCATTTGATGGGCTGGAGGCTCTTAGAAGAAACACAGCTGGGGCTTTGAGAACAAGGTAGAACTGTGGAAAGAAAATATCTCAGCAAGATGAAGGTGTTTAAAGAAAAGAGTGGAAGTTACTTTTATGGAGTGAACTCCGACTGAACCAACGCCCCAAAGCCAAACAAGTACTTGCCAGACAGAGCAGATTTATGTTCTCCAAAAAACCCTCCAGCAACAAATTGGTTTCCTTAAGAGGGCTCTTCCTTCTAGTGCCTATTTGTCATCCGGATGTAAACAACACTGAGCCAACACTGAGTTGTGCTCTCATTTTCTCTACAATGACACAATCATTCTGAGAATAGGGCTGGAATTAGCAATGCCTGAAGAAGCCCGTCTTCCCTGACAGACTGCTGCCAATGTGCCCAGAATTCACCTCTACCTGAGCTTTCTTGGTGCCATGTGTGCTTGCCCTCCCTTCCCATGCCTTTGCTGATCACTGATGATCGCTGTGGTGTGACCTTGCTTCCTCACTTTCTGCCCACCTTTCCTTGGTTGAGATCTCTGGTCTCTATTGCATGGAAAATACTTAGTGGTGGCTCATCATTCAGCAAAAATGGGGTTTAGGAGCAGGGTTTGAGAAGAGGAAGCACTGTGGCTGTGCATGCTTGACACCAGCTTAAGATCAAGACTGTTTCAGCTCTGGAAAGGGCATGTTGCTAGGGAGGTCAGACATGCAGGTTTGTTACCTGGAAGAGGTCTCAGGGTTCTGAGGACTGTACAAAGTGATGGTCCTTGAGCAGTTGCTTTTTCTTAACCAGGTATGTGAAATTTCCTTTGGATGTGGCTCTTTATTGCCTGCCCTGACGAGTAGTGAGGATTATTCATGAAAGAAGAATTTGGAATCTATGTCAGACTGTTCTCTCCTAGATCATCTGCTCTAATGAGATATTTCCTCTCATTCTCAGTCTGTATTTCCATTACCTTAATGATACAGAAGATCAAGCTGTAAATTTAAAAATACTAGCGTTAGGTTGAAGATGGAAAGTAACAATGTTTTTTTGTTGTTGATTGAATTAATCAAAACTTCTAGGGAATATGTGGATACTGATTTTGGGCCAATATCTGGTCCAAAGGGTACCCTATAAACATACTTTCCTCTAAATTCCATGAGGAAATTATCTGTGGGCTCTTTCTATCATCTGTAACTGGCTCAGGTAGGACAAGTAGGGATTGTGTTGCTATGGCTACTAATATTGTCATTGCTGTGTAACAATGGAGATGGTAAAAAACCCAAAAACTAAAAAACCCAACAAAAAAATAACAAACCAACCAAATCTCCAAACAACTCAAATATTCATTGTTGCTCAGTTACCACTGCATATTGCTTATGATGGTCCTTCCAAACTACCTTTTATTGACCAATTGTCTATTGTACCTATTGTATTTTAAAATAGAACTTCTGCCTCTAAACATGATAGACATGGTGTCACCTAAAATATTTACCTCTGTTTTAGTGTGTGGATCTGTAAAGCAGCCCTGCAATCCTGAGCCTACAGGCCAGAGCCCTGGCAGCCACAGACCCATTTTGGCTACCACAGGCACAAATCCCAGCACTGCTGCAGGCACAAGGAGCCTGCCCATGTTTGCTGGAGCAAGTCTCCAGTGGCAGTTCATGCTGGACAAAGCAAGAGCAAGAAGCTGGCAGGGATGGTGACACACCCTCCTGCAGCTGCAACTGGAAGAACTGGGCAGCACTCACATTCCTGGGGGATGCCACACTGCCTGGGGCCTGCTTTGTGGGGTTTCTCTTTGTGCCTTTTAATGCCACAGGTAATCCCAGGGAAGGCAGCCATCCATCAGCAGGAGAAGCTGTGCCTCTAAGCCCTGCCAACACTGCCTCCCTGACACGCTCAGGATGAAGCTCCTGCCTGTTCCCTCGTGTGTGAGTGAACACCTCTGTGCCAAAATCCATTGACAGAAAGTCAATCCTCGAGTATTTTTACTTTGTGAACTACACAGCATAGTTTACACTTTGTAACTTTTTGTGGTACCTGTAAAATATGAATGGCACTTGTTTCAATGATAGCTGTGGCAAGGAGGTGTGAGATAATAAAGGTTTGTACTGAAGTGGGCTTGTGCTGACTGGAATTCAGATACTGGAATTTGCTGCTGTTGGGTGAGGGTCCTGGCTGAACTCGAGGGGTCACATTAGCCTGGCTAATCAGGATAATCAGGCTGTGCTCAATACCACACTGAGAAATCTGGATGGATTGCTTGCTGCAGTCCCCTGAGGAGAACATGAAGCCAGGTTCCTGATGGGGCTCCAAAGGGTCTGAGGAAGGAGTGACCCACAGCAGGGAAGGCTGAGCTGCAGCAGCCCTCAATCAGTGCCAAGGGAGCACAGCAGAGATGCTGGAGCATGGGAGGGCGGGCAATCTTCTGAGGAACTGGTGAAATAACAGCTTTTGGAGGCTAATTCAACTTCAGTTTGAAGAAACGTTTGAACTTCAAGTGAAAGTTGCATGAAGGAGTCCATATCTTAGTAACAGTACCCCAGAGAGAAGAACAAACCCAGCAGAGGATCTTCTTCACTCTAGGAACTGGGGAGCTAAACAGCTGCTTGGAGTAAAAAATGAGTTACATTTATCTTTTGGGAAGAGGCAAACCACCCACCTGACAACAATGATGTATTTAATGGGATTTGTTTGTTTGTTTGAAAGTACAGCAGCTTAATGCAGCACTAGCAGCTGTATTGACAAGTATCGATTCCGAAGACTGGCAAAGGCTAATTGTATTTTGTTACTAGCTTAATACTTTTTTTATGGAATGATGCCACCTTGCATGTCAGAAGAGTATAAAGAGGAAAGGTGGGTTAAAAGTGGCCTTGGATTGTTTTGAAGTAGCCCCATTATGTGTGTGCATGTGTAAATTGGAGGTGTGTCATGGTTCATCAATGGATCAACATCACATCCTGGTTTTGCTGAAATACAAAATAAAGAAGCAAGTTATACCTGTAAAGCAAGGAATGGAGAAAAACAAGGAATGGAGAGGAACTGGACATTCATGCTTCCCAAGGTACTGCAGCAACACTTATCCTCATCACCACTGCTTGTGATAGGCAGGTGATGTGACCTCCTCAGCCAGGTAGTGGATTCTGAAGGCAGCTGGGTGCCCCAGCTGAGGGATGTACATGGTGTTTCAGCTGAGGTTTCTTAAGGTTGGTGTGTATTCCATGCCAGCTGAATTTGAGCAGTGCCTACAGTGCAGATCCCGGAATTCCCTTGTATTCTCCCAGTTTAATAGGCAGAATAGAGCTGCAGTAAAGGATGAGGAGAGGAAAAAAAAAGAGGAAATAGATTTGCTTAATGTAGTCATATCCTGAGAAATATATCCTTTTTAAAAAGTAACTTAGAACCATAGGTGAGGAACCATATCCTTGATGGTTGCTTTTCATACCCTAATATTAAGTTTACAAGTAGCACAAGCTGGGGAAAAGCCTTTTCCAGTGCAAAGAGGAAAAGACTCCCTTAAAGCATTCTGGGACCAAGAAACACTTGTTGCCCAATTTGGTGGATATCTAGCCTGGATTCTTTTCCATCTTGGACAGCAGTTACAACTAAACCAGTTGTAAAACAGTTTGTCCAATTTATTATCAGTTTGATTTCCCACTGGCACAAATGGAGCCCCATTGCTTTTGGAATGGCTATGATGAAATGTAATGAACAGTCCAAGAGCCTGTGACATTGGCCATGAGCTTTTCTTGGCTAACATGAACCAGCAGTGGCCTCACCTTTCCCTTCTGCAGCCAGCAAGCAGCATGCAATCCTATGGAAGAGGTGTGTTACCTGGAAATATGGAATTCTCCCTCTTTACAGAACAGAGACTGTCCTCTAGGGAGGCGAATTTGAGTGTTTTCCAAGAGAAATTGTTTAGGACTGTCTTACATGTAATAATTCGGATATGTATGTGCTTGAAGAGGCACTGAGGTCCACGTTAAAACAGAGGCCAGATGATCGATTTATTGCTAAAATTTACACTATTCCTCATTTTAGTGCTGCTTCTGGTAAGTAACACAGCGCTGACTCCTAAAGTTTAAAAACGTAGGGAAGGCTGGGCTACGTGGGGCGGGGCCGAGGTGCGCGGGGCGGGGCTCAGATGCGCGGGGCGGGGCCGAGGTGCGCGGGGCGGGGCTCAGATGCGCGGGGCGGGGCCGAGGTGCGCGGGGCGGGGCCGGCCCAGGCGCAGGAGCTCGCTGGCCGCCAGGTGGCGCTGTGGTCCCGCTGAGGGAGGGCCGTGGCCGCTCGCAGCCGCGCGGGGACGGGCCTGGGGCTCGGGGCTCGGGGCTCTGGCCGGGATAGAGAGCGGCCTGTCCTCGGCTCTGGGGGACGGGAGAGGGTGCGATGCTCTTGAACTCGCGTCCCTGGGCTCAGGATTTAGGCTCAGGTTAACGGTGGGGGACGAAGCTGGGCCCTACAGCGCGGGGCTTCAGAGAGCGCCCCTGTTTCCCCGAGCAGGAAGGGGAGGCGGGCGGGATGAGGAGGGACCGAGGAGGGAATGAATGGATTGCTCCTCCTGCTGCTGCTGCCCGCGGGGCTGCGGCGCTGGTGCTCGCTCGGCCTCTGCTTGTGCAGGGAGCGCGGGCCCTGCTCCCGGCTCCAGCCTCGCGTGCTCGTGCTCTGAGCTGAGCAAACCATTGCTGCTCCAAGGCCTTTGCTCGCTGCCTGGTTTCCTTCTGATTCAGTCCCACCTGAAAAGAATTCTGTCTACGTATGACTGTGTAGCCTGACATTTTAATTCCTGAGGAGGAAGAAGGCACAGAAAAAGTAACACGAGCGTTGCTGCTCTGGGAGCTGCTGAAATACGTAACTGCTTTTTGATCTTCAACAAAAAGAAAAAGATATCTGTGAAAGAAATGTTTGAGCTTTTAATCTCTCATCTCTTTTGCTTGCAAAATCTAATTTTCTGAATACAAATGACTTAGATTTCTAATGTAAACAAAGGATTGACATGATTTAGGTTTGATTATACTCCTTTAAAAATAATGATTAAATTTTACCGCATCTGTAAGCCATGTGGAATAAAAAGGGCTTTAAAGGAAGTTTAGTGTCCCATGCCCTGACTCTCAGCCAGTGGCAGATCACCTTATCACATATTCTATCATTATTACTTCCATCGGTCCAAGTTTTATCAGCCATGAGCCAGAAAGAGAAAAGTCTGTAATTTGACCATAAAATCTACTGAGGTGGAAAATATTTGCTTAACTGTCATATAATGCGTAGGTTGAGAAAATGGATGTAGCTGGGCTACTAATGGTGTCATGTGAAATGCTGTACTCCTGGCTATGTCTTACAAATCAAGACAACCCATATCATTTCACTCTTTAGAACAGGAAAAGCTGAAATCCTGAAATTCAACATGCCATTAATTTTTAGGATGAGCCATCTGAACACAGTGTATTTGCACTCTTTTAGCCCTATGTAAACACAGCTTGCTGCCAAAGGGCATTTCACCTGAGTAATGGCTGTAAATTAATCCTGTTAGATTGCACTCGAGAGAAGTGGAAGTTCCCAGGAAAGCCTCTCTCCACCTTTCCATCTTCTCCTGCCTGGAGGGTCAATAGGCCTTTCAAACTGGATGGTCTTGTGTGACCTCTTGGTGTTCATTTTGAAGGAAACGTGAACTGGGACTTTTTGTTTCATATGTAAGTAGGGTCTAGTGGCTTGAGTTCACCATGGCTCACTTCTTGATGTAAGGATGCCTTTTGTGCATCCATCCTCTGGAACTTAAAATTTTTCATCACAAGGTGCAGAAGTGGGGCACGGGGTCAGAGCTGATGATTTCCTCTTGAAATAAAGGGGGTGATACCCTTTCTAAACTTTTCATATCCAGCTTTTGTGCCCAACTCCTCCATCCTGACAGCAGATGGGGAACAGCACAAGAGCTTTCTGTTCCCAGCACTGGTCAGCATCTCCTCACCCTTGAGGAGAGTGGTTTCCCTGTGGAAGGGCCAGCCCTGTTACATCAACTGCTCTCCCAACAGTAGCTGACAGCGCTAATCTGCATTACATGGCATTAAACAGGCACAGTAATTAACTTGCATAAGCGCTTTAGCAACTTTCGGCCTTTGAATTGCAGCCTGTCCTGTATATGTGGTGCAGGGCCTCTATAGGCTGGGCACAGCACAGGGAAAAGTTGGGGAGAAGCAAAGAATGATGAAATTTCAGCTGGAAACAGTGAGCAGGAGAGAGGAAGCACACAGGGTCACAATGAAATAGCTGTTGCCATTTTTTCAGGAGTCAAGGTGTGCTGAAAATGCAGGATGGGCACTGTGAGATCCACAGCTCTCACTGAATCCACACAACTATGGAAGAAATGTCTCTATAGCTAGTCTTAAGTTCTGTTATTCCTATGTGAGAAGTGAAGCTGTACCTAGGAATTTATTCCTTCAGTTCTATAGTTTCTACTCATCAGGAATCATACCTTTAACTAATTCTTACTGCTATGCTTGGGAGATTCAGTTCAAATGTGCAACCCAAAGCTGAACCAAAATGTAGATATGTCCATAATCTCCACTGTCCTTGAGTGATGGATTCTGGTTGCTGTCCTTCAATTCTGGATTCAAATGTCTGTAGACTTTAAGGCATCCATCCCAAGAAGCACTATAGAAATAAGTCCAAAGCAATTTGTCTTTTCTCTTCACTTTTAAATATATCTGATGCAGCCAATTCAGATCTGCTTTGAATCAAGGAAGGCTGAAATACATTGGCCTGTAGCAATTTCTCTTTCTTTGAAAACATGCTGCCAGGGGAAAGATCTAAGTAAGCAGGAAAACTTGAGATTTCACTTTCCCACTATACAGTGTATTATTCTGGTTCTCATGTGTGAAGTTTTTTTTACTTTTACATTAGACAAGAGTGAGGAGTCACCAGCCAGGTCAGCTAAAATTCTACACCTTGAGGAAAAAGGGTTGATCCAGTCTGACTCGAAGAGCATGTGGGTTTCTTGTTTGTTTGGCCTGCAGACTCAGGGTCCTCCTGCAAACCTCAGAGGAATGTTCTCAAGACCTTCTCACCTTTCTGGGTATGTTGTCTTAAGACATTTCAGAGCAAAGCACTGTAAATTTTCTCATCATGCACATAGTCTCATAGCAGTGCAGATACCTTGGGAACTATTGAGAAATGTGCACTGCTGAGGTAAACAGAACCCTTAGGGATGATGGACCTCAGAGCAGTGTCACAAACCCTGCGGGCATGAAACACATCAGAGAGGCATTCAGTCCTGAAAACCTGTAGTGACCTTGGGAGAAGTTACTGCCAATGAATAATCAGCTCAAGAGGATTCTGTTTACAGGTGCTGATGGTGCAACAATTTGCGTGAAGAATGTGAAAGCAAATACAGAAGGGAGAATTGTCCTCAATCCTTTTAACCAGCTTGCAGTAGGTCTGGCCCAGTAGTCTAGACATGGTCTAGAAGTCAGGACAGTGGGTGGGCAAACAGGCAACAGACTGACCAAGGACATTTTGTAATAAACAAATCACAGTTCATTAAGTGGCTGCCTTGGACTGAGAATGGGGCCCTCATCCTCTGTGCCTGGGTTAAATTCTGTGGCACAACATGATTACTGCTTCCCAGATATCTACTGCTGCAAAGTGCTGGAAATTTATAGCCACATCCCAAATCCTGCTGGCACTCACTGGCAGGAAGGGCTGTCACAGCTGCTTCCCTCTGTCACCTGGAACCCCACTTCTGACAAGCAGTTTGTACAAACACTGGTGTAAAAACTATATTTTAGTGCCTGAAATGGCTTGTCTCTCAAAATCCAGTGCTGAAACCCTGACCCTCACTGCAGGGTGAGCAGCTCTACCTGGTGTATCTTGAGAAGCTCATTCCCCTCTGAAGAAAACCACTCATGGGTGTGAAATGCTCTGATTCTTATCTCAGTGTGAACATGCTGTCTGTGGAGGTAAAACTAGTAAGTGATACTATCATCAACATGGATCTTCTTTTCTGAGCACTGAAATTTACCTTCATAGCAGAGTTCCTAGATTCCTTTTAGACAAAAATTTTTGTTTTAAAAGCTGGTATAAACTCCATATATGATCTTTCCTATAAGAGATGGAAAAATTAAGTAGACACATTATTTATATTGGTAAAATTAAAAAGTACAAGAAAATCATCCCCACTTAAAAGAACAAAACCAAAAGTATTAAGGTAATAACATGAAATTACTTTGAAGTTCAACTAATTGTTTTAGAACTGGAATACTAAATCCCATGTCTTGTTTCTACAAGAATCTCTTCACCTGATTTTGTTTGATGATAGCCTGGCACTCTGAATCTTTGGGAAATACCTAACTGATTTGGATACCTGCATGGAAATTACCAGTTCTAAAACTGTTTATTACACTATTTCTCTTATGGTGGCGGCTGAATAATAATGATGACCTGCTTGATATTTGTATGGCATTATTACAAATTTTGCTAACATATGTGACATATCCTTTTCAGTATTTGAAGTATATTCTTCTAATATTTCTTGACTGTATTGCTGTTTACTGTCTAGGATTTTGCAGTGCAGGATGGTAAGAGCTAGAAAATATAGAGAAGAGCATGAATTGATCCTTTCCCTGTGAAATTGCTAATCTCGTGCTGTTACAGTTTTTACACAATTGCATCAGAAACATCTGATATTGCTTCCAATTAAGATTCATATTGCAGGATCCCTGTGACTCTTTCTGATATAAATACAATTTCTTTGCTTAAGGCAGAGTGGTATTTGTGAGAGGGCTGTGTGCTGAGATTGAAGGTGTTCCTCAAAGGCCGTCCGTGTTGGGTATGATGTTTCCTGCTCCATTCACAATTCCTGCTCAGCCTGCTGCCACTCCTGACCCACCTACACAAGGGAGGGCTGCTCTGCCCTGTGCTAGGTGAGAGGTCAGGCACAGCCTCCCCAGCTTGGCTGCCTGGAGTCCCTTGCTGCTCCCAGTCAGTGGGTGGCATGGGAGTGGGGCTGAGCCAGGCACTGACACCAATGGGAAGTGGTCTCAATGGGCTCTGGACACTGACTGGCTTTACTTAATCTGGGGAAGGCAAACCCAGCTGTCATTGGGCAGTGCAGAGGGACAGCTGTGCTTTTAATCACTAGCATTAAAAATATATGAAAATTAATTGGAGTGTAGTGTACAACTGTCCCCAGCCGTGGTGCCTGGGCTCCCCGGTGGCCACCTGCTGGCTTGTCCCCTCTCCCGCCCTGGCTGCAATGGGGGATTTGATTCCTTCTCTGTATTAAGCTATACCCTTGATTGCACATGAAAACTGCACTCTTGGCCACAGTCCAGAGTTGTAACCTTGTTGCCAGAATTTATTTAAAAAGATCCAGCCGGCCCTTTGTATCACTTAATCTTTACTTTGATCATGAACAGTACAGAGGTGCCTTTGTAATGCACCAGCACTTTTTGATGTAATGCCAGTGCTACTATGGGCTTTCATTATTACTTGGGATAACCTTCAATTAAATTTTCAACAGAAAAAATAGCTTTTTATTATGTGTTCACTGGCAATATATTTGAATTTATCAGGTATGAAATAAACAGTATTTTTAAAAAACCTGAGCTTAGATGAAACATGATTTCTGTACAGTCAGTTAGATCTCCTATTTTAATAATTTATGAACATTTGAAATACAAAGCATTAGAACATAATTCCCAGGTCCTGTTAATGTTTGAAACGGGATGTATAGCCACCCTAATTTTGGATTAGGGGATTACAGCAAAGGAACTACAATGAATGGGAGATACAAAAATCTCACTAATTAATGAGTAAATAAGTAGTTCTACATGCATGTGTGTGTATATATGTAACAAAATGACAGAACTTTCTGTAGCTGATTTCCACTCCTAATAGCTCTTAGAAATTTTGAATGATGCTTTTTGTATCTCTTCATTCTCTCACGAAGCACTTTTAACACTGGAGTATAAAACAATCTGGGGGCTGTGATTGCTCTACAGTAGCTCAGCTCAAATTAATACTGAAGGCAAGGTTTATCTTTTTAAGGGTGCATTAGTTCCACCAGCACTTTCATCATCAGTCCCAGGCTTGTTCCATCTTTTTACATGAAGTGAATCTCTGGATTCTCAAAACTATTGCATTTAGTACAGCAATATTGATGACATTAAATGAAACATTAAAAAATGTATATATACACAAAATTCACCTGGATGTCTGTTCTGCTCAGATGCCTCAAACATTTCCTGATTTATCAGTAATTTCAAACAAATCTTTGCAACAGAAGAAATAGGTACAAAAAACTGGAAAGGGGTCTCACAGAGGTTTTCTGATTTTAAGTTTGAAGAATACAAACCTGGAATCTGACTTCACAGCTGAAACCCATGTGTAGTTAGGTGACCCAATGCCATGATTTCAGCTGCTTTCCAATTAGTCCCCTCCACTAAAAGCAAGTGAATGAGGACTGAACAAATGAATTCAGTGTGACTGATTTGTGGCTTTAATTACATGTGGAGTAAGGTAATGTCAGTCTTGGGCTGTGACAGGAGGTTGCTGGTATTCTCACTGCTCACCTGCTGCTCATGCCTCTCCCCCAGGGAGGAAACTCCATTTTGTTTATTTCCTGAGCTGCATCATTCCAGAAATCTGGCTGGGAAGGCAGCCATAGCCAGGGGAGCTGGAGGAGCTGAGCAGAGCTGAGCAGAGCCGAGGGCACAGCAGCTGAGCGGGGTCTCTCAGGAGCCCTGCACGCTGGAGGAGAAGCTTGGTGTGGAGCTGCAGCCTCAGGTGTGGGCCAGGAATGCTGTGAGGAAGCTGAGGAACAACATCATGGATGTCAGCAAGACACAAGAGCCACCCCTGGATCTGCACCCACCTCAACTCCAGAGGTATTTGGATATAGAGTGAAGTCTTCATCCAACAGATGTTAACAGAGGTGCTCTGACTTGTGGGGAAAGGGGTTTACTCATACTGGTTTTAATACAGCAGTGGGAAAAGGAGTGCCTAGCTTCACTCTGGAGCTGGCCATAACTGCTCAGGTGTATCTCTAATGTCTGTCAAGGGCCCTGGTTGGTGCTTATCCCTACAGCCTAGAAAGAGGTTTTGTGAACTAGGTCTGGAATCCATAAAGGTGTTGGGATTTGGTTGTTAGTAAATACAGTATATCTTTTTGTTTTGGTATGTAAATATTTGTATTTAATGGGCAATAATATTACATAGGGACCTAGCAATGAATTAAAAAAACCCAACCTCATAAAACAGTTTCACAGAAAAAAAACCCCATAGATGCATTAAGAGCATTTTTTCCTTATTGCAAGCCTCTTCATGTTTCTAAGACCTTGTCTGCAATGGGCTTTTAGTCTCTGCTTGCATTATAGCAGTGATGCAGACTACTGGTGCAGATGTGCTGCCACTAAGTACACAATGGCTGGAGCTGCAAATACCTCCTGCAGATGCAGAGTATGGAGGGAAGAAGGGAAAGGAGCGTGCATAGGGCAGGCTGTGAAGTGTTGAGTCCAGTGGTAGTTTCTGTGATGTGTTGGTCTAATTTTGCTCAGGAAATGAGTAAGAGAGAAGGCAAACAACCACCACCAGAAAGTGCAGTGGTGCCAGGCAGGTGGTACAAGCAATGGTGCAGAGTCACCTGCCCTACCACAGGCAGGGATGTCAGGCACTGGCATGCAGGGAAGTGTCTGAAATGCAGCTGCTGTGCCTTTGCTGAAGCAAACAGGCACACAGGGCATGTCAGCCTCCCAGGTATTTACCCACATTCCTCTGGCCAGGCTGTGAATTCTTCAGTTCAGCAACAGCCAACACCCACTGAAGCCAAGAGCAGTCTGGCTCAAGTGAGAGGGATGTGTTTTGCTTTTCAGTTACCAAGTATTGCATCTAATTGAACCTGCAGGGGAGAAAGGCTGATCTTAAGCTGATAATTCCTTGTTTAGATGTGACTTAAAATAACTGGCTTTGGGGAGCAGCAGTGCCTCCACTGATCCCAGTGAGAATTGTCATCCTGCCAACACTGGCTGCAGGTCCCAGAATTACCACTGCCAACGACATCAAAGGTCCACTGTCCTGTGTTCCTCATCACCCACGGAAGGACTGACTGAAAATCAAGAGCAAGAGCTGTTCAGGGCTACCAAGGTCTGAATAAGCTGGCTCAGTTTGGCTCCCCTCCTTGTCTCACTTGAGCAGAAGCTGTCAGCCACCTCCTGGCCAGGCTAAGGGGCCTGGAATGCAGCTGGTGAGAGGTGATCACCAAACCTGTCATGTAGAGAGGCTGTTACCAAAAGTAGTGCTGACTAAACAGGATACACATGCATGAACTTCCCAATTTTAATATATATCTGGCTTTCTGTGAATAACTTGTCAGTTCAGGACATCCATAACTAGCTTGTGTTGCCACATTTTTAAATTTTAGCTCATGATAGAAAAAGAAAAGCACGTAGGGGGAGGTGTCACTAAAAGCAAGTGATGAATCCTGGAACTGTCAGTATTTTGGATTATGTGAACACATTTCCATGCACTCAAAAGCCAGTGATCTGTATCCTTGTTACTCATTATCATGTATCTAACCATAACTATGTTTTCTGTTACATGGTAGCAGAAGGATGCATGTTGTTTTTCAAGTATGAAAAGGCCTTTTCCTTGTGGCTGGAGTTCCACATGCTAATTTGCCAGCTGTGAGACTTTGATCCTAGTCTAGCACAACTGCTGTGGGATCAAGGGCTGTGTTCCATTTAGCACAAGCACTGGGGACGATGGAGATCAGGGCTTACAGCAGCTGAATTGAGTGATGCTGAGAGCTACATGCTGGCAACAGCCTGCTCCAGAAAAAGTTGTACTTGATGTCTACAGCTCTTACAGAAAGGCAAAAATCAAAACTTTCAGGGGACCTAAAAATTTAATCCAACAGGAGGATTACCTGTGTCTTGGCGTGCCCTTCCCCAGTGCCAGTTTTGTTGAGCTCTTGCTGAAATACAATGAAATACCAGTGGCAGTTCTCAGCCTGCATTTCTGCTGGCCACAGCTGGGCTGCCCTGCAGCTGGCACCTCAAACATGACTTTTTTGGGACTTAGGTTAGCCAATTCTCTATATATAGCCATAGCATATATAGCATAGCATATATTTTCTAAACAAGAACTGTGTTCTGTAGGCAATGTGTCTCTTGAAAGCCCCACTGCAAGCCTCAATCTCAAAAAAATATATATCTTTACTTGCACAACAGAAAAAATTTAAAAATGTTAATAATAAATCTAAGATTCATCCTTCTGGATTTGAACACTGTCATGACTTCAGACTTTGTTTATAGAAACACCAATGTCTTTTTTGCTGGGATTTTTTTTAGGTGAAGATTAGTTTTTCTTTTGTACTTGTCTCTGGCAAATGAAACATAGGAAAACTGTGGGTTTCCCCACGACTGTGAGGGCTAGAAAAGCTTTGGGAGTGGTGTTTTCAGGAGGTTGGGAGATAATTTGATTCCTTAAAATTGAGAGGCTGTTTAGTATTCCTCTAGGCAAAAGACATTACTAAATATAATATCAAACTATTAAATAAGGATGATGGGGTGTAGATCTGTTCCACACTGCATGATTGTGTTTCCAGAATAGTACCGATTAATTTTGAAGCTCAAACTGCAAACTGGATTTTTTCTCATGTAAAAAATAACTGCTTTTATGGTGTAATGACTGTGATGTTGATTGTTACTTCAGTGCTGGGTACTGAGGAGGGGATGGATGGAGTAATAAAGAAGTGTAAAAGCCTTCATGAATTTGCGTTGCAAGCTGTTAAATATGGAAATAAAGATGGAATAGTTAAACATCTTTTTTCCAGGAGTTTTGTCCTTTCAGATAGTCAGAGGAAACTTAACATTGCTATAAAATCTGATATCCCTTGCACAAGTCAAATAAGGAGGTAGTAAGGAGAGTTGAAAGCATTTTAAAGTAAGTTTCTTAATAAATACTAGTTCTTAATGGTTTGTACCATGTTTTGTTTGCCTCAGATAGAACAAAGCAAATAACACCTAATGGCAGTTCTTCTGGCTGATCCTATCCTGAAGGTATCCAGATTTCACACATTGATTTGTTATTCCACAATATACTTTCAGCAGCAACATTCATTATTCACCACTACCTTTATATCACAGTAATTACAGTGTCAGCTGAGTAGTCTAGTTGTCTACTGCAGGCTTAATATCTTGAAAAAAATCGTGTTTAATGTGTTTTAAGAATACTGGACAATAAACCAGCTCTATAATTTGCAGACTTTTCTAACACATTCTCAAGCTACAAAACTACTGCTTTATTCTTTAAACCTCAGAGATGAAATAGAACTTTAGGTGTATAATGACTCAATATTTATCAGACCTGAGATTTTACATCCATACATCTTTGCAAGTAATTAACAAGACTTTTATTTAGGTCCCCAGAAAAGATCATTAATTTCTGCTTGTTTACATAAGAAGCAATTATTGCCAAACCTCCCCTGGTGAACGGCAATACCTTATTTCAAGCAAAAACAATGCTGTTACTGTGTTAACATCCTATTCTGGAAGAAAAGGGAGCTGACTCAGTGCATGCAGTTAAGCCCTCAGAGCTGTCTTCCAGGAGCAAAACAGGTTAGGTGAGATTATGACCTTGGTGAGCTGTGCTAATGGCTGTGACTTAGAATTCCAGGCTTTTGTCTCAAGTAGAGAATTAGATGAGACAAAATGCCTTTCAAACAACCCAAATTGCACTAAGCAAAGTACAGATACAATTTTTAAAATGTACGATGAGCAACTGGGTGACGTCCTGCTAAAGTGTGCTCAGTTTTTCCCAGGCTGGTATGTGTGGGAGCTCACTGTACTAAACCCACAGAATGTGTGTTTGCAGGAGGTCCCTTGAATATCTGTGCTGCGGTGGTGCTGGCTGCAGGAGCACAGTGCTCCCAGTCCATGCCCACTACAGAGCATACTGGCCCACTAACTTAACTGGCTGGCAAAGACCAGCCCCAAGTGGATTTTCTGAGTGACTTGTAGTGTGTGAGGATAAATTCATGTTCATTGTCTTGCTGCCAAAGGCAACAGCTATTTAGATTTGGGTTAGAACTTCTTGGTGTGGGCTGTCTCCAGAAGGGTCCAGCATCATTATTCAGGAGCAAATGCTGCTTGTGCTCAAGCTAGACCACCATTCAGAATAAAAGACTTTCTTGAATTGTGGTGTCCTCCTGTGAATGTGGCACTGTTTTGGTCTCCTATGTGAAACATTTAGGAGATATCCCTTAAAAAACATTCACAGCACATACAAAGCATTTTTGGTTTCAAATTTTTACAAATCTGCATATATTCTACTTTCATTTCCTGGAAATGTTCACATCTTTGAAATACCAGAGTAGTGAAGAGGTACAGAATGCAGTGTCTTGAGGAACACACATCTGTTCCATTAGCTGAAAAGTGAACATTTTGCAGGATGCAGGTCATGGTCTGTGTGTTGTTAAGCAAACGTGGTTGTAGTCTTCCTCATGCATGAACTGTCTCCCTTAATCTTAATCCTTCTAATCCTTAGACCTTTCCTGTGTCAGGTGAGGATGAATGTTCCATGTGCTCCCAGCTATCACTGGCCTAGTTTCCCTAAGCCCAGACCACCCTACATCTGAACTCAGTGTTGTATCACTTTAATCAGCAAAGAGATCACACTGTCTTCACTTACTTATGCCTTCATAGATTTACTTCACAATAATGCCAAGGTGTAGGAGGATTATAAAATCATACTTTCATTATTGCACCTTCAGCTCTGAAATCCTGAATGAGACCTTACTCTTAAATCCTTCTGCCTTTATCATATGCATATTCTCTTTTTATTTTCTGTGCATTTTCTGATTGTACTTGTAACTGCAGATTCTCAGTTCTATATGTTTCTAATGCTAATAGTATGTTTTCATGGTATAGAATGGAATGTTAGTGTATGTAAATATATTAGTATTTAATTTAGAATGTTTTTAAATCCGTGATCTCTTTCTCTAGTATTGCAGTGGGATGGCCTTAAAATATATTGAATTTTGCAAGTACTATTATTGAATTACTGAATTTGGCAACTACTTTATTTAGCACACAATTATTTTCTTAGGCATAAAAAGCTATCTGCTAGGGAAGTTCTGTTTCAGTCTGTTGTTTCCGATATCAGACTTTGATCACTACAGAATTGCTATGAAGCAAAGGAGTATGTCCAGTAGCCAAAACTTAAATGAGCCTCATTTTATCATTACTGAGGAGTGTGACAGATTAGGAGAGTGAGGATTCCCTTAAACAGGAGGACTGTCTGATGCAATCAGTAAGGAACACTGTAAATGTAAAATTGAGCAGATCTGACGTTCAGCTCAGCATTTCCCAGAAGAACCCATGGATGTGTAAGCCCCTGAATAATCCCTGGTTTTACACATGTATAAATGTCATAAGTGAGGCTTTAAGGAAGTAATTCACTGTTTTCTCCACTCTGCTTGGCACATGTCTGCGACTCCACTCCTGTGTAGCTGCAGTGTCTCCAAAGTGCTCTGCAGAAGGATGGTGGGCAAATGGCACTAAACAGAACAAGCCCAAAGCACTGCCTTACAGGGGCCGAGCAGGAGACAGCCTGGCACTGATCAGCTCAGCCTGCCAAATCAAACACCCCTGCTACAGGCCTGACGTTTTGAACAATTCCCTAGTTAAGCTTACTGAAACTGGGATGCCTTTGGCTTCCTTTCCATATCTCTGCCAGAAAGATGATGTTCCCTCCTTTATAAAACACACTGAAAGCCATTATTTTGAAGTCTGACAATTTTATGGAAGCATTGCTGTACTGCACTACAAAGGAAATCCAAGTGTGTTCAATGAACTTAAGTTTTGCTGACTAAATTTCACGTGACTGATTTGCTATCCCAAATGAAATCAGATGCAACTATTAGGATGCAAGCAACCCCAAATTCAAAATCAGTTTTATGTATGAATCATAATGCAGTTTGAATAGTCATTCCCTGAGTGTACTGACTAACAGCACCTTGGAGTCTGTGAGTCACAAAACATTAACATTTGGTTTCTACACAACAGACCTGGAACGTATTGAAATATCTTTCTTTTAAAGTGTATACTCTAGTTTTGGCTTTTATACACCCCAGCTGTGAGGGGAAGTTCCACCACTAATGTGGTTTGCACAGAAGGCAGGAAAAATGGAGGATGTTCTCCCAGCACGTGTCTTGGGTACATTTGGGCACCCACCTAAGCCATGGCATTTCTCAAGCTGCCAAAGATGTGATTGTTTACTTCAATTTTCTTAAATAACCCCAAACATCCCACCTGCACAAGAACCCAAATTTAATCTTCTGTTTTGGAAACCCTTGGCCACATTTGTTTTCTGGTTGAAGCTTTAGACAGCAAAGTGGTTTTGTTTTATGAAAACATTGTACAATACTTGGCTAAACAAAGCCCATTGAATAAAAGCAAACTATTGGAAGCCTTTGCAGCCTTCACCTGGTAGACCAAGAAAACACTCTTGGATTGTTTTCACCATTGTTTTCACCACTCATTGTCAGGTTACAGAGTTTATAATGTGCCATCTCTCTCTGTAACAGTACTTGTTTACCATGTTTATTTATTCAGAATTGCAGAAGAAAGCAGATCTGCACATAGAGTAATCCAGACCTGGTTAGTCTTACTAGGGTGGTCTAAAAAGCAAAAAGGGCTCTGTACCAGTGCTGCTTGAATGCAGAAACATTCTTAAACCTGTGCTGCAGCAAGGTGGGAGGGGTGGTGGTGGACTGGGCCACAGCATGTCCAGTGCACCCATACCCATGGAGCAACACCTGGGTACACAGCAAGTTGTGGGGTACACAGCCTGGGCAGCTGCTGGGGTACAGTGTGGAAGGCTCAGAGGACTTAGGCCTGGGCTTAGATGTTCTTATGGTCTATTTGGTGATTAAATTGTATTGTGAGATTCTCAGGATACCACTGTCTTTGGAGCCCATAGGGATGAATGTTTTTCTGGTTTGTGACACCATTTGATGATTTGATCCCTCCTGGCTACCTTGACACCTCAGTTCCACTGTAATGTTTCACTGGCCTAGAAAACGACAGGCAGCTTTTGAGCAAGAAAGTTCAGGAGCAGAAATAAATTCTATTTTTAATCCTTCCCCTGATTTTCCGTGGGTGACACAGTTTCTCATGGCATGGCAGTTCCAGGGTGTGGTAGTGTTGCCGAGTGTGCCTTGCAGCTTGTTTTACAGATTTAACCCGTTTACATGCTTTCCCCTAATCAGAAATTTCAGGTTTGTGGGGTTATCCTACTATTAATACCTGAATGACACTCTGATTTATCACAGTGGATTGGCAACAGAGCTGTGGGATGAGAAAATACAAGCTAGGAATTTAAAGAAGTACTTTAAGCATTGACAAAGCTGAGCCTGTGTCAAGTGGTGATAAATTTTCCACTATACCCTTGATCACCTTATTATTAATGTCATCAATCTCTCTGTGAAAAGTGGCCCTGGGCATGCCTGTATGACCAAATGTTCTACTAAATAATTAATGATTGGGGCATGTTGCCAGAGTTTGCTGCTTTCCAATTTAATCTTGGCAACTTACTCATTTGTTTCTTTATTTGGAAACAAAAAAGCTTCACAGATAAAAATGAGTCAAATGTACTGATATGTACATGAGGATGATTTAGCATTGAAACATCATGTTGCTTGGTCTAGAAATGTTTTTCCATCTTTTAAAGCAATAACCCAAAATTAACAGCTGTGAGAATGATCACTTCAGGACCACAAGCAGTTTCTGATGCCAGAACCTGAATCCCAGGTTCAGTAGCTCAGCCCTCTCTATGCTTAAAAGGGCATTCAAAATGCCACACTAACAGGGTATCTTTAGATATAAATTATTACATCAGTGTGAGTGTTTAATTAAAAATGACCACGGATATGAATCCCTTTGCTGAACGGGTTATTGTTTGTAACTAAAGCAAAACAAGTTCTAAGCAAACTGTTTAAAAATGTTATCTTCAGCTACAATTAATGTAATTTAACTAACACTGTATTAACTTGTACCATTCAATTATTTAATGAGTCATGAAGACAGTTTTGTAATTTTAGAGTCATTCCTTTTCCGTATGTTTGAAGGCATACACTGAAATATATTCTGTTGAGACTATAAGCTTTGTCTCACTCAATCCCTTCTTTAATGGTTTCTGTTATTTCACATAAGAAGTCAGTTTGATTTTAGTTTAAACCATATGTACTGTCCTGTACTCCTTAATTTTCCGTCCCTCCAAGGATTTTTAGTTAAAAGCTCCCACATCTTTTATATCTGTGACACTGTTGGGCTTTCCCACTCCAGCTTCTTCCCAAGAATCAGTGGGCAGCAGCCTGTTCATGAAAGATTAATGCCAACCTTCCACACATATTTACCCATTCATTGACTCTCCTCTTCCAGTGTGGCTCGTGGTTTTGTTTTTATGCATTCCTCCTGGATATTAGCTAGAATTGGCCAAATATAACATTGGCTTGCTGTTACTTGACTGTATTTCCAAATCAGTATTTTCATAAGCTCACTTGCAATCTTCCCTGCTATTTACTACTTGCTATTCATTCTCTGTTGTTGAACAAAACATATGGCAGTGTTTTTTTCCCCTTGACTGCATGCCTGAAACTTTTTAAAAGGGAAAATGAGAATAGTTAATGAGCTTCTCCTTCTGGAAATCAAAATGAACCAAGCCAAACAAGAATTTGTGAATACATGAATGTGGTTAGGAACAGCCATGCATGTTTTCCTAGACACTCCTTCCCTGCCTGAATGCTCTATGGTGATACAACTACTTCTTTCCTGCCTTTAATTGTGCTGTTGTGCCTTTTTAATGAAAATATAAATAAGCTACTATTTCAACTTCTTATCTTTATGCATAACTTGTGGAAGAAAGGCCACTGTCCCTCACAGTCACTAGTGTAGTGCCTTGTGCTGGTTAAATTTCCAACTATAAACATATGTTTTTCCCTTATTTTATTTGTGTCTCTTATGTGTTCTACCTACCCCCACATTCTTTGGTTTCCCCATAGGATACTCAGACTAGACTCATGCAAGAAAAGTGCTAAAGTAACACATGACACCAGTATCTTCCAAAGCCCTACTCTGTAAAGTCTACACTTAAGCAAAAGGTGTGGTAGTATCTCTGATATAATGAAACACTTTATTTCTGCTGTATCTAAACATCGAGAATTTATGAAGAACCTCGTGAAAATACTACATACATGTAGGAATCTTTAAAGGAACATGTTGTTGTTTGTGTATATATGTATAATTTCTTAAGCTTTAGGTGTCTGTAAAGTTGAAGTTGCTTATCACTGTAGACTATGGTTGATGTTTCTCTTCTTTTGCTAAGCTGAATTAGGAGCATCAGTTCATCATTTACCCTAAGGACTGTTAGGGATACAGCCAATAGCTGTGTCCACTGAGAATAAATATAGCCAGTTGGTGTTTGGATTTCAAATGACTGAAAAGTTCAGGCAAATTTAAATTGATACACCCTGTAATAAAGGGGAGGCTGAGGCAGAAAGTTTACGACAAATCTGTATTTGAAGTTAAAGTTTCTTTGAAATCTCCTTCTCATAAAACTTGATAGTATTCAGATCTAGCAGTTTAATAAGGATAACATTTAATTTGAAGTTACAGATTCCAAGCATTTCTCAAAGTGAGGCTTTTGCCAAGGTGTTTTATGGCTCAGTTGCTGGTGATAACCCAGAAATAAATAAGAGCAGAGGGTTCAATATGTGATCTGATGCTGAGCAGATGAGCTCTGTGCTGTCCAGTGCTCTATCTCCCATATTCCTTTACATCAAATCACTTTTGTAGTTTTATCCTGAACCTTCCTTGCCTTGAAAGAAATGTGAAATATGGTGTAACACAAGTCTACGACTTTTCCCTGTGCTAATGTTCACAACGTATTTATTAAATTTACTCTGTCTCTATTAACATTAGTAAATCTTTTGGCAGACAATGCCTGAATTCCCTTCTGTTGCACAAATGTCTGCATTTTCCATCTTTGAAAACTGAGTTTCTTCTCCTTCTATGTCTGCTTATAGTTTTTCTTTTTTTTTTTTTTTTTTTTTTTTTCCCCAGTAAGCATGCAACTGTTTGAAGTTTGTCTCCTACCCATAATTCAGGTAGCATCCCTTTTGCTCAAGCAGCTCATGACCTTTATAGCTCAGATGACTCCTGTGGATAATGTTTGCCTGCTTTTCAGAACAGTCAGCAGCTATCTCCTGTGTTCCAGTTCTAAACACTTGGAAGTGTTTTTTTTTCCAGTAACAGAGGTGACTGACTTAGTTGGTCTTTGGATTAGAAGCATATATCCTGTTAATCTGCTTTTAGCAAGAGTGGCATTCTGTGCCACTCGAGTAACTCTGCAGATGACTGGACATGCAAAGAGCTTCTGCCTCTGAAATGTGATGTGTGAGAGGGGAAGGAGGAACGGCTGCAGGTGGGACACAGCCATGGCTGGTGGCAGCTGCACAGTTTATAAATGGCTCACAGTAACTCAGTGCTGACGCTCTGTAGGTACATCAGTGTCCAGGCTCATGCCCTCAGCTCTGCAGTCCCGCTCTCCCCTTGCCATGTGCTGTGTCCTCACATCCCTGGGCTGCTGTGCCAGGGGCTTGACCCGCACCAACCGAGCCGAACAAACCTACCCTTGTGACAATGGTGGCTGTCAGCACCGCAGGGGCCACCCCGGCACCCGCGGTAACCAAAGCTTTCCTCTGGGCTTTGAAACCTTCTTCCCAGGGGTTGTTTTTATTTCGCTTCTCTTTGGCAGCTGCTCATTTGTTTTGTTTCAGTATTGTATTACACCCGTTAACTGCAAACCTTTAATCCTGAAGGAACCTCTGCAGGGCCTGGATGAGTCAATATTGACAAAAGATCCTCAGGAATTGTTGAAGAGGAGCCCAGCCTTGATCAGCACTGACCAGAACCTTTCCAGGTGACCCAGCTCAGGTCGGGGTGGATGTGAAGTGAGCGATCTGTGTCAGCCCTGAGGGCAGAGAGCCCCCGCAGGCCATGAACCCCTGCAGCAGCTGCGCTCCTGCAAACGCTCACACCCGGCAAAGCCCAAGCGGCGCCTCAGGCCCTGCGGCGGCCCTGCCTCGTACAGCGACCCGCGGCTCTGGGGCACGCTGATCGCACTGCCGCGGTCATTCACTCTGAGCGGGAAACCTGACAAAAACGCGCACCACCCGCGCAGCTCCGGGCCCGGGGGAATGCCCATGGGCAGTGCCGGCAGTGCCGGGCCGGGGCCATCGGGGCTCTGTGACGGAGGCACCGGCTCGGTCGGTAACAGGCGCGTTTTTCCGTCTGCTCTGCTTTGTGTTTGGGCTCCCGCGTCCGAGGGGGTGGCGTGAGGCTGGTGCCCGGTGCCGTGTGTCCCCCCACCCCGGGCCGTGTGCGGTGTGTCCCCCCCCGGTGCCGTGTCCCCCCGCGGACTCCGGGACCGGCCGCGGCCCCGCAGTCTGGGCGTGCGGCTCGCTGTCGGTGAGCGCGGCTGATGCGAAACCGGCAGGGCCGGGAGTCCGGTCTTGTTTCAGGATTGCCGATCTGTTTTCCAGGCAGGCTTTAGCGCTAAGGTGCGTTCCCTTCCACGACTCGCAGGAACACCTTTCACTCGCAGGGGGACCAGCAAGCCTCAAAACACTACTACAGATAGCTCCATAAATAGCATGAAGTTCAGTGTTTGGGACTCGTACAGAATCCCTGGGAAATGAAAAAACAGTGACCTCCACAAAAATTAGGGCAGTAACAGAATAAAAATATTGGTGAGGTAGTTCATGACCACTGCACCTTTTTTTTAACCTTGATAAACAAGCCTCCCCTCCATTTGCTTATTATGTACAGCAGCCAGCATTTAATCTTTTATAACAAGTACTGCATTTTGTTTAGGAGTAGCAGATTCTATAGTTTAGCACTTCTTTTGGCCTGTGAAACGGGTTTGATAACATCAGATGTGAAGTTCTTATATTTGAGTAGCCTCAGTTTTTAAGTGTTGTTATCAGTACAAAATTAATGAAAAAGAATCATTCCAATGATAAAAGATTTTGGTTACTTTTAAAGTCTGTTAAGGGTATGGGCAGTCATTTTTGCTGGAAATACAAAAATTTGAGTTCACATGAAATTTTTTCAGTTTTTTTTTTTTTTTTTTTTCTTGTTATAGTTCTAAGGATTATGTAAAGAAAAAGCATAAAATGAAACCAAAAGCCTTAATGTGTTTTTTGACTGGTTTCATTCTGCTCTTGATATAGTCTTTCTCTAGAGTGGATTGCCATCTCTCTGCAAAAGTTCACTGTGGCTTATGACTTTTATTTCCTGGGGCTAAAATGCAGAAGCATGCAATAATAGATGTGTTATCAGGACTTAGCTGTATCCCAAGAGGAAGGTAATCATCTGGATGCATTCATAAGGCTTTATATTTATTACCATCTGCAGCGCTTCTCATACTATTTGTTCTGTATGCTTTGAAAAGCTAAAGAAATACATTTTTAAACTTGCTAATTCCTCCTTGACCTGTAGATTTATGCCTCAGGAATGGCTGAAACTAAGCATTGTGACTTCTTTTTCTTTGTAGTTGTGCAGCATGTTTGTTATTGTTGGTCCCTAGAAATGGGAAGTAGGTTCATGTTTAACATTTGTATGTTCAGTGTTGATGGCTGGCTTGAGTCAGTCTGAAGGAGCTGCTGATCTTTGAAACTCATAATGAAGTCAGCCTGTGGTATGGATCTGGTCCCTCTTGGCTGGTCAGGAAAGCAGGCTGCTCGCTCATGGATATAGAATCCTGGGAGGGGTGCAAATTTACTGACTTAATTCTACAGTAGTCTGTTTGACCTGCAATGAGCTGGCACTTGGTTCTGAATGTTTGTGCTATCTTCAAGTGTCCTATTCCACTCAAGTAAGGGTGAAGGTAGTAAATTTTGGCCTCAGTTTTATTCTTTATATTTCACAGAACTGAGATGTTTTGGGAAAGCTTTGGCTTATAGCTCTAGACAAGAGGTGTTTCACAAGTGTTTATGAGTGGTTCCCATCTTCCCTGCTCCATCTCTCTTGCTTGGAGGATCCAGAGTGTGTAAGAACACTGAGCTGGGCTGACTATGCTGGTGGAACTTCTTATTTATGACACTTCCAAAACCATAATGCCTGTAAGAAATAACTTCTCAAATTATAAGATGTGGTTTAACCATAAACCTCAGAAAATCAGAATGGTATTTATTGGAAAATTGTTAATCTCTGAAGAACTATGGGAATTGTCTTCATGTTTGACTTAAAGTATGGTGTGCTTTTGCTGAACTGGTGAGCATTTAAGCCATTGATTTCCCCAGCCCCCATTCAGTGCTGATTGTAGGGCTTTTATTCTTCCTTTCTGTAGACCAGTGAATGGTTTGAGCCATTGAGTCATACTAAAGACCCAATTTTTTTCAATGGATTGTCAAGACTTCTGGAACAAACATTGCTCATGGCTCAGGACAAAATTCAAAAGAACTATGGATAAAGCATTCTTGTTGAAGGAGATCCAGCTATGGAATAAATTTTCAGAAAGTAGCAGGAAGAACCAAGTCCTGAATTGTTTAGCAGTCTACATTTTCTTTTAAAATACTTGTTCCAGTGGAAGAGTAACTAAATCTGTCCTGACAGCCAACTACTACTTACTGCCATGGTGGCAAATCCAAAAAATAATGCAGCATTACTGGACCTTAAAAACTAGGTTCAGGTGACCTGAATTGCACTGAAGCCCCTTTTCTCAGTCAATGGAGAATTCTAGGTGGTTCTGAAAACCAATTCAGAGAATTTACATAAGACACTGAGTGGGGAGCTGCCTGAAAGCCAGCTAATAAGAAATAGGAGGCAGAAGGATTTATGTGGAATTTAGGCCATCTGAATATGGCCCTAAGAGGCGACTTAGTACTACTAAGTAAGGTGTATTAACACTAAGAAGACTTGGCTTCAATTTCTATCCGTTTCATCTGCTGCCGATTACTAAGCAAATTTACCATTTAAGCAGCTCCTGAAGGGTGGGGGCTTCCTGGCTGTCTCCCTGTCAGGAGTGACCCCCTGCACCAGCACAGCCTGTTCTGGGGGCAGCTCAGCAGAGAAGGCTCTGGGTCATGGTGGCCAGCGAGCTGAGCAGGGGGACAGCCTGTGCCCTGTATTAACAGGAGCACAGCCAGTAGGTCAAGTGAGGCAATTATCCCATTCCATTTGGCACTCCTTAGACCAGGTCAGAATACAGCATCCAGTTGTGCTCCCCTCCCTGGGACAAAGGAAATGTTGATAAACTGGAGTGAGTTCAGTGGAGACAGCTGCCAAGACTGGCTTGAGTTGTGAGCTTTTGCTTTGTGAGGAGAGGTAGAGGAACTGTGCCCATTGTTGAGCCTGAAGAAGAAGAGGCTTGGGGGGCTCTTCCAGCACCTGTGTGAAGGTTTTCAAGAGACTGAAGCCAAGTTCTTGACACTGCATGGTGGGAGGAGAAGAGACAGCAGGTGTGAGTTGAAGCCAGAGGTCTGTGTTTATAAGGCATGTTTTACCCTGAGGTGTTTCAAGTGGTGAGACTTGGTAGCCCAGAGAGTCATGCAGACTCCTGTGGTAGTTTTCAAAATCTGACTGGATAAAGCCCTGAGAAAGCAGATGTGATTTCACAGCTGACTCTGCTTTGAGCTTGCAGTTGAACCATAGTCCCCCTGATGTCCTTTACCACTGTAATTACCCTGTGGCTCTGTGTAGTTTCTGCCAGTAGAGCAGTTGCAGTGGAAGGTTGTGAGCCAGCTTATTTAGGGCTGCATGTGGTCTGGCAGTGCAGGCTTACACATCAGACTTGGAGCAGTATAGCAAGCACTCAAGCCAGTCCTAGGCAGCTCTCAAATGGCAGGACTTTATTTGTTTAATTATGCAGTTGGAGTTGGAAGAACCTGCTCTTCATCCTGAGGGCCTGGTCTACATCAGGGCTTGCCATGTAGTAAAGCCTGAAGGGCTCTCAAAAGATTCAATGCTTGGCTGCAAGATACAGTTTGGAATCTAATGATTTTGAGTCTGTTGAAGGAAATCATGGACAAGGCCATATCCTAAACACACCTCCTGAATGGCTGTTCCAAGATACAGGGTGGGGGGGAAGTGCAACTCTGAAAGAAACTCAAATCTTTCTGAATCAATTAGGGAAAAGTTGTTCACAATTCAAAACGGTTTGAATCAGCTCGATTCAGAACTTGCAGGAGTCTTTTACTAATCTTTGGGAAGGAGTCCTCACGCACGTGTCTGCTCATTCCATAAGTGAGCCTGCAGCTCATGGGAAGTCAAGGTGCTGACTTAAGGTGTCTGTAATCCCGGAGGAGGAGGTGGCAATTTGTCACCACCTGTGCATTGGGAAGTCATCTTTCCCTCAGTGCTCATGAGCCTTGTTAATTACAAAAATGTGCTAGTTAATTACGATATCTGAAATGGGACAAGCTGGCTTCTCAGTCCAATGAGTTTCCTGAAAAGCAGGGAAGATAAGATTATTGAAGTTACTGGCGTATGGATTTTCACTGTTGATAGTGAAAACAGCAAGAACAAACTGCAAACCTTCTCCCATTGCACTATAAAACTGGCCATCTCATGCTTTGGTTTATAGAGCTGTGTAAATACCCTTACCTTGAATGCTTGTGTCTATTAGATGAAGCCAGTATGAGACCTGGAAGGGAAAATAGATAATGAAGATTAGGAGTGATTTGCTGAAGCAGCAGAATGACACTAGTACAGTACTGCCAGGTTCGGTTCCCCATCTGTTTGCTGTGTTACATTCCTGTCTGTAGAACATTCTCTCCTGAGATAACTTCATGAAGATACTATGAACTGAAAACTCTGTACAAATACTGTTTCTGCATCTTTAGAGGCAAGACTTCTGCCTTTGCCTTATTGCTCTCCAGGACAGGGTGTGGAACCTGCCTCATTTTGTTCAGGTTGGCTGCTCAGACATGTGAGAAATCTTGGGCATCTGCAGGAAGGTTTTGGATGGGCACTGTGCTTGTGCAATTAGTACAGTGTCATACATCAGTGTCCATGGTGACATAAAGTCTGTTGGATCAGACATACAGAAACATTTCTACCAACCAAACTTTTAAGACAGTATGAGAAGGTAGTCTGTGAAACAGTGGCGTGTGGTCTGCAGTTGTTTCACCAAACCATTATTAAAATCAATGTTTATGAGCTCATTCTGTGAGAACCTGTGAAAAACTGGAAAGTGGAGTGTCTGCGGTTAACTTCTAGAATTTAGATGAGTTGGTAATTTGCGTTTGGTAAAGAGTTATCTATAGTTGGTTTTAAGTATATGGGTATGGAGAAAGGCAGAAGGGAACAGAAGAAGCAGGAGGTGATGGCTTGCAGGAGGATTTAAGTGGTTATGTAGAGAAACGTTTGCTTTTTCGTGTCTGTGGATTCTATCAGGATTTTTTTTTTTGAGTGTTGAAAAGACATAAAGGCAGCAGGCACACAGGGGAGACAGCTGTCCCAGGGGTGCTCACACAGGGAGCTTGGTGATCTGTGTGGCTGAGTTTGGTCTGTTCCAGCAGTGAGTCCGCAAATGACTTGTGAAGCCCTGGTAACAGAACTGTCCAAGCATTTACAGCTGCATTTTAATTGTCCTGATGAAGTATTGCTGCACTGTATTGTTCTAGAGAAACAGTGAATAAATGCTTTCCCTAATGGATAGCCCTGAGATGCATAGGAAACATTTTCAAGTTCTGCAGTGCTGAAAACTGTGTCAATTTTATTTTTCTACCTTTCTTGAGGGGCAAGATGCTTATGGAGATTCTTATCTGCTTTTCTTACAATCTGCAAAAAAGGCTTAACCTCGTAACATCCAGTTCTTCCAAGAGCAAGGTACGAAGCCCCTTCCCAGCAGGTGTAGCAGGGTTGTGCTCACATGTGAATGTCCAGGTCACCAAGCCAGGGCTGTTAGCAGGTGTTAGAAGATGAGGTGAGGATTTTGATGAGGAAAGTTAGGTAGAACAGACACTCAATTTTTAAATCTGTAATTTACTAATAATCAGTTATAGTTAAGAAAAAAAGTCTTCTGCCCAAATCCTCTTAGACAGTCACAAATGCGGTTGTGGCCAGGTTCAGCTTTTGAAAGGACTGACACATCTGCTACCCTGACTTGTTTTTTTTGTGCCTCTGTAAATGTGTATACATCTAAGATAACAGATTCTAAGAGTACAGTGATTGAAACTGCATATATTTTAATTACATCACTAGCTTAATATTTCATGATTCTCTGGGGGATTTTTTTTTGAAACAAGATATATTTCCCTTTTGAAATGTTAGTAGCTCATGAAACAGGTAGGTATTTATATTCTTCTTCTAGAAATATTTAATAGTCTATTCTGGACTTCCAGCTTGTCAAATTGTATTAATCTAATGCTGATATCTCTATAAAACAGACAAAATAGTTTTGCCTGAGAACATTCACAAAATTCCTACAAATCTTGTTGGTACTGTAGCACCTTTCTTTTTAAAAAAGGTCGATACTCTTGAAGCTTAGCAGTGAAGGCTCTACCCAGCTACGTGCCTCAGTTTTGGTCATGTTTACATAATCAGAGTCTAAGGGTGTGTTTGATTTCCCTGAAGAGAAAAACAGGATTCACTTCTACCCAAACCTCCCTCTACCTACGCAGTATTTGTGTACTGGTTCTGAACTACTGACTTGAGTGATCTCCTGGGAGGATGTAGTTACTTCCTCACCTTCATCCCATTCAGAACATATCTGGGCACTGGGTATTGTCCTTTGATTGTCATCACCTGTGTTTGTAAGTTTGTTTTTTTAAGGGTGACACATAAGGACTTGGAGCTGAGAACCACACTTGTGTAATGCTTCTTCTCAGAGAATAAAATGGCTTCTAATTTAACAAGACCTCGTTCCATGTTTGCTTCAAGTTATGCAATTGCTGAGCATGTTCATGGCTGATCCTGCTTGCTTTGCTTACAAAAGGAAGAGTGATAAAAGAGAGAAAAGGATGCTTGTTCCAGTTTGATGGAGGAGAGAGGCTGTCCTGATACTCTGTTACTTCTAAAGCTAGAAAATAGAATGATGACTCAAGAGAGCAGGGTAGACTTCTTTATGCCACGTTGAAATAAATTATAGTGCTGTATTTTGAGCAAAAGGGTAATTTCCCCCCAAGCAGCATAGATATAAAACCTAGATCAAGTAGCTCTTTGGGAAAACACTGAATTTGAAATATTGTCTTTTTCCTTAGCTGTTTTTTTCTTTTGTAATACTGTTTTCCCCACTGTCCCTAGAACTTTAGAGCAGCCAAGAGAAATAAAAACAATACAAAGCAGTTTGCAGAGAAACAGCCTACTTGTCTTTCTGTAGCTCAGCCTTTTGTGTAACTGCTCCTCAGTCACCCCACAACTTGTTGAGTGCAAAGTGTGCTGTCTGTCTGTAAATACATGGAGCAGTGAGGCCAAAGCATTAACAGCCAAAATCTTCTCTGGTAGTCTTCCCCAGATTTCATCAAGTGCTTGATTGGTCAATGGTTTTACCATGGTTTCCAGGCTTTCCAGTTCCTTTTGGCAATTTGGTGTTTACAGTGTTATGCTTGTATCCATAGGAAATATTTGTTGAAGTCCCATTTCTACTGATTGTGTGTGCAGCATTTCTGGTGTCTTATACATTGGTTTTGTTTAGTTGGAGTTTTCTGAAATCTGGAGTTAAATATTTAAGTGAAGTAATTTTTTAGCATTATGTCCTGAAAAATATTAGGAGGGAGACAGTTTCTGGCCATTGCAGGACAATAGTTGTATTTGGGCATATACCCCAAATCTTAAGCAAAGTATTTCTGTTAAACCAGCTTAAGAATGAAGCTTAGTCATCTGAAAACGTGAGTGTTTAGGATGTGGGGTTTCACAGACACCACTGTAAGCAATCTAAGAAACAGATTACTGTTTTTGAGAATAGGTTTGTAACCCAAGGCAGAAGTGAAAATTTTCATATTCCCAGAACTTAGAGCTAATTTAATTTCTTTCTTTGTATTTGTGCTCAGGAAAAGCTCCACGGGTTATTTTCTGCATTTATATTGCTGCTGGAATGAAGCACTGCTTTTGAGATGTCTTTCTTAGTCCTTACAGAGAGGTTCAGTCTAGGAACACTGAAACTCCCAGTGACTCTTGTGCAAGTGTTGGCTTGAGGCAGAACTTGCTGGGGCTGTGATTTTTATAAATTGCATTCCTGTTGTTTTTCTGCTGTGTGGCTGGAGGAGGGATCTCTTTGTTGTACCAGGAGTGAATGTTGGAGAACACAGTCTGAGCCATGCATTTGGGTTGGAAGCAATAGTCTTCCCTTAATAAGGTAGTGATCCTTTCTGAAGGACTTGTGACTTCCATGCAGGCCAGAGGGATTGTTCCTATTCTGGAGTTTGAGGCACTGCAGTGGAAAGCATGGGGTGTGAGAAAAGTAGATATTCTTGTGGGAACTTCCTAATTACATTTATTTTGGTAGTAAATTGCTATAGATAACTGGATTCGATGATGATATTTTAAAAAAGCAACAAATAGAACCAGAGCTAGCCTAGCAAAACCTCAAGTAATTGGAACCTGAGAATGTGTTAATCCTTCAAAAGAAAAAGTGTATTGAAAATGTCACTAGCTTAGCCATTCAGATTAACGGTGAAACATCCCACTTTATCACTTTGATAGCTTAGATCATGCTGTAGATGTCCTTGCTTAGAAATGTATTGTACAATTTCTCTTATTGTTCATCTGGCTGATATTTTTCTTGCAAGAAATTTGTCTAAAGACTTGGAATCTTCACACCTTTTCTTGTGAAGTCCATATCTTCATTTTGTTCTCTCAGATTTGTTTTGTTACCTGAGTATTCACCTGCTTGTCGTTCTTCAGGAGCTTCTGGTGTAAAGTTATCAGGTCCCTCAAGATTTGAACCGAACTGTGCAGTTGTTTTGATGTTAATCAGTAGCTGTAGGCAGGCACTTATGATTAAGCAATTGCATTGTAAAACCTGTAGAGACTTGCAGGCTTGGCTAATCTTCTGTTCTAAGGGAAGGGGAGCACAATCCCGAGATGAAAGGGCTGTCTGGACAAGAGCCACCAGAGTGAAGGCAGCAGGACTGAGCAGTAACTGGGGAAAGGTGATTGTGGCAGGAGGGGTCACTGACCACCACTCAAAACAGCCCCCTGACTCCAGTGCAGAGAAGAGCAGTGCATGCAGACTGATCAATTAGCAGAGTAGTGAGAGAGATGTGAATAGGGGTTTGAGTACTAGCTAGTGAAAAAGCCCAGGAACACGGATACCCTTGGTAAAATGTGTAACTAGTGTAAATATTTGCTGACTTTGTGGGGTTACACCTAGATCCCTTCTTTGTGCAAATGAGAATAAGGAAATAAAATATCTCATCTTGGTGTGTGAATTGACACTGCACACCAGGTAATGAGCCAGCATCAGGGTCAGCAGTTATACCTAACAAAATCCCATCAAATATAAAGTGTTAAAGAAAGAAGGCCAAGACAACATAAATATACAGGCATACCAGATTTTGGACCTGGCTGCCGGGTATTTTTTGAATAATGAATATAGGATAATGGGTAATAATTTTTACTGTGGCACTACATGAACTCAAATTAATCTAAAAGTAAATAAGAACAATTTTCTGCATGTATAGCTTCTGCTGGAGAAAAAAATACCGAAGCACCTTTACAGTTAAAAATGTGTGGGAATGTTTTGTTAGGTTTTTTTTGTTTTTGTTTTTTTTTGTTCTGGTCTAATGAATGCATGACTAGGATGCAGTACAAACCACATTGAATGTATGGCAGCAGACCATCTATTTTTGTTGTAAGAAACGAACAAGCCAGAACTGTTCATGCCTTAGCATTTCAGATTTTCCAGGCATAGGAGAGCTGATCTTGGGCTGTGTTTTGTAGCAGAAAACAGCGCATGAAACCATTCTAGTGAGTCCCTTGGATTGGATGGAAAGCAGAGTCTGCCTCCCCGTGGAAGTACTTAGGGCGATTGACTTAAACGAGCAGAAAATGACTGTAGGAATTGGGAGTGATAAACTGGCTATGATAACTCGGCTCTGACTCCATTTCTTCAGCAGGCAGAGGTTACTGGTGAAGCTTCTGGCTCATTTTTCATACTTTTTTCATACTGTATGTGCCCTGTTGATGTGCTTGTTTAAGTACTTGTCCATGTTTAATTTGTATCTGTGGTTTAAAAATCTAGCAGTGTACTGGGGAAATTGGTAGTTTCATCCCTCTCCAACAGTGAATTGGCAGATACCAAAGTTCTTCTGAGGCCATCTCCAGTAGCAAGGTGCTTTACCCATTAGTTTCTTTTTTTTTTCTCTGTCACAAACATGAAAACATTTAATTTCGTTTGACACTAAATGCATTTCTCAAATGCCCTAATAACTGCTTGTGGAAAGGAAGGGAAGCAGTGTGTTGACAGTATCTGGTAAAGTGTCTGAAACAAGTTAAGACACTTGTTTGCCAAGAAGTGTCATGTATGTAGTGGGAGGGGAAGGAGATGAAAGATAGAACAGCACTGGGTTGTGTTCTGGCATAGCTCTTACTTTATTACACGATTTTAAATAAGTGTTTTAGTACACTCCCTTCTTTTTGGGAAGTGCTTCAGGTTTGCTGATAAAGTTGTCGTGTAGAGCTGTGTTTTATTGTTCTTATTAATAGAAAATGCATTTGTCAATCCATTAAATATATAAATTGTTTTGGATAAGTTTTTTAAAAAAGCTCTTATTTAAGGAAAATAAGTTTAAAAATGTTTTGAATAGAAAAAATCTAAGATGCAGAATTGCAATGAAGTTTGCATTTTTAGTTGATTTTATTGGAAGGGTGTTTGTGTTGTGGGTGAAGGTAGCTTTAGGAGTGTTTAAGTATTGTTCCTGGAGCTCATTAGTGTTGGACTCACTTTGATTTAGTTTTATTTTTCACCTGGAGCAATGGTTTAAACTTAAGTTTGTAGCTCGTGCAGTCAGACTGTGCATTGGAGTCCTGTAGCTTTTTTGTGGAGGAAATGGATCTGTTTGGCTGCTTTGTGATGCCACTTTTCAGTTTCTCTTAAATGTCACTCTGTGTCCTTAGGAAGCAGAGGAGAGAAGTTTGAGCCTGGGCCCTATTTCAGACAGTGGGGCTTGGGTAAGTGGGGCTAAGAGGTTAATGTCAGATAGAAGTTTTTAATACCCATTTACCATTACCTTTTTAGAATAACTGGATATACTAGGGATCTATTTTACAGAAAGCACCGTTCTATGCCCTCAAGAAATGTCAGTTCTTTTCATATAGTTTAGTTCTGTGCTAAACAGAGCATTTGTCTCCTTGTTGTCTGCCAACCCTAGGTGTGATTTTTTTTCCACTTGATGTAAATGAACCTACTAAGAGGAAAAGGAATCTTTTCTAGATAGTAAAAACCGTAGAGGGTGTCTCTAGGGTAAAAGGACTTCTTTGGTTCATGTAATTCCTACCTTTGTAGTATCTTGGTGTTTTAACAAGGGCATAATAATTTATTTATCCTAATAACATACCTTCTGGCTGCCTCCTAAGGAAATAGGAGTATCATTTTACAAACGTAGCATTGACATGTGAAGGACAATAATTAAACCCCTTTGTATTTATAGGATGTGTATTAGCCTATACCCAAAGTTTAAAGGTATTTAAGCTTGTAGCACTTGAAACCCCCAAGGCCGAGCTCCTAAAAAAGTAAGTAGTGAGATCATTAGTGGGAGAGCAGCAGGTTAATCCCGGTGCCAGCGCTGCCCTGATCCCGCGGTGTGCTGTGACACCCGAGTCACAAGGCGTCCTGTCCTGTCCTGTCCTGCTGGCGCTGTGCTGAGCCCGCTCCTGCCCCATGGGCTGGCACTGCAGCTCCTCCCCCGGCTCTACCTTGTCAGTAACTCCTGCCAATTCCTCTTACTCAGTCTGAGACAGAAGAAGAATAGCATCTTTTGTAGTGCTAATTTTGTGTTGATTTAGGTGGTTGCAGTGACTCAAATGAGTACCAAAGTTGATAGGAAGGAAAATCCAGCATTCCGCCCTGAGAAGGAGAGGGTTTAAGCTGGAACAACAAGCTAATCTGACTCATTCCCAGCCACACAGGCACTCTTGTGCTGGTACAATGGAGGACAAGAGTGGAATTACCTTTTGGAGATGAACAGTCTGTTTTTATTAGCAGCCCAGTGTTAAATCTGCTTGAGCCAAACTGAAATCACACCCTTGGGCTGTGCAGTCCATGAGCAGCCTTTGCTGCCCCAGCGGTCTGTTAAACCCCTGCCTCGGAAACTGGTTTGTTCCAGGTCATGGTGCTGCTTCCTCATGTCTGTGTGTGCTCTCCTGTGCTTTTCAGAAATACATTCCTGCAGAGACGTGCCTGAGTTTTCCTCAAGACTGGAGTTGAGTTGTAGATTTGTTATGCTGAAGTGTTGAATGGGTTGAGTTGTGGAGGCAGGAGTGGGAGTCCTGTGTTGGCTATGGCCATCTGTCAGTGTTGTGTTCCCTGGCAGAGCAAGGGGAAGCATTTAAAGAGCCTTAGGATTCACCCAGGGTTGTGCTAGAGGTGGGTCACAGCTGGAGGCTACAGATGATCTGAATAAGGTAGCTCAGGATTACCCCAGTGTCCTTTCAGAGAGTGTTTATTCTCTCAGTGTCCTGAAGAACTGTCTCCTTTTGAGAGCAGACATAATAAATAGCAATTTTGGTCTCCCACCATCCCTCTTTCTGTGTCAGACCACAGCAGTTCACAGAATTTGGAGAAGCAGGGAGGGCAAAGTCCAGGGAGAGACAGGTTGTCTCCTGTTCAGGACTGGGAGTGAGACATCATGGACTGGAGCTGATGTGGGAACTAGTTCAGTTCTTGCGTGCTTGCCTGGAAGAGTTTCAGAAGAACCCCTGGCTGAGTGTGCACCTGTGTTGCAGATGTTTCTGTAGCAGAGGCTGTTCAGTAGCTGTGACAAGCCCTGTGCTCATGTGGAGCTGTTGAGGAAGGTCCTGCTGGGTTTGTCCCCAGTGGATGCTGGTTCCAGGGGATTGGTGTGCTGAGCATTGCTTTTCCTCCTGGTTGGAAGCAGATATCCTTTGGGACAGAGCCTGGACCTGTCTTCAGCTTGACTGCAGAGGCACTGCTGTTTGTGACAGGTTCAGGTCTGCCTGGAGAAGGGTTTTGTGGATGTTTGAGAGGCTCGTGGGAGGTCTCCCTTGTGCTAGAAGTGATGCCGAGACCCAGGCAGCAGCCTGGAAAAGTGTGCCCACTCTGCTGCTGCTTCCAGTTTGGGAGGATGTGCTGAGCACCAGCTCTTCTCCAGGGACCCAAAGCATCCATTTCCAGCATTTAGTAGGGTTTGTTGGGATTCCTATCCTCTCTGTTTCAAGAAGTATATGAAAACACTTGAGCTGTACCTGTGAAGAACATCTGTTTTCAAATATAACTCCCTTAAATCCATATTGCTAAAGAGACCTTCCACTTAGATAGGCACATGTTCGGGATTCTCCCCTGCACTGTTCATTGCCTCAGGCCCTCCTTGCTTCACAGGCCAGGGAGTTTGCTTGTGGAGCATAGGCTGAGGCATCTGTGTACATTTGGCTTGCTTTTTTATTTTTATATAGACAGCTGCATGAGTATTTATAAATCAGTAATAAGGATTTCTTTCTTTTTGGTCTCTTTTTTTTTTTTTGTAGAAGAAAGATTCACTTGCTGAGTGCTAGTAAATACTGTGTGAATTTCAGATGTAGTAAAAACCTGCCTCTTCAGGGTTTTTGATGTTACTTTTTAAGTCCATATGTACACTAATAGAGGCTATTTTCTGGTACAGTTAGAAGTCTGTATTATGGGCTTTGTTATATTGTCTTGAGAACTCCTATTGTTATATTCTACAATGAAGAGATTGGGTACTACATGAAGATACTCAGTTATTTTGTCTATTAAAGCCTAACCCAGTGAATGTTAACAAATCAGGGTTTGTTTTTTTGGTTCTTTTTTGCAAGATTCACTGATAAGAAAAATTTGATGTGCAGTTCTACAAATATAAATTGTTGACCAAAATGTATTTTTGCAAGAGTATCTTGGAGTCTCTGGGTTGGAGTTTGGGTTAGTATGTATGAAGTCATGGAAGTCAAAAAATGGGGCGGTGAACACCCTGGATGCTCACCTCAAGCAGCAAATAGTTAATCCACTGTAACTGGAAAAGGTTATCTTTAAGAACTGAATGGCTGTGTAAATAGAAATGTTTGCAGAAAGGTAACTGGTACAAAGTGTTTACATTTGCATATTTTAAATGTGATTTGCCGCAGGTTTTCAAGACTTCTTTCTGCAAAGGACAATACATAAAAATTTGATGTAAAGTAGAGCAAAATTAATAAATACAATTATCACTATTTTATTAAGTCTTTGTGAAGTGTTCAAGAGTATTTTATTACTCAGGCTGAAATGCATTCTCTGTGTGGGTGGAGACACAAAGATAGGTCTGGTTTTTTTTCTACCTCAAAGGGTAGAAGCAGCGTACACTGAAAGCCACTGGGGAGTTAGAATTTGTCAGGGAGACAAGGACCATGAGCTCCTGAGTTTACCCAAAGCTGTTGCAGCCACCTTCATTGTACTCAAGGGGCTCAAGTCCAGCAGTGGCTGTGCTGTGTGCTACATCTGGCTTTGTGTTGTTAACTTGATGCACTGGGCCTGGGCTCTCTGAGGTGATACAGTGCAGTATCAGATGAGGGAAAAGGTTTTATTTATTACAAAATACGAGTGAAAAAATGGAGGATGTGTTTTATAATTGCCATATTTAATGGGAATTTTCCATTTTTAGATTTCACGCAATTGCCTGTGACAGCTCCTGTTGAGTAAACTGAGACTGGAACATCTTGTATCAGCTCTTGTACCTGTACCTGCCACGATGAGAAGTTGCATAAGGTTCTTTTTTTCTTGTTAATTCATGCTTTTATTGTAATGTAATTGTTGTAAGCAGGTCAATTAGTAAACACATTCCTTTAAGGATTTTTTTTTTTCTCATCTAACAAAAGTTTTCTTCTAAAACTGAAGGGTATAACAGTATTATTATAAGTAGTATATCAGGCCAAATCACTGATTATGTATTAAGAAGGATCAGTCCTGAAAAGTACTGTTTTACTTCTCCAGACTCGTGAATGAGTGTGCTGGTTGCTCCTTCTTTTTGCTGTTGAAAAAGTGTGTCAAACTTAGTTTGTGGTCTTGCTCTTTCCCATTTGATGACTACCAGACTAAATATGAATTACATGTAACTGAACAGGACTTATGCATGTCCAGAACCCTTTGCTTGAGCAGATTTTCTATAAATTGTATTCTTGTATAAATCAGCAACTCTTTCATCCAGGATTTCACCTCCCAACCTTTCCTGCATCACTAGTCAGGGTTTAAGCACTGATTCCTCAAAAACCCCAACAGGATTATGTGAAACCAGAATGGACACATGTTCTGTAAGAACCTCAGTGTTTACAGCTAATTTGCAGACCAAACCACTGAGTTAGAATATTACCACATGTCATGTGTTTTCATTTGTCAGTGATTGAGCAGGAGCTACATAAGAACAAAATTTCAGTGTTGAAAGTGCAGTGAACTTTTCACTGTGCCATAGTCTCATACTTGCAAAAACTGCTTAGGATCATTTGCTTTCTGTTCCCTGCCCCAAAATGATGGGTTTGCTTACACTCTTTTTATGGACAGAAGCAGTCATATACTTCCAAAATGAATGAGGTGATGATATATTGTACTTCAATGAAGTTTTAAAACCCTGTATAGTATTTCACTAAACCTTTCAAAGTTTTGTTTCTGTTGGGCACTATTTTTTTAAAAGGCAGAATATTCAACAGCAAACATTGATTCCCTTTTAGGCCATCCAGATCTGATATAACCTTGAAAATTTCACTAAAACTTCTAGTTTTTAGATTAGTTCTGCAGGTTGATTTATAATAATGTATTTTCATTTTGAGTTTTTAAAATAGCATACCTTAAAGGTTTGAAATAGTAATTGTTACAGAGAAGAATGCATGAGCAAGCATTTTATCTTAATGAAAACAGTCTTATTCTTTTACATTGTCATTAAAAGTGGTTTTCTTAATGGAGGTTAAATGACCTTTTGTATAAGAAAAAACCCTACAGAAAATGTACTGTCATGTTCAGCTCATTGGTTTTGCTTGCTGTAAAACATAATTGCTTTACAGCTAGCACTCCAGCCTCAAGTCAGGGTAGAGTTTTGCTTCTACATTGTCATCAAAATGATATTTTTATTGAATGTTTAGTGATCCATTTAGCTGACTTTGATGTTCTTCTGGGAATGGAAGGGATAAATCTGTTGGTCACAAAGGTATTTTAAACTGCATCTCCTTTGCTTATTTATTCAACAACTGAGCAAACAAATGAACAAAATGATGAGTTAAAATGTAACTTCTGTTCTTCAGTTTCACAAGGAAAGAGGGGGAGCCTTTATATTGCCACCAAGGAATTTCCTTTGTGTCATGGCTCAGCTCTTCTTAGAACCATCACCCCACAAAGATACTGGAGCTTTTTCTTCTCATGAAACTACTGGGATATATTTTTCTTTCTGGTTCCAAAAGGCATTGCACTTTTCCAATGTCCAATTACAATGGTAATTACAATTAGTTACAAGCATAGATGCTCTGTAAATATCACAGTTGGAAATACATTGCCAAATCTTGAGACATTTGCACTGGAGCTCACTCTTTTTGCTAAAATTTGCTATCTCCTAATTATAAGATTTTTGAAGGAAAAGAAATGGAGTCTTACTTGGCCTGTAAGACTTTGTTTGCAAAAGATAATTTTTAATCTTAAAAACATTACATTTTGAGTGAAAGAAAATTGTCTTAATTTTCAAAATAAACTTTTCAATAGATGACTTGTAATAGCCTCACTTTTGTGAAGGAGTAACTGAAATAATTAGCAATTTACTTAGGGAAAGAGATGTACATTGGAGCAGAGTTCTGAGCAGGGTGCTTGCTTGTCTGAGCTGGGGGAGAGTCCAAGATGTTTCCTTTTACTTTGTCCTGTTGGAGTGTTCCTTAGACCCTTTCTTGCAATGCAGCCTTTTATGTAATGGTGGGAAAAGCACAATTCATGTTTGCAATTCAGTGCAAAGATTTCCAGGTTTGGGGGTTATTATGCAAGGGTGAGCCAGAAGAGAGAGCTTGACTTGACACCTTGGCATGGTTGTCATAGAAATAGTGGAAAAGGTTCCTCTTTCCTTCTGAGGAAAGAATAAAGCTGTTTGGGTAACTAACTGCAAAATGAAGTGGGAGGCTGCTGTTCTGGAGGGGCTCAGTGCCTCTCTAACCAAGGAAAGTTATGAAACCTAGGGAGAATATTGTTTGAACAGCCTTGATGGTTTGTCAGACAAGGAATTTCTTTGGAGAACAGTTTGCCTAAAGGTTTTTAATGAGTTGCTTTAATTTTCATGTGTACCAGTGTTTGGTTAAATTCTGTTTCTACTTTTTAGGCAGAGAGAAGTTCTCCAACTTTATAAGGAGAAAAAAGATGTTCACCTCCTGAACTGGGCCAGGCAAAATAATAGTACAACATAGAACTTATTAAACATGGGTAGACTCCTGTTGTGTGAACTCTGTATTCAGCTTCAAAACATCTTATTCTGTGCTGCTATCAACAGCAGTATAATTTTTCTGGCCTGCAGTAGCTGATTGGCTGGCTCATGATTATTTTCATTAAGTATCCTTCAGTGACAGCCTAAGAACATAAGTCTCTTCAAGCGATTACTGAATTTGCCCTTTAGCCTATTTAAGTTTGTTTTTTATTTGTCATTGCTCTTTTTGCCTTTGATCTGAAAATTAAAACATATGCTCTTCCACTTAATTGTTTTAATATTTTAAATCTCTTCCCCCCCACTGCTGCCTGTTGCAGTAAGTCCCTACTGTGAAGAGCTCCTGTGGTTTATTTGGGTATATGTCTCAGGGTGCTCTGCAGAACAGACTTTGATGTTGTTTGGTTCCTTCTAACTGCCTGCAATGATGCAGTGTTTACAGTGAGATTACAGCAGCTTGTTAGGGAAAAAGATAATCATGAAATATTTTTGCATGGAGTTTTAGGAAGTTTTATGTTTCAGGGAAAGATGGAATTAATATCATCCTAAAAACGAAGTATGCTGGATTGATCCATTCCCAGAAGGACTGCAGATCTTGGACTAATGAGGCAAAGTTTCTTTCCATTACTGCTGAAGGATTTTATATGACTTTAAACATTACTTTTTTCAACTCAGATTTCTTTTCATTAGGGTTTTCAGAGAGTTAATGGAGGAAAAGTCAGAGTGTAAGACATCAGCACAGAATAATACATCTTATGAATGAAAATTTACTTAATTTGGAATTGCCAAAAGCTGTGCATCTTACATATAGATCATTATTAGTTGCTTGATTTATGATACTGCTTTTAATAAGTTGTATCAATACATTTGAAAGGTTAACTGAGCAAAGTGCATTTGTAGTTTATTATGTACAAACCACTGATTTTTAGCTAGTGGCTCATTGAATGTTGCAGAAATTCATCTTTAGACATTATGGCAACCATCCCTGATTTCCATAAGGATTTCAATAATTTTATTGATTTATCTTTTGAATCTTTTAGAGAGGTTGTATAATTTCTTGGCCCAACAGTAGAATACATTAGAAAGTTGCATTGTCATTGTGGTCATTGGATATGATAAATCAAGCTTTTAAAAAAGACAGAGTGAACATCCTGACATCATTAGGGACTCTGGAAAAAGTTACACATCTCTTCATACTGCTGTTGTTACAAATTTGGGGATATTTATAAGCTCTTTCCTAATATTTACCCAATATTAACTCATGTTTATTGGTACAAGTGGACCCATTGAATACTGGTTCTGGGCCTGAAATCATGGGACTGGTGGGAAGTCCCTTGGAATAAACCAGCACAGTTCTGTCACGTACACAGCTTTCCTTCTCCTAGGTGGGTGTCCCAGTGTGTCCAGTGCTTGGGAAACATTTCAACATCCTTAATGGTCAGGGTTCCCATGTGCAGAGTGGTTACATGGCCTGTGTTTGGGGGCTGGTGATTCACAGTCAGAGGTCATAGAGATTCCTAGTGAAGGTGCACATGGAGCTCTGATGTTGAAGAGGATCTTTTCAATTGTATAATCACAAAACATTTTCTTATGCACATGTCATTGTGCTGCAGTCTGCTAAAGGGGAGTGGAACAGTTCCATCTTGTGTATCTGTGTCTGGTTTCATTTGTGTATGGGTTCAGACTTCTAACTCTTGCATTAAGAGACCTTCTGGGATATGGATTGTAGTACCATGTTTAAAAATACTCCTGTGCCAACAGTGATAGTTTACTATTAACCTTTTCTTTTCTCTTTTCAGATCTTTTTGGATCCCTGTCTAGCCTGGTCCATGTTTCCAAACTCTCTCTTGTAACATTCTCAAGCAGCCAAAATGAAGTTGAAGCATAACATCAACCCTGTTCTTCTACAGTTTATAAACTTCATAGTCCTGCTGTACTCCCTTGTAACATACATTCCATGGTACATTCTTTCAGGATCAAAGCAAGCTATAGCAAAAGCCAAGCAGGTTAAAGCCAGACCTGTGAATAACAAGCCTGGGGGTGCATACAGATCTGTTAACAGTCTGCATTGCTTAGCTTCAGTTTTATATCCTGGGTGTGATACACTCGACAAAGTTTTTAAATACGCTAAAACTAAATATAAGGACAAAAAACTCTTGGGAACACGTGAAATTCTGAAAGAGGAAGATGAAATCCAGCCATCAGGAAAAGTTTTTAAAAAGGTAAGTCTTTTTGCAGTCTGCCTTCAAGAATTTTTTCCGAAGTATTTTTACTTTTTTATGCAGCACTTCTAGTCCAGTGAAGCAAAGCTGGGGAAAAATAAATGTTTTCTGTTTAGATACAGTAGCTGTAAAAATAATTAAATTATCTAACTCCCAATCTTTCAATACTTGGCATTTGAACTAAATCTAAACCTTTTTGCACTCTTGAATAGATATCCTATTTTATGGTTTCAGTCAAAGAAAGATCACAAGTATGTTTTAGGTATTTTTTTTTTAATATTCAGCTGGTTATGTGGCTTTAAAAGTTTCTTTTTGAGTTTTAAAAAGTCTCTCTAAACTGTAATCAGATAAATAGACAAAAATTACTAGATGCCAGTACTCAGATGTGCCTTTCCACCAGACTTAGTTGTGATTTAAGGATTGCTGTTCTATCATGGGAATTCAGGACTTAAATCAATTTTTTTGTTTGGAAAATGCACATATTTTATTAGAAGAGTCTTTTTCTTTGAGTCTCCTTTAAGGTGAACTACTCTGCTAATCTGTTATCCTGGTGTGTGTGGGAGATGCGGTTTCAGTGTCTGACAAGAGCTCTGTTGTTTCAAGGGACTGCATTTTTTTACAGTGTATAATATTCAAGTCTGTATTGTCATTTGCTACTTCGTATTTGTTCAGGCACATTGAAAAATGCACTTTTTCCTGAAGAAGCAAGGCAGAATACTGCAACAGAATATGCATGTTTGTGCACCTCTGTGTGTTAAAGGTCTTCATTTCTGTATTAGAAGTTGTTAAATCCACAGTAGATAAATTCTATTGGTTTCCATGCAGATGAAAAAAATTCTCTTCATGCTGCTGGTTTTAATTCTGATAGAGGAGTATGTTTAAAATATAATTTGGTTAATATCACAATATATGGCAAAGTTTACTTCTGTTAAAATCTTTATACAAACTTTGTTAGTGAAACTTCCCCTTAGCTGTGGGGTTAGTTTGGCAGTATGAAGGAAATGCTGGCATGAATGGTTACATGTGCTCTCGCTTGATGCACATTTTGCTGCCTCATTACCCTGTAAAGAAACAGAAAGTTCATGTTGTACAAAGAACAGCTTCTGAGCACAGATCAGAATTTTGGCTGCCTAGGACATGTGCCCTGTTTTCAATCATAATTTTGAATGTAAGGCTTAGGAATTTAGGAGTTTTAACCTTTTCCATTATACAAGCAAGTCATTGTGAATATTGGAAAACTGAAGAATGTTTGTGTTGATCCACTTAAATTACTTGTTTGTGAGTATTTAGACTTAGAAATTACCCAAGTTAGGTAATTTTGCCTAAGCTTGACACAAGGGTTCATTATGGTGGATTGTCATACTTGCCCTCATGTTACTTTGTTCCAAGTTGTGGCATTATCACACAAATCCACTTCTAATATTTTTTCTGTTAGGTAATACAGTATTTCTTAAGATCTCATAGCATGTGTTAGCAAGTGAGGAAAATCAGAACATTTCACAAGATGCCTTGATTCTAAATGTCAGGGTTCTCTTCCTTTGATTTCTGTCTTTCATTCTAGGCACCTTTTTACTGCCTGGTTCCCTTTAGCAAAGCCATTTTGCTGAGGTTTGCTGCAGTTTTTCAAAAGGTGCACAGTGAGTTTAATTCTTAGGTATAATGCGTGTTATTTCTATACCTTATAGGAGCTGCAATATATTTTTACATATACGTGTTTATATATATCTCAAAAAAAAGTAAAATATTGAGCTTTTCATTATTGGGAAAACTAGTGTCCTTGCACTTGCAGCTAAAATTATTTAGAGCTTCTTAACATCTTTGAGATCAAATACTCAATTCATTGTGAGAACGATGATATCTCAGATTATCTGTAATTTCTTGAATTTTTATGATAATGTGTTGCAAAAATATTTGTTTCTGTGCAGATTCCAAAGTAGCAGAAATTTATGCATGTGAATAAAATACAAATACTTGCTTATGCAGTTGTTGCATTTCATAGTAATTCATATATGGTTAGTTCTTATATTTCCTTCTGTAGTGCACTTCTCCAATTTCCTTCTCCAGTATCATGTATACCTAATATTAATTTCATGAACCTTGTATTTAAGTCAGGATAAAATAATATTGAAAATACCACTGAGATTAAGATGTAATTAATTGGAAGAGGGACTTAATTTAACTGCAGCTGAAATTTTATGATGCCCAAAAGACGAGCTTCATTATTTTGTGTCATCTTAGTTATTGGTTATATCATCAGGTGCTTGCTTTGATCTATATTGGTATGTGGACTTGGCTTTGTGTATGTGTTCTTCAATTGGTTTCTTTTTGAGGGAGATCTGTTTGTTTTGAGGTTGCTTGTTTGTCTTGCTTGGCTTTAAAAAGGGTTGGTAACCAATAACAGAATTACTGAGAGCATAATAAGTAAGACATGGTGGGGAGAAGAAAACACAGCTTTGTGGGGAAGGTGATGCATCTAGAGCCTGAGAGACTTGGGAATTTAGAACTTTACTCATTATTGCTGATACTGAAACTTCATGTGAAGGTTCAAGAAGGTTCTTGCCATGCCAGGTCATTGAGCAGTAAGACTCACTTATGATGTTGAAAACCATAGATTGCTGAGTAAATGGTTTGTTAGGGTGGGGGTTTTCAGATATATTAAGCTGCAATCCATGTGTTCATGTGAAAAACGCCAAAAGTGGGCATTTCAAATGACCTCCTTTGTATTATTTTTAATACTTTTACAAGAAAATGTATTTCATTCATGATCATTGGTTTCCAAATCATAGTCAAGGTTCTTTCAACCTTATAAGGTACTTTTTAAAAAGACTTTCAAAGGTAACTGAGATCAGGTGGTTTAATGACTCTATGTGAGCCTGCAGCTTTATCAAGAACATTTTATTACACCTTTGCACTAAAAATTGTAACGTATTTCTAAAATCCAGGTAGAAGAAATGTTAGCTGTGTGTTTAGTCTCTTCTTTTGTGGATTTCCAAGTGTTAAGAGTCTGGCTGCCCCCTGGTGTATGGTGAAGATGTGGCTCAGGCTGCAGTGTAAGCCTAGAGCACGAGAGGGCAGCGTTTTCCTATGGAATGTGTGGTTCCAGGTGAAACCCCACAGCTGCAGTCCCTGCTGTCTGCTCTTTCTGCTTCTTTCATCTCTGCTCAAACTCACTTCTTGGGCCCTTTTGCCACCTCTTGGACAGTTACTTTCTTTCTATTAGTTATCAAGCAGAAGTAACCTGTGAAAGTTACTAAGTCGAATGTGTGTGAATGTTTAAAGGCCTATGGCACCTAATGCCAGTCTGATCACCTGTTTGCAGCAGAAGCAGAATGACAGAATTGTTAAGTTTGGAAGGGACCTGGAGATCATCCAGTCCTACCCTGTGCCCAGGCAGGATCACCCAGAGCAGGTGGCACAGGAACGTGTCCAGGTGGGTTTGGAATGTTTCCAGGCAGGGAGACTTCACACCTTCTCTGGGCAGCTCTTCCAGTGCTCTCCACCCTCAGTGTAAAGAAGTTCTTCCTCATGTTGAAATGGAACTTATGTGTTAGTTCATGGCCATTGCTCCTTGTTCCTCCACTGGGAGCCCTTGAGAAGAGCCTGGCACCATCCTCTTGGCATTCCTTTGAGATACTTGTATGCATTAGTGAGATCTCCTCAGTCTTCTCTTCTCCAGACTAACCAGACCCAGCTCCCACAATCTCTCCTTGCAAGATGCTCCAGAACCCTCATCATCTTTGTGGCATCCACTGGACTCTGTCCAGGAGCTCCTTGTCTTTCTTGTACTGTACATTGGAAAGAAAATGTTAGCAAAAGCTACTGAGGGCAAGGCCAAGAAGGGAGATGGGTTTGGAGACACACTCCAACATAAGGAGTGTGAGAGAAACCGTGACCTGCTCTGTGTCCTGCAGAGGAAGCTGATGGGGAAATTCAGGAGAAGGGGACTTAGAGCCAGTTTAGTAATATGTGTATAAATACGTTTTCTTCACAAATGTGTATGTAATATAAATGTTGTAGGGATGGAATAGAGAAGAAACACTGGGCATGGGGAAGGAACACTGGAATTTGAGTATGTGGAAGGCAGTAGGAAAGTAAAACTCTAAATTACTGCACTGAGAAAGATCTTACTTTTTCTCACATCAGCGTTCCTCAGAAATGTGTTTTTGTATAAATTGCTACAGCCAACAGTGCTGTACATCGTTAAAGGATTTTTCCTTTTTAAAAAAAGCTAGCACCAATGAGGTGGTCTTTTACTACATATCAAACTTGCTTAAGCAATGAGGATGAATTATTTAAAAAAATGAAAAAAGAAGTAAGAAGCAGAATTACAAGTATTATTTGGAGAGATTAATTTTTGTCCATTTAATAATTTATTTTACCCAGTTCCATGAGTTACAGAGTGATGGAAATTACTAAAACCTGTTAAGGATTGGCAAGTTTACCAGAAACAGTAACAAGAATCTCTTATATTTCTTGGCCTAATTATTTGTGAGCAGTTTTCCTGAGGCTACACTCTAGGCAGAGTATTATGGGGAAAGAGTGTTGCCCAAGTCACTGCTATAAATTGTTTTCAGCTGATGAGCTTGTCAAGAACTTCCACGTCTGCCAAAAATACTGTCTTTGGGGGGCGGAGGGGAGGGGAAATCCCAAATTAGAATTTTAATTCCAAATTACTGAAATTTGGATGGACAGGAAGAGGTGCAATATTGTTTTTGGAAGCAGTGAGAGTTTTCCACACCAGAAATATCTTGGTGTGCTGAAACCAAGAGGGACTCCCAGATGCCCCTTCTTCCTCAGGGGGCTGTGGCAGGAAGCACCAGCCAGGGGTGAGCTCCTGCCCCACATGCTGCCATTTCAGCCTGATCTTTTGCTGCAGAAGGGTTTTGGGGCTTGAAACAGTCACTGAAACAGACCTTCTGGAAATAAACCAGGAGAACCTGAGCAGATATTTGTGTGAGACATCTGTATTTTCTGGTGGAATTGCTGTATATTGCTGTTGTTGACAAATGTTATTTTTTGGGCTTGTTAAATGATATTTTCACATAAAGACATTTGTGAAACTTTCAAGCAGCTGAACATGTACCTGTTTGTCCTGCTAAACAAGTAGGTTAATAAGCAATATGCAGCGAAGCTGTAGTAGATACAACTCATTGTTACAACTAATTGTAACTTGAGCAGTTTGGAAAAAGGTCTTGACAAAGGAAATCTACTAGATTTTAGTTTTCTATTAGAGCTTGAGAGAGATTTTTAAATGTTTTATTAAAGAAGCGGATGTGGAAATAGGGACTTATTAGAAATGTAGTTATATGTCAAAAGTTGTTATACTTCACAGCCCAAAGTTTGAAATTTAGTTCATGCTGATGAATGAAATATGGAAAAAAGAATGAAGGAGATTTTCTAGTTCTAGCTTTTCTAGTTTTTCTAGTGTTTGCTTGCATTTATTACTTATACTTTGTAAAGAACATGTCTGAAATACTTGATTAAAAATTGTTTTTCAGAATTGTCACTGTGCTTGTATAAATACATGGATAGGATATAATAATTTAGAGTATAGATTTTCAGTATAAAACATCTTCATACTATATCTACATATGAAAATTTCCTAAGTTGGTCTCAAAGAAATATCCTGTCATTCAGTAAGGACATAGTACTGCAAGGTGCAAGTGCACACAGAAATCTGGGTAATGACCTGTGAATTCAAATCTGGTTTTACTGTGCACCAGCTTTCTCATATGGAAAAGTGAGATTGCATAATATGCTCTACATGACTTCTCAGAACTGAGGTTTGTCAGTAATTTCCTGTCCTGTGTTCTGTCCCACTTTTGTTTAACAGTAAAAAAAGGCAAAATTATTGCTACTCATCCCTTTGACATTTGTTTCAGAACAAAGGGAAAGGGATTTCACAATTTCTGACTGAGGGCCCATGGATATACTGCTTTCTGGATTTCATGTTCCCTTTTTCTAATTTTTTAAAATGAACATCTGAGTGCCATATTTGTGTAGAATTGTAGCCCAAATATCGATGAAAGCAGATATAGAGAATGTCCTGTGCTAACTAGTGCTTTTCATCCCTTACATTAACCAAACTTTTTTAAAAAGCAGAGGTATGTGGGCCAGATAACCAAACAGTCTTTCAGAGGGCTTCTGAAGCTACAAAAGATGGTGAGAATCATGTACTTTCTCTTCTGTAAAATAGAAACTGAGGTGGTAACATGCATGGATATATTTCATTGTGAATATGGTATTTATCTTGGAACTTCTACAAGCCCTGTAGCTTTTGGCAAGAAAAAGTATCATCTTTATCTTGAGTAAACTGCTGTTATAATTCAAGCACATGTTACTCAAACATCCATGGATTCTTCATGTGGTTGAAGATGTAGTAGGACGTGTTAAGGATTTTCATTTTCTAAATTAATTTTTATTTTTCTTATTAGGTCATCCTTGGCAAATACACCTGGCTTTCTTACGAAGATGTATACATTAAAGCTGTTAATTTTGGAAATGGCTTAGCAGTCTTGGGTCAACAGCCAAAGACTAACATTGCTATCTTCTGTGAGACCAGAGCTGAGTGGATGATTGCAGCCCAGGCCTGCTTTATGTGCAACTACCAGCGTGAGTACCTGTCTTCCCTGAAGTTTTTATGGCTTTTGATCTCACAGTCTGAAAACAAAATGCTTTCTCCCTTCACTTTATCTAGATTTTATGTAGAACATTAAAGTTTTCAAATTAAAAAATACTGGATGAGGTAGAAACCATGTACTTCATAGCTTTTTGTTTTAGTACATAGAGAAACCTGTATCTGTTGGCAAATGGGGAGAATGGTTTTGGTAAGTATAGTTTGCTCAATGAATTTGTGAGAGGCTTACTTTCTTTTCATCTCAAATCAGTACAGATTCCCAAGTTTCTGAAAACAAACAAAAAAAATCACACATTAATTCATTGACTCAGTTTCAGGAGTTGACGTCAAACCTTCATCTGTGCCTGCAAGTTTTGTTTTATCTGGATATTTCTTCAATTTTGACTTTGGTTAGGCCTATTTTCTTGCTCAGGAATGTACTGAGTGCTGGTCTCAGTGTGCCATCGTTGTTTAAATGACTGTTTGATCATTGCTCCTTAATATGTCCTTCACCTAACTAATCCCAGTGTGGCTGGGTTCTGTGGTGCTCTCAGGGGGACACACCTTGTCCCTCAGCACATGCCAGAAACTGCTGTTCCTCACAGGCTTTGGCCCTTTCCCTCCTGTGCCCTCCTAACATTAACCCTCCTTCAATAAGAGGTGGGCCCTAAAAGCCAGATGTGCAGAAATTCCTGATTTCCTGCCTAGATACACTAAAGATGTCTATCAATTATACTTTTTTCAGATTTTGGAAGCAAGTCTAATAAGGCTTATATTTAAATGATCCCTCTTTGCTCTGACCATGAGTCTGTTTCAGTTTGAGAAGCAATATATCAATGAGTATGTAGCAATTTTCATTTACATGTCTCTGGTTATTTTGCATGTACCTTTTGCTGTATTGGTCCCTCAGTGTTAAGGATGGAGTTTGTGACAAGGTGCACTGCTCTGGCCCTTAACATTTCAAAGTCAGCCTGCTTGCCTTGTGTGAAGCTGGCTCTGTGGACAAGGAGAGAGTGGGTGTTGTGTGCTGGGACTGTAGCAGTGCCTTTGGCATGGCCTCCTGTAGTAGCTGTACAACCAAACTGCTCAGATAAAGATGGGCAAGATGGACCACTGGCTGCAAGGATTGTAAGCCATAGAACAGAGTTACTTGCCAGCCTTCAGTGGTTGACAGCGAGTCCAAAGCTGCTTAATTTCTTCATTGAAGGCCTGGATGGTGGGACAGAGTGCAAACACAGGAGGTCCCAGCTGGTGGCATGTTGGGGGTAGCAGCCAGTACACTCAAGAGTGGAACTGTTGTGCAGAGGAGCCTGTCAGCTGGAAAAGGGAGTTATCTGGAACATCATGGAGTTGAGTAAAAGCACTTAAAATTTCCTCTGTGCATGCTGGAATTCACTTCATGCACCAGTATAGGATGGGGAACAGCTGGACAGAGCAGCTTTGCAGGAAAGGACTTGAGAGTGCTGGTGGGCCATGAGTCACCCAGGATTTTGCAGCACCTTCTTGCAATGGAGGCCAGCAATGTCCTGGATGCTGGTAGCATGAATGTAGTAGGTAGGTCCAGGGAAATGATCCTTGGCAGTGAAGGACTGCCAAGATGCTGGAGGGGTTGGAGAATGTGATATCTGAGGAGAGGCTGACAGAGAGGGGTCTGCTCAGCATTAAGATGAGTGAGTTCAGACCTTGTTGCTGTCTGACATGACCCAGTGGGAGCATGCAGAGGAGATGGAGCTGGGCTCTGCTCACAGAGGTGTGCTTTGATACCACTGCAGCTCACAGTCACAAGTTCAATGTCAGGAAAATGTGATTAGATATTAGGGCAAGCATCTTCATTGTGAGGGTGGTTGTGTATCAGAACTGGAACAAAGAGCAGTTGTGAAATCTTCATCCTTGGGGATATGTAAAACCCAGACTGGCCATGGCTCTGAGCTCTGTTATGATGGATGGTGTATGCAGGTGATCTTTCCAGGTGCCTTTCTGCCTGAATTGGTGGTGTTTTTGGTTGGTTCTTCAGCGAGTAAATGCTGCTGGCTTGCCTACCAGAGCAGAGGACTGCATAGACTATTCTCAGATAAGATTCCTGTGCTGCTTTTAAGCTACATGTATCTGTGCCAGTTCCCTTTTATCACTTTTGGGATCTGTCAGATTCCTAGTGGCTATCCTGGGAATAAAATGCAAAGGCTTGTATCACTTTTTTTTTTTTTTTTTTTCCTTTGGAACTGAAGCACATTTACAAATGCTAGGGAAATTTATGATTTGAGGGGGTGAGATGTGAGCTGGGGGCTGGACGTTGTGAGCAGAATGGTATGTGTGTGTTTTTGGGTTTGTGGGATTAGTGCTCTAAATCCCCTTAACTGCGACGTGCCTCGGCACACACTCTGACGTGGTGTTCAGCATCTAAGCTGTGTCATCTTCTGTGAACTTGGCTGACTTGTGCTGGCAGATGAAGAGAGAGCTATGCAGCATTCACAGGCAGCTTGCAAGGCAAATTGGAAGGTTCAGATGATGTTGAAGCAGTAGTAGTGGCAAGATGTTGCTAAATGTTAGCATTTTTCAGTGTGCAGGTTTGATACCAGCTAACTGCTGTGGGGGTGTTGGGACATTCTTTCCAAATGTGGAATGTGTTCAGTGTGATGGAGAGGGCCCAGAACAGATGTCAACAGAGCAGGTTCATCTGCTTCGTGCATAGTGTTGGAGAATGCCTTTTGCACTGCAGGATTAAAATGAGGAAAGTGTTATTTTTATGGATTACTTGCACAAACAAGTGATTTTATAGTTAGAAATACTTGCTTGATTTTAAATGTGACTTTTTCTGAAGTTCTCTAAGTCTTGTATATGCAGGAGATGTAGTGGGATTGCTAGTTCAGGAACAGAAGAAGTAGTACTGAAATGAAAACAGATTTTCTTCCTAAGTACCTCTTCATGTGTGTGAACAGCTCTTCACCAGGCTAGGCAGATAAAACACAGGAGTGCAAAGACAAATGGTGGAGTAGGAGAGGTTAGGTTTCATTTTTCAATATGCTTGAGCAGAAGTGGTTTTGTGAGAATTAAATTTGACTGAAGCCTTTAAAGGTGCATTTTGCTTTTTATTCTTGATGTACAATGAATGCTGAAATATTCAGTTTAACATTCCAGTTACCTTGAAATAAATTGTGGAAGTTTTATTTGTTTCTTTAGGGTAATATTTTGTCTTTTTATATGAGCTGGCAAATTTAGTGGTGTTGGGGGTTTTCTTTTTGTCAAGCCTTTGATCAGATAAGACTCACTTGTACTGTTGCATGTATGAAGGTGAATACAAAATAATCCCTTCTCAGCATATTTTCAAGAGAATTAGGAGAGGAAAAAAAACATAAAAGCTTTCAGATTTGCCTGAAAAACTTTTAGGTACCGGTGTGAAGAAGCGAGAATTTCAGAGACAAGTCATTGCTCAGTTTTGCTCTTTCCATCAGTGACATCAGTGCCCCATCATATAAATGGTCTCTCTCTCTCTTTTGGCTCTGTCACATAGCTCTGAGTGTCATGACGTACTTATTTGCAGATGAGGAGCTAAGTACCTCCGTGGTTATTCCCGAGATGATGCTTTGCCTTCTGGGCGGTGTTGTCAGCTCAGTTCTGCTGGTTGGCTCGGGGCAGCTGAATTTCTGCTACATGTTTATATAACAGGGGTCACTGCAATGAGGAGAGAGAGCTCGTGGGAACGAGGAGAGGCACTCTTCTGGACTTTGCTCCCACCAAATTAAAGAAAACACAGTGCATGTGCATTTGCCCTGCAACAGTTCTGAACTATGATGGACTGTTTTAACAAGAAAAAAATAAGTAGAGGTCAACTATTTACTTTTCTGTGTAACAAAACTGGTTTTGAGTTGTTTTGGGTTAGTAATTCCTTGGATTTAAATATTAAAATAAAAAGCTTAGAATATAACAGAACTTTATTTAATTTTAATTTTAATTTTTAATCTTTGCTGCAGTGATTACAGTCCTAATGTAATCCAGTGGGTTGTCTTATTTTCATAATTATGTTCTTTAAATATTCAGCTACATACAGACTAAAAAGCTGAAGATATTCAGATAGATACCTGATGTGACAAAACTCCCAGCAAGAATGTTGTAATTATTGATTGTGTTGATTGATCTCAGAGCATTTTTGAGATGTCCCTGTTTAGTGTTCTGCTTGGAAAATAGAATTTTTTTTGTTTTTGAGAGCAATACTTCTCTTCAATTTTTAGCTACCATTTTCTTCCCTAATCTCTTCTTGTCTGTTCTCATTCACTTCCATTGAAAATGACAGGAAATTAAATATTATTTTAAATGTTTTAATATTAAATCATTGTTTAACACACTCAATAATGAGCTGACCTTACAAACAGGAAACAATTTTTCTTATAGTCAATTTTCTAAGTATTTTCTTTCTTGCTATTCTGTATGGTTCTCATTATGTAAGTTCAGGGTCTAATGACTGTGGTGATTAAACCTTTATTACATTATTTTAAATAGATGTCAGAAGAAGATAGTCACAGACTCATTCCTGAGTATGAGAATTCTCTACTGATGTCATGTACTGCCATGCTGTAATAATTTGTTATTAGCAGTCAATTGTAAAAGGTTAGTAACAGAGAATGTGAATTCTGGAAAGAGAAGTCACATGAATGAAAGCTGTTTCTTTCCTGTGTGCAAGAGGAATGTTATGCAGTGATTAAACTGAGAACATTTGCCTGCTTTTCAGATGGTAAAAACAATGAAAGTATGAGAGTAGATTCAGGAGAATTGCATAAGGTGATGTGATTTTGGGACCTTTGATTAGACCTTGGAAAAGAGTAAACAGTCACACAGAGAATGGTTGTTCATTATTCCTTCTGGGAGCACCTGAAAATCACACTGTATTGAAATTCAGATGTTAAGAGGCATTTTAAATACAAAACTGTCCCATCTTTGAGTTGACAAATATTTTTACTGTGTTGCCTAAGTTGGAATAGATTAATCTCAGTTCTTTTTTGTAGACTATACTTGAAAATTAAATCCATTTCCCCTGTTTTGTGTTTCAGTTGTTACTCTCTATGCCACGCTGGGAGGCCCAGCAATAGTTCATGGGCTGAATGAAACAGAGGTGACCACCATCATTACTAGTAAAGAACTGATGCAAACAAAATTGAAGGTCAGAAAACTGTTCTTTGTCTATCTCTTTCCAGTGTGTCTGTTCACCATTGCTAAATAGCCTGGTTCCATTGTGCAGAACAATGATTTATTGCCTTTCCGTAAGGCAGACACTTTTGGGAGAAGATTTATGTATCTGTCTTCATGTACAGAAAGTGGTAGTTTATTTTCAGTGGGTTTTAGGCTGCTCAGTGACTGGAGAGTGAGCAATTTGCAGTATTGCAGAGCTGGAGTGCTGCCTGGAAAAAACACCTTTACAAGAAACTGCTGTGGCTTCTGGGTGGATTTAGTGCCTATAAATGTAACAATGGGAAGAACAGAAAAATGTATAAAGAGCTAACTGTGATCATGCTCCTGGGTTATTGTCAGATGTTTTCCCAGCAGAGGATGGTTTTTACATCTAAAGATGGGTGTTTAAAGAGTTAGAGCTGTTTTTCCATGCAGGGGGAGAAAAAGCTCACTCAACATTACAACAGTCAAAGAACTTCTTTGACTTACTGACTCTGATAAAATACCCAAATGGAACAACTAATCTGCATGAGTTTCATCATTGTGTGTTTTGGGGAAACTGGACCTTTCAGATAAGGCAATTGTTTTAATGAAAAACTGTGCTGTTGTGGAATTTTGAATGAGAATTTGCCAAACTTTAAAAGAAGTTATTACAATGACAGTATCAATGCCATGCACATTTATTTCAGCTTACAATAAGAGAATGTATTTGCTCTGCTATAGATGATGATCTTCTCTTCTTCCAGGAGAACACTGATAAATGTCTTAGAACTCACATTTTGCTTGAAATGTTTAACTAGTAATATTCAATATTTTTGCTAGCTGTTGCTTATTTTAAATAGCATAATTACCAAAGAGCAATCTAAGAATGATTGTCAGCTCAGTATTGCCAGTTTCGCTCAGTGTTTTATGGGAAGGTAAAGTCAATTATGTCTACAAATTATTGCAATCTTATTTGTGGGGTTTTCATGAAATAAAATGCAAATCAGTAGATGGTTGTAGAAGTTTTTGACCTTATAATTGGAAAGATTCAAGCTTTGCAGCTATTTGAGCGTGGCAGGTTTTATATCAGTGCTTTTAAAAAACTATGCAGTAGATAGCATGAGGGTTTTTGTTATTGGGTTGTTTTTTTTTTTTTTTTTTTTTTTTTTTTTTTTTTTTTTTTTTTTTTTTTGTTTCTTTCTCGTTTTTACTTCTTGGCATCGAGCTAATTTTTAATTTCCGACCCCATTTTTCATTTCCACAGGAAATTGTTTCTCAAGTTCCACTACTGCGACACATAATTACAGTGGATGGCAAACCCACGACATGGTCAGAGTTCCCCAAGGGTGTCATTGTTCACACCATGGCATCTGTGCAAGCCATGGGGGCCAAGGCAGACACTGGTAGGTTTTGTCTGTTCTCTTTTGGTGCCCTGATTTGACCCCGTTGAGTAAACTTGAAGAAACTGCAGATTTCAAAATTACGCAGATTTAACCTTTTCTTATCTTCTTTTCCTTTAAATAAAATCAGTGGGATTTTTTGTTTTGTTTTGGTTGTGAATGGTTGGATTTTGGGGTGTAAGTTTGTTTTGTTCTTCAACAGAGTAAAAACTGACTTTGTAATCAAGTGTCACAGACTGAAGGATAGTTTTTAGAATAAGCAATTAATTCAGGATAGCAACTTAGCATTCTTATGAGCAGATGTATTATTCTGGGCACATTCTGATTTTATAACAAAAGAAATCAGTAATTGATTACCATTAAGCTCTGTAAAAATCGCAGCAAAATGTAAAATAGTCATTTGAATCTGATTGAACTTGGTCACTTATTACATTTCTGAAAGCATCAATCAACGTAAATTCATTGAAATCTATTTCTGCTCTATGTAACATTTTTAGAACTATAATTCAGAATTTTAGAACTTACTTTAATTGCAATCTAAAGAAATTTTTATTCTTGTCTCTGAAGAGCTGCCCATCCTAGTATTGTAAGATTTCAATATATTCAGTAGTTGCTTTCTTTTGTTCTTATCCTCTGTTTTCAGAATCTCTTAACTACTGCAGGCAAAGGAATGTTGGGTTGTATTTTAGGAGTAGGGGGGATGGTCAGTCCATCTGATTTTCATGTTCAGGGAAATGGCAGATTTGCTCCAAACATCTTGACCTCTCAATTTCTTTAGAAGATGGTTTTCCCTATTTGACATACCAGTTTTATGTACTACTAAAACACTTTAATACAACACCAGCAGAAAAAAATTTGCTTGTAATTCATTAGCTCCCTGAAATTTGTTAATCCATGTGCTAGGTTAAAATGTATTGAGTCTTTCTTCAGTCTTTTAAATATCACATATTCTGCACTACAATAAAGTAATGTTATCTTTGTCAAATTAACCATTCATAAACTGTGAAATGCTATCATGAATTGTTTATAGTCAAGCATGTCCAATTGATATTAAGTAGATAAGCTATTGCTTATGGTTTTTTTCCTCTGTGGTGTTCATTGTGCAGAAGAGGCAGGATTCAGTGAGTGGAAAATGATTAAGTGTTGCTTTCATGCTTCTCATTCAGTGAGTGCACTGTGCCACATGCACTGTGTGTGATGCAGTTTCCTCTGAGTAAGCACAGTAGTTTTTGTATTTTCTTGCTCTCAGCACAAGTATTTAAAAAGCACTTTAATCCAATTAAAGCTGTTGAACTTCTTTTAAATATTTATGGAGGTTGGACCTCAGGTTGGCTCAGCAGTGCTTTGCTGCAGGTGTTGCAAATGAGGCAGTGTGTTGTTCCCTGCCAGGGAGCACGTGAGGCAGGAGCTGGAGCCAGGGCAGTGAACCTTCCCGAGGCAGGGGTGCTCAGTGCTGCTTTGGGCAAGACAAAGAGCTCTGCCTCTTTCTCTCTCCACAGCAGGAGTAGGGGAAAAATAATAGGAAAGCTTGTTGTGGTAGATAAGGACAATCAGGCCGAGTGTTGCTCAGCTAATGCCAAGTTCCTACTCTTTGTGAAGGCATTTAAGCTTGACTACAATCTTTTTAAACAAGAGCAGAACACAATAGCAGGAGTTCTGTGGTGCTGCATTGCAGTGACTGCTGAAATGTGTCAGTGTGTTAGGTCTCCCAGCCTGAGAGGCTCTCCACACATCACACATCCTATTTTTTTAACAACTTGCAGGAAACAAGCAGCCATCCAGGCCTGTGCCCTCGGATATCGCAGTGATCATGTACACAAGTGGATCCACAGGAATTCCCAAAGGAGTTATGATCTCCCACTGTAACCTAATTGCTGGGATAACTGGAATGGCTGAGAGGATCCCAAATCTGGGGTGCGTACCTACCATTACTTACCAGCAAATAAAGAAGCCATGCAGTTACATTTAATTTTAGATTAATTAATGTGTAAAATATGAACTTTTATATTGCTGTGGCTGTGACACATCATACTATGCACTGACATCTGAGCATCTTCTAGTACTGCACTAAATGATATATACTCTTTGTTCTCTCCTCATTGGTATGTGGACAAGCCCAGGACACAAAACCCTGTGAGGCCACCTTGCACTAGAGTGGTTGAAAGCCTCCCTAAGCAGTGCTTCCCTTGGTTAATGTTTAAATTCTGTGGCTTATTTCTGTTTGGTGCAGTTTTTAATCTCATCTGCCAAGTTGCCTTTACAACCATAACACATGATTAATTGTCTTGGGATGAGTAACCAGAGTAACCATCACCCTTTTTTCACCCTTAAACCTACAGTATGTAGTATGCAACTCTTGAAACAAAACCCATGTGATTTGAAATATGCTCTCAAGTTCAAAGGCATTTTCTACTTTCTCCATTTCTGCAGTAAACGTTGCATAAATTGTGCTTAATGCTGTATCTGAGGACTCTAGTGATACAGCATGAACTTATCTTTTAAAAATTCTTTGCAGGGAAAAAGACATTTATATTGGGTACCTGCCCCTTGCCCATGTTCTGGAGCTGAGTGCTGAGCTTGTGTGTCTGTCTCATGGGTGCCGCATTGGTTACTCTTCCCCTCAGACACTGGCTGACCAGGTAAGTTGTAGATGCGAGTCCTTGTGGTAAAAAAAAAAAAAAAATTTACTTCAGATTTTTGCAATTTTTCTTTAAAGGTAGTACAAATTTTGTTTCTGATGTTAAATATCTCGAATATGTTTGCTAGTAAACTTGTTCTTCACTTTAGTCTTCTAAAATAAAGAAAGGAAGCAAAGGGGATGTTACTACACTTAAGCCAACTCTAATGGCAGCTGTTCCGGTAAGTAACGGAAGGATGAATAATTTTTAAAACCTTTTTTGAAATATAATTTATAATTCAATTTTTAGCAACATAATTAATACCATGACCATTTAAATAGCAAAGGTATAATCTTTGATGTTATGCTGCCTTAAAATAATAATTTTAGTACCTAATTGTATGTTTGGGATAAAAATCATGAGTATCAAACTTTCTCAAAGTTAAGATAGCAATAGAGGTTCATTCCCGTTTTAATTAGTCATTTCTTTTTTGTTACAATGAAAGAGTGGAATAAAGGGGGTAGGCAGGAGGCAGCTGGGGGTTAACTGTTGCTCCTGCCCAGATTTTGCTTTCCTCCTTTCTATTAACATCTTGCTGTCTCTTAGCAAGGGAAGAGTAGGGAGCCTGGGAGTGGGTTGTCACCTCACTTGAATTTCTAGATTGTGTTTTCTTTCTGCTGTACTGAATTCAGGATTGCTGTTTCTTTGAGTTAAAGTTCATCTTTTTATGTGACTAGGAAATTATGGATCGAATCTACAAAAACGTCATGAATAAAGTGAATGAAATGACCAGTTTCCAGCGGAATCTGTTTATATTGGCCTACAACTACAAAATGGAACAGATTTCCAAAGGTTACACTACCCCACTCTGCGACAGGTAATGTTAATGTCATTGTTAATGGCACCAAAAAATCCAAATCTTACCACAGGAGCAGTATCTGTTTTTTTTAATGCTTTTCTTCATTTTATTGTTGACATTTTGAACATGAACAAATCTGTACTTGAGCGTAAATTGAAACCACAACTCAGAAGTTTGTGTGATGGATATAAATGCTTACTGATGCAATTTAAGTGAGTGTTGTTTAACTTGAAACCAATTGAAAATTTGCATTTATTACATTTTCATCAGGAATTTAACAATAGATTTATACAATTTTGGGGTATGATGAGATGTTTACTCCTATAGAAAACTGTAGACTCCACATTTTCGCAGAAGGGAGCATTGGTATACCTCAAATTGGAAAGAACCCACAGAATCATTGAGTCGAACTCTGGGATTCGTGAGAGTAAAGGATAATGCTTTTGCAAAATTTACACAATTTGAAGTGTTTTCAGGAGAAAATAATGCAATTTTATTGTGTTCTCAAACATTTAACCCATCTTCAAACTAGAACATGGAAACAGTCTTAGAAATCTGTGCCTGTATTTCTGAAAACTTCAATGTGCTCCTTCAGGGTTTTACTAGGGTGTCATAGAAGTGTTGAAGATAGTGGAAGCTTCCAGTTTAGATCCAAGACTAAGTGCTCTCTTGGTTTGTTTCTAAGCACCCAAATGTCCTTTTCCCTTTGGGTTTCAGCCTTATCTTCCGCAAGGTGCGGCTGCTGCTGGGCGGGAAGATCCGCGTGCTGCTGTGCGGCGGCGCGCCGCTGTCAGCGGCCACGCAGCGCTTCATGAACATCTGCTTCTGCTGCCCCGTGGGGCAGGGCTACGGCCTCACCGAGTCTGCTGGGGCTGGCACCATCACTGAAGGTGGGTGGGGGCCACGGCATCCCTCTGGTGGGGCCACCACGTCCCTCTGGTGGGTGCCACCCTGTCCCTCTGGCACCGCACCCGCACTGAGCCCGCCACGCTCAGCCCTGCCCACCCACTCCTTTGCTGGGGCCACCAGGCATCATCATCCAGGGGAATCCTGGATTCAAAAATGTATAAAAGTGGCAGTGCTGATTTGGATGCATTTTGCTAAAGCAGGTAACCTGCATGTAAAATGAATGTTCTCATTTGTGGTACAGCAACCCATTCTAGCGTGAGTGGCATCTTGCCAGTATTGTACTTACCACATGAACTGAATAATTTTTTTCAGCTTTTGTTGAGTATATTGAGATGTCAGGAAGTAAAATCTTCCTGCACCATATTTTAATTTCATGTAACAGAATCCAAGGGTTCCAGTCCCCCTTTGGTTAACTGATACAGCCATCTACCCACTTGGTGGGATAAGAATTTTATCTGTGTTCTCTTCTCTAAATCCGTTGGGTTTTCTTGGAAGTTTGGTTCTGTGAATTAAAACTCAGAAATGAATAGCAGTTAATTTTCACTAAGAATGCATGACAACAAGAGATCTTTTTTTTTCTACCCAGTTTTGGTTTTTCTGTTTCTGAAAATGCACTTGTTTAAATTCTAGTTTGGGACTACACTACAGGAAGAGTGGGAGCACCTTTGGTCTGTTGTGAAATAAAGTTAATGAACTGGGAAGAAGGTGAGAATTCCTGCTTAAGATGAAATAGTAATGTGTTTGTAAGAACTGTGTTTTTCTATTGGGCTTTCCTCAGTAGTGGTAATTAGACTATTTCTTGGCTGTTTGTATTTTAAATGCTACTTTTGCCTATAAAAGTTTGCTCTTGGGGAGGAGAAAGGTAAAATAAATTCCTCAGTAGTTTCAAAACAGGGAAATACCCAGACAGAAGCTATCAATGCAAGTGGCATTTTGACAAAGTAGTATGCACAATACTTTCAGTTGCCATCAAGAAATTATATTAAAATAATCTTCATAATATTATTCTTAAATTAATTAGAAATTGGTATGTAGAATAGAAGCTTAATGGATACTTCATAAAATACACATAGTAAATTTTGAAATGCATCTGGGTATTTCCTTTCATTGTAGACTTTCATGTACTTTTATGTACTGTAGAGTGAAAACACATAAGTGTGTTTTGGACTAATGCAAAACCTTATGGATTTTTTCTAAACTATGAGGCAAAATTATTTGGTTTTATTTGAGCCTGTGTGAAACTGATAAAGCACATTACTTAATACTGCCAGAAGGATGGCAGAAATTTTTGCTTTCTCATAAACTTGATAAAAATCCCCATCCTTTTAGGTGGGTATTACAACACTGATAAACCATATCCTAGAGGTGAGATCCTTATTGGAGGGCAGAATGTGACTGTGGGCTACTACAAAAATGAAGCACGAACCAGAAAAGATTTCACTGTTGATGAGAATGGGCAGAGGTGGCTCCATACTGGAGACATTGGAGAGTTTCATCATGATGGATGTCTAAAAATCATTGGTGAGTTAATAAATTCAGGTAAACATGTAGCTATTCATATACACACACATTTTTCAGGGCTGTGAAATACAGTAATGAAAAAAACCCTCCATATCTTGTCCCACAATCTAAAACATTCCCATTTATCCCAATAAAGTTCTGATATGTTAATGTAAATTTATTTGTGTGTTTTAGAAGCTGATTTTTGGTTCATTTTGAAACAATCTTCACACTGACTCCTTAAATTAGTGAGACTGGGTCGTAATTAGAGAGTTAAATATAAGCTAATTGAGTAGATAAGCTGCCTTGTGTAATTTTGTAGGGTTGTGTACAATAATCTCAAGTAATTTAGGCGTAATTTTTTGTTCTTATTGTTGTTTTTCAAGTAAAGGTGAACAGTTGCTCTTTAAATGTTAATTTAGCCTGAAATAAATAATGTAATGTCACCAAATGATGCATATCCTGCCTTGTGGGTCTGGGCCAGACAGCACAAAATATGTGCTCCTGGCTAGCAGTGGCTTTTGCATAGTCCTGCTTGTCTTCCATGCACATGATGGTGCTGTCATATAGGAAATGCTGTTCTGAAGGCAGAAAATATGTGGAATTATAATGTCCCTCATTTTGTTAGGAAAGACTGATAAAATCCAGTCTGGAAACCTGACATTAAAGATTTCTGGTACATTGACCAAACATGAGTCAGTTTGGATATTAAATATGCATTTCAGAAAAATTTAAAATCAATGCTTAAATGTTTTCTGTTCTGTAATTAACACTCAATTCCTTTAATTGCTTTCTTCCTTGGTAGATCGCAAAAAGGATCTTGTAAAACTGCAGGCAGGAGAATATGTTTCTCTTGGCAAAGTAGAAGCAGCTCTGAAGAATCTCCCACTGGTGGATAATATTTGTGCATATGCAAGCAGGTAAGAGCAGCTGATAATTTGTTACTGCTCTGTTCTTTGTCCTTTTGAAGCCATAAGCAAAAATTTTTGCCACTTAATGTGTAGAATTTCTTTAATCAGTAAAAAAAGGATTTTACTTACAATAGAATGGAATAACTCTCTATCAAAACTAAAAGATCTGAAATCCATTTTTATTTTTCCTTTCTCATTTGTTGTCATCATTTATCCGAAAATACCAATAATGGGTCTTACATTCTCCCTTCCCTAATCTGAAAAGCAGCTAAGCTCTATTGCATTAATTACAGGCATCACTGAAGCACTTTGGAGATTGTTACCTTTAGAATCCCTAGGACACCTTGTTCCTTGCTGTGTTTAGTTGTGATTTGTCCTTCAGAGGAAGTGCTGTGGTACTTCAGGGGCAGGTGGGGGAAAAAACCACCAATGGTCCAGTAGCTGGCTAATGAATTAAGGTTACTTTTCTTTACTCCTGCAGTACACCACCTTGAAGCTTGAGAAAAAACACACTTTAAACATTGTGCAAACACACAATAAATGGCAATCAAACTTCATTTCCATTTGCTTTATAAGTGTGCTAATAAATGAGATGCTAAGGGCTCAAACATGTCTTAAGTTTCTATTTCTAGAGTTTCTTAGCTCTTACACATATCAATATACTTCAGGTGGTCTTTGTTTCCTGTTGACATTTGATGCTGATGTTTGGAAAGTTATTTTGGAGCTTCTGAATGATCAGAATTTTTCTGATTCCCAGTATGGCCCAAAAAGCCCACTTTACTTGAAAGAAACCAGGATAATACCAGAGAATTGCTCAGTGGTATTAAATAAAATAATTCACTTTTGGTTTGTTCACCTGGTTCTCTGTAATTTTGGGTGGGGATTTGTGTAGTCATTCTGTAACTGCATTTTTGACAGTTTTGGAACAGTAGGCTGGCATTGGGCCTGCCACTGCTGAGAAGATTTCCATTCTATTAAGCTTTATTTGTGGTTTGGGCTCACTGAGTTAGTCTCACGTTTGCTTGCTTTGACAGCCTGAAGCACCCTCTGTAATCTGTGGAGAAAGAGCTTCCTACATGTAATTTCTTCTCTTCCAGGATTGCATTTCACTATTGGACTTGTGCTACCAAATTTTTGTGTTAATTTTGCCAGGTCAGCATAACATTGGAAGCTAAAATGCACTTGCCAGCCAGACACTTGACTCTGATAGGCGATGTTGTGTTTATTACTTAAAAACAGGAAAACCTATGAACAAGAGTCCAGACCAAGGACAAGCAAGACAAGACATTCCAGATTGGTTTTTCTGTTGCTGCTCTACTTTTTCTTAATACTGTTATGTGTGTAATGTGGCCTGAGTAGCCATGTAATAGAATCCTTGAATGATTGTCCATATGCACATTTCATTGTGGGCATGTGCTCACCTCAGCAGTCTGAGCTCAGAGGGGTTTTGTAACAGTGCCTGTGACATTTCTTTGATCCTGTCTCTCCTTATGCTTTGCCTGAGTGATCTCATGTGCAGGAGGAGTCCTTTATTTGTAGCTGTTCTGTCTCCCAAAAGCAAAAGGACAAGGAGGGCAGACTTCTACAAACGGGTTTAATATGTGGTTTGACCTTAGATTTTAGGGTGCAGAGTTACTCTTAACATGGTAGTAGGGAATCAGAATTGTTTGCATGATATTGCTACTTCAAAGTTGTATTGACTTCAGACAAAGTAAGTGAGATAAGGAATAAAAACATTTGCTTAAAGGAATAGTGATTAGAGCTCTGTCAGGAGGGACTCCTGCTGCTTTATCAATGCTTCACCCATCCAAGATACATTAAGTGGGTTTCAAGCATCACCTCAGGAAAAGAAGTAGCTCAGTTACCTGAGGAATGAGCAAACATGGCAGAAAACTTGAGGGAGTCCTCAGTAACCTCAAGGAGGTAAGGACCAGACTTCACAGAACAGAAACAGTGCTATCTGTGTGTAGTGCCACTAAATATGTTTCTGACCATAGGTATGAGAGCCATACATGGGTAGAATCGTAAGCACAGCAAGGGAATGAGGCTGCCTAGTGTAGGACAGACATTTTGGCAAAATCTTTCATCATGGAAGAGATGACTAAGGAGGTCTTGAAGACCAAAGTCTGAAAATTTCCAGTGAAAATCACTTCCAAGACAAAGGTGCCAAATACAAAAGGTTGGCGAGAGGGAAGATGGACCTTCAGGATACCTCTCAAAACAAAACATTGCCTTAGCATTTGAACTGCAGCAAGTGAAGATTTAACTTTGTGGCACAGAATGAAAAGCTATGTGTACCAGGAACTGTGAGCTGCAAGGAGTTCTTTCCAAGGAAAAAACAGTTGGATGAACCTGTTTGTCCAGAACAAGTACACTTCTACTCAAGGGGCTGAATTTTCGATGAACAGAAAGCTTGATGCTTACCCAACAAACTGATTACTTCTATATGCTGTTTATCCCTGGAGACACTGGTGATATTGCTGGACATGATCCTGACCATGTCAGAAGACTACAGGAGCCAGGGATGAAAGTGCCAGAGTCCTTTGTGTCCCAGGTGTCTTCACACACAATACCTACACAATAGGGAGCAAAGTTACAAGGGTTCAGAACAGAGTACAGCACGAGTGTGCATGGGGGAAAATGGGATGGAGGCACAGGCAGAAGGTGAGGTGCAACCAGTAGAGATAGTGAGGCTAATCTGAAATCATCCTGTAATGCATTCTCAGGAAGAGAGAAATTACAATGGTTTTGATGCTGCCAGGGAAGTCTGTGTTTTTAATAGACTCTGGTGCAGTCTGCTCAACTCCTGTCAGATGCCCATTATGATTCATGCCAGTAACAAAGGAGAAAATTGGAATGTGCCGTAACCAAAAGCATATTTAGAGGTAGTATATTAAAATTTTCTTGTTGAGGGATATAGTTACAGTAATCTGCATGCTAGGGCTAAGTTTCCATGTTTTGTATTAATGATCTGTCTGGTGAGAGTTGAACAGATTTAATAAATCTGTATATAGTTAAGATGGAAGGGAACCAAAGCCACAGTGGCGGATAGGATGAGAATTTGGAGCAAGCTTGGCTAGATGGAGATTTGCTTGAAAATAGCATTAATTTTAAAGAGAGGAGTTGTATATTATACTGACAGCTAAATAAACTGCAGAAGTTAAGGGTGAGAACCACCAGTTGGTAGCAATTTTGTAGGAGCTGACATGAATCCACAGGTACCATGCTGTTATAAGAAGGTAAAGGGCATAATCAGATGTATTGCTTACAAAATGCACAATGATCTTTTGCTCTTGTAAGGATTAAAGGATCAGAGTTCTACATGTAGCACATCTGAAGAGATGGACCTCATGAAAAGAGTCCAGGAAAAAAATTGCAATGTTTGGGAAGAGACATGTAATGGCATGAATTAGGAGGAAAGGTCACTGCTGGTATGTCTAAATACATCTAAGGAAGGAAGCAAAACTAAAAAGGTGACAGGGAAAATCTGTAAATGAATAAACATCTTCTGTGGAAAATAGAGGGATATTTGACTATTCAGAGGTAAACTACAAAGAGGAAGAGTTGGGAGTTGCCATCAGCAGCAGCTTGTCCATGCTATGATGAAGCATTGGCATTAGTGCTTGCTGATGTTTAAGAAAGATGTAGACAAACATCTATTAGATGTATCTGGCCCTGCTTCAGGGCAGATACAGGGCAGGTGAATTGATCTGGAGCTCTTCTGAGATCACTTTCAACTCTGGCTCTGTGATCTGCATTGTTAGGATGTGTCAAGTTGCTGTGTGAGGTTCTATGCATATTTTACCTAAACTTTACACCATCTGAAAAGCTTTGAGCACCTGTTTCAGAGTAAATTGTGATTTAGGGCCCAGAGACTTTGAGATCACAGCTTCCTATGTTCTGAGCATGTCAGGAGCAGACAAAGAGTGCCAACAGTAGAGTGAGTGTATGGACAATCACTTGAAAGAGAAAGAGAAGTCACTTCCCTTACAGAAGCAGGCATCCTTTGAGATGTGTTGTGCATATGCTCATTCCACAACTGCTCTCCAACCCCTCTTCACTGCAGTCCTCTACTCCTCTACAGTAACTGGATTCTGCAGTTGAGGAATCTGAGGTAGGGAAGCCGCACACCAGTCTCCATTCCGGGCTGCAAAGCATGAGGAGAGGCAGGGCGCAGTGACATCGTGTGGGTACTGCTTCCCAAAGCTTTGGGCATGAGACACAGTGGAATATGCATATGGACAGCACACCTTGAAGCAATCCAGTTTACTGTAAGGTAAGTAGCTTCTCTTTCTACTTGTTTTTAAGCAGGCAGAGGTAACTCATGTACTATTTCAGGGACATTATCAGGTGAACAAAAGCCAGCTGTTAGGCATGATCTCTGTATGAAGCGTAAACCCCTCAACTTGAAATGTTATTTTTGAACAGTTGTTTATTTTGCAGAATTCATACTAAAGTACATTGTGCTTCTCAGTTTCCATTCTTATGTCATTGGATTTGTTGTGCCAAATCAAAAGGAGCTCGCAGAACTAGCCCGAAAAAAAGGATTTAAAGGAACCTGGGAAGAGATCTGTAACAGTCCTGAGATGGAAAAAGAGGTTCTGAAGGTGCTGGCTGAAGCTGCCATGGCAGGTGAGTGGCTGGGTAGATGGCATCAATCTTGTGGACTGCAGTGTCTGTGAAATAGATAAGCGTAGGCCCTAAAAATATTTCCTTGAGTGTGCATATTTCATTGATCCTGTATGAAGTGAGATTTTCATACAAAAATCCCCAACAACAAAACATGAGTTGGGTCAGTCCTTTTGTTTCATGCAGCTTCTTTTACTGTGGCCAATAGCTGAGGAAAAGAATATGAAAACAGGGAAGCTTTACAAGTACAGTTCTCTGTATATATATGTGTATGTGTTGTCTTTAAGATGCCCTATAGTGTCTTGTAGGCCTTGCTGCTGGTCCAAAACCAGTGTGGGTCAATTACAGATCCATAATCATAATATGCATGAGGTATCAGACAGTCTCACACTAGTGCAGAGTTGAAATAAATCCATGGTGACAGGGGCTCTCCTGGCTTCCACTTTCATATGAAGAATTTCCAAAACCTAAGCAGCATCTTTGTAGTTAGTAATTTTCAGAAGCCTTTCCTTACATTAACTCTTCCAGCCACATTTGAAAATTACTCAGATATTCATGTCAGTGTCAATAGCATCTCGTGGTGAGTTTGTAGCCTGGCCTGTTTGTGTGAAGAAATGCTTTGTTTGTCCCAGGCCTTCCATCTGCCAGCTCAGGCAGACTGCTGAGCTCTCCTCTGGGAGGGGCATGGGCAGTCCCAGTGGTGGTTGTGATTCTGTCAATGGGGATTATTCTTCTCCCTCAGTATCTTTTCATGCTAATTGGCTGTAGTCTGTTAGGCTGTTGTGGTGCAGAATGAAGCAGTGGCACAGGAATATTTTGTAATAATTTCTGCCTCACTTTTACTTTTGGCCATTTCTGAGCACTGAGCTTTTTTCATAACACTGTCATTTATGGGCACAGAAGGACTTTTTAAAATGATCATCAGGGGTGTAAAATTTTCTATGCTCGTTTGTTGACACTTTCCTGCAGTGGATGTTTGCTGCTGTTTTGCAGTTGCTCAGTGTCACGATGTCCTTCTGTCCTTCTTTGCCCTTTGTCCTCATCCTTTCTACCCTAGATACCTACATGCTTCCAGCAATCTCTGCTTGTTAATATTCATTTCTTCTCCATATTACTTGTGAATATATTAAACTCTGATGAGGTATTTGCCAGCTCCCATCCCAGGAGCACCCTCCTGCCATGAGTGCAGTCTCAACACTGCAGCTGCTCTTTCCTTGCCCCACCTCTCTAGTCTGGTTTTCTTCACTGTATGGAGCACGTGGCAAAGGCATTCTCAGAAGCTGCTGTGATGGAGAGCATGTACAAAGTTGCTTTCATTTTTTGTGCAATGCTGTTCTAAAGAGAATCAAATACTTACTAAAAATTAATGAAAGGTAGTATTTGATTCAATTATTTTGATGTTATTTTATATTTGGTTTTGGTTTTCACTTTGGTATCACAGGCTTTACTTTTAAATACTATGGATTTTAGTGATAAATTGCAAAAATCTCCAAAAAACCAAATCTAGTAATCTAATGCCAAAGGGAGGAAAATGGGACAGGAAAATCTAAAAATGGCAGGTTGCACATGATAAGTATACATTTGTGTATATTTTTGTATTCAACTTGAAAAGAGGATTTATTTATTTTTTTTTATTATTGCTATCTGTTGGTTATCTTTCTTAGTTACTTGTTTTTCTTTTCTCATATCTGGAACCACAGCAGAAATTGTTGCAAATTATAGTGTTTTGTGCTGAAGGTGTTACGTGGAGAGAGCACTGCTCTCTTTCTGTACAGGGAAGAGCTCCCATATGAACTCAATTCCCTTCATCAGTTTAAAACTATCAGGAAAAAACAAACTCCTTCATTTTTTCTAGCCTAAGTAGTATGGATTTTAAGATTTTCACTCCAGATGATGAGTACCGTGATTCTGGGAGAGCAGAGTCTGTTTTGAGGTTATCATTTCCATGCAGTGAGGCTTTTTTATGTTAGGGAGCTGCACAGATACCTCAACAGCTGGGCTTTATTCCAGTATTTCTGGAAAAACTGGACAACAGGTACTGTTGGGTCCTGTCAGTCTGTTTGTGACCCTACAGGTTGTTTAACCAACCATGGGGGTTTGGAGGAGCGCTTCTTCATTTGGGTCACATGCTTTTCTGTTGGAGAGTATGATTTCCCTTCTGTGCTTAACTTTTGGAAAATGGTTACACTTAGGTTCTGTATTAAAAATATTTGTTTTTACAGCAAATCTGGAGAAGTTTGAAATCCCAGTGAAGATCCGTTTGAGCCCAGATCCTTGGACCCCAGAGACTGGTCTGGTGACGGACGCGTTCAAACTGAAACGCAAAGAGCTCACGGCGTTCTACCAGACGGACATTGACCGAATGTACGGGAAAAATGCAAAGTAATCCTCTCTGCACCACTCTGCTACAGTGAGCTTGGATCAAATAGGAAATACTTGAATTGCCTGTCTCAACTCAACACTTGAGATCAACACACAAAACCACCGTTCCTCATTTCCAGCTTAAACTGTTCTTTCTAATGACGTCACCGTGATGACTGGCGAGTTTAGTAAAAAGTTACGGCAGCAAACTTGTGTCTGTCTCCTTTTTTCCAGTTTTCTCTGCTACCTTGTCAGTCTGTGGATTTTCCCAGGTCTTTTTGGGAAACCATGATTCTGAAGCCTCAAGTTTTTAAACATTTATAAATCCTGTATAATGTTTTATTTGTATCTTTAAAATTTGGATGTATATAGAGAGGACTTGGCTATATAAGAAATGGTTATACTGGGGGCCTTTTTTACCTAATTATTTAAAGATAAGAAGGTATTGATGTTGTGACATTATGTACATTGAAAATGCTTGTAATTGTGGAACAGAGGACCAGGTTATTTGCTGCTGTGCTATTTTTCTGTGTAAATCTGAGGGAGAAAATGTTTGACATTCCAGCTTGTGTAATACACCTTCAATATGTGCCTAATGGTTACTTTTATTTTTTATCTGAAGGTGGAAGGATGGTCATGGCACAGCTCTGCCTCAAGGCAGGCACTCTTGCAGGTATTAGTTAAAGCTCCTTTAATACAGAAGATGCTATTAACACAGCAGAAGTTAAACCTAAGAATAATCTCTCAGATACAGAAACTCCTTTTTTTAAATAGCTCGTGACCATTTCATCCAGAGCTGAATTGTATAGTGTTAATATGAGCTCTCATTAATTTCACCTAACACTTTACAAGCTTGACTGTGTCCTTTTAGCAAAGGGACTGTAGCAGCCTTTGTCTTTTCTCATTAGGTTTGGACATTACAGTGGGTTTGCTCTTTTGTTGTTTATGAAGGTTTGGCAAGACCCCTGCTCTGCCCTAGCTGCAACCCAAATCTTCCTGGGGGGGATTTTTAAAGTCATAATGACAGTTATGTTCTCAGTTCACACAGTGCCTAGCTGCCCTTTGTGCCATTAAAAATCTCCCTTCGATTCTCTGTTCTTTTGTGTAGTACTTTTTGCTTTAAAAACAGATATTTGAAGCATTTATCATCCAGAGTTATTTATGTTGCTTGGTTTGTTACACCTAATTCTTACTTTGGGAAGGAGTCTCAGTTTCTGTTTCAGTAGAGATTCATGGGTATTGTTTGAACAAATGTGGGGGTTCTTTTCATCTCCAGTGAGAGTGTTCAGATTTGTTTTCAGATGTGAATTTTATTTTCAAAATATTTCTGGAAAGAATAATCAGGGTTACATGAGAATGTGAAAAGGCATACATCAGTCAACTTTGTGATGAAGCAAATACTAAAATGGCTTTAATTTGGAGATTACTCTTGTGTGTCATTTACTTGTACTAAAACTCAAGGTCCTGATGCTCACCTAGTGCCCTGCTATGGTAGCACATAGCAATGCTGAGGGCCAGAAGCTTAGTTTAGGAGAGGGAGTTCTGCTGCTTGTCTTTGACATGAGGTTTTGGGAGGTATTTGATGTACAAATTCTCATTTTATAAACCTCTGAAATATTTTTTTAAATTAACGCTCTCCGTTGGTTACAGAAAACAGTTTCATAGGAATTGAAGGTTATCAGGCAGGTTCCCTGATGAAATGATGAGGTGGTTTGTGCTAATTATGGATTTCCCCTGCTGCTGTCCATAAAAAACTGTTAACATTTGGGAAATTTTGGTGTAAGTAATCAAATGGAAATAGAAGCAACAAAAATAAATTGGAACCATATTTTTGAGATTACTGCCTTTAGATATCCAGATCACAAATGAAAACCTTGTGGCAAATAGAGATGAGGCAAATGTTAAAAAATGACTGAAGAATCCAAATGTGGAAAAATTGCCAACGCTGTAGGGAATGTCACACCATGTATTAGATATTACTAACGCTTAAATTTGTGTCTGTGCTCCATCAGCAAGTTCTTGAATAGAACTCAGCACAGACTGTACATTGTTCAAATATTGTTGTGATTTTTTTAGTGAAAATTAATGAATTGCTGAAGTACCATGTATATCAATTGGTGCATTGTGCAGCAGATTTAGGTAAATAAATCTGCTTCTGGTTAAAGCAAATCTGAAGTTAGTATTTTGTTCTGCTAAGGGTTTAAATCCCCTTTTGAGAAATTGCGTAAATGAAACTTTAAAAATGGTTTGGAAATAGTGCTTTTATTTTCTTTTTTCTAATCCAGTCACAAGATGGGGTTGCTGTCTAACTGTGCTTTTGATTTTACTGTTCAGGGGTTTTTTATGTTTAAAATGGATGTGGTATATATAGTTCCTCTTTCATTAGGCATCAGATTCATTGTGGACATTTATTTCTTCTACAGAATGTGAAAACAAAGCAGTTCATTAAGTTTAGACTCAGCGCTGGAGATAGGTTTTAAAAAGATCTTTTTAATGAGTATGGGTTTTTTTCCTTTTGATTTATAGCAAAAGACAGACTCCACTACTGCTGGATTGTGAGTATTTCATGTCCCTCTGAGGCCAGCTGTGCTGTGGGTGCTGGGGAGTGACGTGGCTGTAATGGGATGTTCAGTCAGGCTGCAGTTCAGGTGTGGGGCTCCCTCTCTGCTCCTGCATTACTGAGCACAAGGACAGCTTTGGAGGGATTTGTTCCAGCCCTGCAGAGATACACTGCTTGCCAGCTGGGAATTCCCCTCTGATTTTTTTGTTTTGTTTTTGTTTGTTTGGTTGGGTTTTTTTTGTTTTTGTTTTGGTTTTTTTTTGTTTTGGTTTGGTTTTTTGTTGGGGTTTTTTGGTGTGTCTTCCCACACCCTGTGTAACAAGAACAAAAGTACCTGCTGGAATGCACTGCACTGTCCCAAAGGCAGTGGGCAGCTGTACAGGAGCTGAGAGGTGTGTGACTGGGAGGAGTGGTCTCTGTCACGTGGGGGATTTTGTAATGGAAAGAGCTGTAACTTTAAACAATCTGAGTTCAAACTAAGAGCACGGGGCATATACCTCACCTGAAAGGCCCCCAAAAGGGGGGATTTTTAACAAAACTTTTGTAAATAAAAACTTACCAGGTCTCTGAATCATTGAAAATTGTAACTACTTAATCTCTTGTGAAAATCTATGTATTTCATTATTAAAATGGTTGACTGAGAAATTCCAGGGATGCTGTGAATATCCTTTAAGTTCCACATTTCTTTAAAAAGCTTTCAGGACTTTAGGCTATCATTCAGTCTAGATGTAAGTGTTCTTTACAGAGAGTAGCATTTCTGCAGTGGGTGAGAAATCCAGAAGTTGCATGTCAGAAAGGACAGTGTGAGCTTGCTGCTGCTGCAGGTCTCAGAGGCAGGAGCACACCTCCAAGGGGAGCAGTAGCTGAGCAGGGAAAGATTCTGCTGAAGTGGAAGTGAAAAGCAGTGTGTGACTGGAGCTAAGAACATAACAGGTACCTACATCCACTGCTGTACAGACAGGATGCAGAGAAGGGTGTGGAACAAAAACCATACATTAGGAACACTCTGTAAAGCTCCTAAGTTTATGCAGAAATTGCTGTAGGACATAAAACTCCTTTGCAATAACCATTGTCCTGCTAAAATTCACAACTTTTTGTTCTGTACTGAAACTACATTTAGGTGATGCAATGCAGCATTTTTAATTTTTGTTACTGTGGTGTATTAACTACTTTGGACTTGGTATAAAATCGTGTACATCTGTTTCTTTTCTGGTGAGGGGAACAATTTTTGACTTGCCTACACCTTGGACCAGGCTGAAATGTTAATTGAATGACCAATTGTATATTGCTGTAATGGGTTATTTAATGTAAACTCATTTTCAATGTGATCTTGGTTGTTACTATGAACTGCCTGAACATTGTATATCCTAATTGAGTTACATTGTATGAATTATTTATTTGTAATTGGATATCATGTTTCAAAAATAAAATTAATTTCGCACATTGGGTCCTGTACATCCAGTTTTTTCAGTGGTACAGAGTTGATAGTATAGAAATGTGTTCAGTATTGTCAAATGTTTCAAATATGTGTGGCCATTTTGGAGTGAATGCAGGAGCAGGAATTGCTGGGTTAGCTTGGATTTTCACTGCAGGAAAATTGTGTTGGGTCAATTTTTATTTGCATAATTTCTGCCATTTACCTGGTTTTAAAAGCACAGGTTGTGGGTAATACCTGATGTAAAACTCTGTAGACTTAGGACATTTTTTCCTATCTGTGCTAGGACTTGTATTTAGTGTAATTCTCCTGAAGTTTGTGTGTTGAAGGGTCAGATGCTAGATGCTTGCAATTGGGCCTCTTAAGAGATCTTTAGCAATTAAATTTCAGGTTTTGATTACAAGCTCACAAAGCATTGCTGGTAACAGTCCAGCCTGGAGGCATCTCAACAGAAGCCTCTTTTTCCCTTTTTTGTGTCTCTATTTACAGGTTCCCAAATGCCCAGGGTCATAGTGCTGACAAAATGTCAAACCTCACTTGCTGTATAGCTGATATTTTTATTTATCCCTTTAACCATCCATGAGAAGGCTCCAGCTTCCTCTAGGTTCAGTCCATGCTTAAGGTAGTTGCTTATTTTTTTTTCTTTCAAAAATACTGTGAGATTTTAAGACTGAAAACTTACTCAAATAATTTAGGATAATATGATTCGCTTTAACTGTTTTTTTTTGTTTTTCTGTTAGACATTTATAGCTCATAAAATGCTGTTGGGGTGTCTTTAGTAAAGAGAAACAAGTTCAGAACTATTATAATAGGTATTTATTGTAGCAATGAATTTCAGGAAGGATAAATGTAACCATATCAGAAAATGTTTATGTAGCTATTAGAGACACGTGGGATCCAAAATAGATACAATAAAAATACAAATAAAAACACTGTAGACCTGACTTGCTCTTAATATCTTCAAAAAAATCCAGGCGTGATGGCAGATAAAGGGAGTACCCAAACACTTGATAAGGTGAGTAACATTTTTAAAAAAGAGTTGTAATACTTGGGAATAATATTTTCTGTTTAGCATGGACCCAGCTGTTCTGGCTGGAGGGACAGTTGCTGAAAGGTTCAGAGAGTGTTGGCAAGTATTTTCTCTACTCTAGATAGCTGTGGCTTTTAGCAAGTAACGTCTCTATGATTTGAATCCCAGATTTCATTATGTAGGCTGGTTTCAGCATTTAATTCCTGCTTTATGTGCAAACCAGTGCTTGGCTTTAGCTGCCTCCCTGCCCAGCACAGAGACCTTGCACGGGCCGTGGGGGCACTTGCACCCAGAGGTGGTGCTGGATGGGCACCCCAAACTGCTGCCTGCTCCCTGTGCTTGGTAGAAAAGCAAACACTGTTTGCCTGTTGGGTGGGCACAATTTCCTGGGAGCACAGGTACCCAAAAAGATAGTGCAGCCTGTCATGCATGAAACGTCAGAAAGATGTTTTACATCAGACTTCTGGGGTACTCAGCATTGCCAAGTGCAACAGCAGGAAGAACCACATACCATATTTGAGTCCCTAACCCCAATTTCCATGTATTCCACTGTACCCTTTCCCACTTTATTACAAATGTGTGTTTATTTCTTTCTCTGGAACTGTAATTGGTAGCAAGGTTGAGTAGGTTGTTCGTTTTTTTTGTTGTTGTTGTTGTTTTGGTAATTAGTTGCAGGTAATTGAGAGACAACTTTATGAATGTAAGTGTTAAACTTTAATGGAAAAGTTTATATGGCTTCCCACTGATGTGCAATCACAGTAGTGTTTGGCAATGAGCCTGGTGGCTGATGACCTTTATTCCTCTGAAAAGGTGAGATTTTGATGTAGATCCTTACAGTGAGTAAGTTTCCTTACATAAAGTAAATTTCCATTGTGTTTCTGCTACTTCAGGCTCCTAGAGAGGTCAAGGGAGAAAGAAGCATCATTTTGAAATGTGAAATTATTCATAGCAAGATAAACTTTCAAATTTCCATAAAATTAATTGTATCCCAACCTGGTAAAACATCATGGATGCTTAACTATTAATGCAGGCTTTGGCTTTGAGCTTTATCTTAATAATGCTGGTCAGATACAGTTCAGTTTTTTTGAAATCAGGTTTGTATCTGGAATTTTTCATCAGACTCTCTATTTTTGGTACATTTCCTAGTATCTATTTGTGTAGTTGTTTTTAAATCTTATGCATATAGCTTACAAGACTGAAGAATGATTTGCAAAGTGTAGTTCCTGTTATGTGGTGTAGTTGGAAGATAGCTTGTGGGTGTTTAACAAGCTGCAAGGAAGCTATTTTCTTAAACCCATTAAGCATTTTATGTTTCATCAGTTCTCTGGATCTCACACACGTTTACTGGGTATTTCTGCCAGGTTTCTTGGAAATGAAGTGATTTTGCTTAATTTTGTTGCAATTCAGGACTTGGTCTGTTCCAGCTAAAGCAGGGTAACATAATTAGCAGGAGGGCTGAGAATGCCAATGAGCAATCTGGCCTGTTCAGCATCACATCCTCTTTCCTCCCCTTCTTGCCAAAGTTGGGTGAGAACTGTAAAACAATAGGAGATTTAAAAAGGGAGACTTTACAAGAGTAATTTCTGTATCAAGATGAGTTGATGAGTTACTGATTGAGTGCAGCTCCAGTGGGATGTCTGTGCCTCTGCACTCCCACGGGCAAACATGGTGCAGGTGACCTGCAGCAGGGCAGATTCAGGGCCAGAAGGTTTGGGGTTGTCCCTTCCTGGGGCAGACCACCATGGAGCTTTGGTGGGGGTGATGGCTCCTGCTGAGCTCCTTGATGTCTCTCCAAGGAAGTTAAAAGTAAAATGTGCTAAAATTTCTCTCAGAAATTGCTTTCATTTTTTATTTGAAGCCTTGATAAACTTTTGAAATCTTTCATTGAAAGTATTTCCCATATAGTTACTCCTTCATTTGCTTAGTAATGGATTATCTGAGGTTTTCCAGGACTGGCAGGTGACAAGTCTGGTTGAGTGTGCCCCCTTGTGTTTTGCAGTGATTTTCTTACTGTTTTCATAAATAGATGAGATTTGGGACTTTCCCCAGAATTTGCCCTGTGCTACTTGTTTTTAAACCATTTTTCCATTTCCTTCTATTGGTTTGATTTTCTCCCAGCAACTTTTCATTATACTGTGGGCTAATCAGCTCTTTCTGGTGTGGTTTTTTTTTTTTTATTTTCCCCATAACTGATGTTTTGTCTGTTTTAATTGTTTTACAGAATTTACAAAAACATGTAGATAAAATGGATTGCTTCCACAGGAAGGAATGATGCTCTCTGTAAGTCTTGATTGGCAGAGATTTCTAAACAGGATTTTTTCTGCAATGGTGGAACAGTGAGGCTGTGGCTGCCAAGTGTCACCTGCAGCAGCCAGGAGTGCTTAATTATTTTTTTTCTCTTTTCTAGCTTTAGCTAGAATTTTCTAGCTTTAGCTAGAAAAAGTTTGGATGGGTTTTTAGTGCCCAGACCAATCCCGGATAGCTGAAAACTGCTCTCCAACAATTCCAAGTATTTGAATTATAATTATTTCCATCTGTTTCTTTGTTTATTTACTTTTTCAAGAAAGCTCCAGTAGTACTCGGAACAGCTTTATTGTGATAGAAATTTCTAGCCCATTGTGATTTGAAGAATCCTGTGCTGGTGCAGTTCAACAAAGCCTTAGAAAGTCTCTTGAGGAACACATGCTGGTACCATTTCTCATTTCTTTCCCTCTTAGGGCTGAGATTACAGCCAGCTCCCTGGCTTTCAACTTTTTGTGTAAGACCACTTTTAAGAATTCTTTGGTTCCTTCTCTTCCATGCTCTGTTCTCCCTGTATCTGAGTCTCTGGCCTTTCCTTTGTGTGCCTGGAGCTGGAACAGGGACAGTGCCATTGGGGCAGTGACAGTGCCATGGGGGTGCAATGACAGTGTCATGGGGTGCAATGACAGTGCCATGGGGGTGCAATGACAGTGCCAGGGGAGCAGTGACAGTGCCATGGGGAGCAGGTACACTGCCATGGGGGCAGTGACAGTGCCATGGGGAGCAGTGACAGTGCCATTGGGGCAGTGACAGTGCCATAGGGAGCAGGGTCAGTGCCATGGGGGCAGGTACAGTGCCATGGGGGGCAGGTACAGTGCCATGGGGGCAGTGACAGTGCCATGGGGAGCAGGGTCAGTGCCATGGGTAGCACAGGCCTGGGTAGGCTCCTCCTGCTCCAGGCTTTTCCCGGAGCTGGGCCCCTGTGGAGCAGCTGGTGGGAAGCAGAGCTGAGCTGTGCTGTCCCCTGGCAGCGCTGCACAAACCCTGCCGGGCAAAGAGAGCTCTTCTCCTGACAGCAGCCTCTGAATCCAGCTCATTCCTCCTGAGTACTGGCTTTGTACAGCAAAGGACACAGACAATTACACCCACTCTTCCATCGCCCTGCTCTGGTTTCCTTCCCAGTTCCACTTAAGAAACAATTAGTATCTTTTTGCGTTTTTTAAAAAGTTTTTGATTTTGCTGCCAAGACCTTTCTCATAGTTTTCAGAGAGAAATAACTTCAAGATTGATGCATCTCAAATACTTGCATCATCTCCACATCTGGTATCTTACTCCTAATTTATAAATCATTTTTAAAACCAGAAACACGTGTCAGCTGCAGCAAACGCCTTTCTGTATTAACTGAGTTGACTTGTAAATTTTTTTTTGAAGTGTATTGAAACTTTAATCCTTTTCATTATCCCTTCTCTTTATCTGTTTTATTCTGGAGTTTATACCTCCAGCTCTCTGCAGGAATTTTTTAGTGTGACCAGGCATCATTTCTGGAGGTGTTTGCAGAGGTCATGGGGTCCCCAACCAGCCTGGGGTGCTGGGGACATCAACAAACAAGTGTCACAGGCTGTCACTGCAGCCACTCTGGGGGTGAATGCTCCTGCAGCACTGAGGGAATCAGTAACTCAGAGTGTCTGAGGTTGGATCATTTATTTGAACTCTTTCTATTTCCTCGGCTAATGAACTGAAGTGTTGATATTGGTCGTTTCAAAGTGAAAAATCGCTGCTGGTGTTTCCCTGCTGGTCCATGTGATAGTCTTAAAAGGCAGCTGTATGAATATCTTGGGGCACAGTCTGAGTGTGTTCATACCCTGAAACTGCAGTGTAAGACAACTCAGCTGACAGTGGGTGTGAAGGATGGCAATAGACATTTACACTACTTAAATATAATTTAAGTAATATTTAAAATGTAACTCAAGATTTTTGTTATGGAGCTGACTTGTTTTTTTCTTTTCAGTCACTAGACAAAAAAACCTCCCAACCTTACAGGAATATTGTGGGAAATGTTTGTAGCTTGTCAATGACTCAGTTACGATAGCAGTTGCGTGCAATAGATGACTTGGTGAGCGGCAGTGACATTTGTTTTCCTGAGAATTTGGGAATCTCCCACAAGAGCAAAGACCCATGGTTCTGACCTGATTCCCTCACATTTTGGATCAAGAAAAAAGCAATACCTTTCATTATTGTAAAGAATTATCTTCCCAGCCCTACTTTATTTATTTTGAAAAGATTTTGACTGTCTATTTCAAAATAGAAAAGCAAAATAAAAAAATCTTTATCTCTTCTGAATCCATCCTTTGTAGTTTTCCTGCTGTAGGGAAGAGCCCCTGACCTCCCTGGAGGTCATCTCCCAGCTGGGCAGTGACCCAGTCGTGTTTTCCTCTCAGTTCTGCAGAAATGATGTGTCCAGCGACAGAATGAAGGGTGCAAGTCAGAAATCTCCACTTCTCACACCCAGGTATCACCACACCAACCTCAGCAAAATATGCTGGTTTGGGGTTCTTATCCCTCTTTTATTTGCCTGCAGTTTTTTTTTCATGGGTGTAAGGATTTCTTAATTTTACCTGTTCTGAAGGCTAATATCAGGTTCAGCTGAAATAAGATCTGACACAAACCTACCTGAGGGTAAGAACAGTCTGGTTGCTGCAGCAGAGGCTGGACATTTATTGCTGTGTTGACTTCCTGCAGGAGCCTTGGCATTCCTGTCCCTGTCACCTTCCTGCTGAGGGCTGAAGGCACAGACTGAGAGTTGCCAGGGAAAAGCCTGGGACACAGCCCTGGGCACGGGGTGTCACTGGGTGTCTGCAGCTCCTGCTCAGACTCAGACCTGCAGCACTCATTTCCCCACTGTGGGTTCTGGGATTCAGAAGCAGCAGCATTTCACAAGTGCTCTGATTGCATCCTAGGAGGAGAGTAGGGTCAAAGATAAGTTTGTTTCAGTCAGAGCAGAATAATGGGGTGAGATGAGGCTGGCTGTAGTTTTCTGTCTCCCTGGCCGTGTCCATGCTGAGCAGCAGTGCTGGCCAGCCTCTGCAGCAGGGCTTTCCCCAGCTCCACCCCAGGATGCTGATCCCAAAAGCTCTGCTCAGCATGAACAGTTTCTGTGCCACTGTCTGAACCTCTGCTCAAATCGTCTGTGTTTTGAACAAAATGGGGAAGCAACAGAGAAGTGTAGGGGTTGTGCTGTGGGCTTCCAGGGAAGGAGGAGGGACCCAGCTATGGATGTAAGCAGAGACAGACACAGAGAGATTCTTAGCACTTGAGGGAGAAATGGGTGGAAACGGGGGAACCTGTGGTCATGTCTGCTTTTTAAAGTTTAATTGCTCCTTCCAAGTCCTCGCAAGTTGTAATTCAAAATTCACAACTCAGATCCCCAAATGATTAAAGTAATGGATTTAGGATTTTATTTTTCTGGTTTTCTGGTTATCTGAGGCATGCAAAAGCCATGGGCTAAGCTGAATTTGACTGCTTGCAAGAGCAAGAAGCTTTTTTGCTCTCACTCTGTTTTCTTACAGCAACCCTGGATCCTTCTGGGGTGCTCTGAAAGCAGAAGATTATGAGCTGATGTTAATGGGGACTCAGAAGTGTGAATGGTGCCTTGGCAACAGCTCAGCTGTGTGAGATGAGTATCTCAGTGCTGCAGGGTATCTGATTCAGTGGGGGGAGTTGATAACACAGTCCTGCTTAAGAATGTCTGAATCAGACTGATTGAACACCCCCAGCTGTGGACAAATTTCCAGTATTAAAAATGCTGGTACAGAGGAGATTGCTGCTTGCACTGCATCTGCTTCCTGGGAAGGAAGCCTCCACCTTTCATCTTTAGAAAGTAGCATGGAGTTCATGCAGATGTGAGGGATCCTCATTTGCTTTTTACTTATGTTTAGCCCATATTAATTGCCCCCACTTTATTGTTTTAACAATAGAAATCCGATATGTTTTGTCTGTGATTTATTTTGTTAACAAGCCTGTGTGGTTTTGCCACTTGTTTTTAAAGCTGGATTAGAACCTCTCCTAAGTTTAGTCCAGCAGAAATGGCCCCAGAAATCTGCATTACCTGGGTGTAACTGGCTACATTACATTCCCTTATTAATTAAAATGATGGCATCCCGAAGGGGAGTGTGCCCCTTCCCCTTGTGGCTCTCTGGCCCCGGTGCCATGGCAATCTCATCTCCCAATCTGAGCATCCCTCGTAGCCATGGCAACGCAGGCTGGGATGTGCAGCTCGCTCCTGCTGCAGTCACTGCTCCTAAGGTGTGCTGCCCTCTATGGCACTGGCCTGGCACGTGGGTTTTCCATGTCATCATGAACTTACGTGGTTGTAACTTGGCCAGTTCTGAAATGAAAGGTTGAGTAAAATAAGAGGAATTAAATGAAAATGCTAATAAATTAGGGGGCAAAGCCTTGGCTCACTTTACTCTTAAGACTTCTAATATCTTTTATTTAGCAAAATAGCTGCTTTCCTGAGCTAAATTACAGCAAATCACAGTGCAATTTATTGGAAGTGTCTGAGCACTGGGTACCCAAATTAATGTCTGTGTTTTATTTTTTTTTTTCTTTTTTGAGTTTCATCAGACCCTGAAACCAGTTATGGAGGCCAGATAAAAAGACATGAACCAAATACCAAAAAACCTAAAAAAACAAGTTTGTGTTTTACTAACGACCTAAACTTCCCTACACTGAGATTTGCAATGATGAAACAGGATCTATCACAACTCCCATCTGTAGGAAACTTGTTGTGGTTTGTTAAATGCCAAAGGGAGTCTGTGTGAGTTGTGTTTGAGAGGGAGCTAATGGCAGAGATCTACCAGAGACCAGCAAACATTAAACTGTCAGACCTGGAGGTGGCTGCAAAGGTGCAGATTTGCAGTAACACAAATGTGGTGTTCTGGGGCACAGTGAAGAGGTGACCAACCCTTGTTGCTATTGACATCAGTGGGATATGAGGTTATCAGGCAATTTACAGAGCTGAGTTGGTAGGAATCTTTTCTAGAAAGGGTTTTAGGTATTAAATCCAGAGCACAGAATATGATTCACCTTACAGAAAAACAAACCAAGCCAGCAACTTCAGTGGGGAATGAACTCTGTGTGGGTTTGCTGTGTCCTGTGGAATTGAGCAGTTCCCAGGCTGTGCCTGTGCTGGTTGAGTGCCTGTAATAAAAGAGACACTTTCTTCCTTTAAAATGAAGTGAAGTGGGTGTCTGTGAAGGAGCACTCCTCTGCTGCACAGGGGGCTGTGAGCTTCCTACCAGGAACTTTTGGGATCCTGTAGTGTCTATCAGCTCAGCCCTGCCTTCTGAGAGAGCTGCACAGAGGCAGGGCAGAGCCTGCTGATCCTGGAGATAAGTGGTGTGGTATCCTCAGGGATCTCTGCTCTGTGCCTGTTTGAGTGACTCTGCAGCTGCTTTTCATCCTTCACATAACTGGAAGAGATTAATTTTGTTCTATTAATCCTCACATCATGAAGGAGTCCAGAACAATTTGATTCTGCCTTTGTCATCTCAAACTTGCACTCTGGCACAGCTCATTGCTGGCAATCTTGTGCTTTTACATTTTAGTTGTGTTCTGTGGTAATTTTCAGATCTTGATATTTAAAAAAAAAAAAAAAAAAAAAAAAAAAACCTAAAAAAAAAAAAAAAGGACTTCATAATAAACCAAAGCATTTATTGGAGTTTATTTTGGTTTTTTTGTTAGTTCTTGGGTTTAGGAAAAAAGAATGACATATTTTGACTTGTTGGTTGATTCAGCAGCAAATCATAAAGCTTAATTGTCAAAACTCCTTAATCCCAAAGAACTGGCTTTAAAAATTTTTTAAATTAGTTTGGTTCATTGTTCTTTTTTTGCTTATGCTGCTAGCTAATCCTAATGCTCTTAAATCTGCATTCACTCTTTCATTTAAATCTGTTATTTACAAATGCAAATGAATTCAGATTAATATTTTCTTGGTCTGTGCTCCAATCCTAATGGGATATACCAGACAATGAGGACCTGGGCAAGGAACCTTCCAGAATAGATGCAGCCCTCTCTCCTTTTGAATGAGCAACTATGTAAAATAAAAAAAAATCTGACTAAAACATGAGTGAATTTTGAGGAAAAGGAGGGGAGTTAGGAGCTGGAAGCACAAACACTGGCTGGAAGCATTCCTGGAATGTGCCTTGCACCAGCCCCAGTGTTGGTGGTGAGGGGAGCAAGGTGCTGTGCTGCATCCCCAGGAAATCTGGCAAGGAGAGTTTATCTTTGGGGAGAAGGAAGGAACAGGTTTGGGCAGCTCCTTCTTGAAGGGAGGTATTGGGAAAGCACTTGGGAGCCCTGCAGAGCTGTCCCAGCCAGACTGCTTCACAAACGTGTGGAGTGTGATTGCTATTTCAGGGCTCAGGAAAATGTGAGGTGTTTTGTTCCAGAAAACACAGTCCTGCCCCAGCCCAAACACAGCAATTTGCTTTGATGAGACACATTGTGTTTATAGCCAGTAGTGTCAGAGAAAACACACAGAAGGTATGGACAAGCATAAGGATGTGATACTGAGTGCACATGAGTATTTTTCATAGTATTTCAGTGTTATTTAAAATCTTCTTTCACTTCCCACCCTACTACTATAAGATAGTAGGTTGATTTTAGAGGGTTTCTAAGGAGATCTTTGGCAACCTGTTTTTTGAAGGACTGATGATAAAAATGAGATAACTTGGGAGAAATCAAAGGTGAGGGACAAGAGTACAGAGGGAGAAGGTGACAGGATGTTTAACTCAGAAGATGGTAAGCCCAGAAATGAAGGCAAGGACCAGATGGGTGCCAGTACTCAAAGCAATGGCTTCCAGTTTGCATTTTCAGTTCACAGTGGAAGGATTTTGTGTATGAGCTCTGTGTCCTCTTGCCTCTGTGCTCCACAGAGCAGAAGCTGAGCTCTGGGACACAGGGACCCAGCCAAATCCTGGGAGGTGCCTGGAGGCAGCAAACCTCTCCTGAGCTTTGGCTGAGCTGGATTGAATGGCTGGGCAGGGTGGAGGTCAAAACATGCAGAGGGAGGGCTGGGCTGATGGCAATATGGATAGGTCATGTGGGAGAGAGGTTTTGGGGTAGGGAAAAGAAGCAGGCAGGTGGAAAACTCACAGAGTTGATGCTTGGTGTGCATCCCCTACCATGGTGGGAGGAGACAGGGCATGTTGGGGCTGGGTGAGCAAGCAGCAGTTCAGAACACCAACACAAACCCCCCACACCCCATACTGCTGTGCAAATGGGTAGCAGCATGTTAAACACTCTTCATTCTTCCAGGAGCCCTGCTGAAGAGAGCAGCTAATGCACTCCTTACCTGCAGTGCAAGAGCAAGGGGAGCACAGACCCTGCTGTGCTGAGCCTTTCTCTCTGCCAGAGCACTGCTTCTCTTCCCTAAGTGGATGGTTTATGTGAGCAACCACACACTAAGAACTATATTGCAAATAATGCAGCAGTTACATTGCTTTCAGGAACTCCTTTAACACTTCAGTTTAAGAATGGATTGGTGCTCAGGGACGCTGGGGCATTGAAATGCTCATGAAAGAGTCAGAAAATGTTGTAAATAAGGCTACACAAAATTCTTTAGTTATATGACTCAAAGAAATATTTACTCATTATATGTGTTTAGATGTTTGGAATTTTTTTGCATTTCCATCTACAACAGGAATTATTTTTCCCTTGAAACCCACTGCATTTCCAGAGCTTGTTGGGAAAGCACAGGATATCTGTATCTGTATCCTCACTTCCTGTCACTTCCTGGTTTCAAGTGTAATACCAACCTCATATGAAAAGACCACACAAGACCACATGTTGTTTACTTTGGGCTGATTATTCACATGTTACAAGCAGCCAAGAGAGGAAGAGAGTGTTTTTCCCTAAGTTCTAAAAGAACAATTCCATCAAAACAATGGTTATCTTTGCTTTAACAAAATTCTTTCAGGTCTGCCCACTGAGATATAGAGAGGATGTATTTTTCAAATGCAATCCTTTGTTTTGTCTTTTTTATCATTTGCAAGTAAACCACCCCTGCCTAGAGTAGGCATTTTTATGTTGTTAAATTTCTTTTCTTTGGTATAATTTTAAAATAATCCATATTGGAATTTAATTTGGATTCCTTTGGCCAGTCTTGTTGCACTCACTGTTGATGTGTGCTCTCTCCCCTGTTTCTGTTCCCCACAGGGCAGTTTTCCATGGTGGTGTGGGCACAGACCCAGCATGGAATGTGCAGAGATTTCCAGGGGCTGCACACTTTGCTCAGTTTGATGCCACGTGCACCCCCTGGGTGTACCTGATCTGCAGGGTGGCCACTCACAGCAATGAGGAGGGAGATGTCAGGAGAGCTTCTCCCTGGGCTTTTCCAGGTCTCTGGGAAGCTTTTCCAAATGTCTTTCTTGCAGAGGATATGGGAGGGTTTGGGGATAATGTTAACTTTGGATAATGTTACATCATCCAAGGTCCTGGTAGCGGAGGATTAGATTATTCAAACTCCATCAGTTGTCCATGCAAGGCTGGAATAGGAGTGCTTGTGTTAGCTGAAGGAAATAAAGTTTTTTCTAACAGTTAAGAGGAAAGGAGTCCTGTCCTGTTAGAGCTGGCATGGTCCTGCATTGCTTACAACCCATTCTCTACTTTATGCATTTAGGGACTCTTTCCCTGCCCACTCACAGCTGTGGCTATGAGGACTGATGCCAAAATACTGAAACACAGGAACAAATTTCAGGTTTCAGAAATCCTATCTTACTGCTTTCCTTCCTCTGCCTTGCAGAATCCCTCCCTTTGGAGGGATGCATGAGCTGTTGCTGCCTCTTTTGTGTACTTTCTGTTCTCTTTGCTGTACACCTAGGGTTCATCCTATTGATGCTCTTTACAGCCCAGATTGCTATTTTATTCCTTTTTTTGTGCTTTCAAAGCAGACTTTTGGAATACTAATACAAATAGCTGTTCTAAGTATTTTAAAAAGTGAGTGCTCTAAAAAGTGAATACAGCAAACAGATGCCAAGATGTAATAGATCAAACTGAAGTGCTATCTTAGTTGCTTCAGCTTGAAAGGGGACTGCTGCAGTGATGTAATCTAAGCTGTGTTTGAAATCCCATGAAGATTTAGGTCAACAGGGTTGAGAGCTGAAATTAATAGATATTTGTTGTAACAACTACAGTTAAATGTGGAGGTTTCACAACCAAAACTCAGAGGGAGTGCTACAAATGCACATGATGCAGAACCCCTGATGTTGTAGAAAAGTGAGTATCAGAGGGAGAGGGCTCAACATCTGGTATTCATGTGAAAATGAAAATCTCACAAGCACTGAAGGTCACAGTGACCTGGGATGTTATACTGACATGGCTGTGAAACAAGGATGGGCTGCTTCGTTCTTTGTGAACTGATTTTGCAGGATTGGAAGAAATAACAATGAAAAAAAAAATGTGGGTTGTTCCTCTAAGGCCTTGCAAGTGCTTTCACTTTGGCTGGGCTGGATGGGTGCTACTGTGATAACATTCTCTGTTCCTTTCATTTCTGCCCTACACCTATTTCTGGGAGAGGAAAGTGAATCTTCCCCTGGATGTGTTTTCTGGCCTCGGGAGGATGGAAGATCACTGTATGGTGTGATGGTGTATGGTATGGTCTCTACTGTATGGTGTGAGTTCCTAAAGGGTGGAATTCTTCTTGTAGTAAATGCCACAATGATCTGTTTCCAATCTCTTTGGAATGCTGTGTTTCCAAGAGCAGTGTTAGAACTTGATATGAAATACCCCTTAGCACTGGCAGGTTCTCTAATCTTAAGGCAGAAAGTAGACACAGACCATGCTGGAAGCCAGACTGGTACCCTGCCTTGTATTAGGAGTTGTATTCCTAACACTCAATCCTGCTGGATTCAGTGGAAGCTCTGGGTGTGTCTGAGGCAGATGTTGATGTCTTTACCATTTCTTGATGTATAAAAATTAAACCTGCAATGCTGTGATTTAGTGGGACTAAGAAAGAGCTGTCTTCCTGATTTCAGAGTCTGTGGTTTCCCTCACAATTAAATTTTTGTCTGTTTTTCTTCTCAAATTCTTTGAAACGTGATCAACTTGGAGAACAGTTACACCTCTGAACCTGGGCAAGTGAAGTCACTGCATGGACAAACCTTGCTCTGTTCATTTCATGAGAGAGGATCCTGCTCCCCTCTTCTCCTTGGCTTCCAAATATCATGTTTTCTAAAAAGCTCAAAGCAAAATGACCCTGCCATGCTGGGCTTCCCCATAGCCCACAGAACTGAGGAGGAGGAGGAGATTACCTGGGGTGAGACATGAACTTGTGTTAAGTACAGCAGGTAATGTGCAGCTGCTCCTACTCAAAAAGGCAACAGGGTCCCAGCTGATGTGAATCCATCGTAATAAAATGTTTCCTGGCACAGGGAATGACTGCATGCTTTCCTATTTGATCTCTGGCTGTGTTTAACTGGACTGCTAGATGTTTATCAGTGTCTGCACAAGCTTTCTACCTTAGACTGGGCAAGAACCTCTTAACATTTCCAATGATCTTTAATTTATGATCTGTAGTTAGGTGAGAGTTCAAGTTGAGCAGTTGAATATTTTGGTTTTGTCCTCTTTATTTCTTATGCTTAGCAATTACTGGCATTGCTGAATTTCCCTTGTCATAGAAAGTCTTAAAATTAACAAAAGAAAAAAAAAAAAACAGATCTTCATGCTGCATGAAGGAATTTTTCAAGACTCCTAGAAGTATTGATACATACTCCTTTATCTAAAATTTGTAGTAGAAAAGTCTTTTCTAATGTAAATCAAAGTCTAAATTCTGAGCAGATTAGAGCTAGAAGCTGTTCACAGAGAATGAATGGACCTAAATAAGGACCTTTCCATAGTTGGAAGAGTAAGAACTCTCTCTTTGCTGAAGAGAAAAAATTGTGTGTTTGGATTTGTCAGTGAATTTCTCCTAAACACTGCTAATCACATTAGAAGGCTCTTGATTTTTTTTTTTTTTTTTTGCAGCATCCAGAATTTTGTATTTTGCTTGCAGTTTTGAATCCAGATAGAAGCAAATAACATTGAACACAGTTGAGCCATACAGAGCAGCTGAATCTGACTGCAGAAGCAAAGTAAACTTTGAGTTCCTTTTGTTTTAAAATGTATTGTATCCAACAGATAATTATATCTGGCAGAAGAAAAAGTAAAGGAAAAAGAAAAAAAAATTCAAATCAAGCATCACTACATCTACTGTGTCACATCAAAGGAGAAGGGTAAGGTAATGTGAAGTACAGGTTTCATTTATTGCATGGAAATCTATGTTGATAAAATAACTTGGTAACTTGTCTTAGCTACAGGAAACAGAATTGTGGTTGTGATGACTTTGAACTCAGATTCTCATATTAATCACTGGAAAGTTTGTATTTTTGAACATAATTTCTTGTTATTGCTATCATGAGAGTTACCTGTTTCCAGTCTGTTTCCAGTCACTCCTAGCTTTCTGAAATTCAGTTCAGAGGTTGAAAAGGATGCCTCTCCAGAACCCCAAGACTCTCACAACACGTGCCTTACAGTAAATGCTAAATTTAGTCTGAGCTGTTATTATAGCTATCATTGAGGTTTTCTGTTGCTTGTCATCTCTCAGGATCTGAAATAATTTTGCCTTTACAGATCTTTGTTGTGTGCTTGGAGAGCAATTGCACACTCCAGACATGGCTTCTGGGAAATACCTTGCCACTGCTAGAGCTGAGACTGAGAGTGCAGATGGTCATCTTGGCTGAGAGATGCAGCTAAACCCTGTATTTGATTCTATTGATTAAAATATTTTTTTGCTGCCCTGCGTGCGGAGAAGGCCTAAGAAATTTCAAGTTTTGTGAATATGTTTCTGCTACAAAAGTTAAATGAAATTTGAATTAAAGCAAATCAAACTCTGAAATTGGAGAGAAGGCTGATGCATGCTTCTTCTGGAGTTATATTTAAATGTTTTCTCCAGTGAAAGGTGTAAGGTAGCAAGGCAGAGCTGTAGCATTTTACTAAGTTTTTTACCATTAATAACAGATCAGACCATTACTCCCATTTGGCATCCAGATGGTAACACAGTATATTATGGGTGACACTGAGAAAATTGCCATCTTCCTCTAGAAATTACTTGTGTCAAGTTTATGAAGAATGTCATCTATTTGTGCAGTATGAAAAATAAGGGAGAGTGATGGAAAATGACACAGAACTTAGAGCCATGTGTGAGTGGCTCAAATGTCAGCCCAGCCCTTGTGCTTATGGACACAGTGGTTGTTGCCTTTTTGGGTGGTGATCTGCCAGTGTGCTACCATGCTGTGCTGCCAGCACAGGAAATTTGTAGGTATTATTAGATTAATTTCACTGAAGTGCCTGAACTGATGAGCCATGGAAGTGTTAAGAGCAGGTAGTAAAGCTCATAAATTTCATACTGTTATTACACTTAATAGTGGGGAGGCATGTGGCTTGTGCTATTCCTGCCCCTCATTGCCTGCTCTGGGAATGAGTGTCCTGCTGCTTTTGAGCTAGCTTTTATTCCAACATACCCACAGGCTTCACTGGGCTGCACAGAACTCAAAAGGAGCAGGTGCTGATGTTTGTTTTAGGAGAGGCACTGGCAGTAGCTTTGGGGCTTTGGCTCAGGTCCCCAGTGAGGTGTGTGTTCTGCAGCAGGACTGAAAGTCAGTGTGTACCTTTCAGCGTGGCAGGTCTTTAAACACAAGACCAGATCAGGACAGCAACATCTGTTTTATCATGTCTTCCTTTATGGTCTCAAAAGCAACTCCAATTTTAATTGAAATAATATAAGTGAGGGAAATATGTTGACCATCTTTTTGAACACGGTCAGTTGGCTGCTCTTTGCCAACTGTAGTGTCTGGAAGGTCTAAATAAAAAAGAAGCTCATACTTGCATGGGGAAATGCTCCCTCCCTTTTTTTTTTTTTTTTTTTTTTTTTTTTTTTTAAATGTCATAACTCTAAAAAAGCACATACTTGGATACTCTTTAGAGTGGTACTGTCAGCAAATACTCATCAAACAGGCTCAGCTTCCCATAGGAGCTGGCCCTTCAACAACTGTTTGGTGTCTTTAGTCTTATTAACTCATTAACTGGGGCAAGAAAGATAAATGCAGCATCAGACCATGGGTTATGCCTGTAATGAAGGGTTAGGCATATATTTTCCATGGCAGCCTGCAGAGTCATCTGGGTCTCTAAGGAGGTTTCATGTTGTCTTCATAATAGATTCTGTCTTTGTTCAGTTTTCTGACTGTCCTCAAATTTTTATTTGGAGAAAGGGCTCACATTATATGATCCCTTAAGCCATGTTGTGAATTCCTGCCCCGTGGGATGCCTCAAGCCTCAACGTTTGCGTCCTTTGGTGACGGAGGTTGCTGCCACAAAAGGCTCTCTAGGAGACAGGGACCTTGAGAAAGAAAATCTGGCATCAACAACTATGTTGTGACCTTTTCATTATTGGAGTGCCTGCCTGTTGCTCTGCTTTATTGGCCTGAATGTTTTCCAGAGGGGGAATGTGGAAGGTGGTAGCAAGAGCACAAGTAGTATTCTTAAATGCTACAGCCTTGTTTGGGATGGGTGCAAAGAAGGTGAAGGGGAACATTTGACAGCCAATTGCTGAAAGCACAAGAGATGTGCAAGTGAAATTTCAGGGGAAATTCTATAAAGTTTGGGGAAAAGAATTGATCTGAAAGAGACATGGAAAAATAAGTAGCTAGCAAGCTTAAGTTAAAGAATAAGTAATTTCAAATTAGCCAAGCTTTTTGCTCTGGTCAATGGCTTTACAATATAATTTGCAGCAAATATAATTTTCAAACACAAAACTAGAACTCCAATTTTTAATTTTCTAGGTTTTTTTTTTAAAACAAGATATAGTTTCTACAGAGTGCAGCTTGAGAAAGCTGACTGATGACATCAGTAAGCAAGTGGCATATGTTTTTCAGGTGGTTATTCCCCTGTGTCTTGCTATCCCTCCTCTTCATGTCTATAGAAGGCTCGGGAATTCCTTGCAGGCCTTTTTAAAATTAAACTGTTTTTAAGAACCATGGGCTAACAGATGGAGAAGAGATGTCATCAGCTAGCCAAAGTAAACATAGTTGGGAAGAGTTTTCGTCAATAACTCTGCAGAATTATGCAATCCAGTATCTTTCAGTTAAACTTTTGGGGAATTGCATAAACCTATGGATATACCTGAGCAGTCTTCCTGTGTTCCTGTTGGCTGCTCCAGTTCTTGGTAACTTTGTACAGAGCTTCAGCTACATGAAGAGTAGGAGGGTTTGGAGGAAATGAAGGATGCTGTTTGAGCACACAGGTGCCTACAGAAGAGCTGGTCTGCCCCTGCTCTGCTGGCTCACTGCTGGGAGCCCTGGGGTGTCTGTGCCTCTGGAGGAGCCTTTGTGTCCAGCTCAGTGGTGACACTGATGACAGGCTTTAGTTGGTCTTGTTCCCAGGATCAAGCACCTTCCAAGAGGGTTTCATGGGCAGAGAGAGAGGATTTCTCCTTGTGCTGAGCCAGTTTTCATTGACCCAACAATGCAAGGCACTTCCTCACGAGTCTGTGAAAGTCCTGCATGAGAAGGCATTGCTAAAATCTGACACAGTCTTTAATTTTTCAACCCCCAAATTTCCAGAGCTGAATGAGGAGGGCAGATATCCCATGGAGATGAGAAAATTGTGAAGTAAATATTCCCTAAAGTTAGCTAGAAAATCCAGAGACTTGCTCTGGGTTCTGCTTTAGCCCACAGTTGATATGCTCCTGTTGCCTGCTCGGTAATTTGTCAGGAACAGGGAAGAAGAATTCAGACTTGGCAAGCTGGTGCTGCAGACAGATTTTGTCAGATGAAATCCCAGTAGACATTAGTCCAACATCAACAGCTCCTGAGCTATCACATGGGAATGCACAGGGAGATAAAACCAACATCCTAAAGGGGGGATCCTCTATTTTAAGGTGCAGAGAGGGCAATCTGGCTAATGTAATTTTTTCCTTTCTTTCTGTAGTTGTTCAGAGAAATGATGGAAAATTCTGGTTCCAAACACAGATACAATTCTGTCTTTTCTCGAATCCTCCACCACATCTGAAGTTGCTTAACTTCTCTTTCTTGCCTTTTCCTACATGTGAAGAGAAGTTAATCCTATCTGCCTTTACCTCAGAGGGATTGTAAGGGCAGAGTTTGGAAAAGAATTTGCTGTCTATGCAAAGAATCCACAAGTGACTGCAGGGAAAAAAACCCCAGACCTACCGTTGGGAAACTCCAGCACCAGTCGACTGCTTTCTGGAAGTGGAGTGTTCTGTTACATAAACATCCTTGAAGCTTTGCAGAAGGGGTGACATTCACATGTGGGCCCTGACTAATTGGGCTTTGTGTGTGAAGAACGGGGATGGAGAGGATAAGGAAATGAAATCCCTAAGGTGCAAGCTGGGCCTCCTTCTTCCCATGGCCTGGGCTGCTGCTTACGTGTTGGAAAGGGGTCCCAGAGCCTCCTGTGCCACTGGGCTGATGACTGGGAGCTCTGTGGGCTCTGCAACCCAGGCTGCATCCTAAGTGCCCTCCCCAGCAGCCTGCAGCAGTGCTCAGAGAGCATCCCTCTGCCCAGGAACTGCTGATGTCCCTTTGTACTTAAATCATCCTTAGCTCCATGGCCCTGGCCTGTATTTAGGCATGGTATCATGCACACAGCATTAACTCTTAGCTGCTTCTGTGGATGCAGACGGCAGCTGCAAGCTTCAGGAGCTCCAAATTGCTCCCTAGAGGAGTCTGCACCCTTCCACTGAGTGTCTGCAGAACTCACAGCTGCTGCTTTGGTGCCCAAAGTTAGGCAGCACAAACCCCATCCATCCAAAACTCACTCAATTCTCAGGGCCCAGTTCTGCCCAGCCCCTCACCTGGTGGCAAAGTGGAGCTGCAGCACGAGTTGAAAGTCAGCACTTTGTTCTGCAAAGCTTTGTCACTAGTCCTGATCAAAGAAAAGAACTTATTTCCTCCCCCGTCTCTTTAGGGAAGCCTGTGTGTAGCAGACATGTAAATAACTTGGTAGTGTCTAATATAAAATTCACATGTGTGTTTTTCTATATGTTACAACAATCACAAAATAAAGATCTGCAGGTTTTCCATTCTGTGTAGCAGCTCTCAGGGTAAGAGGTCAGATTTAGCAAATGGAATGTTAAAGGAGCAGATTCACAAGCTGAAAGAGCCGGTGCGGAACTGGTTAGGAAAGAGTAAAATCTGAATTCCCAACTCTTTCTTTTCACAGCTGTTAAGAGTTCAGTGGGTTGAACTGCAATCCTTCAAGTTCATCTGTTGACTCCAACACAAAACTATTATAAACTGTGCCTCTAAAACACGTGATGAAACATTTCTTGAGAGCTATTTATTCCAACTGCAGCAGAGGAAAGTTTTCAGAACACCCGGCATTTGGTAGAGGAAAGGTCTCTTGAGCTTTGCAAAAGGAGGAATTATTTGCATACTGGCGTAAGTTGCTTTTTGATTATTTTTTTTCCTGCACCACTGAACAAATAATGCTTCTAACTTTCCCCCACCATAGAAACATGATCAAGTAGCACAAAATTATGTTAAAATGCCTAGCAGAGAATTTCTGTATGGTTTTCTTCTTTAATCATATGGATCGAGGGTTTTATAAATCAGCAGTGAATCCAAGATAATTTAATATTATGTGTTTTCTTGCCTTTAATGTTTTCTGTATCTGAATAAGAGTTCATTCACAATACTAATGCAGTGGTATAACAGACTGAGAGCTTCAAGCAGATTTGGGGTTTGCAAGCTTACAATACAAGGAGTAAGGAAGAGTTTGGGGTAATGTTTTTCCAGGTGTTTCTTTTACACCTTTGCTCTGAAGTTTGATCTTACATATCCATTTACATTCTCCTCTAGGCTTTAGCTGTGGTAAAACACTTTCCATGCTGAAGATGGACCATGCAAATGTGACCCAAGCTATGCTTGATGCTGAATTCCCCAGCACAGAGAAGAACAACAGCAATGAGTATTTTTACATTCTGATTGTCATGTCTTTCTACGGGATCTTCCTGATAGGAATAATGCTTGGCTACATGAAATCCAAAAGAAAAGAGAAGTCATCCAATTTGCTTCTGCTCTACAAAGATGAGGAGGGAGAATGGGGGGAAGCTGTGAAGCCTCTCCCGACCGTGGCAGGGCTGAAGTCGGGGCAGATCCCCATGATGCTGAGCATGCTGCAGGAGAGCATGGTGCCATCCCTGTCCTGTGCCATCTGCTCCATGGAGGGCAGCAGCGTCAGCTCCGAGTCCTCCTCCCCAGACGTGCACTTCACCATCCAGGAGGAAGTGCTGGATTCTGAACTGGGGGAAGTGTCAGAAACGCCCCTCAATGAGAGCAGCGAGGGCTCTGTGGAAAACATCCCCAAGAACTCCTAGCACTTGCAGGGCTCCCCTGCTCAGCTGCCAAAGTGTGAGTGGAACTCCCACTGAGAACTTGTGGCTCTACTTTTCTGCTCTCCAATGAACTCTCAACAGGTATCTGTGCTCCTGGGCCCAAGGTGTTCCTGAGAGCTGGCAGGACAAGGAAGCAGTGGTACCCAACTGCAAAGTGTAACTTGCACATAATTGGGTTGCTTAATTTTAATTTTTCCATTATTATTTCTTGCTATGAAAGCTGAGAATGTGGTGAATATATATGTATTTCTAACGAGGTAATTATTACTGGCATGTCTCTGCATATTTCAGAATTCTGTAAATGTCTGGGAAATGTTTGGGGAAGTTACCTTCATGCAAATGCCTGATTCTTAAAGATGATGGGTAATGCTCATTCACACAAAGCTGTGATAGACTAGAAATACTCTCACTGTGTTTTTCTTATGACAAACAACAGCCAAAAGCACATCTGCTCAATGAGGCTTCGAAAGCTGAAAATTTGTTGATGCTGTACTTGAAGGGAGATTGCAGCATGGCTGGAGACTGACTTTAGGTGCAGAAAGAATGACAGACAAGGCAGGAAAAAAGAGGCACTGAGTTCCTGTGCAGTTTGTAAAGCCTGGCTCCAGACCCATGACACTTATCTGAGTCTTTGCTTAAGTTGTACCTGTACTGGCTGGGTCAGGTTCACCACCTCCTGCTGCAGTCCAGCCTGTGATTAACAGGCAAGGGGGTTGAGTTTTCTGCTTTGTATTTTTTAAAGATGTGTACATTTGGTCTCTAAAGGCAAAGATCTGTAAGTTAAAGGAGATGTTAAAAGATCTTTGTTACAGGCTGCAAGATGTAGAAAGGCTCAAACAGATGCTGCTTTTTTACATGCCCTTGAGAGATAGGTGGAATTCTGATCAGAATTTAACCTAGCAAGGGTGGATTCCTGGCCCCACTGAAATCATCAGCTGAGTCAGGGACCAGCACAAGATTTTGTGCTTATCTGTTAGAGTTAAATTCTCTATTTTAGGTCAGTAAAATCGTACCCATTGACATCATTAAAGAATCTAGACTTTCTGTTCTATTTAAGCCAGCGTAGGTAAGCATTGTGTTACATCTTTTTTAAAATCAGCTCACATGTGACACATGCATTTCTATAAAGCTATTAGTAACTAGTTTTTAAAACCACCACAGACTTTCCCCTTCCCCAGTTTAATGGTACTGTGACATTTTTCAAATGCTTGTGAAATTTGTTGCTAAATTATTGCACTTTTAAAAGAAGTAAAAACTAACACAACGAAGAAAGTTAATATTTCAATCATTATTGTTTTATAATAACTTATTACAGTGTTTTGATTAGTTTTGAAGCATGAGGGCTGAAGAGCCTGAATCTAAAGCATTGCACAGCAAAATATTTGCAAAATGTCTCCAGGTATTTCCTGCACTAAAATAGCTCTGTGATTTATCCACTGGCATTAGAGCTTGAGAGACAGCTCGAGAAGCATGAATGCTGAGCTGAGGCCAGAGGAGCTGTGCTGCTGCTCTGCTGGGAGGGCTCAGAGGGTTAATGGATGCAGGGATCAGGGATCAGGGATCAGGGATGGCTGTCTCTCCCCAAGCACAGCACAACAAAGGCTCCATTGTGCTCACACAGGGCCTGGCTGGGGCACGCTGAAGGCAGCGGGAGTTTTTCCATCGACTTCACTGAACTTTGGATCAGACCATATAAAGCTTTTTGGTAGATTTACTCTAAAAGGGGCTGTTTTAAGTTTGAAAGGAGCCAAATTAAGTTTGGCACTTTGCCTGGAATCACTTGAATCCTGAAACTTTCCAAATGAGACTGACATGTGCAAGTTGTCACATTTTCCATTGCTTTCTCCTCCATCTTTTACTTTTGGTATAAATGTATTTGTATCTGTAAAAAACTGATGTATATAATTCCTAACATCGAGTTGTATATAATTGTCTCATGTATTTAAAGTTTATTGTTTCTACTGGCACTAATTTTATTTAAATAAAGAAACACATTTCCTGGAAAAGTCTCCATGTTTGCTCACTACGTCAACTAGATTCCCAGTAACGAGAATGGGCACAATTCCTGCAGAATCCTTTTCTCAGCCTCTTTTTGAAATGATTCCTTGAGCTTTGCAGTACTGCAGCATTGTGGGCTGAGCCAGGTGCCCCAAATCCACCTTTGGTCCCTGTTGGATGTTGGGCAGCACGCTCAGGTCGTGATCCCACAGGGATCCCCTTCTGCAAAGACCTGGGGATGCTGGGGAGGCACTGGGGAGGGTGGAAAAACTGCTATGGAAGCTTGTGTTGGCTGTTCAGCCTCTGGACATGTTTGCATTTGGAGTTTCAGAGTTAGATTTGCATTGTAGCAAACTCAGTGGGCTAGGGGTGAGGTTATGGGTGAGTATGTGACACAGATCTGTGAATCCACTGGGTTTGCACTGCTTGGCCATGGCACACAGCTGGCTTTGACCCTGGGTCTCACTGCTGCTCTGTCACTCCCAGTATTATGTAGAGAGGTGGTTTTCAGAATCTGCCTCCCTAAGAAGGGGATAAATGTTTAGAGGCAACTTTGAACTTCCCTAAATCTGTTGAATTACATGTACAGAATCACCAGCACTGGTTAAGACCTGCTTGCACGGGGTAATTTGATGTTGTTTCAAAAATCAGATTGCTAAATATAATAAATCTGCTCACTTTCCCACAAAACAGGCTCCCCTGTGCTCTGCTCTCTTCCCTCCCTGCCTATTTAATAACTCTGGGGCCTGGCCAGGAGTTTCTGTGGACCTGAGCTGCCCAAGAGCTGGGCAGAATTTCCCTGTAGCCATGCAGTCCCCAGGCTGTGTCCTGAGCAGAGGGTCAGTCCAGAACTCTCCTCTGCCACTGTTACCCCCCCTGCCTGGGGCCTCCAGGCTCCCAGTGCCACCACAACGAGTCAGGAACATCTGACAGCGCTGGTGATAGGGGGAAAAACAGAACAAAATGTAAATTACAGCTCTGCTGCATGCATTGCAAAGCTGGCTTATCCCAGCAGTTTCTTGATTTAAATTGAGCAGCTATAAAGGGAAACACTGCCTGCTTCGGGGGCTATTCACACTGAAAAGAGCTACCAATGCCTTTAATTTTAATCTAAAAATTTCACATGGGGGTCCCTACCAATGTGCATTCTCAGAGATGCTTGAAGTGGGTGCAGCACAGAACAGTTGGATGTGCCAGGTGCAATTGTGGCAAAGTTGGACCATGCTCTCCTGTGTTTTCTGACTTACCATAGTCACGTTAAAATCTTTTTAGAGCTTGTCATAGTGGAAAGATGATTTCTTCCTGAATTAACATTTGGATCTAAGAGGCATAAAATTAGTAAAATTGTTTAGGCTATTGGTTTTCATGCACTGATCATATTTGCCTTTGTGTATTTGGTTGATTTACTTTTGTACTTTTTCCATTTTCACACACCTCTGCAGGTCCTGCTGTGTACAGCCAGAAATAGCTGCACCTTCTTAGTGCATTAACACTTCTGTAATCAGCTCAGCAGGGCAAGAAAATGGAAAATACTAAAAAATCAATGAGCACCATTTTTTCAAAGTTTAGTTTGGTTTGGGTAGGGTCTAGTTAGTGCCAGGTCAGGTTAGACTGAGGCTTTTGCCACACAAGTAAGTGACTAAAAAAGGATAATAAAGGCAATTGGATGATGCATCACAGACTGTGTTCCCAGCTCTATCCCTCAGTAATCTCTTCAGCTGGCCCGTGCTTCTCTTGATTATTGTATGATGCTTCTGCTGTCTGTGAAAATATGAGATGTTTCTGATAGATATAAAATACTTGTGAATTTTAGATGAAAGATATGGCATAAATACAAAACCCTTGCCCATGTAGGAACAGCAACTTTTTTTTTTTTTGCCCTCCTTAATACTACTAGATGCAGTGTAGTATTAAGTAAGAGCAACAAATGCAGATTTCTAGCACTTGGAATATTTCAGCTCATCCCTCCTCAGGCCCACAGAAGCCATGAAAGAGGGGTCTTTGCTTTGTTGAGAGCTGGAGAGCAGGGCAATAGTTCTGGGATATGGGAGACTAAATTCAGTTCCCCCTTCAGCTCCAGGTTCACTGTGGTACTCTGGAAAATTACTTGCTTTGGCCAAGACTCCCTTTTATAAACTGTAAGAAGAGCACACCTTCCCTGCCTAAGGCTGATGGAAAGATAACTGTGCTGAGAATTTCAGAGTGCTGAGCTCTGATGGAAAGCAAGAAAAGGCAGAAGAGTTGTTTGTGCATAGAGAAGGAACCAATTAAAGAATTAAAGAATTTCCTCTGGTGTGAACTCCACTGTTCAGATGGAGCTACCATGTGATGCCTCCAGGCCCTGCAGCTCAGCTGTGAATGCTGGACCTGGAGCAGCCTGCTGAGGGGCTTGTCCCCAGCCCAGCCCTCCCTGGGACAGCTGTGTCTCATCCCAGCAATGAAAACATCAGCTAAACACTGCAGGTGAGAGGATGTGAGACAGGCAAGTGGTTTTGAATTCCACCCTAGCCAATGCACAAAAGCTGGCTCTTTCCTTCTCCTCAGGAGGAAATACAAACTGTGCACCTCTAAGGATGTACATCCCCCTTCTCTTTCCTGAGATCAGGATAAACTGATCAAACCAGGCTTCCTGTAAGAGAAGAGAGAGGAAGAGAAAAACGGATGCTGCTACTATTTTTTAACAATAGGTATGGAGTGCTACAGCAGCACACAGGCTGCCTTGAACATGACACAGGAGAGCCCCTGTGGTGCCTCTTTCATAGCCTTAATGGAAGACCCATCCCATAATTTTCCTTACAGATACCTGGCCACAAAATTGCCATTGCAGCTGCCAATCCTGGCAGCAGCAGCAGCAGCCACTGAGTGTCAGTAATTGCTGTCCAGCCTCCAGCACCGTGCTGCCACTGCACTGGGAAACAGGGGACACTTGGCACTTGTAGGAGCAGGGAGCAGTGCTGGGACTGCTGAAAGCCCAAGCACCACTGGGACATTTCTCCAGATCTGACTTTCCTCACTCATCACTCCATGAGAGCGCTGTGGAAATTTGGGGGATGTGCACTGAATGCATATGGGTTAATTTTTATCAGCTGAACAGGATTTACACCAAAGGATGTTCTTGGATTTGGTTACAAGGGTGTTATCTAAGAAATGACACTGAGGCCAGTGGGTGATGTGATGGTGGCACCTACCCATGTTTATTGAGAAACAGCTCATTGTGCCTCCACTGGAGGAAACAGCAGCAAGAGCCCTGTCACATTCTGTTTCTCAGAGCCTATCTGCTCAGTGTTGAACATAATTAACTTCAGTCATATCTAATTAGCTGCTCTTTGGCCAGGACGTGGATCTCAGATGGATGCTCACTGTAAAGGTTTTTTTCCTCCTGTATTTTATTGCTGAAGCTTTTATTGCTTCAGGTGATCTATAGGTACTTTACTTACTGTTTGTGTAGACATCTACACAGTACATTATGCATTAGTTTTGTAATAAAACTCATGAAGAACATTCAATAGGTCCCAGGATTTCTTCTGTCAGTAAAAAAGAATTTTTTCCACAGCTTCTCTTCCATGACCTTTAGCTTGTCTTGTGAAGTACTGTCAAGTCATCAGGAACAACGAGAACATTATATTCATGTGGAAAGAGTACAAAACATTCATATAGAATAGACAGAGTTTTGGGACTGAAAGTGTCCTGCATAGGAAGAATTGTGAGATTCATGTGTGCTAGGGAAATATCAGAAACCCAGTAGTTGAGAGTACTAGACTCTCTGAGTCCTTATATTTATTTTTTTATGATATCTAGACAGACAGTGAATTTCCCCTCATTTTTCTGTTGAAAGCTGTGTCAGTCTGAACTGGGAGAGTCCAATAATTGTTCTTATATCTGTATGTGTGTTCTTGATGTGCCTATTTTTTTTCTCCCTTTTCTACCATTTTTCTACAGGACTGCAGGGAAATTATTTTTTCAGGCCTTCTTCTTCTTTACTGCATAAAAGACATAACTTAAGGCACTAAAGTCAGGTGGAACCTGATTTTTTTCTATTCCTTGGCAGTCATTAATGCTGACTGTTACCATCTCTTGAGTAGCGCAGTACGTGCTTCCCTACACACTGACATATGGTTACCATCAATTTTATAGGGGCCTGGAAGCACAGGGGATTGTGTTCATTTATCCTGTTATAAAGTGGGGCACAGAGTTTGTATCTTCTACTGCAGGTCACCAGTTCAAATGCAAACCCAGGGCAGGAGTGACCAACCTTGGTGTGGGACTTTTGTGCCACTGGCTCTGTGGGGCTGGTTCCCTCAGCACACTGAAGGAAGGGGTTTGAAGACAAGGAGGAGACATTTTATGCTCCATTCTGCAAAAGCAGCAGCAGGTCTGTAAACTGGGTGATGTGAAGTATCTGCTGCAGTCTCTGGCTGGTGGGGAATGGTGGAGCCCTCCACATTGATGACCACTGACACTCTCCAGCTGGTATCTGCTCAGCAAAGCACAGCCCCAGCTGGCACCATTCACAGAAGACGTTTGGGCCATGAGGATGGGAGGTAAGGGGGTCACCAGCCCCTTTCTTACACTGATAGTGATGTTGGAGGGTGCACCTTCTCACAAATGTTACACTCAGAGTGGCATCAGGGTGTGGTGAGGGGAGGGACAGGTTCCAGGCAGGATTTGGGGAGATAACCCTACATGCCCCCCAACTCCTGCAAGCCAGGAATTTGTCTTTCAGAAACAATGTCTCTCCTTTTCTCTTTGTGTTTTTTTCCTTTTTGTTCCCTCTGGGCTCTGGAAACATGCATTTTATTGCTACACAGCAACTTCCCTGAACTCTATCTGGAAGATTAATGGTTTATTGAAGAACAGGCAGGATTTAGATTGTCATCAAGAGACCCATAAAAGCAAGCATGTAAAAAGTGTTATGGAAACAGAGCGTGGCCCCTTGGAGTTTTCAAGGGTGGAAGCTGGGCTGTACACATGCCCTGCATCCTGCTCTCTCACCCCTTGCTGGGAGCACACGTGGAAGGGCACTGGGAGTCATTTGTGCTGGAAATGAATGAGTCCCTTGCCATGAAATTTACTGTAAGTGCACCTTTTCACATGAGCTGGGTTTTTTCCAGGCTAACTTCTGCCTTGTTGGTGCGCGTGTGCATCTCGTACGTCACTGGGAGCACGCTAATGACCATCAGGAACATTTCTTTTGGAATCCTCACTGATATCCCTTGTGATCCAATTTGAAGCACTGCCTGGAAAATAATTAACTCCTCTCTTTGGTCTATGAGGGATTACACGAATCTGCTCTGTTGCTTCGGGCCACAGCCAGCTCATTCCTGTAGACATCCTCGTGCTCCTCTCCAGGGAGCTGTGCTTTTAGGGAGTCCTGCACGTAAGCTATTGTTGTATCTGAAGGCCAAACTGTTCCATTTAAGCATGGGTCCATAAAAGTGACTGTGCTGCCAAGCCCTAGGGAAAGACTGGGCTGCAGGTTACCAGCTGAGCTGTGACACAGAACAGCACCCTGCTCTAACGTCAGCTACAGCCCTCAGTCTGTTCTACCTTCACATTTTTCACAAGGTTCATCACTGGTGATATATTCTGTGTGGGGGAATAATGCCTTCAGAAGCATGCCAAGTGTTGTTAGCAGTACATGGACAGTGACTGCAACCATTCCCCTGATTACTGAAAATTGGCTGAGGTTGCCTCTCTCCCCATGCTACCATGGCATCTGCATGTTAAAGCCCAGACAGAGCTGAACAGGGAATGCTGGAGCTGTAAAAACACAGCTGGCTTAGAGAACGGGTTTCCTTGGTGAAGGGTTAAGAAAGAACCACACACCTCTGAGGTGCTGCTGCTCATAACTTTATGCTCCTTCATCCCCAAGGCCTGTGATAGGTCCCCAGTGGCTGTGTCAGGATACACTTCATGGTTTAATTACACATCCCAGTCAGAGCAATGTCTCTGGTTGCCCAGCCTGTCAGGCCCCATTAGCTGAGAGCATCCACGTCCCAGTGTTGAGCAGGCTGGTGACAACGTGCCAGGCTTACCCAATGAGAGCTTTATCTGTGCTGCATCTTTAATACAAACTGCTCTGACATCTCCTCATCCTTTGCAGAGCTCCTTGTGAAGGTACAGGATGATTGTCCCTGTTCCTGGGGCTGGGCTGCCTGGGCTGTGCCCATGGAGGGGCCAGAGGGACATGGTCAGTCCTTGGTGACCACAGCTGTGGCCTCAGTCACAGGGTAATCAGAAAGATTTCCTCCCACAGGCTGAGGTCTGCTCCAGCTTTGCCTTGTTGATATTTGTGAAACCTCTAATTAGCTGCCCTTTCATTTTGCTTTGTATCTGAAATTGATACCATATCATCTGCTTTTCTCAGGAGTTTTAATATTTCCAGTGACTTATGAAAAGGGCAATTCTGTCAGGTATTTTGTGACCTTTAACTTGGGAGAATGTCATTCTTGAGGATGATTGTGGCCATTTTGTCTGCTGTGTTCCTCACAGTGATAATTTTGTGATGATGGTCACTCTAGAAAGCCAGACTGCAGATTTTTAAGGGTGGACTAAGGAACCCCATAGTGAATTCCTTTCCATCCAACCTGTATACAAAGAAAATCTTGTTTGTTGCCTAATACCTGTATAGTGAGGGAGCTCAAATGAGCTAAAAGTCAGAAAGAAAAAAATCTGGTGAATAGTAAATTTGTTGAGAAAATGGTATTTAGGTCATCCCAAAACTATTTATGAATTCAGATCAAATTTTCTGAGTATTTACTCCTGGGATTTCTTTTTTTTTTTTTTTTTTTTTTTTTTTTTTCTTCCTGGGAGTGGATTATTTTTTCCCTTTTATTAAACTCAGGGGTTAATGCATTTGCCCAGAAACTGGGAATCCCTCATACAGTTTCAGTCCATGCTTGGGTGGAGCTGGATGATCCATTCCCACTGAATTGCCAGCACTTTTGAGTATGTAAGGAAGAAAGGACTGTACACCCACAGTATGTCCCACTGGACTTGTGTCCCTACAGTATAAAATACGTATTTCCTGAGCCAGAGAGGAAGAAATTACAAATACTCCCTAGTATGGTGGCTAGTGAATACACAGAGGCAAGAATATATCAAATTTCTGCTATATAGACCACTCTGACTATAACTGGTACAAAATTGTACAAGAGCATCAAGACACTCTGAGATTTGTTCATCCTGTAGCCTGGCAGCCATAGAGCTTCCATAAGAGATGTGGGCTCTCTCAGGGCATAGGTAGAAATCAGTCTGGATCCATTGCTTCTTGGATTTAATAAAAGAATTAAATATCCTATCGTTTCTTTTGCTGCTTAAGAAGCAAATGCTTTGTTGAAACAACTCTGTTTCAAGTAAAAAACATGTTGATTTAGTTTTTGGTGAGGAAACACCAACTTACTTAAATTTGTAAATCATCCTTTTGACTAAAAGCAGATATTCACTTGAATCTGTCGAAGTGGGGCCTCGTTTACCAGCTGCTGAAGGAAGGATACAAAGCAAGAAACTCAACTCACCAGAGCTTGCAGAGTGGGAGAGGAGATGTGGGAACAGAGAGCTGAGGCAAAGTAATCTGGAATGTGGTTTGGATGTCATGAGTCAGGCAGGCAATGGGTAATAGGCTGGTCTTTGGCAACTGTGTTAATATTTAAAAACAGCCTGAAAGTGATAATTGGATCTCACTGACTGCTTCAGTGAGCTTGTTAAAGGTGCTGCTAGCTACAGCAGGCTTTGATAGCACAAGCATAGGAGAAATATTCAGCTCATGAGACAGAATGGACCATCTGACCTCTTTTCTTCTCAGACTGTCTTAAGCATAGAAGAAAAAGTGAAGCTAGGCTGACATTTATTTTTCTGAGAAGAAATCAGCCTGCCTTTAAATTGTTCTTTGGGTTTTTCCATCTGATTTTATAAATGACATGTTATTTTACTGCACCCTTAACTGGAAACAGACCTTAGATTTTGATGAGAATATGTCCTGTCTTTTTCTTAGTATCTGCTAGTACTGGGGAAGGTGCAGTGGGCAGAATGTCAGGGGTGAAATCCTACAAAACACAAACCCATAAGCACAGGCTTTTAGATCAGTTCAGGGCAACTCTCAACATTCTCTGCTCATTTCCTTATACATCTGTTTTCAATGGGAAAAATAAAATTCCTTTCAGAGTCAGGAAGGATGAAAATACTGGGCATAACCTATAAGAAAGCTTGAATTTCAGCTGCATCTCTGCAGTTTTTCCCAGTTATCTAATGGGGCAGCTAATAGTGGTGTAGTAACATCTCAGAGTGTTGGTGCCTTTCTCTCCCATCCAACCTGATCCATGCAGCAAACAGCTGAAAAACTCACCCCATGGCAGGGGTTGCAGAGACTGAACAGAACCTTCACAAGCGTATTTAAAGGGAATTGTTGCATTCCTGTAGGGTCTGGCTGCACAGTATCATACAGGGGAGGGGGAAGAGCTCAGAGTGTGGTGGTGGAGCAAACAGGACACTGCATGGTGGGTCATGTCACAGCTCTGTACCTGCCACAGAAAGATCACTGAGATGGGCCAGAGCTCACCAGTTTGGATATTTTACATTTGACTCTTTGAGGAAAGTACCATGCAGTTTCAGCTTTAATGGAATGGCAGGTGCCTAATCATTCCCTGTGTGCCTGAATTTTGAGCAGTAATTGGTACTGAAAGTTTTCTACCTCAGATTTGTTGCAGGTTAATGCCCAGCCATTAAACTCCAGTTCTTGTGTATATTAGGATGTGTTGATACTTGAAGGGAAATGTGTAATATTCTGGTTTTGAATCTGTAGATGAATGCACAGCTTTCTTTTGTTGCTGATTGAGAGAAAGTGCAGGAGCCAGCATAATCAGCAGTCCCAGGATTTATCTCTAAACAAATATTGACAAGAGAAAAGCAGCAGTGCAGCAGCTTGCACTGGATATAATTCTCATCAATCCAGTGAGTAAGGACACAGGATTTGCCTTATGAGCTGCCAGACCATGGCCAGTCTCCAATCCCATGGCACTGCAGGGGTATCAAAGTTCACTAAATGCATTTACCTGCTAGCACTCTGAGGCCAATATTCCTGTCTTAATAAAAGTACAAACCCTGTTGGACGACAGCTTTGATTTACAGCTGCATCACAAAGACTGCACAAAATTTATTTATTCTTTTTTCATCCAAGAGAAGCCTAGAATAACAAGATAGTAAAAGGGAAATTTTAATGAGATTGATCTCAGCAGAAGATTTTAACTGAAGCACATGGCTCAGAGACAATATCAAAAGGTGACATCCTTTACTTTTTTTCATCTAGGGGCTGCAGCTGCTTTTCTCCTTCCAGGAGCCTGGGACTGCCCAGTGCAGCCCTCCTGGCACACAGCCCTGGCACAGCTCTGGGGTGGGCTGTGGCTGCTGGCTCAGCTCCTGAGACAGCCCAGGCCACCTGGGGGGCTTGTCCTTGCTCTGGGGCTGGGGTGCCACATCTGGGCTGCAGTGAAAATTTGCAAAAAATTCTCAAAGCCGTTTTTTTAAAATCAGAAGTGATGGAAATGGCAAAATCTGCTCATAAAGTTCGTATTATCTTGCTTTTCATCTGTTGCTCATGGTGCCATGGCACTGCAGCAGTGTGTGCAGGTAAAAGGAATGCTCTGTGCCACTCCCTGCAGGCAGGGCAGCTGCTGCTCCGTGCAGGGCAAGCTGGCACCAAGCCGTGCTGGAAACTCTCTGCTGCTGTTGTCACTGCCTGTTGCTGTACCTTTCTGTGTAATGTCAGCATAGCCCTGGTTGGCATTTTTTTTCTCTCTGAAGTGGGATCTGCCATCAGGACTTTGCAGGTCTTGGTGCTCCACCTGACTTATATTCATAGTTTTTCTCTCATTTTCTGGTACTGCCTCATTTTTGGGTGCAATCCCACTCTCCTAGAGGCATATTCCCTGTTTTTTATTCTTGTAATCACAGCTTTATTAGGGTTTAAAATTATCAAACTGACCACTGTGGTGTCTTGCTGAAAAAGGTGCAGAGCAACATATGTCAGGGTGCTGAGAGACTATTCTGTGCAAACATTATCCTGTGTTCACTTGGTTTTATTCCTTTCTGTATGCATCCATTCTAAGGTATTCTTGGAGATACTGTGCTAGATGGCTTTTCTGGTCTATGAGGGAACAGCCACTGTTATCTTCCTAAGCTTTATACATACCTTACCTGGGGAAAAATAACTACTTACACATGAAAAGCTTATTAAAATATTTCTTAAATTGTAACAAGATATTGCATTAATGATGTTGTAAGCTGGATAATCATAGTGTGATTATCACACTTAGACTCTAAAGGGATTGTTCTCTGCTAATGAAGTTTGCATCCTTTTATTCTGCAAAAGTCAAAAGAGACATTTATTCATTCTGTTGTGCAGCCAAAGTGAGCAAAACTTGGTGGCTGAAAGCCTTGAGCTGATATGCATGGAAACACAGAATGACAATGTTTTGAGTCAGTCTCAGAGAGGCTGCAGGTTCAGCAGATGTGAGGCAGTAAAACTGTATCTCCATGAGAAGAAAGTACTTTAGGCAAACACTGCTCAGATCAGCTAGAGGCTTGCAAGCTGTTACTGGCTTTGGAAATGAATAATTGTGTGAGTAAACCATGACTTCCAAAGAGTTGGGCCTTTCCCAGGTGCACAGAAAGGCAGGTGCAACCAATCACACGTCATGGGAGAAAAGAATCTGGTCACACTTGTAGTGAAAGCAGTTTGTGACACTGCTGGAATTTATCCCACTGGCAGGTCTGTGGATAAGGACTTTTTAGACAGAGACCCTTAGGGATGGGAAGGGAATTGTTCAAATGAGGAACTGATTTTTACCTTGCCTATATTATGAAGGTTACCCAAACTGTTAAGTTCCTTTCTAGCCACTTGCTTCCAAAAAAGTGATTTGGCTCCCAGTGATGTGATACTTTAGGAAAGGGGTCAGTTCTGAGACATGCAAGGCACAAGGGGTAGCTAAAACTTACTTATTTCAGTGTGACTGAAATAATTGTTTAAAAGTGAAGAAGGATTGTTTGGGTTTGCATTTTATGGCTAGAATTTAAAGATTCTTTTGGCTCATACCTATCTGACTTTCTTAGCTGAGCAGAAAGTCTGAGCAAAAATAACTCGTAAACCCCAATAGCTTTATCTTTCAGAGTGGATAAGAGCAAAGTGTTAAATGTGTGCAGAGGCAGTGCTATCTTATTTCATTGGCATGGATGCTGCTTTTAGGATTGTTAATTCCTGCTGCCTTTTATCATTGAGATGTCTCTGAAAATGTGTTTTCCTTTTTTTTTTTTTCCTATTGCATTATGACTCAGAGACTTCTTTAAATACTTAAAGAAAACATACAGATCACCTAATTCAATCAAGATTGGACTGTAGATATTTAATTGCCTTATCTGTAAAGAATTCTACAGGAACTGAGCACACTAACATCTTTGAGGGTCTGAGTATTATATTAGTAACACTGAGTATTAGTGCTAATGAAAAGGGCTGGTGATGTGGGGTTTCTTTGTTTATTTGTTTGTTTTTTAAATTGTTTAGCTACAGGTAGGAATGGAAAGGTATTTTAGGTTTTCCCTCACTTGCTCGTTTCCAGACCTGAGCACTGATTTCCCCAGGAAGGGATAGGGAACACTGTACATGTTATGGGAATGCACATCACTGAAACAATGACCTGATCACCTTTTCAGTCCCTGCAGAGCTGTAAGGTGGCAGCTCTTCATGCTGTAATGCTCAGGGTCAAATTTGAGCCTCCAGGCCTGGGATGTGGGAAGGACCAAGCCTGGTTGGGTTGATGCAGTCTGTACTCCCCATTGCTGTCATTTACAGCCCTGCTGATGGAGGAGAGCGATCTGGCTGCAGGTGGGATGCTGGCCAGTGCTGAGTTGCTGTAGCTTTAGCTCTGGGTTTTGTGAAACCTCCTACAATGCAGTTTATTCGGGGGCCCTAGGTTTTAGAAACTCACTGGGAAACACAGTGGGAGTGTATAAATTGAGTTAGGAATGGCGCTCCTTCAGCAGAAGCAATGTAGATAGAAACTGCATCAGGCTGAGGATGGTAAACACTTTTAGCACATGCACATGCCTAATAGGACAGGATATTCATGTTCAAAAGATCTTATTTCTTCTCATGAACTATCTGGTTTCCTTTCCCTTGGAGGTCTTGGTGTTCACTGTCTGAACTGATGATGTGGGTAAGATCAAATGCAACCTGACAAAATAAGTCAGGGGATGTGAAATCCTCCTTTTTTCCAATCTCCCCTGTGAGCAAACAAATGTCATTTCACCCAAGTGAAAAGCTGTTCTCAACAGGGTTCAGGCTCTTAGATTTAGTGAAATTATGTCGTTTTCTACATATGGAGATAGTTTTGGGATTTGTTTGTGTGGGGATTTATGTCTTGTTTTTCTGCTTGTGATCCTTCAGGTGATATATTAAGGAGAGATTATTCAGTGCTGGCAACACATTCTTCCCTGCCCTTCCTGTCACCTTCCTCTAAAACACTAGGCATCACAGATCCTGGGGTCAGGCAGAGGGACAGTGCTTGAAAGGGGTTTTACTTTGTGCAGGGATCCTATGATGTCAGGAGAACAAACATGTGGATTAAGGGATGAATCCCATTTGTCCTTCTGGCTTCTAGATAATTAGGTGTGGTCTGTTAGCTAGGCTGTCCCTACTGTTTTTGTCATAGTCTCATACAGAGATAGAGCTGGGTGCCATGCCTGTCTAGCAGAGGTGTGATAGCTGCCAGAGCAAAGAGCTAAGGCATCAGCTCTACCAAGCACCTGAAACAGCTCAGCTAAATGGCAGCAACAACACCAAGCTGGAGTGTGAAACTGGAGGATCTGCTGGGAAAACAGGAGCTGTAACAGGAACATTTCATTAATTAAGACTCTACAATAAGCATAATTGTTGCTCTGTTTGGGCTGGTTCTGTCTAACCAAAACTTACAACTAAACTAAAAAAACAATTTGAGATGTGATTCTAAGCAGAAGGAACTTGAGTATGAAGTAGGGGGAAGTGGAAAAAATGAGGCCAAGGAAAAGAAGGGTGCCTGTGGGAACAGCTCAATTTATTATTTTTTTTCCTTTTTCTCAAATAACCTTCATTATATAACCTCAAGAAACTTTGCTTTTGTATTGGAAGACTTACATCCATAAGCCTAAACCTGAAGACATGTGGTTTTTGGCTTTGTTAGCAATCTTTTACAAGACAAAATGGGCCCTGAGGACAAAGCACTTTGTTGTTTGCTTATCTTTGGAAGGTATTCATTCAGTCTTGATGTTCTGCCCTCTCCCCAGCCTCAAGTAATGTGATCCTAGGAGGTATTGCTTACAGCTAAATGTAATGTTTAGTCTTCAGGCTTTTATAGCACACAGAACTAGCAAAAAGTTTTGCCAGTCAGCTTGGAAATTTCCTGTGGTGAGTTATAAATGGTGTCAACATTAATGTTGGTGTGGGTGAAGGTGAAGGTCTCTGACTCTTTCCAAAACTGGCATTTACACTTCTAAGGTAAATGTTGTGTTCTTATTGCACAATACATCCCCGTGGCACCCAGCCCCTCCTGAGGATCCTTTTCTATGGGGCCATCTCCACTCTCTCATGTGTGCTGGTGTGACTTGGTCTAACTGCCTTGAACTGCTTCTCAGAGAGGCATTGTGATGTCAGAAGAAGTTTTTGGAGCAAATCCATAAAAATGAGTAGCAACAAATTGTCAAAGCTGAACAGTGTAGCCTGGGTGTTTTGAAGGTAGTCAAACAGAAATTACTGAGCTGCTAACTGTGGTGCATAATATATCAGTGAAATTAACTTTGGTGCCAAAGCAATAACAGATGGCAAATTGATGCTGATTCTTAAGGGAATCTGGCAGGATTAAGCTGGGTAAGGATGACTTTCTACAGGAGAAAACTATTAAGCAATTATAATAAACAATAGAATTAGTAGTCATACAGATAGGCTGCAGAGGAGAGATTCACACAAGGAAGCCATGCCTCACAGCTATGGTGTTTTAGTAAGGTCTCAATAATTAAGGAGCTAATTCTCCATCTGGCTTATGTTAGAGTACTAGAACTGCTTAAAAACTCTAACCAGACAAAAAAATAAACCCAAGACAAACAAAAAACCCCAAAATACACACTCAAAATTCCTCACAGAGATTAAGAGTAAAGCACTAGTTTTCCACAGTGGTTGGCAATAACATAAAAGGCAGGAAAAGAAAATTAGGAAAAATACTAGGAAAATAAAAGAGGAAGCACCTTCATAGCTTGTTCTTGTCTCACTAAATCTTTGCAGTTTTGGACTTCTCTTAGTGTTCAGAAATTTCTGTGAAGATGTAGGAAATGGTGACATTCCTTAAACTTGGAAGATGTGATGTGAGGTAGAGGGTGGGAAAGGCAGACCATGGCAGTGTATAAACTCAGGGATATGGAAAAGGTGGCTATTCAAAATTTCTCATGACTTGGGGTCTATAAGTACATAATGAAATAACCAGCTGACAAGTTTAAGACAAACAAAACCCCCCTTTACTTTTTTTTTCCATAGAAACATAATTAAATGATGGCATGCCTCACCACAGGATGTTTTGAAGGCCAAATGTTTCAAACATTATTACACAAATCAATGGAAGAAAAAATTCCACAAAAGGCTCCTGAGCAGTAGATACAGTCTCTGGTTGAGGAAGTTCAGAGCTGGGAGGATACACTTGGGAAATATTCTTGTATGCTTTCTCTAGGCATTCCAGCTGCTGTGGGGGAAGAGCAGCAGATTAGAGGGATCTTTGACCTGACCCTGTATGTGTGGTGGTGCTGGGGAATCTCCCTGGTATATCCCAAGGAAGCATCTGTCCTCCTCCAGCTTTCTGCCCTGTGAAACTCTGGCTCCTGTAGATGGATGTAAAGCCAAGCCAATAAAAGCCATTTTCAGTGTCCTCTGCCAGATCTCCTCACATCAGGACAGAAGAAGGCAGCTCATCTCACCTCTTGGTTTCTTAATACAGAAGAATTAATTCTGGATAATAAACTAATCTTGGTGGGCTTTCTGTTAGTCCAGTGGCTTCACAGCCAACCTTTTTCCTTCCCAGCTTGCTCCTGCAGCTTGTTTTATGCTTCCAGATGAATTTTCCATTTTTGTATCCCCAAACAGCAGATTCTCTGAGACATACATCCTATGTGTGAGGCCCAGCACAAGAAACTTGCCAAAAGTTTGCCATAAAATTAAACTTATAACTGAAGAGTATGTGAGATATTTGAGTTATTGGTGCTGCTGCTGTTTTATCCACTGTCATTTAAAAGGGGGGTTTTTGTGTGGGGTTGAGGGTGGGTTTGTTTTGTTTTGGTATAGGTGGGGGGGCCGTTTGTTTGGTGGGAGTTAGTTTTTTTGTTTTGGTTTTTTTTTAGGCAGGATTTTAACTCCCACATTTATGAAACAGCTGAAAGAAGTTTTCTCAGACTTTTCAGAAAAAAATTCCACCTCGATATCTAAAAATGGAAAATTCAGAAAAAATTTGTTAGAACTGATTTAAGCATGAGTGAACAGAGAGATTTTACAATCTCCATATGGTAATGGTGTTTTTATATATTTGATGGCAGCAGGCAACAGAGAGGGGTTTTGTAAGAGTCCCTCACTTTTCCTGTTTTCATGTGCAGTAGTGATGATTGACTATGCAGATTCATTGAAGCAGGTGACTCTTAGACTGCTTTTTATCCTGACTTTTGAGGAAATTAGGTTTTATTTCTTGGGTGCTATTCCTAAAAAGACCTAAAAATATTCAAATATTCCAGCTTCAAACTAGAAGAATCCAAGCCACATAATTGGATACCATATGGAAAATGTTTAAGTTGGTAGCTTAACATTCATCTGTGCTCTGGTTAGACACTTAGTGAGCAGCTGTGGAAGTAAAAAACAGATGAGTAATTGGATCTGCTATCTTTGGAGACTGAATTCAACCCATGGTTTTAATTTTCTGTACACTTTGAGTGCTCAGCATGATGTAGATGGGAACACAGCAAAGCAAGGAGCAGGTTTAATGAGTGAGCTGGCTGTGCCACCTTTCCTGGCTGGTGGCAGCTCTCCCAGGAGCCCTTTGGAATTCATTGGAATTGGCTTGAGGAAATCCCTAGTACTGCTGTCCTTTATAAAACTCCCCTGGGAAAATACCCCATATTCCAGCTGAGTAATATTTTTTGGAAAAGGAATATCCCTTTGTCTGTGTGGACTAGCTCAGTTTGTGACTGTGCCTTTGGGTTGCAGCCCTCAGGAGCAGCTGATCTTCCCACCAAGGGAGCCTGGCTGCACCACCAGCACAGAAATTAACTGACTTAGCAGTGAAAGGCTCTGCTAGCAGTTCTGGCTGAAATTAAAAATATCTCAGTTTTATTTTAGAAGCAAAACAAACTCTAAAAGTTTCTACTTTGTGTGGCTTTTGCTTATACAGCATTTCTAAGAGAGATTTCTTCTCCAATTATTTGAAAGGGTTTTATAAAGAATGATGTTGCTTTAAAAGAATTTCTAAATTGCAGGTTGTTTTCCTTAGCAAGGCATGAAACTTCTCCTGTACCCTGAGACATGGTTTGCATACAAAGTGTGCTTTGAGGGGAAGATGGACAGCTTCTCCTTCCTTCTGTCCATCTTCCCACTGCATGTTGAAGGTGTAAGAGAAAATATAGTTTTGTCCTTTGTTTGTCAGGCAGCTCCATTTTACATTTGTCTCAAAATCAAGAGCTGCAGCTCCTGGTGTATTGTTGCTGCTGCTTCATGGGGTTTCCCCCCTGCTTTTGGCTGAATAAAAGGCACAGCCAGTACCTTGTGCAAAGGGTGTGAGTGGTGACTGATGTGAAATCCCACTTTACCAGGAGTGAGCAAGGTGGTGAATGAGAGCTGGCTGCAACCAGGTTTGGACAGAGGATAAGCCTGTGCCAAGGAGCTGGCAAAGGGCCTCTGTTATGTTGGTATTTACAGATTAGGTCAAAACATAACCTAACAAAAGGATTCACTTGAGAAGCTCTGATGTGGAAAAGTGATTCTTTACAGAAACTCATTTGAACAGGGACTGCCTATCACTCAGGTATTTACTGTACCTGCTTGGACTTGGATGGGATGGGGATTTGCTGAGAGACTTGGGAGAAGAGAGGAGCTGGCTGCAAGCACCTGAGATTTTGCTCAAATTTCTGAGCACTGAGCTTCTGTATGAGAGAGCTCAAGGGTGGGAGATGAAGCTGTAAAAGTCTCTGGGGTCCATAATAAACCTGATTTTTCTCAGCCAAGTTTGGTGGTGATCAGATGCCTGTCTTGGGGCTGGGAGGAATGGCATGGATGGGTACTGCCCTAACTGGGGTTTGGTGAGGCTGGGCTCTGATGTGGCTCAGGGCACAGCTTGTGGACAGCTAGAAAGCTGCTGCCAAGTTATTTGAGGAAAGTGCAAGCTCTCTGCTTGTTTTTCCAAAATTAAGACTGTGTTCCCTTTCCCCTACTTAGTATTTTCTTGTTTGTTTCTTGTCCAAAGATGCTTATAAATTAGAAATACTGAGCTCTTTCAGGAAACTAGTGCTTTTGTGGGCTGTGCTGTCATGAGTTTGAAGATTTTCGGGGGGAGGTTATTTTTCTTTGTTTTGTTTTTGTTTTGGTTTGTTTTTTGTTTTTGTTTTCCCTGGTATCATGCACTGATGTTTATTTACACCAAAACGTTCCAGGAGTTGGTTTGTTTGTGATGGTAATTGCTACTGCAGAGATGGTGCTAGCTGCTTTTGGCACTGTGCTCTGTGAGGTGCAGTTTCTGCATAAAAGATGGAGAGCTCTGATGAAACACACTGCTTTTGATATTGCTCAGAAACTGTGTGAAATTTTTTTTTTTTTTTTTAATATGCATTAAGGCATCCAGTCCCTTACCTCCCTCATGAAAAAAATAAAATCTCTGAGTCCTGGTGAAGTCAACAGTGCAGCCACCACAGAGAGATGTTAAGAGATGTTTTCACAAGTCTGAAGATTCTGGCTGTCTGCCCTACCCATAAGTAGCTGGTACAAACTTATCTATGAATTTCTTTTCCAATAATCAAACTCCTGGATGGTGTGACAGGGCAGTAAGGACCTACCTAAAAGCAATGTACTGTATCTATTCATCTCTTAGTAGCTGAGACATATTTATTTATTTGAAAGTGCATTGAGAGAGAGGCTTTGTACTGAAACTCGTATTTTGGTTTGCTCAGACACCCTTAACAATCTGATAAACAACAAAACTGTATTAACAAAAGGGAAAATGAGGAATTCCTTTCTTGATGTCTCCTAACTCCTCCTGGGAGAGTACTTGGCCAAACCCAGGACTGTGGACCTGGCCATACCTGTGTGCATGATCCAGGCTTAAGAGCTGCTAGAACCTCTCTCTCTTGCCTGATGTCCTTGAATGACTGAAAGGAAGGAATGTGTGTGGAAGTAAAAAAAAAAATACCAAAACAACACCCACAAAATGTTTTTGAAAACCAAAATGACAACACTCCCCCATCATTTATTAGGTGATCCTTTCCTCAAAATTATCTCAAATTCCTTTTCTAATTCTTCTGTTGTCTTTTTGAGATTAAGAGCAGTAAAAGAAAATATTGAATTAAACATATGGTGTAACATGTGAACAGTGGGTTTTGACTAGAACACATTTTCTTACCTCTTCATGTCAAAATAATTCCTCTCCTTAGATTGGGTATTTTTAGCTACTTTCTGACAATTTATCTGCTATTTTAGTTGCTACCTGCAGCAAAATTTGGATAATAGATGTAAAAACTACTGGCAGAACCAGATCATCACCACAGTTAAGGCTGCTTTTCCCCATGTGCATTACCCTCCTTTTATTTGCAATAAATTCTATTTTCATTTAATGAGCTAATTGTCAAATACTGGGAAGCTTCTGATCCTTCATCGTTTGGCTTAGGTTTTAGCTAAGAATGGGGATTTAATTATAGTTCCTCCCCCTCCCTGTTTTTATAATTGGCAAACTCTTGCTCTGTTTCTGTCCCTGTTTGACCTTTTCAGATTAAGAGAATGTTGAGTAGCACAGGTCCCAGTAAAGGTTCTTGGAGTACCCCTCTTCAAATGTATTTCAATCTGAAAATTAAATCCTTGTTTCTGTCATTTGAACTCAGCAATTCTTTAAAGACACTACTTTATCCTAGAGCAAAGTCAGAGAGTCCACAGAGGAGCAGTGGCTGTCCAGGCCATTCAGAAACCTGTGTCAGTATCTCTGGGGGAAACCCTGGCACACTGAGTAATTTATTGACCCACTGATCAATACTGAGAGCATTCTGATACCTTCCTAGGCATCACTGTGCCTGAAAGGCTCATTGACTCTTCCTCATGAAATCATATTTATCCAAGGACCTATTAATTCTGACATACAGTAAATGTTTTACTGGCTTACATAAATTGAATTCTTTAGTCTGTTGTTTGCAAGAGCACCCCTGATCCATTTTGCAGCTCTGGGAGGTGTTTGCCCACTACACCCCTCTGCAAGTGAGGAAGATTTACATGAAAAGCTGTGCACTGAAATAGCCTGGAAAAATTTCATGCTGGGGTCCCTTAGAACTCCTGGGTGAACACTCCCAGTCGTGGCAGTTTGTGCAGTTCATGTTAGCTGGGAAAAGCTGCCTCTTTAACACTTTGGCTTGAGGCAGCTGCTCAGACTGATTTCTTGGGCAGACTGGCTTAGCAGGTGAACCTGCCTGACCTCCCTGTGCTGCACACAAATGGAAAGAATTCAGTAGTGCTTCTGAAACTGGCTTATCTGCTTAAGTGTTTATGTCTTCTTTATGTCTTCTTTATGTCTTCTGCTGGTTTCAGAAACTTGCTGGCAGGCTTCTGGCTTCCAGTACTTTTGAAAAAGTTTTTTTCTTAGTAGTCTTTATACCTGTAGCAAGTTGTACTTTATGCCAACAATGAAAAGATTTTTTTTAATGTGTTTTTTACCTTTGACAGAATTAATTCCTTTTCCAGTGTTCTCCATCTAGCCATATCTTCCACATTTTCTAATTAAAAAAAAAAATATATCTTCTTATATCTTAAACTTCCTCAGAAGTTTAACCACACTGTTGTTCTTATTGCTACTTTTGCAGTATTTTTCCCTCAGATGGCTGTGAACTGAGAGTCTTTATGTAATGTTTTGAATTGCCTCCCTGCTGCATGCAATTGCCCTGCTCTTGTAGCTTCTGTTTTAAATTTGCTTTTAACTAAGAGTAACAATTTTTAATGTAATTTCTTTTAGAAAATTTAATATTCTTGTGGTGGCATTCTGGCATGTTTTCTCTCTAGTCATGTTATTAGATTTGACAATAAAGTGGTCATCAAAGAGCAATTTTTCAGTGATCCAGCTTGAGCTATATCCTGTGCTTGAGAATCTCATTTCATGTGTTTTCTGAGGTTATTTCTAAGCTTATTTAAAGTTCTGTTATGCCACCATGGGTTTCATCCAGTAAGTACAGAGGTAGCCAAAGTTTCTTGACCTTGTCAGTCTTTGTGGCCTCTCTAATCCTCAGCACCATTCTGTGGTCACTTTTATCATCATGGCTGGGCTTGACTTCTACTTTAGGTGGGTGCTGTAGGCAAAGTCTATAAAGGAATAGTGCTTCAAACAAGGGAGACCATGCAGCATGAATGAAAACTTCTATTCTCTGTGATTTCTGTAGCTGTTTAAAATACATTGACCTCCACCACCTTGTTGTCATCCTTAGAAAACATGTCACTTAACATGCTAGTATCTCAAAATGCTTCAGAAACATAATGCTAGGCTTGAGATGTGGTAAATATTGCACATCAAGTTTGAAGTTTTGAAGCCGACTTTAATGTCTGCAAAGGAAAAAACCAAAATTTAAGATTGCAAAACACCTGAGTTTCTGAGGAAGCTTAGATCACTGCATTGAAGCTCAGCTCACCTCCACAGGGACAGTTCTGCTAGTGTTTGTCAGCTAAATAAAGCAGAAATAGTACTTCTGGAGTGGGGAATATGAAAGGCATTTTAGAAAGCCACAAATAGCTGCTCATCTTCTGATCTCTGGCAGAGGATTCCTGCTTGAGAGGCTATTGTGAGCAAGGCCAATTTGTTCACTGACTTTCTAGTGTAGAATAACTAATTTACATTACTCAACAGAGCTGAAAGCAGCTGATATTATTAGGAAGAAGAAATAAACAATTGTTGTTGGGAAATGAATGGAACAGTGTATTTTGCCAAGGGATAACTAGACTGAGCTTAGACAGAATTACAGTGATAGTAGTGAAAATTGCATAATGAACTAAAGCACTGTGCAGAACAACATGTTCATGTCTAACTGTTAGACATTGTGCAGCTCAATTGTTCATTATTAGGTAGCTGAATTCTCTGCAGGCTCAGAAAGGCAAGTGAGTAATTTTGTGTTTCACAAACTGTTGAAAGTAGAGATCAGAAGAAGCTCTGTTGGTACTGCTTTTCATTCTTTCATGGTTGGAGCTTGTGTAAAGGTCTGTAAAACAGTTTGGTAATATGCTGTTGTCATTATACACCCAATGGTCATCTCACATCCAGCAGTTCAATGCAAAAGCCTCTGGGAGGAAAGTAGTTCTTGAGACAGTGTGTAATAGCAGTGAGCAACAGCTTAAGAAAACAGCAAGTGAAGAAATCCCAATCCACAGGAAACAATAACATAGGAACCTTCATTTCATTCCAAAGACCTACCCAGCCCAGCCTCTTCTCTGATGGTGACTGAAAATGGGTGCCTGTCTAGGGGAGAATGTGGGAGCAGAATTAATGAGCACAATTTCCCTGTGAATGCTCTCACAGGCTCCCATTTCCAGCTTGGAGATTTCCTGAGCCAGCAGAGCTCCTATGTATGTTCTCATGAATACATGCAGTTTTCCTTTAGACACTGGCAAACTTTCAGCATTCATGGTATCCCACACTGGAGTTCCTCAGCTTAACTCTTCTTCATGTGAGGAACATCTTCTTTTTGCTTAACCTATGGAGAAAAACCCTGAGATCTATTTTCCAAAACCATACCCAGCAGCTTGGCCAAATCTGTGTTTAGAATGACTGAAGTCATTCACATACTCAAGTTGAAGCTGGAATTGGGAATGAGCTAAGGGTTTTCTGGTCACTGCAGAAAGTGTCACAGGACCTTGGTTATCCCCCAGACTCCCACTGTCACTCAGGAGAATTGTGAGTAGTCAGTGATTTGTGGTAACTGCCCTGAACTGTGGTGGGTGTTCCTTAGGGGGCAGAGTCCCTTCCAGATTTAGACTTGGTCTGGCAGGCCAGAAACAAAATTGGGCTGTGAATTGTGGTGAGCCCAAATCCCACACACCTGGGAATGGGAGAGGTGGGAGTGGGATGAACTAGTCAGGCACTCTGCAGGAAAGCAGAGTTATTTTTATGTTACCTTGAATTAGACTAGTCATCACATTTTGTATGGCAGGAAATCAATATGTTCTGTAGACTTGGAAACCAGTTGTTCAGCCCATACCTTCCCTTCTGTTTTCTGATCTAATGATTGCCTGTGGATGTTTTTCCAAACTGTTTTGTTGCTGCTCTGTGCTTGGTTCTCTGGACCCTGCTGTTGGATCTTGACTTGCTCATTGATTTGGAAGTCTTTGGATAAGTTTATTTTTTCAGAGGTAACTAACCTACTTGGAGTCATGGTCTATGGCTAGACTCCAAGCTTAATTAGTAATAAAATAAAAAATAACATTTAAAAATACCCCCAAACTGGTGTACAGTGAATTAATTTGTGTATTCTTTGCTGGCTTGGAGTCTGAGTGAAAAGATATATCCACATTACACAGGGAAAGAAGTCTTTGCTAAACTAGCAGAGGAGATAATTGCTCATGTTAAAAATCTGCTTCTCTTACCTTGAATTCAATCCACTAACTCATGTACTTTGTCTTAACTAATATTTTACATGAGTCATGTGGCTTATTGTATATTCAGAAGATCTAACTGGGATGATAAAATCTTTTCCAATTTTTTTTCCTCTATAATAGAGATAACATCAAAAAAATTAAGGAGAAAATAACAGAACTCCATGGCTCAAACAGTTAAGAAAACTTTATCTTCATTAAAAAATTACCCCATCTGATTTTTGAATATTTTCTTTGGCAATAAAGCAAGGGCCTGGGTGTGTGAAAGAGAATTTAACTGAGGGGGATGGTTGCATGGGGTAGCCCTATGGAAACTTGTTATTTACTCACATTATCAGCTTTCAGGCTTAGGTAAAAATGTTACTAAATAAAGTTGGGACAAGAAGACAGCAGTATTGTCCTGCTCTGAACAAATAGCAGGGTTTGACTTCTCTGTTTTTGATCAAGTACATCTACATATATATATATATAATTTTTTTCATTATATATAATTTATTTTTTAATTAAGACAGAAGTGAGCAAAGATTTTTCACATAAGATCTACTGGTATATCTGATTGTCACCAAATTTCTTCAAATCCCTCCTTGCAATTACCTAAGAAAGAAGTGTTTCTTCTTAAGAAGAAATTAAGAAAAGAAATGGTTGAGGAAACAACAGATCTAAGTAGCTGGCAGGAAAAAAAGAAATCAATAAAAAATGACAAATGATGCCAGGCTATCCTAGTAATTTTTTATGTCTTATTCATCTTAGGCTGCACTTCTATTTAGCATGCTAACATATTTTAAAGTAGAGTTAAATAAGTAGCTAGTGCCTTTGTTTTCAGTGAAAATACATAAAATTGACAAGGCTGTCAGCATGATTTAACACTTGTTTTCCTGGTTCCAGGTTTTTTATTTTGGTTAGCCCTTGCATAAAATAAAATATTTTCATTGAGCAAGAGAGTGACAAATGGTATATACTATGCTAAAATTTTGAAACCTTTCTCTCGGTTTAGGAGAACCTTTGAATTGTAATTTGTTACACAAAACTCTTTAATAAAAGGTAAAGAGTAGGTTGCTTTGTCATAAACCTCAGTTATATCTATCTCAGCCAGGACAGTGTTTTCTGCTGCCATGCCTGCCTTATTCCACCTATGTGGAAGCCAGTGGAACCTCTCAGTGCAAGCAGGCTGCAGCACTGCACTGCTGAAGGGTGTCATGCCAAAACTTGAGAGGCTGATGACATTTTAGAGAAAACAAGAATCTTGAACCTACTCATCCTTCAACACTGAATTTGGATCCATTGCCAATTTTTTTTTTTCCCAGTAATGTACTGAGTTTCACATTACATCAGACTTTGGACTTAAAAATTCTCAACCTGACTTGCAAGAGCCCAGGCTGCTCAAATGCTCAAATAAAACAGTATTGACCATGCAGGCCAGGCAAAGAGAGGAACAAACTTAGGGTTGTGTTACAGCTGGGGAAAGGTTCCTTTCCTTGTGGTAAATAACTGCTGAGGGTTAAGCAGTTTGTTTAATGTGCACCAGTAGCAGGACCATCTCAGACAGGTAAAGGGCATTCTGGTTTGTGCTAGCAGTCATTGAAGTTCAACAGCCAGAAAAATTTCTTATACAGATCAAATTCTATTTAAAATGCATTGGTTTTATTTGCTAAAATTAAAATTAAAAATGTTTCCTTTTGGACCAGAGGTCTCAAATGAAAATACGTTTGAAATAAGGACTAAATTAAGATAATTGTTCCATCTTGGTGGCTGTGGAGATGTTAAATGGAGCTGTTATTCCCTTTTTTTACTCAACCCATTCAGTTTGGTTCACAATTCCTCTGAATTGAATTCAAACTATACATTGCACCTCCTTAGCCATTCAGCTCTTTGCTTTTCTTAGTAAGTTGTATAAAGTAAAATGGCTCTTAGGGAAAGGGCTGAGGGAGCTGTGGAATACTTTGAAGTGTTTGGGAAAGCTTCTTAGGATTTCAGATCTCCTCTGTTTTATGAAGAAGTTAAATGTAGTCCCTTATAAGGTGGTGGAATGGTCTAGTTAATCCTTGGAACTTCCAGCCACCACCAATATGGGAAAAGCAAGTTTAGCATCCCATCTTCTCCAAACATTTTTCTAGTCAAAACTGATAGTAAGTGCAAGTGAGTGACTTGCAAATAAAGCAGCATTTTCTGTCTGATAAAAGTGGTTCTATAGCAACAGTTGTACCTTGTTACTGCAATTATACCTGGAAAAAAGGTCTACTTTTGAGGATTTTGTTTATCAGGGACTGAGATACTGTTTGACTGTTTCCAGATGCCTGTATCTATGCAATAAAGGTAGAAAGTTTATTTCCCAGATCAGTAGCCTGCACCTTAAAAAAAAAGGTTTAACACCAAAGAAAAAAGTATGCATGTCCAGAACTTTGTGTTTCACTCATAAAATAAGAGAAGTTTTAATTCCCTGGGAATAGAAAAAAAATGCATATTACAACTTTTAATGAGTCATTTAATCTCCCTCCTTAGAAGCTGTTCTTCTCTAAGATCAAGTAGCACTGACTGTACAGTAAACACATCTCTTCTGTTGGTAAACAATTGGCTGAATTACTTCTAAATACGTGTTTAGTATTAGAAATGCTCCTCCCATCCACAAGTCAATCATCCCTGACCAGAGAAGGTCAAATTGTCTGAAACAATCATCTATGTGGAATTTAAAGCCACAGGTTAATTTTAAACTTACTTTGAGTTGCTTTACAGTTGGTAAAAGAATGGGTAAAAATTGCAATTGGCAATAAGTTAGTGAGAAATCTGCAGCTTTGTGGGTTGTGTACAGCAGGTGGTCAGTGGTTAGAGCTGCTGCTATCAGGCAGACTCTGCCCTGTCTGGAGTTCAGCAGCCTCAGTCTGTGCTTGAATAGCTGGGAGAGATCCACACCAGGCAAACAACAGCCAAGGGGAATTTGCCAATTCAGAGGGCAAGAAGTCTGAGCTGTCACTCCCTTCAAGTCAGTTCTCCAGGACTGATGTGCTCTGATTTGTTAGCTGTAAAGAGCACATGGGACTACCCCAGATCTAGGGAAGGAAAAATGAGTGGTCTTGAATGAGGTAATGGTGTCTGCCTCTTCCATTTCACAGGGCAGGAACTCTTCCCTTCCAAGCTTCTCCTACCATATGTAGGAATATCTCAGTGTCTTCCAGTGGAATGTTAAATAATATAACCACTATCTGGCACATGACAATGGGCCTGTCATCCTCTCCCTAAAGAGAAATGTCTGTGATGTGGTGTCATGGCTGTGTTTGTGCTTGTTAAACACACATTGCTACGCAACTGTGTTAAAAAAGGAATAGTGAGAAAAGTGGTCAAAATAAGAGGGAAGGAGACTTGTGATGATCTTACATTCCTGGGGGAATTTTTCAGATGGTGTCTGACTGTTTCTGACAGATGTCTGACTCCAGAGGAGACAAACTGTAGCCTTTGCTGCAGAGAGCTCCACCATGCCCAAGGAATGAATATGTTGACCACAGTCATAATTACACAAGGGAAATAGCCTTTTACATTTTGGGTATACACTGTGGACAGTCTGAAGGCAGGCATGGAGCCTCTAAGAAGGTTCAGTGCCCATTTCTGCTTGTGTTCAGTCCTGCTGCAGAATGAATTTCTTAAGTACAATATATATACAATATATGTTGGGATACTTTTCCCCAAACATTTAAAAGTAGGTTTCTATGCCCAATTTTATTCCTTATATAAACTGGGGGGCTTTTTGTAATGAGAGAGGGTATTGATGTGAGGCAGCAGTTATGAGAGGTAGCTGTAACCAGGTAGTCAAAGAAAGAAACATCCTTTATGCTGCTGGACATTTACAGAGTGCAAATGGTGCAGGAGCCATGCTTTTGTGTCCCCAGGCTGAACTCTGAGACACTTTCCTATATGATGCAATAAGACAATTTTTCCTTATGCTATATTAGTAATGCAGCATTCTCCCTCTTTCAACATACTGTACTTCTCACCATTCATGTTTTTATCAAGTTGCTCAATCTCTTTTCTCTGTAAATAAAAATGAAGATTTTAAAAAATGAGAGTACCATGTGAGAATTTGTATGTGGTCCTTTGATGTGAACAAAAGCTGCTTTCCCATGCCTAGTCATCTGTCTCCTATGTAAATAGTTCTGATTGCCAAAATATTACTGTTGAATTTTATAAGCCATTTGTGAGCAGAGAGAGAATGCATGCTTATTGCAGAATGTTTTCCCATCGTATTCATTTGACATGACTTTTAAAGGCAATATTAAAAAGTATGCTTTAAAGCAATTAACATAGAAATAGTAACAATGCAATTCAAATATATCATACAATTTTTGATATTAGTTGACAGTATGTTGCATATTAAACTGAGAGAGGAAAATCTTGCTGCAGCTATGACTTTTTTTTTTTTTTTTTTGGCTCAGTGTATGGCCATTAATTTGGTTGGATCCTGGTGCAGCTTTTGGAGAATATTGGATTAAATGAACTGAATTATTTGGCATGCTTCAAGCTCTGTCCAGGATTCTTTATTTAAGTAAAATTTCCTTGGATGATGCCTGGGCTCCTGTAGACTTTCCAAATGGAACATCTCTCTGCCAGCCACCACAGCTTTACTGTTATGCTCTCTGTTCACAGGCAGGCCCATGTTAATCTAATGAGGAGCCTGTATTCCTGAGAAAGAAAATGGGGCTAAAAATACATATATATATATAAAATATCATTTCATTCAGGGGTTGAAATCTCCATCTGATGACTCTATACTTTGATGGGTTCAGAATCCTTCCAATATCAAACAGGGATCTGTACAAATTCTTCTGCTTGTCTTTGCTTCTTGAATTTCTTTTTGGAATGACAGCTCTACACCTCTCTTTCGGTAGTTTTCCAAGCATAACCTTTAAACTTGCAGAATATTTTGAAATATGGATCCAGGATTTGGTATTTAGGCCACTTTGGGGATAGCCAGGGCTGGCTGCTTTGTTTGTTTGCCTGAAAATCATACCATTATCTAACTCTCCATCCTGGGGGGAACCCACTTCTCTTTCATGATCATTTATGTTCAGAGCTGAAACAGAATAACAGCTTTTAGAAAGCCCTGAGTGTGATAAAGCCAGACCTCTAATACTGTGGCTACAGAAAGAAAATCATGGACTTTCAAACTGGCAGAAGTGTACACAGAGATCCACTTTGCTTAGCTGTGAATGCCTTTGGTTACTGTGCAGGTATGAGACCCTGTAGGACTACTCTGTCCTCTCCCACAGATATCAGGACAGCAATACACCTACTTACAGCTTTGATGCTCTTTGCTTCTTTCTCACAAGTGGAAATTTACTGCAAACTATTGATCAAATCACTCCAAATGAGCACCCTCATCTCGGCACCAACAAAGCCAATCTGATTGCTCAGGTATCAGCTTTTCCATGACTGGATGAAAAAAATGCAACTGAGTCTCCTCAGACTTCTTTCCTATCCAAAAGCCACTCTCTGCAGGCACTGTGAGCAATATAGTGTTTGTTGTACTCTTTTTATACATTTCTTCAATATTTGAAAATGCTACTTCTCTTTGTGCTTCTTCTTAACAAACCAGACGGTTTCTGGGTCACCTTTCTTCTCTGATATTCCTTTCCATAATGAATTATGTCAAAAGAACTTATTTATTGTGCATAGATAAGGTCCAACTGCAGTAACAGGAAATTTTAGCTTTGTTCTGCTTTCTATCCAGTTTTATATCTAAATTGACTAAGGCATACAGAAATCAGATTAAATGACTTCCTTCAAGTCACGCAGTGAGCAGCTCGTTTTGGATAGAATCCCAAGAGGATACTTGTGGTTCCCAGCCCTCCTCTGTAACCTCCAGACCACATTGTCTCCCCAATGCACAGTGCAATGAATTCAGTCTGAACATTAAATTACAGCTTTGGCAATGAAGTAAGAGTTCCCGGGGCTCCCAGATTTGCTGTAACCTGAAATTTCCAGAAGAGTTCCTCCCTGTGGTTTCTGCAGCCTTCCCTGTTGACCATGCCTATGGCAGTGGGGCCCAGTGTGTCCACAGAGGGTTTTCAAGGGCCACTGAAACTCAGCTGCCAGTTCTCATGGTGGCCACACTGCAAAGTAAAATTTGTGGTTCTTTGTCACAAAAAGAGGATGGCAAGTCATCACAGTGATTTATTCCAATTTTCCTGTTTTTTTCAGCCAGCAAAGTCACTCAGCATAAGCAAGCTGATGGTGGATTCCCATCCTCAGAACAATTGTTTACTACTGGGGAGCTCTGTGATCTTGAAGAGATAATGAGAGAGGAACTTAAGATCAGATAAATGTCTGTCTTGAGGGAGGGTTTGCAAATAAATGCAAAATGCCTTTGGTTGTTTCAGTAGCCACGAAATCCTTCCATTTAGTCATAACAAACATTACATGGGAAGATGCCTCTCTAGATTACCTGAAGTCAATATCCTTTTCTATTCCTGCAGGAGTCTGAGAAAGGCTTTCTTTGATGCATCACACTCTTATGATCTGGTAAGGCTGAGAAAACCAGCCACTTGAATGTTCTCTTTGCTGCCAAATTTTAAAAACTCACTTTCAGAACCAGAAAAGAAAGATTGCAACTCAGATTTTCAACAGTTCTTTGAGATTTTGTAACTCTAAGACCACTGAAAGTGGTCTCCCAGCTTGTATGTGAGAAGAATCACATTTAAAACATATGTGAAAAATGGAGCTGTCCTCTTACAAAGCAGAATGATGGACCAATGATGTTTTGCCTGTGTGAAATTCTCAAAGGCTGTTAGTCACTTTTGAAACAGAATAGTATAAATCTAATGATCCAAACAGCAAAATCTGTCAGGACAGGTTCTGCTATCCACTGTACTGGGGAAAACCTCTTGCAGTTTCTGATTCCTTACAAAAATCTGTGGAGTAGAATAGGAATGGTCCACTCTTTGCAAAACCTCCCCTTTCCTCAGTAAAAGTGCCAAGTTGGTTCAGTTTTGCCCCAGAAGAATAATAATTTGAGTTAGTGTTATTTTAATTAGTGATTCATTCACCTTATACAATACAGCAAATTGTAAATTTTTAATGAATTTCATTTTCTAACTTTTTGGCTGAATGAAACATAATTGTCTTTCCCTCTTTTGTTGTGCCTAAAAATGGTGTTTATCTGCCCTGCAATAGTCACCTAAGCTGTAGTTCAGATCTTTTATGCAGAACTGGGAGAAAATTAGCTTCACATTAAATGGCAGTAACTTATTCCACTAGAAAAATGAAAAATAATTTATCTGATATAGTGCCATTTTGTACACATGGTCTAATATATATCTAGTTCATATCAACAAATAGAAATTTTAAAGATTCATCACAGTTTTTTAAAAACAAAGAAACCCAGCCCCTTAAAACTGCAGATAACAGTATACCCAAAATGCTCCTAAAGAGTGACCTGGGAGTCAGAGCTAATTCTTTATGTGAAGTCAAGTTCCCACACTGAGTGTTAAATGTCCTTTCAGCACCTCTGATGTCACACCACAAACATCTCTTCTTTTGGTGCACTCTATATAATTAGCACATTCCTTTAGTCACTGTCATCTTCCTTCTTCTCCCCTGCTGCCTCATCCATTAGCTGGGGTTGGCAATGAGGCACAACTGGCTTTGCCAGCTCATCTGGCTCCTGGGACCTTATGTTGGCCAAACTCTTACCTGCTTCCCTTGTGCACAGGGATTTTAGGAGTCTCAAATATTATTAAACTCCTAAAACCAGGCAAAGTTTAGAGAATCCTGTCTACTGTGAATGAGCTCATTCCTAGCTTACCAAACACACACCTATCTTTCTTAAACCATATTAAACCATAGTTTACAGTGCTATGACTGTATAGAGTGCCATAAATCATAATTTAAGAAAACCAGAAAGCTTCTATATAATGTTGAAGTTTATTGAAATGACTCTGTTTATTAAAATCAGCGTGTTTTACCAAGAGCAAGGCATTTTGGCATAAACATCTTAGTTTCTTGAAGCTCCTTTTTTGTTCCACTCATGACTATGAGTGTAGATAGGAAGGAGACAGAAACCAAGCCAGGATAGCGTGAGCTTGTTTGTTCACTAACTGCCAGAATGGGAGGGAATTGCCTCTACTTTTCTCCTTGTTTGTTTACCTTAAGTAGTTTAACTTCTCTGAATGTTAGCAGGCAGGAAAATAATCCATATTTATTGATTTATAAACTATTTGACAGTAAAATAGTGGATGAAAAACTCCCCCACCTCCACAGTTCCCACCCTTCCCTAGAGCTAACCTGAAGAACAGATCAATTTGTACTAATGGAAAAGTTCTTGTTCTCAAGGCTGAGCAGCCTAAACCATGGCACAGAAATGGATTCTGTCAAGCTGGGAGCAGACAGTTTTGGAGGTAGAGGAAAAACATTGTGATAACCCTGGCAAATGGTTATGTGCATACTAAGAGACATGATCTTCAGAGAAAACATGCATCTGACCAGTTTCAGCTCAGTCCCATCTCTAGCTTGAGATGCAAGTAGAGCATTGCTGTAAGTGGGAGCATTGTTTCCTGGAGGATGCAGGTTTCACACACTGTCCTGCTGTGGCCAGCATGCAGGAGGTTTGTGTCACCACAGAACTGGCACTGTTATGTAAGTGATACCCCAAGGAAAAGCCATGGCAACAGCACATCCCTCCCAGGGAAGGTGCCTGCCTGTGACCTAGAAAAAATGGTGAGAGAAGGAGTTGTTTATAACAAATCTTCATTGAATTAGGAACCTGAACTCTGGTGAAGTTTCACAGGAAAACCAATTCCAAAAGAATCCAGCAGAGGTGGATCCCTTGGCCAGCAGCAATGGCACGAACAATTCTCAGATAAATAGAAACTCTTCAGCTCTTATGCCAAGGCAAAAGCTTGATCTGTGGGTTTGAGGGTTCATATGAAATCAAAGGAGACAGAGCTCTGCCTGGGAGATCAATGTATGTTATTGTTATTGTTATTCAGCAAGGGGATAAAATATTGTAGCAGAGCATGACTGTAACAAAACTAGTCTGAGAAAGAGTGGAAAAATATGTGCACAGCTTATTAAATTCTTCTACTTAATTGATAAGTTTCTCACTAAATTTTGAAACTTAGAAAAACTTCAGACTACTCTAGTAAGGCTGAATCAAGACTTCCATTTGGAATTTAATTGTGCTCTAGGCCCCTTTCACAGAAGAATTAATTGTTCCATGAGTTCAGAAACACAGGTGCATCAAGCTTTCAATAACTATGCAGTGACATGGTACAGTACAGGTTTTTAAATGTGGATTTGCACTTGGGATTGGGTAATGTCAGAAATGGAGGATTTCATTTATTCTGCACCTGCATTGCTTTCCCTGACCCTCACAGTGCCCTGTTCATTAAGAGTTTTCCTTCCTTGTATGTTCTAACTGGAATGGAATTGGGGAAAATAGAATCAAGCTTATGTGAACAAGAGCATTATTATCTGCTTCTGTCTCTTCAAAGGCAAATTGAAAGTTACCTTAGAGTAACAATTTCTCCAGCTATGCCATCCTTTCTTTTGACTGGGGACATCACTGCCTCCTTGTGGTATTTCTCTATGGAGTTGTAGATATTAATCCTGTCATCCTTGAGTTTAGCAAACAATAATAGGTTATTTGCTTGCAACCTGTTCTGTGCCTTTAATTCAAAGAGACTTTGTGTCAACCTACTTTGTATATCCACAACTCCATCACTGCAGCTTATTTCGTTACTTAACATTTTCAAATCTCTAATGTGTCTTGTCAATGCCCTCAGATGATAATATGATATGAGGCCCATGAAATAAGAAATTGTTATTCCAAACTTTTCTGAGTTAAAACTTTCTGCAGGTTCAGCAACTGCTGAGCATCTCATGTGTCACTCCTGTCCTGCACTGATAAATGTGAGTGTCCCTATACACATAGATTTGGGATATAAAATGCAGAAATATTCTAATGCCAGAGAAACAAATAGCTTTCTTGCTTTTTCTTTCTGTTGTTTGAAATCCTTTTGGCACACTGTATACATACTTCTTCTGGCCACACAGCAATGCAGCTGAAAAAATTGTCACAAAGTTCAGCAAAGGGAAAGTGAGAGCCAGGGCTGAGTCATTGCATGGATGAGAGCTGGGAGGAGGAAGCACTGGACTGTACTGACAGAGATTCAGAAAATGCTGAGGAATAATCTATCCCAGAGAATGCTGGCAAACTATCAAGAAACAAAACAAACCATGGCTCCACAAAGGGATGGAAACCACCCCCCACAAAGTCAGCCAAAAAAACTTTCCATCACAACATGAACATCAAACCAGCTCTCCCTAGTTTTCCCAAGATGAAGCAACAGCAGCATTGATACTTTTAGCAGTTAATTTAAAGTACTGATCTAAGAGATGCTCAGTGCTGGGCTGCTCACGTGAGCTGGTACTCAGGTACTGCTCAGCAGGTGCTTGGAGTGCCCCTGGTGAAATGTCAGCTGTGTCAGGAACCTGGGGGTGACAATGAGCAGCCCAGTGACAGTCCCACAGCACCTGAACAGGGTCCAGTGAAAATACCCAGGTCCAGAGAAGAGCCCAGTGATCACCAGACAGTCTGGGGACAAGACAGGGCCAAGGTCAAGTGAAGAAGTCAAGGCAAAGTGAAAGTTCAGCCAGGTGTAAAACCAGGAGCAGAGAGCCTATTACATACTTCAGAGAAAAACCAAATACATCTCCCAGTCCAATGGGCAGAGGGTGTCCAAGTGGAAAGTCCAGATGGGAAAGCACAAACCCTCCTTCCCTGCTTTTATGGAGATTAAAACAAGGTTATACAGCTGTGTGTTATTACAGCAGCCTTTGGATGTAGGCAAATGAACCTTTAAAGAAGGGAAGAAGTAGAAAAAGATTATGGAGGAAGGCAATTATGAAGATATCTCAAGACATCAATGTACCTTGTACTCAGCAGAGACACTTGGAGCCTTGAGACATCCTGCATGAATTTGAAGACAGCGTGGCTTTTTTTTCATTCTGCTGTGCTTGTAAGTGCTGTGCTAGGCACAGGTCTATGTACAGGAAATTACAGTCACACCTAAGCTCCCTGTCTCAAAGGCAGGACCATCTCAGTACCTCCAAAGACACAAGGAATACTCTAATAGATAGCAATAACACAGCTTTATTTACTGGGAAATTTCCTTTCTTGTCCTTTGTTTTTGCACAAAATTTCACTGTTTACAAAACAAACTGTTTTCTCATATCAACACTATGTATTTTCAAACTGTATGCTTGAGGTATGGCTCATAAACTTACTGATAACCAATTAATTTTTATGCCCTTCTTAAGTTCATGTGTGCCTTAAAGTACCTGTTAGACCATTATTTTCTGTGCCACTCTCTAACTGGTTAAACCAAATTTCACTCTCCCACATCCTGGAAAACCTATCAGAACAAACAGAGGAGATATCAGCACTTGTGACTTTATGGGAATAGAGAGAACTTAATTTCATTCTTTAATTCTATCATAGTCATGTCCTTTGATCACTGACTGTGAGTCATGTGGAATACTTTGGCCTTCATTTCAGTGGATTTGTTTCTTGTTCCTAGTTTACTTAAGGTTACTGAGGAGCGTGGGTTGGGTTTCTCTTTTCTCAGGATAAATTTTTCATTCAAACAAATCAAGCACAACGTCTCTGCTAAGTACCTCAATTTGCGTATTTTCATTTCAGGGTGCCTTTAACAAAGTGAAGTTTTGAAAAAATTCCTCTTTCTAGAGTTCAATGTCACTCTGCTAGACTGGCCATTCCTTTGACATGCTGCCCCTCTCCCCAGAAGTGTGTGCCCCAGGGACACTGCAGGGATTCTGTGGTGGTGGCTGTCACCAGCAGCCCCACCAGAGCTGCTTCTTGGGCTGAGCCAGACCAGGCTCGAGTGTTTTCAGGACAAGGGTCAGAACATCCTCTCCCCTGTGTGCTCCAGAACGAGCTGTTCCAAGAAGCAATTCCCCAAAGGTCAAACTTTCTGATACAAGACCAGTTTAGAAGAGAGCAGTGGAAATCCTACATAATGATTTTATTAGATTCTGGCCCCTTTCATCTCCCAGAATTCTGTGCTCAGCAGTGTTCTTAGTGGAGATCAGTAGCAAGTGGAAGACCCTACAGACTTCTGAAAGCAGAGATCTGTTTTCAATGCACAGATCTGGCAGCACAAAATTACTCTAAGACTGCCTGAATCTTTGAACTGCTCCTTTTTTCTGTAATCCCCATCATCCTTTGGCTTCCACTGAGGAGTTTCACAGAGAATAACCACAGCTGAGCAAATACAAGGGTTCCCTCATTCTCTAGACAGTATGGTGAAGATTGTAGAGGAGGAGGAGGCTTTCCTGGAGGAATCCCTTGTGGCCATAGAGGGTGTGTGATTTGATTTGAAAGGATTCATGCCATTGCAGCAGTAGATTTTTGTTTCAGTCAGGCTGTGATTCTTCACATAATGGCCATCCTGTGGATCTGAACTATCAGTGTCTTGAAAACTCCAAAATACTCTGCTCTAGCTCTTCTGAGGTAGCCTTAAGAGAATGTCTTCGAGGTCTGGGAGGAAAGACAAGCATCCAGAATACTGGAAAAGGGCAAGCACAAAAGCCTGCCATTAGAAAGAGGTGTAAAGAAAAAGGAGGAGCCATCAACTAAGCCCATGTATTTTGAATGCCACATTAGAAGTTGTAGATCCTGGAGTAAGTTTGATACTGCCTGTAGTAACTCTCAGATATATAAAGAACTTGCTGGTGTTTTGTAGCCAACATCTCAGCTGTAGGCTCAGTTGTGCATTTGTGGGTACTTTCCCAAATACATGCTAGTAAATAACTATCTGCAACTCCATTACAGTAATTGTCATTGCCAGCTTTTAGTGCATACAAATGACAAAACACAATCTAATCACAAAACAAAGGCAGAAACAGCAATTTTTAAATAAATGTATGTTATTCAAGTCAATACCATGCTTTCCTTCATTGGTATTTGAATTTGAGTTTAATTTTGTAAGTTTAAACTTATCCTGTGCCCCCCAAGGCTAGTGGGCAGCAGGTTTGAACTTTGGGGCAGCAGGGACCCATGCTGCCTGCAAGATGACTTACAGGATGAAGCAAGCAGTCAACTCCACTTCCCAAAAGCTGCACTGAGCATCTGTCTGACAGGAGTACCTAAAGTTGTCACTGATTTAAGAACTCCAGTGCCAATAACAGCAATCCTGCTCCTGAAGGAGTTTGCATTCTCTGGCTTGTTTGTGTTGAGCATCAGCCACTTGGCACTCCTGTAGTCAAGCCCTTGTTGCTGCTGGCTCTGGCTCTGAATGGAATTGTCCAAATTAAATAAAGTGGGAAGACAGATCTGGATTTCTTGGTGTGCTGAGAAATGTTGAGTGCTTCCCTGTGGAGCAGGGAGCCATGGGCAGAGCACAGGCTGTGGTGGCCCAGTGCCCTGAGCAGTGCTTGTGCATGGGAAGCTGCCTGTGGCAGTGTGCTGGCCAGGTGTGCTCACCTGGAGCTGCCTGGCAGATCTCACCCAGCCATGGGCACTGCCCCTGTCCTCACTGGCAAGGTGAGATCATCCTTCAGGGCAAGGGGCCATGGGCCTAGAGCCACAGGAATGGCCAGCTGGAATTTGGGAGCTGTTTGTCATCAGCTTCCCTGCAAGGTTTATCCCACGAGTTACCCAGGCTGGAAGCTCCAAGCAGGAGCTTTAAGTGGAGTCTTGTTTTTGTTTCTGTGAGTGTGAGTGAGTGTGCTGGCATTCCCAGGAGCAGTGAGATGGATAAACATCCTCCTGTGCACGTGGGGGAGCTGTCAGTGGCTCATTTCAGAGTGTCTCAGCACCTGCAGCTCCCAGATACATTTTGGGAATATTTTTGGGGAATGTTTGAGGTGGGCTGTCCTACACTTGTAATTCAATGTATTTTAATGACTCTTTAGTATTTAAAATTTCTTCACTTGACAAAAATACTAAATATTCTTCATCCTGGGGAGAAGATGCCTCTCTGGCCCTTTTGAGCATTAATGGTAAAGAGAATGGCTTTGAATTTCTTAATAAGAGTTTTGTATAAGACATTATAATTCCATGTAAGGCTTCACAGAGCTGGAAGTGGTTTTCAGGACAAAAGAAAGTTTAGACTTTTTTTTTTTTTTTTTCTTTTTTTTTTCTTTTTGCCAGAAGAAGTGGTAATTATATGCTTTGTGCTTCACATGAGCTTTGTGAGTTTTAAAGCATTTTCATAAAACAAAGCTCTGTCATCCTGGCTGGCAAATGGGGAGCAGTGGGACATCCTGGCCCTGGAGATGATAGGCATCTACATTTTCAGGACTCTGAATCCTTCTCTGCCAGCCCAGCAATCCTCCAGGTGAACTGTGTTAGAATGAGAAACCTTGGAAATGTAGGACACTGGCAGCAGGAGCTCATGAGCCTTCCATGATCTTATCTCCATGTCAAACCTCTTATTTTTAGTTTTGGGATGCTTTGGTTTCCCATCTGTGCAGCACAGTGCCTCAGGCAAGCTGGCAGAAGCCTGGGCATATTTCCACTGGAAGATAGATTTCCACTGTAGTTGGCCTTTTCTACTGCTAAATGCTTTGGGTTTGATGAATCAGCATTTTCCTATGGAAAAACATTCCTTTGGAGAACTTCCAGTCAGAACAAAATTAAGATCCAACACGTTGCAAAATCCCTCCAGAACGGGATTTATTCTCTACAGCTGTACTTATAAGCAATTTTATTCTTCCTTGGTTTCTCTGTATCATAATAAAATAATAACACAGATGCAAATATCACAGGTAAAGGTATTTATAGAGAGGATAACTATTTTTGCCACTGGAATGATTATGAAGTGTATAGGCATTTAAATATAGGACCTGGAAAGGAGGTAAAAGTCTTTCAGATTCCTGTGTGGTGAAATAATGAATTTCGAGACCTTATTTTGCAGTGCAGCAATATTAAAGGTCATGGAAAATAAAAATAGTTTAAACAATTCAGTACTTACTTTGCATTCTCCTCGTAAAACAGACTTAAATCTAGGCACATATTATTGAAAATCATAAATTTGATCAGACACTTGTGAACACATGTTTATATTCAGCTCTGGTTGATTTTGACTTCATGTTTCTTCTGGCTATCTATCCTGGACCAAAACATAGCTCATGCTCTTGGAAAAGAGCTGGTGTGGGAGTGAGCAGCAATAAATACAGCTCTTCTCTCTTGTTCTCTATAACACAGTAGGTGTGAAACAAGCCATTATTTCAGACTTAGAATTGTGGGAAGGCAACTGTACATTTGTCATCCTTCCTTTCACAAATTAGTCATTCCCTTAAAATGAGCTTAATTATATTGTTTGATGGCATGTGTAATGAATGTAGTCCCTTCCTTTTTATTGGATTGACAGTTTAATGCTTCTGAACCCACCTGTCCCTGCAGGATTTGCACAGGATCTTTCACAGCCCATGCCAGCTCCCTACCTAGAGTTCAGCTAATCCATAGGTAATCCTTTTGCCTTAAGGTTAAGGGTGATTCAGTGACCTTTGGCATCTCTTTTGAAGCAGCTGAAGGATGAGCTCCATGCACAACCTCATCTCTGAAGATTCTCTCTCTGAATGAAATTATAAATGAAAAAACTAAAGGAGGGAAAAATTCATCACTTAATTCAGAGACCAATTTTTGCTTCTGCCATTCTTATTGTAGACAAAGAAGGCAATGCAACTTGATAGTTGTGTCATCCTGTGAAAAGAGATCCTGCTTGAAAAAAAACCCTCAAGCTGCATCTACAATGGAGATGTCCCTGCAGGAGGCATGGTTTGTGACTGAGGAGTATGGAATTGCAGGTAGGCTGGCACTAGGCTGAGTTGATCTAGGATTAGACAGGCTCTGGCACTCACAAATCATGTTCCAATGGAAGTGCAGTTAATGATTGGCTAAGTCTGCTGAGTGAACTTCTAGAGGTGCAGGATTTCATCCCCCTTCTGACCAGCAGTCCCTTGAGATGAGACTTCTGTAGCAGGTAAGACCTTATCTCTTCACACATTTAAAATAACTTGTTGCCTAATGCTGTTTGGTTCCTCTGTATCCCTCCTGTTGAGTCTGTTGTTTGTGCTGTGTGGAGGCAGAGGAACACTCTAGTTATTGTGATGAGATCAGAGATGCAGCTGAAAAATGAGCAATAGCAACAGAAAGATAAAATCCCTTTATTTGACATCTGCCAAAAAGAGAGAGAAAAACAAAGAAAACTGGAAAGAGGAAAAAATTGTGTATTACACCTTTTATGGTTCTGAGATGCAGAAGGCAATCACAAATACAGCAGACCTACTTTGAAGTTTTTAAGTAGCTGTTGCTGACTGTATGTAGATCTGGAAAGAATAAACATTATGAATTGTGGATTTTAGTTAGCCTACTTTAACTAGAGATAGATCTGAGGCACTAATTTCCAATCAGTGTGATCCAAAGCCCAAGCATGTTTAGATTCAGAATGAATGATTTTATCTTTCTCTAATTGGAAACTCATCTACTTAGAAGACTTTATGGTGAGGCACCTAAACCTAACTTTTTCCCTATGTAGAAGTCACCCAGAATATAATTTAAAGAACTTACTTTCAGGGCCAAAACTCCATTCCCTAAGAGACTTGGCATTTTTAGTATGGAGTTCATCAAAGAAGTTGACCCAGCTTTAGCTGAGCTCAAGAGATCACTGAGTGTGACTGTTGGGTCTCTTCTTTAGACCTCGGTTAGGAAGACACAACTTGAAGCTATGAGCTATGGTGACAATCAAGCCTAAAGATAAACTCCCTCCTAAAGGAGCAGGGTTTAGCTGCATGAAGCCATGGCAGTGACAGAAGAACACAGGACACAAGAGGATGGGGTTTCTCTTGGGCTAGATCAGTACATATTTAGTGTGAAAGTGCACCTGCCTCAAGAGGCTGTTCAAAAATTCTGTACTCTGCATTCTTTAAACCCAAATTAAGTTCTTTTGCCTTTTAGGGACCAGAAGGAACTCAGTATTAGTGGGAAAATTTCCAGGAGTAGGACTGAGTTTACTTTTATCCTACTTAGACTGAAAAGGGTTTTTTTTTTTCATCATTTTGTATGAATATAGATGTTCTTCAAATTAATCCAAGGTGCCTAAATTGTAGTCCACACCAGATTGTTTTTATTTATTCTAGGCTGGAAATACTGCAGGTGTTCCTAGCTCAGGATGTTACCTGGAGTGTGAAAGGACCCACATTCACTGTTCCAAAGCAATCATTCAGATTGCTTTTCTACAGTAACTTTCATCAAAGTTACATTTTGGTTTTTTTCCAGTTTAATGGAACTTTTGGCTCAGGGTTTTAACACAGATGACTTTATATAAATCTTTAATGAATATGTTGAACCTGGGTCACTTGAACTGCTTTCAGATGATTTAATGCTGACTTCTGCTGTTATCAAGATCCAGGTTGTGACCAGGCACCAGTATTTTCCTTTCTTGCAGAAAAATTATACTGCTCAGGAAGGGAACTCAGGGAGGGAAATTTAGTTTTGGATTGGGTAGTAAGTATCTAGGGAGGGACAAATATTTTTCTCTCTTTCATATATACATATGGTTGTTAAATACTTTGGAAAGTATGTTGTTTTCTAAAACTAATGAAAGTTTGTTAATAGTAGAAATGGTTTAAAGCAATTCAGCTATTCTAGCAATGCATGAAGAAGTTTTGGAAAATTTTCTACAATTTATTCTTTCTGTGAAAAAAAAAGCTTTGTTAGCAAGCCAGCTTCTGCTTCCAGCACCATTTTAGGCCAAACTATCTTGAATTGGTCCCAGAACCAGCTGTATTTTTTGGTTCAGATCAGAATGGACACAGACTGAGCTTTGAATAGTGGCTTGAGCTTTTCAGTGGTTTGCTACTGCTTCAATTTTGTATTTAAATCACTAACAATCAGTTGATGATTGTTATTCCAAGAGTGTTTAAAGTCCCAGTGCCCCATTTGTGAAATTAACTGGTATAGAAACCAGCAGAAAAGTAATCATAGCCTTAATCCCCTGTTCTGTATCTGGCATAATGAAAAAACTAAGGAGAAGGTGAACAACCTCATTCCACATTTTGGCTGGGTTTATTAATAGATTTGCATTTATTAAATTAGTTTTTACTAGGCTTTCATTGTGTCATAGGTCAATATTCTATGTGGGTACTCAAAGGGTGGTTCTGGAAGTGGAAAGCAAATTCTTTTTACAGCCATGATTTATCCTCATTTTGAATGCTGTATCATATTAACAAAACATTTATAGTGTGAGAGATATATGAGTCAAAGTATTATATTAATAGTTTAAACTGAAGATGGGCCAGAAATCTCCTGTGGTGTCCTCTGATATGCATATGTAATGGACTGAACAACCAAAAGGAAATGTGGTAAATCAAATTGTTGCTCAACCCACCATCAGGAATCAGGAGAAAGTTTACACAGCTGCCTCTCAGCAACTGCTAATAATAAAGTATATTTCTACCATCTTGTAGACACAAGTAATATTTTTACCTGGGTGAACAGCAGCACTTGGCTGGCAACAAGTGGAGGAAAATGTCACTTTTTTTTTTCCTATTTAACTTCTCTTTTAATTATTGACAATATTGGCTCACTTGGGGTGCATTGTGTTGTCCAGCTCTGGCCACAGGCCTTTTGGATTATTATAGGCAAATCTTTTTATTGCTTTGTTTCTTCGTTTCCCCACAATAAAATGAAATCATGCTATTTACCTTCTCAGAAGAGTGTGGCAAGTTTGCAAGTAGGAAATAGAATGAAAGGCAAGAGTTTTATTTTCAAATATTGGCACTCGATTCTTGAATATTATCAATGATTTCTGAATACTTTCATTTCTTACAACCAGGTCTACACAACCTCAGTTCACCTCCTTCTGCTGACACCTTCAAATGTTCTGCTCCACAGCTGCCACAGAGATTTCTGTAGGGCTCTGGTATCAATCTGGGCAGAAGATAGGCAGGCTCTCTGTGGATGCCTCTGGTTTTTGGCATGCACTGGAAAAAGCATCAGAAGAAAATGAGGAGGGGGAAGGAAAGCACAGAGAAACAGGACAGAGTCTTTGCTGCAGAGCTCTGATATCATGCTAGTCTGATCCTCAACAACAAAATATTGGCATGTTATAATGCATGCAGTTATTTTCTCAGCGTGAAGCAGTGATTTACAAAGACTTGATCACAAGCTGCAGCTTTCTCTTCCCTTCCTCAGTGCTCCATCTCCATTATCCCAATGTGCTAATGCAGAGAACACTGCTTGGTACCATTTGATGTCTTGCAGGAGGACACCTGCCAGGTAACAAGTGCTCCTTTCTGCACTGCTGTGTCAGACTCTGCATTTTGATTTTGACTGGTGAGTCTCCCCAGACAGAAAAATGCTGTGCTGAGAATCAGCTGCTGCAAATGTATGTGTGACAATACTCCCTGGTGTATATACAGCAGCTGGCTTAGCAATTCAAAGCTGCTTTCTCTAAGAAGAGAAGATGATTTAATATATTTAGAGAGTGGTCTTATCAAGGTTAATCAAATTCTTTGTACCCTCTGCAGCCCCATCGGTAATTTCCTGTAGTCAGAGGTGGATGAGGGTCTCAGTACTGCACCCTGTGCTGTGGGTGCTTTGTTGCACAGGGCTCTGCAGCCTCACCTGGTGCTCAGGGCAGGGTTTCTGTGCTCATGGATAGCTGATAATGATTCTGCTTCCCAGCACTGCTCTCTGCAGAGTTGGATGTTTCTGTGTGCATGGTTCCATGGCAGAAAAGTTGAAAGGGTTAAAAATCTCCTGTTTTGGTTTCCCAGCTATCTTTGTGGTCTGCATAGTGCCAAGTGAACCTGCTGGGTCAGAGCTCAGCACCAAGAGAGCTGCAGTGGAGCTGCCTGTGAGCTGGCTCTGAACAAGCTCATTTCAGGGGCTGATATGGGGAAGGAGCAGCCTTGGCTGGCTTAGAGGAGCTGCTGGACCTTGAAACAAGAATTGACAGGTCTCACATACAGTTAATGGGGAGAGCAAATGGGCCAGGGTGTGACCAGCCTGCACCACCCTGCCCCATGTCCAAGGAGAGTCAGGACTCTGACAGAGGCACTGGGTGGGAATCTCTCATCCTGCAGCATAGCCAGAGAGCAGAGCTTTTCTACACGTAGTATTTACATTTCTTATGGCTGCATGGTGCTCCTTTTGCTTGTTTTGGCTAGGCCAGGTATGGGCTTTCCTTTGGCATTTTTTGGTTAAATTTTTTATTAGCACAAGACAATTGAGGAGTGTTGCATCTCCTCAGTGCCATGTCAGGATAAAGCACCAGCCAGCTGTGTCTCTGAGCTTTGCCCATCCCCATTGTGTGCTACTGTGGTTAATGTTGCAATGAAAGACCAGACCCTTGCTATGCAATATTAAGCAGAAAATTATAAAATTCAGTACCACCACTCTTGTAGTTAAACATGTAGTATTTCCATACTGTAGTACTAAAGTAAAGGAAAAATAACCCAGACCAAGTCTGTCAGCTTCCAAAGTGGTTTAGCTTCATGAATTATCTGCAGATCTGACACACAGTGGTACAGCCTGTATCAGCTGAAGTGTACAGTGACATGAAATCCAGGGCTTGTCATTGTTTGGACAACCCAAGCCCTGTCCCTGAGCCATGGGGATGTTAGGTTGAATAAGGAACTTATTCTGTGCAAAGAAAAGACATTTTTATTCCTTTAGCAGACATAGGATACTCATATATAGTATAAGCAGTAACAGTAGAGAAGTTTTAATAATTTTGGTTCATAGGCACTGTTTGCTTTAAAGCCTTTTGGATGTAATTCCAGCCAGACAATGTGAGGAACAGGATGGTGTTAAAAAACTGCCAGGGAAAAAGCCATATACACACGCAAGATGGAATAAGTCTGTAAAGAAAAGTGTTTTCTATTTAGATTTTTTTTTCCTCTCCTGCCTTCATCTGAACTCAAATCACATCCAATAATATTATTAAAGAACTGCCAGCCATTCTGCATTGCATTGGGAGTGGTTTTGGCAGGAACCTTATTTTTTTCCTCAGCTCAGACACAAGTGGGTGGTATTTCTCCTGTGCTTCTGCTGTTATTCATAAATAATCCAGGGTGCTGATCTGTATGTTGGGGGGCTTAGTAATCAGGAAATTTATAAAAAGTAATGACTCACCTGAGCCTTCAGATTAAAGATCAGCTATGATTCACCTGGACTCTCATAATTGCCTCATTTTAGGTTTAAGACTTTAATCTGTTTTAAATCTAGTTACCATGGAAAAACAATGAAGAAGCCTTGCATATGCATATATTTTGTTCAGTGATACCTGACTTTCTTCTCTAGGGGAATGGGTTCATAATTCTGACACATTTTTATCAAAATAGGCAACCTGAAAAAAAAATTGAAATATGTAGCATCGCAGATTTATTATATTTGCCTTATGTTATATTGTCTTGTTTGACTTATCATTTTCAACTGTGAAGAAGTCTTTTTATAAACAGGGAAAAGAAATCCAGAGATGGAAAACTACTTATCCGGCCAAAGAGAGTGCAGTTATAGAACAGTCATCTAAATTTTCCACACCATTGTAAAAAATTACTACTTAATTGTTTCTAGTTTAAAAAAACAAAAAAACAAAAAACAAAAAAATAAAACAAAACAAAAAAACCCAAACCAAAACAAAACAAAAAAAACCAACAAAAAACCCCAAAAAACAACAACAACAAAAAAAAAAACCACAAAAAAACCCCCACAGAGTTCTTGGGATATAGCAAGTAGAAATTAGGACACTTTTACAAAATAAATAAGATTTTCACATAAGAATCACTGTTTCCAACTCATCTCAAAACCTTTTAAAGCTTTTAAAGAATGATTGTCATAACTGTGCATGCTCCTCTATTTGTTTAGTACTGTGTAGCTTGCAAGTCAATTGCTTCACTGCAAGTTTGTGTTTACTCACCTAAATTTAGGCTGCTTTATTTGTTGAGGGTGATTATAATTCACTTAGCTCCTGGCAAGGAGGCAGATTTCTGTGTATTATTCAGTGCGCTGGTACACTGGAAAATAGAAAGAAAACCTAAATTATAAGGGTGAAAATTTAATATAAGGGTGTGAACATTTCTACAGGGAAGAGCACTTGGGGTCTCGTGCAAATTCTTTATTGTCATAAGGATAGGAATCTTGTCCAAGTCTAATGCTGCATCACAGAGCCTATGTAAAAAAAGTCTGAAGGCTGTCTTGAAATCAAAATTACACTCGGGGGTATTACTACTTTTTACTGCCTTTTTATTCTTTTGATAGAAGAGCAAAATCTCAAATGAAGTAAAAGCCAAACCCACATTAAGATGCAAAACTGGAAAAGCTGATCTGAGAACAAGTAGCTGTAAAGCCAGAACCATCACTGTGGCAGTGATGTAGGTGAACCCTCTCATGTCCCATTTTTGTGTCAGGGCCAATTCCTTTGGGTTTCCAGACTTGCTCACACCTGAGGGACCTGCAGCAGGAGCTGGGTCTGTGCCACAAGAGCAGCAGAGCCCTGGAGCCAGCCCTCAGTGACCCAGGGCTGTGTGTGTGCAAAGGTGAAGGCCTGGACTCCTGAAGATGTTAAACTTTTCACTGACCTCTAGAAACTTCTTCCTGTTTGGAAGACCAGGAAAAAATGGGGTGCAGTTTGAGAAAACCTGAAACCCCCAAGTGCTCACATGAAGGAACAAATACTGGTGGTCATCCAGTATTTTTGAGGTATTCTTGTGTACCTGGAATTTTTAGCAGTGCTAGCTCTGGCTGGTGAGGATAACATAGCAAGCACATAATCTGTGGCTTGGATACCTCATCTCACACCTTCTTCTGTTTCTCAACTTTATGCCACTTTCCTTATGTCTCTCTTAATCTTCTGCCAAGCAATTCAGAGTTGCCATCATCTTCTAAAAGTTTTGTGCCATATGAGATGTTTCTACACCTTGATAAATGTGATGTTTATTTGTCTTGTACACCATTTTTCTTCCTCTGCTTCTCCCCTTTAGTTTCACAGTGCCATTCAAGGACTTTCAACTCTTCCAAACCCCTGCAGGTGTGTCTGGAGTTTGGTAGTGCTTTCCTCTTTCATATTCTTAAAACAAAAATTTAATCACAGCACAGGTTTTCCCTGAAGTCTTCCTTTAATCCGGGTGTTCTTGTTTTTTTTCTTTCCACACTTGAAGCTCAGGCTTCTACCTGACTCAGAAGGGATTTGAAATTGGGTGCAAGCTGTCTATAGATGAGAGAAAGGTAGTGAGCTTCTTTTGGTGCCCATTCCTCAGGCAAAGGGGTAAGTTTCTACTGTTCTCAAAATTTACTATGTAGCTTTAATACCCATTAGTTGAAAGAGAATAATAAATTATTTTAGAAGTGCTTTTGATGGAGCTTTAATAGTGCCTGGATTACATGTTTTTCTGTGGTCAAAATATACAGTAGAAGTTAATTCATATAAGCTGCAGTGTTCATGAAACTTGAACGAATTCTCTAGTCCTTTTAAGTGCTATCTTAACTTTGTCAGGTTTAAAAGTCAAGCCCCCAAAACTGTGAAGCCTCAAGCCCATGTTCCATGGGATTCTGTGTGCTTACTGGCACTACTGTGTGTCCATGCAAGGCCAGTGGAGCAGGGTTTTGACCTGGCCTGTGGGACCTACAAGATGTTACTGTGACAGAGAAATCCCTCTGCTATTGTGGACAAGGCTGTGTGAAAGCAATGCCACAGGAGCTGCAGAAATAACACAGAAGAGAAACCTTTCCCCACGTGTGAGCAGACAATACTGTGCTTTAGAAGACAGAGCAACAGAAAGTTATGATCAGTGTTAAGTCCAAACTTAAACTTGGCAGCATTAAGTCCAGTCTATCACCTCTCTTGCATAGGAATCCAGCAGTCTTCAGCTCCCCAGTGGCACAATGCCATTTTTTGCTAGCCAGTCTTTGCTAAGTTGTATGGAAAGGGTTTGGTACAGTCTGCAGTGTGTACAATGAACAGAACTTCACTGCAGTCAAGGACACCACCACAGAAATATCCGTTCAGAATTCAGTTTTTGTGTGTGCCCAAACCCAGCCTTACTCATTTTCCCTTGGGAATTTCTCTAGCAAGGACTTCTTACGAGCCTAATGAGAAACACCAGGCAGCCTCCACAATTGCTGTTGGGATCTTCCCAACTTCTTATGGGAGACCCCACAGTGAGAGAGGGCACAGTGTCATTCCATGAGCAGAGACATGTTTGTGCTCCTTTCTCTGAGAGGCTTTCTGTCACAGCACAGATAGGTAAGACATTTATTTATTTGTGCACAATAGCAAATCTTTGTTCTTCCCAGCTCATATTTATATGGTTTTCTAGAAGCATTGTGTTTAATTCAAATTGGTTAGTAACTTACTGCAGCTCAGTTCATTGGTTAGTAGTTGCCAGTGTGCATGTTCATAAAAACTTTCCTCTCTAATGATGTTTACATTCTTGTCTCCTGCATAGAAGAAGTTTCACATGAGTAGAAGTCTTTCTTGACACAGGTGCAAATTCCTTTCTCACAGGAACTTATTAGGCTAGCTGTGAGCTGTCCTTAGCTGAAATAGCAGGCCTGAGCCATGATTTTACCAGGGCAACAAGGCTCTTGTTTTATAAGGCTTTACCTATATGCAACAGCCTTTTACTGAAAAAAGAAACATTTAAATTTTTGCTCAGGGCTTTCTTTCCATTTCCCCTTTCCTTTGAGTTCCATCAAGAACTTTTAAGCCCCTTTTGCTGTACTCTGTGCTCCCTTTTGCCTAGGAACCCTTCTCCAGAACCTGCTTATCAGCTCTATCAGGACTCAGTTTTGCTCAAATTGTTTCTTTTTTTGCTCCATTTCAGGTGTGATGATTTGGAATGAGTCCAAGAACACTTCATTGGTTAGGTTTGAGCAAAGTAGGCAGCAAGAAAACTATGACAAACTGACTTACCTTTGTATCCAGACTGTGGATGGCAAGAGCACAGCAGAACAGCCCCACACTGGGATGCAGGCCAGCCAAGAAATACCTTACAGCCTCAGTCAGGGAGCACAAGTGCCTTTCTGTCTCTGTAATGACCCCAGCTTATCCCACTGTTTGATAAGCTTCTAAATCTCTTAAAAATTCCACTTTGGTTGAGGACACTGAGGAGAGCAGATCTAACTGCTTTGTCCCCTTTATTCTGGTATAACAAAAAAAGGCTAAAATGTCAATATAATTAGTCTTTTTAGTAGCTTTTATTTGTTAGCTTACATATGACTTCACAATTGCAATGAAACCTGATGTGAGAGAAGATTCCATCAACCATTTTCTTAAAAGAAAAAATAGTTTTATTTCTGGTAAATTCAAATATATTCAGAAGAACAGCATCTCATTCAACAATCCTACAATATTTACACTACATTTTTTGGTCTCTTTTGCCTTCAGTGCACAACCATTCACTGCACTGATAATGACACCCCACTGCCATGATAATGGCAAAGTTCCTGTCAGTGCTCTTTGCAGTTCTTTGCCACTTTGGTGAGAATTTCTCCTGTTCAGAACTGCACAATTTCTTGTCTTTGCTTTTAACAGAGGTAGCTGTTTTTCCCTCAGCAGAAACTCTTCTTTAGCAGCTATGTGTTTGGCTAAGCTTGTCTCAGGAAGCTCCTGGAAATCTTTTCCCTGTCAGAGCTTTCTGCTTTGCTCTTTAACACAATCATCTTTAAAGCATCTCACAGGACTGTTTCATGAATTCTAGCCCCAACTGGTATGAGGTTGGCATGTGGAGCTTCTAAAACTGTGTGAATGAGAAATGCCTTTTTGGCCTAATTGGAATCATGTCAACTATCTTCATCTTCTCTGCCTAATTTTATAGATGTGGCAAGTATGCCTCAAATTTTGTGTGTATAACTGCACAGATTGGATTTTTTTTTTTTTTTTTTTTTAATCCAGTAGCATGTAAATGATTTCCCATGACATTCTACTTCTGGTTTGGTGGTCTTGGACAAGCTGTTTGCTGTGATGTGGTGACTTCTCCAGATACTGGTACACCTTATGCACAAAGTTCACAAAACCTGTCTGACTCAGGTTTTCTGCATGGGATGAAAACAGGAACATGGTGCTTAGCTTAGGGACTAAAACTGGGCTTTCAGAGCCAAGTGCAGATGGGAGGAGCCTTTCTTGAGACAGCAGATGATGCATGTTTTACAGATCCTCTCAGTAAAACCTGCTTGCTTGCTTTCATCTCATAGATAAATTAAGTTATAATAATCACAGGTTGCCTACATAAATCCCTTTTGCTGTTCAATTAGTTGCTGTATTTACCTCACACTTATTCTTAAACCATAACTCTGCACTTTCTTCAACAGCTGTCATACTTAGTGCAGACTAACCTCTTTAACTTAGTGGGGAGTATGAGTGTGACTGTTTCATACATGCTTTTTATGATCACAGTCACTTGCAAACTCCTTTAAGTTCTATGGGGATAAAAGACTACATAAATCTCTGATCATGGTTATTATGACTATGCTAACAAGTGCTGGCTGAGGAACAAGAAATTCTGTCTTGCAACAGCCTCTAAGGTTTTGAAAGTCCCCACTGGAATGAGATCAAACCTTTTACTGTCTGTGAAGGAGAGCTGTTGAAACATCCATTTTCGGATTTCTAAGTCAGATTTTATTAAAAAATTTGGGATCTTTGTGACTTCACTTGAGATCCCAGATACCTACACAAACTAAACTCCAAATGTCATTAAATAACATTTTATTTAATGAAAAATATTTTGTCGAAAGCATTTTAAAAGGCTGTAACTTTCATTTCTAGTGTTTCCATTTCAAGGAGTAAACACCACACATTCTTATCCTCTACTTGGGAAATGGGAACTTACTGTATTTCTTTATGTTTAGAGCTTTGTAAACAGATCCTAATGGAGATTAGTAAATGATTGACAAAGGTGTGCACTTAGGGTGTCTACCTTAAAACAGAGTACACAACCAGTCTGAATGTCACTCTCCCTTGGCTTTTTGCACTGCTTGCTTTCTTCAGTCACTCATGTGGCACTTGCCAATTTTCAGTAACCTCAGAAAACAGGTCTTTAAAACACACAGGGAGAACTATCAGATAACGCCAGCATGCAACATGCATTGTGATGAAATGGAATTATTGGGTGACCTCTGGGAGAGTGGCCAGGGGGAAGGTGGATAAATGTGTCTTGAAAGTAAATTGTCCTTGCACTGCCTCAAAAAAGGAACGTGTGAAAGATGCCAAAGGTCTTGTAGCAGCTGGGGCTTTCAGACATGTTGAGGAAGCAGAGCAGCTGCCCACAGGTAATGCAGCTCAGAGCTGGGGGAGCAGCTCAGGCAGTGCTCAGGTGGGGAATGGCCATTTCCTTGGAAGTAATTTTGCCACTGTTAAACAGGCTTGCATCCAGATTCCATTAATTGTGGCCCTAAACTTTGCAGAAACAATGTCTTCAAATGTTAGTGTGTTTCAAATGGATATTTTTTATTCTTTTACACAAAAGAGAACAGCTCAGATACGGCAGGGAAAATTAAATCTGGCTGTGTGCTGGGCACTTGGAGCCTCTCTATACCTCAGAATGGAAAGTTCCCATCAGTGTCATGTGGGACTTGCCCATTATGTTTTTTCTTCATACTCCTCAGCACAATTTGGAAAAATGGATGTGTTTCTTCTGTTAAAGATCAGATAATAGAGCAGCAAATAATCTGTTCACAGAATTACAGGAGAGACTTTTACCTGCATCCAGGTTGTTATTCTCTTGGTTCTGCTTATATGGCATCTATTCCCCCCCATTCTTCAACCTTCTCATGAGAATAATTCATTGTATTGATTACTTTCTGAATACCTCTTGAGTTTTTACCATCTAAAATTTCAGGTACTTGCCAGCTCATAGCAAGCAAAAATATCAGGTAGGGATAGTCTGAGTTCAAGCTTTCTTCTGTATTTTCTGGATGAGGAATATTTCCAGCACTGCTAATCCTTTCCACGGACCCTTTTTTGGAAACATGGAGGGCAGAGATAATGGTCTAAGTGAGGAGGGGCAATAAACTTTTTTTACTTTTTGCAATACAGTGATGTGGTAATAACTGGGACATGTCCATGTGGTCTGGTTGTTTGATGTTGAGCACTCCTGTGTGTTTCAAAGCTGCAGCTAATAATTCCCAAAAGCAAGAGCACAAAGAAAGTGACTGCAAGGGACAGCTTGAATAATCAGAAATGCCCTTTTGAATGGTTTCTCCCAAGTCCTTCTTGTGTTTCCATCTTTCAAGTGTTCCTTTTTTCCTGTTGGGATACCAAGCCCCACAGAACAGATGGAGTGGCAGCAATACTCACATACATAAAATCAACAAGGAAGACACAGATGAATGTTTGGGTTTGGATGTTTTTTTGTTTTTTTGGTTTTTTTTTTTTTGTTATTGCTTTTTGTTTGTTTTATTGAGTTTGAGGGCTTTTTTTGTTTGTTTCTATTAGTTTGTTTTTCTTTTTGTAACAACTAGTTTAAGCATTTCTTGTAACTAGGCTTATCTACTGCTCCTCCAGCAGACAGGAGTGTTTTGTTTATTTTAGCTAGATGGCTAAATCCTTTAAGCCTCCCAGAAACTTACTCCTGCATTTCAAAGAGCTCTGTGAATACAGAGTGAAGAGAAATATAAATATGCAGAGTGAACTGTCACCCTTGCATTACTTACTTATTATTTACTTACTGTGCATTTGCCTGTGATGATTTGAGTGCTTCTGTCTCAGTTAATTTCCATTGTCTTGGTCTTGCTCTCCTTGGTCTGCTGCTCTTATTGGCATACCCATGTTCCCATAGTAGGTTTTTCAGGATTTCTTCACTTCCAAAACCCTGTAAACCTTGCTCTTCTGCTTGATGTTGCTCCCAGTCGCTCTAGCAAATCTATAAGATTTGATCTGAAAACATGTAGTTGCCAGTTAAGGACTAAATTGAAGCTTTTCCTGAGAGACTTTGAGCAGAGTGGTATCATGTGTATGTGTCCTTTGGAGCTCAAGAGAAGGCTGTGCTGCTCTCAGGGCACTCGTGTGGCTCTGCAGTTAACTAACCTCATGAACCATGATGATTTAGTCACCTCGGGCTCTCCTCTGCTCTCAGGTGCAGATGTTGCTGATCTGACAGGCAGGCACTTGTGCTCAGACTAGAGAAATACAACCAGTTGTGTCACACAGTCCCCCATGTGCCAGTGCTCCTTTATTTCTCTCCTGTTCCAACCCAGGACCAGGCTCTGCTCAAATTCTCTTGTGCTTTTTCTATCACTGAGCGAGGGAAGCACTATGAGGGCATCAGGCACTTGTGGGTTGTGTAGCAGCAAAATGTCTTTTTGTAGAATGTAAAGCAATTGCATGGTTAAGTCATAAATCCAATAAATGAATAGTGTCCTGTTAGTTAAAGGACTTCAGAGATTGCTGACATTAAAAGCTGTTAAAATGTCACTGCAGGAAGTGACAATCTGCCCATGCAAAAGGAATGTTATTTAAGGTACTGCATTACATGGGAAGTAGTTCCAGAGCTGCTGTTTTAATGACTCTTTAACATCTGCAAATTAACCCCCAAGCACTTCTCTCATGTAAGTGCAGTGTGCACAATGGGTGCATGTTGACACTGCTTTGAGACCTTTTCTTTAATTTTCCTAAAGGTTTTTTTTTCCTAAATCCCTTTGCATTTAGTCCCCTGGAACTGCCTGAGCTAGTTTGGTAAACCAGAAAAGCAGGAGGTTTGCTGCAGCATCCTTGAGACCTTTGATTAGAGCCTGCACAGATCCACAGGCAGCCTCCTCACCTTTCCCACGATCCAGGTGTTGGTCTCTTCTGGGAAGCTGACTTTTCTGTCTTCACTGGCTGCAGGAAGGTGACACAGTGGCAGATTCCCAGGGAGCTGTGACCTGTGGTCAGCATTCTGTCAGTATGGCCAGCACAGAGGCACATGGACCTGAACCCATCTTCCTCACCACCAGAGCTCTGAGAGGAGCAGCTGGAACCCACCATGGTAAAAATCCAGCCAGTGGAGCTGGAAGCATGAGGGGATGTAACCCAGCTGGCTCCTAGGGTTTGCAGATGGACTCCCCCTGGGTTAATCACTCAGCAGCTAGAAATCAAGTGGAGCTGATCCCTGAAATGCACTGTGAAAACAGGAATAAAAAAAAGAAAATACATTAAGCCAATCATTATAACAAGGCAAATAAACATGCAAATAAATCATAACAGATCGAAAAGGAGTAAGCTGCAAGGACATGTTTGTGTTGTTTTTATATAGTTCCCACTGAGCTAAGAGGAGAAATTAAAAAGAAAAAACTTAACTGATGTTGAAATCAAATTGCAGCATTCAGAAGAATGTGATTAGAATATTTGTTTATCCACCCACCTCAAACACTCTTCTTCTCTTGGGGACACAAATATTGCAATCATAAGAACAATTTTAATTTACGTGGGAAGTACATCTTCATTTTGCCCTACTTATAACTTGCTGAAGGGAGATAGACCCAGTGTTAGAAAGTAGTTTTATGGGAAGCTTCACTTGATAGATTTGAGGGAGAAAATGTTGTGTGATCAGTAGGAAATTGCACTTCTACTGCCAGCAGTGGTGTCGTGGGTGTGTGGTAAATCCTTATGGAGGTTTTCATGTGTAAGATGGAAGTGTTTGGAGTTGCTTGTGCAAATGAAATGAGTGGGATTCTGCCAGTGCCCAACAGCTGTGATGAAGTGCTCCATTTAGGGAAAGTATCACTAGTAGTCATATCCATTGTCTTAATTTTTCATGTGCTTCCATTAAATAACTTTGAGATGAAAGTTTTAAGTCAGATGGAGAAAATAAACTCAGCTGACATGTCATCCTTCTGTTTTATTCAATAGTCTTTAGAACTATTATGTATAAAAATACTGCTGTGTTCTGTTTTCACTATAAAATGTGCATTTGTCAGAACTATTTTTAATGAAAAATGAGCCAAACAATGGGATGACAGCTAGACTAAATGAGTGAAGAATACAAGGACTGAAAGGAGGAATCAGAATGATTCTTTCTCAAGAAAGTTACTTCTTTCTTAGTTTCAGTTTGTGACATTTTCTTTGTAATGGCATGGAAATTAGTATTAAAAAACTGTTTTAAAATGCCAATATGGGAAAAAGTATCCTTGGTTGGAAATAAATCAGCACAGCACAAGTTTTTCAGATCTGTTGGGAGGTTGCCTGAGCTCATCTGAGAACATGCAATGTAAATTCAGGACTTTACCTTTCTCTGTATCAGTTTACTGCAGCATTATCTATAATTCTGTTCTGAAAGATGTCTGCTGAGATGGACAGAGCCTTCATTTTTCCATTTTCTCAGAGGAAAGGTTTTGATCAACCCCAGTGTTTCCATGTATCTTTCCAGAATTTGGTTTCACTTGTTCTCCAAAGTCTACCCTATTTCTGCATAGCAAAAGCCAGCGTTTAAATTTCTCCAGTAGAAGGTCAGGTTCATGAAAAGCTGACATTTGTTAATGTGCTTCAGTTCAATAAATACAGATGTGCTCCGTTACTTCAGGTTGAGACAAAAAACAGTTTTTACTGTAGGTCTTGAGTATGTCAAATGTACAGTCACATTTGCAAAGGAGTCCTTGTTTTGCATCCACCATTTCACTCATACCCAACTTACCTTTTGCTATTTACAGCTGAAGATTTTTTCCTTGAAATATGGCTGCAGAAGAATGTATGTGCATCTTGGTCTAGTTGATAGAGAAACTGAGGTAGCATTTCCTCTTTATGCTTCTGCTTTAACTGCTAATGAGTACAAGCAAAACTTTGCAGACCTGTGTTTGGGTGCAAAGACAGATCCCTGAATGACCCATAGCAGATAATTTATACAATGTTGGTTTACTTCCATTGGGCCCAAATATGTATTTCCCATTTCTGCCCGAGAGCAATGCAGTCATATGAGCAAATACTGTATCCTAGGGCATGTGAGCACTGGGCTGAAAACCAGAGACATCTAAATTGAGATTCTGGAGGTATTGGAAATAGCATGTCTCATCTTGAGGTTTAGGCTCACAGAATATAGAGGTGTAAGCTTTGGTAGAGTGTCTGCTTAGTGTATGAATCTGCATTTTAATTGTAAAGACAAGGAATATTGGTCTCAGCAGGATCTGGTCTTTGTCACCTGGTTTTAAAAAATACAGGATTCTCTAGCAATGATGCCTAATTCTCTTCTCATACTTTGCTCCAGTTAATTATTTTGAGACTTCTGGATTTACCAAGCTCTGACAAATTTTATCAGGTGTCAGAGACCACATGTCTAAGAAAGCAAAGACTGTCTTTTTCCTTCATCCAGCTTTCTCATGTCAGCAATGTCCCATTTAACATCATAATTTTGATGGTAAAAAAATTTTCAGATCAAAATTTTATTGTTTACTTTTTTTTTTTTTTAATCATAAAAAAAAAAAAATCATTTGTTGTGGGGGTTCTCTTGTTAAATCTCTTTGCTCTTTTGTGACCTTCTGTGCCACAAGCTCTTTCTGTGTGGAGGGAGATGGATTTCCTGGTGTTACTGAGTGACATCTAATAGTCTCTCTCTTGGTTGAGAGCTAGAAACGATGTCATGGGAACAGGCAGGATCAGGAGGATGGAAACTTTCCAGATGTCTGAGACTTCCTTTCGGCAACTGGGGTCTGGTGAGTTTAGCAGCCAAATCTGCAAGTTTTCAAGCTGAAATATGTATTCTTTCTGCACTGGGAGGGAGCCTTCTTCCTCACTCACAGCACATGGTGAGATGTGTGTGCTGGGCTGTGTGCCCCCAGCTCCCCCAGGAATTGTGGGCTCAGGGCCAAAGTCACTGAATGCTGCTGGTGCTGCTGCTAAGGGGGCTTGAGGTTAAACACAGGTGCTTGATTTGCTCTAGAGGTGGCAGCAGGCAGATAAAGGAAGAGTTTTCCAGACTGAAGAATGAGGTGAATAAATAGTGGGCAGAGTGAGAGATGTAGGCTTCAATTGCAGCAGGAAGGTGGCAATTTAACTTTGATGTTAGGAAACCTTTTGGGGGCAAAGCACCTTCTTATCCTGTATCCTCTCCACACCTGACCTTGTGCCATTTGTGACAAATAGGGCACTTGCAGCTGTCTGTGCCATGATCCCTACAGGTGACCTCAGACCCTGTCTGAAGGTCAGGTCTCTCAACCTGCATATCTATGGATTGTCACTGGCTATTTCTTTGTACATTAAAGCATTATGCCATTCACTGCTGAGGAACAAGCTTGTGCTTTCTCTCTGAAGTTCATGAATTTAATTCTGTTCTTTCCTGTTGATATTGGCAAGTATATATCAGAGAGAGTACCCTGTGTGTTTTCATTGTGGCCATCTGTCCTGGTATTAACAAAATGATTGCATAATCCAAACAACAGAATCCTTTGAGAGAGGAAGAAAAAGAAAGATACACACGAGTCATGTGGCTGACATGCACCACAGTGATCCAAATAATTGAGGAATCAGAAATAATAATAATGTATTAGATTTCTCAGTGGAAAAATCCTTGATCTTCTAAGGAACAATTAAAATTATAATAGCAATAAAAGCACTCAACTGTAATACAAAAGTGTGCCTCAGGCTCCATAGCGTTTACAAAACAAAGTCATCATGGTCAGCATTTAAAAACAGAGACACATAATTAAAATGCCTTCTTGACAAGGAGAAGAGACATTCTCTTCCCATTTGACTGACTTTCCCATCTATTCTCTCTCTGCTGAGTGCACAGGAGAGAAGTGGCCACTCCTGCTGTGCACCACGAGGTCAGGGTGGCTGTGGCTCCTCATCCCTCCAACCTCTGCAGGATGTCCAAAGCAGCATCTGTAGGCACTGATGTTAAATGGGCTCTACCTAGAGTGAGACAGATGGGAAATTTGGGTTGTTTGTTGAAATTGTTGAGCTGATGAGTCGTACATGTTGTTTGAAAGAAGGTGAGGGTTGAACATGATGGAGAGTCTCAGCTGTCACTGACTCTTATTAATCTGTTGGGAAAAGATTGAGACCTGAGGTAAAAGTACAGTTGCACTGGAAACACAATTACAACCTGCAAGCATTCTGTTACAGAAAGCAATCCACACAAATTAATTCATGAAGTAACTTCAGGTTGTTTTGTTTTCTTATCTGAGGCTAAGTTGTATAAGGCAGCAGCATAATTTCTGACACCATCCTAGAACTATAGGTGGGCTATAGCTGTGAGCAGCTTTGTGGTACCCCCGGAATTAAAATAGATTTATGGGTTTGAATGGGACAAGTGCACGTGGTGGTGATGCTTGTGATATTTTTCTGATTAAGAAAGAGACAAATACTTAAGTTATTTGTGGTGAAGAATGCAAAAAAGTTCAGTTTTGTTCTAGAATCTCTAGACATAAACTCTGTGTCCTGCTGTGTCCTTTTTCAGATGGAGAGCCAAGCTCACCTTGACTCTGGAAACAGACTGGCAAAAAAATTGTATTGAGGTAGGATGATTTCTCATTGGCTAATGTTCTCACATGCAAAAGGATGATCTTCTACTGTTTAAAAATGAAATTTTGATGATAGTAATGATTCCTTTCAACAGTTGTAGAGGTGATAGCATTTTAAAAAACTGGAATGTTGAAAAAAAAGCTATAAATAATGTATCTTTTTTATCTCCTTTTTATTTTTTTTTGTTAGTCTATTTATGCTTTTATCCTATAATTAATTATTTGAATGCCAACTATTTGGTTACGGTGATATTTATAGCACAGATAATTTATTATCTTTGGTAACAATTTCTTTTTATAATGGTCTGTCTAATTCTGATTCTTTTAACTTGGTAATGGCTGGGAGAAGCTCAGCCCATTGTCAAAAGCAGAGGCAGAGAAAGAGCAGTTTCTGATAACTGCTGCCTTTGATGTTCATATTTCAAGAAAATATTCCAAGAAAAGCACACAAAGATTATACCTTTGTGCTTTCAGTAATTTACAATAACCAGCATAAGGTTCAGTATGCTGGCAAGCAAAATGTAATTTATTTTACTCTCTCAGAGAAAGACTTTCAATGTATGATATGTTATGGTTACTGGATAAGAGGATCAGGGCTTGGTGTGATTTATATATACTCTCACTAACATTTTGCCATTTTTTTCCCGTATATGGGAACTGTGAGGATAAAGAGGGAAGATTTGAAAACTGAAGAATATACTTTTGATCTCCAGGGAAACGTGCTTTCAGATAAAAGACTCTTGTGTTGGTAAAAAGGGGCAGCAAAGTAAGACTGGCAAAAATGACTGCACCCAGAGAAGATGGATGGATCTGCTGGTTGCAAACATTTCATCTAGAGATGATAAATTGTGCTAACCTTGGTTCTCTGTGGAACAGCAGGGTAATGTGCTTTCTACTCTCCTTTTTAGTTAGAGCTGGTGCTCGAGGCAGAAGCCAGCTCTTGCTGTGAGCACAGCACTGGTGTCAGGGGTCTGACAAGAAGCCAACACCCCTGTGTGGCTCTGGGGCTGCTGTGGAGAGGGTGGGCAGGAATCTGTCAGGATGGTGGTGACCAGCCTGGCCTCTGGTCCCTTCTCTTCAGGGCATTATGCAAAGAATGACAGAAGGAATGCACAGTGCCAGTAAGGACAGGGACAGGAAGCCAGTGGTGGCAGCAGCTTTCTGCATCAGTCTTCCCCACTCCTGGTTAGTCTAAAATGGCTTTTTGCAAGCCTCAAAGGTCTTTACTACACTGCTGTTGTTGTAAGGATGAGCATAATCCCAGTGGTAAGAAGCCTTTGTGGAAAAATAGAAGAGCTTGGTTCCTTAATATTTTTGGCCATGAAATCAAGGGAAAATTGCAACAGGCTGTTGAATCCCAGCTAAAATTTTTCCACTGGGACCTGTTCCAATGGAGAACACATGGTGATTTGCAACCAGATTGATTGTGTCTCAAGTCTGTCCAGCTTGAACTTGGATAACTCAGGAAAGGAAGAAGAGATCCACAATGCTACAAATGCTACGACAAGTTTTGGGGTTGAAATTGTAGAAGTCCTTGTGCAGAGAAAATATAAGTACAGTGGAACTGAATTCAATAAAGACAAGTTGTAGTAGGGGTTATGCCTGGAGCAGGACTCCACAGCTCCACACAGCTTTATTAACAACAAAGATAGCAGAGCCAAGACTTTTTAATGAATATCTGATGCCACAGAAGGGCAGTGAGGAGCATTGCTCAGAGCATTGCTTGTAAGAAGACCAGCACTTCTGCCTCTCCCTTTCCTAAGCTCCATAGTAACTAGGGACAGAGACATATATTGTTTTATTGTGAAGGAAATTAAAACAGGCTCTGACTTGGAGGAAATTTTGCAGAGGAACCAAAAAGACTGCCTTGCCCTTGCTTGTTTTTGTGGATTCAAGGGTCTCTCTAAGTACTTTTGGGGAGAATTAGGGGAAACTTGTACAGCTCTGTTCCTTGTCCTGAGCAATGCAGTGGGTTGTGATGGACACAAATCTAGAGCTTGCTTAGAGCAAAGGAAGCTTGCACCACGTCGTGCTTCAGAAATGGGAACCCACCCCATCCTCTCATCTCCCCACACCCATCACAGGATCAAAGCTTGCCCTTAAAAGCAGCCTGTTATATGGCTCTGGTTGCTGACATTTCTGCTTTTGCTCTTTATTTCTGGCATTCATTCCCTTGGGCTGAAAGGCTGAGAGGTACAATCTGTGTTTTGACAGACTTGGTTTTTATTTCTCATTGAAGTAATCTCAGAAATCGGCTTCTTCATTGCATTGTTTTATGGACTAGTGGGGTGGTTCTCTTTTGTCTTGTGGTGATTATATTTCTTCCTGTACTGGTTATCAGGACTTTTGGATTTATTCACACAGCACACATTTGTCATTGGTTTTGTCATTGGCAACATAAATATATTGTGACAAGAATGGGGTCCTTCAATGTGAAGAAGGAGGTAATGACTTACAGTAATGATTTTATCTTTAACAGACTGTGCTAAAGGGGTGAGACTTTACCAGAGTGAGTGAATAAATGTGATGTATAAATGGAGCACTTGGGCAATGAAAACATGCTCACCTTTCTTCAGCAGGCTTTAACCTTTCAGGACCAGTTAAGCATATGCTGATGTAATGCTGATCTGTCAGAATCTTCTATCTTCAGCACCAGAAAAGAGATACTGGTCACATGTGGCTGCTGACCTTGTCAGCTCTCTCACGAGTTAAATGTGAGCTTAAGAATGATGTATTTCTCTCTGCCCTTAAAAGCCAAATAGCTACATTATGGCTTTAATTTTTTTCCCCTTACATTTCTGAGTGTGGATAAAAGCCTGAAACTTTGGCTTCAGTGCACACAAGAGATATGAAATTACAAAGGCACAAAGCAATACCCACAAACATTTAATTTCAACTGTTTTACCTAGTCCTTTGTCTTTTTGAGAAAGGGGAGTGGATGTGGGACAGTTTTCAGTATTTGAGGTTGACAACACTATATTTTACAGATCCCTAAAGTAATGACCATGTTCCTTTCACTGGTCTTTGCTGAGCACTGAAATAGTGGGTGTGGATAATTATTATAGAAGCAGAACTGGACAGTTAATATGTTGTTGCTTCGAGCTCTTTGCAACTTGAGTAGGCATTACAGCATAGGTTATATTTGACTCACATTTTGAAGGTTACCTTCATGTCTTATGAGCACTAGAGACTTTTCCTCCCCAGCTTTTGTTTTTTAAAAGGCTTTAAAAAAAAACCCCTAAAACACTCAGGAACTTAAATTTGAAGTGAGGGTTTTGGGTTTGTTTTTTTACCTTCATGAAGGAATCTTTCTCTTGTAAGGAAAATAATCCCAATGTATATCAAACCTGGTATCCTGCTGAACAAAAGCAGGTAGCACACCAATGGAACCTGGTTTCTTCAGTCAAGCTGTAAGCAGCCAAAATATTATGGACTAATGACCTTGCATCCCCTCCTTTGACATGGCATGGAATAACAGAAAGAAATTTAACAGCAGCCTTTCAGCCTGCAGGATGCACACTTCAAATCCTGCCTGCTGCCTCTCTTTCCTGGGGCTCACGTTTCAAGGTGGTGAGTGCTTTTTCAGCATCAGTAGAGGGCAGGGGAGGGGAGGGTGTTTCAGCAGCAGGGTGTGCTGCTGCCTTGAGCTCCAGGATCCTTGGGTGATGGCTCTGAAGAGCCAGAGCAGCTTTAATGCTGGACTCAGGATTGCAATGGCTGATATCTGTGGGGATCTTGGGAAAGCCATTTGGAAAGTGCTGCAATGCAGAAAACACTGGAATTGGATCTCTGCATCCAGATGGCAAGTGGATAAACAGCTATTTGTGTTTGCTGCTGCTGTTGTACTTACTCCATTAGAGTGAAATCAGTCCCAAGGATCACTTGTGCTACGGCTACTTCTTTGTTCTGAGGCAAAAAGAGCCACCAGAAAAACTCTTGCCAATACAACTCAGTCTGTACTCTGGGATTTTACTGACAAAGTTCTACATCAGGGCAAAACAATATCTGTAAGGGGCACAGTAGTGCAGGAAAAGTATCACAACCCGCAGAACAGAAGTGTATGAATTTAGAACAGTGACAGAAGTAACCCCCACATGCCAATGAGGCCTAGTCATGTGCACAAGTGCTGGTGGTTGACTGCTTTAATTTGAAATCAGAAGTTGACTATTATGGATGTCAACACGAGAGCTGGTTGAGCATTCCCACAAACATATTTCTGAGAGGAAATGACGTGGGTCATGTGTATTGGAAACAAAACTCAGAGCATCTTTTGAAACATTTGTAGGTTTATTTATCTAAAGGCAAACAAAACAGATCAGGAAATATCTTAGCTCTTCCATGTCTCTTTCTACTCATTAAAGGATAGGAATAACAATAACAATAACAACAACCCCAGGAAAATCTGAAATACAGATATTAAAAATAATGAGCATTATTTCAAATGTCTGAAGTATTTTTCCTGGCTGGTTTATTCTTTCCTTTCCTGAGCTGGCTGGAGCACAGCCCTGTTGTGCAGACTCTGTCCCTTCCAGGCAGCCGTGCTGTGAACACTTTGGGTTTGTCACCCTGAGCCCACAGCAGTGACACTTCCATCCTCTCTGCTTCCCTGGGTGCTGCAGGGCACTCATCCTCCCTGCAAACCAGCCACCCAAGGGCTCCCAAGCACACCTGCAGCTCAGGCTGAGCAGGGAAAACTGGGTTATGCACATCCTTCTTCCTCAGTGTCCACACAAGAGCAAACAGCCTTGGGCTGCCTGCTTCAACCTCTGGATCCACATCCTCCCAACTGCTCTTCACATCTGGACCCAGTCAGAGCTTGCACACAGCTGTGGGGTGGTACCTGAGCCAAAAAGGGCAGAAGGTGCTCGTACTACAGATGTGAAGTTGCCAAGGGCCAGAACAGAGTTAGAGATGTTTGGGTTGTTTTCTTTTTTCCCCACTACAGTTCAAAGCTGTAGCTCTGAACTCTGAAATAATTGGTGCTGTTGTATGAAAAGGGCTGTTGCACAGAGTGATTCTCTGGAACAAGAATTTGTATTCAACATCACATACTGCATTTTCTTTGACCATTGTTATTGGCTGTACTAATCACTGCTTTTAAGAGCAGCCAGCCAAGGCCTTGCCCAGGACTTTTCCAAGAGTTAGCACAGGTGAAGAGCCCAAGCAATTGTGTGTTTAAAAATGGCATCAGTGTGGAGGAAAGCATCACCCCTGTCTCCTGCATTCAGTTCTTCACCAGCTGGGGGAATGAACAGTATGTTTTATGCTGAATGTTGTGGGATCAAGTGTGGCTGAAAGCCATGACCTCTCCAGCTTTCTGTTTTTTCAAAGGCTCATTCTTTTCCCTGATGTCATTAGTGTTGCTATGGAGTTTCACAGTGCTCCACTTGGAAACTGTTCATGCAGTTACTTACACATGCACTTAAACGACTTAATGAAATGTATACAAATTTTTATTGAGATGATCTCTGCTTTATTGATTGTCTTCAGTCTGCTTGGTGAAATATAAACTTTGGGGAAGTCTCTGTCATTTGAGAGTTACAATCAGATCTGGCAGAATAAATCAGACCAAACTGTAGGCCCCAAGAGCCTTGGCTTAAAACCTCCAACAAAAAGTGAAACGCTCTTGGTCTGAGGATTTACTGAGTGATGGACACTGGGGTGATGGAAAATGGAACTTGTACTTCAGTCAGAGTCAGAACATACTAGTGTGGAGTTTTTTTGTTTCTGTGTCAGGTTTGAGAAGAGGGAAGATCATTATTCCCTTCCCCTGACTGCTCCACAGGTGCTGGGCTACTTCACTTTAGTTCAACAAGTTACAATGCAGTAGGTTACCTGTGAACATTTACTTAGTTCAGAGAAATTCAAGCCAATTTAAGGTACAGTAAAAGATGTTAAAACTGCTGGCTTAGGTCAAAAGCATGCTGAGAGGCAGCTACCAGGTCTCAGCTGGTGCCCAGTGGTTTCTGCTTTATGAATCTGAACTTTGGCCTTCGTCTACAGTTCTGCTGAGATCAGTCCCTGCTGAAGAGATTTGCCAGCATAGCTGGGCTAACAAAACAGTCCTTGTGTAGACCCATCTTTAACTGAAGGAAAAGTGCATTTACTATTAAAGTTCACCAGCTCCGTTGAGTGAAATAAGCCAGACCAGCAAAAGGACTTTGAAATTCTGCACTCTTGGGCTTTGTCTGCCAAAGAAATGTCAGTTATACCTAATTAGTTTACTTATACCAGCAGGGGCTCATACTGGAGGGTTGGCCTTATTTTCCTTTAGATTCTCTTAATTGTTCCACTTGACATTGAACCTGTGAATTGAAAACAGGGGAGATGGGGATATTCACAGAAGGTGTCCCACAGTCCTGCCATCCATGTTGTTTCACCAAATTAAGCATCCTTCTCTACTGAGTTAAGTTACTCCATTGAAGAAATCATCAGATTCAAACCTAAAACTGCACTACCACAGAGAGAAATCAGAGCTTGGGTTCAGGCTTGGTTGCATTGAAGGCAACTACCATTCACATGCAGGAGTGCTGTGGTATAATGTGATTTTGTCCATCATATATGCTGATGACAGATCTGAATGCTTAATCAAAACCCTGTAAGAAATAATTCATGATTATATAGATCTGTAAGATTAGATTATTGATCTTTAGGCCATCAAATATTACATATAATTTACTGGGGAGTTCAGTGCTGTGATCTTTAACTTCAGTAATTTCTGTAGCATGTATTTTGGCTCCTCAAGCCTAGAACAAATATTAACTGGAGATCTGTTTCTCAGGTTTACCATCTTTCTGTTCCCAGTTCCCCTCATTACTAGCCTGAGTGCAGAGTCCCTCTGTCACAAATGCAAGGGAGCTCTGGCCCTGGTAACCAGCCTGGAGCACATAATGGGCTGTAAGGAAAGGCTGCCTGCCTAGGTGTGGCTCCAGACAGGTTGCCATGAGGATGGAGCAGCATAACAAAGCCTTCTCAGAAATCTTTGTCGTGTTCCTGTGCTACAGAGGCTGCACATGTTACCCAGTGAGGCACATTCTGCTTTTGCTCACCCCCAGGTGCCTTGGCCAGCCTCAATGAAGCTGGGCTGTAAAGGCAGCTGTGTTCAGACAAGTGAGGCTGACCACGCCCAAGGAAGCACCAGCTTTGCAGCCTGGGGTGCACCAGGCCTTCTAAAAGCACCCCTGAAGATTTCTGGTGTTGTTAATAAGCACAGGTAAGGCTGTGGTGCTCTCTGTTGCCTACCTGCTGTGAGGTTGTGCTGTATTTTCTCTGGGCTCATGTTTGCCCCTCTTCTCAGCCCTCTTCAGTGAGATGCTGAATACAAATATACATATATATATATGTATTTATGGCTAAGCAGTAATATTAAGTATACATTTATTAATTCAATAGACCAAGATGGTGTGCTTGTAATAGGACTGGCTTATTTCATCACTAGCCATAACTTGAAGTGTAAAGCTATTTCAAAAGATGTGGCAACCAGTCAGAAAAGTAAAAATGTATTTCCATGCACTCTGCTTTTCCCTGCATTAACAAATGTGCTTGTGACCTTACATTGGTGTCAGAATAGGAAAACAGAGCTGGAGGAGGGGAAGCAGTTTTCTAGCATGGACTGCCAGTGTTGGCACACAGGGACAGGTCTGCCTGCTCAAGGCACCACAGACAGGGAGGACTTGTGTGAGCTCCTTTCATCAGCATTATTGCATATTCCATGCTGTGTGTCTGAAACATAAGGAGCAATATGAAATTGTGGGACTGCTGAGATCCCTTGGGAACAGATTTTTCATTATGTTTATGAACCATCTGACTTCTGGTTGGCCTGGAGTTTGTGTGAGCACTGTCTTTTCCTCTTTGGTGGTTTCAAAATCTGTCTGAACTGCACTGCTGGAAAGCTGGGCTAGTGAGAGAGGTGCAGAGGAAACAGTAGTGGCTTGTGTGGATTGCTGGTACTTGTTTGAGAAATATCCTTTCAAAAGTAGTCCAAGATAAAAACACATCCTTAAATCTGATCTCCATCCTAAATTGCAGAAAATCTTCAGTTGGTTTGGGCTCCTGCAAATCTCAGCTAATTGCAATGGTAGCAATATTCTGAAAATTATCTGTTGTTGTGGTCCACAGAGGCAGTGAAGGCTGTATTTCTCTCATTAACTCTCTTTTGTTTTCTTTCCATTTATGTTTTAAATTAAGTAGTCTTCTGGCTTTTGGGCAGCTGAAACAAAGGATTCCCCATACTGGTTAAATAAAAAGTCCTTTCATAGTCAGAATACAAAAGAGAAGAGCTGAGAAGAAGCAGGTCACAGCTAGGGATGCACAACCCCTGGAACTCCCAGCCCTCAGTGAGACTCACTCCCAGTTTCCCAGCTGAGCAGTGAAATGTGTGCAGCTCTGTTTGCCCTTTTGTTTGATGTCCTCTTCATTTCCTGTTTAAGTGATCTGAAAGTAAAACAACCAGCCAACCAGCCAAGGGAAAAAAGCTCTTTCACAGCTACAAAGGGGGCCCAGCTGTGTAAGCTGGGCTGCACAGAGCTGCCAGAAGGGGCTGTGTGTGCCTCGGATCCTCCACCCTGTGGTGCTCAGCCCCTGCAGAGTAATTGCTCTCTCCTTCCCCTGAATGTCTGCCCTCCTTTGAAAGATTCATTATTTCCCGAGCACAGTCCCTTGTTCATGTCAGTGTCTATCAGCACCAATGCTACTGGGGATAAGGGAGGCTAAGGGAGGGTACAGAGAGCACAGATGGCAATGTCACATCTGTGCAAGGGCAATGGCAGCAGTCAAAGGAAAAGGAATTTGGGGAATGATTTCCCAAAGCACCTTTTGATATTGGTGCTGGAGGTAAATGACCTGCAGGGACATGACCTGATTGCAGTCACAGCATGACTTGCAGTGGGTGTGTTGCAGTCATAATAAATTGCAGAGTATGTCAGTAGTGACCTGTGAATGACACAAAACCAAACCAAAGCTTCCTCACTTGCCTGATGCTACAGGAATACAGGCTGTACCAGGTGCTGCTTTGAAAGTATTTTCTTTGCTTGAGAGGAGAGAGAAAAGTGTAGGAAGGGAAACTCAAGCAAGATGAATCTAAATGCACGGCTGCAACAAATATAAAAGTTAGACTGCATAAAACTAGGTCTCTGCAGACAAGGGGAACGTAAATTCCCCTCAAGCACCCCAAGCTCAAGTGAAAATGGTAGTACTTAATTCCAAATAAAATCTATTACTGTCTGAACCTGGAGCGTATTGACAAAGGCTTCAGTCTTTTCAATAGTATATAGTGAAGAGGTGGGAAAAAATCCCAGAAATCTCTGTACCTTCAAACTTTTTTCAAAGAAAGCAGCAGGAGAAATTCAGTGAATTGATCTTTCTCAGCATAACTTCATGAAGGGCAGCATGGTTAAGGAAAAATATGTTTTTCTTTCTAAAAGAAAAATGTCACCTTCTCACCTGCCATTCATAATCTCCTAAGTACTTGATTGCTGTGTCTATAGATAAAGGGTTTGAGCACACAGAATCATTTTCAGACTGATCCTCTGCAGTGACTTCTACAAAGCCACTTCATTTTTTGCTTCACCTTTGCTGTCTGCAGATGGTTTTCTGGCAGAAAATGCTATTTCAGAGCAGTTTGGTGCATTTCCTGGCAGGAGCTGTCCCAGGCAGGAGGCAGTGCTGTCACTGACCCCCATCTCAGCAGGGACAGGGTGCAGGATGGAGCTGGGGCACAGGCACAGAGGTGGTTAGGGGATGCTTTGTGCTGCTGTGCAGCTGGGGCTCTGGTGGCAGCTGTGCAGCAGGGGACAGCCCTGCAGGCTCCTCACTGCCATCTCCTCTCCACCCCAGTGTCTGTGCTGGAGAGCCCAGCCCTGTGCAGGGCCAGGGAGCTCCCCTGAGCCAGTGCCTGCAGGACAAGGAGAATTGTACAGGAATATCCCTACTTTGCTTCTCCCAGGCTCTAAAGGGGAGAAATGATGCCTTGAGTTTTAGCTTCTCTATTTTTCGATTCTCTGCTGCTTAGTGTGTAACTCTGAAACTTCTTATTAGGTGTTAGTTAATTCTCTTCACAGGGTAGTTAGGCAAACAATTCCTTTCTAGTTAGAGAATCAAGGACAATGGGTATCCAAAAAAGCAAAAACAATGGCAAGGGAAAGGGACAAGCCAGGGGTCTGAGACTTCATAGCCTGAGGCTGTGGTTGGATAATTGACCCCAATATGTAATGAACCAAAACTTATAAAAGTGTAAAAACTCTTGACCAAGATCCATCTTGGATTGGATTTGGGTGTAGCCTCAGCCAGGCTCTTGCACTGCCCAAATGTATCCTTTCAATAAATACCCATTTTATCCTTTTTGCTCTGCCTAGTCTCTGTTCCAGGTCAGCCTTTCCAAGTATCACCATCACTCCTCACCCAGGGACTTATGGCATTTCTGGTGTTCCCTGTGTGCATAATGACCTAGAACTAGGAACAACCAGCCACAGAATCCTGATACCACTGAACATGGCAACTGGTTAAATACAGAGACTTGATCTTGTGACTCGGCCCCTGGATTGCATCTTCTCTTTCCTTAATTCCCATAGGAAACTAACATTAATGGCAGTGGAAGGTCACTTGTCTGTTACTCCTCCCAAAGATTTCTTTCTGCTTAAAAATATGAAGTTAACACCTTCATTTTATTCTTGCATTCTCACTGTTAGAAGGGTCCATGAGCTTGGACAAGGTATATTTTTTCTAGTAAGCACTCCCTCTGTCTGCACAGTGAACTTCCACACATCTTTCTCAGAATCCTTCAAAACAGCCCAACTCTAGCATTGAATGTTTGGGGTCTTCCTTGGCTTCCTTCCTCTCACATTTTATTTAAAATTCTTAATTCCAGGAAATCCAGATGAGATGAAAGCTTTCAGCTCTAATATTCTAGATGCAAATCTTATTAAATTCCAAGCCCCAAATCAAGCAACACTGTAAACTGGGAATAAAACTGAAATGAAGACAATCAATCACTCTCAAGTCAGTTCAGTAGCTCATACAGATACATTCTCTGTGGTCTCATCACATTCATATTAATGGACAAGTTTGCCTCTTGCATTATATTCCATACATCACACTGCATTATTCAAAGCTAATAGGAAGCAGTAGGCAGCATGCCAATATTTGTAGCATTCAGATATCTTTCAGAGCTTCAGTATTTGAGGAAAAACCTGATTAGTCCTCAGAGACATTTCCAACTATGTCTGCAAAGAAAACATGCTTTTGGAGTCTCCTTCCTCTAGACTTCTAGATTCTGGGAAGCTGAACTACTTGCTTGTGCAGTGCTAAGAGATTATATTTTAATTAAAAGAAGTCTGTAAGGGTCACAGGTCTATCCAACAAAGGTGGTTGTTAGGCCTGCCAGCTTCTCAGGCTAACCTCAGCTTTAAGGAACAGAAGCAGCAGTGTGGTTATCCTGGACTCAAGGAAAGACTTACTGGTGGTACTTGGAAAAGACAGCATGAAAGAAAGCACAGCCCTGCACCCTTCTCCAAGCCAAGGCTGCCTGTGACTGGTTGCAGGTACAGGAACTGTGCCCAGTTCACAAGTTGTAGTAAAGACTTAAAATTTGACTGGGGAAGCTGAATGTGGCTTTTTGTAAAAGTGAGAAGCTCATCCCTTCAGAGGAGTAAGCATTCACAAGAGTAGCTGATGGAGAATGTTTGCCACACATTAAACATCCCCAGGTAGCTGTTCCAGCTAACTATGCCCTCTCTTAGGTTTGTACTTAGGGGGCTTTTGAACAGCAAGGATTCTCTGTGTAAAGACAAACCTCATCCTGAAACAGCAATCTGTTCTCTCCAGGCATGGCCTGTTTTATATTCTTGGCTCCAGTTGTGAGACAGTGTCTGCAGAACAAAGCTTGGAGCCCTTTAGTGGGGTAGAACATCTGAAAATTTGGTCACCTGTCTGCAAATATCTGCTTGTGCAGTGGCACCTTGTCCAGGAGCAGGGGCAGCTTGTTCAGTCACTGGTTATGAACTCGATATCTCTTAGCTCTGTCCCCATTTAGCCATTTAGCACACTTTTCCTGATCCCACTTTTTCCTGATTGTGGCTGTGTCTTCCTGCTTTGACTGAGAAGTAACTGTCAGTTCCCTGTGGTGGTGTCTCACTTCTTGTTCCCTGAGTTATTGTTTCCACTTCTCATGGTACTCGTCAAAACTCTGTATAGAGGAGAAAAAGTTATTTTGACTTCTCACTGCAAATTTTCTCCAAATAGTTTCTCAGGTTACAATGCATGAAAATTTTTGAGTCTGTAGAAGTTTCCATAAAAACAAGCTGTCTGAATATTTGTGAATGGCTACTGTTAGCTTGCCAGAAATCAGTCTACCCAATTCACCCCTCTTGTCTGTGAATAAGGATGCTCATCTTTAGCCAGGTTCCAAATAGGTTCATGGCAATGGAGGAAAAGCTAGAGAAAATATATATATTCTAGCTAAGTAAGTCAACCCTCTTTTGAAATTCCAAAGCAGGAGAAAGAAAATAAAGGAAAAGGAGATACTCACTTAGAACTCTTCCAGGAGTAGTCAAGGATTGTCGCCTTTTCTTTTCAGATATCAGATTACATTTATTGGCTTAATAAACTTCAAGCATGGGAGACAATAAAAGTCTAGACTCCTTGTCATAAGGTCAGTAGTTCAAATAGCCTAATTTTTCTCCTGACATCTGATTCTCAATTTTCTCCCTTTTTATGGCCAACTAAGAACAGTTGCCAAAGTTTACTGGTCAAACTGCCTCATTTAAGCAGAAGTGAATATCTCACCCACACACTAAACCACAGGGATTTCCTCTAATGTAGTAGATGTCAGCTATAACAAGATTCCTATTAATAATTAATTGAGCTCCTATAGGGAGCCTGAACAATTTTCTTTGCTTCTTGTCAAGCCCCAGCACAGTGCAGTAGCCTAAATTAGTCTGTGTCATAGGCAAGTACATCCATCCTGTGTGATGTGACCACCCTGTCACCATTTTCCCTGTGCCATGGTTTGAAAACTTTAAAGAAGGGCTTGTAAGTGCAGGCTTGTCATGTCACCTTGAAATTGTGAGGGCTTAAAACCATGTGTGTTCTGGCTAATATAGGGTGTTTTAATATCTCTGATGACCCTGCTCTGGTAGCACACCTTACAGCTGAGAGGGCACAGCCTGTGTGTTTCCTCTGGGCTCAGGTTTCAGGTGAGGGGTGGTTCCAGGGAGTCAGTCAGGGGGTCAGGGTGTGTGGTGTCTCCTCTGGCCTTGCTCCTTGAATGCTGAGGCCAGGATAAGTGGTATCACTGAGCTGTGCTGTGCTCCCCTCTCAGCCCTGCTCAGTGGGTAATGGAGTGGGCAATCACACTTGTCCTTGTCACCAACCCCAGCTGGCAGGGGAGCACTTTGGGGGCAGGTGGTGGTGAAAGACAGTGAGACCAGAATGCCTCTGTTATATCCATCTGGAAGCTTTGTGGTTTCCCATGCAGATGGAGATGAGCTTGACATGGTGCATTTAGAGTGAGCAGAGCCCTGCTCCCTGGCTGCCTCCTGACACCTCAGATTACTCCAGGATTCTGTCTAAGCTGGGGTCCAGGCAGGCTTGGGCTGACAGTGCTATTGGCAACAACCAAGGCATTCCTAGTCTTAGACTTAGCTGGAGGGGTTTTATCAACATAAACATGGCAAATCCTAACAGAGTCCAGCACTTGTCCCTGTCAGCCCTGTTAAAAATAATAATGTGTTAAGCTTGTCGAGTAAGTGGACTACTCACAGTCAATCAGTTTGGGAATTTTGATATGACTCATTTCTTACACTTGCTCTTAGCTACAGCTCTAGTAAGCCTCAGCTGTATAAAAGAGACCTAAATTAGTTTCAAAAGGAGCAGAGGGGGAAAGTGTTTCATTCTCTGATCAGCCCTCAGTTTCTAACCACTATTTTTGTTGTTCAGAGGTATGCCAGAAATAATATTCTGAAAAAAATGCAAAAAAATACAGAGGCTGGTTAGTATTTTTTAGTTTATTTGTTATATGTCACTAATGTGGAGAGAGATCTATTTTTTGTATGGGTTCCAAAGGACAAAGGTCATTTGCTTTGCCTGAAGGCTTTAGTCATTGGTGAAACTATTTTCCTGGTTCCTGCCCTGTTCTTTCCAGGACATGTCTCCTGCTATTTGAACTATCCTGTGAGCTGAATAGACTCAGCTGAGCTGGAGTTCATGTCCTGACCTGCACCCAAAGTTGCATGAGATTGTGTTTGAAAAAACAAAGCCTTGAGGATTTGAGCAGTTTTTGTCTCCCCAAAGAGATAAAGAATACATAAAATCTCTGAATCTTCATACTTTATTCCTCAACCAGAATAGGTTTTGCCTTTTCATCCTACTGGGATAGAAAACTTGTACTCTCTCAGGATTGCCTGGCTCAAGAGGAATCTCAGCTACTGCAGAGCCCATAAGCAGCTGCACATTAACAACCTCAGCTTCCAGCCCTGTGTCTTTCCTGGCTCTCCAGCCCAGGGAGAAGAGTTTCCTCTGTGTATGTTGTTTCCCTTTGGGCTGGCTGGGAGGTACTGGCACTGCCAGGTGGTTCAGCAGGGCAGAAGACCGTGGAAGAGCAGGGGTGATAGAGTGCATGGCTCCACAGGCCACTGAAGGTCCTGTGTGAAGGTGTTTGTGTCTCCCATTCTCTCCCATCTCCACCTGCTCCACTCCATGTCTCTCACTGCTTTTCCTTAGGCTCCTTTGGTGCTCACTGGACCCACACAGAAACTGATTTAACCAGTGGTCTGAAAGCCTCACTGGTTTTATGCTGTGAGAAATTCAGCTGGCTGCTGAAGGTGGCACCTGGCAAATCTCAGCAAGGGGTTGGCTGTACAGCTGTGAGCAGCAACAGGAGAAAGGAGAAATGCAGAGAAAAGGGACAGAGTTCTGTCTCAGCTGTCACCAAACACTGCTGCCCATGAAACTGCAAGCACAGTCTGAGCAGAAAGGCTGATCCAGGACAGAGCCTTGGATCCTGGAGGGTTTGGTGGTGATGGAATGCAAGACATCTAAATCCTACACTTCACAAAGATAACAAATGCTACATGCTATCACAAATCAACCTCCAGTGTCTAGGGTCACTTGTTTCTCTGTAGATGAATTAAAAGTGAAAGGTAGTCTCTTCAAGATGTTTTTAGGAATTGATAATGGGCTATCAAGTGTTTCCTGGTTACAGTCCCACACATCAGAAGTTGTATTTACATTTTAGAAGAGAGGACAACCTTTTCTGTTTGATGTATTAGAATGTACACCATACTAATTTCTTTGGCTTTCCCAAGCAAATCATTGGGCTGGCTGATTTTGTCTGCCCACATCTACAGGCCAGGATAGTTGCATTTTAGATTATGCATATTGATTTATTTTATGTTATGTGAATATGGAAGTGTTAGAAAATATTTATTGATTTAGGAGAGTGTCCACCCTGCTCCAAGTTTACATGAACTGAAAAGTTCTGCGTAAGATCTCCTGTTTAGTGTGAAGATACAAAATCTGAAGATTTGCTGAAATTATACACAATCAAAAACCACACATCTAATTAATATTTCCAAGTATCTCAACTAAAGTTATATTTCTGAGGGGCTGAAATTTGCTCACCAATGTGCTTTCCCTTCCAATGAGCGAGACATCAGCTGTTATCTCAGCAGCAGTCTGTGTGGCGTCAGAGGGAATTTTGTCTGCTTTAGAGGATCTTTACAGAAGCTCTTCATCCCATTTTGAATGCTACAGCTTACCAGGACTGTGTTAGGATTCTGATACACTGACTGCTGTCTTTCACAGCCATGACTTCCTGAAATGTCTTTCTCCTAGTCCTCAGTAGCTGTCTGTAGAGAGAAAATAAACCAACAGGGGAGTGGAGAGGAAAAAAAAGAGAGAGAGAGAAAGAGAAAGAAAGAACTTCACCATTGTGGGGTTTTGGTGGCTCTTTTAACTTTTTTCCCAAATATGATAAGATGGATTCTTGTTTCTCCTCCCTGGAGGACCTAATGCCTGGAAACCCAGAGCAGGGAGAAACCTGAAGAGGTTTGCAAGGTTTGTGAGGCCCCTGTTTGCTTTTTATAAAGTACTCAAATCTTACTGGCAAAAGAATGAATTTAACCTTACAGGAACTCAGCAGTGCTTTTGGCACTGTCTTCCCTGACGTCTTTTGGTTACCAAATAAATCAGAGCACACAACAGCAAAACAGTGAAGTGAAACCTAATCCCTACCTGCATGTCCGAGCAGCTGGAGGCTCTGCTGGCTCGTTTCAGTCACGTCTGCCAGGGCTGAGAGCAGATAACACATGTTTATTTGATAGCTGAACCACAGCCTGCTCTCATTAGCTGAGAATGATTCATGAGCTCTGAGAGGACTTTTCCAACTCTTTATAGTAGCTAAACCATGCCTGAAGTCCATGTGAACCCTGGACTAATATGAAAAACCTTGTTGCTTGCTCCACACCCCATGACTCTTCTTGCTACAGTTGCATTCATTATTTTCTGTCTTTCCCAGCACAGGACTGGGCAGCACAGCAGGAGGATACTGGGTGGATAGGAACACACTCCTTAGGATTTGCCCCCTCCATAATTCCCTAGACTCCCCTCCTAAGTTTGCTGCCCTTCTAGATGCAGCTTTCTGAAAGTGCCAAGGAGTGCAGTGATGAACCAGGGAGCCCAGCACTCCTCCTGCTGAGGTGCCCACCGCAGCATCCTGTTGCCTCAAGGGCCTTGTAGAAGAGTAAAACAAAAAAAATATATCAAAAGGATATGTTTTACAGATCAATAGGATTATTTAATATTTCTAATCGCAAATAGGTACAGAATACCATGGCTCCTTAAGAAAATTCCTAATAATTAACTGGCCTATGTTTCCAGACTTAAAAATTGTATATGGATTCTGATTTTTGAAGACATTGTGAGTTGCAAGTTACTTAAGCTATAAAGCACTTTGCAAGGTTTAATAAATATATGTAATTACCCCAGGAAGATGGAATACTATAATAAAAAGACCTTGAAAATTTATTAGTATAACCATAGATACCAATCTACATTCTACAATAAGCCACAGTTCAGATGGGAGTTCATCTACAATGCTGGCATTTCAATAAGAAGAAAACATTAAAAGGCTTATATTTTTCCTTTAGTGTGGAAACTTCCAGAAGTCAGCAGTAACTTGAATCTGCTGTTGCCTGAACCATAAAACCAGCTTATTTGAGAAAAATCTGTTGAAGAATTATTCTTTTCTTGAGATGGATAGAATATAAATGTGCAGGTAAACTTTGTAATATTTGTCTTTTGGTAAAAGACACCGAATATTTGGTTCCCTCCACTGATGCAATGATAGACTGAGGGCATTCCTCTCACAGAGCCAGCAAACTGAGGAAGGTAAAATGAGTCTGAACATTGCCAAGGACTATATAAGACTGTTACAGTTAACTGGGATGGGTGAATTTAGCGTCCATGTAAATACTGTTTGACAGAAAGGAAAATGTTACCAATGTTTCTGTGTTGGAAAAACACACTGGTAAAAATGGGAACTTTAGTGACACATTATGAAAAGCAAACATGGAATTAGGGAAGAAATTATCAAGTTGCAGCAGAAAAATTGGGAAAGTGAAAGACAATTTCATAACAATTATTAATTGTGTTGTGCTTTGCAGGGAAAAAATGGTAACTTGGAGGTTGTTGAATGGTTGGAGAGCTGTTTTCCATTGATTGTATATGACTTTTATAGTCACTGTTGTTTCAAAATCCAAAATGCTGCATAGTTATACAAGCTCCTGGGCAGATAAAATAAATTATCTGCCAGAACTGAACTAAGTACTGGTCATTCTCTCTGAAAAACATGGAGGACAGGAATATGTGAGAGTGTATTTGGCACTGTTCCTTGTAAAAGGAGATCTATCTTGTAAAAGGAGATCTGTGTGTCCTGAGTTTTCATTTCAGAGTTTCAGCAGATCATCACCCACAGCTCAGAAGAGAATCCTTACCCTCACCTGCTGCTGAACACCACATGCAGCTTCCCTGCTCGCTCTCTGCATGTCTGTGCATCCCCTGTGCATCCCCTGTGCATTCATTCCCTGTGCATCCTCTGTGTATTGCTGTGTATTACTGTGCATCCCTGTACATCCCTGCACATCCCTGTGCATCCCTGTGCATTCCTGTGCATCCCCTGTGTATTGCTGTGTATTACTGTGCATCACCTGTGCATCACCTGTGCATTCCCTGTGCATCCCTGTACATCCCTGTGCATCCCCTGTACATCCCTGTACATTTCTATACATCCCTGCACATCCCTGTACATCTCTATACATCCCTGTGCATCCCTGTACATCCCTGTACATTTCTATACATCCCTGCACATCCCTGTACATCTCTATACATCCCTGTGCATCCCCTGCACATCCCTGTACATCTCTATACATCCCTGTGCATCCCTGTACATCCCTGTGCATCCCCTGTACATCTCTATACATCCCTGTGCATCCCTGTACATCCTGTACATCCCATTTCCTCAGGAGGGCTGTGCAGCGGGTCCAGGCTGGAGCAGCACACCCCTTTGGAGGTGCCCCCAGTTTTCCATTCCTAGCCGGATGGCTCCCGGAGCTCAGCAGGCGCTCCCCGGTCCCGGTCCCGGTCCCGGTCCCGGTCCCGGTCCCGGTCCCGCTCTGCCCGCAGGGCGCTGTCCCTGCCCGGGGCGCTCCGAACCGCGGCGCCGCGTTGACCTCTAGTGGCTGTCGCGGGGACCTTGGGGCGGGCTCTGCACCGGTCACCCCCGGCGACAGAAACTCCCATTCTGCATTTAATCTGTTGATGGCTCATGGGGACATTTTCCCCAGTGTGTTTATTTTCCCTACAAAATCTTGCAGCTATCTGCTCTAGGGCAATGTGCTATAAAAGCCCTATTTAAAAGCCCTAATCCATGTCTTAATGTTCTCCTTACCCTCCAGGGACTTCCTTTCGGTAGCCCACGGTGTTCTTGGGCCCTTTCACACTCACGAGGAGCAGATTTGGACCCCCAGGAGCATCTCGGGTGAGGCTGCTCAGGGAGGAGAGCAGGACGAGTCCTCCCCAGCCATCGCATTAGAAACACGAATGTGACAATTTGCCATGCATATTTCAGATGTGCACTTATCTCTCAGCCAAGGCCTTGAATTTTTTATTGAGAGAGCATAAAATTTCTGTCCATGTCACATGCTTCTGTGAAACAGCTCTTTCTGGAGCCTTTTCCCTCTCCAGGAGAAGCTGTAGTGCTTACTGGTGTTGCTGACAGTACAGGCAGAACCACGGGATCACTTGTGATCCTGTGTGGGTGTGACAGCTATTCTGCACAGTGGTGGCCCCAAGGGAGCCTTTATCATGACATTGCCAGGCTGAAGCTGCAGGTTGGCCCTGTTTCTGTGTCACAAAGCAGACATCCAGCCTCACTAGAGTCTGTGAAGACTGTCAGAGGGTGGCAACGTTTATCCCAAACCTTATCTCATAATTTAGCTGTAATTGAATCCAGCCCTGAGAGCCTCAGTTTGGAAAATGAGAAATGGGCTGTCTCTTACATCTCTAACCAAAAGTGGGCATAAATAATTTATAATAGATCAAATTTGCTGAAGTGTATAAAGAATGTAATCTGTTTTCTTGCCAGCTGTTATGCTGAATAACTGAGAGGTTTTAGTGAAGACAGATGACAATGTTTAACACCACTCGCTTCATGCACATTGTTCCTATCATTGTTTATAATATGAAAATTGTGCTGGGGGCTAGAGGAGATTAACAATAGGAAAGCGAGGACCAGGGAAAACAATATAATTCTCTGAAACAGAAGAAAAGAGAATAATGTGTCTGGCTCATCACAGTAGCCCTGAGGAAGCTTCAGAGCTTGTCCTCCAGCTGGGAGCCTGCACTGCTTGTGCAGGGTCCTGCAGGGCTGCTGTGCTCTGGTGCATTCCCCACACACATCCCTCTTGTAGAGAAACTGCAGTGCCAGCACCTTTGCTCTTTTGCAGAGAAGGTAGCTATTCACTGGCCTCCAGATGCTTACAGCTGCAAAGTAGCTGAACTAGAGATTATATGCCTGATAATTTGTATTATTTTCATTTATACCACTTGTCTTAAATAAAAGACTGCCTCTTCTCACATCTAAAAAGAAAAGAGTGAGGTGTAGTAGTTCATGACTGCTTGGATAGGGAGATGAGTGTGACACAAATTAATGTCAGTGAAGTGATGAGGCTAGTTCCTCTCTTCTTGTCAGCCTTTTCCTCCAATTAGAAGCTATTTTGTAACTTGCTTTCCATGTGTAGTTTGGGGGCTCATGATCTTGGGATGATAGGAATTAAACATTTTCCATGAGCACTGTTTGCTTATATTGGATCTCATTTGCAAATTAATAACCTACATTTAGTTTTTCTGATCTTCATCTCAACTTACACATTCTTGACCAAAGAGCTGCTGGTTTGGGGCTTCTATTTATGGTAGTCAGCATCACAGCAGTGTCTTCTGCTTTCACCTCATGATTCAAGACATCAGCTCAGTGGGTGAAATCCCAACTCTAAAAACAATGGTAAGAGTCCCTTTTGCATGAGATGATTTGATTTCAGCCTTTGGCTTTAACAGCTGCTGTAAAACATTCTATGATACATTAACCTTTCCAGCTCTGAATGGAACACTCAAGTATGTTTGCTGATTGATAAGCAGACTCTTAAAAGTGCTCAATTGTTAAAAGTGAATTTAAAAAACAAATACAAGAAGGTGATGGCAAATTCATCCAGCTGAAAAGCTTGTTTTATTTAAACAGGAGGCTTGCAACTTGTGTTGTTCCGTCATCAATGATGTGATGTTCTTGTTGCCTTCTACTGTAAAGAGTTTTGTTCTAATAAATGTCAGAGTTTGTGTTTACATTTAAGAAGGAAAAGTGTGATTTTTATTTCTGTTGTCTGATTTTGGCAGGCTGCCTTCTAGTATGTAATTTGGGTTGAAACCACAAACCTTGAACACTGTAACACATTTGTTGACTTCTGCTTCCAGGGCTTTTATTGCTTCTTTAACAGGTGTGCATTCAAATGAAAACAATGTTCTTTCAAATCTGCAGCTGCTATTTGCAAGAGAAAGCTAAAAGTATGTGTAGAGAAACCTGTATTTTGTGTTTATTATTAACAAAGTACTGGAAAGTGCTTTGTGAAACTTGTACTGAATTTCATGTTGCTTCTGAAGCTGTCTTCCTCAAATATGTAGTTATGTAAAATCAGAAAATTGAAAAAGAGGGAAATGGAGCATAATCAGATTAATTTGTGTATATTGCTGGAATTATATTGCTTGAGATGCTCTGATCAGAGAAACAGGCTAGAAAATGTCAATAAATTTGTACATCAGAGGTGTACAAGTACTGCTACTGCCTCTTACCTCCCCATTGCCATGTTTCATGACTGGTATTGCAAAGCACTGATTTAACCAGGAGGAAGCTGTATTCATCCCTTTGCAAACATTAATATGATTATCAAACCCCCATGCAGCATTATTATGCATGTGAAACTTGCATGATGAATACTTTTTATGCTGAAAATAATGATTTCCTAAATTAAATCCCAATCACTTTTGGTCTTTCTAGCTTTTTTTTATGGATGAACTGAAATCTCCTCAAACTATGGAAACAACCACTGTGTAAGTTTGAGATACATTCCTTTATAATGATAACATTTGGCTGGCTTTAGAGTAGTTTAAATTGTTGTGCATAAATTTGCATTCTCTTTTTTTTTTTTTTTTTTTTTTAGTAACAGTCTTGTCATTCTAATCAATGGCTATTAGTATGTTTTGTGTGTAACAGTGCTTTGTGCAGAATTATATTCAAGAAGAGCTTCCCTAGCCTATAAAAATTTTTCATATTTATTCAGAGCAGCAAAACCCATGTACTGCTCTTGAACATCACTGAACACATCTCTATCAGCCTCAGCTTGACTTAGCCTATCTTCCTTTATAAAAAATAATAAAAAGGTATTATTCCATGGTCCTTTTTTCTTTCCCACTTAAATAGTGATCCAATAAGGGAAAAAGTTATGCCAAATTATTACTTAATTTGTCAAACTACGCTGAACAAACAAACAAATATCTGTTGATTCCTTGCCTGGCCTGTTATGTTACACTACAGTGAAGCATCTTTTTCTGTGGTTTATTCCCTTTTATTTATTTCATGAGCAAAGGCTGAAAGAAGTTTTATCTCTGAGCATGGTGCAGTTCACAGCCAAAGCAATATTCCCACCACTCTTTGGAAACAGCAGATGCTTAAATGTCTGCTTGACTGAGGTGGAGCACTGAAGTTCCCTTCTTGTCCTTGGAGGGGAAACATTTGGGAAGGAATCCAAAACTAGATGAAATAAACAGCAAATCTCTTGTGGAGAGGCTGTTGGTGTTTCAAGATGGAATTAGACAGTAAAAAAAAAAATGTATTTTTTGTTCTTTTTCTTTTTGAACAAAGAGGTTTTCATATTTAATTTTGCCAGGTTCTTTTGCCAGGTAGAGTTCAAGTGCAGTGAGACATTTTGTTAATGCAGATGTTGTTGCATGTTTTGTATATCCATGTCCTTGAAGTGTGGTTGTTATAGAAACAGGCTTAACTATTAAACAGGTTTTAGTCTTATATCTGCTTCACAGAAATAAGGTAATTAGCTTTTTGCAGCATCTTTAAATATAATGCTAGCTGGTAAAAGAGGTGAGTATCACTTATCTCCCTTAGTAAATTAGGTATAGGGTATTATTTTTTCCCCCCAAAGGCACTCTAAAATGGGTGTGTTATTAGTCTGCCTAATTTCTTTCTGTCTGAGAGAGAATGTAGGAAAATAATATTTAATCTACATATGCAGTGTTAAAGTGTATAAAAATGATTACATTCCAAAGAACTCACAACCTGGATAATTCCAAAAACCAAATTCCAGCTGTGGCCTTTTAGCATTGAACGTCTTAGCCAAACTTTGCATCTGCACTTCATAATTCCCTGCTTGGTGCTAGCTGTCACTGCAATCACATTGCTCCAAGCCTGTTCTGCACACTGTTCTCAGCAAGGACAGAGTGAGACAAGCAGTCTGGTGAAATGGGTACTTTTGAGATGCCCTTTGGATCTGCTTTTCCCTTAAAATTATCTTGAGATTAAACTCCTCACTGCTAGGTGAGCTTTCAGCTCAAAATTTACCTGACAGAATTATCTGTGTTAGGATCTGGTTGTGGGAGCAATCTCTAAAATGTGTTTTCCCCTTCAAGCACCAGTAGGGGGGTAGGTGGGGGAGTGAAGGGAGAAATCTTCAATTTCTGTTTGCACCAAGGGATGCTCCCCAGACAGGAATAATGCAGCTGTGGGAAGCTCTTTACAAGGGGTTCCTGCAGTGATGCTGAGCTCCCACTGCTGCCTCTGCAGGAGCTCAGGTGGGGCTGGGCACACTGGGTATGGGGCAATGAGCACCAGATTTTGGGGGTATATTTTTTTTTAATTAAAAAACCCGAAGTTTAATTATTACAACTCCTGTTGTCACGATCAGATTATCAAGTTAGGAAAAGCAATGGTGCATTACAATGAGATAATTGCTGGTTCAAGCAGAACAGCAAGAGTTGTAGCTGTGTGCACTTTCCAGCATCTCATTTGCCCATGGCACCATGGTAATTGAGCATACACAAATTATCTGAAATTAAATTTGCATATTTTTGCACAAGCTAAATGTGTGGGGTTTTTTCTGGTACATATGGCCCAGAGCTGCACCAGATATTGATAGTCTTGTACTAGGTAGTATTGATCTAGTAATTAATACTGATCTACAAGAAATGTTAATGATACTGATTAATTTTAATTAATTATTTTTAATAAATGAACTTTTTTCAGTGAACTTCTCTGCTAAGAAATACTAATAGGGGAGCTGTGTAACAATTGCAGGACTGTATGCTTACTCTCATATACTTACAGTGCCTGCAATGGATCCCAATAAATGTGTTCCAAAATTAGCAGTTTGGGAGGATTTGAATGGCTATAACTCATTAATTGTCATATGCACCACTCAAATCTGTCTAGAGTTAAATTACTGAACCTACAGTCCAGCTTTTAATAGTGAGAGGACAATCAGTCTTTGGAGATAATGTATTTGGTTTGAGGGGGAATTGAATGTAGGGTGAAAGAAGCAGCTTTTTTTTTTTCCTTTTTTCCTTGTCTTAAAAATAGAAATGGAAATATCAGTCATGCCTTTAATGATAGTCTGCAAATTGATAACCATTAATTCGTGAATGGTGTTCTGCTACTTTAAAAAGCAAGCCAGAACTCATATGATACACTTGTACAATATGACCTTTTATTTTTAAAAAGGTAGTTTTCATCTCAGCCTCCAAACCTTAGAGCTTCTGGTTTCAGAACTGTGTAAGATTTGTTTTGCAGATTTCTGTTGCTCTCTCGACCCATTGCTTCCCTGTAGCTCATTTAGCAGTGGTGTGGTAGCTGGATGTTTCTTTTTCTCCTCATTAACTGGCCCCTGGAAGCCAGGCCACCCTCCCGAGCTCCCCTGCCTGCTGGCTTCAGCAGCTTCCCTGCATCTCCTCCACCCTTCACCAGCCATGTGCAGCACATCTTTGCTAGAGCAGCCTGGAAATTACATTTTGCTCCTGGTTTTTGCAGGGCATCCTGCTCTCGAGGAGCAGCACAGCCACTCTGGTACCCAGAGCATCCCTTGCCACCCCAGCCTGGAGATGCAGGCATCCACCAGAACCCTGCCCAGCTCCTGCTGCCTCGGGCAGCAGAATCCATCTCCCACCGCTTGTGAGTCAGCAGCAGCTCGGGTGATTCATTCAGCCACCGAGGAGATGAGAACCAATTCCTGCCCCGGAGATGACAAACTGCCCTTTGGTGCCGCGTTAATCCGGGATGACAAAAAGCAGCCAGGATTGTTAACGCGGCCACGAGAGGGAGCTCACAAATGCTGGGAATGCCGCAGGGAGTTGTCGAAATTACCAACTTAAGTATAAATATAAATATTAAATATAGCTATATATTAATATAATATATAATATATAATATATAATATATAATATATAATATATAATATATAATTATATATATTATATATTTTTTATATATATATTATATAGCTAAATATTAAATATAGCTATTAGAAACAGCTGCTTGTTTCTTGATTCAAATCCGTTTACTTTGTTCCTTACCGAGTTTGTTTTTTCCTGAAGCTTTTGGAAAATATTAGCAGATTCAGATCTCGAGGCAACCGTATTCAGACTTCATTCGTGAAGAATTCATTCATTCTCTTTACTGTATTTTGGTTAAAATTTAACTAAATTCTGCTCTTAGACAAGAAAAAACATCTTGTAGAAAACTGAAACATCAGACATGGCCAATACTAGTGTTCTGTCTCACCATATGCATGTAACCTTCCTTTCCCTGTAATTGGACTGTACACATAAATGTAGGGGGCTGTGTGGAAGGTTACTTCCACTCCTTTTAGCTCATGTGGAGCTCCAGAGGAAGGACATAACTCAAAGGGTCCCAGTCTTTGTCTCATTGGTGGCAGAGGAGGAAAAGGCTAAAAACCCAGCCACTCATTGGTGGCAATAAAGGGATTTTATCCCCAGCCAGCAGGAGCTGCCCATGGGGACATGACAGCCTGGCCTCAGGTCTGGGTGTCATTGAAAGCAGGACACAGCAGCAGCACAGCTTGTATCCCACGTTACATCACTCAAAGGAACTCCAAACCTACATACATTCTGTAAATTATAGCCAGTGTTTAATCACATCACAACAAATCGGGAAAAAACCCCAACCAACCAACACCATGCACGAAACTTTCCAAATAGCAGAGAGAGACTGTGCAGCTGGCACAATGAAGGGAATAATTTCTGGTAATTACAGTTTAAAACTTGGGAGGATTTTCTGTTTGTGGGGATTATTTTCCTCCCTCTTTTATTTTTCATGAGCGGGTTAACTGAATGTTTCTCCAACACCATATACATTTCTTGGGGGATCTTAGAAAGGAAAAACATTTGAAGGAAAAGAGTGCAGTACTCCTCAACATTTCATGTATGCATGAAGCTCTGGAGCATTTTCAAAGACTTTTTTTTTTTCAACTGAAATCTCTAAGAGTCTCTGATTGACTTCTCCCTGAGATTATTCCCATCTCTGAGTCTGATGTGTTTCCCTCCATGGCACTCCCAGTTTGCAGTGCAGCTGAGGAGCTGGCTGGCCCTTGGGTGATTCCCAGCATGATGACGTTCCTCTAACATCCTGTAAAGAAGGAACCCTCTTGCTGCTATGGCTCTATTTATTGAACAGGAAGATGCCTTAAAAGCCTTTATTTCCTCTGACTGCAGCTTCCACACAAGACAGCAGGCTCATTAAATAACCATTTGAATGATGTACACTTGGGGGAGTATTTCCCCCTATGCTGCCAAGCCAAAGAGACTCTAAACATGCCTCAGTTTGATGTGGCTGAAGGTTGAAATGGGATGAAAGAAGGTGGAGTTCCCACTGGCTGTCAGCAAAGGAAGAGAGGGTGGGTGTTCTGAGAGCTCAGCAATGCTTGAAAAAGCTGCAGCTAAGAGCATTGAGGTTCATCCAGTCCTCTCACATTCCCATGCCCCAATCCTTGTGCCCAAGCAGAAACCTGAGGTGCAGAATAGTTGTTCCTTTTCCATGCTTCATGCTGCCTTAGTGAAATCATGGATACAGCTTTTTACAGCCAGCTCCTGGGGCCCAACCACTTACTGCTTTCCTACACCCATATGGTGGCTTCATGTGTGTGGTCCTTTAGCTGCACCCCAAATCAAGCAGATTCCCATATAGTTTTCCCAATCAGATCTGAGGTCTGTACAGGCTGTGTTGGATTCACTTTCTGCTGTGAAACCTGTACTGCCCTTTGCAGGAACATTCCAATGAGACTGGATGACACAGCCTAGAGGATCCAGGTTGTTGTTTCTTTATCACTCAGATTGACTTCTGCTGACTAATGCCTAAGAAATTACATGAACTTTTTACCAAGAAAAATGTGCTATATTGATGGAATTTTCAATCTTGTTCAAATGTCAGGCAATCTGCTCACAAAAATTAGCGTTCTCATTTCTTGACTCCTCGACCTTAATAACCAATGTAAATATTGAACCAACCTTTTAAAGCTGAGATTACTCATTTAAATCCAATTGGAAAACATGGTGATGGTAAGGACAAAAATGTCAAGGAAGTTGGAGGGCTGAGTTATATTTGCCAGACATTTTAGTCTTTGAAATCTGCTCATTTCCTGCCAATTCCAAGCTTGGAGCTGTTTGTGGAGATTTTGTGTTGGCCTAGATGTTACAGGCTGATATGAGCTTTTGTATTTCCTTGTGAAATGCGCCATTAGGATGGAACATGTTGTGCTCCTCTGTTTCTGGTTGCTAAGTACCCATTCTTCACAGCTGTACCTTGAGGCAGAAATTTAATAACCCTGTGATGTTTACTGTCTTTCCTACAGAGCTGCAAGATTTCTAGTAATAGGAAGGAATACAGTCAAACAGTGCTTTAACCAGTTGGATAGGGGCATTATGGGCAGGTTTTCCAGCTGGAGTGATATGCATGTATAGAAATTAATTCATGTTTGCCAGTTCAGGTGCTGTTCTACTATTACTGTGACCTCTTGGGAAGTGCACTTTTGCAAATACTGTACTGGGAAGAAAGGGATAGAGGAAAAAAGAAGTAATTTTAAATTCAAAATCATTGTCTTTCCTGAACTAATACATTATATCACTGAAGATAACTTGCCTTGAAGCTTAAGACCTGGGCAAATATTAATGCTGTTATGTAGTAATATCTAAAAAAAACAAACAAAAAAAAACCCCAAAAAAACCCCAAACCAGTTATCTCTCTGAAAGAAAAAGTCATGCAATTCCTATTAAAATGAATGCAAGGGATCCATGCTGTTGGATCTGAGGAAAGGCTAAAAGCCACCTACAATTTATGTTCTGTTTCCTGTTATGAATTCTGTTAACCATAGCTGTGGTGTTGTGGAGTTTAGAGCTTTTACACTGATGGGGATTTGGCAGAAGAGCAGAAGGTATCTGCTGGTTACTTGGGGAGATAGAGAGAATATCTGTGTGCTAGACAGAACAGAAGCATGCCATATAAGGTTCCTATTTGTTGCATGAAGTCTTTGCCCTGCTTGCTAAGATCTTGATGACTTTGATACCTTTTCCTGTCCATGGCATGGAGATGAGATGATTTCTAAGGTCCCTTCCAACCCAAATCATTCCATATTTCTATGATTCAGTGATTTCCTGGCTAGAAAATGATAAAGGTTTGCCTCTCTTTGGATCTTCATGCCTTCCCCTTGTGTTTCTAGTGAGCTTAGCCAAGGAGCCCACTTGCAAAACTGTTGGAAATCCAGACACATTCACATCTGGAGCTGCCCAAGGACATTTAGTTTGAGCTTGCCTTCCCCTAGATTGTCATGTGTGAAAAAGCTGCAGCTTATTTCTCACCTCCATATTTGCAGGAATGGCTATTGCTAATCTTCCAAATAAAATTAAATCAGAGCAAGTTTGCACATTTTGATTTGCTTCAAAATCAGCATGACAAAACAGCTCCCTAAAGGAAACAAGAGGGGTTTTGTTTTGTTTTGTTTTGTTTTGTTTCTTAAGATGAGACAAGGGAACAAAGGACTGTCTTGCAATGCAGGGATCTCTAAAGGAAGAGCCCACATTGCCAGAAGAAAGGAGGAAAGCACAGTGCTCCAAAGAGAATGAGACAATTCTGCTTGATGAGCTGTGTGTTGAACACGACTGTCTTCAAGCAGAATCGGAAACCGTGTGTGATATTTGAATTTCAGTAGAGTGCTCTTCCATTGTTCATCTGTGTTTTGTTTTTCCTCTTGGAAACTTTTCTCTCATCTGAAGAGTCTGGGATTTTTTTAAGAGATCTAAAAATTAGTTGCCATTCCAGTTGTTATTGAGCACCTCAGATTCATGGGAAGCTACATAGGAGCACTGTGTTCCTTCACTTTTTGTGGATAAATAACTGCCTCAACTATATTTGGACTTCTTTCAAACTGCAGAATTATAGATGGAATGATAGATGATTTTCAAAGAAAGTTTAATAATAATGTACATATACTAGTAGCAACTAAATTCCTAATTTCCTGACTGGGTTCACTCCAGTGTAGGAGCAAATTTTGCTATCCAAAATAAGATACTGTGGTGAGTGAGCATGCAGCTTGTCATCAGCCCTCCACGAAGGGGCTGTGTTCAATACTCAATATATTTCCTAAGAACCCCATCCTAGGGAAGGCTTAAAAAGGCTCATCAAAGCCTTTTGCAGGGCTGTCCTGTGTCTCAGAGGAGGGGAGATTCATGGTGTTTTTCTTCTCACTGAGTAAGTTCTTAGTCTTGGGAAATCTTTGCAAGAATTTATGATAACTTGAAATGGCCCCACTTTGGGTGCTTTGGTGAGATATTTTATCTCAAAATAGGTTGAGCACTTCCTTTCCCCTGTAACAGTGTCTAAGCTTCAGTTGGAGATAAGATAATTAAGGTGATCTTTCCCACTCCAGCAATCAAAGCAGCTTTTCAAGCCCTTTTTTAAAGAACTGTCTATAAAGCTCTTAAAAACTCATAAACACATCAAAGAGTTAAAAATAACTATTGTTGTTTCCCTATTGCTTTTTCTCCAGTGCTTTGAATTGCATCCTCTAATCTCCTGAATCTCTGCTCACAAGCCCTTCCCACAAATGTCCCTTGCATTCTGTTAAAAACACAATCCACTGCTTTATGAAAATATCCTCACACCTTGCTGTATATAAGCTCATCTTCATTACAATATCTTTAACTGGAATTTGCAGCTGATTTTTGAGGCTTTCCAGCAGAATAAACAAATTTTCCTATTAAAATTTATTGTCTCCCAAAAGTTTCCTTCCCTTGCTGGGAATTCAATGCCACCAAAATTGAAACTGATTTATTAATTAATTTCTTTGCCATTTTGTTTGTAGTTTTTTTCCAAGGTGACATCTGTTGCTTAATTTACAGATGTAAATGGCAAGCAAGGTGGACCTGTTGTTTATTCTCTGGGTGTGCACATCTGCAGCTGGGAAGGATGAGCAGATGGTGGGTCCTGAGAAGCTGATGTTGCCTTAGGTCACATCTGAATTTCAGTATAGGCCTGGGCCAGGGGCTGGAAACTGGGAAGAAGGGAGAAGTCATTTCAGCTGAATAACTCTTTTATCTTCTCTCTGTTTACCTAACTACTGTGCAAAAGCCAGGCAAATCTACCTTATAATCCTCTCTTGAGAAAGATGCAGAGAATAAAGATGGGTGTCAGGTTGTGAAGAAAAGGAGCAGTGGCTTGGAACAATCCAGCAGTGTTTACCCACTCTGAACAGCAGAGATAAGAACAAAGGTGATAAAGGAACAGAAATCCCACATCAACAGCACAATATTAGAAGGGTGATTAAGTTTATGGACCTAAGGGTATGTACTGCAATAATACAAGTGGAGTACCTGAGTTTCAGGTTACCCAGGCAAAGAGGCAGGTTGGACTGACCTGTGCAGGCATTGATGAGGCAGAGGGGCACAGACTGATCCCATCAGTGCTGGGATGCTTACCTGGAGCAGGTGCCCTACCTGGAGCAGGAGCACAGCCTGCCTGGCATCATCAGTTTGCCTGATGGGCAGCAGGGCAGCTCTGTGACAAGCAACCATGCAATGACAGCAAAAGGGCATTGCTTTGGAGCAAAGTTAGTTTGGATTTTAATTTTGACTCTTGGTTTGGCTTTTCCCCTAAATTCTACCCCACATATGCAGAAATTTTTGTATTTAATGGACCTGTGCAAATTCCAGTGCCAACTCATCAGCTTCTTGGATCATATATACAAATGTACACATGCTGTACCCTGGTCAGTTCTATTTATAAATGAATACTGCTGCTCTGTACTTCAATGCTCACATATGGCAGCCAACCACAATTAACTAATTCATTAATTAACTAGAGAATTTTTGCATCTGGTGACATGCTTTAGCTTTGCTGTTCAAGGAAGGAACAGCAGAAAACTGTTCAGATTTTTAGGAGGCTGGAGTAGAACTGTTCTGAAAATCTGCTTTCCAGCATTTACTGTGCCCTTGAAGGATGAATTGAGGCCAGTTGGCAGGCTTTCCTCAACAGAGATGACAAAACTGATAACATTTTAGAAGCTCCCACTCCGTATTTCTGTTTCTTGTGACTATTCTTAGAAAGAAGAGTTTTTATGGGTGCTAATTATACCATTAAAATGCCAACAATTCGTGTCTTCTCAAAGAAAATTGTTGCAATACACACACTCACTAACACTTCTTTGGATCCCAGTGAAGTGCTGGTGGGTAGGTGTGACCCACAGTGAGTGAACACTTGCAGTCTGTCTAAATTAAGGAGAACAGACTAAAGCAAAGATGGTGCAAGAAACAAGGCACATCTTCTTCTCCCTCCCCTGACTGTCCAGGCTTGAATAAATTCTCAAGACCAAGAGAACGTTCCCTGAATGCCCAGTCATGTCCTGCCATGGAAAGGTTACAGGTCTCTTGTGCTGCAGAGCATGTGTACATGTTAGGGCCACAGCTTGAATGGAAATACTGGGATTTGTGCTTTCCTCTGTTTTGGAAGAAATTATCCAAGCAAATTCCTTGTTCTTTGCACCACCTCTAAAGTCTGGTGCAAAATAATTTCCCAGCATTATCAAAAAGGTAGGATGTGCTCCCAGTTCTTAGGATTGTCTCAAATACTGCACAGTATTTGGTGTTTCTAACCTAAATGGTTTTAGGTCCTCAATTAGAGTCAACTTGTAGTCTCCTAGTCTTCAGTCTCTAACTTACACTTGGCTGTTAAAGACCACAGATTTTCCTGCAGACCTGTCAAGTAAAATGGGTCATGAAACAATGCCAGATAAATAACTTAATATGGGGTTATGAGCCTGTTTTGAAAAACTTATGACTGAATCCTTGATTTACAGCCCTGTTTGTGATACAGACATCCCCTTCAGATTTGGTTTTTCTATTTTTGTGTAGGTCTCTTGTTGTTACTCTACCTGCAGACAGTATCCCTTGTTTGAGGAGATGGAAACACACGTGTAATGAGGCTGTTCAAAAGGAAGCTATCACCTTCACAAGCCTGGAAGATGATTTGGATTGAGACAATGGACACAGATGCCTGTGAGCTCCAGCTTTCAAGGCAGAGAGAAGTACGTACAAGGTGTCAGGAGCAAAGAGCCTGAAGGTGAGCCCATCACTGCCTACAGAGAAGCCACAAGGAACCCAGCAAGGGGCAGGGAGCAGCCTGGCAATGGCAGTATCTGTATCTCTGGAGAGCCTTTTCTTCTTGAAACTGTCCTGAAATCACAAAGTATGGATAATCACAATTAGCTCTGTTGAACATGGGCACGTCACGGTTGCGTGCACTCAATGACCTGATGTCATGCCTGGAGCAAACAGCAGGTCCCAGTGGCTGGAGAGGGGTGGAGGAGGAGAAGTGTGCAGCAATTTGCTGTGCCAAAGTGGGACTCAGGCTGTCCTGGGTCTGTCTGCTGGAACAGACAAACCTGTCTCTGCTTCACATCCAGCCTTTGTGGTTCTTTGTGGTTTGCTGCTGCAATGGCACAGAGTGTCTTGTGTGAGACTCAGGACAAAACCTCTGCTGTGAGAGAAACCTCGAGAAAGAATAGCGTTCTGAAACTCTGTGTTGTTAAAAACTGCTCAGCTTTACCTAGAAAGGTGCAAAGGGACCCTGTCCTTTAGGAGGGAAAGCACGAGGCAGCACAAGGGCAGCCTGGAGAGGAGAAATATTGTCTTTCATTGACGTTCCTGGTGAGTCACTCCCTGTGGGTCTGACTCAGCAGCGGGGCTGCCCAGGACACCTGCAGCTCACAGCAGCCAGTGCCCAGGGGAAGAGCCCTGCTGCTGTGCAGGGCACCTGAGGGGGCTCCCTGACTCCTGCAGCTGCTGGCCTGGCACTGGGCACTGGGGCTGCCCAGGACACCTGCAGCTCACAGCACCAGTGCCCAGGGCAGAGCCCTGCTGCTGTGCAGGGCACCCTGAGGGCTCAGCGTGCTGGCCTGGCACTGGGCACTGGGGCTGCCCTGACTCCTGCAGCTCACAGCAGCCAGTGCCCAGGGGCAGAGCCCTGCTGCTGTGCAGGGCACCCTGAGGGCTCAGCGTGCTGGCCTGGCACTGGGCACTGGGGCTGCCCTGACTCCTGCAGCTCACAGCAGCCAGTGCCCAGGGGCAGAGCCCTGCTGCTGTGCAGGGCACCCTGAGGGCTCAGTGTGCTGGCCTGGCACTGGGCACTGGGGCTGCCCTGACTCCTGCAGCCCAGCGCCTGCTGAAGCCTTGCTGACACCTGGCTGAACCCCCACCTGGCTTTTCTAGAATTCACTGGAAAAGCTTAGCAGCAAAATGTCCAGATGAGACAGGAAAACCTTTGTGTGCTGTGTCAATGTGTTGCTGCTCTAGATGTTTCCCGTTTGCTGGGAGAGGCTGTCTGCATGGTGCTGCAAACTTGTGCCCATCCCCTGGGCAGCAGGAGCAGCTCCAGCTCTTCCCTCTGCTGTTGCCATGGCTTTGCCCCAGTGTAAATGAGATCACAAACTGGCTACCTGCCACTCTACATGGGTTTTTGTGAGAAGTGAAATATGCGTGTCACTGTTGGCTTGGGTGTTTTTTCCCCAGCACTGCTCAGAAAATCCTCACCTGGAGAAAGATGTGGTGTTGATGTTTCCTTTCAAAGGGAAAACGAAAGGAACTAAAATAAATTAGAGAACCAAACAATCCCTAAATTTGGATACTGTGTCTTAGGGGGTGTTTTCAGTGGTTTTGTCTTCAGTGACACATCTAATAACCCTTGTTAGCATTTGGCTGAACAGAGTGCTGGGAGGCACAAGGTCCAAGATCAGCTCTTGAGATCTGCCACCAGTAATTCTGGATAGATGGGGGTAAATGGGGGTATAAATCTTTTGATGCTGATGTTTCCCCTAAAGAAACCAAACCAAACCAAAACAACAACCCCAACAACTGTATGTAATTCTTCTATTTTGGGTCTTTAGATGGTATTGATGAGACCCTGGTATGGCTCTGCAACAGCCCACTAGCAGGAATATCTTGGGCAAAAATCTGTCTAATTTTCAGTGTGCTAAGGATGTAAGTGCAAGTAGGTGAAGTAGGTGTAAGCACAGTTGTAGGAGACATATTTGATGTGCAAAGAAATTTTTCCTTTCCTTTATCTGCCTGGTGGCTGGGAATATTTTTCTAAACAGGACTTTTCCATTTTGTTTTGTATAGCACTTATATACTGAATGCAGTACCTATCATATGTGCACAACATTCAGAACTTGTGTGCTATGAACTAAATTATTGGACTGTTTGAACAAAAACTGCTCCATTTAAAATGTTGCGATGTCTTCTGAAAAAGTTAAAATTCAAACATATCCATAAGTGTTGCACCTCTAGAATTCTTTATGTGAGGACGTGCCTTCCTGTAAGAGAGTTATTTTTTTATTTTCACAATCCTTTTATGGAGGTTTAAATTATCGTGAGTTATTCAATAAAACCCACAAAATAGCTCCTTACGCCATTACTCAGAGAGAGTGTTCCATTATGTGACAGTCACACAGCCACATAATATCCCTTTCATCATAACTTTCTGCTGCTTTTTCCTACTGAGTGTCTGAGAAAGTAAGACAAGTTCAAAATATTCCAGTACTCATGCTGGCCTGGGTGCTGCTGATGCCAGAACAAAGTCTGGGTATTTCTGTGTGGTCCAGAGAGGCTTATTTATTAGGATAAATAATGTGGATGTGCCTCACTGCCCTAATCAGGATTTTCTGACCTGACTTGCTTTCATCATTTCAGAGCATCTGATTTCCTTTCTACCCTGATCCTTTCTTTCTGATGAGTGGTTTTTCCAGCATCTCATATGAAAAAGGTGATGATGGTGATGATGCCAAGCGTTTGAGACAGACTTGATGTTGTGGAACACTTAGAGGTGTGAGCTTGAGGGGCTCAGGGTAGAAATCTAGTCCTTATGGGTCCTGTAATTCTTGGATCAGACCCTTTGGTCTCTCTGTGTCTCAGTTTCCAGCCTACAAAAGGAAGAAATTTCTCCATTGCAGTGGGGTGCTGTGAGCAAAAATGTTAAAAATCATGAAGCATTTCAATACTGTGGTAATGGAGGCTCTATAACAAGGATGGGCAGAGAGCAAGAAAGCTTTTTACATGGCTCAGTTTAGTTTTTGGAATCTAACAAGATAGAGCCAGGTCCTTGATGGTAAAAATCAGAAGTTTCACTGATTTGTTGAGAATCAGCCAGGTTGAAAATTTTGCAGATGTTTCTATGATTAGAGGACATGAGAGGAAGACTTTTCCTGTGTGAGCCTGTGCACAGTGCACCAGCAGTGGTAGGATTTCAGAGCCAGTCTCCTCATCCTGGATTCCAGTGAGATGCTCAAACATATTCTCCTGCTGTGCCTGGTCAATAAAGGCTCAGAGAGTTCTTAAGTCTTGAAAAGCCTACAGGAAGGAAAAAAAGGTTGAATGTGTATCTACCCCTGAAAACAAAAAAGTGATATTTTAAGATACATCAAAGTTTTCTTCATGGAAAATTATCGTTTTACTTTCTATGTTTGCAGGCTGAATTCTTTTCAGCCCAAGATCCATTAAAGGGTTTGTTGTGCTGATCTGGCTGAATGAATAATTTAATTTTAAACAGTCAAACATGGCAAGAAGATATGAAAAGCTGCAGGTGCAGGTCCCCCAGCAGGGCTCTTTGAAGTCAGACTTGGTTTTGAAGCGCTTTTTAGGTTTTACTTTCACCTTCCAGGAAGCCTCCTGGCTGGCAAGGAAGATTTTCTCTGTCAGAGCTGCCTGGTTAAGGCCTGGCAGGTGGGTGAGGAGGGGATCTGCTCTTCCTTAGCTCCATCCTTTCTGCTACTCAGGTCTCCCCTGGAATCCCAGGTAAGTTGTTTATTTTGTACTCAAGCTGTGGGGAAAGTGTGAACCACAGGCATGGAAGCTGTAGGCTGCTGTGAATTTTTCTCACACTACTGATGGAAATTCAGTGCTTGAACCCAGTTGTGAAAGTTAATTTTGTTTCATAATTTTGGCAGAAAATAATGTGTTAAGAGAGCCAAGGTCATCTTGCCTTGTGATTAAAAAGTGTTTGAGGTCTGAAGAGGCAGTGGGGGATCTCTCCTGTCTTGCATGGCAACTTTCAGCCATCTGCTTGTGAGGGTTTGTCCTCTGCAGTGCTGCAGCAGGGCACAGGCAAGATGAATGGGAATGGAGAAAAACTTTAGTTCCTTTATTTAATTCAATAAGCATTCATCTAAGAATTAAGATTTTTTTGTCTCTATATTTGAGTAACAGACTTAATAAATAGCAGCCTTTGATATAGTCAAGTTTTCATATGTCTTCAAGATCAAATGTATCAAATAAATCATGTAAGTCAAGCCTCTTGTTCCCCTCTTGGCTGTTGAATGAATGTGCTGAATCCAAACCCTCTCAGGGCCAGAGTTTTGGTCAGAGGCATAAACAAATGCCTCTTCATCTAAGAGCAGAAATGCTTGCTACTGAATAAAAGTTAGAAAATATTAAAATGTGAAACCAAAGTGGCAAATCAAAACAGAAAAATGTTTTCCTGTATATGTAATGAGAGTCCTGCAGATTCTGCAACCTGTCAAGATAAAAGCATTTACTCCCACTGAGTAGGACAAGCAGGACCAATTGGTTGTTCCCTATTCCCTGCAAACTGGGCTTGTGAATTCAGGTCAGTTAATTGTGTCCTGTGCTGGGAGGTGAGCAGGAAAAAGGGGTTTGGAGGTGCAGACCTCCTGGGCTGTCCCCAGAGATGATTGTGCCACAGGCAGCAGAGCAGATAATGAAGAGGCTGGCAGGGAGGGCTGGAAGTGAGAGAGTGCAGGTTCACCAGTGAGTCATGGTGCAATGCTGGCAGCAGCAGGGTGCTTGCCAGGATGAGTCAGAGAATGAAAGGACAAAGGTACAGGTTCCTGAGCCTGGAAGTGGTGGTTAGTGCCTGCTCAGTGCTTGAGACCTGTCCTTGTGCTGGCTCTCCAGAGAGGAGGGAGCTGGGGGGGCTTTGGGAGGACTCTTGGCCTCCAGGGTGGCTGGGCACCAGCAGGCTCCACATGGAACTGCTGTCACTGGCTTTGGCTTGACCCTGCGCCTGGGCTGAGATGTTTCCCCTGGTGAGATGTTTCCACTTCAGACTTGCTTTGCAGCACAGGGAGAGCTGACTTGTTCCTGTCTGCAGAGCCAAAGTTGGCTACTTCCCTGAAAGAAATGGAAAATTCAGAGCAACATGCATACTGCTTTATCTGCCTGCCAAAATAAAGCTATTGGGAACAGAAAGGCACATGCCTGGAGGAAGGATGATACAGAAGCAATAACAATGCTGCCTCTGATCCTTTACCATTTCTCTTACAGCCTGGATGCTGATTGATTAGGAATTTGAAGTGCCAGCTTTTCGTCCCTGCATTTCTCTTTGCCATCTCTGCTGTGGTGGTACAGGACTGAGGCATTGCCTCTTGTCTCATGCAGCTCCTGATTTTCTCTTTACAGCATGCCTCTCATCAGAGTGGAAAATATTGATTTTAGCCACTAAAAGAGATAGCAGTCAAGACACAGCAGAAATGTGCAGCAGGAGAATCTCCAGCACATCTCAGGTACCAGTACTCCCCAAAGGCTCAGGTACACTGGAGAGAGTTGCCTGCACCAGTGAGGGTCACAAATGATTGTGCAGGATGGGATTGTGCTCAGGATTTTCTTTCTCCATGGAGTTCTCAGGGCTGTTTTCAGTGCCCTGAGCCATTCTGCTTGTTCCTCTTCAGCAGTATGACTCCTGAGCTGACACTGAGATGCTCCAGCTCTCTTCTCCTCCCCACTTTCCTCTAGGTTCCTCTTGTCACCCCCTGTACCCATGGACACAAACATCAGAAATCATCCTTGTCACTCCAGTGCTCAGTGTGTGCACACTTTGCCTTGGGTGAGCTGGGTTCATAAACCAGGCCAAGGGAACTTAATCAAGAAGTGATTCTGAAGTGGTCCCAAACATTTTCCCAATGCAGCCATTTGCTCCTGACACAGACCCTGATTCTGCTGGAAAGCTGAGCTGGGCTCACAGGGCCTGAGCTGGGCTCACAGGGCCTGAGCTGGCACACAGGTCCAGGGCTGCCCTGGGAGTGTCTCTGGCTGGAGCTGTGCTGCTCTGCATCCCTGTTGCTAAGGAAGGTTTCTATGGCAAAGGCCCACCAAGAAAGTGAGAATTAGAGAGAGTTATTGTTCAAAACAGATGAGCTTGGTATTATCAGCAGGTGGCTTCAGCAGGGGAAATAACCTGCTGGAAAGGAAGAGTGGCAGTCTCAGACGCTGTGCAGAGTAGGAGGTGCAGCTGGTGTGTTTGTTAGTTCATCTCATTTTAATGTTGGTAGTTTGTGGGAACTGCAAACTGTTAAATGAAATGTTGGTTGTGAGATATTCTTATTGCAGGACTGTTCTTGTAGGGTGATAAGCTGAAAGCTTCAGTCACACTCCAAAAACTCTTGCTGGCCTGTAGATGTGTCCCCATCACTGGAGTAGAGAGTGGGGAGGCAAACAGATCTTGAATCCCCTGAGTGAAAATGCTCCAGTCAAAGTGGAGCTCTGACTACACACAAGACATCAAAAAATCTTGGCCTCCCTGGGGCTTGCCAATACCTCAGAGCATCTTCCTCAGCAGCCTGCAATAGTCCCAGAGTGGTGCTGGTCTCTTTTCTGTGTGTGCTGCAGAAGGGCTTTTGTCTCATCCCTTCTTCTCTTGGGTACCAGAGGTACCATCAGTGCTGTCTCTGGGCACTGAGTCTGGTGTTTGGAGCACTCTGCAGGAGACTGACTCCCACACCTGCACAGGTTTGAACTCACAGTATGTCTTCTCACAAACTTGTTTTCAGCCCTGTGCCAGCTGGAGGCAATCTGGGAGGCACAGAGCTCCTGCATGTGGGACTGTGCCCTGTCAGCAGAGGCAGGACACTGGGAAAAGGTTACAGAGAACAAAAGGACACTTGTCCTTCTCCATGGTGGGCATCATTCACCAGGGGTTTTGTTCTTCTGGGATGGACCTGTCTGCTGCAATTGCAATCCAGTGCAAGGACAGGCTTTGATTGACACATGGATCATGTGAAGTGGATTCCTGGGACAGCAGGAGACCAGGCTTGGTGGAGGAGGGATGCTCCTGTGCTGCAGCCAGAGCTGCAAGAGATCAGCCCCAGAGAGCATGGTGAGCCTCAACAATGTCAGAGTTCTGGATTGAGAGCCAGCAGAATGTCTGTTTATCAGATGTTATCTATGGGAAATGAGCAGATCTGGGCCCAGAAAGAGGGTTTCACCCAGCTGGATGGCCCTGGCAGGCTGTAGTTAACCTTGTGTGAATGGACATCACTCACAGTTTCTCACTGAAGTGGGACTTCTGAGATTGAGGATTGTTTCTTGACAGAAGGTATGTGAAATCTCATGCTACTGAAACCAGTTTTCCTTCTTCAGCTATTTCTCAGTGCTGTTGGTCTCCCACTTTTAAGAAGCTTTACATTTGCTGAGGGAAAAATGCATGATAAAATGGTATCTGCTATGTCCTGTGGCTGCTCTGATTGCCTGCCTCTCCTTCCAGAAAGCTTGGGATAAGCTGCCAGGTGTTCCTTCTGTGGTACTGCTCTGATTTTCTTTCCTTCTGCAAGCCTATGGATGGTGCTGCTAATTCACTTATGACAGTAACCTGGCCAGAGGCTGTCCCACTGCTTGGTCATGGAGGCAGAGCAAGATTAAACTCTTGAGGTTAAATGAGTGACCTGGCAGTTCTGCTCAGCATTTCTGTCTTGCTCTGTGGTGAATAGATGGTGGTTGGCCTTTATGCAGCTGATTAGAAGAACGTGGTTAGAGAACAAGCCTGCATTAAGGCCAGCTGCTATTTTTGGTCTGTGTGATGAGAGAAATACCAGCTCAGCCACTGTGCCTGCCCTCCACCCCTCCCCAGCTGGAGGATGGAGGGAGGCAGGGGCAAGCAGAGCCACTGTGGTTTTCCCACCCACCCCAGAGCCTGCAAGTCCTACAGAGTGTCTGTGATCAGAAATATCCCTGCAGGTGAGCCCTGGTCCTGCTGCACTGAGCTGCTGTCCCTGCCCTGTGGTGCCAGATTGCACATCTGGGTTTGGAAGCCCTGGGTCCCTCTGGTGGCTCACCCCAGAGGTCTCAGCACCATCCTGTAGACCCAGCCCAGCTCTCACATTGCTGGGCTGGGGAAGCACCTCCTGGTCCCCAGCCTTGAGCTCACTCTGTGCTGTGAGCTTGGCACTGCAGTGAGCAGCAGGCTGGAGGTGTCTGTGCTGTGCCAGGGAGCCTCATCCCCCTGACCTCACAGGGGAGAGGGGCTGGGCCAGCACAGACCTGGGCAGAAGGAACCACCTGGTTCTGCTCTTGATGAAATTTAGGGCCAGCACAGACCTGGGCAGAAGGAACCACCTGGTTCTGCTCTTGATGAAATTTAGGGCCAGCACAGACCTGGGCAAAAGGAGCCACCTGGTTCTGCTCTTGATGAAATTTAGGGACATATGTGCTCTGACCTTAAAACTGGCTTTATCAATGTAAGGGTTATTTGCACTTTAACTTGAAAGTTAAATGCACTTTGAAGCTTAACCAACTTTAGGCACATTTTTACATACCCTGGTACTGCTCAGAGGCTTTATTTCACACACCTCTTGCACTGCTGCAGAAACAACCACACAGACACAGGTGTGGTCTCAGGGACACAGACCAAGGGCTTCCTCTTTGCTGTGGGGACAGGAAAGAGATGTCATGCTCATCTTGTGTTGTCTTAAAGTTACCTTGCTACAAGATAAATAAATCTTGTAGAAGAAATAATTTTCTCACAGTTACAAAAGACTTCCTTAAAATGAGCATCCTACTGATTTCTCCTGCTCTTGGATGCTCAGACTTGGACGGGCTTAACTCAAATCCAAGTGGAAGGATTGTTGGTGGGAAGCACTTTACAGTGTGTTGGTTTTAAGAGGTGCAGTAAACCACTATAATGGTGTGCCAATCCTGCAAACTGTTCCATGGGATCTGGACAGATGCTGCATCTGTGATCTGGGCTCTAATCTTTCTGACAGCATCTTACTCAAACATTCTTACCACAACTGAGAGTTACAATTCTTTAATAGGCATTATTCATCATTTAAAGATGTAGCTTAAAGACATTATAGACTGCTGACAGAGCTAGAGCTTTGATGTATAATCTGCAGAGGTTTACCCCCATTAGATATTACTGCAGAAGTGACTTAAACCTCCTCCCTCAGTTAAACAATTCTCTAAATGTCATCACTGTTTACAGTATTAGCAGAGCACTCAGCAGTGATGATCTGTGCTCTGACAGCCTGGGAGCCCCTACAAGCAGCAGCAGATTTACACTTTGCTGAAAACTGGCTCATTATCTCCAGCAGCAAAGCTCCTCTCATAAATAGTCTGGTGTGCTCAAGCTGCAAATGGAGTGTGTGTAGACTGTAATAAAATCTACTTCCTGGAAGCTCTCCTAGGTGTTTTAGCCCTGATTTGTTCTCCCTGCACACGGTGAGTGCACCAGGAGGCAGCCAGAGGCACTGGTGTGTGGTGCAGGCAGGAGAGCTGGGCTCCTGGCCATGGTGTGCTCCTGCACAGCAGCAGTGTCACAGGAAAAGGGCAAAGCAAGGCCACTGTCCACCTGCTGAATGGCTCTGCAGCTAGCAGGGTGCTTCAGGCACCCCCAGCAGCCTTGTTTTCAGCTGCTATGGGCAGACTGGGTTTCTAACTGGGTTTCTCCTAACCCTGGCTGGCTTAAATTGGGAACATTGCTACATCATCTCCACACACACACACACGAGGTTGTTAACTGCTAAAGCTGTTCTTCTCATTACACAAGTAATTGATCAAATTTCATTATATCCTTCCCTGGGTGTCCATTCAGAGCACTGAGTTCTTTGGTCTGATTATGTGTTTGGTGAAACAACTTTTCCTTCCATCAGCTCTGTGTTTGCTGTTTTTCATGTCATTGATTGCTCATGTGCTCTGAGATGGGAAGGACAGGAACTCCAGATCTGCCTTCTCTCTGTTCTTCCTGACCTGCTGTGCTTCTAGTTTGTTCTTTCTCTTCTGTTGTTTGTCTTCCTTTTCCTTTTTTTTCCCCTCAAGTTCCTGAGCTGGAAAAAAAGCAGGCAGCAGAAAACGCAAGAAAGGGAAGATCAGTGCTGTTTACAAGAAGAGCTAAAGCCTGTCTAGCATCAGCCACAGAGTGGTTTCCTGTGTAATTGAGGTGAACACAATTCAGTCAGGAGGGTTTTTCCTGTGAGATCCATTGCTTGTGGTTAGACAAGAAGGTGGCAGAAGGCACTGTGGCAGTGGGGCTGGCTGGGTGCAGAGAGCAGCCCCTGAGATGTGCTGGAGAGGCAGGGATGTGTGGGGCAGTAGGGCTGTGATAAACCCTGTATCCTGCCCTTCTTCCAATGACCACCAGACACAGCTCTGCTTCTGCCCAGCACAGAGCTGTGCTGGTGCTCTCCAGCTCTGGTGCCAGGGAAAATGCTTGGTTCCTGCCATGTTGGTCAGTGCTACTGCTGTGGAGGAGAAGACACAGGTCCCAGCAATCATGCCTGGCTGAGTAGCACAGACAGACCCAAAGGTTCTCAGAGACCCAGGGTGGGAAACCTATTGCCCCAGCAATTCAGAGTGGCATGAGTAGCTCTTGGAAAACAGCTCTGAAAGTCTGGGAGAAGCTGGAAATGCCTCTGTCTTTCCATTAACACCATAAACAGTCACTGCTGGTTGCACAGCTCGGGTGCATTACAGACGAAGCTCCCTTTGGCCAGTGTGCTGTGCTGGGGAGAGCTGTGACCCTGAGCCCACCTTCCTGAAGCAAAGCAGTGCTGCACTGTGAATGATTGGACATTTTAACTTGTCCTTTTTTTCTGTGCACCTGTGAGTGTATAGCACCAGAGCATTACAGCAGCTATCATCCATTTACCAGCAAGGAGCTGCTGATAAAGCCAGAATACATGGAGCAATGCTGGATACTTACAGAGAAGGGCTGCCCCTTGTTGGAACACAATGCTCTTCATTCAACAAGGAAGGCACCAATTATAGTTCAGCTAATCTTACTAATCTTCTTTTAATTAATCTGTTTCAGTGGAAGTTCATTTCCACTTGCACAATCAGCCTGGCAAAGGCAGATACTCCTGCAGAAAGAAATCACTCCAGTAGAAAAACCACTCTTGAGATCAAGCCTGGGAAACGTGAGACAAACAAGCAAACCAGATGTAGAGAGATAAGAAAATAGGAAATTGAAGAACAGTTTATGCTGCTGTCTTTCCCAAGCTGGCTGAGCTGTTTTGCATGTGTGACTAATGTTGCAGAGGCAGCTGCTGCTCCCAACAAGAGCCAGCATCTCGTCAGGACTGATGTGGCACCAGCCTGACTGCACCTGCTGGGAGGAGATGGAGATGGAGATGGAGGTGGCTGCTGGGAGTCTCTGAAGGGATCACAGAGGCTGGGTCCTTTCAGTTCTGTGGCTTTCCAGTGAGCCTCCTTTAGGCTGTTCCTCCCTAGCTGCATGTGGAGCTGGTCCTGGGACTGTCTCTGGCATCTGATCAACTCCCACTGGGCAGCTGTAAGTGTCCTGCAACAGATATCTTGTTTTTACTGAAAACTTGAGCAATGTTTCTATTTTAAATATAGGAACATAACAAATTCCCTTCTAGGTCTGTAGAAAGGGTTTAGAACTTAATGCCCAGTTAGGGCAGATTTTAACACAAGATTTAAAAGCTTAGAAACAGCATTAGAAAAAGGAGAGAGCTTTAGAGCTTTGCCTTAGGGATGGGACATACTTCACAGACATTGTTTCTAAAAACCCTCACAAAGTCTGGGAGATACTGATGGCAGTGGTGGACTCCCACTGAGCTCAGAGCAATCTGATTTTTGCCATTAATTTCTCTGTAGGCATTAACAGAGCACATCTAGCAATGTAATAATGGACTCTGCTACAGCTCTGCAAAGGGTGAAACCAGAGTGTAGTAAAATTTAATATTTCTCAATAGCAGCAAATACCCTGAATGGTGAAGGTGCTATAGATACTGCAGAAACATTTGGTAACTAATTGGCCAGAATACTTGTGGATACTTTTAGCGTTTCCTCTGCTAGAAATTGGACTGAAAAGGCCAAGGCTGATGCAATTACAATCCCATTTCTGTATTTGCTGTGTTATATGACCTCAGGCAAGAGCTGATCAGCCAGTTCCTGACGGTGTGTGCATTGCAGAGCACGGTCTGTCACTCAGCCTGCCCCTCTCAGGCACTTCCTGGGGTCAGTGTGGCTGCAGCACCGTGCTCAGACACAGCAGCACCAGCCTGGTGCCTCCTGGGCTGCTGTGGGACCTTTGCAGCAGCCCCCAGACTCCCAGATGCCATTTCCTGATTGCCAGCCTGGGCAGGCAGGCTGTGGGGTGCCTGGTGCAGGTGGGGTGCAGGGAGCCCACGCTGAAATGGGGAGCAGCACTGGGGTCCCAAGGCTTGGGTGAGAAAAGCTTTTACTCCTGGGGGACGTGGGGGAGCATGGCTGGGAAAGCTGGCTTGGCAGTGCAGAAAGCTCACCCCGTGGGTTTGGGTTCATCTTGAGGGTAGCAAAGAAATCAGCAGTGGAAAAACCTCCAGATATTTCTGGAAAGCCTCCAGCTATCTGTCTTTAAAGACAGCTGAAAAAATAGCCTGTTTCCTCTTTGCTGCCTCGTGTTTGCTTCACTGCAAAGTTGGCACTCTAAAGGCAGGTGGGGAGCATGGGGAGCAGTGACTGGACCAGTCTGGCAGAGCAGGAACAGATGTCAAACCCAGGTCAGGGTCCCCCTGGTAGCCCTGGCATACCTGCACCAAACTGCTCCAGTGAGAGGGGATTCTCTCTGGGCTGGGAGGAGCTGGGGAGGTGCCCAGGAAAGGGTGAAAGAGAGCTCACCTGAAGGGGCCATGGAGAAAAGAGAAGAGGAGGGATGTTCTCCCCTTTGGTGGACCCAAAGCTCCAGCTGGATGCTCCTCCAGCCCTTGAGCACGTGGGAGATGTTCCACTAGAAAATCCCTTGGGAATTGCTTCATCTGACAGATACATGCACACACACAGAGCTCCTGCAAGTGCTGTAGCATCAGGTTAGACTCAGGAACATTCTTTGCAGATGCAGTAACCTGACTCTCTGATTCATTTGTCTCATGACTCGGTGTTAGCATCAGAGCTGCAGCAATTTCAGGTTTAAGGAAGAGCCACCCTGTAAGTAAAAGAATAATTTACATGGAAGGAGCTAATTGGCATCTCAACACTTTAATATATCCACTTACAAATGCATTTTGTGTTAGAGACTATTATGTGGAGTAGCTAATGACACTGCCTTCCCTCCCCTTTGAGCTTTCTGCAATGGGTGAAAACCATGCTGCAATAAGAGGGCTGGTCTCTGCAAATTACTTGCTAAATTGAACTGGATTCTTGAAATTAACTTTAAAACTCAACTGAATTGCTCTACCAGCACTGCAGAGTTGAAAATCACATAAAATTCTAAATTACATGTGAAGAAAGCAAACTGGCTAGTTCTGAGGAACTACAGATTTGTATTAAATTATCAGTAATGGTCCCTGACAGACTTCTCTGGAATAGCAATGCTTCCATGGATAGGAGGATACCTTATTCTTGATGCAGGATATTTTGCATCAGGCTGTGGTTGTGTCTCAACACATTTATATGATATTTAATTCTCCACTAATTCTCTTGCCAGAAGGAATGCAGAAAGCCTCTTATAGATGCTATCAACCACAGAAATGCTGAAAAGAAGATCCTATTTTCTGCTTTCTAGCTTAAGAGAGGAGAATGATATTTTCTTTTCTTGAAGCAAGATTTTTTTATCCCAAAAAATTATAGTCCTCTTCGAGTAAAGCAGTCTGCAGATTCCTGAGCAGGTAAAAACCTTTAGAAGCTAAAGAGAAAGGGAATTTTCTGAAGAGAATATAGTTAATTTTATGTTCAGATGATTGTTACCTTCAGTTCGTACTTCATTTTTATAGAAGAGCTTTAAAAGCAACTTCAAGAGTTGTATGAAAATTTGTGTTGTGTGAAATGAAGTGTTTGGGGTTCAATAATGTTTGGATTCATATAAGTTTTGGAGAAAATGTAGCATGGATAGACTATAAGTGTCCCTACATGGCCCCAGCCACTACCCCTGTGTTCCCCAGGCTTGAGGACCAGGCTGATGAAGAGAAAACCTTCCAGAGCCTGCCCAAAGGCAGGAGATCATTGGGGAGATCATTTGTCTCCATGTAATTATTGATCTGGAGGGCCAAACCTTTGAATTCAATCAAGTCAGCAGAGCTGAATAAGTTACCCCAGTACACAATGTGGCTATTTACAAGGAAAAGCCAACCCCAAGGTTTTCTTAACTTTGCCACGGCACAGCAGCTTTGAAAGATGAGCTGTTTTAATGTGGTGCCCAGTTTCAGGCAGCCAAATTGTTTCACAGTTCCAAAAGTCATATTTTTAGGAGAACAGCATCCCTGGCTTTGGCTTCTTTTGCCAGAAAATGGGTAAGTAACAGAAGCACTGGTGAGCCAAGGCTGATGCCTTCCTTGTGAGAAAGTCAAGCTGAAGACTTGGCTCTTGCTGCCCAAGTCACATCTGGTGGCAGAAATGGTTCCCCACACCTCATTCCTACCCCATGAATGTCCAGCAGGGTCTTGTCTGCTCTCCTTCTATATTCTTTCCTGTCTGTAGCAAAGGCTGCACTAAAGCCCCTGCTGCTTTGTACATCTCAATAGACTTTGTTAAAGGGGGGGTGTATCACTGCAGTGCCTGTGCTCACCCAGCAAGGCTTTTTAAAGCTCTTGAAAGATGTAAAGTAAAAAGGTCAAGCCATAAATCCAACTTTGTACTCATAGGATATGTAGGAGGACAAATAATCGTATCTTGTCAGGCAAATGACTCTTTAAATTATTTCCATCTCCACACATAGAAAGCCACAGCTCAATAGAAAGGTACAGCTCAATAGGTAAAGTGTGCAGCTAGCCTAGAATTGCAGTACATCTATTTTCAGGTGCCACAAAACACATGTTCATCAAGAAGGCTATTAAAAAAATCATTTCCTAAAGACATCAGTGCTAGGCTATTGAGGAGATCAAGTATTGAGTAATGAATTTCACAGGCAGAATAATGTGCACTATAAAAATGTGAGCTATGAGGCAAAGTCATTTCCTTAGGAAAAAGGCAAGTGTCTCAATGGTCTTGGCATAGGATAACTATATTCTACTTTATTTCTGCAGTTTGATATGTAAAGTATGTATTTTTAAAAGGTCACTTCCTTTTTATATTTATAGAACAATCTGCTGCTGCTTTTGGCTGCCTTTTTGGAGAGCTGCTGTAGGGCAGGAGTTAATTTTAAAAAATACCCAAGCCAAAGGTGAAGTCCCACTCTTTTTTTTTTTTATTCTGGATATTTAAGCTGTAGGAGCTGGTCAGCAAGAACTTTATCCACAATAAAATAGGTTCAGAATTTATAAAGAAGATGATTAAGCCAGGTTTACTGACTCATGCACTGAGCTAAGTCAGGAGGATGGTAAATGGAAGAAAAGGAAATTATACAACCTGACTAACGAATGAGTTAGCCAAGAAAGTAACCACTGAGGTGTCAGCTCAAAGATGAAGGCTCCCAAAGCCTGAGGTAGCCCAGGGGAATGCTCATCTTCAGGCAGTCTCCAGTCCCACTTTCCCCAGATGATTCCATTATTCTGCAGCATGGGTAAGCTCCCAATTATCATTTTTCTGCTCTGTGGCCCATGGTGGTAGCAAGTGGCAGGGATGGAAGCCTCTGCAGCCTCATTCACTTGGCTTTGGAGAGCACTTCAGTGAGCATCCAGTATTAAGTTAAAATTGTAAAATGTTGCCTTTAGCAGGGCAATGAATGAAATAAAGCTAATCACATTTTCTGGCTGCCTACTTGTGAATCAGATGGATGGGAAAAGGTGTTTGAGCAAGTATTGATTTTACTGAAATGTTCTTGGGAGGTTGTCAAAATATTGTTCCTCAGGAATTTGACCTGCATGCCACAATTTATCTTAGCATATTTTTTAATATCCAAATTACTTACCATCCCTTTTGTTCTCATATCTGTGCCTGACCAGTTTTCCTGTTTTCCAGAGTTGATACTCCAGCCTGTTTGGAAGGCTGGTGGGGAGAGCTGAGGGGGTCAGGAAACAGCATTTGGAGCCAAGAGATGTGGAGTCTGATGTGGCAATGTGTGACTGAAGCAGAGCTCAGCTCCACAGAGGGACATTGCTCTAACCTGAAAGGAACCTCACAGCCACAGCAGCACTGAGGAAAACCAGAGCTGCTCTGTGGCTTCCCCTGCAAAGTGGTTTGTTTAACACACAGCAAGCCATATGTTTGAGCTTACATTTGTCACTGTGTCTCCCAGCGCTTGCACTGGTGTCCCCACTGTCCCCACACTGGGGAGGGGCACAGGGGGCTGCCAAGCACTGCTCTGTCCAGGCTGGAGGGGGCTGGTTCCTGCCTCACACCTCCTCTGGGCTGGGAATGAGCTTCAGCCTAAAAACAGCCTCGTTACGTGGGACATCACCACATTTCCTGGCACAGAAACAAATAGCAGCAGGCAGCACAGAGTGTGTGAGGCTGCTAGATCCACCTGCACTGGGTCAGGTATAAATAAAACTGGTGCAAAAGGTGTTGCCAAAAAGGGAAGCAGGCAGTAGCTTTGAACTCTTGTGCAGCATCAGAAAAGTGCAGTGTGGTGACTCAAAAGAGGAGCAAAGAAGGAACAGTATGAAATAAAACAAAATCAGTGTTTTGTAATAAGGAAAAAAGTAACAAGTAATAAAGTTTGAGGATTTGGTGGCTTTCCTTTTTTTCCTAAGTTTTTTACTGTTGTGTCATTCTCAACAGTAATTTTTCTTCTAGAATAAAAATATCCATAAATATTCCTTGCAGATAAAGATCCTATGGATGAAATAGCTCCTTTGTCACAAGCAGGAGGCTCAGGAGTGCAGAGGACAGAACATCTTGGCATTTGAGCAGCCACAGTGCCCCAGCCATTGGTAAAAGTTTGTGCTATGGTGGTTGCACCAGCTTCAGACCATGCACTCTGATTGAGGAGAGGGCCAGGGGCTGGCATTTTTAAAATAGAGATTAGAAAGTAAAAAAAAACCATTTAAACAAAGTTCAGCCTGACTATTGCTTCTAGGAAAGCAAAGCCTGAGGCCACAGGTGGGACTAAAAGCTCATGAGTTTGCACAGTAATATTTTCTCTTTCTAAATCACCCAGTAAACTATGGTGGTAGTTGCAGACTTACATACAGAATAAAATTTTCCAATCTAGTTTTTTTCTTCCTAGCCTCTTTCAGTGTGCTAGTCACTATTAAAAAGTTTCTACCTTGCTGCATTCATGTTTGTAAGAAAAAAATCAATTGATAGTGTGCTGGATCTGAGTAAATTCACCCTTGCAGAAAACAGTTTTCCTGTCAGATTACATTTCCATCCCAAAACTTATTGCAGAGATTTAACACATTTTCTGTTGTCATGCTGCATGAATAACAAGCAAGGAATGTTGGGATTTTCCCCACTTAATGATTTTTCTTTGTTTTTACCTTTATTTTGTGTGTGTGTATGCTGTTCCTGGCCTGGTTCTTACATATTTAATAAGGCAGTACAAGAGCTGCTAGAGCTAAGTGGTTTGTTGTGCTGCTATGACATTTATTAGCAGGTGGCAAAACATGTAGCCATGGTAAAAATGTGTTTCTTTGCAGAAATTATATGTTGCCTCTCATCCAAGCAGTCTCATACCTTCTCTTAGGTCAAAGAGGAGAGAGAAAAGTGGGGATGGGAGGTTTCTTTTTGCATTCAGGCCCAAGATATGTACAATGTGAAACTAAATGGTATCTAAAATTTGAACTAGGAAAAAAGATCCACTTAAAGGAAGTATGCTTTTGGTAAGAGTTTTAATAGACAATAAAGAATGACCATATGTTTCACCTGGAGATCTCAATGGGTAGATGCTGCGCCTCTCCTTTCTGTACATTGGCACAAGCTTAGGGCAAGAGGAAAATAAAGCAAAAAGGCTTTCCCAAGGTGACCCTGAGCAAAGTTCTGTCAGGGAAGGATCCCACTGTCTCCAGCAATGAGGTGTCCCAATGGTGTTGACTGCAGAGCAGTAGAAAACCGCCCTGATGTGGGTGATCTCCTTGAAAAATGTGTTGCTCAAATTTACATAAACACTTAGTTCTTATTAAACATTTAAATGGAGTGGCACAAAATGCACCCCACAGCTACACCAGGAGAGATTTACTCTAACTTAAGCAAGATGCCAAACACACCCAGTGGACCCAGGCTCTGCATGTTGGCCCATGTCATTACACAGCAGATCTGCTGAGTGGCTGTGGGGAGCTTTTAAAATAATTGTGCTGTGGTTATTCACCAGGGTACATTACATTTGGAATCAGAGGTCACTTTCCTTTCTTTACAAGGGAAAACATTGAGAGTGAACCTGTAATTTTGAGTACACTAATTCCAAGACATTTGCAGATACCAAGTGGTTTCCTGGAATAACAGCCTCTCTCAAGAGAAACGTCAAATGCATTTAATCAGCCACATTTAGAGCTCTGCTACATCTGCAAATGAATTATTAACGATCTCAAATGTTTTTGAATGATCCAAAAGTCAGGAGTGAGGTGGCTCTTCAGCTAATCAGCTCTGATTCAGGGCTTCTCCTTTCCACTTTATGCACTAGAGGTTCTGCACCTGCCTGCTGCTGCTCACTGGAGTTCCTCTGGCTTCCATTGACCTCTCTGGAGGTGCCTGGGTAGCTGAAAAAATGCAAAGTGCAGCTGACATCCAGCTGTGCCTGTAAGGATTTGTGCACCACCTAGTAAACAGCCACTGCTCAGTGCCCTGGAGCCTGGGGAGAAGGTCTGGGATGCTCCAGGGAATGCTGCTCCCACACTGCAGCCACCACTGCACATCCCTTGGCCACAGAACTCCTCTGCCCCCTGATGTCACCCATGACCTGACCTATGGAAGGTGGGGCTGGGTCAGGTGTGTCTGGAGATGCAGGTTGGAGTCATTAATGTTCTCATTAGTAACAGCAAGAATGGCAGAATGGCTGTGAGATAAAGCACAGCTCGGGCTCTGTGCTCCAGCCTTGGCTCCCCTTTGTCAAGTTAATAAAATCATGGCTCATGTCTCTTCTCCTGCAAAAGGATGTCTTGTAAAGTGCTCTGGGAAACAGTTACAATTGTCACATTGCATGCAACTCAACCCCCTTCCTCTGCTCTGTGGAAATACCCTTTTAGAAGGAAATAATTGCTACAATCTCATTTCTCCAGTCGAGGTAATTTGGTTACATTAATTTTTGAATCAACAAGTGTTCTCATTTAAGAGCTCCAGCTGACAAAATAATGGAACCATCAAGAGGCAGATGTAAACAAAGCACTTGCAGTAGCATATGAATTAATGAAAAAAAAAAAAACAGCATTTACTCTTATGGGTACTAATAAATGAATTCTAGTGTATGTACAAAGAAAAATTAGATCCTTCTTCAGATCCTGAGGAAGGTGTTCAGTAGCTTGGTGTACTAGGAACAGATACAGAATTTCTGTTCAATCTGACTGTTAGGGAGGACCTTAAACACGAGGACACAATGAAGCAAGTTTTAGGAGGAAGATTTGAGCAGGAACATTTTCTTTGCTGGACAAAAGCCACTGACAGAGAGTATAAACCAGCTGCATCTGGGATGCTGTCAAATCATAACACAAAAGGGGAAATAAAAATCTGCTCATCACTTTGCCTGAGTAAAAATTGCAGGGTGGTCACTTTATTTTGTATATAATTATAATAATAAGCTTGATAGTGTATCTGTTATGGATTATGCATTCTGTGTGCATTATTAACAACATGACTGTTTGTCCCACTGCACCCATAAGGAAAACACAAACCACAGACAAATGAAAGCAGAAGCAGCCGTGGCTATTAAGAACAATTAAGCACTACACAGCCTCTCTGCAGGGGGAGGCTCTGGAGTGGTTTAATGGAGCAGATCTCATGATGGGCTGTACATTTGGATAATGCTGTCTTGCATATTCAGGTATAACTATCACTCTTCTGCAGGAGCCTTGGTTGAAGAGCAAGAGGCAGCTATAGCTACCAAGAGAGTGCTGCCTATTTAATATTTTCTCATTTCATTTAATTCCAATATAGAGTTGGAGATGAGTTTGTTAGAAATAAAGCACTTCAGAGGGAGATTAGTTGTCTGCTTTCTGCAGCTTGAAGAGGAAAAAGTACTGATGTAACTTCTTAGCTTGAAATCAGCTTGACACTTCCATATAGTTGTGTTAGACAAAGTAATTCTGTTATTTCAAGCACGACACCCCTTTTCTTGGTTGTGAAGATGCATCACAAGGCCCCTAATGGCTTGCACATGCTGTGAGTGAGGTGGTCTTCTAAAAAGTGATGTAGTTACTCATGCCATGACTGGGATTTTCCAAAGCTTATTTCCTCTTCTACACAGCATCTACACAGCATCTATCCTTTTACACATACGTTTGTACTACTGGTTTCTTAGATCCAGAATCATTCTGGTATGCAAAATTTTCATTGAGCTCTCCCTGGGGGCAGTCAGCTCCCCAGGGCTTTGGTCAGCTCAGGAGCCTGGAAAACCCAGGGCAAGGGAGTGCTATGGCAGGAGGGGAATGACGCTAAGGAGCTCCAACCTGACATGGGTCACCACGTGTGACATCTCTCCCAGGTCCTACACACACCTGGAAAATGAGATATTTTATTGTCTGGTGTGTATCAAGGAATAATGGCTGGAACAGGGCTGAGCTCTTGTCAGCAGTGATTGCTCAGGGCAATGGTGCCACTGAAGATGAAGTTTTATTTCTGCAGCCTTTGTACTTCATTACAAATTGCCTTGCCAAAAATCATCCCCACCCCACTTAGCCCAGATGAGCTGCTGCAGAATACCACAGGGAAAACCACTTTTAAACTATAATCCTGGAAATGAGCTGTCCCAGTGAAAACCACCTCTGACTCACAGAGTTATGCAAGCACATTTCCTTCTGTGAAAGAGCCAGAACCTTTCCAGACCATCTACTGCAGGTCATAACAGCAGCTCAAGAGACATTTCAAGTGTCCAGAGAGTGTGCAGAACTGTAAAGGTTTTCTGTGTATTTATGTGACATGTAATGGCATTTCATGAAAAAATAAATAATATTTTTATATGCTGTTCCCCACAGAGGAGTTCCTTGTCTTGGAGCCTGGCTCTTTCTTTGTGGTTGTCATCGGGAGAGATGGGAAGGACTTGTCTGCAGAGCTCCCCAGCTGCTCCAGCAGAGCTTCCCAGAACTCACCTACAAAGGTTCCACTTTGTATTTTTTCAGAGCTTCATCATCAAGTCTGTCTCAGCTGGACAGATCACTATGTTCCTCCTGCTGCCCAGAGGTACTGATATACCTCTTAATTATGTGAGGCCCAATTCTCAGTTGTGGGTAATGCAGCTATTACACTGATTGACTCCAGCAGCTCTTTAGGTACCCCCTGCCCTTAAGGGTAATACCACTGGATGATGTTACGGCCCAGAAAACCACAAGTTTATGCTTAAAGCTTAATTTGTAGGAAAAATAATATATTTCAGAATATATCTGCAGAAGTAAAAGAGTTTCCAATTAGTATGGCTTTATCAACTGTCACAAAGAAACACAGTCGATTGTCCAGAAATAATTTATTCATCAACAATAAAACACTGAATAGAAAAAGCCTTGTAAATAAAACTATATATATATATAATGCTTTATTTTTTTTATTTGATACTGCACAAAAACCACTACAGACAGTAACAAAATAATCCAATTAATCTTAAAAATTTCAAATTATAGTTGTCACTCTTCATTTATCATGTTTTATTAACAATGCAAAGGTCATTTGTTTACATATTATACTTTTACTTGATATCATTAAATTGTTTCTTAAAACACTTGAAGCAATTTGTTGTTTGCCCCATAATTTATAACATATATCAATAAACAATATAACAGCTCTGAGAAAGATATGCAGACTGTTCAATGGTAAATAGTCTACCATAGGTTGTTTAGTGGGAGAGCAGGAATAAATCACAACTGAATTGGGATAGAAGTCAACACATTGAAGAGAAATAGTACTTGGGGAACAATTACATGTTTTCCATTGCTCGCTGGGTGATGTGATCTCTTTCAAGCTCTGATTTCTCCTGTTTTAGGTACTCCAGCACCTTTGCCAGCATATCCTCATCCAGGTACTGCCTGGCCTGTGTGTCATCAGCCTCCCCAGCCACGGAGAGCCGCTTGCTGAGCGAGGCCAGCCTGGCAGCCTCCTGTGGGGCCAGCTGGTTCAGGTGCTCTCGGATGGCCTGCTCCAGGTGCTCCTCTTCCTGCAGGCTGCCCTCAGAGCCTGCACCTGGGGCTCGCTTCATCTGGTTCGTGCTCATCACTTCAGGGTATTTGGCCAGCACCTTTGCCAAGTAGTCGGCCAGCTCTTCATCCTTCTCGTTCAGTTTCTCATACTCTGTTTGTCGCCTTTCCAAATCGTTCATCCAGGTAGCTTTGGGGAACAGGTGTCCTTTCAATCTTCTGGGAATGTAAGACAGTCTTGGCAAATCATTTTCTTGATTAAGACGATTTAGTAAGTAGGAGGGATTCTGATTAGCTAAATTGTCATTTCCCAGAAGGCTGACGATATCTTCAATATTGAGGTCTTCAGGTAGATTTTCTGGAATAAGAGGCTGCTTCATGTACCCGTTTTTAGAGTTTATATTATTTTTAAATATATCGCTCTGTCCTAGATTGGTCTCAGTTATCTCGTCGAGGTCTTCTGGGAATTCCATTTCCTGCTCAGCTTCCAACCTTTCGCTCTGAAGCTGCTTTTTTTCTCCAGCTTTCAACATGTCTATTAAATCCTCAGGAGGAATTTGCAAATTCCTTGAGATTTCTATCAGCTGAGCTATAGCCTGAGGATCAAGTTGTTTATCCAAAAACATGGATGCTCTTTTTTCCTCAAGTTCTCCTCCAGTCCTTAATTTCCTATTACCAGCACTACCCATCAGCCTCTTCAGGTAATAATTCATTAGTTTTGAAACATCCTCTGACACTTGATCTTTATTTTCTCTTCTTATTTCATCCTCGAGGAAGCTGAGTTTTCCTGATCTTTTCATTTCGTTGTCAATCTCCTCTTCGTGTTTATCAATTTCCTCTTTGCTATCTTTTATCTCTTCCTGGGTTTGGCTTTCCACTTTTTCCTCTATGGGATTCCAATCTTCTCCTCCAACCACATCTTCATAGGCGATGTTATTCACTTTATACACATCATCTTCATCATCTGTGTACACTTTCTGGTCCTCATCCAGCCTTTCTTTCTTGTGGTTGCTGGGTCCTGCCATCTTGCCCAGCTCCTGGAACACGGACTCCAGCGTGGCCAGGCTCTGGGGGGTGTATTGCTCCTCCACGATTTCGTTGGTCCGTTTGAAGAGACTGTCTCTTGAACCATCTTCATAGTGCCCAAGTGGCATTTTGAGGTACTTTTGCCACCTCTCAGGCCACTTGTAAGCCTCGTAATCATCAGTTACTCCAGCTGGAAAGTTGTTATCTGAGCTCAGACCGTAAGGTTTACTCTCCTTTGGGCCAGCTTTTGACTCCTTCTCAGCTTGCCGCAAGGCTTCCAGCATTACCTTGACCCACTGGGACTCATCTTCAGTCAAAGAATCCCGCACACTCTCCGGGAGGTGAAGCTGGTCCTTGCTTTCTCTCTGTGGGAGGAGGTACGGGACACTTTGATAGGAATTGTAATCAGGGCTGCTTTCTCCCTTGTTGGTTTGCTTGCGAAGGTCTTCGATGTATTCCAGTGCTTTGATCATATCGGGATTTGGGAGCCTTTGTAAGTTTTTCATTGCATAGTCTGGGTCTTTCTGAAGCAGCTGGTGCTGCTGGAAGGAGGCTGCATCAACCCAACAGATTAGGACAAAGAAAAAGGTGAGAGCACAGGCTGCTCCAGGCTGGAAGGTTTTAGTTTCTGCCATGTCTAAAGTATTTCCTTTAAATAAAGAAGAAGAAGAAAAAAAGAAGCTGTTAACACATAGAGACAGACTTGGGAAACAGAGCTATGCAAGAAATTTCTTATCTCTGTGCTCCATGTTCTTCATGAACATTAATTGTCCAGTGGCAGCACCAAAGTACAAAATACCAATCCTATATTACTCATGAAATGCCCACAGACATACCTAGATATCATTTTGATAATGAGAACAAAGCACCTAAATGACAAAATCGTCGTATCCATACATTTAAATGCTGCTCAAAATACTAATATTAAAACTACAGACAGAAATATTTTGTGAGATTGCTCCATAGGGCATCTAATTTCATGCCAGGACAATACTGCTGAATGGTGCTAAACTACAATAAAATTAATGTGATAAAGTGGAGAATGTGGCATATAAAATTACTTGCAAGTTTATTTCTGTCAGTACTGATAGTACGGAAGCTATTACTTCCTTTATTTTGCTATTTCATTTAAAAAATTATTTGTATTACAAGTGAATATCAGTTAATGACTCTATGAGTCATCTTCCTAGGGCAATGATCTCTTATATGAGAGGAAAACTATAATTTATGCTAGAGGTACGGAACAATTTTACTGAATCCTTTAAAGCACATCTTGGAAATGAGTTTGAGTAGTTAGGTTCTGAGCAGTGATTTCATTCATTTGCTTATTCATTCACTTCAGAAATTGAATCAGGTCCCAGGACAGGCAGAAACATGACCACTGGCAAATTTGGTTAGAATAGATCAGTAGAAGCCCATGTCTGGCCAGCTTACACCAGACAAAAATAAACTCTGGAACAGAACTGGGAAAAATACGGCTCTGACAGAATTAAGATGACTACAGCATCACTGTGCATGAGGATACAGCTGCAAAAGCCCAGCCTTGCAGGGAGCTGGGCACCTCCACAGAGCACAGAGGAAAATTGCCATAGTCATTCCCTAGAACACACTCAGGCACTGGTACACTGGGGCCACGGGACAGATTAGACTCTTTTCTGATCCAGTTACATTAATAAATAAAGTACAATAATGAGAAAGGAATGATAAAGATAGAAACTGCTTTGATTAATTGACCTATTTTGGCTCCTTTGGTTTTTGGCTTGTCTCAGCCATCCTGTTGAGACACTGGTGGTTCATGACAGCCAGAAAAAGCCGTGTACACCCATGCTTACCCACTGCTGGAAATAGAAAGTGAGCACGAATATGTTCATTTCAGCTCACTTGTAGATTTTTCCACTCAGTTTTTGTCCTTAACATAATGTGACTTAACTAAATAATTAAAGCACTATCAGTTCAGAGAGCTGCTTGTTTTCCCTCCTTCAGCATGCATGACCAGGCTAATAGGCATAATAGCAAACAATTTCCCCAAACATTTCTGACTTCAAGCCTGGATACATTTGAGCATTGATTTCACAAATGATTGGTTCAAGAGCTGATTAGACGGACCCACCCTCCATTTGCCCTGAGACAAAGCCAACACATTGCTTCATTTTCTGTCACAGAAAAGGCACTAACCCTGTACATAAATGTATATTTCCATTAAAAAAACAAAACAAAACAAAAAAACCAACCAAAAAAACAAAAACAAAAAAAAAAAAAAAAAACGAAACAAAACAAAAAGAAAAAAAAAAAACAATAAAACCCACCCAAATATCACCTAATTTTCTATTTCTGTAACAAATAAGTGAAATTCAGACTCTTTTTCAGCAAAGACCGGTTATTAACAGAGTTCATTTGATTAGCACATGAGAAACTGTCCTTTCCAAAGGGTGAGGGAAGGGAGAGTCATTCTATAACCATCTGCCAAGCACCTCCCACTCACAAAGACCAGGAACTCAGTCTCCTTCACTGCACACAATTTGGATTGTTACAGCCTTTGCAAGAGCTGTCAGCATCCCACTAAAATCAAAATGTGTGCAGCCAGGCAAAGTTTAGTTTTGTGTTCCACAAGGATGCTGCTCGATTGGATATTTCCTTTGCAGGAATAGCAGATCATTGGCTCCTCTCCACATATTTTGTGTGCATTTGCCTCTAGGTCAGTTTTTACTTCTAATTTATTGGTAGATTATATTTGAAAGCCTTGTCAAACAGATTCGGGAATGATTTCTTATAAAAGCTATGAGTTCGGGTCATAAATCTTGTCATTAAATATAGTGGACTATTCAAGGTAAGAGGATTCCTCCCCAGTCTTTTAGATTTTAATTCCACATTTGTTTTTAAAAGGGGACATTTTAGCCTATCTTTACGAAATACTGTAAACATTCTGTCCTGTGCCTCTCAAAGGACAATACTCTATAACAGCTCTTTTGTCTCCAGATCAATAACTGTGAAGTGAGTCTAGACAGAGAGCATATTTTCTCCTCTATTAGCACCTAACAAACAGGAAAATCATCTTTTAGCCAACAAATGAAGGTGAAGAAGCTTCTCTTTACAAAATGAGGCAATCATGATCAAAATTTAACAAATACAAAGGCAATACAGACTGAAAAAGTTCCCTTAAAAACAGACACAGAAAATATCTCTTTTCTGGGATGTTTCCATGGTAGCAGTAATTTTTCTCTCTCATTCTCCTGGCAGTTGATCTGATGAGACGCTAATGTTTCCAGGGCAATTTATCTATGAAAACTCACACGTTTTTCCTATAGATGTGTCCCTGCCCTGAGAGTCTTAGGTGAAACCTAACAGCAGTTTTCCATAGGGAAAATAAATATACCATGCACTCTTCTTCCCATTTGTTTTTTGCAATAAATAAGAAGACTGCAGTGAATTTGCCTTGTTTAAAAGCATCTCTGACCCTTTACCCTGTGGAAGGAACTGAAAACACAAACAAAAAAGCAACGAAGGGTAAAAGCCCAAGCCCACAGCAGTTCTAGTGAATATAAGGAGTGTTTGCAGGCGGACACATCTGGGCAGTGACTCGGAGGGTGTTTGCACGCGAGGGAACCCCCCGCCCATCCCGGCACGACGGAGAGCTCCGCTGCCGGGAGCGCTGGGCTCCCCGAGCCCCGGGGGCGCTGGCAGCCGCGGGTACAGTCACACACCACAGTGCGGAGTGTACAGCCAGAGGGGCACATTCCATAGAGATGAGTTCCCTCGCAAGACACAGCCGGGGCTCGGTGCGACTCCAGCTCTCTCTCGGTGCCGGATCCCCCTGCGCAGCCTTGGGGCATTCCTGCATCCCTTACATCCCTACATCACTTGATCCTTGCATCCCTGCATCCTTACATCCCTGCACCCGTGCATCCCTACACCCGTGCATCCCTTAGATCCCTAAATCACTTTCATCCCTACATCCCTAAATCACTTACATCCCTACACCCCTTACATCTCTACATCACTTACATCCCTTACATCCCCACATCCCTGCATCCCTGCATCCCTGATCCCCGGACATCCCGCCGGCCCTACCTGCGCTGCCGCCGCTCCGCCGCTCGGCCGCCTTCAGCACCGGACAGCGCCCGCTTATACCGCCCTCGGAGCGCGTCACGGCCCCGCCCGCCCGCGGAGCCGCCCCGGACCCTCGGGCGGAGCCAGCCCGGCCCGGCCCAGCCCGCCACCGGCACCGGCACCGGCACCGGCACCGGGCACCGGCACCGGCACCGGCACCGGGGCACCGACAGCGGCCCGAGGAAAACAACAGTAAAAAGGACAGGGGAGAAAAGCCACGAGGAGAAACGAGAAGAGAAAAGCCAGGCAAGGCGAGGAAGAAGGGGGAAAGGGAAAAAAGGTTTAAAAAGAAAAAAAAAAAAAAAAAAGGCAGATGTGATACAGCCTTCTGCTTCTCAGCTCGCACAGGCTGGGAGGAAGGAGTTGATAAACCCGACCTACACTCGGGGGTGGGTGAGGATGACCCACACCTCGCAGCCAGGGCTGCGGGGCAGCAGCAGAGCTGGAGTGGGGTGAGCCCAGCTGTGAGGAAGGCTCTGCACCCCGGGTTCACTGTGTGTGTGTGTGTGTGTGTGTGTGTGCCTGCCTGTGCCCGTGCCTTGGCAGGAGACACCTTTTCAACAGCTATGGCCAGCAGGGGTTTTTTTATTTTTCTCTTTAGCTCATTGACTGAGCTATTGTGGCACATTTCTGGCTTTGTCACGGGGCAGGGATAGTTCATGGCATCTGTGGCCTTCTCGTCAGGTGTAGGAGCCCCTGGAGCTCTGGACCAAGGTGGGATGGGCGCTCCTGAGAGAGGGGCTGAGGGGAAGGACACCCACCCATTGTTTGTCTGAGGTAGATGGAAAATCTGAAGCATGTTGGGGAAAGATGAGGTTCCTGCTGGCCCAGTAGCCCCCATGCCAGTGTGTGCTCTGTGTGCTCTGGCTCTGCCAGTGCCTCTGGATGGGGATGGAGCCAGAGGGGCACTACCCATCCCATCCCTGGCACCACTGCCAGGCACTGCTGGAAAGGTTTTACTTTCATTCTCAGCACTCAAAAAGGGCAGTGCTTGCACACCTGGATCAGTGGGGTGAGCAAATACCACCATGCCATAAATCACAAAATACAAGATGTAACACATGGCTTCAGCTAATGCTCAGAGTTTTAGCTTCTTCTTTCTGCTTCCTTTCTATTAGAGAAAGGTTGTTTTACTTTGGCTTTTAAATAAGGATTCCTTTTCCCCAAAAATAAATCTTTCCTGACAATTTTGACCTTTTACAGCACAAAATGCAAAAAAACCTAGGATGAATGTACCTTCCAAGCCAATAAACATTATAAAATTAAATTATTGTAGGAACAGTAACTAGAAATAATTGTAGCCATGAACAGACAACAAGATAATCCTGGTTGCATTTGCTGTAGTTGACATGGAGATCTGGAAATAGAGATCTTATTTCACCTCACGTAGTTTTATGGGTAAAATACAGTATCAGTTTTTGTGCTGAAAACTCTTCAGCAGCAGCTTTATTCTGGCCCCAGATTCCATCCAACACACTCACTTTCATTACTAGACCCAGGAAGAAAAGAGCTAAAAAAATATTGCATTAGGGCCCGTGATAGCAGCCCCAGGAAGGGGAACAGGAAGGCATTGCTGCAGTAAGCAGAGGGCAAGGTCCAAGTGCCCTCTGAGCAGCTGGGAGCTGTATTGCTGAACACCACATCCCTTCAGCAGGGCTCTGAATGCCCACAAAACACAGCTCTGTCCATGGACAGAATACTCAATGCAATCAAAACCAACAAACAAAATAAAAACAAAAAACACCCAGAAGAAAATTACTCCATTCAGACTTTCAGGAATTTTCTTGTGCTTCTGCAGGTATTTCCAACAGGCTCTTGTGCATTCTGTCACCAGATGACTAACACTTATGGAGAAAATTCTTTCCCATTAAATCATCCTGCTGAAACTCATCCATCTATCCCTGATCTTCCGCATTGGAGTGCTTTTCAGACAACCCAAATTATTTGGCACATGAGCAAGATTCCATCCTCCTTAAGCACTCACCTCAGATTTACAGCATATAAAGTCAGGCAGACACTTGGCTTAGGTCTCTGCTGTGGCTATTCTGGGTTCAGTGGATAAAATTTTCCAAAGGCTCTCTACAATCCATCTGTCAATTTTACTCCATATCAAAAAGTCTTGCCTGGACTTTTGTGCTTACGACTGATTGCATCCACACAGCCCCTGTAAGGAGGGCCTTACTGAATGTACTTTTTTTGGTCATATTGAATGTACAGCATTCTTTTCCTCAGAATGAGTCATGCAACAGAAAATTGGATCTCTTCTGTCATCAGAAGTTCCATGGCATTTTATACAAGAGTGAGATCGCATCACAGCATCTCTGAATTTTAGGAAATTGCGTTAGAATTAGCTTAATATCATCTGCTTAAGCAAAGGAGCTGGGTAATCTTGTTTTTCTGAGTGAATTTTGACCATGCTGCATCCTTTTGTGGATGCTGGGAACAGCCCAGCTCTATCTGCAGTGATTTCTCTGAACAGCTTGCCTTGTCACATGCTCTAGCTTACCTAGTCATGCATCAGGAGAAGATAAAAGTTAATCAATCAACCCTGCACCTTGCAGCAAAAGGCTTTTCTTTCATTCCATGCAAGAAGGAGGGCATGGAGTTGGGAGGGGAACTTCACTGCAACAAACAGAGGCTGGAGGGTTCCAGCCTGCTCTGTTTTGTCATAGCCAGCTGGAATATCATCATCCCCACAAGCCAGTGGGAAAAGAAAAGAGAGGAAACCTGTCTTGAGGAGGAAGCAGGTCTGGCAAAGGGCCTTGGGTCACCATGCCTGTGCCCAGGCCCCAGGTCACACCAGCACCAGCTCCCAGACAGGGATGGAATGATGATCTTGCAGGAATGACCATCCCAGCAGAAACAAGGAAGCAGCACATTTATCTGGCTGCTGTGGCCCTTTTCTAAACACCAGAATGGTTTGCACTTCTGCAGCTCTAGCTCTCTCCTCCTCTAATTGGTGCCACCAGGATCAGCACTGCTCAAAAATAAAGCAGGGTTGTGTCAATATTGATTATTTCCCTCCCTTCTTCTGTCTCAGTAGCAACTAAAAATAATTTACAATTCATTACAGACATGACATCTCCTGCAGAATAAATGCCATTGTCGCATTTAAAATTCAGTCCATATCTGACTTGAATATCTTCGTTTACTGTGTATATAATGAGAAAGAGGAGGTTTCCTTTCCTCAGAAAAAGCTCATATTCCATCACAGATATATATTCTTTTAAATTATTTTGATTTTTAAATACTTGAGCTCTGCTTGTGTTCAACATAGGCTTGTCATTTTCTGCTCATTTTGCATGCTTGAAAGATCAATCATATTTTTATGCAAATATTTTTGGTCTCCCTAAATCTAGTGCACAATAAATGGCTCAAATTTCATTTCCAAAGCCATAAGGGGAGGGATAAATACAGCATTGTATGGAAAAATAAGGGCTTTGCTGTTTTTAACCAGTCCTTTAAAAGCAGGGATGTCAAGGCAAGTGTCCACTGGCTGTAGATCACTGGGCTTTATTCCACACTGCAACGAGATTAAGCAGGTTTAACACCAGCCTGCCCTACACACCTCCCTGAGGGGACATTTCAAGAACAGGAAAAGCTAAGGGAAAAAGAAAAAAAACAAATCTGGACTTTTATCCAATATTTACTAGTTCAGGATTTCAGGCTGCCTGCTTATAAAAAAACCTCTCTCTGAAGAGGAGCTTTAGGCAAGGCTTGACTGCCCCCCCTGCCCATGGGGTGTGCCCAGCAATGGGGAGTGGTGCTCCCATGGGAACCATCACCTCAGCAGCAGCTCTGCACCTGGGCTCACCTGAGTGCCACACCTGCCTGCAGTCCTTTCCTGGGGCTCTGCCACCCCTCCAGTGCCTCTCCTGTTCTCCAGCACCTGCTGCCTCACTGCTGCTCCCTGCCCAGTGACCTACACTCACTCTGGGGTGCCTGAAACTCAGGATAGTCCCATGGGAGAAACCCCCTGCTCAGGGCAGGGAATGGGATCTGTCAGCTCAGGCAGGGCCAGAGAAGCCCAGGCTGGAAGGAGCTGCAAAAGCAGCAGGTGAATCAACAGGGAAAGAGTTTACTGCTATACTTGTTCAGTACAGCAGCCTCCGCTTTGAGTACCCTGCACAGGAATAGCAAAACACCAACGGATTAAGGAATATATGCCTTCTCATAGAACCACCAAATTATTTTTATCTCCAGGCCTCCCACACACATACTCACATATTTTCTCCTGTGGAGTTTCAAGGCTTTTCACAAGCCCGTGACATCTGCTTACCAACATTTGGTGTAAAAATATCGATATCTGCTCTGCATAGCTGTTCTGAGTGCTGCATTTACCAGCCAGTAAAGATCAAGAGTCTCCTGGGAGCTGGCTGGATCAAACTGTCATGATTTCAGCACTGCTTTGCGTCAGACAGCAGAATTTAAAGTCAAAACACAGATAGTTCAGGGAGGAAGACAATGTGAAGCCCTGAGTCATACCCTGCTGAGGGTGAGGAGAACAGATTAATAGACAGCAAACATGAATGAAACTGAAGGGCTCATTTAGTCATGCGGCTGCTTCTGAAACCCAAAATAGGATTTATTTTTAGTCCTTGGGCATGAAAAGAGGATTTCTTTGCACTTTGCCAAGGAGAAGTTGAGAAAAGAGTTTTAATTAGTGTGGGGCAGGCTCCCCTTTGCCCCGACACCCCGAGGGGCTCGGCTGCAGGGCTGGCTGTGCTCAGCTGCTGCTCACAGCCTGCTCCAACAACTCATCATCCACGGGATGCTGCACGACACAGCAACTTCCAGCATCACTCACATATGGAAGCAGCCCCAGCCAGCTCTCCTTTGCTAGTTGAGTCAAAGTAGTCTGCTTGTAGCTAGGTGGGGTTTGTCAGTGCCGCTCCCCACTGCTGCTCATGAGGAAAGGAGACAAAGCAACCGTGTCTAGGCAATTGGAGAATCTGCACAGGTTCACCCCAAATCATTGCAGATTACATAACTGAAACCCTTCAGAGCAGCTGTGGCAACAAGGAGCAGCAGCAGCCAGCAAAACCAGTTTGCCTGTGTCTTCCCAGTGCCTGCCACCTGCTCATGCCAGGATCCTCAGCTGGCCTGAGTGCCCAGCCTGGGGTACTGGCCACCTTGGGGTATGTGGGTCAGCCAGGATTGCCCTTCAATGATGTTTCCTCATGAGAGAACACAGAAGTTTTACATGGGAGAGAAAACACTTTGTACAACAGTGATCTGTACACACATTTATGTGAGTTTTCATTTTAAATAGAGAGAAGTGCCTTCACAGCTGTGCATAAGATTAGGTTCATTATCTAGTCCTCTGCTAAATCATTCAGCAATTCTGCTCTACAGAAACGTTGTGATCTCAGGGCTAAGTAATTTCTATTCCTTACTTACATTAAAGCCTCATTAATTTTTACATTAATCACTCATAAACATGAAGAAACTCAGTCATTTTGGATCACTAAATCTCTGGCAGAAAAGTAAGTGTCCACTTTGTTATCTCCTGCCTTGTCTGACAACAGAGGATGGGGTTCAGAGCAAAATTGCCACTCCAAATTAACAGATCTTTTTTTTTTTTTTTGAGAGTCCAACCGTTCCCAAAGCACGAGCCAGCATGCTGGCATTACTGCACATGGGCAAAGGTTCTTCCATCCCCAAGCCATTAGGGCAACAGGTGATTTGGCAACGGAGCATGTGAGAATTTATGTGCTAAAGACAGGAGGGCAAAAAGCCATGCTCTGCTTCATGCCATAAAACATTATCACAATTTTCCCGTGCATTGTCCTTGTCAGGGTCATTCGTTTCACTGGTTTCATTACAGCCTTTTTTGTGGCCAAAGGTTTGTCCTTTGCTCAGTACATATGTGCATGAATTCCAAACCTATTGATACAGTAATTTATGCAGATCTGGGTCAAAATAAAATCTAGTATTTGGTCAAGAACATGACAAAAATAGGCAAAGGAGACTCAGTGCAAGGCACAGCATAGAGACGGGATTATAGAATTTCCTCCTTCTACAAGAAAAGAGCAAATAATTTGATTTGTTAGCTCATGTGAACAAGGCAAAACCCCTTCATGCCATGCCCTTTAAAAAAACTGTATACTAAATTAAAAGTTTAGTAAACATAATTATGAGTGATTGCATCAGAAAGAGAGAACAAATTCATGTCCTCCCATGTGGCTATGGCTATTAGAATTTGTAACATTAGCATCAAAGCAGAAATCTTGTTGGTTTAGGGTTCAGCTGTGCTGGCTTTGAATTTTAGGATATAGACCCAGGGAGAGCTGGTTGGCTTCAGTGGCAGCTTCCCTAGTTCAGAGGCTGAGGAGTGAAGGCAAGTGCAGAGTCTCAGTGCAAAAAGCAGAAGAGATGCAGGTTAATCATTTACCCCCCTGCTGCAAGCTGTGCTCAGGGTGAGCACAGAACCAGCAGGACCCACTGACCTACTGACACCCACTGCTGGGTGGTGAGGGCTCCATGCCACCAGACAGATGTGCAGGAGGCAGGCTCTGGACAGCAGGAGACAGAAATCCAACAGTGTGCTCTGTGAGCTGCACAGCTCCACAATGGGCAGGTGTACTGGGAAATCACCATGCTCCATCCAGCGTGGGATGGGGTGGGAGCCAGAGGGTGGGTACAGCTGGGTACATGGCACAACAGAGCATCCATCCTCTGCAAATACTGAGAGCTCTGTCAACATCTCCAATTTGCTTTTTCTTATCACTCAGTCACCAAAAGGTCTCTTGGGGCAGGAAAAACTGATAGGCTTCTTCCTTCTCTGGCAAAAGTCAAAATACAAGTGGTGACGTTGTTTCTCCAAACAGGCTCCAATCTACAGGACAACTACTGACATTTCTGCAAGCTGGGAAGAACATTTTTTGGATGTCCAAACTGTTTTAGATAGCAGTCTCACATCTCTCTCAGCTATAAGAGCCTTGACTGGCAAGTAAAATCCATATAATCAGGTGAAAATGCTGTGATTTTCCCCTAAGGTAAATACTTTCTGTCTTACATACCTTAGTGGTAAGTGACTGAGATGGGCTGAGTGTCCTTCCTAGCCCTGAGGCTCCTGCTTGGGAGGGCACATTTTTCACCAAACTTGTAGCTGGTGCCTTTATTTTGAAGCAGTTCTGCTGCTGCCACTGTGCTGCAAAACATCACCCGTGTCTAATCCCACCAGAAGCAGAGCTGCAAAATCCATGGAGCTGCTCACAGATGCAACCTGCATCCTCAAGGACTGAGTGGCCATCTTCCAAAAAAACACCAGGTATCCTGTCATCTGTTCCTACTGCATCCAGCATGATGCTGCATCTCATAGAAGTGTTCTGCTCTCCCAGAATAAATGGTCTGAAATTCAAGGCAAAAGCAATTCATTGCAGCTGTTTAAACTCAGGTCACAAAGTTCTCAATGAACTGCTGTCAGCATCACCCTGAGTGTGGCTCACAGTGCTCCTGTGTGGACCTGGGGGCACAGGGAGCTCTTTGGCCAGCTGTGGGTTTCCACTAGTGTGCCTCAAAGATGGACCAAAGGGCCAGATGCTCTGCCTGGCACTGGAGATCATGTCTGAAGAACTAAATGGATTACCTGTCCATGCCAGAAGGTTTTCACCACCTGTTGCAGATGTAATATTGATAGTTTCTCAATTGTATGTAACCATTTCATGATGCTGTCATATGAAAAACACACTAACAAAACCAAACCCAGTCATTGTGGGATGCTGATGCTTGCTTTTGATCAGGGTGCCATGACCAATCTGTTTGCTGAGGGGGATTCTCCTCGTTTTCCCCCTCTGTGCTGGTGCCTGTTGTGGCAGGTGGGTGTCCCTGTGGTGCCTCTCTGACCAGGCTGCAGGAAGTTTGTGAAGCCCCTGCTGGCTGGTTCTCACCCTGATGCACAAAGGTCCCTTCCTCACTCCTCATCCTCTCTTTTGCACGGACCTGGCAGTGCCTGGCAGGTACAGACTTGGTCCTGTGCAGAAGCCGAGCCCCCTGAGCTCCTGGGAAGGACATCAATCCCATTTTATTATATTTTTTGAAGAATGGAGGTATTTTGTATGGGACAGGAAGAAATGGGAAGGAAGAATGTAACGTGAGGAGACACAGCAGGAGCTGGTAAGTGAGGAAAGCAGCCAGCTGCCAGGGATGCAGCTGCAGTGCCTGGGCCAGCAGAGCTCAGAGACCAAAGCTCCTCTGGAAAGCACAGACTGAGGCTCCTAGCTGGGAAGACCAGATGGTGCAGGAGCTGAGGCAGGAATACTGAGTCTCTCTGAGGGTCTGTGCCAAGGAGGTGGGACCAAAGGGTAATTAGGCTGATGAACGGTTATATTAAATGTATGAAATGAGGCTTACAGTGTAAGAGAAATCTTAGGAAAAATTAGTTGAAGGGAGAAGCATAACAGGGTAAATCCCAGCTCAATTAACCTGCAGGGAAGCAGAAACACAGAACCTGCTCCCAAAAGTAAATCCATATAAAAACTCCAGTATGTTTCCTGATTTTCACCCACCAAGTACATATATGGATTCCAGTGATTTATTTGCTTTTCAAAAGTAGTATACCCATAGGATTCAAAATATATGCTTCAGTTGTAATGAGACCAAATATATTTGGAATACGCACAAAATTAAAACATATCTAAGGGCTTTGAGCAACAGTCAGTGTTCGCTGAATGAGAGCCCTTAACCATGATTTTTAATTAGTATTGACAAAACCTTAATACTAAGTTTATGCTATTACTTCTCACAGCTGCATAGGCAGCCAGGGCTCAGAGATCATCTATCAACAGCAACAGCCAGCATTAACCTGGAAATCAAACACAACTGCAGAGGCTTCTCTGTGCCAGTGGCATCAGACAAAACCTAACCAAGACAAAACCAAGCCAAACCTCCTTTTGTAATTATTATAACCAAGTCCAACCATTCCTTTTACAAAACAATGACACTTCAGGAGAAGTGGGACAAAAAAACCCAAGCAAGCAAGTGAAAAAATTCCAGGCAGACAGATTATAAAACTAATTTGATTGCTCTGTTGATCATCAAAAGCAACATCTATAAAGCTGCCTACAATCCACTGATAACTGTGGTTTATTCCCATGGCTATATTGCCTATTAGCTTAAGACTTCTCTGACCTACAGAGTAGCTGTTGAATTCATACTTTGTATTGTGCTGAAGTAAGTCTCAAATTCATAAAGCAACATTAATTTTAATAATGCTGAGCAAGTCTTGCCTGACATATCAGCTGCATTAGCTTAAAAAAGATGGATCACCAAATACCATAATATATAACCACATGTGCAGAAAATTATACACACCCCAAAGGGGTGGTTTGGTCAGGTTTTTTAGGCAGAAAAGCAATGCAAAGCAAAGCATTTCAGGGTAAGTAGTTTTCTAAGTCCCTAAATCCTTACACAGCACAGACAAAAGTTCTGAGATGACCCTGTGCCTTAATGAGGTCTCTAAGTACTTTGGGTGCTGTAAATCATTCCTCTCCAAACCTTACTTTCAATTGCCTTGTGAGTATAGAGGTCTTGCAAAGTAGTTGCCACTCCTATACATTTCTTTCTGCTTCATCTAGAGACTACCAAGATACTGTAAAATAATCCAGAACAGCTGTGATATAGAAACAATTACAGGTACAAAATAGCATCCTAGAAAGAACCAGGAGTGCTTGTTTTGCTTGGTGACATCAAGTATATCCACTCTTTTGCACAGACAGAGAAGGCAGACATGATTGTAATTAAAAGAAAGTGAGCACTTGCAGGGGACGGAAGTGGAGAATGGTTAAATTAACCTTTCACAGACCACTTCAATGCTGACACATTCTAACATATACTTTTTCTGCAATCTTGCCTCTCATTTGTCACATTTCTGAGCATTCTCCACTGTGTCTAACCCAATGAAACCCTGGCTGGGACAGCAGAATCTGCTATGAATAGTTTGTGTTCCAGTAGAGCTGTTTGTGCAAGGATTAAATCTCATTATACCAGGCTGGAGGAACATACAAGCATTTTCTTCTGGTCTAAACGAGTTCAGTTTAAGAAACTTTTATACGTAAGTAGGAATCTGTCCCTCTGTTTCTTTCATCCTAGTTTGCAGTATTTAACAGCATCCTGCTACTGTAGAGTGTAACTCCTCCTACAGAACAACTGGCAGAGCAGGAAAAAAACCAAACAACCAGCTTCAATTGAACTTTTCTTACCAAGATTTCCATAATCTTCCTGTAGACTTTCTGCAGTCCAGGGCAGTCAAAGCCTTGGTGGCCTCACTGCTGAATAACAGTAACTCTGTGACCATTCCATTAATTTTACACGAACAAAAGATCCGTAAAACATTTGCCAGTATTTGTTGTCTAGAGGCATTTTGAACAGCCACCTTCACAGACAGTTATAGCACAGAGACAAGAATGTTTCCTTGACCAATTGTTTGCTATTGTTTGGTGAATCCTGAAATATTTTAAAGTGGTTTGCTTATGACTCAAGAAAGGAAAAAAAAAAGAAAATAAAAAAGGAAAGATCAGAATCAAAGATTTTGCAGTTGATGCAGTTGGCTGACATTCATGACCTCTTGTACTATTTAAAACCTAGACTGAAGGTGCAGAAGGCAGAGTGGCAGATAACTTGCACGACTGATGAGGGAAAGAGAAGTTTTCAAAATTGCAGTGCACACTTTTGCACTAGAGCATTAGTCAGGCAGAGAGCTTCCATCTAAAGCAGCAATATTAGCATGCAGTGCCTGACTACATTTTCATTTGAAGCTGAGCAAGGCGGGCTTATTCTCTCCAGCAAGCCAGACTGATGCATTCTCCCAAGAATCGTGTCTTACAGAAAAATAACCATGAAATATTAATCATTTCCTATTTAGAGCTACAACTGTCACAAATGATGTAGCTCTCTCACGTACAGCCTCTTGCTGAAAAGCTGCATGAGGAGCACAGCACCCTGCCTGCTTCCCGGGCAGACCAAAGCCTGGACTGTGCACAGGAGCAGGGATAGTGCTGAGTCCTGTGGCCAAACCCAAACCAGATCATCCCCTGCCACTGCCAGTGCACCCCACCTCCCTGCACCGTGTGCCACGTGTTTATAACCAAGGAGATGCTGCCAAAACCTGCTCACAAGGCTCAGCACAGAGAGCACAGGACTGCCCCACGCACCAGGCAGAGCTGCCATCCCTTGCTGGCAATATCCACGGCACAAGAACAGGAGGAGAGCACAGAAATCTGTCTGCACTACTGAAATATCATCCTGGAAGCTCCATGTGAGACTGGAAGCTGTTCATTCAGGGCTCAGCCTCAGTGCCCCGTGACTTGCAAGGACTGTCATTCAGCTGAAACAGCAAATAATGAGAAATAATGTCTTCTCTGAATAGCTGATAGGCAATCCAGAGCATGGAACCATTTGCATAAAACAGTCATTGTCATTTCACACACGCAGATCTCTGGCAGTCAAAACCTCACAGCAGATCATTCAGGCACCAAGGGAAAGAAATTAAATCAGTTGTTTGCTACAAATAACTCATCCAGTTGTATCTGACATGGCACTGCCTCATTACTAGAGACTGTCAATGCCCCAAGGTATGACCTGTGCCCAGGATCTCAGGGCATCAAACCCTGTGTGACATCTGTAGACACATGCCTGGCTGCTGCAAATGGGCCAGGAAGATCAATTTCTTCACATGGATCAGGGAGAAAAAGCACTCCCAAAATAAAGGTGTTTACCAGACAGAATTGGGTGATCTAGACCACAAGAAATGAATATCTGTAGTTGAATGTTTGTAACCGGGATGTTTTTAGGTTAGATGATGATTTTTGTTTACTATCAAATACACTTTCAGTCACATATTTCATGGTGTCTTCTGATCTTTCTCAATAACAATTATATCTTTTATTTGAAATAGAGCCTCCTCCTCACTGCATTTGGTACATATGCAATTTATTGAAACTGCAATTCTGTAGCATTTTTTCCCTCTTGATACAATGGAAATTAGTTTTTTGACAGAATCAAAACATCCAACCATCCCATGTTACCTGGAACTTTTTGGGGAAAAAAGAGGGAAGCCATTTTAATGGAGCTGGCTTCAGCACCCACAAAAGGTTTCCCAACTTTCCTTTCCAGTAATGGTTGCAAAACACATTCTTCAGCCATTGCAGTGTGATACCATCCAAGTTTATCAGGCTAGAAAGCCTTGAAACACTTGCTAGGACAATTAGCAGTCTCTCTCTGATGCTGGAAGGTAAATCAGAGCTGTTGTGCATCAACACTCATGCACACCCAGCCAAGGGACTGGGACTGGATGGAGGTGATTAGGGCCCTTCTGCCTGTACTTGGTGTCTCTGAGTGTAGGGTTTGTCTCAAATACCCACAGCTGTCCTTCCCCAGTTATCTCCATCTCACTGGAAGCTGCTGCTTTGGCTTTTGCTCTGCCTCCACTAACAATGGCAGCCTGCAAGAGGAAGAGCTGAGAGAGAAGCAAGTTCCCCTTGGTGACACCAGCTACAACAAAGTGTTTTCTTACCTGCCTCCACACCCAGTCACTGGAAATAAAGAGGCTGACAAAGTTTTCCAGCCAGAGTGGTGGATGCAGAGTGAGGCTGTGGTGGACTCCAGGCTGTGGCTCTGTGGTTCCTTCTGCTGGCTGTGTGCACCAGGCTGGCTGTGCAGCCATGTCTTTCTTTACTGCAGGGACTCCATCAGCTCCTTTGCCTCCCTGCTCCCATTTCTCTCCCTGCAGAACAGAGAGCTTTCCCTGCCCATCACAGCTTGAACATTAGGCATTCAAGACTGAGAGGTCCCTTTACTATTAAAAAAAGTGCATAAAATTTTCAGCAGGTTTTGAGTGGGGTATGAAGACAAACAACTCACAGGATAGAAAACCGCTCAAAATAAACCACAAGAAAAGAGAAATGTGACATAATAGCACCTTGTATTGTGACTGAAATCCACTGTCTATGGCTTTGTACAGAAGTTACCTGCAAAAATTTTTGTGTTCTGTAGCATTGTGGCATTAGAGTGGGCTCTAGCTCTGAAGCACAATGAATTTAATAAATTTAAAATATATTTGTTTACAGCCTAACTAAAGAACTTTTAATATCACAAGCTTTACATTTTAAGCTATACCACTAAAACCCAGTGGTGAGAACAAAAAGGCCAGGTTCAGCTATTCAGAGCAGTGAATCTTTTTCTCCTGATGTGCCATGCAGTGAAAGGCATCAACACTGTAACAAATATTAAGAAATCTGTCACTTGCTATCATCCAGCTGTAAAGAACAAAGTCCCCAGGGCTCACTGTTGACAGCACTGAAAGAAAGAGCCTCACCTGGAATCACACATTATTTCATCACGGGGAACGCTTCAGTGTGCAGCACTTCCAATCCAGATAGAGGTGACAGGCTATTTTCTGCACTAATTAAAGGATGTTAAATTGAAATCAGCCACTTCTTATTGCCTATCTCATATTTGTGTTCACAGGTGTGTTCAAGCACAGCTAGGGGTGGCTAAATATTAACCATGAACAACTGGGAAAAAAATAGCAATAATTTCTAAACTAGTTGCCTTTTATTTGGCCATTCTAGTCACTAGAATGTCATATACCATTTTCTTATTTACAATTCACATGGCTGAATCACCCCTGGAACTAATGAATAACCATACATTGAGATTTCCCCCCTAAACTAAAGAATTTTTGGGAAATGGAGCACTGTATCCCTGTGGGCAGGTACATGTGTATTTCCTGACAGCAAATCCATCCTGGAACTAACACAGCTCTGGGGATGCTGGGCAGGGCTGACCTGGGTTCACCCACCAGGTGCCCAGGCAGGCAGGGGCAGGTCCCAGCGTGAGCTCAGGTGTCAGTGTCCCCATGGCTCCCTCCCAGGGAGTTTGGGCTTTCTCTCTGCCACAATGCTCCTTTCCTGGTGCAGCACAGAACGGAGGGAGGGGACAGGACAGGACAGTGCTTTACAAACAGCCATGGCTTCAGTGCCAGCCTAAGCCCCAGGTGCCCAGTGTGCTCACACACTGTGGGGCACCCAGAGCCAATTCAAGGCTGCCTGAGCCCACAGAAACATCTGAGCCCCTGCAGCACCCTCACCCTGAGCCCCACACAGCCCCAGCACACTCCATGTGCAGCCACATTTCACTATCAAAGTACATCCAGCCTTTCCACAGACCAGGCTCTCCTACAGAAAAAAATGCACCAAACCCGAATCAGAACAGGTACAAGAAATGCCAAGAATTTCCCCAAGGGCAGCCAGATTCATCCACACATATTGCTTTGCTGTGGCCCTACTGCCCACACAAATCCCAGCTGAAGTTTGTTCCTCCCAGAAGCATATTATGAAATTCTCAGCTCTGTGGCCCCCCCAGAAGCAGAGATGAGAGCACAGAGACGCTGAGGGTGCAGCCAGGGCAGAGCCATGGTGTGACACTCCTGCTGTGCCATCAGCACTGGCCAGTGCCAGTGGAGGCAGGAGCAGAGGGAGCAGGACTGCCTCGCTCAGGGCTCACAGAGAGCTCAGGGCTCTGCTGCTTCAGCCCAGGAGAGCCCTGCTGTGCTTGTTCCTGCTCTGCAGCACACAGCTGGACTCCCCTGATGTTAAGGTTTCCCAGGCTGGTCTCTGCCCACTGGGAGCCCCAGCGCAGGATCACTTGCTCAGAACCAAACCAGCACAGCTGGCATGGTTAAGGCCTGTGGAGGGACAGAGCAGGGTAATAATGGATGCTGTCCCCACTGTGTGACATGCCAGCCAGCACAGCACAAGACAAATGGCTGCTGCCTCTGACAGGCGCCAGCAGAAATCCCATTTCAGACAAGTCAAACCCATCCATTCTGGCAAAACACCAACACATCCCAGCTTGGGAGCTCCATCTCCTTACTGACAACAGCCAAGGAAAACAGCTCAGATATCAGTCACACAAGTTTCTTTTTGCTGTTGGCAAGTTAAGAAAGCATGTTCAAAACAACAGTAAATAATCTGCCTAACAATTCAGGAATATCTGCATTGTTTTGTGCCTCTGTTACAGCATTAGTCTCCCTGGAGATCTCTCAGTGGCATGGACTCGCTCAAAAAGCAGTAGTGCAAAACCCCACATGGCACACAGTCAGCTTGTTTGTCACACAGGCTGCTCTCTGGAGCTGAAAGTCTGAAATGCATCAGGATAAAACATTTGGGAAACAAGATCACCAGCAGCCTCTGCATCTGCCTGATAGCAGCACACAGAATAAGGACAAATTAAGAAACACAAGGCCTGCATTTGGATATGTCACAGCAAAGGTTATCTTTGTGCCAAGTTGTCACCTGGACTGACTCTAGTGCCTTGTAAGTCTCTGCTAAGGTCACAGAGTTACCCATCTGCAAACAAGAGAGAACACAATCTCAACATCACCAGGTACAAAATGTTTCTAGCTCAGGTGGTTTTCCCTGTTGATGAAGCAGAGTCACACAGGTGCTGGGGGTGCACACAGCCCCATGTCCATGGCAGCTGCTCTCAGCCCCTCCTTCTCCCCAGTTACCAGATCTGAGGGTGAATAGCTACAGAAACTCACTGCTGCTGCTGGAGCTCCTCGAGGGGGAGAGGTGAAACCAAGAGTATTTCTTGCTCCAGGGGAATTCTTGCCTTTATTACAAACTAAAATCACAGAGAGTGACCATTGCAATTTAAAATCCTCTGTCTATGCTTTAACCTCTGCTCCCATGGGGGATTTATCCGCTGCTGCAATGGAACACCGTGTTGCTGTGCTGCTGCTGTCCAGCAGCACACTGAACCATCCTTGTGAAGATAACAGGGTCAGGACACCCCTCCAGCCCGAGGGCTGGGCTCTCTCACCCAGCACTCTCCAGGGGCTGCAGTCAATGTCTTTCCAGGCTGCCTCCAAAGAGAGCAAACCCGGGCAGCCAGCCCACCCAAGGGCTGCTTGAGAGAGCTGGGAATGGCTCATCTTGCTCTGCCTGTCCACAGCTGGACTGACTCCACACCTCACATTAACAGAGCTCAACCTGCATGAGGTGAACACCTTCCAAAGTGATCACATTTTGAAAAAATCAACCCAAATGCTGGAACACATTAGTGATGCTGTGTGGAAAATTTGTGCTCTGTAGTGTCTGCAGAAGGTGACACCAGGTAAAACCCAACCCACCCACCACACCCACACATTCCTGCTTATCAGCTCATGCTGAATTTCAGGCACCATTCAGACAAGAGAACAGAAGTTTTTTCAGCCCATCAACATCAAAGATTAATTATATTTTTAATTAAATTTAAAATTTATCAGATTGAAATGGTCCTTATAATGTCTCTGTTTCACTGGAAAGGGATGAGAGGTGAGGAACTTCCCCAACTGCTGTTGGTACCCAACTCTGCTTCAAGGTGCCCCATGCAAGAGGAATGCCAATGCATGGGCTCAGTCTTTAAATTCAGCTGAAACTTTAGAAGTACCTGAGTTCATATGAAGAAATAGCAGCAGTGGCATTGACCACCATCAGTCCCAAAATAGTTTTAATAACTTCTTACTCCACCTTTACTGTAATTATATGAGCCTTCCTTTGCAATAATTACACGTCATACCATGGACAAATGCCTTTTGATTTAGTGATCTCCTTCAGTAACTAATGGTAACATTAAGACAGTCCTTCATTAAACATTAATGATTAATACATCAATACATCTAATAGCTAAAGATATTAGAGTAGTTTCTTCATATTCAGTTATTGTCCAGAATGATGGCTCAGGAGGGCTCCCTGAGCCCTCAGGAGTTCTGGGAAAGGGTTAATCATCCTCCACGAGTCGCTAAGCAACAGTGCTCTGATCCCATGGCATGTTTTGCCAGCCAGAGCCTTGCAGTGATGCAACCTCTGCATCTTATCCAGAGAGTTGGCTGAAAACTTGCCTGCCCAAATAGCAAACCCCTAGGCTGCTCACAGACTTAAATTTAGCTTCTGGTAGCTATTAGTTTTCAGATTGATTTATAGCATTTAATTTTCTGTTCCAAAACATACATTGTGTATTAATACAAGTTAGATAATGGAAAAGAGGTCTAACTAAAATGGGGCTGTAGAACTAAGAACAGAGAAGCCCTAATACTCAGCAATATTCAATATCCCACCAATAACTTCATGAGACATGTCAAATATAATAAATTTGCAAACTTGAAAGACTGCAGAAATTCAGAAGCCGGGTTCAGGCTTCAGTAATGGTCTCTTCTCCCTCCCAGAGGGAAAAGGGAAGCTACAAGGAGGAAAAAGAGAGCTGCAAGCAGCTGCACTGGAGGTGCAACCCAAACCACACCAAGATTATCAATCATCAAGAATTACTGAGGGCTGGTAATTCATAAATCAGTCTCATTTATTTGTGTTTGTCTGGCAATACACAGCTCATAAACACCTTAATCAGAGGGGAGGATGCATCCTACAATGAGCAAGGCAAAAAATCCAGGGACCTGGGAAATACATTCCCAGCCTTTGAAAGTTAATTTTCAGGGACTGACTTCTGCACAGACTTGGGGAACATTTAAATTTGCACATGAACAGCAAGATTGTTTTGGGCACAGCACATGTAAATCAAGCACCCCTTGCTCAGCCTCAGTCCCTCACTATCAGCCAGCCTCTGTGAAACAGCACAAAATCTCTATGCTGCCAGCATTCACTAGCAAAAACTACTAATCAGATTTAATGGAGACAGGTTTTGCTTTGTTTCCTGCTAATTTCCTCGCTGCCTTATATAATGCAGTCAGACCTGCTTGCAGTAATATCCTGGTTTGTGTTTGTTATGGGGGTGCATCAACTCACTGGGGCAAGGAAGGTCCCAGCCCAAGGTCCTGGCTGCTGCCACTGGCTCTGGGCAGGATCAGCAGAGCCTCAGGGCTGGGAAGGCAGCCAGCAGCTCTGCCCATGCTCTGACCCTCCTTTGGTCACTCACTGATCACTAGATCTCAGCAAAGCAAAAAACCTCAAAGCTGTTCTGGACTAGTAGCTGGGTTGATAAATGAAAGTATCTGGAGAGGGTCAACAACTCTGATGACCAGGAACACTTTTACTCGGGAGCAGAAAAGATGTCTATGTAAAGCAGGTCTCTGAAAAATGACTTTGCCTTCTGGAAGGTTGCTCCAAGCAGGCTGGGAGGTCTCCTTTGGAAATACTGAAACTAAAGACAAGCTCTGTGTGAAGGAATGTTACATTATCTTGACCTTGCTATATAATTAGTGCCTTAGGCAACCAAATCACAAGAAAATCATGAAAACCTATGGATTTGGGGAGCTGGGTAGCCTAACTTCCCTGAGAAATAAATGATCCATCTAGCTTTATTTCAGTCTCAATGCTGATGCTGGTATTTATTTCCTACATTTTGTAAAGACATTGAAACAAGAAAGCATTTTTTATAAGAATGGTGTGTTAAGTTAGATTTCATCTAAATTTCTTAAAACAGGATGACTTCAATATTGATGAAGAGAAAAAAAAACCAAAAACCAAAAAAAAACCAACAAAACCACCTTTGAGTGAAGAAGGACCAAAAAAATCCTCTAAACAAACACAAATACTTGTTTCAGAAAATTCTGTATTTTGTAATGAATAGGGTTACCTTGATCTCTTGCCATGTGTGGATGAATTATGTGAGGAGAGGCTGATCAGGCTCACACCTAAGACCCCATCAGGTTCTGGACTTGCAGCTGGACCTGGGAGATTTGTGGGATGCAGCCACCATGGGCACTGGGAAACCTGGCAGAAAAAACAAATGTGTGTGGAGCTGGCAGCATTTCTGGAAACAGAACCAGCAGACGAAAAAAAGAGCACCAAGAGCCAGAAGGAAACCCAGGAAGAAGAGAGCTGAGGGTCTCCCAAAGAGGCAGAGTGGAGGTGTTCCTGGTGGTTATTCCCTCCTGCTCAGACTCAGGAGCTCAAAGGCACATAAATATGGCTGGGCACTCTGTCAAGGTCCTTCCTTCACTTGGTGCTTGACTTGCAAGGCTGATGATATTAAAAATCCATGTCTGAGTTTGTTTCTGCTCTGGAAACCTGCCCAATCTGTGAAAGAGAAATTCACCTCTAGCTCAGATGTGAACTCTTTGAAGTCCTTGTGGCAGTGTTTCAGTCCTTTTTCAGCAATGACCTACCAGCCAAAGGAAACCTGCACATTTTTCAGCCAGGCTCTCAAACGTACTTGTTAAATCTCTACAGTTCATGGTGTTTTGGAGGGGACAACAAACTCCCATGTCTTTGAGAACTCCCTGCAGTTCACTGAAGTTAGGTAAGACTCAAGTACCCAGGAATGCTGTCAGTCTCTCCCAGGTAGTTCCAGCAGCAGGGATGGACAGTGACTCAGTGAAGACAAGTGGAGGTGAATCATGAAGCAGGTTTCCCCTTGCTGAGCCAGGGCCCTGAACACCAAAGTGATTACATTAGATTTCTGCTGCTTTTTCTGAAAAGAGCTAATGAGATAAAGCTGGAGAGATCTGAATGCCCCTCTTGGAAAGGCAGAGCTCCCCACATGCCACCAAGGCCACTCTCTCACACAAGAATAAAACAACCTGCAGGAGGGATCTTCACTGCTGGGGCTGCCTGCTTTTTCAAAAATATGAAGACAGAGCTGGAATAGGCCTCTAAAGGCTCCCTCCTGCACAATAGCATTAGAAACAATTAATTAATATCATCTATATTACTTCTATAGGACCAGGAAAGCTCAAGTAATGCTTGAATGCATGAATAAGACATGCAGTTTCCCCACCCCCACAGGCATGCTGTAATACAGTCAGAGAAGAATCTGGGGCACAATCATTCCCTACATTTTGGAGAAAAACAAGCCAAACTGACAGCAGCATGCATTTACTTGGAAACAGCAAGATAGTGTTCCTGTGTGCCATTAATTCACCTGTACTTTTTTTCTAGCCCCACAGCCCACGCTTCCCCATCAATCTCCTGTTTTAGTATCGAGATCAGATCTGGTTTAGCTCACATTTCCACAGAACTCAACAAGCCCTCGCTCCGCTGGGGCAGACACTCAGAATATATCAAACTCTTCTCGTGCAGTTGCTCCCAGCCATCTTTCACTGAAAACCTTCCCAGGGGGGACTGGGCTAACCTGTCACCTGCCAACTTACTTTAAAGGATGACTATTGAACATAAAGAAAACGAGTTACTTATAATAAGTGCTGACTGATTTTTTGGGAAAAAATATAATAATTTCTTCAGCAGCTTTAAATTCTTGTAAACCTACAATTCATTGCTATACTTATAGATTCATATATAGCTACATTTAATATTTATGTCTAGTCAGGCTCCATTTAGCCAGGGAAATGCCACAACATGGAAGGAAGCCATCTGTTCCAAAACAATCAGGATGACCTTGTTTTCCAGTAGGCTGGATGTAGAAGAAGGGCACATCTTTGTCTCTCTGAGGAGACAAGGTGCCACACTCTCAAAATTCAGAGCAGCTTCACAGGCACACTCAGAATCCTGCCACAAAGCCTGGAAGGATGTGATCAGGCTGCTAGAGCAGGGGGTGCAACAGGTATTTCCATCTTCATGAGCATGGGCTGAGGGCAGGGCAGGTCCTGAGGATTCTGCTCCTCGTGTCTCCTGAGAAGCAGCAGCAGCTAATCACTGCACCAGGTCTGAACCACTGCCTGCCTTTGGCAGCTGTGGGGACAGCTCAGAGCTGCTGCACTGGGCTCATCTGCTGTGCTGGCTTACACGGGACTCAGAGCCCTCTGGAAACCCCACAGTGCTTGATCAAGGATGGAAGATGAAAGAGAAACTTATTTCTGACCTTGGAAGAAAAGAAATGCCTCCCCTCAGGCATGGGAGAATAAGCACCTCTGTAAAGTTTTAAACTTTTAAAATTTAACTTTTGAAGCCATTCTTTTTCTTATAAAAGAAACAAAGAAGAGAACTATCACAATCCCATCTCTGAGTGCTCTGTCAATAATTAATGATGACACACCTGACAAGCTCTGGCATTACAAGAACTCCCTAAAGCTTTGCTGTGTAAGGCATTGACTGCAGCCCTGGGGGGCTGGCAGGTCCAAGGAGCTGTGGTGAGCCCTCCCAAGCACAAACTAGGAGGCCAGAAGAGAGTGAAGAAATCTGATGATTTGACCAGCAAACAGCAGTGCCTTTTCCTACACAACACTGATCACTAATGGGCAGCAAGGCAGGCAGCAGCCAGGCCTGTGCCCAGGTGGGAGGGAACATCCACCCTCAGTGCCACAGGGCTCAGGCTTGGACACTGGCACAAAACTATGATTTAAGCCAAACCTACCAGACAATTTCTGGGCTGAGGAAAGATTTCTGAACCCATCCTTTAATCCCAGTTTGTTTTGGTTCTTTGTGTTAATCTTTCTCCAATTATAATTTTCCAGACAAACTCACATTTTTGCTCAGTACAGAGAGCAAAAGATTAAATGGCTGGCTGAATCAGTCATTATAAAAAAACCCAAAAAGCCTATACTTGTTTTGCAATTAAGGGAAAAAAATGTGTCTGGAGAATAGGGAAAATTTTCAAACTTGTTTTTAAACCTTTCAGTCCTTTCCACAGAGAATGCTTCCAGTAATAGAAATGTCAGAGCAAAGGCCATCAGCTGTCCTCATCCACAAGGCAAAGACTCCAGGGGAGGCAGCTCAGAGGCTCCCAGGTGCTCAGGGTTTGTGTCCCAGAGGATTTCTTGCTGCTGACAGCTTCTCAGTGTTGTAATACACCTCACATGGCCATTTTCTCTGGGTGGCTTTTAACAGCCTCTTCAGAATGTATTGCTTTCCTGCTCCACATCTTTCCAGAAATCCTTCTCTATTTTTAATTTGATATTTGACTACAGAATGCATCTGATTTCCCAGAGAACAATAGCTCTTCAGGGGGACCCTTTTTAATGGGCAACTAAAAATAGCATCTTCTGTAGAACCAACATTTGAGATGAAAAATATTGATTCTCAGAAACTGTATTTGGTTTAGATTTTAACTGGTTTCCTCCTTTTGATTTTGTTTTGTTCCCACACTTCCTAAGGTCCTGTTTGATTTTCCCTATTTTCAATATTTCTCCATTTTTGCTGGCAGCTCTGCTCTGAGACCTTCATTATTGCATGTCATACATGTATGTTCCCTCTGCAAGCAACACAATTTGCTTTGCTGACCTTTTCCCCTGCTGTATAAACAACCACCCTAAGCTCTGATATCTAAACTGGGCTCTATCCCACATCCCAGGATCAGTGGCTTGTGATGCTGAAGAATCCAAATGTAACAATATCAGGAGTTGGTAGCAAAGCCAGGTATACTTCTAATGTCATTTATTTATTAGAATCACATCATTCAATATGTCTCTCCAGGCCCTGAAATTAATAGGAATTTGAACACAGGAATCTCAAAGGCTCAGAAGGCAAATATGAAAAGTTCCAGAAAGGATGTGCCATGGGACCAAAGTTATAAATCCTCCATCCTCAGACACCCTTTTTCTCAGGCTGTGATTCTGTGAGGAACAACAGAGCCTTGGTTCATGATCTCTGATTGCTTGTGATGGAGTATGTACAGAACCTCTCACTGTTGACATCTGTAAATTGAGCTCTACCCCTGCCAGAATCAATGCAAACCTCCTTTCCTCTGGATCACACCTTCCATGGGTTTGACAGCACTCCCTACTCACTACAATGATCTGGGAAGCTACAACCCTACAGCCCTCACATCCAGAGCTCTCTGCCCATCCTTCTGGCTCTTCCAGCCTGTTGCTGGATTCCATCCCAGATTTCACCATTCCAATGAACCCCCCCTGTTCCCATCCATAAGACTTCATGTACCATCTCTACTGTTACCCCTAAATATCTAAATAGCCACCCACTCTCCCAGCAGCAAGGCCAGCCCTTCTGAAATGGTCTAGGCTGGCCATCCTCATCAACAGATTGACAAGTGGGCTCTGGAAATCATCTCATTACAGAAACTGCAAATCATCAGCTATTGCAGTTCCAGGACAACTCTCTTCCACAGTGATGTTATCTGGTTTCATCTGTCAGGATTTGTTTTACCTATCAAGAATTACTTAACTCATCAAATAAGCACGTGATAGGAAGCTGTAGAATTTGGGGCTAATGTGGGTATGGAGGAGCTGATACGATCAGTTAAACTTTGTAGGAATCAATTCAAGAAAGCAAGCCCACAGCAAATTTGCCACAGTGCTGAAAGATGAAAAACACAGTTTTCAACAAATCATTTCAAAGTTTCTCTTTCAACAGCTGTAGTTAATTAGGTTCTGCCTACATATCCTTGGGTTTCACAAGTCCATGAAAACTGTGCCAAAGACAGAAAAGTTTATCAGACTCAAATGGTTTTTTTGTGTGGGCTTTCTTTCTCATTATTTGTCTGACAGGCAGAACAACACTTTTCTCATAACATTGTATAGGTAATTAAAGTCAATGTTTGTAAGCAATCCTACACTCCCCACAGTCCTAGCACTCCAACTGTGTAGGCAAAGCTAAACCTAATGTTTTGTCAAGACCAAGCATCATCCTTCTGTCCTAAGGCAGCTTCAGCTGACCACTTAGGGGAAGGGATTGCTTTGGAAGTAAAACTGCCCATCTTATTCTTCCTCTGGGTAAAAGACAGCAGCTCTTGTCCAAGACATTCAAAACTAGAGAGGAAGAGTTCAGCAGTGAATAATTCCCTATTTAGGAATCTATATCCAGTTTTGACCTTGTCTGAAATAAAAGCCCTACTCACCCAAAACAGAATCTAATGAATTCTTTGATCATTGCATGTTGGCAGCTAAAGTTTAAAGCTTGTCAGAACGAGTGCAACATCTCTTGTCATGATTTAGCAGCAGGTCTAAATGATCCAGTCACCCCCAGAAGATGTTTGTGAACAGAAGAACTATCAATGAACAAGCCTGGATAACTCTCCTTTCTTTGAGAACACACAACTTTAGGCTATGAGATACATACAGAAACCCAGTCTTCCAGTAAAATCCAGGTCTTGTCCTATCAAGGGCATTTGCTTCCCCAAGAGCTCTCTTCTAGAAAACAAAAATATCGTTGAAGAGGCTGTGGCAAGTGAGATGTAGATGATGGTCAGAACTATATTATGTAAGCTTTATATGAAATTGTTAAGTCATGCCTATGCTTGACTGACACCAATGACTATCCAAAAGCTATTTACAATGGTATCAAAAGATCAGTGATATCATTGTCCTCTTCCCTCACTTCCCAATACCTGGATTCTAGAAGATCCAGGTAAAACAACTGCGTCTTCATAATGAAAACAGAAATTTAATTATTCACAAGCATTCCCCTCGAGCTTTCTCTGGGCTTTTTGTGAATGATTAACAGAGCAGCTGCTCCAGACAGCACTCTCAATCCCTGCTTGCTGGCCTGTTAACAGCAGTGACTCATCAGCACATGACGTCAAAGCCTCCTCTCCTCTGAAATGGCAGGAAGGAGGTTTCATTAAAAAGATAAAAAAAGGTATCAACATAACAGCCTGAACTTCCTCCCAAACACAGGGGTTTGGTCAGGGGTCATCTCTGCTGCTGCCTGAGGAGCTACACCCTGTCTATGCAGCCACAGCACCTTTGAAGGGAAACTTCTCTGTTGAGTACCAAGAGCATAAACATACTTCTTCAGGCACACTGATTTATCAGATACTGACTGAGAAATGAAAACAAACCTCCCAGCCTTAAGACTTCTGCTGAGCCCTGCTTGTGCACTCCACAGGAACACCCTGCTCAGCAGAACTCAGCAGGGCAGTGAGTGCACACCCTGTCCTGGCCCTTCCCATGCTCACAGCAAGGTGGGAGGGCTTCCACCAGATGCTGACAAACCCAAAGTGGCTGTTCATCAGTCCTTGAAATGACCAAATGATGCTGCCCAGTAACACCTGTAAGGGTGCCCAAACAGACAGGAAGAGAAGCATCAACAAGTCTGGTGCTACCAAACTCCAGACCCTCTGTCCTCTGTGCCTTGCTAAGGTCATGTGAAATGTCAAGACATGAAAAAAGCATACATGAACACAGCCCTGAATTCGTGAAACAAAGAGGACTGAAAGCCATAAAAGTTAAAAGCAGAAGAAGTAACCTAGAAAAAGGTTACTTCTATATAGTTAAAACTCAGATTTTTACTTGAGACTGCAAGTCCTGTTACATGGACCGTGGCATTTTACCCAGAAAACCTGCAAAGTGATGGAGAGGGGAACAAGCTGGGTAACTTGAGATTTAGCTCTTGTATGGGACTAATTACTAACATCTGTGATAGATTCTTTCTCTCCTAGCTTTAGGCAGCACAGCCAAGCCCCAGCCTCCTCTGAGCCCAGGCAGCAGCTCTCACTCCTCAGCTGGGAAAGGCAGTGGCAGTGAATATATTTAGCTCTGATCCTGGCTGCCTGGAGGGCAGCATCACTTCCAGCTCCCAAATCCTGACCTCCCCAGCACGGTGTTGGAAGCAGAAACACTGCTGTTAGTTCTATCTCTTCACCAAAGTCAGTCAATTAAGGAGCAGAGTGGAGGTTTGGAAAGTGTATGGGGCAATGGGGGCTGTCCACACACATGGGCTTTGTGCCAGACATGGGAAATGCTGCTGGAGTATGGCTGTGCTCTCACACGAGCTCCTTCCCCAGGCCTGCTCAGGCTACAGCCACAGTGAGAAAGGCAAGGAGACTGAACTGATAGACCAAACATACGTAACAGAAAAGGTGCAGAAAAAACTCACACATGGGCCAAGGGTTGCCATGACACCAGCCTCTGCCCAACACACTTTTCTATTTAAAAATAATCATCAAAATCAACACCATCTTTCTGTCATTTTGGTGTGAAATGGGTTTCCTGTCTGACCTTTTGGCTCTGTTAGCATTCTTGGCCTTGGCTTGGTTTAACTGCTTGCTTTTCTGTGGGGTCTCTGTTTACCTGCATTCCAAATCAGTTTTCCCAAACAGATCTGCAGCAGAGATAGAAAGTTCACAGCAAAAATGCCCCCTGGGTGTCCGAGTTAACTCTGGACAACAAACATGCTAAAATATGAGTGAAAATACTCTTCTTGCTCATCTTTCTAGAACTGATTTGCAATGAAGTCTTAGCAGTTTTCTATGTGGCTCTTAATCTCATGTTTGGACCCTAAATAACATTCCAGTTTGGAAAAGCACCAAGCTGCCATCTGATCTAGTAGCAGAAACACCCTATGCAAAACATCACAAACTGCAAAATTCACCTGAGCTAGAGGGAGCTCTGCAGTTACTCAGGGAGGAGAAACAGGAAATACAACACCAGAAATGTGGTCATTCCTCAAACAGACCTTGGATTCTTGGCAGAAGCACATACAGAAGGAGACAAAAGGGTCAGGTTATGGAAATGTCCATCAGTATGAGCTGAGGGCTGAGCAGAACACGGCTCCCAGGGTCCACTGCTCTGCTGTCCCTGGAGAGACACAGCCCTGCCTCCCCTCTGTGGAAAGTCAGTTCAAAATGAGTAGAGAAAGAAGAGACAGGAGCTGAAGGAGAGTTTATGCAAAACTAGACATCAGGAAAAGGAAAGAAAGGAAAACCAGGCTGGAGAGAACAGAGAAGGTTTACAAAGAAAAAGGTGGTAAAGAGAATGCGGGCAGCAGCAATGCACAAAGAGAGCAGGGTGTGTGAAAGCTGTGGATACCACTGAAAGTATTCCCCTCCAAATGGTGTGGACACTGCCCCTGAAGGGCCCCTCCTCATCCTTCCCCTTGCAAAGCCTCTCCTTCCCGTGGGCTGCTGACCCTCTGTGCCCTGCCAGGCAGGGATGCTGGAAGCAGGGCAGCCTGCCCCGCTCCCCCCGGCTGGCACTGCGCTCTTCCCTGATGCTCTTGGCTGCCATCCCTGACTGAGAGATTTCCTGCTTCCCCAGCCTGTGCCAAGGGGAGCTGTGTGCCAGAGACCTGGAGGACCTCCCTCCTGCTCCTGGCCGGGATCACCTTGGAGCAGAAGGGGAGCAGTAAGCATTTTCACTCCTGTTGATTCGTGCCACACTGTTACTGCTTGGCCTCACACACACAGCCCTCAGCAGCCACTCAAAGTCATTTCTAGAAGAAATAGCAGAAACCCATCAACAACCCAACCACCATCAGTACATTTATAAATAAATTTTCTTTTTTCATTAAGGAACAGAAAGAAAATGAGATTCTCTATCTCTAGGAATCCATTTGCTTTTCTGTTAGTTTTTCCCTTTACCAGAGTAATCTGCAAATATTTAGGGTCCCAGAATTTTCCCCTTTGGGAGAGAACTGGGTGCTCCACTATGGCTATTATGACAAACTTCTTTGCACATGACACACAGGCTTCTCTGCCTGTTAAAGCGTGGCAGGACAAGCCAAACAACAGCAAACCCTTGTGCCTCACTGCCAGTCCCTCAATTCCTTCTGCTGCCTCCAAAGGATTTCTCCTCTCCAAGCCAACACATCTTGGGACACTGTTTGGGCACTTACCTCCTGTTCACCCTCTGTCAGAGACCAGCTGTCCATGTGTGCTCTGAGCCATCCCTTCCACAGGCACCAGGCTGCAGCTGTGCCCAGCTGTGCTCCAGCACCCCACAGGAGAAGCCAGCCAGCCAGACATCATCCCTTTTGAAATTCCTTCCTTCACTGTCTGCCTTCAAACCATACCCCATTTCATATTTTAAATTTCCAGCCCTGCCTGTTAGGGGTGAGCTCTTCTGCTGCTTCCCAGCTGGAAAATTACATGTGGGAGCCTCACATCCAGAGCCAGAATCTTCATTAATTTTGTCTTAAAACATGACTCCAGAGTAATAACATTGAAAAGAACCTTTTCCTACACCTGGAAAGAAACAGCTCTTTCCTCAGTGCTGAGCCAGCCAGGAAGGGGGTAATTTAAACTCAAAAATGCAGGTCCCCCTTCAAAGCAGTCTGAGCTTTCTACCATGTTTGTAACAGGGCATAAAGTATTTGCTGAATCCAGGTCTCAGGCTCAGCTGTTTTGAGCAGTTACAGAGTGTAAAAAACCAGAAGAAAACAATTGTGCTCCTGCTTTTCATCGGTTTAGTTGCTATTTACATTTTCTGACCAGCTACTAATCACCACAACTGAATAAAGTTCAAGAGAATCAAGATTAAAACCACTCAAGAGCCCATACTGAAGGGACAGCCAGCCCTGTGCTTCACTGCTCCTGAGTATTACTGGGGAGCTGGACAGCAAAACAGAGAAACCCCAAAGGGCTGCTGCAGGGAAATGGTATAGAGGCTTTTCTTCATCTGTGCCTGGTATCACAAGTAGTACTAGGCTTAAGTTGCAATAAAGGAGCTGGCATTAGGAAAAACATTTCATCTCAGAAGGGGAGTTTAGTTTCAGGGCAGATTCTTCAGGAATGTTTTGAAATGTCCACCACAGGCTGATGTGAAGAAGTTACAAAAACATCACGCAGAATTTAAATGCAGCTGATCCTGCCTGTGACTGAAGGATGAACAAGATTTCTTGAGGTCTTAAGCTTTCCACTCTCGTGCCAGACTTTAACATAAATATTGGAATATACATTATGACATAATCGTTTTGATAATTAATTGTTGTCATCATTATTCAGACAGAACTATCATGCTAAATGTTGATATTTCCTTGTATTAACCCAAGCAGAATGAATCAATGTTTTACTACTGGATTTTAAAATAACTTATATCTCATTGCTCTCGTGGTACCTTTTTGCCAGCAGAACATTCTTGTCATTGCAACATAGCACTGTGTCAGCCTTTGCCAAGCAAGAACTCATTATCCAAGCCAGTTTTCCCTCTGAGAAAAGCAAGGGCCACCTTGCCCTAGACAATAGACACCAGAAAAATCCATCTTTTGCCCCAGTGTAGCTGTGTAGCTTACAAACCCAGCCAGCTCCTTGTTAATTTTCCCAGAATTTTTCCTTCTTGCTACATTGTCAGATTGTGCCTTCAAAGCTTTTATCTAGCATAATAATCACCTAGAACCTCACTCTAAGCCCTCTGGAGAAATAAAAAGATCCTTTCACCTGAAACTTCTTCTGTGAAGATGTTCCCCTGTGACTTGTCATTGTTGGCTCAGCCCAGCTAAGGCTGACTCCTCACTGTGAGCTTGGAGGAGGGCCCTGAAGTGTGATCTCCACAAGGCAGGGAGACTTAGAGCTGATGGTAATTTATTTATGGAAGAACCTGGTCCAGAGGGCAGCTGAAATTCCCAGCAAGCTGTAATGAATTTGTCATCCTGTGTAAACTAGGGATTCTACATTCAGCACTGTTTTTTACAACAGACACACAGATTCACCTCTGCAGGAGAAAAACATTCTATTCCCCATTGTAGAATCCAGTGTATAACGATACATTTGGGTTTGGAGCAGGAACTCTGGAAGAAAGAAGTCTCAGTGGGAATTCCAAAAGGAGATGGCGGAAAGGTGACATCAACTTTAAAACACCTCTTGTATGTTTCTCCTCATCATTTCCTTTCACCATTATAGAATAGCAATCTTACCACACCAATCAGGAGTAACCAGACTACTCCAAATGGTTAAGTCCACAGAAATGTTCCCTACATCACATCCCCAGACTCTCTGAAACCTACAACTACAGCCAAAAGGCAGAAATCCTCAGCTAACCTGCTACTGCCCCTGGTCTACTGGGGCATTCCATCCCAGCCACACGTTTGTCTTCAGTGTGTGCTTTCCACAAAAGTTGAACAAATTTTGTTGTGTACTGGGAGTGCAAGTAACAAGCTATTTGTTTCTAGTCAGCCAAAGGATTAACTTAGAACTATTTTCTTTGCACAAAAACACATGGTTATAAGAGCTGCTGAATAAGTAAATAAAAAGACAAGGTTAAGTGAACTAGACAACAGAATCTGAAATAACTAAAATTCATGGTATTGTATACTGCTGGTCTTGCTTAGGGTTTGCTGAACATTAATTTCAAGAATAGCTTCTTCCTTTCCCTTAGCCTGTCTCATTAATCATGTTCCAAGGCAACAGGTTTCCATGACAGCAAACATTAACTCTCTTGCAGCACAGCCTGTTACTTCTGCTACAAACACAAAGCTTTCACTAGTATACTTTAACCCAGCCCAGCTACCTTCATGAAAAAAAGATCCCTGAAATATGCTAACAGACATTTAAATCAACAGCTCTATTTCATTTGTACTGTGATCCTGCTGAAGAACACACACACACTACTGAATTCAGCAGGAATGTCGTCAGCTCCCCCAGAAGGACACTGGTACCTGGGCTGAGCTCACGAGTTCTGCCAGCTCTCTAAATCAGAAATAGTGATGCAGGATGATGATGCAGACTCCATGCTCGTAAAGACACTGGATAAAATTAATGAAAACCCCACCACATGGATCAGCTGCACAACTGAGACCTTTTTAGGTTTAGTCATCTCAGGCAGGGTGAGAGCAGCATCCCCCTCACACAGGAGCTGTGCTGACAGGAATACTTTCAGACGCACTTTCAGTGGAACAGAACGTCATGGACAGGCAGGGATGGGAGCTCTCTCTGAGAACTGCTTTGTTATTTTGAGGGGACTCTGGACTGAACATCTCTGGCTATTTTCAAAAGCCCCACTCACACTCTGATCTTCCCTTATAAGCCAGCCCCTCCCAACAGCACATGTATTGGTTCTGGATGCTCCATCACTCCAATGCAGCACAGTGCTAAGCAGAGGATAAAAAATGCATTTACTGAAAGGACTGTGAAAAAAAGGAAAAGCCAGGAATTCATTCTTTGATAAGTACATTATTCTGTCCAAGGAAAATTCAGATGCAATCACACCTAAACTTTACAGTGATTTTCCCACTAGCTTTTCTGAAAGCACAGGTGGGTTGCAGGAGCAACTGGGGAAGGTGTTAAAGATTTTCAGTGGCTCTTGGTAAAACAAAAGGTGATAGGAGTCAACCTAAATGTCAGTTTTTCAAAATTATTTGTAAGAATTGACATATTTTTTAACAAACACTCAGAAATTCACAAAGAAAAAAGAAACAGAAATTACAAAAATTCAAGAATCCTGTGCAATTCTGCTGCTTTTGCCTCTCACAATGATTTGTCACATTTCTATTATTTTTGACATGATTACACTTATTTTTATCTCAGTCCAATATTTGTCTCTTCTGCCTTGGTATGTTCAGAGGTGTCTCAACTCATGTGTTGCAAACAGTTGCACAAGAGAGAAGCAGCTCTGTCCCAACACTGGGCAGCAAGATCACACCAAGAATCCTCCAGGCAGAGATGCTCACACGGAAATCAGGCAGCTTTTTGTTACATGCAGCTGGTAAGTGCAAGTAAGGAAATCTAGGCTAGCAACATGACCATGATTAATGGTTATATTAGCAAATGCAAATTTGCAAACTAGGATGTGTGCTGGAAGCTTGTCAGCAAGGTGAGAGTTTAAGTAACAGCAAAAGACGAGATAAGGAAAACTTCAGAAGCCTCCTAATATATTTTTGGATAACTTCATAAAGTGTCACAGAAAAGTTCACATTGAGCATTGCCTAGGATAGTCAGGCAAGTTGGAAAGAGAAACATCAATGGCAAATATAAATGGCAACGCTTCACAGATTAGTGAATATGTACAAAAAGGTATACGCACCTCCTGCTCCAAGAAATATCAAGAAACCAAGACATCAAGAGACATAAATCTTCTGATGAGCTATGCACTGCAGTGCACTAATCTATGTAGGGTTCTGTTAGTGGCAATGAAGTTCAAAGATGGGAACACGTGCAGTCTGACACAGACCTAAAGGTGACCTGACAATAACTGGGTTTCATTTGGGTTCTCCCCTTTGGAGAAAGCCCTGAATTAACTGAATACCATCAAAACATTACTTAGCTGAGTGATCCCTTTCTCACTGAAGGTTGTAAAAAGTTTAAATACAAGTTTTATCTTTCAAACCCATCTGTTTTCAAGTATGCAGGCTGGCACTTGCAAAAGTCACATCAACTAAGGCTCACCTTCCTGCTTTGTGGAGCTTTCCTACACCTCTCCTACAAAAGCAGCAGGAGTGTATAGATGTCTCTTAAAGCATGAACATAATTCAGCAGTTCTTTTAGAGTACTTAATATGCTTTCCATTAATCTTTGTAGTACAGAGGCAGGTGGCACAACAGGCACACCACACTCCAATGAATCTTTGCACTAGGGTAAGGAAACCAGACTAACTCCTTCACACTTACCAGGCTAACTCCTTCACACTTCTCAAGCTGACACTGGATATACTAGTTTGGCAATGCTTTTTATTTCAGATGCTACACTGATATGGCTAGTGTAAGTACCTCTGCCCAGTCCATTATTTTCTTCCATGAGGAATTCTCTTCAACTTCAAATGATGTAGAAAGAAGCCTTCTAGCTCATCTTAAAATGACTGAAAAGACAGGTTTATGATACCCTTATGTGTACCAAGAAATCTTTTTGGTACTTCAAATTTTGATCTAATTCAGAATTCAACCAATTTTAAGAGTCAGAGAATCACATCATGGCTCCAAAAGAATAAAATCAAACTACTGATGATTGCAGTTAGTAGAAGTCACTTATAAAAGCAAAGAGTGGAAGGAGCCTTTTTGCACATTCTGGAGTGACTACTTAATGATTTCTTAATCAATTAAACACTGTACTTAAAAAAACCATGAGAAAATATACAAATCATACTATTTCATTAATTTACTATTAAATTGAATGTCTTCAGAGCAATTAAAAGCCCTTCAGCAATTTTCACTGTTTTTTCCAGGCTGAAAGTATGCCTTTGACATCAATACAGAGAAAACAGATGGATAAAGTAATTATAAAAAAGAGCAACATGATGCTATGAACCAGTTTGTTACAGTTTTACTAACAGACTGGAAAGCACAGGCAGAATAGTGGGCTGACAGTGAGTAAAGTTGTGTGGTGTCCAAGCATCCCCACCCTCCAAACAACCCCCAGTGTCCCTCCTGTAGGAAGATACAAACTTACCAGGAAGGAAGGAGCAATGACAAAATCAGAAAAAGCACGCAGGACATTTAAAGGTTAGAAAGAGCTCTGAAAGAAAATATTGACTGTACATGCCAGGAATCAAGGGAAATAAACATACTGAAGGGAAATGTGACAATGCTTGGACCATTCTGGCATATTTGTCTGATAACTTCCCTAATTTTTGCATAGTATAATTTCATTATTTTGACAGAAACAAAACATCTAGCTTGGAGTTATGGGCTCAGATAAACAGAATTTCTCTGAGCCTTGGATTCTGTTAAAAGAGGACAATCTGTCTAAGGAAGCCAGTTCAATTAGTTTATAGTCTAAAATGCACTGAAAGGCGAGTTAACACAGCTGGCTCCACACACACTCCACTGCAGTGGTTTGTAACACACAGGAGGGCACACAGCCTAGCTGACTCCTACCATTTTATACTTTTCACAGCTTGCAAAGTTATAAAAAGCTGATTAAATTACCCAACCTTCACAAAAATGGCATCTTCAACTACTAGAAAGCTGATCATCCCAACAGGTGCATGAATTTGAGACTGGAAAACTCTGCTGGGAAATATGGGTTTGGAATACCAAAAGATATACAAGATTATCTTCCAAAGGCTGTTTTTTTCTCTTCAGGTTTTTTCCTGCACTCATGCTGTACAATTCCAAAGTTTGGAGCCTTTGCAGAGGTCCAAAGGATCTAGAAAGGGGATAGGAAAACGAGGAGAAAGACAGAAACAGGCCATTTGCATGCAGCAGCTAAAAAAGAATTCATTACACTCAGGAGAATCCTATCTTCAAACAGTTTCCAGACTAAATGGAGGCATGGAGTGCACTCTAGGAGCAGTTGGAACAGTCTTATTAGCAGACTAGAGCAGGTAGGAGAAGTCAAAGAAAGGGGCTGCCCTAAAGGGACATGTATTTCCTTGTACACTTCAAGGGTTAATCTTGTCACAAGTTTGTGAAATCAGGGCCCACAACAATTTGGCTTTTAGAAAAAAATTATTATTACAGCAGAATAACCATTACATTCAAAATAATGGACATTTGTACAAAAGTAGAGTCATACAGTCAGCAGTGAACAAAACTAGTAAAAACACCTCTTCAAAGTACTGTCAGAGGAGCACTTTGTGATGACAAAACCCGTAGCTAAAAGACGTGGTCCAAAACAAGAGCTGAGTCCAGCAAGAAGAAGAGAAACTAGATTGGGGTAATAACAACTCTGAGAAACTCACATACAGAGTAATGCAAAGCACAGAATTGTTAAACCCTTTGCTACATTAGCTGACCTTCATCTTCACCATTATACAAACAAGCCCCTTCAGTTATTGGTTTTTGGTATTTCTCTGAGGATCTGGCACATTGGGAGGCAATTTCAGGAAGTGCACTTCAGAGCTGCAAACAGCAGTTTTCTCTGCAGGTAGTTTAACATCAAAACGCAGGCTTGTTCATGTATTCTTCCACTGTCTAGGAAACAAAAACAAAAAAACAAGTAAACTGATGCATTATGGAGTGGTACAGTAATATTCAGAGAAACCCTCTTGTCCTCTTTGAGGACAGCTGTAGTTTTGCAGGAAATTAGATAAAATTCATTAAAAATGTAGAAATAATTCTGCTTTAAAACATGTTAACAGAGCGGTTTAAAATCTGATGTTTAAATCATGCCATAGCACAGCTGTGGCTCAACTCATCACACCAGTGGCCTTTGCACACAGTGCCTGAGTTTCATGTGCACAGGACAGAGCCCTGTGGAAACCTGCTCAACTCCCAAGCTAGTTCTACCACTGTGCTGCTCCCTTCAGGGTATCATGATGGATCTTTCACTACCGAGGAAAAAATGAATGAAACCCATCATATTCAACTGTTTTTGCCATTCCAGGCTCTATGGTACCCCTTATGTTCCAAGTTACAAGACAATTCCTGCAGTGTTCTGAGTACGGGTTACATATCTGTGCCCTGCAGAAAAACTACACAGGTGCTTCTGAATGAAAGCAGAGTTTGCCAGCATATACTCTTTCAAATTTTAAATGCTAACAGTAGGTCATGTTTCCAATGTATTAGTGAAATAGAAGAGACTTTTCTGCATTTAAATATACATATGCATGCATAAAATACAACCTTAGATTATGTTCTTATATTAAAGTATCATAGATACGTCTTAAACTAGCTCTTAATAAACTCTAGCAGTTAAGCTGCAAGAGAACCAACAGCTTCATATAAAGAGCCTCCAGATGATACCAAGAGGGTTGAATTGAAAGTTTTTTAACTGCACTGTTGTACCTGTTGAGACTGCATGTAAGACACACTTGGATAATTAAGTACCAGAAGTGTTTAGCTGTGTTTTCATCTCCTGTCAAGCAAAGATGTAGGAAGATGAGGTGTTTGCCTTTTGTCCTCCTCTGCCTTACCTCCTGCAGCATGTCAGAGTCTTCTATGGCTTTCACTGCAATCTTCTTTGAAGTCTCCTGTACTTCTCCACCAATTATAAACTCATCAAGAATAAAATAAGCTTTTTCAAAATTAAAGATAATATCCAGCTCGCACACCTGCCAGAACAAGAGGCCACAACCACGTTTAAATCACTTTTACAGTATTATAAGCACTATTAGGCCAAAAGCTGTTGTGATGATCAAATACCCTCAGCATACGCACCCCTGTGGCAGGCAGCAGGGTGAAGAAACAAACTGCATGTTATGTAATATTGAAGCTTTTGCAAATACTGTCTCCACATAAACAGACTTACAGCAAAGATATTCTACCTAATTATTAAGCTCATGCTGGTTGTCAAAGTGACTTCCCGCCCCACTAACCTTAAGGTCCCACAAAGCCCTTGTAATATGAGTTACCTGTGCTCACCATTTCACAGGGCAAGACAATTTCCTGCCCAGCAACAGCCACCAACTGCTTTTTAGTTTTGTAAAACTAAAGTCAGTACAGACCTGAGTCATAGCACACTGATTTAACTAAGATATGAATTAAGGTAGGCAGGATAATTTTTAAAAAATTCATAAAAAGATGGGTCCCTTGCAGTCTCTAAAGACTTACTGAAAGATTTATTTGGACCTTCTTTAAGTCTTTTCTTTAAAAACACAGTGATTTTATCTTTTGCCTCTATGTCCTTAATTGTTACACAGTATTATGAGACAAACAAAACCAGTATATCTGAAGACATCAAGAGAGAGAATTAAAGTACTTTAAACTGTTCTGAGTTTTAAAAATAATTTTTCTTAAAATGTTCCCTTCAAATTCTATCCCAAGACAGACGTACCAAGCATCAAAATTAATTCTGGGTGAGTGGAAAAAGGATGGAAAAAACAATCTTATGATCATTTCAGCACTATTTTATAAAATACTCTAATAATTAATTTCATTCTGGATTGAGAGCACCTGCAGGGCAAGTGCAGCAAACAGAAGACAAAGCAAATCAGCTGCACATAATTTTGTTTATCAGACAGGAATGTGTTCATGGCAGAAAGTGAAACCTACATTTCCAAAGTATCTGTCCAGGAGCTCCACATATCGATGAACGACCTCTAGTGTCAGGAGCTCGTTATCCTGGTCTTCTATAGCACAACAGAAATACAAACTAGCATACCTAGGGAAACACAGGCAAAAACACAGCAGTGAACAGCTGGGACCTCAGTGCTCTGCTCACCTCTTAGAGGTCATTCATATGACAGTTAATTCCTATCTGGTCTCTAAAATAAACTTTTTCTTTCACTCTTACAGTGTCCCAGAGAACACTTTAGAAAACCAGATGATTTAAACAAATTATTATTTCAGTTAGAAGAACCAACTCCACCCTTGGCAAAGTGGGACACCTATAACACTGGACATAATAAAACAGGCAATAAATCAATAGTAAGTAGTGCTCTCAGGTCTCCTCCACCTGTGGCAATAGCACTACAGTAAGTGGGGTTAATTAAACTGTAGGACAAGCTACCCCTTCTAATTAAAAAATAAAAATAAAAATAAAGCAAAGTGAAAGGAGTTGCATCTCGGCAAGCCTGCTGACTGTCAAATGACACTGTTTTACAGAGGGCCAGAATGCACCAAGCTGCTATGACCAAACAAGCTTTTTAACTAACTTACACCAAAACTTTATGTTTAAACCAACCCAAGATCTATTCAGCTTGCTGTGGCCAGAGGCCAACTTGTCACAGCTTCTGGTCAGATGTTTATAACCCTCCCTTCACAGCATGGAACTCAGTTTTTGCTAAATGGGAGATGTTTAATTTACCCACTGTAGTATACATTAAGGCTAAATTTGTTTGCCACAGCCTTAGGAGAACAAACAGGCAGTTAGCATTAGGTATCATGTAACTGCGGACCAGGGATGTCTTTGGAAAAGGAAATGGGAATTAATGCTTTCCAGAGCAACAAATATTTCAAAACCAAAATGTGACAAAATTATGCAAGTGCCTTGGAACAGTTTCTGCAGCCTCCATAGCTGATAAAGCCCAGCACACACATCTCAGCCAGGCTATCCTGGGGCATTTGAAGGGGCAGTGAGGTCTAACACCTTCTGAACAGTAATACCTATTAGGTTCCTCCTGTTTTTCCTCATTTGACAGACTGCACAAGTGTTTTGCACCCCACAATTACCCTGCTGGTTTGTCCAGGGACACTGCCTTGCTATACCCAGATTGCCAATGGCAGGCTCCTAACTCAGCCCAGCACCACAAGTGTTGTTTGCTGCTTTTCTGTAAGTGAGCCTTTATTTTTCCTCTTCTAGCATGTGTTACTCATATGAATAGTGATTATACATTCTCACAAAACTACTCACACCTTTTGTAAACAAGCTTGAGGTCTTTCCAGTCAACAAAACTACTTGTTTTTTGATTGCGAGACAAAATAATCTGAACAATTTCTCGAATGATCTTTTTCTTCTCTTTATCAGGTAGCGTGGTGTACCATTTCTGAAGCCTTAACTTCCCCTGACGACTGAACAGCAGTATAAAGTGTATCTAGAGTAAACAAAGCAACATGGTTAACACCAGGGCCACAGCCAGGGAAGAGCATTCCTCCGCCTGGCACCAGAAATCCCAGTCCTGGCCACACACCTCCAAACCTGGCATGATGGTTGGATGTGGTGTCAGTGAGGTCTGGGGGAGGCTCGGCATGGGAAAGATCGCTCCTCTGTCCTGTTTCTTTCCCAGGCAGCTCTCCCCTCCCTGTGGCACATCTTCCCTAGGCAAACCCTTTACATCCTCTCCTACCCATCCTCCTTACCTTGTGTAAACAGCAGATTTGCTTCCTTTTCTGCCCCTGCCCTGGGGAACAGGAGGAACATCACCACTTTACAGCGGTGAGAAGAGGGCACCACCCTCTCCTTCAGCAAGATCAGATACATCAGCGAAGGGAATAAAGACTTATCCACAACAGGAGTAGGGAAATCAGGATCAGTGTGGCAGAAGACTAGAAATATGAAGACTAAGATAATAATGATAATCACTAACAACTCTGATATTGCACTATTTCAGATCACAAAACAGCAGGCTCCTACAAGAGGCAATAAAGGGCAGAAGAAACCTACTTTGGAAAGGAAGCTTGGTTGGTTTTACTGAAGAAAGCATATTATGAAACTCAGACAACTGTCATGACAAATGACAGACCTCAGTAAGTGACACTGTATTAAATAAAGGACAGTATCTATACTGTTCAAAAATTTCAACTTTAAAGTTAGTCATAACTTTACAAGATTTGACCTATGATTTTCTTCATGCTTAGCATAAGCAGTATTACTGAAATACGCAAGAGCCAGCTTTTGAATGCCAGTGGGCTTTGGGAGAAAAGTATCAATTCACTTTATAAAACTAATACTATTAGGAGGTTAAAATAACTGACCATAGTGTATATTAGGAATATAGTAACCCATTCACCCAGATCATGAAAATGGCTTTAAGAATGCAGGACATCAATTTGAGGACAACATCCTTCAACAGAACATCTTCTGCTAAATGGAAAAAAACCTACAAACCCATCTGGGGGGCGAGGAGGAGATAGAGAGGTTTTCAATGGCTGAAGACATCTGAACTGCCCTGTTCTTGCCAGGCATCGCTGTTCTCACCAGTACCAACACCAGGACCCAGGGATTTGCAGGAAGGGTTGCTGTAGCTATATCCATGTGTATGGCAGGTACACTGCCAGCTGTCCACACAGTGACTGGTGGCTTCCCCTCATCCTGGGGGCACCAGGGAGAAGCACAGGAGCTTCACTTTCCTCACCTGCTCTCAAATCCTTGCAAAGCCCCGATCCAGCAGGTCTCTCACCACATCCCTCACCATTAGCATAACCTTATCCTTCCCTAGAGTTTTTCAATCTACACCCTAATCCCTCCTGCTCCATGTTTCCTGTTCCAGTTTATTGTTGTACCTATACTTCACTACATTTCAAGTGAGGATTACACAGTTAACATTCACAATCACAATCAGGATTACAGTGCAGATTTCTGTGAAGATAAAATTCCACACTGGTGAAGTCCAAGCAGAGAAGTTTCTACACAAAACAAAATAAAGGAAAAGCTACTGGATTTTAAACAAAGCACTCATTCATAATTCAGAACCATTCTCTAGCTATTGAGTTGCATAGTTGTTGAGTAATCCGGAGATAAGAGTTCTGACTATTCCAAGAAAGACTTCAAATGTGGGATCATTTTCGGGAAAGGAGGAAGTTTTAGTCATGTGTGTCTGTGGCAGGATCTACTGTTGGAAATAAGGCTCTTGCCATCATTAGTCTAATGTGCTTGATAAAATTACAAGGATTTTGTAGCTGCCTTCTGTTGAGTCCTATAATACTGTCCAGACAAGCTTGCTAAATAAAAACAAGTATTCTGCTGGCAGGACACATGCCTGATTACAGTGAAGAGCAAAGCACCATGGGTTTGCATTTCTCTGTTCCTACAACCAGCTGGGTTTTGACACAGGAATCATCCAGCTGCCAGAGTTACTCCTTCCCAGGCAATGTAGGGACAGCACTCACTGCCCATACACTTGCCCACTGAGAGGAGCTGGCTGAATGAAAGGCTATTTTGCTTGTTGCACAGTGCATCAACTCCAAAGCCCTTGGAAAGATGAAGGTGTTTTGAAAAGCAGAGCACAAGTTCCACAGACAAGAGTAGCAGGTCAGCAGGCATCCATCTAAAAGCCATTGGGTAAAGGTAGTATTTGATAAACAAATTTCTAAAAATATGGTGAATTATCAGATAGGAGAGGATGATCAAATTTGACTGAAAATGCAGGGAATGAGTCAATCTCTATCAAAAGCTGACAGCTGTTCAGCATAAGACTGAGTTTTGTGGCATCCTTTGCCTGCAGTGTTTCAATAGGAAAATAAAATGAAAAGGTATTCTGGTTTAGGATCAGCTGTTGGACCCAAGAGACCTCAAACCTGAGTGCCTGCATGTAGTACACACATATCTGCAGAAGTGCAACCTTATGCCTCTAAAAGGTTAAATGCCAACAAACCAGGCAATCACTGTGAATACTACCACCACTTTCTGCCCATTAGTTACTTCAGGATGTTATGCTTCACCCATAGGAAAGTGAGCTGCTCTCCACCTAAAACTGCTTTGAGAACTCCACTCTTTCTTCTACACATGCAGGTGATGTCTCACCACCACTTTTACAAGGTGAGGCAATGCTCTTTACAATCAGAAAATATCCAGTAATGCTCCTAAATGCATACACAAGCTCCAAAAATGTGATTGTTTGGGTCTCCTGTCTCACACTGTTTCATATGCAGACTATAATAATTGCCTCACTTGGCAATTTTATTATTACAGTAATATATATAGGTAGAAAATAGAGCCTTTACTGTAACACAATTCTAAATTTTATAGTCTGCAGCAATATAGTACACCCTCAAGCCTAGGTACATATCACTGGCCAGCTAAGAACTACTGGCACAAAACAACGTATTAGAAGGCTGCAGGTACTTAGAAGCAAAAATACTGGGGGGGGGGTTCTCCTCTTTTGGTTCTTCTTCCCTTTTTCTAATTTCTGAAGCCCCTTCAATCTGGGGAACTCTGTAGGAGGTAAATAATACATTCTTAGAAGGTTAAATGGCTTTCAGCATTTTCAATTTCAACATCCAGTGCTGTACAATACCATGATGAAGAATAGTTTCTAAGAGAGCATTGGCTTCCTTCACGTGTGGAGACTGTTGGAGACAAGCTTTGGTCTAGGAGCTGAGAGTAATTTTATTAGCTTGTTTTACTGAATCAAACCCAACCACCCACAGCACTGTGCAAAATTACCTCCATAAACGTCAGTAAGTAACCCAAATGACTGTCATTTCTATTTGTAGGCTATTGGAAAAATAGTTTGTTGGGGTATTTTTTAGATCAAACACTTACAACAGATTTCTAAACTGGAACTCTAATTCCTTCTCGTGAATCTATGAATCAACTGCAGCAGAAAGTTACTTACCACACAGGAAAGTTATAGGGCCTTCTGTTCTATCAAGATCTACAAAACTGTACCAGGATAAAAATCAACAACCTAAGTTTCAGGGCTACCAAAAAAAAAAAAAAAAATCTAATGCTAGACTTTGACATTAAATAATTTATCAATAAATAGAATAGACAAGAAAAATGTGAAATACAGAAAGTTTGCATATTCATGAACAGCAAATACAAGAGAGAGATTAAACTAAAACTGATTTCTTTCCAGCTTCCTTGGGAGACCTTTCCCTTCTTAACTAATGGACTGTAATAATCTGATAAACAGCTCACCCAAGCTTGTCTTCTGGACTGTTCCCTGCCAGGACTGCAGGTCCCCTTTGGTACAGCCTTCCCCACTATTTGGCCATTATACACTTCAGACTGATCAAACACATTATAACTGGCTCAGTAGTTTCCAACTTGGATCATTTCTGCCTTTACGAAGGGTTTAAAATTTAACCTAATCTGCAACAATTAGTACAACTGTCTAAAGGGCTGTATTCCATTACATACATAACAAACCACCTGCAGGGGGAGAAGATAAAAATGAATACATGGGAAAGGGGCTTTCCTGGCTTTCCTTTTCTAGAGTAATTTCTCCAGTTTACAGTTTAATACCACAAACATGTAAAAGATCCCCCATTTCTTCCTGCAAGGTGATCTCCAGGGGTGTGCAAGAGGCTCTAATTCACCCCACTGTGAGAAAGAAGAACGTGCGCTAGAACTGCTTCTCCTCCTCCTTCTGTAATTCAACCTGCATAACTTTTGCTGACTGGTTCCAAACCTGTTCTGTGGCATTTGGCTTCTCCATGTCCCTGGGTGAGGGGAGGAAGATAGAGATGGGAACTCATCAAGGAGCCTCAGGGGAGAAGAGGCAGAAGAGGAAGACTGCAGAAAAAAGAGCAAGAATCCTCTTTCCTGTCTGGGTGTGTGGTTGGGCAAGGATTTGCTTGGTGAGGCAGCTCTGGGCTTTCACTCTGCTTCAGCTGTAACCTCTCCAAATTCGATTAAGAGCCCTCCAAAATCAAAGCCACCTTTATAAAACAGACACCTGAAATTCACACGTAAGTAAAATTTGCAAATTAGGAACTGTTATCCTTAAACAGACACCTTGGCAGAGTGAGGAAACTTTCACCTTTCCTTAAAACCTCTCTGTAGGGCAACAGACAACACAGGACATGCTAAGCATGTCCCAGACCACATAAAATGGGAAGTGGGATGAAAATCCAGACCTTCAGCTGCCAACAGAAGCCTGGGAAAAACCAGACTGACTGGCTGTACCTGGTAGAGAGGAAGTGACTTGCTATGATAAAGTTCCTTTTTAACTTACTCTGATCCCCCTGAAGTCTGCTTGATCTGCTGCCACTGATTTAGTCTATTTAATAGAGTTCATATTCTGCCTCATTTTACTTTTTTCATTCTTCCCTCTCATAAGAAAGAATGTATTTCCCAACACAGACAGCTGTCCAGATGTTTTTATCAATATTTATTTTTACATCACAACTGAAAATGAACAAAACCTACTTTAATCAAATTTTCGCTTTTAAAAAATATGAACATTTACATTATTCCAGCCATTAGCTTTTTTTTTTATCTCAAAACATTTCAAGAATAAAAAATTCCTTCTCATTTTTGCTTTGTTTAATGCCATTTTTTTGTTCTGTTTTCCAGGGGGGAGGAAAGTAAACACTGAAATTAAAAAAAAAAAAAAAAAGTGAACATACAGTTGGTTTGGAATGCCAGGTGTTTAGGGTGAAATGAGAAAGATGTGCTGAAAAGACCTATTGACCTATTAACATTCTACCCACATCAAGACAAGACAGAATACTAGCACACTCAAGTACAGATATTTTGGCATTCTGCTGTGACATGAAATCCCATCTGGTTACTGACCTTTAATACACACTCTGGAGTTTCAGACATTTCTAAAGCAAATATGTAAAATTCAAAACAGTCTACTTAATTAAAAATATTAATTTCCCTACTTGTTTACTCTGTCACTAAAACATTTATTCACAGCAGCACAGGAGCTGACAGATGTTTATTAAATACTGTTGGCTCTCAGCTTTAAAATTTCAAACACGTACTTAGTCTACATGATGTAAGCAAATAAGAAAAAAAGAAAATATGCACAAACCCAGCAACACAGAAATCCTGAAGCAATCCTGAAGTGTATTGCTGCCTACCTGGCACAGGATTCTTCCTCACTTAATCTCCATTAGGAACATTTCTGAGCAATTTCCTCCAAACAATGCATCCAAAGTCCATGCAATAAAAGCTATGCCAGATCATTACAGACACATGTGACCATAGTTACACATTGATTTTATGCTTTTCATGATGCAGAAGTCACCCTTATCTTATTACCAAAGATTTTAAATGGACCAGCACACCAGCATTTTATTTATAATATATGGTATCGATCCAGACAGCAACAACCTTCTTTATAGCCTCACTTGAGTTAAATAAAACTATAATCAAAACAATATAGCTGAGCTCAAGCTGCTCCCTCCTGATCCCTAACTAAAGACCAGAAAACAAAGCTCAAGGAGGTTTCTAAGTGCCCCATAAGTGCCCAAGCTCCCTCTAACTCTGCTCCCACTTATCTCTACATGCAGCAGGTCGAGTCCTCCCGACCTTGGCTCATTCTTCATAAACTGCTGGTATTCCTCCACCAGTGTCCTCCCTGCAGCATGCCTCTGCCTCCTCCTCACAAGCTGGGCTGTCCCACCAACAGGATGATTTCCTGCACTGCTCTGGAGAGTAGAGGCAGAACAGCTTTCCAAAACAGCTCCAAAGGGGAAGATTCAGGCAAAGGCATCCAGTTTTTACGGAGGATAATAACTCTTAATTTTCTTAAATTTTTATTCCTGGAATTAGTCCAGTTTTCACATAATAAGAAAGCACAGACCCAGGCTGGAGTTTGTATAAAAGCTGCCTCAGGCTCTGCCATGGGGGAGCAGGCCAGGGAAGCAGCCACACCACTGTCCCTTCAACTGTCTCCAGGGGACAGACACAGCAGGGATGCTAGCTGGCTGAACTCACAGAAAGCAGCGGTTTAAAGAGGTCTGAAACAATCATTAACTAGATAATCACATTCCTTCTGCCTCCTAGGCTGGGCTCTTAGAGGTGTTTTTATTTACTTACATGTTTTTGGGAGGCAGAGGACACCATTAGGTTACTGCAAGGAAGTAAAGACCAGGGGAGAGGCTGAGCAAGCTGCCCAGAGCTACCCCTGATTTGCTACAAGCCCAGTGCACTTTACAGGCACAAGAAGCTATTTTTCCAGTCTGTTCCTTGAACTTTAAATGAAGAAATGGAGCTAAAATCTCATCCAGTGGATTCCAGCAAAAGGTGCAGCTCATTTAGTTTCATTTCCACTTTGCCTTATCAGTTATTTGCAAAGACCTGCTACATGAAGGCACCTCAGTGCCCTTCCCTTGCCTCTGACCTCTGCAAGAGCAAAGTTAAAAATCTTTGCTCTGGGATGGAGCAAGCACACCCAGATGGTGACAAGCTGACCTGGCTCCTCAGGCAGCTGAGACATTGCTCCAGCCTGGGGATTCCCACGTTTGGTAGAGCAGGAACAGTGCAGATTGGCAGCAGCCTCACACCCATGCCTCCTCTGTCCCAACAAAGGTGTCCACAGAAAACCAGAGCTCCAAAAGGACCAAAGATCCATGTGAGTTCAGATCATGTTTATAACTCTGAAAGAGCACAGCATAATCATTTGGAAACACTGAAGCATTTAATTTAGAGATTTCAATTGAGAAATTCTCCATCTTCCCCTTTTAAAATGACATTTTTTTCATTATGGTAAAAATCAACATGGATTTAGCCTAAGCATAAGCATAAAATAAGCAATCATTGTTTACAGAAGGAAGGGCCAGAGAAGACAATCTTCCAAAATGCTTTGGAGTATGCTGGCCCAATATTTAGCCTGTAGAATGAGAAAGGCTCACAAATTCATTCTCTTATTTATCCAAGTCCTGTCATGAGACCTGAAAGAAAGGAAATGCCTGAGGTACTGCCTCTTTCCCATCCCATCTCCTGGCTGTTTCCATCCCAGAGGCTGTTGAGAGTTTCATGCAGCACGTCCCACAGCTTCTCTAGAGCTCAGAGCACACAGGCACTCACCCAACACTTCACCTGCTCTCCTTCCAGCACACAAAGGCACAACATGGTACATTTCTGCATTTTACACAAACAACAGTGAGCCTGTTTCTCACTCTTCTGTAGTTTGTGCCCATCACTCATCCCAGGGGACTAAGCAGAGGATGGTGACCACAGAGCTCCTGTGCTGGCTAACAAGCCACCAAGAACTACAAGTGTCTGAGCAAAACTATCCCTAAGCTCCAAGGGCAAGCAGCAAGGCAACAACAGGCATTTACTGGTTGGTGAAGAGGGATTGTAATGCCCTCCCTAACAGACGAGAGCAGATGGATGTCCTACATAAACTCAGCAAGCTAGAGAAGAAAAAAACACTGGTGTCTAGAGTACCTGGGGTTATGTCTGTAATATTGAGAAACACACATCAGGACATTCCAGGCCAGACAGGCAGTCTGGCCTGAAAGGCAAGCCAAGCTTGCCTTCAAACACACAAATGTAAATTGCACCTTCCCATCCTACCCCAATGCCTCTGCATGCTGTATTCCTACTACCAAATGAAGTGCCATGCTTGCAGGACTGGATCTTCCAACTCCCTCTCTCCACTGCAACATCTGCAGAAATGCAAAGGCCCAGGACTGGCTACTCAAGAAACCATAGAGCCAATGCAGCCAAGAAAATGCAGATGACAGCCTGCAGGAATAGGACAGTAGGGAAATGAATGGGCAGGGATGGAAATTAATAACTGGGCACATGTGATACAGACAAAATTCTTTTCACACAGGCAGTATAGTTTTAATTTAGGCATCACTAGCAAGACTACAACTGGCTCACAGAAATGCCTGATGCGGATGCCAAAGCATAAATCTTGCAAATACCTGAGGGAAGGGCAGCTCCATCTGCCCTCCCTGACTCACCAGCTTCCTCAGTACTTTCATCACACTGTCCTTTTGTGGCTCTTGCAGGTAACTGGTGGCTTCAGAAGGTCCATGGGATCGTTTATAAGGCATGGGATTTTGAAGTAACTAAAGGCACGGAAAAGCAGCAAAATCTGTCATTTGCTTGCCTCATGACAGACCAAGCTGCCCATTATCCCTCCAGCCTTCTTCCTGCATGTGCCCACCCTAAATGCCATGGCTTTCTCTAAAGCCCTCTAGGCATTCCACATCCTAGTAACTCCTGGCTCTGATATGCCTGATATTTCCTTATTTGTGAGTGAAAAAAAAAATAAAAACCAAGTATTATTACAAATAATCAGCAGATGATCTATCATAACATTTCCTCTGCTTTCCAAGAATGAGCTTATTACCCAGGGACAGTAAAGTGTGAAAAGCAATTCCTGCATGGCCTGAGCAGGCTCCAGTATTAAACAGTAACAATCTGTAATGGTCATGGGCACTCAGAGAAGGAACATCCAAAACTGGCAAGTCAGAGATTACATGCTTCCAAAGAACCGTGAAAGTATTTTTCCTCACAAATCCCACAAAATGCTATTCTGACATCCAACTGAATGACAGGGAGCAACAGGAATGCCAGATTATGGATCAGCCCCTGAGCTGCACGCTGAACTAAGTAGCTTCCAGAAAGGCACAAGCATAAGGAACAGGGCATGTATAAAATCATTCTGGTAGTCCTACCTCCAAGAATCACAGGTTTAAGAATTATGGGCCAGAAACTGCATCCAGACAACCCACCTGTGGCCCAAACCTATATGAACTGCCTAACAACTGGGACACCCAACATTCAACAGTGGATTGAAAACAGCCATCCACACTGTGTGAAAAAGTACTCCCATTTATTTTTTATACACTTAGTGCCTAAAAATTTCACAGCATGTACCATGATTCTTTGTGTAGCAACCAATCTTTATAATGTTCCTGATTTCATGTGTTTTTATCATTTCCCCTGCAGTAATCTCTTTTCAAGCAGAAAGTCTATCAACTCAGAGTCTCCTAACAGGATGCCATTCCATTGCCATTATGTACTACCACAGTAAAAGTTCACTACAAGACAAATTAACAAAGAAATACCACAAGAACTTTTTTGTCATGTAGCATAAGAACTGCTGCCTTGAAAAACAGACTAATTTTTTTGTCATTTTCTCTCCTCTCATCTGTTCTAATCTGTTGCCCTCCTTGTCTTTCAGAGATAAATGTCTAGAAGCAAAGTTCATTGTCTTTGTGAGGCCAATACACAGCTGTATCATGAGTGGAAAATAAGCAGTCATTCTGCAAACAGTAAATTCTGTGCAGCATTGAAAACATCTTTTGCAGATCTACATCCATTTTCACTTAAGGGCATTGAGAGTGTTGATGAGATCAATATTCAGAAGAGCTGAGAGTTCATTTCCAAACACTAGGCAGGTGTCAGCAGCTGCAGTCACAGCAACTAATATTTCCACCCCAGCTTCTAGATCAGTGACTGGTTATCAAATGTCTTGCTAAGTAGAAACAGTGTTTGCCAACTCCTTTTCTATTCAGGCCAAGTGCATTTTTAGAGCCACTGTACTCAATAGGATTCTTTTGATCTTTCTCCAGGGTTTCAGATCATGCCCATAAGTACTAATTTGTATCCCTGTAGTGATGAGTAGCACAGGTAGGAGGGAATCAGATCCTTTACTATACAGGCACCAATTCTGCATGCAGAGCTATGCAAGCAGAGCCCTGCATTTATTCATGAAAGTAATCCTGCTAACACTGAGGCAGCAATAGGATCGAGGTGTTGCAACACTTACAGGCATAAGAGACTACAGCAACACACGTCCTTGGGGAGACTTATCTTTTTCTCCTCTCTGCTCTTTCCCCACTCTTTGACTTTGTTGAGACAGCAATCCTTCATGAGATGTATCTCTGCTGCACCCACATATGTCAGGAAGCCAAATTTAGACTTTCTAAAAAGCCGTTTTTCAAAAAAACATGTCACAAAGCACAAGATGGGCATAAAAGCTGTGTTTCTCAGCTGGATATGAAGTCAGCTTTGCTAAACAGACTCTTCTCTGAAAACCTGCCTGGAAATCTGCAAGAGAGCAAACAACTGGAGCAACCCTCTGGCTAAGACATGGCATCATTTGCAAAAACATCTTTAATTCCATCTCAAAACAAGAAACAGGTGGCAAGCACCACTCTCTGTCATTCCAAAACAGATGAACCAGTCTGGAAAGTTTAAATGACCTGTTGAAAGTTCATCACACATGAGCCTGGATAAGGCTTATTCTTGGTTTGTAACCCAGTAAACTCTTTTTTCTTGACTCATAACCGAGTGTTAACAACCCCTTTCCAGAGACTGGATGACAGAGAAATTTAAAGCTAGAATTCCCTGACAAAAACACTGTTCCATCAGCACCAGATCCTCAAAAGAAGAACAGGGTAAGGCTGACAGCAGTAACATAACATAGTAACACCAGCAAGTGTTGTACTGTGGCCTCAGAAAACGGAAAACCAAAATTCTTACTTGTAAGAATGCACACTCACCTTGTAAAATTCCCATCAATACAGCAGTCAGACTCCAGATCGTCAACAAGCAGCACTATTGTAAGCAGTGCTCCCCTGGGACTATCGTGAGTGCTTTGAAAACAGGCAGTTGTGAAGTACATGCATCAAGGAGAGTTCTGAGATCAGATTCCCTGAAATCAGCTCCCATATTTACTGACCTTCAAGGGCAAAATAGGAACTCCAGTTGTTTACATAAGCTTTACCAGAGGGAAGTGGGTATGTAGGGCTGTCTCGGGGTGTGACCAGAGAAGTTACACCTCTACAGCGACTTAAGGTGTGGAGACTGCATTGCCATCTGTAAACTCATTACTGTGCATATTCTATTTGCAAATATAATGACAGGTGCGCCTTTCTAAATACAGGAGACTTAAGACATATTTAGCATTCTGGCTAAACCACTGAAGATAAACAACATAGCTTTGCCTTAGAGGATAGAGACAAACAACAGCACTTGGCCTCCACTGAAGGAGCTGAGAGGCTTCTGTTCAGCTGCACGGCCAGTAACTGGTACTACAGGTGCACACAATGGGCAAATTGTGCAAGACAGCAGCTCGGGGCATGCCCGAAGAACCTGCCTCAAGCCTGAATTATCAAGCAGTGAGATGGTGTCTCTATTAAAAGCCATCACTGACCAGGTCACTACTTGGGAGCCTGCAGCCCCCCCTGGGTTAATCCAGCCATTGTTCTCAGGATGTTGGCCATCATTCTTAACAAATGAGAGCATCCACAGCAACCCTTTCTGATCTCCGCAAACCAACACCAAGCGCTGCACTGGAGAGGCAGAGGGTCTCCCTTCCCGGATCCTGCCCTTTAACCTGAAGCGCTGCTGCCCCTTCCAGCCCTGGAGCCGGGTCGCACAGTAAGGCCGGTGACCGACAGACACGAACAGAACCAGCCCCATACGCTCTCTCCCTGGTGCATCACCTGATGGAAAGGTGCAGCCAAATCCCAACAAGCCCCATCAGACCCGGCAGCGGTGCAGAAGCACCCGGGCTGCAGGTAATGCTGCTGTCCGAGCCCTCCACTTACCTGACGCCTGGGAATACAGCCGGGGAAAAGCTCTTCCCAATGATCCCGTCACAAGAAAACCCACTGCCCAACAGTGGCCCGCTCTGCCACCAGCCAGCCTAAAGACAGACACATACGAAACCTCACTCCGTCCTTCTCCAGGCACCGGAGCCGACTCGCACCTCAGCTCCTCGGGTTACAGAAGACTTTACAAAAGCTCTCTGTAACAGCCTTGTTTTCCTGGTTGTCTACGAGAGACTCTGGCGTGACCCGAGCTCATCGCGAGGCTCGGAAAACCAAACGGAAAAGAGCAGAACTTTCATTTCCTCAAGCAGGTGCAAGCCTTGCTCGAACCCGCCTGGGGATGGCTCAGGGCGTCCCGCTGCCGAGGGGCGCGGGCAGCCCCGCTCCACCCGGCCTGGCTCCGCGCCCTCACAACCCGCCCGTCGAGGGGCCCGGCGGCTGCGGCGGGCACGGCCGGCTGCTCCCGCCCGGCCCGGCCCCGCTCGGCCCCGCTCACTCACCATGGTGCGGCGGCTGGCGGGGAGCCGGCCCAGCCCGGCCCGGCCGCCTCCGTCCCGCCCGCCCCGCTCAGGTGAGGCCGGGCCGCATCGCGCCTTCCCACAATGCCCCGAAAGGGAACTCCCGGCGCCTCGTCCCGCCCTGCCGGGAGCGCCCCAGGCACGGGCAGGGCTCAGGGCTCGCTGCTGGCAGGGACAGGGACGGGGCAGGGCAGGGCCGGGCCCACAGACCGCCCGCCCGCAGGCACGGTGCACACAGGCCGCGTGTGCCGAGCCCGCACCTGCGGCCCCGGACGTGCGCGAACCGCTCCAAGGGCGCCTCTCTCCCCTCGGCATTCCCGACGTTAATAAAACACAGTTCATGTCATCCACTGGCTCGAGCTACTCCCCTGTCAACCATTCATGCCCTAAAGACACGGATAGATCGACAGGCATGATTGCTCTGCTGCCCATCTCCATGAGAATGGAACTCTGATATTTAAATACCTTCAGTGGCTGGGCTTGGCTCACCGGTGCTTTGTGATGCAGCTGGATGAGAGGGCAAGTTATCAGCAAATCCCTGTAACCTGTGGCAGGGATTTGCTGATAAGCAGCTGGTGCCAAAAGAATGTGCAACATCCACAGACTCAGCACTTGAATCAAAAGATCTAAATCCAGGCCTAAGGCTTCTCAAACTTGTATGAGGAGCCTGATCCAGATGCAAACTACCACCCCAGCATAAAGTGAGAAGACAGCATGCTTAAGTCCCATGTCTGTAGCCTAAAGGAGACGCATTTCCCAGAGCACAGCACGCATCAGAGTTCAGGATTTGGATCCCAACTGCTCAGGCAGGGAAGAGCTGTGCCCTGCTCCTGGTTGCAGTGGTGCATGTGAGAAAGGGAAAGAAATCCAAAGGGGCTTGAGGACTTCAGGGATCCCTATGGTGTCAAAGACAACCCTTCTGCAGCCTCTGGCTTCAGAGAAGGGAGGGACATCCCTGGCTAAAAGCAATTGTGCATGTACTGCTGAGAGGGCGGCTGGGAGCAACTGCTCCCAGTTGGAAATGCAAATTTGCGAGAGCAGAGTGCAAATGCAGGTGTGTGGTCCTTATTCAACAGCGTGGAGGTAACTTTCACATTTCCCTAACTGTGCATGAGCCTAGTCCCCTCAGCCCTCCCTAAGTTTGGGGTTGGTCTATACAGACACACTGTTCCTGGAGTCCTTCACTGCTGCTTGCTCAGTTCTGGTTTCTGCACGTCCCAGCCCACCGAGCAGCACATCCCTGCTCTGCTTTCACTTCTGGAGTGCACCACACACAGAGCACAAGGCCCAGCTGCCCCACACATCAGTGATGCTTCATCTGTCACTTCCTGAGTGCACACTGCGGGCCCACAAAGCAGCACTATCTCCAGAGGGCAGGAACACCTCACCCCTGTGCTGTGGGTGCAGCACACACCATGCCATGCTGCCAGACAGCTCTGGCCTCACTGGTTTTACTGGGCTCCATCTTGCCTTCGGTGAGCCTGCAAATACATTAGTGCAATCACAATCTGTTAAAGCAGACCAAAACCTTTTACCAGATTCTCTGAAAGACCCACACAAAGTGCCACAGTACCCACACTGCCTCTCCCAGGAGATAACACCTGCCTTCCCCGCACCCATGTTCATACCCTGTCCCTTGCACCCCCCAGCTCTACCTGCTGTGGCCTATGCAGAACAACAGAGGGCTGACTTTGCACTTAAACCCCAAACATTCCCTTGGTGAACAGGAGCGTTCACAGATAGCACTGCAGCTCTGGGAAAGCCAAGTCTCACAGAACACTCAGAACTGGATTTGCCTAACGCACAAGAATGTGGACACCACAGTGCAGCTGTACTACTGATATGAGACATCAATACTTTCATCTCCAAAAGGAATTTAAAATTAAGGAATGAACATACTCCCTACCTGTGTAATTTACCCAGGTGATGGACAATAATATTTTTTTGCTTAACTACTGTTTCCCAATAATTTCACTTTTCTATGCAAAGACCTTACCTAATTAGGCCACAAACTCAAGAGAACCAGCCTGCTGCTTGTGTGTTTTTGCAAGTAATCAGAAAAAAGTGCCAGCAGCAGCAAATAGAACAGGCATATTGTGAACATTAAGAGCAGTGGCCAAAGTCAGCCCATTATGGCCAATCTTGGAAGTTGGCCCAGATAAGCCCTACAGAAACAAGCCTGCAGATAGAGGATCATGCCTAAATTAGATGCTTTCCAGCTCAGAAAGCCAGGCTGCACTTAATGACTGGCTAACTATCCACAAGGACTTGGAATTCTCCCCTCCCTGCCTCTCTGCCACTAGCACTGTGTAGCTTTGTAATTTTCTGATAAAGAAGACAACCATCAGTAGTTCCTAGCTGGGAAGTTTGAGCTATTATTGTCACTCAGAGGTGGAAGCAGGGGGAGGCAGCTGGGGCACACAGTTGTGCCAGGTGAGCCAATGGGGTGAACTTAGTCAGTTAAATGCCATTACATGAACTCCTTCCAGTACTTCCCTTAGGCCCAGTTAATTAACTTGAACACGAATGGTTGCAAAGTAATTAATACTTATTTCTCTAACTCAAACTGCTGCAAAAGGCATTTTTTTTGCTTCCTTTTCTGCATGGAAGGAGTATGAACATTTTCTTTCTTAAGAGTTCTTTGAAACAGGCTTTTAAAAGAGGCAAGGAGCTTTTTACTGTTGTGGAATATTTCATCGTCTTTGCTTATGTTCCACTCTCCTAGCAGCCTGTCATGTTCAGAAGTAGAAAACATTCCCACCAAGAGTTACAGTGGATTCAGTGAGCCTTGTGTGCCTACTGATGAAAAAACTTCCCCAACTCCTAAGTATCAGTTTTGGTGGGCCTGGGCATTATTTGAAGTCATTGCTAAAATGTCAGATGCCTAAACCTGCAACAGGCTTTGTCTTGGGTCTTCCTAATCTCTGCAAGATTTGTGCACTTCAGAAGCTAATCTGAACCATGTAAGTAAAGCTAGATATTCAGCAGTGATTTACAATTAATCAAGAAGTTCTTTTCCTGTGCATTTTAAGAGAAACAAATCCTGTCAGCTTCAATTAAGAGACACAAACTAATACCTAAAGAACAGTAGGGAATAAACAAAATCCAACATTCTCACTTCCTTCTAAACAAAACTGCACAAGCTTTCCTTCTGAAAAAAACCCAAACCACCCTTTTATTGCAGAAAGAAGCCTTTTCACTGACACTGGCTTCCACACAAATGAGACAGAACAGTGAACCCTTATTCTGATTCTAGCCAGCAGATGTTTTTGTTGTTTTTCAGCACCTGAACTGAGCTCAGACTACTTTAGGTAAGTTGCCCTGTGCAAACCAAGGAATTGAGGCTGATAAACACTCCACTAGGTGATTTTATAGGAGACCTGCTGTGCAGTTTTTTTACCACTTGATACTAGGTCTGTGGGGGAAAGAAAAAAAACTTTAAAAGCCCAATTTAAATTCAGCTGCAGGAGGGAGCTTTTAATTGCACTTTGGATCAATAGAGAAGCAGCCTAACACTTGCAGTTGGTTACTAGGAAGGACTTGTACTTTTCCAGACTGCTATGTTCCTTTTTCCTTATTTGCTCACACAGTCTGGATTCTCCACAATTTAAGTGCAGAACAAAGCATTCATATCATTAGAGTACATACCAAATTATGTATCTGTGCCACAGATGTTGATACCTTATCAGCAGCAACATGTTCAGTAAATTGAAGTAGTGAGTGTTAAAAATAGCAATCCAAATCATTGTCACCTGTACTAAAGTGATAAGTGTATACAATTGTACACAAGCCCTTAAAGGGTGTCAAGTAGCATTTTATTTGATTTCCCAGCTGTATAAAATTAAAAGCAGGCCAAAAGGTAGACAGGCATTACCAAAGCTCCATCAAGAACTTTTTCAATGCAGAGAAAACGTGTTCTTGTAGCCCTCTTGTGTTCAGTTGGATTAACAGCTATTACATACACAGCATCCTTCCTTACCTCCCCAAAATCACAGCTCTGCATGCTTTAACCACACTGCCAGTCAGTTCTTTGTCCTGTACACCTTCACTCAGTTTCTTTCACGGTTTTCCTCTTTCCATCCTGGTTGTAAAATTGAAACCCATTCAGGTTCCCATTCTCCCAAGCAACCCATGCTCCTGAAACAGCAGAGTTAGTATATTCATATCATAAAACAGGGAACTGCTGCTTTGGAGTAGCAGGACTAAAGCACCCCTCATTGCCTGTGAGCATGCTGATATTTCCAGCATTTTTTTTTTTTTTTCATAAAAGGACTGTAATGAACACAATTTACAGCCTTGTTTCTCTCTTTCAGTTAATGCCTGTAAGTTCGAGTTTTAAACTGAGTGTTCCACAAACACCATTTAGACACATGCAATCCTCTACCCTTGCAGTAATCACCCTGACACTCTCCAAACTCTGACTATTGACAGTTCTGTTTATTCCACACCTTCCCTGCCAATCACCACGTTATGGTTGCACTGGTATGGGTGCCTAATGGGATGGAGCCTTGTAGCTGAGGATAAGGAAGTGGGTTGTGTCCTAAACCACACTCACCTTCCATGTCTGCTGCCTGGCAGTCCTTCATTCAGCCACTGCAGGAGAGATCAGGAGGCCTGGGTGAGCAGGGCAGTTGTGCTTCAAGAGCTGCTATCACCTGTCTCAGGGTGCCAAATTCCAATACAGATGTGCTGCTGTGGAGGAAACCTGGAGAAGGAGCTGTATACTATGGAAGAAGGAAAGAGAAATTAATGAGAACAGAGAAAAGACAAAGCACAGCACCAGAACTGACAACCAGCCATGGCTTAGCAGCCATGCCATCAAGGAGTACAGGCAAGCAGTGCCCACTCTTGATCAGCTGCACAGGTGCACTTGAGCTCATAGTTTTGACAGATACACACATGTAGATTTTGAGAGCAGCTGAAAACAGGCTTCAGAAAGACTCAGTACAGATAGTGTGAGGCATAGTATCTTCTTTACTTGAAAGACAGCTAGAGTAGCAAAGCTAGGAACAAGTTAAACCCTAATGTGTGTTTCTCTATAAACAAGGTAAAGAGGAGAAAAACACGTACCTTCACAACCCATAATTTCTTTGTGATACAAAGCAATTTAGGAATGAATGTACCAAATTTTCTGCAGACAAGCCAGTCAATCCCACGAAAATTAATATAATACATCAAGAGTAAGTCAAAGAATATGCTTCTATTTCTTTGCGTGAGCAGATTATACACTAGAACTTGTCAGAGACCCTGGGTACAAATGTGAGTCAGACAGCAGATAGTTACAGCAACTCAGAGCTGCTGATATGTTGAGGGGAAAAGGGTCATGCACAGAAGCAGAAAGAAAAACTTCTAATGACCCCATATAGTTCTATATTTAATTATATTTTTAAAGTGGTATAGATTTTATTACTGATATTTTGATACTTCCATTATTCCAGAGTAATAAAACAAGAAATGCTGTCTTTGAATCTGTTCAACAATTAGCTTTTGCATATTAAAAGTTGAGCAGACTACACACCTACCTAGAGCCCATGCTCTTACATCTTCCAAAGGGACAAAAAGTTTTATAGGATCACTTGATAGCAGTCACTTAAGAGATGCTTGATCCTTGCCTTTTGTGAATGAGAGGCAAAGAAAACCTTGAAATGCCACATTGAAACTCCCTGTAAGATGGCTAGTTGATGACAAAATCAGTTTTTAAATGTTAGGCTGGCAGAAATTCATCCTTTTCTGTAGCATTTGGTCACAGCATTTCACAGTTAATCAAGTCATTCAGCATTGAGGACTTGGTCAACAGAGATAAAAAACCTTAGAGAGCTTTCCTTCTGAACTTTGTAGAAGTGAATCTGATCAACATAAAAATCTGTCCCTTTCCTGCATCTAGTGTATTCTTAATCTCCTCAATGGGTGAGGTCAATACTACAGGTACTAAGACTGGCACAACTATCTGAAATTTAAATGAAGTTTTCAGTAACAGGAATTTGAAAGTGATCAACTGTGCATTCTCAGTTAGAAAACCAATACATCTATTTTTGTGCTTTCACTATAAGAACACCATTTGCAATTCTCCAGCATCTTCAACTTTAACTAGAGTTCATATGCCTTACTCAAAATAGAAGATGGTCTACATAGACATCGAAATAGGCTTTTCTGACTATAGATCAGCAACAGCTTCATCTTTTTCCAGTCAGTTTTTGTTGGAACTAGAAAACACAGAAATTTGCCTTGGGAAAGGTGATAAGTTTAAGCTCTTAAAAATGAGACATATTTAAAAAAAAAAAAAAAAAAAAAAAAGAGGAAAATTATTATATATCACACAGGCTCTTCAGTCCTCATTCAAAGGTGGCAAGTTTGTCAAACTCTTCCAGATTCCCTCTCTGGCTCCCAAATATCCCAAGGAAGCAGTGAGCCACATGACATACTCATCTGCCAACATGCAGACATTCCAAGTGTTACAAAGCCAGCCAGTGCTGTATTTGAGCCTATGAAGGCTGTAAGCAACTGTGAGGGATAAGGATGCTTTCCAGTTTATCTCCATCCTTTCTCTGTGAGAAAGTATCATGAAACAAGTGCAACCACCTTGTGTGGCTGCAATGTGTATTGTGTATTGTGTCCTCTGTATAAATTATATTGTAGGTCGTGCTCACCCATCCAGCAAAATTAGCATTTCTTTGGCACCTCAGACAGGTCCAAGGTATCTCCTGTGGTACTCTGTAGATAAGAACCTTTGCAGAGTCCTGAAGGGGAGCCAGATGAACCAGAGATGTCTGTATGAGCTGGCAAGCAGAACACAGGATAGGGTTATACATCCCTAACTGGAATCACACAGCAGTTGCTCATCTCTCTCCTTAGGGGTTCATGGTGGGCCTTTGACCTGCTACAGCTCATTCAGTTCCAAAACAACACAGCGAACAAGCTCTCCCAGGAACCTACAATTTGTACAGGGGCATGTAAAGGAAGAGCCAGAGCACAAACTGCAGATTGTGCTTTCACAGGATGGAAAAAAAAATGGATCATCCAAATAGACTAAGTGAATATCAAGAAATATTTTATTGTACATGTAATCAAAGTTTAAAAAACAGACAAGGAGGAGCAAAGGACAGATTTATCTAGATTCTCTTAACTATGCAGGGTACAGAAATACAACTAGGAAAGAATTAGCACATATTAGTACCCTTTGCTCCCCTTCCCTGCCCCAATGGAAGAGGTTACACAAGCGAGATCTGTAATGCTTCAAATCAAGGCTTCTCACTAATTGCACACTTGAGCTGACATAGTTGAAGTATGTTCAGTTTCATGAGAGAGTGTGTGCCTTCAAAATAGTTGTTTATAAACAAAACTACTCTCTCTAGTGGTTTGTGAGCATTACTCATTCAACACCAAGAGTATCCTTAAAAGACTAATGATTTAGTGGCCATAATTGTCATTATATCTGAACCAACACTATCTTTAAGTATATCAGTTATAGAAAATAGATTCCTTAGGCAGTAGAGAATATATTATTTAGTGGCAAAAACATAATGTAAAGAAGCAGAGGAAGTATTCACAGGGAGGGGAGGGAGGGAGGGAGCTGCGTGCTGGGCAGGGGCACATTGAGTAATCAGAACTAAAAATGCTGAGTTCTGGAGTGCTAACTGCAAAGGAGTCATACCTCAGCATCATGGGTATAGGTTTCAGAATGTCTGGGTAAAAATATGGTACTCATTGCACATCTACATCAATCTCCCAGCTTAACTCACACCCTAGATCCTCCTAACCTATTACAGTGGGACATTAAACAATTCTAGCACTGTAATTCATGTTCTGCCTTACATGCTGCGAGGAAGAAGGCTTCTGTTCTCTTCCAGAACCAGACAGGACAAAGTCTGAAAGTGAATGCAGAGAATTATCAGAGCTTATTCACCCCTGCAACACTTCCCTTCCTAGTTTAGAAGGGTGAAGGCCTTCAGACCATAAAGCTACAACTGCTCCTCCAGTACAAGCTGATTTTCTCTCAACAGCTTAGAAATAAGTCTTCCCAAAAAAACTAAGCTATACAGCATGTAGCCAGAGTTGAATCAAATCAGCATGACAAGTGCTAAATCCTGGATTGAAGGCAGGACAAGCTTTGGGATCCCCACAAAAGATGGTTTTGTTTATTCTTCAGTGCCCCAATAAGGCTAGCAAATTAAAAACTCTTTACAGAACTTCCATAGAAGGCCCATGGGTAAGAGACAGTAACTAACTATCATATGCTGTATTCTAATGCCCTTTGGAGACTATCAGACTTTTGGCTTAAAATGCAAGTGAATTATGGTGTATTAATGATCTTAATCAATTTCAGCCTACAGCATGGTCCAATGCAGATTACTAGTGTCAAGTTACACACTTAGGACTTGAATTCACTAATACTCATAGCACCACTTGATTGTTGCTGTAAGTAAAGACAGTCTAACCCTCAACTCTTCCGCCAGAAAGAGTGTATTACCTTTGATAATTGTGTAACACCACCTATTCGAGGCCAGCTGACCTACCCTTTTTTGTCTCATACATATTGCATCTGTTTTCAGATAAATCTTAACAGCTCCAAGCTTAAACTCTGTGACATATCACCTTAGCTTCCAAAGTTACAAAATAAATTCTCCTTTACAGTGTTCAAATTCAGGAGATTCACTCAACTGACAAACCAGTTAACTGACAGTATCTCTCACTAGTTATTTATTTTATGTGCCAATTGCACAGTCATAAAAGCCTCACAGATCTTCTTCATACTTCTCAGCTTTGAAACAGAAAAGGATCAATATAGATATCTCAGGATTAACCCTCCTAGGTGCAGGGGGAAAAGCAGCTGTTCTGTACCTCAGTAATTATTGCTCAGTATTTATCTTTTTTAAGCAACATCACAACAGTATTTGAATTTATGCTGTACTTTAGCAGAGACAGGTTCCCTAACATTAAAGAACATCAGGCTTTCCACAGAAAAAACATCTCTAAAATTTAGCTGGCCATTTTTTCTTAACTGTTCCTTGTAACAAGGCAGATTTGTTTAGGTTTCCATTCTAACAACATTATAGTTGTCAAAGTACATGGCTCATACCTGTGGCCAGTCTTTAGAGGAGGTGGGCTGCACGTTTTCATAACTACAGAAGTTTATCAGCTATGCTAAAACACTACATAAAAAGCCCAGGATTGTTTGCAGACTCACCAGCTACCTACACAGAACAGCTGTTCCACAAAAGTGGTTTCACTAACAACTGAACTTGAAGACAAATACTACAAGAAAGCCAATAAAGGAGCTTGTGTGATCAAAAGTTCTCTTACTATCTCATCTAAAAGAAGATACTTACTATCTCATCCACTTTAAACTATCTCCTCCTTCCACAGGAATAACCAACATACCTTTTGGAGGCAATTTAGACAGTGACTTCTCAAAAACATTTCAACAGAACTGCTTTTTGGAAGAGAGAATAAGTTATTTTACTACCTGCACAAATTGAATTTACTACACTCATTTTACTCTGGTAATGTTTTAGCTACAAGGTATCTGTACAAGATATATAAGCAGAGAGAGCACATTGTTAACACTACATATGTAAACTGAGAGACAAGAGGTCCTTCCATCCAGATGTCATATTGCAGATAAACGGTTGTTGTCAGTCTGAGAGGCTGCAGAACCGCACTTCAGCACCACGGAGATTCCCGGGGAGCCCAACAGAAAAGCTGTGCTCTACTAGGGTGACTGTCCATCCTGGAACAGCAGCAGGAGGAGAATCAAGCAACCAGTGTTTGCAGTAATATTCTTGAGGAGGATTCCATTCATTCGGTGCATATTGCTGTACATAAGGTGCATAAACCTGCCACGGAGGAGATCAGCGGGAAGAGAAGCCAGTGGCAAGGCTGCAACCAACTACTGGCGTCATGTCCCAGATCTGCAAGACAGTTGTGGAGAATTACACAGCATTAGTGTCAGACTCACAGGTCTTTCTGCAAGAGAAGACAAAGACATCCCTGGACACAAGGTAACAACTCCTTTTTAACCTATGCTTGAGGAAAATCTCAGAGTTACATCAGCCTTACAAACCAAAAGCCAAATTTGGAGCTCAAGAGTCTTCTTGCACTTCTGTGTAGGTCTGTTTTAAGAAGTGCTATGCAGTTTGTCACAAACATGTTTAGAGCAAAACAAGAGCAGGATGGCACAGTCTCAGTTCTAACATGCATGGTGAATGCAGAGCTCAGAGACAGCAAGATTCTCTATCAGTCTGAGCTCCGTGTCACTGTTTGGTAACAAAGGCTTTCAGTGGCCATGCTCCAAGCCGTGGAGCTCAGAGCAAAGGAATGTGCAGATTTCCTCAGGTCTGTGTCTTTAAGGCTGCTGGCAGATTCTCCTGCTGTGTTTGTTCAGAGACACAACAGTAACAGATCCAACAGCTGCACTCCATACAGTGGAGTTCCAAGTCATTTCCTCATTCAGCTGCAGAACAGTCTAGCAAATACAATTCCTTCTTCCCACAACAGATAGCTTGCAGAAATAGTGGTCAGAAAGAAAGAATATACAAAAATGAACTCTCTATTAAATATCTCTTAGGCAGGCAGGAAAGAGATGCAGTGATACCTTCACAATCCGGTCGCTCCCACAAGTCACCATGAGCCCTCTGGAGATGTCCATGGACATGTGTGAAATGTTGTGTTTTCCTTCATGAAAGGTTGCCAAAGAAGTACGGCTGCACAGGAACAATTGAAATGAAAGCCAGCCATCAGATGAAGCTTCATGGCATCATTACAGCAGTGCAAAATAAACTTAAAAGAAAATTAGGTTGCTCAAGTACTAATAAGTCTATTCCAAGAGCTGCAGTGCCATATTAAAGGGGACAGAATTAAATTAGCAAGTCATGCTACGGCACTGTTTGTGGAGTTGTACAGGTGTGACATTTCCTGGCCTTCTGCAGCATGACTGTTAATAATGCTAGAGCAGAAGTGGGACACTGAATTAGCAAATACTTCTACTCCTGGTTAAAGTCAAACTCAGCTACATTTTTCCTCTGCTGGCTAAAAAAGCTAACTAGGGCACAGCATCCCACTTTTCAAAAAAGCCCAACACCAAGCAAACAAAAACTCCCAACAAATGAAAAACCCAACAACACAAAAAAGAACCCCAAACACTCCCAAACTTTTCACATCTGATTACTCTGTTCATATCAAGAGAAAAGAGGTTCCTTCATTTCTATGACAAGTTTAATGAGACAGCAAATGACATTTAACCTGATTTGCTTGCATGGGGAAAATAATATTGAGCTCTGAAGAATATTCCTAGTTTTTAGAAAGTGTACATGAACTAATGCATATAGTGTAGTGCATTGTCTGGCACCCACTCAGCAACGTTAAGTGCAATCAATAGCTTTTAACTGAACTGAAGTGTTGAGACAAATATATCTCAAGTTTAGATCTGGACTTCTGGAAAATAAGAACTAACAAGGCTAAAAAATTCCACATCTGACCAAATGCACTTGCAGACGCAGATGGGGCAATCTCTGCCATCACAGTGCTTCCAGCCTCCAAGGCCTAATAGCAGAGAGTTAGCTCAGTGTGCTCTGTAGCATTGTGTGTAGATGTGGAGCAAGCCCAAGGGTTTCTGCACACCAGCAGTGTTATACAGTTTATTACTCCCTAATACTCACTCTTCATCCTTGATCGACTCAAAACAGGAATCACAGACACGGACCTGGAACTCAAATCCCATGATTGGGTAGCTTGACCGTTTGGTGCTGCACTTGCCACACACTGCTTGCCCACATTTTCTGCAATGATGCTTCATGGAGGAAGAACAAAATAAACAAATAAGTCACTATACTATGTCACTTGACCAGCGTACCAAGTGTCCACAACAACAAAAACAACAAAGCTTCTGTTTTGGGACCTGTTAGAAAGCAACCTGTTAGGAAATGCCGTGTTTCTTCAACCAAAGACCAACATCTCTGGAGTTCTGAACAGTTGTTTAGAGCATTAATGAATTTATCTCCATATTCTCTGGCCCTATCCTCTTCTGCAAGCTCCCTCTGGGAGAAGGGGAAAAAGAGGGTTGAACAAGCAACCCAGTTAAAGACAGTCTAAGGTAGCCAGAAACAGGTGAATGTCTTGGTGCCTGTCCAGACCCTTCTTAAAGACAAACTACCTGGAAAGCTTTCACATTCTGGTGCAGCAAGAACAGGGCCATTAGTGCTTCACTGGAGTGAGCATCTACATGCTTAGTTATGGGGCACTGTTTGTCATTTTTCACAACATTTGAGGATTAGCTGTCCACAGTTCCAAAGCATGGGAACATTTAGAGAAATCCAACAGAGCACTCCCAGCACAGCCTGGTTTGACCTGTGACAGAAGTCTGATGCAACACTTCCACAGAATTTGGAAATGTCTTAGCAGTGCCTGGAAGCTGTAACTTCTGAATATACCTCACTTCAAAGCAGCAAAAATACCAAGAGTTGAAAAAAGTTGAAAAGACCACTGCCAGCCTTAGTGGTCTTCTGTTTACATTTTGCTCAAGTGCTGAAGTACAGCTAAGCAATGAAACCGGACATCTCACCTGTCTCAACCCTATCGTCTTTGTGTCCCACATTTGCTTTATATTCCAGAAGAAAGGCTGTTCACACTTCTGACAGGAATCACTTTCTAGCCATTGAGGAGCCTACAAAAGAGCAGAAGATGTAAGCAATCAGAATTGTTTTCCCTCATACAACAGTCAAGGAAGTTTGTTTTAAGAACCCGAAGTAAAGTCTTGCAAGTACAGCACCAAAGTAAAGTCTTACTGGTTCAGTTCTGGACATTACAACAATAAATTGCCTAGAGCATAGTACAAAGAAAGTTTAGCACAAAAACCCCAAACCCAAGAATACAGTTATTGGCTACCTATACATCTCCTACACTACAGGAATATGTTATGTTACTGCCTTAGTAAGAAAACTCATTCAAACATCTAAGTTACTACTTAGATGCAGCTAAGTACTTACTAACCTTCTGCAGGCATTCAAAGACTGCTGCTATGGTTGTCTGAATGGCTTTTAAGGACCAGTGTAGTCCAAACTGTAGAAGGTATGAGGCAGTAATCCCTTCTAAGAAAGGGGGTGTCCAGAAGTAAATTCTATGAGTAATTATCTTTTCTACTTTCATGGGATTGCAGTTTGAAATAATTAGGAACTCATCTGCATTTTCCATCCTGCCCACATCTTCGTTAAGCATCCCTTCTCCCACCCACACACTTTTCCTGCCATAAATGGACTAGGCCAAATGAAAATAGAGCTTTTACACATTCCAGCTCTCTCAGATACTTTAACTGAATATCCCTGTAAGAGACAGAAAGAGAGGCACAATATTTTTAGTACACAGACTTGAACTGGAACATGTATATTCTATACAGCTTTATACATCTCGTGAGGAAGTCTCCCTGAGACTTGACAGGAGGAAAGCTGGAACAACACAGCATTTTTTCTTTTCAATTCACTTACATTGCTGACAGTAAAAAAACAATATTCTCAGTTGCACCACCATGAATATGAACTGATAGAGAAAGAAAGTGTATGGCCAGGTCAATTGGTGTGTACTGAGATCTTTTTTAAAAAAATGTTGCCTGGGGACTGAACCTCTGCTTCTAATCTGCATCTCAAAATCTGCCTCTCACTTCTTTACCTGCTTTGACACAAGTTGAGAACTTATTTCAAGACTACTGAAGGACAGTCCATTGGTTTCTTTACTGCAAGAGTTTGACTGCTTTAGATTTTCCAGAAGCAAAGGCCACAGGCATTCCAGTGAACCTGTTGTCTCTCTGAGATAAAATTCTAAGCAGTCCCAAGCATCTCCTGCACTTTGCCTGTCCTTGGCACCCATTTACTACAATGCAGCATGGACAGCCACTAGAACAGAATATAATAATAATATCATTCAGCTTGAAGTGTCAGATAACGTGAGAAAGCAGCCTGCAGAACTGACTAAGGAAAGCCACATTAGTCTCTGAAAAAGGGGAAAAAAAAATCTTTGACCTATAACATGAACTTACCTCTTCTCGGCTGATATCCATGTTCCAAACAGCAATTCCCCCATCAGCTGAACAAGACACCAGCTGCCGTGTCAGCTGGACGTAGCAGATAGCCTGCACCTTGTCACTGCCAACAAAGCACACACTGTTTACCCACAGGTATTTAAACAAAGCTTGGATTCCCAGCAAACCCTGATTTATACTTGTCAATAAAGCTACTGAGGAAGCCCAAAACTGATTTCCAGTTTGCTAAGTTCACTAAGTAGAGCTCTAAGGATGAGTGAACAGATGCTGTCACCTGAGCACTACCCTAGCCTCAGGATGTTGCTGAGTGTTCTTACAGGCCTGACCAGAATACCAGAGGTACAGTCCCATGTTAACATTTGCTGGCAGTAAGCCCTGATGGTGAACTGAGTGTCAACTGGCTCAGAGTGCATGTGCAAAAACTCTTGTGTGTTGGCATGGAGAGCCACTTGTCAAAACAGAGACAACTGGAAAAATAAAGAGAAATACTTGTTTCAAGATGCAACTAAGTAGCAGACAGAGGTTCCACTTTTTCTAACAAATCACAGTAAGTCAGGCTGTAGCTGCAAAGCAAAGTATGCATTCACCAATAAGACAATTTAATCCTAAAGAATGTAATGGCAAAACAAAAGTCTGCCCTAAGAAATTAAACAAAGAATCTGAGTTGCATCAAATTGCTTTGCAACATCTAATTGAATTAGAAAGTAATTCTACTTCTCAGAAGAACTTTCTTTCCCATTCAGTATGAAGAGAACCTAACTGTTACAAGTCTTTACCAGGACACATGAGGCAGCAATAACAATATAAAGTCCTCCAGTTATTGACTTCAGTTGCTTTTCTGTAACCAAGACTCTATCATGAATTCTTTAGCCATAAAACTAAATTCTCAAGATTTAACAAGAGTTCTAGGGCTAAGACTATCAGTCATGATCAAAGATGGATGGAGGCATCCATGGAATTAGACAAGAGGAGAACACACTAGACAATTATCTTTAAATGTAAACAAGACCTCTACACCAGTGCATTTCTAAGTAGAATATATCTTCAGTGGTGAACTACCTATCAAACTGAATTAGAGCCCTATATTTAAAAATGGCAGCTAGTGTTGTCTCTAAGATTTGATTGTAGACAACTACCTCAACTTCAGAAGAGGGGAGACATGACACTTTCTGAAGTTGAGAGACTACTTCTGTAATTTAACCAATCAGTTATCACCTCAATGAGAGAAAGATAGAGAACAGGAACCTACTGAAGCTAATTTCATATGTGAAAATGAACATGCTTATACATAAAGGTTCTAGCCCTCCTCTCACAGGTAACTCAGTGCAGTATTTATAATACAGACACATGCAGTTTTTACATAGAGGCCAAAACAGATGATCTAGGATTTTTACCCACCTCTTTCTATAAACTACTTCTGTGTTACTTCTAAACCATGGTAATAAGAATATATTAAACATCAACAAGAAAAATGATTTATCAGTAAAGCTTTCCTAGTACTGATTATCCTTCTTCCCCTTCAAAGTACTCAGGGTTCTGCCAAGAGTAATTTTCTCCATTATTCACAATGATTCAAATATCTTGCCATGCTATTTAGTCTTCTTGGGGCTGTATGTTCATTACAGGACATGCAGGAAAAATAAGATTCCATTACATACTGGTGCCCCTGGAGCAGCAGCGTTCTCCCCTTCCTTCCACCAATATCCCACATGATAATGCTGTGGTCAGAAGCACCTGAGAAGAGCAGCCGTTGGACAGGATCCCACCACAGGGAAGTAATACTCCCTAGGAAAGAACATTCTGCAGTTAGAGGTAAAGGACTGGCTCCCCAACACAGTGATGCCCTCCTGGAGCATTAAAGTGAAACCTGAGGTACTGCCTTACTCCAGTAACTTACTGAAAGCCTTAAGGCAAAGGAAGCATCCAACAGCAAAGTGCAGACCTGCAGAGAGGCAAGAAGTACTGGACAATACAACAGATGTCCCTAAGAAGACAGATACAGCACAAGCCAGAAAGTCTGAGCTCAGCCCCTTGTATTTAGCAGGTGATTTTAAGAGTTGCCAGAATATGTGAGCTTTGGAAGACAGAAGTACTAACACGTGCCAAGCAGAAACCAGTATCTACAACACAGTGAGGTGCTTGGTCAGTGCTTGCAGCACAGCACGCAGTGTTCTCAGGAAAAGCAACTCCCTAACAACCATTTACAACCTTAAAATAGTTGGACTAAGAAACGAAGTGACAACTTCACTGCTGTAAGCAAATTTGCCACTACTCACTAAATTACAAAACTAGATTTCAGAAGGCCCAGTGTGACTGTGAAAAAGTCAGAGATAGAAAGAAATTAGTCATCTGACAGTAGCAGCATTATACTAAACCCATATCCACGATGGTAAGGTAGCCAGGAGACTAAAGGAGTAATTTTGTTATTCATGCCACCTGTAGTTGTGAAGTCGGGACATTTTATTCCTTTGCAGAGATCCTTCCTTTCAAAGAATCCTTCCATTGCTCAGCTGTCATCAAAAGCCTTGTTAGTCCAAAACCAAAATGATGAATAGTAATTAGAGCCCAAATCAGTTCTTTCCAATGCTCTGAAGCAAGAGATTTTTTTTGCCTTCTTTAAGGTTATGCTGCTGTCAGACTGACCCATTTGGGAATAGCATGTGCACCGAAAAGGCACTAATTTTGAGTATTATCTCAGCATTACACAGAGGAGGCTGATATACATGGTGGATTCTGCAAGTTGAGAACAAACTCTGAAACCATTTAAACTGCAAAGCAAACACTGCTTGCTTATGAAGTCACACTTAGCAAGAGCTAGAAAGCAAACAAGATAAAATCACACTCTTGAAGTCTGTCAAACACAATTGCACTCAAAGAATTAGATGCTATTTAAGTTTAGTTACTAGATCTTGAGAATATTTCACAAATATGGTGGAAGAAAAAAGGTCACGCATAATCTGATCTGCTTTAAAAAATAAAAAAAGGAAAAAATATTAAATAACTAGTACTATACCAGTTGAAGAAGAATCTGTTTCTGCCCCTGAAATAATCTTTTATGCTGATCTCAATTCTTGCTTTAAATATCACAGTCCCCATATGGAAATATATGAGCCAAGGTTGGCTGCTGTGTAGACAGCACTGCTGAATTTGGTGCTTGGAAGCCCACCACAACTCAAGAGACAGAACACACACTACAAGAAAGTGTCACACAGACATACTGCTTTCAGACTAACTGTAACATCTACCAAGAAGTTGTATTTGGACACAGACCAGTGCAAAAGCATAGAGAGGGAAAGGAGTCTCTACAGCCAAGAGAATTATTTTGCTCTAAACAGAAACAATCTGAAATTCTCCTTGAAAGCAGAAGAGCCATTTATCACTAGAAAATCTCAACTTGGCTCCTGCATTTAAAACTAGCTGTATCATTTTACAGTCATCTGTAGAGCAGAAATCTACCCAGCTTTAACAAAGCCTTGTCTATACTTCCAGTTGTTAAACAATGCAGCCTTTTCCAGTGGGTCAGAGACTCATGACCCAGTAGATCATGCCTACCCACATGCAAACTGTCAGCTGATTTGGAAGTTGCCAGTACCACATGGGAAAAGGCATTATCTTGTTTATTTTGCTCAGCATGTTATTAAGTTACACATTATTCAGTGATTTGCATTCTTGCCTTACTCATTGCAGCAGATGGTGGTTCTGTATCATGTTATGGACTACTTCTTCATTTGACAATAGGACTTCAGCTGTACTATAGAGGATGAGACATTTGCCTTAGACTAGGCAGTTTCTCCAATGTTAAGGAGACTAAAGCTTTTAAAGGCTGCCATCTAGTGGATAACTTGTATTTAACTGAATGCGTATGTTTACTTTCATTTTTCATCTATAATAAAAATACCTGTAGATTATAAGGCAAAGATTTCCCTTCAGCAAGAATATCCTTGTTCTTTAACACATAGTCAAGTACAGCTTTCAACAGCTTATGACAGCCACTACCCTGGACCAGTTTTTTCATCCAGCATCTACTCTTAAGAGGCAGATATGCAACTGAACATCTCAGCCCAACCTACAAAGAGGTACCGTATCTAGGACAAGTGGCTTTAAGACAAAGAGTTACTTTACCTTCATGCCCTTTGAGGGTTGTGATAACTGAGCAGGTATTCTGCTCCAGCTTCAGAAGAGTGATCTGTCCAGAATAATCACCAACAAATGCATGCTGAGTTTCATGATCATATCTGAACACCAGTCAAGGAGAAGCTTCATTTGTTCAAAGAACATTTTACATGACTGACACAGTTGGCTATAGTCTAAAAAAACTGGAAAAGAACATTTTAATATGCTGGATAAATGTCTGAGTAATTACTTTTAAAGTGGTTGGAGACTGCAATAAACCTTTTTGATTCCTTTTTTCTCATCGCACTTCCCTACATGTGCAAGTAAAACTGTACAGAAAATAAGAGAGAAGAGTTTTAGAAAGCCACTGGAGAAAGCCCTAGTTTAAGGCAAGCCAAGCAGCTTCAGGCCATTTCTAGCAGATATTTACAGAACACACTCATACTTGTCTACAAGATGCCAAAACCCATCAGGCTATTTGTTGCAGTGCAGAGCTCTCTGTAACCATTATGAGCACCTCAATGGACATTGGGCACCATTCAGTCTTACCTGCTATCTTCTCCAATGAACCCTTCATTTTCTAGCGTGGTAGTAGTTGATATCCCCAGGAGAAGAAAACCAAGATACAAGGATGCTGACCCTCCACAGCGAGTTCACCTTACAGTGGAAATGTTCTAGCTATTGCTAAGGTGAGACTGTCTCACTTCTTGTCCTGTTCTCTGGACTTCCCAGTTTACCAAAGCAGGTTCTTAAATGCAGTATTGAAAACTGAACTAATTTCAGAAAGGATTCTGTCAGTTAACACTGAGATAAAAGCCTCACCGAATCCTAACATGGGATCCATTAACAAGGTGGCACATTGGGCAAAAGCATTACACCTCATAACAGCTCTGACACTTGGTTTTGCCATGATGCAACTATGAACTTCATAAAGCAAAGCATGGCAAGCCAATGGAACTAGATAATTTGCTGGTTTTAGTAGACTTTTGTTATTCAGAATATAAGCAAGAGCTATGAAAGACCTATGCAGCTGACAGCACACAACCTAAGAGTGGTGATAAACTTAGGTGTCCTCCTTGAACCACATAAAACCAAGCAGCAGCCTCTGGTATCCAACAGAAAAGGCTAACTTTAAAAAGACAGTCTACCAAAAAGCCTACCACCCTGAGTGAAAATGCAGGGGCTTTGCCATCTGATGACATTCCAAAATCTCTTAAGCCTTCAGGATCCTGAGATAAACAATTTGCTTTCAACAAATCCTCTAACTCTCCGAACATGTGATCCTTTCTTCATATTGGAAGTTCAGGCTTGCCTTATCCCCACTAATCCAGTAACGAATAGGCACTCTGCTGTGTTCTTCAGAAGCTTACACATAGCATCATTAACAAACAACTTCTAAGGAACCTCCTGATAAAGGAGGCCAAGCACCTAGTACACACACCAGCAAGCTGATTCTTCCAAACACAAATCCAAAGGAAGATCAATTACAATGGATTTTCAAATGTCAAGTTCTTCAGTGGAAATTTATTTTTATATTGATATAAAAGGTCATATTCTTTTCTCCATTTCCATAATAAACTGTGTCATTATTTGCAATAGCATTAGCTATAGAAGCCACTGAATTCAGTGAGGCTCAGACAGTTCACCAGACTGCTGTGAGCTGGTCTCCAACACACACACCAGCTTTAACCTATTCTGTGCTGCACTCAGCTGAGGCAAGCTGCACATGGAATGTTTTGTGGGACACAACTCCCCCGGACACTAAAAAAGAGCAGCAGTACAACAGTACAAACCTGACAGTTCTTCAGTCAGTAAGGCAGGGTCTGCACAGATGGGAGACCTCAGAAGGCCAGACATGCAGATGGCAACTGAGTTTTCCTCCTAGCTTCTTACCAGGACACAGGTATGCAGCCACTCTAGATAGGGCTTCATGTTTTCAAGACATATTGTTGACCAATGTTTCAGCTTTTGAATCTTGCTACTTCTAAAACGTTATTGCCATTAAACCTCACATAGCAACCAATACCTTCAATTAATGTCTAGCCACATCTGAATTACCACCATTAACAAGTGCTAAAAATAGTTTTAGAATTTTCAGTATTTAACTTGCTTTCAAAAGCTCTGATATGTGAACTACCTTTCAAGCTACTGGGTTTGTAAGTATTTAACATCGGGTAAAGAATGCCCTGAAGTATTCAGAGCTCAATAGACAACCAGAGTGTCTAAGCAGCAAACACTGCAGTTAAATGTAGTTTACAGAAATTGTACACAAACAAATTACTACTGGTGAATAAAGTTTCAATGTACCTGGTAGCTTAAGGATAGGAAAGATTAACTTGAGCAAAGACAGAAAAATTAAAGCAGTCCAAAGGGTTTTCATGTTTTATGCTCTGGAAGAACTCAAAGGCACACTGGCATCTGTTGAACAAAGTCACTTGCCCAGGAAGTCTACAGGCCAGGCTATAGATATAGTGACTGCCACAGGATGCTACAGACACCTCAAAATCAGGAACTAGTACAGACTCGGATTTCTGCAGCTCAAGGTCTCTTCTGCTAATAATAACCACTAACAGAAATAAAGGTATTAGACTTCTAATGAGAATAAGGGTTAGCAGACTTGCAAGAGATGTCACTCTAGGTTTTATACATGAAAAGCTGGGAACAACTTGAAGGAAAGGAATTAAGTACTCTCCCACCTTCAGGGCAGCAATCATTTTTTAAAGGATACTGTAGACATGAAGCCCAAGAGGTGAAGTAATGTCTCCCCAGCATGCTCCCACTCCTGGTGCACATCCAGCTGATACACTTGTCATGACCTGTGCTGATAAGCCACTCTGATGCCAGGCAGAAAATAATAGCAGACACTCGATTCTGATGAGCTGCAAGAAGAAAAAGATTCCAGCTATTTTCCCTCAAAAATCAAAGTGCTGTGTACTTCCATTCTAATTCAGACAGACAAAGGTGATTATATCCAGGCAATGCCCCAGGGAGATCTTTTAACATTACATTATACTTGCATCTAGGCTGAATGAAAAGGTTCCCATAATTCTGTTTAGGATTTGCCTTCTGAATAGCTCGAGTGAACCAAACCCATCATCAGCTGATGTAAGCTTTTCTCCCAGACAGAGAGAAGCTGAGTTCAGCCCAAATACCCAAGTTTAAGGAACAGGCAAACCTTCAGCTTCCTCTAGTTATCTCAGGACTTCTGGGAGTAATGAAACATATCTAAAAACTTGTATTGCTTTATTAAATGCATCTTTTTCTAACTCCAGAGAGCTATGTTCACATTCATCATTCTAAAAACCTGAAAGGATATCTAGTCCATGGCATTCAAACTGCTTCCTGTGACAGCAACAAAATCTCACCCAGCTTTGTTGAGAATGCTGCCACTAAGCAAGCAGTTACACGTGCTTTAGAAAGAGGCCTCCCCCACTCCCCAAGATGCAAGTACTTCCCTTGACTGAATTGTCAAATCATTTCCCTTAGGATAAAGGGAGGTTTTGTTGCTTTAGGAACAAGGTCTTTTTCTCCCAAGCACGAACATTGCTTCTATCAGTGTCAGGGAGTCACAAGACAAACTGCACTTTGTTTTGCTACATAATCCGCAGTCTTTAAGAGCTTCCTTCAGGCCTAAGATATTCCAATTTTAATCAACAATTGAGTTTTGTATTTCTCTAAAGGGTGCGTAGAAAAATGATGAAATTAGTATCACTATAAATATTAGAAGACATACCCTGTTTCCCATATATTGGAAAAATAAGCTCTTTTTCATTCCTGTTGCTCTCCTAGGATGACAGAGAAGGTAAAGACTTTTACCTTGAGCTAGGAGTAACCAAGCCCATTGGTTACAGGAAGCCAAGAGAGAAATTGCAAGTACCAAAATGCACCTTTAGAAAACTCTTACACCAACATTCATGGAGTACAACTACTCCACCTGAAAAGCAAAATCTGAGCTCACTAGTTCTGGTTCATTACACTTGCAGGCTAATGATGTAGTGAACTTAATGACAATGACTACAACTTGGACTCAGCTGTCTGACAGAATGTTCTTCTTATGGCAGTTATGCCCCAACTAAGTGACAACTATAAGGTCAGTCAGAATTAAAGCATATCTGGATTTTATTAATCTTTGACTGGGTCTAGTTTCCCTAACATTGTAGGGAAACTTTACGCAAATGTTAGTGTAGACAGTGGTTAACAGTTTACCTGGATAGGTCTTCACAAAGTTCATCTTATTAAAGTCCTCAGAAATATGAAACTCCTAAAAGCAAAGTGAAATTGTTAGAAGATACCACAGTGGCATAAGCAACATTGACACCCAAAAAGGAGCAGCAACCTCACAGACCAAAATTTGCATAGCAGCAGTACAGCCCACAAAAAACAGGCAGCTCCTGAGGCTGGAGCAAAGCACACTGAAATACCAACTGTAAATTAAGGTTTTAAGTGAGCTGAATTTTCAACAGGGAATATCCTTTCAGAACTGAGTTTGCTGAAGGGAGATTATAGGAAGAGGTAAGATCTCATTTGTCCACAGCAGGAGCAAACAAAACTGTATCTTGTAGAACTTAGGATTTTTATGTTTTTGACTTTACAATGGACAGGTTTAAGTGACAGTGTTCTCTATTTGATCCATTAGACTTAATGAAATTTTAGAACTTGAAATTTCCAGTAGTTATCACCAGAATTCTATGCAGTTCTTTGCAGGCTATTCATAGCAGTTATCTGTAGAATCACTCTTTATGATACTCATGCAGTTCCCTGGCTTCTTATGAGGCAGTTATTATTTTGACCTTATTTTCATAGAGAAAGGAAACCATTAAAGCATCTGAGAGTCACAAGATTCTCCTCCTTCAGCAAGGGGGGAAGAATAAAACCCAGTTTCTGTTCTGCCAAGTGTCTGCTCTCCAAGACAGGGACAGCACTTACAGCAAGAGTACAGAAAGAGAGAAAAAAGAATTCCCAGCAAGAAAAAAGATTAACCCAGCCTCTTACACTTTTATAGCTAGTGTTGAAATTTCTGCATCATAAAAAAATCTGCAGCAAGTAAATCCAGGATGGCAGGATACAGACAGATCCATACTCTTGGCCAGGGGCAAACTTAACTGCAGTTCACAACCCCACCATGGCACTCTGTCCAGCTTACTGTACTCCCCTCAAAACTACTCCTTGGCAAAGTGTAATTGTTTGGGTCCACTGCTGCACTGCTGGTTCAAAGGCTCACATCTAGCTAGAAGAACCTTTGCTTTGCAGTCCTCCCACATACATCTCAGCTTATCTGTCAAGAAGCTCGGCCATTCAGCAGTTGCTGCATTCAAAAATGAATGAAAAGAAAACAGACTATCAGCTACCAGCAACACATGGACAATATGAGCAATTCTAACCTACATTCAGAAGAAAAGTCACAACAACTTACCATGATTGCTCCATTATCCTGGCCAACAAATATCCGTCTGCTGTCATGATGATAAGCCATGGCAGAACATGGTGCTGTGAAAAAAAGGAAGTACATTATGGTATTTAAATAGAGGTATTAGGATACACATGACTTTAATAAAAGTCAATTCTTTCACTCAGGACAAAAGCTGCTTAAGTAGTTTGATAGAAACTAGTCTGCATAGCTTACATCCCTTGGAAAGACAGTTCAATTCCCACATGTGAAGCTGAGGAACATGACTACTGTAACTCAGACATACCAACAGGAACCATATGCAAACAGGATTTCCTGCCACAAGGTGCAACTCAGCAAGAGGAATTTTACACAGGCTGAAAGCTGAGCTAACAGCAACAGCTGGTTACACTTAAGAACTTGAGCTTGAGCTCACTAAAATTATCACAAATGCAGTCCTGACAGAGAAAAATGCACACCTTGCAAAGCTGAGAGTATTCTTATGTCTCAACTTTCAGCTAGTGGTCAGAAAAGCTCACTTAATTGGCAGACAAGTTATTTCCCATCATTATAGATACCTCCAGCTGCAGATCCACAATGATTTACCTGATGAAGGATGTGGTTCTGACAGAACACTGCCACAGATCTCGCCTACCATTAAGCTAGTTTCAAATCAAGGTCTCTACACTTGCTGCAAAGCTCTCAAAATCAAGATCATTGAGGGAATCCAGCCCTTGGGGAAATGAGAAGGAAGTATTCCTACACACAAAACCCATACTATGCCTGGCCACTACTTACCAGGCCCATGTTGTACTTACATGCCATGGTGTGATAGATGCTGGGCCAGTACTGGCCACTGTCTCTCTTCAGCCATACTCGGATTGTCCTGTGTCATGGGAAGAGCAGGGAGAAGCCCGCTGTAAGTGCATCACCCCTTGCAGCTGAACCACTTCATTACCTATGGATCAGCTCCACTCCCCTTAGCTTTTCTGCTACTCAAATATAATAGAGGAACGACATAACAGAAATAACAGTACTCAAATACCGCTTTTAAGAATAGGCACCCTTGGAATTTGAAAAGTTTTCTTCAAAACTATTTATACATGGAGTTTCAGTAAGTATGAAATTGAAAAACTATTTCAGCTCACCTCAGAAATTGCTACAAATTGCATCCCTTTACCTCCTTCTTGGCTCTGACTGATATAAGTCAAATTCAAACTGCAGAACTGTCTATCTTTGGCAGAGCAAAGCACAGTTTGCTTATAGCAGATTAAGTATCTGATATATTAAAAAAAAAAAAAAGAATTGCAAATAATTTCATTTAAGAAGTCCAAACGTTTGAATTCTTACACAGCATCTCTGGGTAACTCACCTTTCAGCAAGCCAGATATTGAATACTAATAACAGAAGCACCTCATCTTCTAGACCAGCACATTACTGACATCTCCATCCCCAAATATTAGGAATCCATAGAGGACTGTATATCTAACTCAGTATTTTTTTCCTCTAAGCCATGCCTCTAATCCCTCATGTAGGAAAACAAAGGACAAGCAACGTTAGCTGCTGTTGGTTTGCATTGCTTCTCTGCCCCAAGTATGATCAGATTGATGAGCCAGTCAAACAGAATCTGAAAAGCTGACAAGATGACTTGGACAGCATGCTAAGATTCTTTATAAAATTGGCTTTAGTTTGCAACCTTCCAGAATCCTCTCTTGGAAGGAAAAGATAAGTTGTCTTGAGAACATTTAGCATTATACTACTCATGACTGTCAAATCCAGGGAGGAGGGATATAAGAGCAAGGAAGTGCAAAGCTACCGTCAATTAAAAATATTCTTACAACAGACACACTGAAGGGACTCCATCAAGAAGTTAAGAGCACACATGTAGACAGCATTAAGGTTAATTTAAGTCCTCTTGAAATTTCCTCTCCAAACCACTGTTTGCCTTTTTGCTACTGTTTAAATCACACTTCCTCATTCCTAAATGATCTGTAAATATATGTACCTGGAAACACTGTCAAGAGGTTTCACTGAGATGTACTGTTCTCTTTACTGTTAGCTAATAAAATGTCTGGTATTTAGAATTCTCTAGAAAAATACTAGGGGATTGATAAGTTAGACATCATGTAGAATCAACAGCAAAGAATTTAACAAAAAAAGAGCAAAGGAGGGGACCAGTGTCTTGCACCACAACCAGAACTTTTCAGAACTTTTACTGCTCAAGATATAACAGTAGCATTCTAATTCTGAAATCAATTTAAAGGCTTTTCTTTAAAAGACGACTCAAAACTAAAGCAGACAATGCCCATCCTTAATATACTACTGTTCAAAAACTTGAAAGTGATAGAGCTGAGCAGACACTGCCCCAAAACAATGATTTTCAGCTTTTAAATCAAGTTACTTTTTTACCAGTTTAGGGGTTTATGTAAATTAGTCCAGTCCACTAAATACTTTGCATTGAGATTGTCTCTTAAAAGCTATCACTTCCTGTTTACAATAATCAGCCTGCCTTATGTCACCACTTCAGAAGAGCAGTTGCTATTTCTTGACAACACAAAATATGGGGAAAACAGTGTTTTCAAGTCATTCTAATGATGCCAACCTAGTAGCAGAGGTTAGCATCTATGCACCTTTATCAGCTTTTTAACTTGCTTTTTAAAGCAGCTCCATCATACTCAAACTGTTCTGACATGTCAGATGGTGGCTTCCACCCTTACAAATTCAACTCTTTCACTTCTAGGCAAAGTCATGTAATTATTTTTTATTTTTAAAAATTATATGATAAGTTATCATGGTGATCAAAATCACCCATTGCTGATTTTCTCAAAAGCAGACTTAGCTTCCTCTCAGTATTGTGGTTAATTGTACTGAACTAGAGTAAAGGAATCAAAGATTTGCTTTTCTAAGAAATTATTTAATGGAAGTATAAATTCTGTGTTGATCATCAACAGAACAGTCCCTCAGTGAAGTCAAGAGCCTAAGCAAACAGCTGCAAGTTATCAAAATTAACTTCTGAAAGCTTCTTATTTTAGTTTAAGTAAGATTTAGACTCCACTTGCCCATGCTTGCAAAGATAAGCTGTCAGCTTTGTATCTAATTATATAAAGCTCTGACAGAGCAAAATTCGAAGATACCATTTCAGAGTAGTCAGCAAGTGACCTGTGCCAAAATGCCTCTTCTCCCTGATTCTCTCTCCTACAGACCTGTGATGCATCTCCTTATGTCGGGACAAATTAATGTGTGAAATACTAGTTCTTAAATGACTAGAGAAGTCCTCCAATAATGCTGCTCTCACAATCTCCTTCAATCACTCAATTGCTTTATTATGAAAACTGCCTTAGAATCTTTAGCACTTTCCTCAAAACTTGGTCTTTATTTCATGGAGAATCCTGTGCTCAGTACTTGAGAAGAGCTGGCTACCACTCACTTCTTAAGCATTCCTAAGTCACTAAGACTCTAGAAACACATAGGATTGTTTGACATCAGTCTCAGTAAGGATATAAAAATGCTGAAATTCATTAAGGAGTACCCAGAGATAGACAGAGACTTTTTAAACTCTAGACTCAGGTCTCTGAGAGTGGCAGGAAAAAGCAAAACTTTAAAAAAAAAAAAAAATTAAAAAAATACCTCCAAACTTCCCTAACATTCAGTATTGAACCAGAAGCTGCTTTCAGCTGGGGAGCATGAACCTTTGTAGAAGCCAATTCAAAGGGGTTTGGGCATAGGATATTTAATGTAATATAAAGAAAGACACTAAAAAGCCATCTTCAAGCAACACTGACTGTGGCCTTACCAATTTCTAAGAGTTTTTACTGTTCTCAATCGCTGTTTCATTTACAGAGTGAGTAAGCACCCAACGGTGTTGGAGAAAAACCTTGGGGTTTGAGAGCAGAGACAATGCTGTGTTCCAGCAGTGTTTGTGCTCCTGCTACACAAGCTGCCCTCTGAAAGCCAACAACACAGTGCCAGGGAGGGAGAAGTGATGAAAGAGCAGTGGCCAAATCCAAACCTGTTCCAATACCAGCACTGCTGCAGGTTACTGCACAGCTACACCAGCCCTGCTCCCAACACTGCATCTTCCTAACTCCTTCACACCAACAACTGCTTTCCTACCCAAAATCAACCACCGACAGTTGTTTGTCTAGCAAGACCAGAATACTGCTTCTTTCTGGTAGTTGAACTAAATAAAAAATATTTATACTGTTATCAATCTTGTTCCCAAAACAGCATTAGGAATCTGGTTTAATCACAGTGCAATGGAAGCACAAAGACACAGCTGATAGTTTTTATCAAATTTCTGCTACAACTAAATCATGTTTTGACCAATATTTAAGTTCTATAAGCAAAAAAAACCAACAAAAGCTAATACTGTACTTTAAGCAGCTACTGATGGTCACGAAACACCAGCACTGGAATGTGCCAGTTACTCCAGATCTCCTGTTAGTCTGTAGTAAATACATTACTGTCATCTTGCAAAATGGGTCTTGTACACAGCTTATCATCCCTCAGCATTCCCAGCTGCAGCTGGGAAACACTCCTCTTGCCTTAGCTATTTGTCTGCTGAGGGACACACAGCAACAATTCCCAACATTGTCTTGCAGCCAGGGTCAGACAAGATGCCAACAGGAACACAGAGTTAATCATCCTTTCTAGATAAGTTCTGAGAAAGCTTCACAGATGGCAAATGTCCTGCTGAAAAATCCAACTGGGAAAATTAGCTCTTTGTCTCCTGCAGGTATTTTGTTTCTTTTTTAATCTTTAAAACTTTGTTTAAAAATCGTAGAATTTTGTTGGCATTCACAGATTTACTATGAAATTTTTTTGTATCCTCTAAAAAAATTACTTTTCATTCTAGGAAATATAATTTAAAATAGAAATAACTACAATGAGTAGCTCTAATAAGAGAATAATCTACAACATTTCCAGAGAATGTTTGTGCACCAATGTTTTCCTCACTACCCAAATTGTAAACACATTCCTCTGACTGGTTATTATGAAATACTTGACAGCCTTAGCTGCATTAAGATGTAATAAAAAAAATGCTTTAGCCCTGCTCTTAGTACACACAGCAGGTCTTTTGCTCCTTGTACTCTGCACTTTGCTGCCAGCAGCATAATCAGTTACGCAGTATTGACACCTACACCCCACTTGTAGAGAGCAAACAGGGGAGCACTGTTTGACAACATCTTGAACTGCAGGTGAAAGCTCTGATGTAGTGTAGGAGGCATCCCAGATTAGAGGTAATACAGTGCAATGGTTTCTGAAAGTTTAAAGATTTAAGCAATTTCTCACAGTAAGACAGGTGACACAAATTCAGCCACAAGCCCACAGACTCACTAGGAAATTGCACACCAAAGCCGGGCAGTGGCCTCTGCTCTCCTTGCACGGGTCTGTATCTGACATCAAAACTTGCCCAGGTAAAGATGCAGCTCCATCCTCGGCTCTTATCAGCAGTTTAGGCATGCAGACTGCTTAACCCTCGGCATCAGACCTTGAGTTTAAAAGCTGGCACTGTCTGCCACAGGCAAGCCTCTGCAAGCCTGCACCATGAAACCCTGAGAAGGCTGAGCTCTGATATGGAGTCTTAAAAATCACTATTTCCTCTTCTCTCCTTCAGGAAGCCCATCGAAGCAAACTGAACACAAACACAAACAATCACACCTAAGTGACTGGAAGAAAAGGAAGCTCCCCATTCCCATCCAAAAGCTGTTATCCAGCATATACTGCACAAAGCCATCACCACAGGAAGGGATTACATGAACCAAATAGACAGCTGATCTGTTTGCACTTTTTGACCTAAAAATAAATGCCTGAAAACACAGTTCAGATAACATCGTTGCTCTGCTGATTTTCAGCACTCATACCCCTCCAATTTCTCACAAGGTCAAGCAAAAATTCATGCAAATATTAATGCAAATTTAGTTTGTAAAGCTTTATAGTATAACAGTAAAATTAACCCTGCAACAAGCTACACCTCAAAGAATGCACTTTTTGAACTTTTAACATCGTTGTTTCAAACGGAGCCATAGTTTCTTAAGAAGCATCTCCCATCCCTCTTCACTTTTAAGAGTCACTTTCCACGGGTGAAATTCCACCTCTCACTATACACTGCAGACCCCTCACCACTATCCTGGCCACAACCCTCTGTACTACCTGCTTCCTCAGTTCCACTTTCATTCTATCTGAGTAACTGCTTAACGATGTTAGCAGCTTCTGTGGCAGACCTTTCATATGCTATGCGAGCCAGCACCGAGAACCAGGGTAAGACTGAATTCCCCTGCAAGCAGAAAGCACCGTGCCCAGCAGCTCATCACCCCTCTCCCCTAAGACCTGCCAACTCACTCCCTGAGCGGCTCAGCCTGAAGGAAGCAGGTTTGGGACCGCACACCGAGCCACCAGAATGGGCTCGTTCCGAGCGGAGCAGCTCGGGCAGCTCCAACTCTCCCGACAGGCAGGGGAAACAGTGACAACTGCGACTGTTCCAGCCAGCAGAGCGGAAGGCCGAGGGAAACACATTCCCTCCCTTCCTCCCAACCTCTGCAGGTTGCCCATTTGCGCACAGGGCGAGCTGTGCCTTTGCAGGGCTCGGCGGGGCCAGGGCAGCGCGCTCGGAGCACCGCGGCTTCTCCCGCCGCCGGGACAGTGTCAGTGTCAGTGCCAGCCCCGCGCCCCGCACGGGCGGGCCGAGCCCATCCTCCCTCACAGCTGACAGCACGTTTCTCCCCGGGACCGCGGCTCCTTCCGCGATTTCCTTACGGCTGCGGGCACGGAGTCCCTGCGCGCCTCCGGGCAAAGGCACAGCGCACACACGGACTCCCCTCAGCAGCCCCCGCTGCCCCGGCTCCCGCCTCAGCCCGCGGCCCGGCCCTGCCCTGCCCTGCCCGGCGGGGAGCGCCCCGGGTTACCTGTCCTCGCCAGCCGTGATGACGCCGTCCTCCTTGGGGATGAGGAGCGCGGCGCTCACGGCGTCCTGGTGCCCCTCGACCTTGCTGAGCAGGACGGGCCGGCGGCTCTGCGGCCGCGAGTGGATCTCGGCAGCCATGGCCCGTAACGCTGCGTGTAGCGGCGCCGCCCCGCCAGGCCGAAGTGTCCCGAGTAGCGGCGCAGCCCCACCGCGCGCCGATGGCGTCACGGGCGGGGGCGGGCCGCGCCAGCCGTATTCGCTAGAATAGAAGGGCCGCCGGGCCGTATTTCATAGGAGAGCGGAGAAGTCAATCTGGCGGTGGGGGCTCCGGCCGCCTGCCCGGGGCGGGACATGTCCCCTCCAGTGTCCCCTCCAGTGTCCCCAGGCTCAAACACGGGCTTCTGCGGCCCGGGCCGCGGGGCTGGCTGTGCTCTCCCGTGGGCTCTGTCCAGGAAAAGTCGTCGCCATGACCCCGGTTCAAGGAGCACAGTCGCTGCCCATCCCCGCTGCCATGGGGCCACAGCAAGGCAGCAAAGGAAAAGTTGTTCCCCCTGGAGTAATCAACGGAGGGATATGGGCTAAGGCAGGATGTGTAGTCACAGGAAATACATTAGCTCCTTTCTGTCTGTTAAAGCAGCTGTAATCCTTCATCCTATAAGTTCTTAAGCAGCTGGATTGTGCTGTTATTTTCTCTGTGTTCACTGCATGGGAATGTTGGCCACGTAGCTGGGTAACCAACAGAAGAATTCCTCCTCTCAGCCTTGGTTTTGTGGTCTTATAGCTGAACAGCAGCGTTTGGATATAGCCAATACACACTGGGCTTAACTGAAAATTCTCACTGGGAGCTGGGTGAAGCTATTTGTGCTCTGGATGTCCCAGGCAGAGCTGAGCCCAAAGAGATAAGCTCCAAGATGAGGTGCAGACAAACCTCCTGGAACAGGGTGCTGAGGATTTTGAGAAGCTGTCACAGACCGTGTCACACAGCTGCAGTCAGGGAGGATGAATAAGGCTTCCCCACGATCCTGGGGGAGGGCAGAAGACAGCAATTATCTTTCCCCTGACCTGGCCCAAGAGAGGAATTTTGTAGCTGAGAAAGCCAGTAAGGGAGATTGGCTACACAGCAAATGAAACAGACACAGGAAGAATGGGTCCAGCTTGAAGCTTTTAAGATACATCTGGTGAAACACACTCTGTTTTGCCTCAGTTTTTCCCTGCTTCCTTATTTTTCCTGTGTATTTCCAGAGTGACTTGGTCACTGAGGACATGAGTGTTACTCCAGGTCCGGCCTAACAGATCATCCCAGTCAAGACAACAGACAATGACAACTTAAACAAAACACCTGGCATACTGGACCTAAAATCCTCCAAATAATATCTCAGGCCTGGACCACATCTGCTGTACAAGGTTTCCTTGTGCTTGAGAATAGCAATGCAATGCTTGGCCCAATGGACATACCTATAGTCAAAGTGATAATTTGTGATCCAAGCAGACACCAGAAGGCACCTTGTTGCCCAGTGCCTGGTTACTATTCAGACTTGTACACACCTATTCTCTGCTTTTTAAGCCTGACCTGCTTAGCTCCTGCCGGTTGTCAGAAGTGAGTTTGGCTCTCTGCCTGAGGAGGGGAACACGGTGCTCTCCACACACAGAGACTGCACAGCAGCGATTCTGAGCAGACGTGCAGCTCGAGGATGGCATAGCTACAGGGAAACGTTTTCAAGAACTAGTATCCAAAAACTTTATTTGATGACTAGTGGTTATAATCTTCCCTTCTTACCACATGAGACATTCCCTCTGGCTTCATCATCTGCTACTCGTCATCCTGCTGACCCTGGCTAGGGACGCATGGCGGTATTTCGGCTCGGAGGTACATCCATCCTCCTACCCGCTCTTCCGTCTCCTGGCTGGGGACCCCAGGAGGTCCCGCAGGAGCGGGGGACGTGCAGATCCCCGGTGTTTTCCTGCCGCGACGCCACGGCCCCGCCAGGGCCCCGCCCCCCTGCCCCGGCCCGCGCCGTGCCCGCACGGCCGCCAGGGGGCGCTGCGGCCGCGCCGGGCCCGCGGCTGAGGGACGGATCCGCCGGGACACCGGGAATGGGGAGATGTGGGGACATATGTACGGTCAGGGGGACCGGGGATGTGCACGGGGAGATGGGGACAGAAGGATGTGGGGAAAGGGGTACAGGGGAAATGGGGGTGGGGAGAGAGGGACAAGAAGCTGCAGGGAGAAGGGGACGGGGACAGCAGGATCTGGACATGTGGGAAGATGGGGACGGGGAGATGGGGACAGCAGGTGACAGGGACTGTGGGATGTGGGGAGAAGGGGATACGGGGACAGGGACAGGAAGATAAGGGGCAGGGGGAGAGGCGGACAAGAAGGTATGCAGTGATGGAGACAGCAGGATATGGTGACAGGGGATGTGGGGAGAGGGGAACAGGGAGGCAGGAGGGTATGGAGCAGGAGGCGAGGGAATGAGAGGGACAAGAAGATATGGGGTGATGGGGACAGGGGTACAGGGACAGCAGGATATGGGGACAGGGGAGGTAGGATATGAAACAGGGGTATGTGGGGACAGGAGGACACCTGGAAGCTCCTGCTGAATCACTGCAGAGGCCAGCCAGGCAGGAAAGTCACCTGTTCAGCCCCTCTGCTTGACCCTGCTGCTTACAGGACACAGTTCAGAGCTACCAACAGGAAAAAAACCCCAAAACAGAACAAAACTCTTCAAATGCCATAATTTTCCTCAGAATAGATTTAGAGGGGCTTGGGGGACTTTTCTTTGTTTTGGTTTGGGGGCTTTCTTAACCCCAAGGTGGAGCATTGAGAGTGGCAGTGCTTCTCAGAGGGACTGACAGTGCCCTGTCCCCCCATAACCCCATTGCCACTGGGGACAGCTGGCAGCCAGCCCTGTCCAGGGACAAGAAGGGCCAGAGGTGACACAGGGCTGTGCTTCCCACAGGCATGCAGCTGCCAGCAAAGCCTTGACCAGGCCAATTGCAGTGTCCTCACCTCCACCATTTCAGGAAGGGAGAAGAGCCTAGGTTGGTTGGATACAGCAAAAGATACAGCAAAAGTTCTGCCTTTCCCCTTCTCCACCACTGGTTCTGATCCCAAACCAGCCAGCATGCATCAGTCTGGAAGTGAAATAAATGCTGCCTGTGATCCAAGGAGACAAACCCAGCCCTTCTGTCTAGGACAGGGTGGCTCACAGCCAGTGTAATTAACTGGTGGCCACAGGCTCCAGGTGCTTAGTGCCCCAAAGAAAAACCATCTGATTCACTCCCTCTATTGCACAAACATCCTTCAGGAGCTTATACACTTAATTACAGGGAACATGGTGTATTAGGAGCCCAGATCCAACATTCAAGGGAGATGCCATGGATTTAGCAAACCAATAAGGCTTGAAGAAAATAATCCTTGGATCAGGGTTGATTGTGCATTGGAAGCATGTTGGAATGAAAATGACACTGTGTTAATACACAATGCATGGTACATGCATCCCAGACAGGGCCTAATCTTTCTTCCAGTCTGTACAAGTTATCCTCACCATGGCCTTGAAAGCAAAAACTAGCATCCCTGGGAACTTGAAGAAAAGAGAAGACAGCACAGCACTGAGCTGGCAATACACACCCATCACTGCTCCAGCAGCAGTACAGAAGTGTCATCTACTAAGTGAACAGTGCCCACCTGGCCACAGCAGCAAGCCCAGAAACAAGAACAAGGAGAATGCACTCTGCCACCAGCACCACCCTTCTTGGAGAGGAGGGCAACTGCAGCTTTCACCTTTAGGCTCCCCTACAGCCTTTGACAGGGGCTGATCTCCTCCTCCCAGGTGTCACATCCAATACAAGACCATCACAGCTTCCTGGCACCACAGTAATAATGGAAATTGTTAGTGTTAGACAAGTTTCAACCACTGCAGGTATTGGTGTTATTACTAATAAACTCACACAGTTTAAACTGGTGGGGCTAAGCTAAAGGGCTTTTTGTTTCTTTGAAGCACAAAGGAGAGTTTTTAAAATGTTGCTTACAAAAGAGGTATTTGAACTTCTTGCTCTTTTTCATCTTTATTAAGCCACGTTGCTGCTGGGAGGCAATGCAGCCATGTTTTTAAGAGAGAGATTGCTGTCAGAAGAAGGCTGCCAGCAGGGAATATGCTGTGATGCCAAAGGGTGAACAGCAGTTATCCCTTTACACAGGCTGAGGAGCTGGCCCTTCCCTACAATCTCCACTCTGTCCAGCAAATAGGATTTGAAATCAGTGTTAATGAAATGTGGAAGTTGTAAAAGAAAACCAGCCTTTTAGAGCTCTCTGAAGTTAGAAAAAACAAATTTAAGACATGGTTTGGCAGATTAATAGCCTGCTATTTTACCTGTTAATTATTCATGACTAACTACTTTCTTCATTATATACCTGGATCGGGAAATTTATGGCAAGGTTTACCAAACTCTTTCTCCCTACTTATTCTCTAGGCTAAAGCAACTGTAATCAAGTATTTTCCACAGTCATTCCCTGGCCTGGGTTTCAGTCTCAGTGCTGAAGAGCAGTCAGTCTCTCAGGGTTTTCCACCTCAGAGAAGTTTACAACAGATGTGTAATCTGTGCTTTTAAAGACTGAGAAACAGGCATCTGTAGAGAGCAGCCAGAGATAGCAGACAATGAGACCATCAGAGCTGCAATTCTGCATCTCCTGCTGGAAGTTACCCATCCATTATTACAATAAGTTAAGCTTTGCACATTCATGGTCTCTGTTCTTCCTTGAGGATGGTCCCTTCCCAGCCCTTATACCCTCACAAACATCAAAGAGCTCAGGGCCCAAAACAATCTCAGCTTTGCTAGTATGACAAAGTTTAACTGTGAAACAGTTGGGAGTAAAGGAGGACTAGGCTGAACCAAGCAGCATGAACATTCACCTTGACCAAGTCCTAGAGACCAAGATGACTTTGAAAAAACTTAACATGTGATGGCTATTGACTGCAATCAGATTCCCCAAAGTCTTTGAAGAGCAGCTAACAGACTGCCACACTAAGGGTTAACAGACTACAGTAAACAGTGCCTTAATGCTAAAACATCACACTGAACTAATTTCTCTGTCAAGCAGGACTGGAAATTTGATATTAATCATCTCCCAGGATAGAAGAGCACAGTGTTTTTACAACACTACTAGAAAGGAAGTTTTCAGCAGCAAACCTGACCCTCATCTTCCAAGGCTTTTAATGCATTTCCCTTCACCCTGAGCTCCTCTACTCAGTTTATAGACAAATACCACCAGCATCTTAGTTCAAACCTGCATTTTATCTTTTCCAGCACTGAAAAAAACAGAGAAAGTGCTACCTAGGAGTGGCAGAGCTGAACTCCCCTTTTCCTGAGAGGTGACATACTTCATCCTTATACTGCAGAAGATTGAAGCTTACCAGGAGTATCTGCTATGTGTGGCATTCCCCCTCACTTTGCTCAGAGCTCAGTTTGGGCAGGTAGTCCTGGCTCCAGGAGACTAAATAATCCCATTCACCTTTGTCAAGCCACCCTCTTCACTGTCCACTTTTGGGGAAAAAAAATATCCAGTTACTCACTGTTCATGCTCTAAAGCAATCATCTTATTTTTAAATTATTTCAGGACTAACAGAAGGGAGTGACAGCTGTTTACACAGAAACTGTGCTAAGGCAAACCTGAAAGCTTATGTCACTGCCTTTTTTCCTTGCCCAAACCTAATCCCAAATCTGCTTGCTGCCCAGAGCAGACAGTGCTGCTGTGTGTAAGTCCTGTGGGAGTTCAGCTTCAATGCCAACCCTGTAATACTTGAATTCTTAATACAAACATTAAATAGAAGCAACTGGAAAATTAAATCGCATATTGCAATTTTATTTTGATATTGAAACAGCAGCTGTTACTCTGAAATACAATCCCACACTGCTCCAGAGCCCAAAGATGACATCTTGCACCCCAGTAGTCAAAAAAATACAATGTGTGTGGGAATTAAGTCAAGTCCCAAGTCCTGGCTCTGTAGTTTCTGTGAGGTAACATTTCTCTATTCTTGCAGGACAAATGGTACCCAAGACAGATGCAAGACAAACCAATGCAAATGACACTGAGTTGGTTACAACCCAGTAACTATTCTGCTGTTACTTGTGCTCTTTACATCCATGAGATGCAAGGTACTGAAGATAGGTGTGGCTGGATTATCCAGGAGAGCTCTCCTGCTCAGTGCCAGAATCTTTTGTTACATGATCCCCATACATAGTCAATCTTTGGTTGCTGCTTTTGAGTTTGTCTTTTTTCTTTTCTTCCTCACCTGCAGGGTTCACTTTCTCTTCAACAAGACATGAAGACAATGAGGCCATGCTAGTTTCTCCATTCACCTATTGCAAGAGACCTAGCACCCAGCATGCATCAGGAGCACCCCTTTCCCAGCTTACATGGATCAGGTGGTAGGCAGCTAACACATCCTGTAAAATATCCTAAGATTTATTCTTCTTCCACAGATGATTGCAGTGTTCAACTCCAGCAGGAAAAGGGAGGCAAGCAGATTGGCTCAATATCTGACAGCATATTATGAGCTCTCAGCCTGGGGTTTGGACTGGCCCTGCACAACACATTCAGGTATTTTCAGCTGGAAGCATTTTCTCTTCATCTTGTTTTCTTGCCTGACCAAGACACTCAACACTCATTCACCCTCCACTTTATAGATACATACTACATTCACCTACTTCCACCAGGGCTGAGTCTGCTGGAATTTCTCCCCTGAGACCAGCAGCCTCTTCTCCCCATGAGTGTGCCCTTCAGAGCTGCCAAAGATTTACCTCACCCACCCAAATCCCTCGGTTGCCACAGAAGCACTACAACAAAGAACCATCTGTGACAAGCCAAAGGGATTTACTGCTTATTTTTTGGAAAGTTTTGCACTCAGGAGAGTCCTGCAAGGGGCATGAAGAGATGCCTATGTGCATATAAACTGCACCACAGGAACAGGAGGAAAGGCCCCAAAAGTGCACTGAGATGTCCTCATGGGGCAGTTTTCAGCAAACTAGAGTTCTCTTCAGATACCAAACCTATGGATAAATTCATCCACAGCAGAATGACCTCAAAAAAGGTCATCAGAAGGAGGGACTAAAACAAGCAAAATCCAAACAACCAAACAAACCTCACCACAAAAGAAACCAACCAACACTTCCCTACACACAACAAAATGGTCTCACAAAAGATCTCCCTCCTTTCACCCTTCTTAAATCTGCAACAATTACACAGGGCTCTAGACCCCAATATCTATCAGCACATCCACAATCCACAACGCTGACTGTTCATAATGCAGTTTTATTTCTTTCCTTTGTACAAAAACAAATATAAAATTTAAATCCAATAGAAAGTGTATACTAGCAATGACAAGTTTACATTACAATGAGACAGGACAATGCGATGTGTATTGAACACCACATTAGTTTTAAAACTCTCAGTGATACATGCACTATATAAAAACTGCTAGAACTTTTATTCTATTTCTACCGAGAGTATCCAGGTACCAAGATACTCAAGAACCAAAAGTAATCTTGATAGGTAGTATCTACAAAATTAGACCTTTTCCACACACAAGAAGAAACCAACATTAATAGAAACATTTATCATTCTTTGTTAAAATCCTCTCACAAAAAGCCATACATAAAATTCTTAGTAGATACAGAAAAAGCTCAGAAGCTGTTAGCATAGGTAACCATTCAGTAGTTTAGAGAATCTTTTAGACATTTTGAAGAGATACTGTAGTTTTCAATCTGTATTTTCCCCACAAAGCCAGAATTATGTTGACTCCTGTTTCAAAACCTAGTCAGTGGTTAAAACTAGTTCTTGAGTGAAGTCAAAGAGTAGTGTACAAAATATTTAACAGAACAGGGGGTGCCTGTTTACTTCTTGAAGAAAGTCTTTTCCACATTCAAGGTTTGTTTATTTGTCCCATAAACAAGATTGTACCTGAGGGATGAAACAAAAACAAGGATTACCATCATCTGTAAATAGAGTTAAACTTTTCCATGAAAGCATTAAGTCCACAGCACAGCCAAGCCATCTCATCGGTCTTATCCAGCCTTGTTCAGGTATGTGAGCCCAGGGAAGTGCATGTTTGGATAGGTGGCCAGCTCCTATTTCTAGAGACACACAGCCCTGTTGATGCTCTGTGGTGCCTTGGGCTGGGGCCTGCTGCCAGCAGCCTGCTCTTCCCCCAGTGCTGGCAGCAGCACTGTTCCCCACTAACTGACATTGATCATACATATCACTGCAAGGAGGGCAATTCTGCTCTAGCAGAGGCAGCCAATACTGCAAAGAAGCCATGAGCACTATATTGTAATATTCGCTTATGTTCAGAGCAGGCTGGAGCAGCACCCTGGATCCCCAACCCCCTACCCTGCCTCATTATCTGACTGTCCAGAAATCTGGGTCCTATTCACCAATTCACTATCAATAGAGCTGTTTCCTCTGCACTCAGGGGATCTATGACTGTTAAAGGCTTTTCTTTTATACCCACAAACCTGCCATGCTCGTTTCTGTCAACTTGACAACCAAAATGTATGTTTTTCCCTGTTCCAAGCTGCATTCCCAATAAAATAATCTAAAATTAAGGGCATAAATGCAGGTTTTTTTTAATAGTTATTCAGTAGCTCCAGACTTCTTTTGTCACTATTACATTGTTGGTTACTCAGCTTCTACGCCATAAAGTACTTACAGATGCTGCTTACCTGTAGGATTGTGCCGGATGAAAAATACAAATGGTCTGTCTACTATGAACCAAGGAGGGGATGACCTAGCTATTAAAATTGCAGCTTGCAAAAAAAAAAAAGTTTTGAGTAAGACAAATGAAGCACCCTAATACATTATACACTCTATCAAAGTTTCCTTGTAGATATATATATATATGTGTCTATATACATAGGCTTAAATAGGTGCATACAAATGCCTAAAACCTACCAACTTGGACATTTAAAGCCACACAGGTCACATGATATTCTTACAAGACACATTTAAAAAGACATAAGATCCACAGAGAGCTGGAAGTCTTGGGTTGTCACCCAAAGGCTGTAATTGGCTTACCCCTCTTTGTAACCTGGATAGCCAGAACATGCTATCAGTGACCGGATGCTATGAAAAGACACTTTTCTAGAAGTAAGCCTAATAATATTTCTTATAGTGATAAACACTGGCAAGTTGAGATTTTACTGAGAAATTACATAAAACCCATTAACTGATGTGAGCCCAAGCATATTGCCACAGTGATCTCCAAGTGGGCTATCTTTGCCTAATTAAATTTTTCCAAGTCTAACAGTTATCAGCACAATTGCTTACTTGTTGCTGCAGAGGCTTTGGTTCCATCTTCACTAACTTCAATTTTTGTCTTTTGCAGAACATTAGATACATGAAGACCTTCTGTTCCTGGAAGATCCAAGGAGAACAACACCTTCAGTAAAACTTAGAGTCCTGAAGTACTTTGTAGCTAACCAGCTCTGCCAGCATGGCTCAGAATACTAAAAGCTGCTACAGTCCTGCTAGAATCCCAAAGCTGCAGTGCAGAACAATACCTTTGAATATGGTCTCTAAGTGAGTCATTACAAAAATAGGGAATAATCTATCTTACTCTTCCTTCCTCCCCATTGACTAAGTTTTATTATTGATGGTTTAAGAAGTGCTTACATGCATTTTTAGTTTTAATTTTAGGAAAACTGAAAAAATTTGGTATCTGAATATAAGTTACACTCCCATGTGTCTCAACATCACGGGAAAAAAGAAAAAGCACTTAGCAACATACCTTGCTTTTTTGTTAGACAGCTCTATAGAAGCTAATCAGGATTTTAATGAAAGCAGAGAAGAGAAATAAGATAACATTTTACAGCCATGAGTTCAAAAGTGTTGACACCCCATTTTCAGATACTAATATTTACAGCTCTGAGTTCATTCAGTCCCTTGAAGTGTCAATGTTTTTTGTACATGCTTTCTTACAGCTCAAGAAAAAGTCCCTAAACACATACTTCAGGGAAGGTTACACACTGTAGTTGCAGTATTTGCTACAGACTAAGGTATGGTATTAAGTCCTGACAAATATTTCAGACAATGCTCACGACCCTCAGGTTGCAATATCAAATCTTAGGAAGATGACCAGCATGATTTACTGTTGTAATCTAAGATAAGGGAGGAAAAAAAGCAACTGCAATGCTGAACAGAATCAAGAAGTTATGCCTGGCTGGCTACAACATAAAACCAGCTCAAATGTCATGGCAACACTTAGCCAAGAGAAAGCAGACAAATGCATTGGTAAAGCAGCACTTTATTCAGAGCTAGAAACTATGAAGGACCACCATGAATTAAAACAAAAAAAACCAAAACCTTACTTGTTATTTTTGCAAAGTTTGCCTTTGACTGGTCAAACATATCTGTAATACCAAGTGCTTGCAGAGGTTCCTTTAAGTCTGTTTCTGCTTCTGCTGTAAATCTGGTTGGAACAAAAAAAAAAAAGAATGCATTAGTATTATGCAGTAAAGTCATCTGAAGGATTCCTTCTCCTGTATCAGATGAGGTACATATAAATAACCCCCCAAACACTCCCTGAAGAAGGAATGGATTATATAAGTACTTACTTTGGTAAAATAACCTGCACTCTTTTTGCTACCATGGTTGTCATCCAGCTTCCTATTGTTTTTGTGCTGATGTGGGGGATGATAGCAGAGAGTGGCGTTGTGCTTTCAGTGGGCAGTGCAATCAACATGCTGATCATTTCCCCATGGTATGGCAGCTCAATGATGTTGTACCACAACTCATTTGGGGTACTTGTAGTGCCTAAAAAAAAAAAAAAAACAAACCCAAACAAACTAGTAAGCCATAGCATTATAGCCTTAAATTGCTACCTTAACACATCTAGAAGAGTCTGTCAGGAAAGCTTTGCCCACATCTCAAAACCAGCTCTAAAGTGCCAGACTTCCTGCTGGGCAACCCTTCAAGAGGCATGAGCTCTGTAGAGATGCTAGTATGACATAAAACACAGGGAGCAAATACTCATTTAACATACATGCTGTTTCCCAGACAAATCTCATTAGCCCATTGCAGCAAGCCAGCTATGTTAGAAGTGACCAGGTCTGTGAATTAGCTGGATCTCTGCTTCAGATCTCATCTGTACCAGAACCAACTGTGAACTGAGAATAAAAAAAGGCAAGGAATAGCACCAGACTATCTTTCCAAACTGAAGAGATTTTGCAGACAAGCTTGTTCCTCCAAGAGTTATTGCAAAATCTCCTCGTTCCTGTCTGAAGGAGTCTGCTGCATTTGCTTAATTTTCTTGCTTAATAAGGATCTGATTAGGAAGCAATCTGAAGTCCTTCAAGATAGTAGGAAGCAGCCACTTGGAGAAAGTGCAAGAGGCCAATTAGATGAGATGGAGGGCGATAGCAACACATCCAAGTTGCAACAAGAGTGTCTTTGAGACATTCTCTCCCCCTCCAAGCTCCCTTTGCTTACTGTGAGATTTCTGGCATGTGGCTTGGAAGCAAATGCTTTTTATAGTAGTATCAAGTTAAAATTTGTCAGTTTACCTACAGACAATATTTCAGGCAAGCTTTTAGGATAGCAGCAAGATCTTATTATCTCTTCTCTTTTTTCATCTACATCTGCACTTGTCAGCCCAAGCTGAAAATCAACAGCTTCATTACAAATCTAATCTTGTTGCTAAGGCCATGAAACCTGCTCTAAACTCATATTGCTACAAAACTGGCAGTATTGCACCTCTGTTTGGCAGGAATCATCTCAAAGTTGGCAGTTTCACTATTCCTTTTATTATGGCAGTGGTTCTCAGGCTGGAGCCTACAGATCTAACACTAGTAGCAGAAGTCAGCTGCAGGACAGTAACACAAGGCAAACTGTCCAGCAGGTAAGTGCTGCTTTCCTGATACATGCTGCTATCATTACTGAGGCAAACTGAACAGGAGGGGAGCTCAGCTTCAGTCAGTTGATGGGACTGAAGATACTTAAGATATTGAAATTTTAAAGATCCCATTGCAAGCATAGATAAAATAGAAGCCCTGTGCTAGGAAATCCAGAGATACAAAAACTCCAATGAGTCTTCAGCAAATGAGTAACTCAGCAGTATTTCTTTTGTTCCTTTCTAGCCTTAATAGTTTCTCTAACTTAAATACAGAGCAACATAATGGACATTAAAACCACCATCAGAAGTCAAAAGCCTTCAAGATAATAGTCTTGCTAAACCCCACCTTAAGTTATGAACTTCTTTGAAACTCCAGAATTAGTATATTCTGCAGTAGGCTTCCCTACCTCCCCCAGCTCACATTTTCAGCAGTTAAAGTATTATATTACATCTGCCCTAATACACAGGTTTGGGACAGAGCCACAGCTGTTTACTTTAACATAAGTCTACCAATAGTAGTTGAGCACTACCAACAGTAAAACTAGGCATTTAAAAGCACAGCGTGTCCTGCTTTTAGATTTATAGCAAGCTGTATTCTCAGGCCTGTTTCTCAGACTGTATTTAGTACACATGGAAGTAAGTTCCAGGCAACACTTCTTAGAAGGATGCAACACAAATCAGAGTATCCATCTTACTTCGACCACTAAAATCCCCATAAAGATGCAAAGTGAAGCTCTGAAGTATGTTGTCAGTCACATCAAGCTGCTGGTGTCAGCTCTGAGAGTCTCTGATGGAAGTCTGGCAGAACCTGCTGAACTACATTTCACTTGTGACTCAATCTGAAGAGCAGTTTCACACCTCAGGAGATAGAGCCAGCATTCTAATCCAACTCCTCTGGCTCCCACAGGACTGGAGACTTTTGCAAGTCCCATTTCTCTATCTGCAGTAAAATATAAACTGATTCTACTGCAGTCTCTCAAACACAGCTCACCACCAGTAAACCTCTACCATTCTGCCTGTTGGCGGCTTTCCTTTATTCTCAGCCCTTATAAACATGTGTTTTTCTTTCTTACAGCAAAGGTTAACTAACATTAAATTTCTCAATTTGGGTACTTCAGACTTTCCCTTCTGAAGGCAAAGGATAAGGCAATACTTGACAGAGCATCCAACCTTAAGGCAACTGTTAAGTACCTTGCCCACGCCTCAGCAGCAGGAGACACTTCTGCAACAAAATCCACCTGTATCAGCTACAAGAAGCAACAGCAAGCTCTCATTTCAGTTTGAAAGGAAAGAGCAAATTCTACACCCATTGTTGGTGGCAGTGGGAGTCACTGAGCTTACCACAGCGGAAGATGGACAACTGGGACAGCATAGGAACCTGGTAGGTCTTCCCATCAGCTCCATAAAATGGGCGCTTCTTTGTATTTTCAGGTCGAAATCGTGATTTCCATAAGCCCTTGAAATACACAGCATTCACTAAAACCAGTCTGGTCAAACTGCCTTCAATATCATCTGGAGCTACAACCTGATCAATCATACCTAGAAGAAATAAAGGAATTCTTGAGTGTTTGCTGTCATAACACTGGCCAACTGTTTTTTAAGAACCTGATACATGCATTACTTTAGACCCCTTGACCTGTGAGTATGCCAGCTCCTCATGGGAAAATATATTTAAAATTCATAAAGTGAATGGTATTCTTTGTCAAAAAGCAAACTTTTGGGATAACTAGAAATAAACATATCTTGCTAACTGATAGCATGATGTTTTAGCAACTAACAAGGCTCTACCCTTTCCAGCATGTAAGCAGATCTAAGACTACATGGAATAGTTTCAGCTGAAACACCTCCCCATTCACACACTGCTTACAACATTGCTATGCAAAGTTGGTGATGTGGTCGAGAAAGAATTTGACAGCCTCATTTCACAAATACCACATCCAACATCACTAACGAACTCCTCACATCCAGGAGGGACTTGTTTTAGCCCCAAAAGGTACCAAAAACAGTTCACCTAGACTAGGAACATGCTGCAAAACATGATCTCTGGCTTCAGCATACATAGGCTTCACAATTGGTTCAAGAGGTTTGAAGCATGAAGAGTTCTGTCAAGGCAGATTTAGTTAAGAATCTTCCACTAAATGCGAGTCCTAAGGACAGGGTCATTTCTTAAGATAGTTTAGGGCAGTCAGAGCAAAAGCTGAACTGCCTATAGCTTCCTGTAAGTCTGATTTACTGAGTGAAACATCTGAGTTGCCTGAAAGCATCTATGTTTGAGAAAGCATAGACAAGGCCCCAAGACAACTGTGCTTGGATCTCTCACCAGTTACATGAATGCAAAGAAGAGAAAAAGCTGCTCTGATCCCATGGACAGATGGACACACACTCCAAACACATCCCTCCTAGCAACCACACAGGCACATCTGCTGGGGCAACAAGACTGCTGGTTCTTGACCCACCAGCTCTAAAACATCACACTAATGCCAGCTAAAAGACAGTTTTGAGCTGCAGATCAGAGATTTCTCTACTCCCTATCTTTCTCCAGTATTTCCATCTGGATTGGAGGTCTCAGACCACCCTGCCATGCACAAAGGCACTCACCAATACTCACCCCTTGTTTCGTTTTTCACCCATTGGTTGATGGAATCACTCGCTGCATTTGGGTCCTCAAAGTCCACACTCTTGACACTGCACTGAAACACCTCTTTGTTCCTTGTAACGAAAGGCACTTCCATTTTAAAGCCACTCTTTGCAAACACTGCATTAGCAATTGTTACAATGTCTTTATTCTTTTTTGAGACTATCAGCCTGTTTATCTTCTTCAAGGCTTTACCAACTCCTAGTTGGAAAAAACAGCAAGTTTAATTTAGAATAACATGATAAACCAACAGTCACTTTATATGCAGCTATTAATGACATGAAAAGTCAGACATTAAGTGCTGGACTAGAAAAGGAAGATCAAAGCAAGCCATCTGAAAGGACTTCCAAAATACCTATTTCTGATGTCTCATCTGCATAACACCAATGATTCCCAGCAAAAACATGAACCTCCACTATGATGCCTGCTGCACCTCTAGCTGTCTGCTCAGAATGTTACAGACAGTGCTTGGGATTACACTGAGATTCAAATACTAGCGTAGACCTACAAATCATGCTCATCCACAGAAGAAACTGTTCCAAAAATATTTCATATCATATAAGCCAGGCCACTTGTCAGTTCTGTGATGATGACAAAGAAAGTCAAAGGGTCAGCCTACTCATTCTGAGAGCTCTGCAGGATTTGCACAACAAATGGTCTTGAGCCTCAGAATGTAAAGCAAAAATTGTTTTCTTTACTTCCTTTTCACTTACTGGAGAATAAAGGAAGCTGTCAAGATTTTTATTAGAAACTTCCAAGTTGAGTCTTAGTTTCCTTAAAGACCTAAATCAGCTACAAGAAGGAGTTAATCTCTTAATACATGAGCTTGCCCCTAAAAAAGGAAAAGGGAAAGTAGTAGGTTCCAGTGCTTAGTCAAGATCCTTAGGACCTGAAAGCAGATTTTACGAAGTGCTTGCTAACTCCTCCACTGTGTGTGAGGGAAAGCATATGGCAGCACAGAAGAACTGCTATGTTCACCATACCCAGTTCTGTGTTACACCTTATCAATCAGTGCTTGTCTACAAAGGCAAGCTACTGCCAGGCAGGCGGCTTCATGTTCAACCATGGTATCAAACAGCATCCTTGGGTGGCTGGTATTAATGGGTTCCCTGTTTCCCAATACAATTTGGGCAGAAATATTTCCTGACTACTTTCTTATGTAGACAAACAAGAGACATTAAAGGAATAAATTAGTTCAGAGTTATTCTCTTAGCTGCATGTAAGAAAAAGCCTCAGATGGCTTTGCTGTTTCATATGTCATAAATGCTTTAATAGCACCACTGGTATGAACTTCTACATATTCACTCTCCATTATGGGTAAATTCTTTTGGAGAACATACCATAACAGAGGTTCTCAAACTGTATTCTGTGAACCACTGGTGGTCCACGGAGCACTTGCTGGTGGTCCGGGGAGAGCTGGCTGGTCTCATGATGCTGGCTCTCCTCTTTGCTTCCAGCTGCTAAATTGCATTAAAAGACAGCTAAAGACAAATTAAATACTTTTCACCTATTACCTTTCCAAAGAAGCAGTTGCTACAGTTGCCAAAGGACTAAGGTAAGGTAGCCACAAATAAGAGCAGGGGAAACCTGTGCAAGGACATAGGCAGCATCCCATAACAAGTCTCTAACCAAGTAGTGGCTACCTTCTAAGGTGTTTGAGAACCTCTGTGTCTCAGTTACGATTAGGAAGTCTGAAGGCCAAATAGGAACAGCTGATATAATGCTTTAACATTTTTGCAAGTACTTTGATTTTGAGCATTCAAATGAGATTATCATTTGAGATATCATAAGAGTTGATAATCCCATTAAGAGATTTCAATCTACATCATTTAGATGTTAAGGTGTCAAATCATTTTGTTGTACTTGAAATCCAGGATCAAAACAGCAAAGCAAATGAAGACAGGACAACATGTTATATGACAATACTGCTCAAGATTTAAATGTGCACTTACCTCCTGGAGGGTTTTCTATTCTTGGAAGTAAGGCAGAATGCTGGCACTAAGATGTTAAGTCTTGCTGGCAAACACTCACAAAAATAGCATGCAAATTAAAGCTGTAAGAATCTTCAGCCTACTCCCTCTGGAGGGGCAGACATTGGCAGAAGAATATGAACACAGATGCATGCAGTGTCAGGCACAGGCAAGCAGAAATGGCTGTTTCAAGAAGAGGGCACTACAAGAACTACACATACAGGGATTCTGACAGTAGAAACACACAAACTAAACTGAAGAGTAAAGTGATCATATCAATTGTATGGTTAGTTTGCACTGCTTTCAGTGAAGTGCCAAGAAATATCCTCTTGCCCTGTTATGTACGGAATGGCACATTAAAGGTTGTTCAGTACATCCTGAAACAGTTCTGCCACCTTCCTGCTCAGAACTAGCACCATATCACCATCCACCCTGCTCTGAAACACCAATTTGGCAAGAACAAAAACAGTTCTAGCCAGGGGCCCGAAGTCATTAACCAAGTTGCTTATAAGCCAGTTTGGGTATATGTAAATGCCCATGCTCAAATTGCCAATTAACTTCACCCATGTCCATTTTGTGCTTTGGTAAACAGAGTTAATTGCTGCATGATGCAATCTACCACACTTTGAAAGCCATCTCATACACCATGAAGAGTCTGACAAAACACACCCCAAACCACCTTAGGATCACTGACCATTTACACTGTATCTCATCATAGTTGTCAGCTGCTTCTTTGTCTTGCCATCAGCTCCCAGCTGCAACACCCCCAGGACTGATGCAATCCCATGAGGAGAAACAACAACATTGTCCTGAGGCTTAGCTTTCACTATTTGATTGAAGACCTGGATTCCAACATCAGAGCTAAGCTCCTCCAGAGGATAAAAACTGAACTGGGAACATACAGACATTGAAGTCCCAAGAACAAAGAGGAGTGAAAAGTGCCAGTTCATGATTCCTGGTTGGAGATACCTGTAAGAAAACAAGAGGGGAAAGTTAAGTCAGCTTTCACAAGTACAGCATTTTTAACATACATTCTTACTTACCTAAAGAGCAGGCAAGTCTTACACACGTGCCACACACCATTCACAGAAGTCTAGCAATGGAACTCACACCTGTGTTTTACTTACCACTACCAGGATTTTGGATCTAGGGGTTTCTAGGTGCAGTTATAATCATGACATAGCTAGATTTCAGTGCCTATATAAAGGATGAAAGCCTTCAAGTTAGGAGACTACCTCCCACCACACTCAAGTTCAGATAGTTTTGTGTGTTTCAGTCAAATGATCCTTGTCATTCTATTTAGATTGCTCTTTATGGTAAATGAGTGCTGAGAAGTGTTGTGGTATAGTCCTCACCCACTAGTATGTGACGCACAGTACACCTCATAGATCATTTTCTGCAGTGAACACAAGCATATATACATATGCAAACAGACCTTCTGTTGCGGGAATTTACACCTGCCTAGAACAATAAGACTTAGCTGCATAATTGCCATTCTCAACAACAGGAATGTAGAAGAAAATTTTAGATTTTAAAATGCAAATATTGGACTAGGATTTCATCCTGTACTTTTCCATTTGAGAAAATAGAGCTCCTAGTGGAAACAGAATGAAGTTAACATTCAAAATGGCAAATCTTCAAATGCAGGTCTAACACCTGACAAAAGTCAGTATCATTACCCATGAGCTCCAGAGAACTGACACACAAGCAGCAGCAGCAACATTTTGTTCAGGACCCATCAGCAACTGATTACAGAGAGCCATGCCCAAATATCAAACACTGAGCACTGTAACTACTGGGCTGTATTTCCTCTTCATGAAACTGCATTCAATCCTTTTTGTTAGGACAAAGGATACTTAGAGAAACATGCAATAATCTCAAATTTCCTTAAATTATGTTCCCTGTTCACAACATTTTAAAGACATTTCATGTGCACAGTTAACAGCCCTGACTTCCATTTCCAGACCAGCCAGGAGCCTGTTCCCTCACCAAGCTGACTTCAGAAGAAAGGTTACAGAAGGTATACAACTGAATGAAGTGTTATTTGCACAACAAATATGAAAACAGGTCTCTGCTGCCCTGGAGCCCCTGTGCAGCAAGTGAGGCACACTGACTCTTCTAGGTGCAGCACCCCAAGGTCCTGGGACTCAGCAGAGCCACAGCCTTGTCACTGCCAGCCTCCTCCCACACATCCCAAGGAGCTGTGCCATCGCCAGCCTACCTACACTGTGAGTTCAAACCATGCTGGAGCACTTGATTACCAGAAAACCAGCTGGTGTTTGTACAGATTTGTTTAATCATCTTTTAATAGCATGTACTTTAACTGTGATAAAACACTTGAAAGCGACAAATACAGCATTTCCACTTTCTTCTACACTGTTTGAGGGGACAAAGTTGTCTTTGTTGGAGTTTGTCATTGTGGAATGAGCCAAACACTGAAAATGCAACAATGCAGGAGTTTAGACATCTTTCTCCCCTGAACCCAACTTTAGTATACTTCTGACCAGAGGAACTTGCTAGACTGATTTAAGTCATGCAAGAAAAAGTGAAAATGCTGTCTTTCAAAGTGGGGTAACAGCTCACCCAATATTTAAGTCTTTTCAATCAACCTACTAATCCCCCAGTTCTGAAGTCATTTCAGTGCAATTCCTTCCAAAGGAGCTTCATATCAGCCATCCATTGCAACTACTCAAGCTTAGTCCAAAACTTAGACTGGACTGGGCTAGCTGCAGCTGAGACCTGCAGGAACAAAACCCAAGCACCACAGATTGGGTTTGTGACCCCCTGAGGCAGGTTACATGAGTCACTCCTAGGTTTGTGTTGTACCCTTCACCACCAGCTGCACCAAGAAAATGTCATGGGGGAGAGCCAACAGCCTAACAGAAAGTATACTTGCACTTTAAAAAATAATAAAAAAAACTGTTAAGGAATATTCCTCAGTGTTCTTTGATACTAGCACAAACCACCTGAAACCTCTAATTTTGTTCTCAAGGGCAAGGATTCCCTCTCTCACAAGCAGAAGCTCCACACTAATCAAGGAGGCACTCTAAGAAAAGCTATGTTTATGGCTACCTTTTAGGGTTTCCTTTGGTGGTTTGGTGACCATCTTTTCTCCCAAACCTGGCAGCTTAAGGGGTAGTTTAAACAAATTCTTAATCCCAATATTAAGCAGACTTATACCTTGACCAAGTATCTTGGCAAAAGAAACTTCAAGGTCCTAAAACTATTACAAAATCTCACTAGATGCACTTAGAAGCAAGCAATGGTTCATGTTGGTGCAATACAGCCTGTCCCACACAGTGATGGACAGGGACAGCACCAGATAACCAGAGCACAGTTGGAACTGCAATTTGAAAACCAGGTTTTTAACCAAGGCACCTCCACCTGATCCTGACAGCAAACTACAGAAAACTGGTCTATTTTGAGGGTAATCTACCCTTAACACATTATATGGCAAGAACCATATAATAAGGGCAGAGACAAGAGTGATACTTTGAAATCAAATAAAACAGTGTTTCGCTGTCATTTACCTACTTCATCTGCACAAGCCTGACAGAAGTCAGACATTTCTCTTCTTGCCTTTCCCAGAATATATTGGAAGTCTCCAAGTTTTCTACTTCACTGGTGACAGTCTCTGACAGACTCAGGGTAACAGCCTTGCATTTTCCCCATGACATGTGAAGCCTTGTCAAAACAACCCAACTCTGCTCCCAAGGCCACTGCTGCAGAATTTTGGGGGTTTTTTGTTTCAACCAATTACCTCCCACATCTGGTTTCCACAGAATTCTCCATATTTGCCTAACCTCTCTCTCTTGACACACAATTAAGATGGGTTGGTCGCTGTTATGGAGCACAATCTCTAGCAGATACCTATTGAATAAGTGAAATAAAGCTGTGCAGTGCTCTGAGCATGGAAAAAGAATAAGATTATTTTTTATCACAAGTTATGGAGCTTCTTGGCCTGGCCCTCTTATGGCCACTGCATAACTTAACCAGGTAACTGGGGAAATAACTGAATCTTTGAGAAGTGGCATCCCTATAATTGAAGTTTCCATCATGGATTTCAGTAAATTCAACTCCTATGCAGTTCAGTATCAAGAAGTGCATTTGCAATCCTGAAAGAAACAGCTTAAGCACAGTGCTGGGAGAAGAAATCCAAAAGGATGTATGATGTGTAGGATGGAAAACAGCTGACCTGCTATACAGAATATCAACAAGCTTTCAACAAGCTTTCATAACACTGAAGCTAAAAGCTTAGTGATAGTTAAATCTGAATCTAATGCTTCAGAAAGCCAAACAAAAATACAAGCTAGGCATTTCTTTGCCTATGACCTTTATATTTTTTTACAGTTAACTAAGAAGGAGGAAAGTGTATAGGCGAATTAATTTACATAAATGTGGGCTTTTGAAAGATGCTTGATCAAAAAAGAAGTCCCTCCTTAGGGCAGGTTGCCCACTTCTTAGACTGAGCACTTACAGGAAGGACAACATCCACAATTTAAACTTCTCAACATGCAATGGAAACACTGTCACTAACCCAAAGAAACATAGCCAGTGTTATCATACATTGTAATTTGTTATGAAAATCCAGTTCTTAACCCTAATGCTAGAGCTTCTGAGCAAAACAGGTCAGTGCCACATCATCTATATGAGAGATGCCATTTCCACAGCAAGCACACCAAGAACTCAACTCCCCCGCCTCACTGAACAGCACCACCCAAAGTCCTGCACATCACACTGAAGTACCAGTTATAACTCTAACTGCAGTCTAGCCTAAGCCACAAAAGAATTTTTAGACAACTACTCCAGTCAGGCACAGAGCTCTGGGGAAGGCAGAAGAGGAAAACAGCAGCATGTCCTATGTATACCAATGGTTCTGTGTTGTTTCATGACAGATAAGTCTTTGGGGTACCAATCTTGGGATGAGCTCAGCTTCATGCTGGCGCTGCAAACACTAACTCTCAGACATACTGGGCAGGATACTCAACACTCACTAGGCTCAGCTGTTCAGATCACCCACCTAGTTTAAATTTTTTGGATTAAATTATTATGGAAGTAGTTATATCAACAAAAAGGACATGGTGGTTTCAGCCTGAATTTATAGAATGCTTGTTACAAAAGCAAAGTTATATTAATACAGACTGTTTAATCTGTGTCTAGAAGAGTATTTGGTGGAGTAGGGAAAAGTTACATCTTCAGCCCCAGGCACAAAAAACTGCTAACAATGAAGATCCTCCTACAGCAAAAAACTAACTTAGAAAGGACTTCATTTTCAGACAGCCAAACCAAACTCCAAGCAAGGAGACCACTCTGGTTGCAGTGGGAAGGTCACATGCAGGGTCTTGTTTTTTCAGCTGATGCCTGCTTGGCAGCACAGTAAAACACCCCAGTCTCTTGGTAGGCTTCCCCCCACCTTACAGGTGCTCCTGACTCCCCTTTTGCCCGAGCTTCTTACATACTAAAGCCTTCAGCTTCAATATCCTCTCCTCATCTGGGACCTGAGTTCAGCCTGCTGAAGTTCTGGCTTCTTCTTGACAGACCTAGGAAATGTTTCATCTTCCTTCCACATTTTCTGGTACGTCCTGAATGTTGGCTCTCCCTTTTCATCTAACAACTCCTATTATTACTCAATACCTGGAAAGTTTAGTATATGCAGTGTTTCCAAGAAAGGATGAGTGCTAGGTTTCAAACAGCTCAGTACTCACATTGCTCTAAAGAGGAGTAAGTTACCATCAACAAGATATAAACATAAATTGCACACAGAGATAAGCTAGAAGCGATGGGTTTTTTAAGACATTGGTCAGACTTCAGGCACCGCAGCCAGGGTTGCACATGAATGCAAAAAGCATGGTATTGGTTCTGAAGATTTCCTCTCCCAACTGTAATCCTTTTTCTGCAATTCCTTTTCTCTCAGGTTTTTAGTGCATTCTGGAAAGCCTCTTCAGCTGCGTCCAACCAGCCTCTCCTGCCAAGTGGGAATTTCCCTGCAGAGCACCAGCTTGTAAAACCAGCTGGTCCCACATAGGAACCATCTCTTTGTCCAAGCACTGCTCCCACACGAGCAGGAAGTTAGAGTTCAGTGCTTCTTTATGAAGAGTCCTGACCACCACCACTTTCTGGGAATTTCTGTTAAGCTTGAAGTGCAGAGACCAGCTCCATTTCAAACTGTCTATAGCCTCATGGCCAGGGTTTCCAGTTCACAAGCCAGACTAATTTTTCTCACCAGTTTCTATCTTCTACAACACTTAGTGGTGGATCATGATAGTTAATTACAAAGATCAATTTCACATCATGCAAAGCTGACCAGAGTTTTTTACTTCACCACTGAGTTGTGACTGTACAACAACTACAGAGGCACTATTCAGAGTTCCAAGAACATAGATAAGCATTTATGTATCATTTGCTTTTACTTCCATCCCTCATTTATACATGATCTAAAAAGCCAAATTTAGCTCTGCTTCATGATGCAAATACAGCTGACAGTGCAGGGGGCTTATGGAGACTATTATGGTACTGCACAATTTTATCACCATTTTCAAATTTTATGTGTTCTCTTGTTACTGTAGGCTCAACTATAATTGCTAAAGTTTCTGGGTATTATTTATTACTGTATTTAAAGCAGTTTCCACAGAGTTCTCCAAGACCTAGTATCAAGTCTTAGGGTATCAGAAAGAATAAAGAAAACTATATTTTTAATTTACTTCTTTATTTAAGAAGCGGTTTGGTTGATCTTAAGTTCTTTATGCAATGTGGGTATTTTAACATAATAAAGAAACAAGCATGGGGCAGTCAGCTCATCAAGACTAATGCTGCAGAACCAGTTTCCCCAAAAGAGGGAGCACAGCAGTGTTTCACAACACGGTGGGGAGGCTATACTCTCTTCTCTGGACTCACCCCAGTAGAGGGAACAGGGGTTCCACAATCACAGCATTTGCCTAAACTCAAGCTCCCAAGATTTTTTGTGCAAGAAAGGCCTCACAGAACCACAGTTCCCACATTATTGTACATTAACAATGCTCACTATGCAACCACAGGCTCATTAGGAGCCAAAGGCAAGCCTACAGTACTGCAAGCTCCCATTAATAAGGTATAGGATATTAATTCTTTGGCAACAGGCTGTGTAAATACAGATTTATGAAGTAAATAGCCCACAAGGTGCTGGACTAATACTGGCTGGTGTCTTATCAGGTACCTCAGCATCACCTTCACCCAAACCCCACCTCTGCTTTAGGATTTTACCAACTTTTCTTCCTTAAAAAAAAAATTAAAGGGAAACTCAGTACTCTTATTCATTTTCACTTGTTGCAGTATCTTGGTGTCACCTGATAGCAAGACTCTCACACCACTACATTCCTGCAGCGCAAACAAATCTGGTTCTCCTTTTCCCAAGTAAATTTTAATCTGCTGGCCAGTGACACATGCCCTGCCTCTTGCACCTACTAGGCTGAGAGGGTAGAAATCGACTTGTGGAGATGGCTCCATAGCCACTTGGGAACTGTGCTTGGAGAAGACTTTTCAGGATACATCCCTCTTCAGAAGGGTTAAGACACCAATACCTGTAACTCTTGGACTTAAAGAACTGTCATGCAAAGGAAAAAAACAACCCGTGTAAGAAAAAGAAAACTAAAGGTACAAAATTGAGTTCTCAAGCCAATAGTTCATATTTCAGAGCTTTGACAAGGCATGTGAGTTGCTGCAGAGTAGAAGAGAGATAACGGTTTGCCTTCAGATTCTACAACTTTTAGGTTAGGTTACTCTACAAAAGAGGCACTTATATTTCCCACTAAACAATGCTACAAAGCCCAATTCCCATCACTCCACACTCCATGGTTTAGTCAGGGTTCACAGCATAACTGCAAATTAGGCTTTCTATGGAACCATACTGTTTATCCATTATTTACACTTTTATTACTCCTGGGAGGCTGAGAGAGGTGGCAGGATCTATCAGCCACACAACATCTAATTAAAGCCAACACATGCTGGGTTAAGAATGCCCAACTGGTAACAGAAGATGGGGACACAGTCTCCCAAGAGGACTTCCAGAAACCTCACTTAAAATAATGCAAGTAATACTGAATTGCCTTTTTTTTTGTTGCATGATTTTAAGTTTTTACTTATCCCTCATCCTTCAGGAGGAAAGGCTACAGCAGTAACAGTGTTGGCAGTTCTCTAAAATTGCACACTGTCAATAGTCATTTCACTATAAAATGAATTGAAACTCCAGTATTCTCTGTCCATAACAACGACATTTATAAAAACTTGCACTTATTCAAACTCACTGATAGCCAAAACCTGATACTTAAAGCATTTGTACATAGAGAATGGTACCAAATGACAAAATACTCAGAGACATCAGGAACTGTTCTAACCATTTACTACACTTGTGGTTGGAGATCTGCAGAGTATTACGTGCCTAGCCTTTTATTTATTTATTAATCACACTGTACAACATTAGCAATCAACCACTTCCCATTTGCAAGCTAATTTAGAAACCTAATCTGAAAAAACTATATAACAAATATAACCCTCAAAGTGTAATGTAGCCAAGTTATTAACATTTAAGATGAAAACTGTATAGGAATTTTCTGTATCCAGGACAGCATCACTGAAGCATACTTAGGTTCACAGGAACATGAGATAACAGTTTTTAGTGGCCTCTTCTCAGCCATTCCAGCTCTAGCTTGAAGGTTACCAAAAAAGGATAAGGGCATTCACATTTCTCTTTATGGCTCAGACATTTACTTATATTCATCTTTTCCCCCCAGAAAGCTCCAGAAGCAGGACTAGCCAACCACAAGAGCATCAGAAGTCCCAGGTGCTATAAGGATGCAGGAATGAAGTTTTGTGCTGGGAACCCTGTCTGTATGACCTCCTCAGTCATCTGCAAGAAGACTTACATTAACCAGTTAATAAGAGATTTACCAGCTATTTAAAGACCTGTATTTAAGAAAACACTCTTCTTGTTAAACTAACATCACTTCTGACTGATCCCACTGGCTTTACAACACATTTCTGGGAAGGCAAGACTTAAATTTCCATAGTAAAAAAAAGGGACAACTGAGTATGAACCATGCACAAGAGTTCTCCAAGAGCAGGTCGTGACCTGGTATATTAAACTGTCTGATTCAGTTCAGCTTGAGAGTTTGTAGGCTGAGTTGTGAGCTGTGTTGGCTGAGCCTCCACAGAGTCCATCACTATTTCTGTAACGCAGATGACGAACCTCTGCAGAGGAAGTAGGCAATTAGCTGGGAAAGCAACCTCTTCAACTGAGCTGCCAGAGCAGCTGGAGGCCTCAGCTTGTTTAACTGCTGAGAAAGCCACATGAACTACTCTTTCTGGAAGAGGAGGCTGTATAGCAAGATGGAGACATATAGCTAACAGATAATGTACCAACTCCTACATAGCATTTCTTAGACTGCATAGGGATGTAATGATATAGAGTAACAGAATAGAAGAGGAAAAATTAGCTATGTTCAGTTCTCCTCTTGGTTTTGTACCTGTAACCTGTCAGAGCAAAATGGGAAACTGCCCCTCTCCTATTCAAACAAAAAACCTCAAATCCCATTCAGCCTTGGGCCAGCAGAAGCTTACAGCTGACACCAGATGATAGAATCATCTCAGCAGCAGTGAGAAACATCACTAAATACCTCAACATCCCTTCTGCGAGAACAAAAGCTTAAAGAGCAAGTTGTTAAATAATACAGAAAGCATTTAAGTAAAAAAACAGGCTTGGTCAAAGCTACATAGCTGATGAACATAAATTCACATCCCCTGTACATCAGCCAACCTAAGAGAGCTAGAATGTACCAGCATTTCTCACTAGTGCTACTGGAGACTCCAGGGGGATTTACTACTGTACCTTACAGTCTCTTGGTAACTCATATTTCTCACAAACCAACCTACCTGCATGCCAAGGCCACAACATACACACAGCCTTGAACAGGCTTCTTCAGTTCAGTGCTCACTGGCCATCAGTCTTGATGCCTTCCACAACTGCTTTCATGGTCCCATAACACTGAAGAGAATTTTAAGCTGCTGTTTCTAAAGCCCAGGAAGACAACACAGTGACTGCCTGAAGCCCACACTTTACATCACATGGCTGGGAATGGTCAGCAAAACTGACATTTTCACCACAGGGAGATAATTCCACAGATGAATAGGCTTTCACTTAAACTGCTTTGTGGCGTAATTATCAGACCCCAGCATAAAGCACGTTCTGATTTCAGCCTGAAAATAAGGGGGGGGAAAAAAAAAAAATCTTTCTGGCCATTAAAGGTGAACACCAGACCACAGAAAAGATACAGCCGCTGCCAAAATGCATGTTTTTCCACAGACACTGCTCAAGGAAAGGTGCTAATGGATTTAGAAAGCATTTCAGTTAGCATTTAAGTGCATTTCAAATGATAAACAGCTCAAGAACCTATGGCTTATACTAGCACTGCCACTAAAGCCACCACATACTTTTCCAGTCCGTGATTACTGGCTCTCACTTCAGCAGAGACCTCAGCTCTGCTTGCAGAAGTATTCACAGAAGTATGAACTAGAGTCTATCCCTAAAGAGGAACAAGCAGAAGACAGGACAGCTTTTCCACCCCATAGCATGCCAACTAGTGTAGCTCCAGCTGTAGAATGTTACCACCTCTTTTTGCTCTCCTCCACCACTTTAACCATCACAGAGGAGACACACCTGAACACGTACATGGTTGCACATATTTAGCTTTCTAGTTTTTACACAAAGAAGCTATCCACTTCAAAAATAATAAAACTACCTTATATTTTCATAGCTCCCTAACTTACACTGAATCTTCACATTCACACTAAATCTTTAAATTCATATGTAGGTGATTGATTGCACCATGTTACTACTACCTACTCTTCAAAGCAAAAAAGAGGCAATTCTTTATATCACTATACTTAATCAAAAGATGTTTATGGCTAGTATACATGCACTGAATTACATGGTTCTTACAGGCCAGCATTTTGCTGTAAAACATGACTTGTTAGCTATGTTGAAGTGACTAGGAAGATGCCCAGAGGCACATAAAGATGACTATCTAGCAACACTCTACAGATTACACAGATTAGTGATGATTATCCATCTTTTCCCTGTCTTCTCATGTATGAAACCTTGGACCCTAGAACAACTGCAGAATTCAGTTAATAAACCAAGTTGACTGGAAATGTTTTGATGATTAGAATTAATTTCCCCATAATTAGTATTACAAAAGCATGATCTTTCATGCATGCTTGTGATTAAGCAATTCAAGCAGCCCAGACAACCCTGACCCCACCTTCCAAGAAAAACCTTCCACCAAGCCTCAGTTTTTTCAAAAATGAGCACAGTAGTTCCTCTCAAGAATCAAAAGCCACAACCAGCTGCACGAGCCCAGTAGATGCTGTGCCCACCACCACAAATCTCTACTCAGAGCTCCCTCTGAACTGATGCCTTGCTGTGGATACATGCAATTTATATGCATCTCCATTGGAATTCCCAGCAGTAAGGTGAGGTGATTATTTTTCAGTATTTATACAGACACATTCACTTCAATCTAGTCTAAAAATACCTGGTACAACTTACTGGGCTCCCTGCTTGACATTTTTCTGCCTAACAAATGCTAGTAAGAAACTCCAGGTCGAGAACACGTTTTTGCCTGTGTGATTTAGACTCTCAGGCTAAAAGTCTCCACATGCCACTAAGACATGCTATTCTCCTCGTTGTCAATGACAACACCAAACAGAAGCTTCAACACTTCTGTATACACCTTGAGACAAAATCCACTGCAGGTTTGTTTTCTTTTTTGTTCTGACATGAGTTTCTATTGCCTCCCACACGAGATACATAGAGCTATAGATAGATATAAATACATGTGTGACTATAGTGATGGCCATACCACCAACCAAAGCAGAGTTCTTCTACCACCCTCACACCTGGGGAGCACATAAAACAGCAAAGCCCAGAGAAGCTGCCTTCCAGCATCTCAAGATGACACAATTGACGCAATTTTCTTATAGGTTGCCTGAGATACAACTTGCCTGTAATTGTAAAAAGCTGTGGACTAGCATTCATCCCTCAAAGTTTGCTCCTGTGCCAAACAGCTGCTACTCTCATGAGTTTAATCACACGCCACAAAACGCTAGATCTCCAACCTGGTACATCTTATATGCAGTTGAAATAATCTACTTAATTCTGCCTTTTTATTTGCATTGGTCTTCATCTCACACTCCAGACTGATCCGAGCAGTCAGCAGGCATGCAGCTGCTTTTCACTTTCCTCAAGGATGTCTGCAGCTTCTCTGAAGCTACACAGCAGCACAGCTGCTTACACCTACGTACATTTTGTGAACAGTCCCTACGAAGTCAGGTTTCTAATGAATTCCTGTGGCAAGCTGAGGACAAGACATTAGTAAATGCTCACACCAGAGAAAGTGAAGGAAGAAGAGCTCATTTTTCCGTGCACTGAAAAAAAAAAAAAAAAAAAAGTCATTCTGCCAGGTTTCTCTTTCAGGAAGTTGCCCAAGAATGCAATTACAACCACAAAACCCAAACCATGTTCAGAATCATATGCAAGCATATTGAGAAAGGGGAAGAGAAATCACACTAAGGCCTCTAATCCATAAACAGATATTTCCTAGTTTTATGGGAAATTCGATATTTTAACTCCTATTTGTTAGTATAATGGTTACTCCAAAGGTATTTTTCTGTTAAGATCCTCCAACATTACACAGTACTGAGCCAAAATATCAAGCACCATTTTCACCAAGAGACAAAGGACTCTGAATTTCCAAATCCTCCCAGAACACGTTACACGAAGCAGCTCCCATATCACTCCAAAGTGAGCCGAGGTCAGAGTTTTAGCTAACCAGCTCTCCGCTTCAGCACACAACGTGATGCCACCAACCCCATTCAAATCCTGTTACAGCATCAGAATATCACCCCTTCCTCCCCAAGGAGCAATGGCCGTAAATATTTCTACCCCGTTACCCTGTCATTCGAAATGCCAAGAGAATTTCAGTTACTAACTGAATTATGATTCATTACTTTTATTCAGCACAACACCAGCAGGCTCTCTCCCACAGCAGACAAGAGACACGCGCAACTCGCAGTCCCCGAGCCCTCGCAGCGCAGCCGGCGCTCGGGAAGTGCCACCTCTCCCGCACCCGGGAGCGGAGCGCCTCCCGCGCCGGCGATGCCGCTACCCGCGGGCTGCCAGCCTTAAAACCTGCTTCTTTCGGGGAAAACCCTCCCTGCCTGCAAACAGCCAACACGCAGGAGAAACTCAGCGCGCCAGAAGCCCCGCTCCCGGCACAGTGCCCACGCACCCGGTGCTGGGAAACTTACGAGAGCAGGTAAGAGGCACGCACACCGAGGAGCGACCCCCGCGCCGCGGCCTCGGGCTGCCAGCAGCCAAACTTTGGATCTCCCGGCTGCTCCGCCCGGTGTCCAGGTCCCCTCCCGCTCCGCGCTCTGCTCGCCGGCGGCCCCGCTCACCTCCCCCGCCGCTCTCCGACGGCCGCTGCCCCACCGCCCCGCGCTCGGCCGGAGCAGGCGGCGCCGCCCGGCTTTTATAGGGCCCGCGGCCGCCCCGCCCGCCCGCCCGCCCCTCGCCGAGCGCCGCGGGCCCGCCCAGGGCAGCGCGCTGCCCGCGCCCGGGAGCGGGAACGGGGGAGCCGGGGCCGGGCTCCGTGTGAGCTCCGTGTGCCGGGCGGGCTGTGCCCCCGGAGCGCGTCGCCCAGGCCCGGGGGTGCCCCGGGGAGCGAGCCCAGCCCCGCGTGTCGGGGAGAAAGGGGAGCTGAGGCGGCGGTGGAGGTGCCCGCGGGGCGAGGAGAGCAGGACACGCAGGGGGTGGCGACGGGACAGAGACCACCGAGGCCATCTCCGTGCGGCCCCTTCCCGGCAGTGGCGTGCTGCGAGGGTGGGGATTTTGGCCAAGGGACCCCCCGCAGCAGCCGGGCCTCCCCGAGCGCTCTCCACTGCACCCACATCCTCGCTGAGGTATAAGCAAATGCCTCAGCCTAGGACCTCCATCCCTTGTGCGGCACTGGGGTTTTAATCTGCACAGCAGCCAGAGGGATCTGACAGAGGGAAGCTGTTACAGCACAGAGCAGTGTGGCAGGACAGGAGTGTACACCTGGGAAAGCGCATGTTAACACTGACTGACAGCCCTGGGCTTCTTGATTGACAAAGCACAAGAAGGAATTTCCACTCTGTAAAAAACAGTAGTGCTGACAACTTCCGTGTGTTGGTGCGGCAGTGGACAGCACTGCCTTGTTAAGTCATCATTTCTGCTCCCCGTTTCCAAAAAAATTTTCATGCATGGCACAGTTCAGCTTTGAAGAAACAGGATGAGTATGCAATAAACCACATTTCTTGCCTGAGGAGTTTGGACTTCTCTGGATAAAAAATCAAAACAACCCATCTCCTGGCATGAGCCGGAGCAGCAGTGGGGGAGCTGCTGCTGGTCTTTACTGTGGAGAGCCTTGTGTCCATCAAGGTGGCTCTCTCACTCCAGGAGCCCTGTGCCAGGGCAAAACCAAACTGATGGGAAGGTGGATGAAAGAGGTGGCACAGTGAGGCAGTGCACAGAGGCAAGGAGCTCAACCTCTGCCAGGGCACGGGGAATGAGGCCAAGATAAGGTGCTGGTGCTAGAAGGCTGGGCTGTCTAAAATGGTTTCTTCATGGGCAGCACCACCTGAGGTGGATATTTGTTAGGCTATTTACTAACCAGCTCGATTTTTAAATTTTAATTAAAATTTAGCTTCTTTTCATACCATCATTTCTACACAGATCCATTTCTGAATTGAAAATAGAGATTAATTAAGAAACCAAAAAACCCACAAAAATACCCAACAGCCACCTTTTGCATGATTTTTCATATTAGCAGAGATAACCCTTGGGTATCCATTTTCTCTCAGGCATGAAGGCAGAAAGCTGTGTAGACGGTGTTAGATCTCCTGCCCAGCTACTCAGCATCATGAAAACCGCATGGGAAAACACCACTGAATGATTTTAGGAGCATTTTGGAATAATCTGGTTTATGGAAAGGTAGCAGAAGAGCTAGACCCTGACTACCTAGCTGAACTCAGAACTTGGAGCAGGAGTCCTGGTTCTAGTCTGGCAGCCTGAAGACCTAAGCCGACAGCCAAGCCCCTAAATGCCCTCAGCCTGGATCTGAACCCAGCCTCTGCACGTGCAGACTTTGTAGTCTGTCTTCAGTAGAAATGGGACAGGGAAAAGGAAGCTGTGTTCCAAGCAAATGACATGAAATTGTCCAGGTTTTGATTCCACCCAGTTTGGACAGCACAGTTCCAGTCCAGTGAAACTGGAGCTAAAGAGTCAAAGCCAAAAGTGCAGTTCCTCCCCTTAGCTGTCGCCACATCGCCCACAGCTCATTCAGTTCCTGGCTGTGGGCAACCACCTCCCACCCCGGCAAGAAGTCACTGTTCCTTCTCCTTAGCAAGTGGTTTAGGTGATCAAATTTGTGCTCACTCAACAGTTAACAAGCCAGGCTTTTTGGAAAGAGTGAGGCACCACACCTACTAAGTGCTTTGCATCAACAAAGAACTGATTTGTGGAAATCAGGCAAAAATAGCTGAAGTCAGGAGGAGTTGAGGTGAAGCTGCCTGAGATTTGCCCACCCAATCAAACAGCTGCCAAAAAGGGAGCACTACCATCCCCTCGTTTTCCCCCTACCCTGCTCAGGGTCTCAGAGCCTGACCAGCTCTGCTGCCTGCCCAGTCCTTGTGTGAGGCAGGGGAAAAAAACAGCAATGAGCCTTTTTTTCTGAATTTATTCTCTGATTCCTTTAGGTGGGCCACACTTGGTTGCTACTAGAATTAATTTCATAGATAAGTACCTATGCACAGAGATGAAAGATATGTACATGAAAGCAAAACTCACTGACAAGCTGTATGTGCTGTGAGGCTATACTTAAAAGCAGAGAGGTTCTTCAGATGGTATCTCACCTTAGAAAGGGCAGATTTCCAAACATACACCACATTGCTAATGAGGATACAGGAAATCTCATCCATTTTTCCACTTGATGCAAAACATCTCTTCCCACAAAGGGAAATGTTGATGTTTCCCTGTATGATTTAGGTTGAAAGAGGAAACTGACAGGCAGAAAGTCACAGTGAAATAGAAAAACTGGCTCCAACACAAACAAGCCTAAGCCTGACAAAATAGGCTGTAGTTTTAACAAGCAGGTTAGGAGAAGACCAAGGCGGAGGCCTTTAAAGAAATTTACTGCCTTTTGAGGCCAAAAATTTGAAAGCAACATTTCTCAAGCAGTTCAGATAGGAAATCCTACATAAAAGGGAAAAAGAAGAAACTTCCCAGTTCTTATCCATGTTTTATAAAGCTAAACTAAAAAAAAAAAATATTGTAAAAATGATAAGCCTAAAGAATTTATTGTTTCACGTATGGTTTTGACAGGTTGCCAAAGAATGGTGTTGCTCTATGGAGAATAGAAGAAATGACATTTTCTTTGCTTTAGATTGTTATAAAATTTTCAGTTCTTTACAAGCCCCCAGATGGTTTTTATAGCCCCTTCAGGGGTTGCAACATGTTGACTGAGAAATACCTATTTATATAGCAAACTCCACTCTCTTATTGCTGGCAAAAATTACTGCTTTGTATCTGTGTATATACACAGTGGCTGAATATAAATAAAAACCCAAAAATAATGAGATCTGAGGCAAAATCCACCACCTGGCAGTACATTAAGTTGGATGAAATTTCCCTAAATTTACACTGGTGTAAATAAGAGGAATATTTGGCCTTAAATCTTTTTGGTGAATTTGGGATTGAGGATTAAAAACTTTGTACTCTGTTTCACCCTGCAAACAAGCAGGCTGACTTCATTGGTGTCAGAAATAAGGAAACATATCCATTCAACAGTTCTTCCATTTTTTATTCATTTTTGTGTTCATCTGCAGTGTTTTAACTGGGAAGTCCTGGTGCATTGGGACACAGCAGGCTTACAACAGAATCACCAAAGCAGGTGACCTTAGCACCACAAGAGAAGCAACCCTGAAAGGCTTTGCCTGTAATGAGCAAATAATTACTGAAGTAAACAGTGTGTCCAGTTTTGGGGTTGTATAGACCACTATAATAATCTGTATTTTGTACATTCACGAGGGTATAAGAGAATTCTTACTGAATGGTGACTTCACAAAGAATGTCTAAGTCCAGAGTGGACCATGAAGAGCTCATATCCCTTGGGGGTCTAAGCTTGAGCTTTTGCTCTTGCCCACACTCCTGTACAATCAGGCTAGTGGTTTGGCTCACTGGGTGACTCTGGTCACTGCTGGACTGCCTAGGTAAAAACACCCTAGTACCTGGTGCTGTGCTCCAACTCACAGCTAGGGAGGAGGTAGCACCCATTCTTCCTGTACCTCAGGGTTAGGTGGTCACTTAGAACACAGGGAGTGGGATTTTCATTCCAATGAAGGCTGGAGGGGAGTTGCTGGTGTTCCCAGGAGAAATCTCTGTCCAGGCTTTTCTGAAGAAAGAGAGATTTTGGTGCCTTCCTACTTTGTAATAAAGAATTAAAAATGCATTTGAGCAGGCAGAAGGAAGAGCATGGCATCGTAGCTTCATATTTAAATCATCCTTTGGGAGGGTGGAGACTGCAGTTCTGCACTTGGCTTGCCAGGCAGAATACTTTTGTATTTTACATTAGTCAGCCAGTGAATAAAATACCTGAAGAACCCTTAGGCTGGTGAGAAAGTTTAACTGATATTCTTGTACTCAGCATCTCCTCTGCTCCTTTGCATTGCAATACCTCACTCTTCTTGGAGCTGAGCCTTAACCTGTGCCCTGTAGCTCTGCACGGGGAGAAGCAGAACTGCTGCACTAAACTTTCTGGCAGTTTTCATTATGCAGATTTTGAAACCTTTAGATCACAAACTTTCTCTGTCAAGGCACGCACACAGCTCCCAGCTGCTGCAGCCCCCGTCTCGGCTGAAGCCGTCTCACGCTGATACTAAAGCAGCAGTGAGCTGCTTCCAGATTACCTTGGATTTGTGTGGATTTAGGGATAAGCCCCATCAACGAAGCTGCTGCTTAAACTCTTGTGCACTGCGTTTAAGTTGTAGGACCTGAGTTGGCGAGGTTGGACTGTTGGTTCAGCTCTTCCTGCGCACTTGGACAGCTGTTAAAAGAGCAGGCAGCAGAACAGCTCCAGACCTGAGAGAAGGCAGCAAGGCAGACTTGGCAGAGGGAAAAAGCACAGGCAAGTCAGCTGGCTCAGAGGAGGCGAGTCAGAGGAACGAGCCCAACACACAAACAAAGCAAATGGCAGCCTTGAGGCTGGCCCAGGTCCTGTGGGGCAGTGGGCCCCAGCCAAGGCATGGCTGCTTCCCAAGACCGGGACAGACGTGTGGCGGCAGCGGGGTCGGCAAGGGGGATGATGTGAATGAATGGCATCAGTTTTTGGCTGAAATTTGCCTGTTCCTTCAGGCTAGAAATTGTGCCATTTGCCATTGTAAATACCCTGTTCAAAAGCATGGTCTCTATGGCACTCAGCTGAAGGACTGAGGATCTCATCTGCAACTCCTCAGTGCTAGGAAAAGCCAGCGCTGCTGCGTCAAACCTAAATTAACTTCCCTGGCTGTGGGCAGGATGTAGCGCTTAAACTCCTTTGACATGTATTTCCTAGAGACAAATGGCAATTCCCTCTGTGGCCCATCATTTACTATCTACATAAAAGCAGAAGGAGATGATTAGAGTGTGGAACTGCCCTGCTCTTGCTATATTTAGTGCCCTGTCAGCTCAGCCTATAACATTCTGCTCTTCAGTTGTAAATAATACTCTAAGGAGGGGAATAAAATGAATATTAAACATGGAGAAGCTGGTATAGAAACGCAGACAAAAGACTAGGTCCGGAACACGCTGGAATAAACCTTATATTTGGTTTAAAAGCTGAAAGAGGTATTAATGGAGCTCATCCCTCCTCCTTCCCCATGGCTGGGAGTGATAGAGGGTTGCAGTCTTTGGGGTCTTCCAGCAGAAAGCTGAATAAATCAGTCTGGCTGGCTGGCTCCTTCTGCCTGGCACCTGACAATATGGTCTGACGTGAAGGCTTCCAGTACTATACCTAAAGGAATTCTCACATTTATATTTCAAAGAGTTCTGGGAGGCTGCACATATTTCTTTTACATGTATGTATTTAAATCTATTCAAATTTGTTCCTCTTAAGAGTGAATTCCTCATCATAAATCATCATCGGGACTTATTAGCCTAAACTCTACACAGCAGTCACTTGTAAGGAAAAATACAAAATATATATATACCTTGAATAATCCTGTGGTAGCTGGACATCTTACAGCAATAAATAGATTTCCTAGCAACAACCTCCTGAGGTAAAGTGGAATATTCCCATTTTACAGAACAGTAATGGAGGTGGTCAGTCCATGGCTGTTGTGGAAATCTATAGAAATGACCCCTTTGCTAACCCACAGGACCAGTTTCTTCTAAAACTAGATGGAAAAGCAATGTATAAAGGGAAAGAACAAAGAAAATGGTTTGGTTTGGTTTGGTTTGATTTGGTTTGGTTTGGTTTGGTGCAAATGAAGAGTAGAAGAAGAAAGCCATTAACAAAGCATTTTCCCATGTGATTCAAATTAGGGCAGCCCATAATGGCTGAACACAATTGTGCTTTTATTCTTTTTCAGTGATATTTTCAAATTTGGGAAAGTTTTTGTTGTTCTTTTGCCATTCAACGTAAGTAAGCTGAGTTTGGTTCCACCACCAGAATGATTCACTGCACTGAAGAAATTCAGAACATCCCCAGTAGAGGAAGTACATTACTAAATTTTAAATCTTGACCACATCAATACAGGTTTTTCTGTGCTGGGAAACAATTTGTCTACAGTCTAGAGGAAATACTCTCTAACAAATGAAAAATGAATCCTTTATTGTAAACCCCACTTAAGGTCACTGGGTTGTTGGGTATTTTTTTTTGTTTTTCTTTTTCATGAGTAAGAAATGAGTAAAAACAAACAAACATCCTTTTGGATATGAACCAAAAAGACACATAAAACATTAGTCAGGCTTTTAGCCATAACCTACTTGGAGATCCACGTCGCAGTGAATTTTTGGTCATGCTCTTCAGGAAATACACAACACATAGTTTATTTCAAGATAACTTAATGCAAACAGCTCAAGGCATTTTGGTTACAAGCTGTAGGTTTCTTTATTACTGACTCATTCTTCTGGATACCTGGTGCTGCATTCTGCCTGAGACTGGTTTTTATAGATTTTAGTTTCTTCAGTTCTTTCAAAATGAAAAAGAAGAAAAGAGGTTATAAGGAATATAAAGCAAAAAAATCAAAACCAACACACACACACACACAAGAATTTCTTCAATCTTGAAGTTTCTTTTCACTGTTTTATGGCTTCTTTTGTTTGAAAACTCCCAAAATTCAATTTTTAAAATAAATATTTATGAAACAAGCATTTGCAAAATGTGCTTGCCTGCCAGTTCCAATGAATACTTACTGATTAACCATTTTTCCAAGACTACCTGGATGTTTTCATGCTGTCAGTTCATAATACATTCCAGTGCATTGCCTTCTCTGAGAGCTCACACTCTGAAGCAGCAGCACATGAAGGCACTTTGCATTTGATTGAGCAGAGTTTGGATCTATTCTGTTCCATATGCTGAACTGTAGAACATGTTTGCATAATCTATCTGCAGGAGTAGACCACAAAGCCTGGAAGAAAGGACATTTGATATGATAAACAATGGGAAGTTGTAGAGGTGAGGCATTTGGGACTATTTCCTGCATTTTATTGATAGGGAAACAATAAAAAGCTAATATTCTTCCCAGAGATTTAGAGATAAAGAATTCAGGTTTTTGGTTTGGGGTGGTTTTGTTGTGTTTTATCCACTCATTCAAGTGGCTTTTGGGGCTAACAAGTACATTGTATCCTCTGAGGACAAGTTCTGATATTCAGCCCAAGAATATTAAATTGATTTTGATTACTGTTCTCTTTCAGAGGCCTGTAGAGACAAACAAGGTTCAGGGTTTTGATTTCAACCTGCTTGGATGAAACAGGCAGCTGCTGTTGGAGAAAACAAGCCATGAGGCTGCTCAGTCAGCAGTAAACCCCAAAAGGACAAAGAGTCCAGAAGAGAGATGCTATGGCTGTGATTCCCCAAAGGTTCCAACCACCCTGGGAAGTAATTAGCAGCTGCAGCCTGTAATCACTGCCACTCAGGCAGGAAGGAAACCCAGCAGCAGCCAGGGCACAATGCAAATGTCCCTTGCTCTGCATGAGCCAACCTGGCTGCATTTGTGCACCAGGGCTTGCCCCAAACCTGGCACTTCCAGCTTTCTGTTGCCAGGACCTTCTCTCATCACAGGGCTGCCAGATCTGACACCTGAGCCCAACCTCAGCACCTCACATTAGCCTGCCTCTTCCCAAAACAAAGGCAGCTCCTGGGTTTGCAAGCCAAAGTGACACACAGGAAATCTTGCTTTGGTAGTGCTGCTAAAATAATGTGTAAGATGGCAGATCAGGCAGTCTTTGTCTAAAAGTAAAGGTTTTTTGCCTTTCCACTAATAAGCATACTTCCAAGTCTTGCTTTGAAAACCCTGTTATTTCTTAGCAAGATATTTCTGGTCTCTTTATTTTCCTGCCTGCACTTGAACTCTAATCATACTAATGATCTTCATCTTCTGTGCCTTCTGTCATGTTTTCTTTTTGTGACCTCTCTAGGTCTCTAGGGCTTGGCAATTAAAAACTCAGCTCTGGGTAAGGTGAGGTTTTTATATATATATATATATATGGAAGTTTTATATGTATAAAGCACCTACCATAATATTGAGAAATATTCTTTTTCTATTTTCACCAATTTATTTCTCTGCTCACCACCTGTGGTGTACTTGATGCCTCAGTGTCTTGGGTTTGCCCACTCCCTTCTGCATTCCAGCATGAGCTTCTTCCAGGAGTCCTCTCTGCTTGGGAGGAGAGATTGTCACCTATGGTTCAATTCCAGACATCCCATTGAGTCAGTTTGTGCTACAACAACAATAAAGACAGGATTAACTGGTTCAAAGCTTAAAGAATTAATTAATGATGGGAAAGGTCCTTTCCCATGTGCCATTCTTAGAGCTGGAGTTCAAGCCAACAATTTCTTTAAGTTTCTGAAGTTTGTGACATTTCATTTTCTGAAGGCAGAAGTAATCTGGATGGTTCAAAATCTGAACTCATTCTTTCAGATGAGGGTGGAGTTTGTTTTAATAAAGCCACACTAATTTGTGAATTAATGTCTCAGTTTTCTGAGGTACAAGAGCAGTCTGCTTCAGAAGAATGGTATGTATGTAACCAAAAAAAAAAAAGATGACATCAAATATAATTGTTTAGGTTTAGTTTCTACTAAACTTTAGGTTTGGTTTCTACTATGCTTCAGGACTAAAAGACCAACTTCCCACTATCAGTCAGTCTATAAGAATGGTTTAATATATTACTGTACATGGTGAATATATAAAAAATATGACATAAATATTGTTTGGGGATTGGTTTGTTTGTAATTAAAAGGTTAAACCCAGAAGCACTGTGGGAGACAGATACTCTTCAAAAATAGAGAAACTGTAAGTTCAGAAAATTTTTACAGCTACCAATACCAGAATGAGCACCTTTAATCACAAAAGACATTTCCTTAGTACAAACAGCTAGACTGAAGCTTAAATATGTGACATCTGCTCAGGTCAGTGCTCGCAGGGAGTGATACCACAAGGGACAAACAAAGGAAGTGGGGGACACACAGGATGCTGCAGTGTTTCCCAGGCCTCAGCAGTGCCATTCCCAGGGTGTGTGGGTGTTGTGGACAGATGCAGCCCATGCTCTTGCCCTGTGGTTATCCTCCACAACTTCCCACCCACTGCATTTATTTCTGTCCCTTTTGGTGGCAGTGCCAGCTCAAACTCTGTCCAGATGGCCAGGGCCAGCCCCTGCCACACACAAGATTGTCCCTGCCAGTCCCTTTCCTGCTGCACCAGCACAAATTCCTTCTCTTTCTGGGGCTTCAGCAGATGCATCCATCCATGAATCCCAGCACCACAAGGAAAACCAGGGAAGATGCTCAGCCTGTCCCAGGCTGGTCCCCTCTCACCATGCCAGAAGCTGGGTGGCTGCACAGTTGCAGCAGCCAGTGGTTCCCCCTGGAAGTAATGAGGCACACTGAATCATCGTGTGGGGCTGAACAGCTCTGCTGGAGCACATTTCCCTCCCAAGTCTGAACCTCTGGCTGGTGCCCAAGTACCAGGAGTATCCCTTCCTGAACAGAGGATGTTGCCACAGTGATCCATCTTGCTGTGGCTGCACAGAGAGTGACTGTCATTTCCACAGCTATCATAACAGTTCTGGGGGTGTGTTCCAGTCTCTCCAAGCTGTGTATGCTGTCTGCATTCTGAAACCACATATAAGTTGGTGGGCTCATGGACCAGTCTCAGAAAACCTCAGCTCTGCACCAAAGCCTCTCTCAGGGTCTTCCCTGGGTCAGCACCTTTTCATCCCAACACACATAGCCCAGCAGACGAGAGATTAAAGCTACCCCTTAACCAAGACAGGACACAGTGAACCTGAGGCTGCCCCCACATCTCCTTCTAAAAGAAAAACAAACATGACTTTTTCTGTTTTTGTTGTGCTGGATTGATAGCTCTGCCTTCCCCACTGTGTTTCAGTGTCATAAGAGGGGACATAAATCAAGATCCAAATTCCTAAGCCTTCTCTGTATGGACTACTCTTGCCACACAAGAATCCTTTTTTTTTTTTTTTTTTAAACTGGGCTGAGATGGCCTATATTTTTATATTGCAGCTTTTGTTTTGTTCTAGTCCTGGCTTGTCTCCAGCCACTTTTGTCAGCTAGGATTTTGCTGCTTTGTTTTCCAGTTGCACCATTTGAGCTCAGTGGATAAGCTGTTCAGTCTGAAAGCTCCCACACAGGCAGCAGCATCCTTGGCTCAGGCTTGCTCTTGCCCCATTGGGCTTGACAATGCTTCAGAAATTATTGATGTGGTAGCCCCAGTGCCCTCCCCTGGGATGACAGCACTCAGGAAAGGTGTCAGTGCTCGAGGAGAAAGGATCACCCCAGAAATGATGGTTTGTTTCAGCTTATCTCCAGAGTCACTTACTCAAAGATCATAATAAATACTTGGATTAGGGTTTCTATCTTCATGAGTTCCTGGTTAATTGAGAGCTGTATTTCTGCAGTAGAATGTGGATGTGCCTCCCTCAAGTAACAGTGCCTACAATATCTACAGTTCATTTGGTGCACTCTGTGGTTCAGAGGTCATGGAGGGCCATGTAAAACATCTTCCCAGGTTAAAATAACTGCAGATAAGTCCCCTCACAGAGGATTCTTCCAACTGTGCCTGGAGGGTAAGAGGCACATGGTATGTGAAGCAACAGGAGTCAGACACCTTATGTTGCACTGGCCTTATGTTATCATTCTCATGCCCTGTGGCATCAGAGGAAGCTATTTTTGGCAATCATATCATCAGGAAGGTCCAGGAAGGCAATCCAGATGGCAAAGAGCTGCGTAAAGCAAATTCAGCTTTTCTGAAGAATTTCCCACTTGTTTCATACACTAGACCAAAGGTAGTGTTCCTACCTGGTGCCTTTATGCCTGCCCCTTGTGACTGGGTATTTGTTCAGGTTGAACAATCATTTGTGTTAAATAAATGGCATATATCAAAACACTGGTTTTAGTAACTTGTCAGAGAAAGGCTGGGTATTAAAAGTAGCTTTGAGAGAGCTCAGAGCACCAGCATCTCCTATCCATCCATTTCTGCCAAGAGCACTTCAGATTCCCTGTGCTTCTAGAGAAACCAATTCTCACTATCATGTCTGGACAGACCTCAGAGGTGCTCTGGACTTTGCTTTCTTAGAGTGGCTGTTTCTGTCACAGAAGAGTTCCTGGTAGCTTGCCATGGTTTCTCTCAATAAATCTTCCCACACCAAAATTTTATATGTTTTTTCTCCACATTAAGTGTTGAGCAATCTAATATTACATCATTTGTACTGAGTGTTCACTGTCATCAAGAACAGAGAACTGCCTACTGGATATTATTTCCTTTCAGAGGCAAAACAAAGTCATTTTTATTAAGCCTGAGTGTTTCAGTCAAATACAGCAGGTCTGACTCCAGCCTTTTTCACACTGGTGTGTAGAACCAGTGTCAGGCAGCTACCAAACACCCCAGATCTCCCTCACCTCTCAGGAGTGGTCTGTTCACACTTGCAGAGCAACACAGGACAACTGAATTCCAGTTCAGCAGCATTTAGAGTCCAGTTTGCATAGAAACAAATAATTACCCAGGCATCAAAGACAGAGTCAGAACCAGTATCCATGCACTGTATTCAAGGTGTACAGCACCTTGCTGGTCTCCTCTTGTGATCATTAGGACTGGCTCATTCTAAGACACTATTATTAAACATTACATCTCTGGTAATGACCCTCATACCTTCAAGACTCGATTTTCCAGTTTCCTGTTAGCACACACTACAGCTCTGGGCACTGGCATGGCACACACAGGGCACACACAGGGCACACAGAAGTGGCATCTGTGCACACACATGGCCAGCTACTTCCCAGATGGACTTGAACTGTGCTCCCAGGTGGGACACACAGCTCCCTCAGAGCACTGACTCCTACTTTCATTAAGTTGCTGTTGAAAGAGTGCAGTACAAGAGCAGCAGAAGCTAAAAGCCAATTCTAAGCAACGAAGACAAAACAGAGCTCACGGATCACTAAAGCAGTGCCAGTGGCTCCTTTGATTCTGCATCCATCTTTCCTAAGCACGCTGCATTCAGCAACTCACACCTCACACCCGAGGCTAAAACATTTCTTCTCTTGTACAACCCTCTTGCCAAGCCTCTCTTACATTTAATTACCAATTCCTGCTATTTGGGTTGTTATCCCTTGGTATGACTGGCTGCCTCCCAGCTGCCTCTGACGCCAACAGGGATGAACTGGGGGAAACAAGAGCAGCAGATACTCTTCCTTCAGTCCCCACCACACTCACTGCCCTACACTCACTGCTCCATCCTTTCTGGATTTGGAGAGTGGGAGAACTGCCACTGCTAGCAAGTGGGATGGTGATAAATGCCATTATCTTCTTAATAATGTATAAAAAATTCTATTGGAATGTCTAAAAAAATCCAAAATCAAAACTAAAAACAAAAACAAACAAACAAACAAACAAAAAAGCCAATATCAACCAAACCAAATCATCCAAGTTCCATTCTCCTCAACAAATCTCCTTGTCCTCAGGCTCTACATATTTTTGCCTTTTGGTGCCCATTTAATGTAGACTCCCTCAACCTTAGCAATTATCATGGATTTTGCTGTGTCTGACTGGAAATCTCTAAGCAGTCATTCAAATATCAGGCACTTTAAGATACATCATGACAGCACCATCTCTATTCACACTTCTCCAATATGCCCTTGATAAATCATCTACTATATTTTCAACTCCTTTTCTGGATTGGCATTCAAACCTTCACTTGGTATTTCTGGAGTGTTAACAGCTGTCTCCCTATTCCTGGTGAATGCTCAGTGAAGGTTCTTGAAAATAATCTCAAACACCCAGGGATCTGTTCCTAGGGCTGCTGGAGTTTTCCATAGATGCACTGTGGACAGTCACCCCTGTGACACTGGTATCTGGGTTTGCTAAACACTGCTTGAGATTAGAGATACACTTATAAGAGACAATGCAGAGGTGGGATAGGAGATAAGTTGCAACATAAAAAGAGCAGATGGGGAACTGAGGCACGCCTGGCTTTCAACCAAATATGCAGAGCATGCTCTATATAAAATACGAGAGAACGAGGAGGTGGCACTGAAAACCCTTAAATCTGTCAAAGGAGAAAAGAATAACAATTCTGGATTATTAACAATGACCCATTTCACAATTTAGGAAAAAAAACCCAAACCCTCCAGTGGCTAAAGATTTAGCTAGTTCTTTGGGGACTTGGGTTCAGTCCCTGACCTGTGAACAAACTCTCAGTGCAACCTTAAGGAAATCACTTCATTTGCTTTCATCTATCTCCCTGTCTGTAAAATGGGAACAGTGACATTTCTTTACTGTGGTGCCAGACAACAAGAATTTGGAGCATGGAGATGCTCAGATGTCACAGAGTCTACTACTGCTCCTAAAATATTGAATATTCCTCATCTTTATGAGTGGTTTTTGATGTGCATGCAACAGAGGGTAGCTAGCAAAAGTAAAACAATTAGTTCTGTGACATTTTCAGCTGCCTAATGAGTTTCTCTTCTGTTTGTCACACAAGTATTTCAGAATTGGAGTTTGTGTTACCAATTCTCAATATTTTATGCTTTTTCAGCCTGAAATTCAACAGCTGTTTCAATATTGCAGTTGGAGCCAACATATTCCATATAGACTTTCTTCAGTATGTTGCCATTTTAAAAAACCTTTGTCATGCCTCTTTGCTTTTCATGGCTTGATCATGGCTACCTCTTCATTAGAAATCTGGCAGTTGAGTTTTTCTCCTACAAATGTGTAACTGAGTTTGTTTTAATGTCAGTGAGAATATTTTCTCAGACAACTCAGGTTTCTGTCCCAGCACTTTCCCCCCACTCCACCAAGCTGCACATCATGTGCTTGTTAGTCACTTTTCCACAAAAATACCACAAAAGTAATGCACAATACTGCTCTTTCCAGCCTTTCTACTTCTCTTTCTAGGTTCAAGAAAGTATTGTATTTATCACACATGTTATTGGAGGGCTTTTTTTTTTTTTTTTCAGTCCAGACCTTTTTTCTTGGAGCTGGCCCAGAAAAAAAATTCCTTATGACAGCTCCATAAGCTATTGTTGTTGGTATTATTCTCTCGAAAGTACTGTACTGCATTGAGGATAAGCCTCCTTTTTACTCCTCCTGACACATTAAAAATCCATCTGGGATCTATACTCTGAAACTGGCCTTTTTCTCCTGTCCTGAACTAATCTCCCACTTATGTTCCCTGTCCTGACTTCACCAGCCCTAATGGCATGTATCCTGCTTCCTGCTATTAGAAATCATTACAATGCCTGTATTGATTTTAAAATTAAACTGACACTATCTTTGTCACCTGTACATCAATAAATATTCTTTCAAGCTTTTCATTCCTGCTGTGTTGCACATCCCACAAGAAGGAGCCTCTTTCTCTTTTGGAAGAACTCTCTGCAGCAGATCCATCACTGTCCAGGGCTGGAACACACCTGCAGATTATTATCTCTGAAAAGCTTTCAGTCATGTACTTTGGGCCACTTGAAACAGATTTTTTTTTTTTTTTTTTAATTCAGTATTTAGGACAAAGGAAAATATACCTTTGAATTTGATAGTACTTGAAAGTACTATGAGGAAAATGGTAAAAAGTACTTGTTGTGTGAGCCTTCCTTCACTGCTGGATGCCTTTTCCCCTTGGTTCCTCCCTTCTGCTCATGGGGACCCAGCTGTCCCTCGAGCCCTGCCTGGTGACACCCCCTGCCACCCTGGGGACACAGCATCAGCAAACAGAGCCATGGGGACACACATCTTCTCAGAGCTCAGCCAGGCAGAGCAAAGGGTTAAAAAATCGTGGGGGATTTCTCTGTGAGCCGTGGAAAGGACTAAGAAAGCGGAAACCAGCCTGAATTTAAACTGAGGACCTCATTCTTCTGCCAAGGCATTCGGTTCCTTAATCAACTGGGGCCTTGTTTCACAGTCAGTCATCAGAGGCTTTAGAGAGTCGTTCAGACAAATCTGTAAGGGGAGATCCACAAAGGATGTCTTTTCTGTGCCACTCTCTACCTAGAATATGCAATGCTGGGGACAGGGCTGCCCTCAGTGGTGCTTCTGTGCCGTGGAGCACAATGCACAATGATGCTATAGGATACTTCCACTGCTGAGCTCCTGCTTATTTAAATATGCATTTAATTAAGGAAACTACTGTAGGAAATTAAGCAACGAGCTTTCCCAATGGTACTTCTCCTCCTTCCTAGGACAAAATCTTTCTCAGGTTTCGGAAGTGCTGCAGTCTGCTCCAAGTCAGACCTTTCTCTCATTAGCTGTGCATTCCTGTTGCTTACTAGGTTTCTTAGATTTCTAGCTTCTAAGGAAACAATTCCTTTTTTTTTTTTTTTTTTTCCTCAATCTAGTAATGCTTTAAATGATTTCTGAGAACTACACTTTTACTAGTCATTATTATTGAGTCAGGAGAAAAAAAAACCCCTCACATAATAGCTGAAATCTGATTATTCTGGAAAACTTTGAAATTCCCTTCTCCAGTGGTATCCTTTGATGTCCCCATTAAATAAATAATGATTTTTACATCTAAGGTTTATCTTACAGTGCAAATACACCATTATCCTCAGTTTTAAAAACACTTTTCATTGTTAGCCACTGTAAACATGGGCTGAAGCTGTGATTCTGACTGCTTGAAGCTGACCTGCCCAGGTATGGGGCAGCGTAATTTTTTCACATTAACAACTTGTGAAGGAGAAATGGGCCATGGATACAGAAGCACTGCAACAGAGGGAGGGAAAGAAGAGGTTAGATCAAAATAGAAATGTCATGGAGGCAAAAAGAAACTAGCAGGCACTCTAAAGACAGAAACACATCTGATTAGAAACAGAATATGAGTCTTTTATAAGATTTTTCAATCACAGCCTCAGGCACTTTGTATGACAGTGGGACATTTCTGGAATGGTACAGAATTAAAAATAATAACAAAAAAAGATCAGAGTTTACTGGAGAAGGAACTCACTAAAGACTTCAGCAATGGTCAGGACATGCAGGACATTACTATGTAAAGCCACCTAAAGTAATGCATTTTTTAGTGTGATAATGGCTTTTACTGTTAAGTGTGCAGTCTGGAGCCCAGCACTGCTCAGTACCTGTTCAGCTCTCTCCAGGTCTGCCAGGACTTGTGGTCTGTGCCAGTGGCTTGTTCCCTGGAGGCTGGGAAGTGCCCTGTTTGCAGCCTGGGATGGAGCTGTGCCACTGTGGGCAGGGGCAGGGCCAGGCTGCACATCCTGAGCTGGCTGAGGAGCTCCTGTAGAGCCCGCAGGATTTCAGGGGAGGTGTGTTCCCTGGGCACTGAGAGAGCCCCAGGCCTCTCTGCCTCATCTGGGTTTCACCCACAGCATCCTGGCACGGGGAAGCCACTCTGATGCCCCACAATCCCATGTTTGGGTTGGTTTGGGTGCCTGGTGCTGGGCTGGACCCTGGTGGGAATGCAAGGGGCATTGCCCACCTGGGCAGTGTTTGGGTGTGTGTCACAGCATCCCTGCAGCCCTGGGACTCACAGCAGCTCTGCAGGGGAGAGCAGAGCAGCAGCACACCAGCACCAGCACTGCCAGAACAGAGTGGGCAGGATGGGGAGGAGAACCTGCCAAAAGAGCTCCCATGGGTTTTTGGCTTCTATCCATATTTTATGTCCTGAGTTCTCTGAGGTTTTGCAGGTTTTTTTTTTTGTTGTTGTTGTTGTTGTTGTTGGTTTGGGTTTTATTTTTTGTTTTGGTTTTTGCATCACAGAAGTCTTCTCCTGTCTCTCACTTTCAGTTCCCACCTCTGTCTTCCCAAAATTTCCCTGATCTGCTGCTTCTCCCAGAAATTTTATAACACCTTTTGTTACCACTCTGCAGGGATGCTCATCAGACAAGAGTGGAAGAAGCAATCACCACAGGCTTCCCACCACAGAGAAGCAATCTTGTGCTCTGAAAGCAAGGCCCTGTGCAACAGATTGATGGAAACTGGGAACTTACCCTGGCAGAATGCTGCTCTTCCACTTGTTTCCCAAAATGAATGTCCATTTCCAGAGGTGATAAACCTGGGAAGTGTTTGCACCTGGCATGGAAAATGTGTTTAGAATGAATGCATAAGGAGAGCAGTGATGAAAGAGTGTTTATTTTGGGTTGTGTTCCCTCACAGCACTGTGTGTGCACTGAGCCCCAGCCCCTCTCCAAAACCTTTCCCATCCCTGTCCTGAAACAGGAGCAAGGAACAATAAAGGAAATGGAAGTGAGCTGTGCTCAGTAATAAATGTGAGAGAGGGCATTTATCTGGAAACCAGAGCTCCTTCCTGGGCTGCAGACTGTTCACCTGTATAAATGTATCAGCAAGCCCCATCCAACCATCCTTGGCTAGTTTTTTCCAAGTGATATTTCCAAAAGAAGGCTCCTCATTTTGCAGTCCTGCTTCTTGGAGCTTGGTGCAAGGCTCCAGGTTTTGTGTGCTTCCTACATGAAGTAGCTAAGAGGAGCTCTCATCAGTTTTCTCATTTTCAGCCTCCTGAGCTGCTGGATCCAGTTCAGCCCTGAGCATTATTCAATTCTGTGCAGTCCAGTTTCCTTTTTCACAATCCAGTCTAAGTGAAGGCTACCAAACAGAGTGGCATTTCTCCTGCAGCCCTGGCAGATGGAGCCACCTAGGTCAGATTCCTGCATGCATAGTTGTGGTCTGACACAAACTGACCCTACAGTGAACATCATCTGCTTTGGACTGGGTGAACAACATGGTCTGAGTCACCTACAGCTTGGGGATACCCAGAGGCAGGAGAAGGGAGAGGGTGGGAATGCACATGTGGGGTGTGAGGAGGCCTCTGTTGGAAGCAGCTTGCATTTAAATGGGATTAAGTTTCATGAATCTACACCCTCAGTTACACAGAATTTAGCTTCCAGGCCACTCTTAGTCATCTCAGTCTGCAGCATCCCTCCCAGAAGCTGCTCCACAGCACACCTTCATTTCCAGCCCTTCTGCTCCCCTGCTGCCCTGGGAGCTGGTGGAAGGGTTCCTGCACATCAGCCCCACCAGTTCCTTTCCAGTCAGGGCAGCCAGAGCTGTACCTGCTGTGGAGACCCCTCCAGTGCTCCTCAGACTCAGGGATGCAAGAGCCAAGGGAAGCCCTGGCCCTGGGTCTGTCCCTGTCACAGCCCAGCAGCTGTGCCTGCTGTGGGCAGCAGTGACCAGGCAGATGGCACTGCTGCTTCTGCCCATCAGCCAACATCAGCCAGCTCCAGACAAACGTGCTTAGCATCTCCAGAGCAAGCTGTGCTTGTATCCTGGGCAGCACAAAAAGCCACAGGCAGGTTAATTAACAGAGAACAAAAATTAGGCTCCAGTCCGTGTGACTTGCCAACTGCAGCTGGTTTCATGTCCTCAGCTGAGGTCAAACATGATAGCAGTTCCCAACACAAGACTTAAAAAAAGACCTAACCTGGCACGGTGGGGATGGCAGCTCCTGCTGCCTCAGAGGATGAGCTAATCAAATTACACAAGAGGAAGAGGGTGGCAGTGCTCAACTTTCACCTTTTCTGAACCATTGCAATTTTTCCAGGAAGGGTGTTGGTTCTTTCAAGAAATCAGTCATCTCCTGTAGATTCACACAGTGAAAGTGCTCACAGGTACTTTTAAGAAGCAGCCATGGGCTATACATATGGTTCTGAACCCCAGGTCTGCTAACCAGCCTTATTCTCATTTTCTTTACATCTGTGCCAAGGCATGGTAGCACTGTCCCTGTTCAACAGAACTTGTGAGTGTGCCCAGAGCTTTACCCAGCTGCTCTGCCTGCAAGTCTGTCCCTGGGTAAGTGAACTTAAAATTGATGTCACTGTGCTCCTCTCCTCTCCCTTGCACTGGCTGCATGCTCCCACCTCTCTTCCTTACATCAGTGGTGATATTTGTCTGACCTCTGGGGCTGAGCAGAGCTCCAGCCACCAGTTGGGCAGAAAACTAACCCCACAAGGAAAAAAGGAATATGTTTTTGCTGGTTGGTTTAAACCACATCCATAAAACCAGAACTGATCTGAACCTTCTATAAGACAGTTTTAAACTGTAAACTTAGGCTTGCTTACTTACTGTAAACTTAGGCTCCTCTTGTATTTGCCATTCTGCAAGATGTCAAATATGTTTCACAACCACAGAAAAAATTTTGAAAACATGAGTGTATCTAAAGACCTTGCTCTTCAGGAAGTGTTTCTTAACTCAGGGGAAAAAAAGAAAAAAAACCCAAATCTGCTTCTTTGTTTCTTAACTCAGGGGGAAAACCCCCAAATCTGCATTTAGGAATTTCTTTTTTGAAGCATTTTCAGGAAATAAAAATTTGCAAGATAATTACCCCCCCCAAACAATGAAAAACAAACAAAAGGAAAAGGAAAAAAAATAAAGAGAGAAGGAGAGAGAAGAAAGAAAATTTCAGTTGAAGAAGCAAAGATCTTGGATAATTTCTCATAGTCTTTTACTGGAATCCAATAAACACATTACCAAATTACACTGTATATTTTACTAGGCTAACTTATCTCTGTGTGTATTAGAGGCACAGCATGAAGAAAAACAATAAAAAATATTAACCTCCTTTGTATAACTCAGTAGACTTATAAAAGATCTAATTGAATAAGCTACATTTGACAAGAACAAATGGTGACATTTCCATTTAATGTTGTCTTTTTGGCTTCCTGACAAAGAAAAGCTTAAGAAACCATGAGTTTTGTTTCCTAAGGGCAAGTTCTTCTTCTTGTATCAACTCAGCAATCAATAATAAAGTATGAGCATAAGCACTTTTAATTTATGAACTGTATACTTTGAGTGAGTTTAGTAGTTTAATCTTACGCACGTTGCTGTGTGTTTATTTTTGTTGTACTGCATAGAACTGGTTAATGGAAAATAGTGCACTAAAGCAGTAAAGCAGCCATATATGTAGAAAAACAGAAAAGGAATTAATTAAGACATAATTAATAATTAAATAATTAAGTGAAATTAACACTGTGCTGATTTGTTGTAAGCAGGGGAGCACCATTACATCGAGGGGAACAAAATCCCAAACAGGGAGCTTGCACTAACATTATTTCTCAGCAAAAGAGCATCAGATGACCAGGCTTCCTCTTCCCTGACTATCATTTGTCACCCTCCTTTTTCCTTCAGAGAGTGGAGTTCAGCACTCCTGGATTTTGGTGTTTGGCTTAGGTGCAGTTTTGTAGCCAGTTCCCAGTCCTGTCAGTGTGGCTTGTCCAGCATGTCCCCCCAAATCCAGTGGATCTGCCAGCTTGCATGAAGCTGGGAGTCAGCCAGGAGGGGTTTAAACTGACCTAGAAAGGGCTGACCAACAATAACACTTGTCTATAAAAATATCACTCCCATTTGTCCCTGGGAATAAGGAGTGGACTTTATGGGACTAGCTGTGGGGTGAATCACTGCTGTCCATTGCTCACAGCTGAAATGGGATGTGACCTGCACCTGGTGTTACAGAGAGGGTGGCTTTTCCCACCCAGCTCTCATTCAGACCCGATAAGGATTTCACAGTGTGTATTTCTCCTGTCAAAAGCACATTCTCTCACTTTGAACTATTGATGTTAGGCACAGATGGGCTCCTGGTTGCCATGCAGGGGATAATATTCCAGTGAGTTTCAGTTAATATTAAATGGAAAGTGGCTCAATCTGCATGTCTCTCTAGAAAAAACAAACCAACCTTCTTGAGAATCAATATTGATAATACTCTGAATGTGAAGCAAGAAAATAAACACAGCAACAAGGAGTGCATGTCATGTGGTGACTCCAAGAGCTGCTCAGAAACTGCCATATCATGCAACAGGAAAAGCAGGACATTTGGAAGAGAGACAATCCTTAAGAACTGTATTCTAATTAATGCATTAATTATCAGATTGCAGATCATCTGTAGCCACATGCTTTACCTGCCAAATCTGTGTTCTGGTGTAGGTGAGCACCACGGGCAGGAGCAGCACACAGGGAGAAGAGGCAGACCCAGGCCAGCTGCCACGTACATCATGGATGTCCTAGGAGCATTCAGGGGCTGCAAAGAGCCTTCTCACCCCCTTTGGCAAGGGAGCACTGGGCTGAGGCAAGCCCACATTTGCATTATTGGATGTGGGGTTTTTGTTCTTGGCCTATGAAAACGTGATGAGACAAAGCAGCAGGCAAGGAGGATTAGTTTTGTTATTTTATCTCAACCCACATCATACACAACAAAGAAGAGTTACTTGCTCACCAAGCTGCTTCAAGCCAGGATAAAGTGCTCATGACCATGTGTGGGCTCAAATAGCTCACGTGGACCTTACCTTTCTGAGAGAAGTTTAACCTCTCAACATGGTTATGCAGTCAGTAATCCAAGGAAATCTGTATTACCTGGCATTTCTACAGCAGCCAAATGGAGGACTCTGATAGCCTGCTCTGCTTTATTATTTATTGTGTATGGTGGAAAGCTTTTCAGGAGAGCCCTCTCCTGAAAATCATGGTCCCTTCCACCCCACAGGGGCCTGGGTTGGAAGGGACCCTAAAGACCATCTAAGTTCCAACCCCTCTGTCCTGGGCAGGGACACTTTTCACTAGACAGGTTGCTCAAAGCATATAGAGAATATATTTCTTAGCTCATTTTATATTTATGTTACCAGTAGCCTGAATTCTGCTGTTTTAGCCAAAATAGATTTAATCAACTCATCAAAACAGAGAATTGTTTGAATCAAGACAGTTGGTGTGTCTCATCATACAAGCAGGATTGTCTTTTATTTAAACATGAGTGTGTGTATGTGTACGTGCAAGAAAATTAAAAAAATAAAATTGCCATGTTCTAAACAAATTTAAAGCAAGCAAAACCTACAGGAGACAGAACTAAGAAAGACACCCTGTGGCTGGCTTTGGATCTGAACCAAGAGAAATGCATTTTGGCCTTAGTTTGTCAATGTGCTCATCCCAGAAAAGTCCATGTTTCACCCTAAGCTTCTCAGTGAAGGGCAGCACTGAGATTTGGGACACAGGTGAAAGATAAAATGTGCAAAACCACTGAACAACTGGCAGTGCTGGGGCAAACCCTGGCTTGGGGCTGGTGCTGAGCCATAGCCATGCCACCTCCTCTGAGGCTGGATGCAGGCAGCTGCTCATTTCCTGATGAGCAGGGCAGCATCTTCATTACCCCCATGCCAACACACGGGAGGGATGTCACAAACCAACCTGGAACGGAGAAACAATTTGTGCATCACTTAGCAGAGTGAAAACAGAACATGAGTGACTGCAGTCCTCGAGGAAGGGAAAACAGAGAACAACGTTTTCAAAGCTTAAGTAAAACACAAATGAGAGTTTGTGTTCCCTCATCTGCAGTCTGAGCTCTCCAGCAGGCTCTGCCCTCACTACAGCAGCGAGACAAGAAAAGTCATGTGCTCAGCTCAATATGCCATGATTTAATGCCCTAGAAATAAACTCAATTTTTAGTATTTTTTAAATTTTTTTTTCAATTTCAGTTGGACCCAGATCACTTTTTCAAAAAGATCATCACAGTTTTACCTTTTCTAGTAACAGTGAAGTTATTATGGATGCAAATGATCACATTATAGTCGTTGCCACGGAAATAAACTGCAATGTTATAAGCACAAAAATAAAGAGCCTGCTGCAAAAGAAGATGTGGCAGGCACAGCTTCAGGGAAGTGCTTTTTTGGTAGCAAATGATGAAGCAATTGCTCCAAACCTCTTGAACTACAGGAGGTAATACAGCAGCCCCATTTTGCATTTTTATAGGACTGTGCACAATGCCTCAAGTCATTTTAGAAACAGAGTGCCACCTACCTCATGGCTTGAGGTTAAAGGGTAGTTTTCTCATACCAGAAACTGTTGTGGGACCTTCTGAAGGGTCTTTGCACTACAGCCTGTTCCTCCCATGCTGAAACACAATCCCATCAGCACAGGTGCCAAAAAAAAAAACAAGTCTCTTTTGTAGTTATAATGTGCATACTTGAGCATGACTAAGGCACCTTATAGACACCATCCTTCCAGGATTTCCCCTCAGGCAGGAAGATTTCTCCTTTGGCCATATCCTTTGAGCCTGTAGCTATATGACATCACAGAAATATATAAGGGGGGCCAGAGTCTGATGTGGTTTAGGGACCCATTTTAAAGCATGGAAAGAAAAAAGCTCATTAAAATCAGCACTGCTTAGTTACTCTTGCACGGTGAAGGCGAAAACAAGGTCAAAAGAACCTCACAACTAAATAATTTTGGGAAGAGCCATCTCCTACTCTGGCTCAGAGGATCCAACAGAGCACTGGGAGCACCAAGCCCCCAGACAGGCTGTGTGCAGGGGCACACATCTGGAATTGGGGTGGAAAGCAGAGGAGTGGGTGGTGAGGAGAGCAGCACTCAGTGCAGGGAATCCCTGACTCCAGGAGAGCTGGTTTGCCTCTGTGCAGGGCAGGGAGGAAGGGGCTGTGGGTGCAGCTGCTCTCCTGTGCTACCTGTTCACAGCCAGCAGTGGCTGTGGGTTTTCCAAAGGCCAGTCTGTGCCAGGGAGAGGACAGGGACAGCACAGCTAGAGAGGACACAAGCTCTCACCACAAACATCTTCCTCCAGCTGAAAGACACAAAGGTTTCTACAGAGATCCTCAATTTTCATTTTCTAATCCTCTTGCCTAGCCCCACCAGAGGAATCAGAGTGGCTCCCATCCACATCCCTGCCTTACTGGCTGCAAACCCACCCTCTCCAGCTGGGATCCTGCCTTGTTGGGCACGGCTGCAAGTCACCAGCTGCTCTGCCCAACCTGCTGGGCTGCTGGCCAGCCCCCAGCCACCTCCATGGGGGGCACAGTGGGACAGAGCCAGTCCCAGCCCCTGCAGCATCCTGAGGCTGCCCTGGGTGGTGGCACAGGGACAGGCACAGTGGGACAGAGCCAGTCCCAGCCCCTGCAGCATCCTGAGGCTGCCCTGGGTGGTGGGCACTGCCAGAGCTGTGGGTGCCATGGGCAAACTCTGCTCTCCCAGTCTCGGGCAGACTCATGTCACAAACAGTCAATTAGCTTTGTGGAAGTTAAATAAACAGAGAGGAGATTATAACTGATTAACTGAAGGGCAGGAAACATGAGAAGCTGGATTGCTAGAAAGAAAAGCTCTTGTGCTGAGATCTCCAGTAATTAGCAGCAACAAGACCTACAGAAATTTATGAGGGAAAAAAAAAAATCCATGAACCTTTCCTGTTTAAATGTTCTCCTTTCACATGTTTTGCTTGGAAGGCTAACTTAAAACACAAACACAGACTGGGTCTCAAATATGGAATAGATTCATGCTCTGCAGCAGTCGTATACTTGGACTGCAAAGCAAACAAATGTGTGTCAATGCAAGTCCTCCCCCCTTCCCCCCCCACCCCAATTATATATTTTGTTAACAACTGTCAGATTGACAGCTCTATTTCTCCCTCCAAGCACCTGGAAGGCAGTTTGGTTGCTGCTGGCAAATGCTGGAAGTGCTCCTTGGAGCACAGATGAAGACTGAAGCCACTGGAGAGCCAAAGGCTCCTGCCAGGACTGACCAGTGAGGTGCAGTAATAATTTAGCAATTCCAGCCCAGCCATGGTCTGTGTGACCTGTTTAGCAGTCTGCAGTGGAGCTGCTGTTGATTATGCAGAAGCTTACCTCCTTTTATTATACTGCCCAGAAGTGTCCTCCACCTGGCCCCTGGAGCAGCACAGTCTCCTCAAGTCATGCAATGAAATCCCCAGGCAGAGCTGAGACCTTGACCTAGATTTCAATGGCTCTCCAAGCTGTATTTATGCATCTTCAGCATGGCTGTGTTTACTCCCTTAAACTGCAGATAAACTGAAAATTAAAGAGAGCCCTGCAGATTCATGTGTGCTTTGATGTCCTGGCTTTGCCTTTCATTGTTGGATAACTCAGAGGACAACGTGAATCAAAACTGAGACTTGCTCAAATTGATTGCAAACCTCAGCAAACACTTGGAAAAGCAGCATGAGCAGGCCAGCAGTAATTTCATTGGGAAGGAGGATGGCAGGTCTGATCCTGACTGAATGCATGGAGCTCATTAACATGGAGTTATTATTCTGCATTATGGTGTCCCCAGTGCAATTACAGCTCCAGGATGCTGCTCTCTGCACGTGGCTGAGGATGGTGATTACAATCAAAGGTGAAGGAATATTCTATTTCCCTGACAGTAAATTGCAAAAACTCAAAGTAAATCTGTATCAATGCAAAGTAAATAAAGAAGCAGAGCAAGTGGCCTAGAACCTCTGGAGAGCCCATCAGCATCACTGCTGGAGTGTCCTGCCCCCTTCCCAATACAGGGTAGCACTTGGGTATTGGCACCTGACTTCCAGAAACCATCAGCATCAGACACTTCCCAATCAGATACCATGGCATCAGGATAAGGCCACTGCAGAGGATCCTGAAAAACTTTCAAATACAGGGCAGCCCTTCTTCCCCTTCCAAAACCAACCAACCATGTATTTGGGGAAGAAAGAGCCCAAAGCCTGGCCACTTGCCATTACAGCATGTGATGGTGGTTGCTGTGCAGGGGCTGGGGAGGTTGTTAGCACCAGTGATATCTGCTGGGAAATGAGCAGAGCAGGGGGCTCCTATATTTCCCTTGCTAATTTGCCACTTTTGCAAGTGTGGAGCCCTTTTTCCAGGCTACAGTCACAGACACAGGAGGAGCTGTTTGACTCCTTGAGCAGTGATATTGTAGATGGTTAAAAACCTGCCTGTGGACAAGCTGGAGGTCCCCAGCTGGGGCTGCTGCAGGGCAGAGTGAGAATGGGTATCAATGCTCTTTGGAGCCTGCTGAAGCCTTGTTCACATTAAAAAGCAAATGAGTGGGTGACAATTAAAGTGCTGTATATTTATATTTCTCTCCAAAAAGAGCTCTCCCACAATCCCACTCCACTTATTTCAGCAGAGCACTGAACTGCCATTAATTTACAGTCACCAGAAGAGAGAAGAAATTAGAACAGTTGATTCTTTAAATAAATATTTTCTATTTTAGTGCCCAACAATATGCACTTCCTTCACAGCCCAGGCAAAAGGTATTAGTGAAGGTTGACACTACTTGCAACAGCAAAAATACATTTTGAGAAATCCCTGTCAGTTTTTGGGTATTTGTGAAGCTGTAAAAGGGCAGCCTGTCCCCCAAAAGAGCTGTGACCCAGCAGGATCTTCCCAGCATCCAACCTCATGGTGACATGGATGGGAGGCACTGGTCCCACAGGTGTGCTTGGGAGCTGGCAAGAGCTCTGCCCTCCTCAGCCCAGCAGCTTGCACTCAGAATAATCTTGCTGAGGAAAAAAAAACCCAGCAGGGCTGAGAGGTGGAACAGAGTGGCCAAATCAAGGCTCTTCCTGCACTTGGAGTCAGGCAGGGCTAGAGGAGCTTTTAAGCTGGAGAAGGGAATCCAGTCAGTTTTGAATGCATGGGAAGCTGGAGGTGAAGTCTGAACTTCCTTTTCACCCTGGCTTTGTGCTTGTCAGGTACCCCAGCTCTGCCCCAGCCTGCTCTGTGCACACCAGTGCAGACCCCACCGAGCTCAGCTCAGCTCTGTGCTGCTCCCAGTGCCTTAAGGAGCCATGAGGGACTAACCCTGGAATAAACCCTGCTCTGATTTGTGAAAAGTGAGAGAGTGAGTGTTCAGATGAGCAGGAGGTGCTGCTCCCACCCTGCTGTGGGCAGCAGCCCTGTGCTGGGGCTCTGGTGACCCACTCAGTGGGTCACAGTCTGCTCTCATTTGGCCAAAAGCTACCCCACCACAAAGTGCTTTGGAGTGACACTGGCAGGGAGGGAGAAGGAGGAGAGCCAGCCCCAGCCCAGCCCTGTCATCACAGCATGCAGCTCTGCCAGACTGAGCAGACCCCAAAGCTCCTCCTGCTGTGGGAAGTGCTGTGAGCCTTTGATGGAGCAGCCAAACCACGTCCTCCTGGACATGGAACTCTCACCCAAAATCATCTCCACCAGCCAGGCTGGCAGCTGGCCAAGAGGAGCTAAGCTTTGTCCAGGAAGGGACATTAGCTTCCCTTTCAGCTGTTCCCAGAGGAGATGTTTGGACAGTGGTGCCCATAATGAGGGGGTATTAATCACCTTTCTGCTGCTCTGCAGGGGTTTGTGGAAGCAGGCACTGCCTGGCACTGCACTGCCTGCAGCAGCTGGGGCCATTTCTGCTCTGGCCCTTTTCCCCACAGATACATTCACAAAACTACCTCTGCTCCAAGCCCACTGCTTGTGCAGCCCAAACACTGTCCTGCTGTTTTCAGGGCTGTCAATAACCCTTTTGCAGGATGAACTCCCTGGCTCTGAAGCACTTGCATCAGTAGCCTCTTCTGTTCATTGTTAATCTCCAAAACATGACTGAAAAATGATGCAGTTGATTAAATGAGAAAATCTATTTTCCCCAGCCACCGTGATGGACTCTCATGCTCTGTTGTGCTGGCCATGACCATGTGCACTACAGTCTCTCCATTTGGCCTTACCTGCACTAGTGTGACTTGCTGGTGAGGCTGTTTGGTGTGTCACCCACCCTGTCTCATTTCCTCAGCTCCAGTTTGTCCCTCTGCTCCTCCATATGGCTCACACAAGGGCTCTGATGCTGATTACAAAGAACTTTAAAATATATCTGGTTGAATTTACATCTTCAAAGGTCTCTGAGAAATGTTAATCTGTATTTTGGGAAAAAAAATTAGAAATTACATTTTTGAAACCGCTCCTGTTTCAGCATATGTGATAAAAGGCAAGAAAACAGAGGGCTGGAGGGGCTCATGGGCAGCTGTCCAGGCTTGGCCCTGCTGGTGACCACAGGCAAGTCTAAGGGTGTGGGAAGAGACAGGACAGAATTGAGTGACAGGCTGTGAGACACCTGCAGAACACCAGGGAGGCACAGAGAGGGGCACAGGGTGGCACGTGGTGGCACAGAGAGGAACAGAGAAGGGCACAGGGTGGCACAGAGCAGCTTCCTAATGCTTACTTGCCTTTTGTGATGTGTCCCTGGGAGATTAGTGCCCAATGCAAATACAGATTGATATGGTCTAAAACATTGCAATGCTTGAATCTGTAGCTTCTAGAGCAGATGGTTGCTGTAGAACCCCACTGCCTCAAAAAAGCAGAATACAGAGAAGAGTACATTGATGCCCATGTGTTCCTGTCAAACACACACTCAGTGCCTTTTCTTTATTCTGGAATGGCACTGGAGGACCACGAGACCACTGGCAGACCATGGTGAGCTGAAACTGCTGAGCAGGGTGTAGCTGTATTTAATCACAGTGCCAGGGAGGTGTGCTCAGGGAGGGGTGTGCAGTGCTCTGACAGCCCTCCCACACTCCACAGCCTCTCCCAGGGTGACACCACCGTGCCAGGAGCCTTCCCTCAGCCAGGAACCACTGCTGACATCAGTGGCTGGTGCCCATCCTGGCAGGGCTGCCCTCCCTCCCCACTCCTGGCATGTCCACTGGTGGGGGACTCCAATTAGAGCTGCCTGAGGAAAGCAATGTGAATAAACAACAAAGTACCAACCAGCAGCACTTGCAGGTGCCCTAAAGGTGATACAGGTTCTTTTATGTTCTCCTAAATTAGATTCATGGGAATTCATTTGGCAATGCCAATACTGCAGACTCAGGAGCACTACATCATCCTTTATGGGCACACTAATATGGGTTTCAGTCTCTGTCACATTTAGTATCAGCAATTATTTCACACACAGCCATAGATCACCTCCCTTTTGATCACAGTCTGCCACCCTTTCCTACCATTCTAATTTATAGCAACATTAATAGTCCAAAAGTAATAGTGTTTACTGTGTACTGGGTTTCAATAAATTAGGAGGAAGCAACAGTTGCTCAACAAAGACTCCAGAAAGCACCAAAGATGAACTGAATGTAAGCTTTTCCACCCCGATTAACACATCCTTGTCTATTGGCAGAAAGTTTCCATTGCAGCTGTGAGAAAATAATTCCATGGATTATGTCACATCAATTCAAAGTGAAATTCAAAGCCAAAGAGAAAGCAGAAAACTATTCCCTGTGTTCTTACAGAAAATATCACTGCTTCAATTAGGTGCTACAGATGCTTGGAGTAAACATATTTTCCACTGGTTTTCTCAGAACCATACCCACTTAAATCTCCAATATTCTTCTGCATGTTCATTTCTCATCCCAGTTTAATTCCACGCCTCTGGGTGTTAGTGGTTAAGGGGATACTGCCAAGCAATCAAAGCCAAGGAAAGCTGGTATAAGAAGGGAAAATATGGCCTTTATATAGTAAATAAACTTTTCAGCCTGTATGTAATGGCTGCTGTCAGCATAACTCAGAGGGAAAAAAAAATAACCCAGTGCTAGTTGTACTTTTCATTTTTTGGACCATATGAATATCCAGTTCTCCAGCTTTGAATCTGCTCCCAATCCAATGGAAATAACACAACTGAGCGCTCAAACCTCTAATAAATCTCATCTTTGTGCAGAATCCCTGGGATTCAGAAAAAAAAAACAAAACAAAACAAAACAAAACTAGATAAGACTTCTCAATATTTCAAGACACACCATCCCTTTTTCCCAGTAAAATCCTGACTTCTAGAAAGTCTATACATCTTTTTGATGTATACAATTGGCACATGTGAACTGCACATGAATACATGTCACACATGTATGGATCTCTTCACAACAATAACCACAGTTTGCAGCCTTGTTGCATCCAAAATATGAATGCTCTGGAAGACACAAACCTCCTCTCCCACCAAAGTCCTTCCCAGAAAATCTTCACCCCAAGTTACTACCGTGTGTATCCTTCCCTTGCAAAAGCGTGGGCAGAGGAAAAGAGGGGAGGAAATCACTGGGTTTATAGGTGTTATAAACTTACTTTAGAGCTAAAACATCCTGGCAGATGGTACCCAGCAGCTGGGAGAATGCAAATGCCCAGATATAAAATTTGTTTTCTTTATTCCTCTTTATTGGGACTCCATTTGGTTACAGTGTATTGTGATAAGATCTATTTCCTATGCTTGTCTCTTAAATTTAAATCTCAAAGCAACGTTTATAAACATTACAACCTATCAGTTATTGCTGTAGTGCAGTATCTGAATTCAGATCAGCGACAGTGTGTGTAAATATGTCACATAAAAATACATCTAACAACACTTTCCCAAACATCTAAGAAATTTTTTTTAAAGAGATGGCTGAGGAAGAAGAAAAAATAGATTACATTAGCATACCTCATGAAAACAAATGGTTTGACCTTGTAGGAATAAAGGTAGGAACAGCTCCATTAGTCAAGTAAAACCCCCTAAAATTATAAAGGTTGGCTGTTTGGGGGGGCAAGAACAATCCCTGTTTCTTCCTCCTTGAGCAGCAGGCAGCACAAGCCATGGAGGGCTGCAATAGCCCTGTGCCCATGGGCTCTGCCCACAGCAGTGGCCCTGAGCCTGTCCCAGCTGGTCCCCAGTGAGCTGGGAGGGTCCAGGGGGAGATGACCCTGAGCTCCTGCCTGGGGAGCCCTGCTGCTCTCACTGGGTGCAGCAGGCTCCCCACTCCTGCCTTGCCTTTCCTGTCACTGGCTCTGTGTTCTGTAAAAATCTGGGTTTACCTGCTCTGACTGCTGCTGCAGCTCCCCCAGCCCCCTAGGGATGCCATGCAGATTTTGCTTTTCATCAGCGGTGCTGGAAAACCACAGGACCCCTTTGTTTAGGATAGCAGGTCAAGGCTGCCAGCTGAAATACTGCAGGAGAAAATAACACTCAAAAGAAGGATGGCTTCTTCCCAGCACCAGCACCATGCTGAGAACCTTCTGTGCCAACTTTCCCAGGGCTGAGGGGAGTGAGCAGCTCTTTTTTTGCTTGCTAAATTAGCAGCTGGGGTATCAGGGGCTATCTGCAACAGCTGGACACCTGACAAACTTAGGAAATATTCCCAGCAGAGGCCTGGGAGTAAGAGATCTGGGCACACAGCTTTTAAAGGTTGGGTCTCTCCTTAGCATTGCTCTCTTCTTCTGCCATAAGCACAAGTGAGAGTAGAGAGTGCCAGGAGGATGCTGGTAAACACAACCTGTTGCAGGACCTGCAGATGATCCAGTTGTTACCAGAAATGTAGGTGGAAGGGGAATATTTTCTTCAAACCAAGTAAAATCTAATGCTAAGTTTGTTTCCACAGCCCAATGCCCTTTGCAGTGCATTAGCTCCAAGCCCTTCCCTCCCTCACCACCACATCCATCTCCCAGGGTCTGTGGAGGGGCAGCATCACTCCTGTGCACAGGATGGAGAGGCTTCAGGTTTCTCTTGTGTACCTGGAAGCTCTTCCTCCCCTCCTGCTGCCTGGGCTGGCTCAGCCTGCACTGCCTCACCCCCCTGCTCTGGCCAGTCTCCAGCCACAGCTTTCAGATTTGGATGGCAAGTGCCAGTCCCACACAAAAACCTAATGAGAACCAGGGCTCTCACCCACTCCAAAGCATTTGGAAATCGAGTTGCTGCACTCTTTATCTAATTCTGAGGTCCAGCTGTGCCCCAGCCAGTGTGGTGGAGGGATGTGCAGCCCCCAGGTGTCCCTCAGTGCTGTCTCAGGGGTGTTGCTGTTCCCGAGGCTGTCACAAGCTGCAATAAGCTAAAAGAGGTTTTTTCACTCCATACCCACAATGGGACATTACTCTCCAGTGAGGTCAGGTGTTGTTCAGAAATTTTCCCTTATCTTTGACCAAGTAAATAGTTGCATGCATGGAAAAGAGAGAAGAGAGAAATTCCCTTTGCAAATGTTAGATTGGTCTGCAAGAAATTCATAGGCTGATGAGATAAATTCAGAGTGTGTTTTAATAGCAAAAATATGTTTTCTTTGGCCTAAATGCAACCCAGGGTTTTCCAGTGCTCAAACTTAAGCTAAAGAGATATTAATTATTTAACAGGCACAAAAAGAGACCTAAGGAAATTATTCTTTCTTCCTCCTATTCAGCATGAGGGTACAGCCAACCCTGGGTCCAGGATCACAGAGGGATTTCTCATCTGTTCTGAAAACATGAGTTTTAATTTTCCCTTCATTTCCTTCCTGCTAATGACCTCCTTGGTGCACAAAGCCATGGAGTTTATCCATACACAGCTTTGGGTGTGTCCATTGCTTGGACCCTGAGGACAAACACTCACCCTCAGAGGTGCAGCTGGAGCCCCACAAAAACTGGTGCCTGAAGTTTCAGTTCTTTATCTGGTGTCAGGAGGGGGGTGTGAGGCAGAATTGCTCCCTTCTCAACACCAGGTGAATGCAGTTTGTCAGGAAGGTGCCACAGGGAGTGATATCCATGGGGAATGACCTCCATCCCTGGTGCCCAGGGCTGGTTATCCTGGTCACACCTCTGGCCCTGCTAATTAGAAATATGGGCAATTAATCTCCTGCCTAAACTAACAGCAAATTCTTCCTGTCATGGCACAGGGACTGCTCAGAGGGATTGTCCTGGGAAATTAGGAGCTGTAACAATTTCCAGAAGCCAGTGAGTGTACAGGCAGTTCCCAGGGCAGATGATTCAGGGCATTCATCTTGTGTTTCATTCTCAGCCTCTCAGCCCCTGACACCAGAGCCCCCAGAAGAACCTTTTACCTCAGCTTTTGCCCCACAGCTTCCTGGCTTTACACCTGGCATGAGACAGGCACCACTGGGAAGACACAGGGGAGCCAATTCTTACTGCAGGGCAGGGAGCAGCACCCCCTGAACAAACACCAAGAGAGCTGCTGTTGGCTTCTGCCAGGATTTTACCATCACCACCATCAGCCTTGTACTGGATATTTGCTGATGTGAAATTTAATGCTGGCTGCATCTTTTTCACAAGGGCTTGCACAAACTGGGACTACTTCAGCTCAATTCAAGAAACCAAACCAAAACCCAAATGGTCAGAAATTGTTCAGATGAGTCTTTTCTTATTCTCATTTTTCAGGGTGGGTTGAATAAGATTTTCTCCACACATAACTAGAGTGGAAACAATGTAGATTTATGGAGGAGTCCTTAGATAAAGCTAGGACATACTGCAAAAGAGACTTTGCAAGAGAAAGGAGCTGAAGTAGGGCAGAATGATACAGAAAAAAAGGGACATGTTTCTCATTATCCCATGATTTTATAAGATGCTGTAAGTGAAGTTAGTTTTAAGAGCTCTCTGCAACTGGTCTTCCTAAGGAATTTTCAAGAGAAATCAGGGCTTCAACTTGATGTTAACCCTCTACATAGGAACTTACTTCATTTGCTGTGCCAAGATTCACTTCTATTCATCCCTCCAAGTGGAATATGAGTGGGGTGATGCTGGGGTCTTCTTTTCACCCACTGGATCAAGTTTGTTATCCTTTATGACCCAGGTCATAAATCCAGGTGTAGGATCACTACTAAAGCAAAATAATCCAAATGTATCCTGTAATCCAGCTCCTCTGAGCTGTTACAAACACCTTTGGGGTTGTTTTGGAACACATCAGTGCTGCAAAGCCCCCAGTGAAACCTCACACCACTCACAGAAAACACAGCAGCAGACAAGAAGAACTACAGGGAAACAATGAAGAGCCATCTCCTGCTTAGCTCTGGGCAGAAAAGCTCAGTCTTTACCTGCTGCCCTGTCACACAGGGAGCAGGGGGGATGCCATTGTTGGATCCCACACCTTTCCAAGCAAGTCAGTGATATTCTGGGTCCTGCACTCTTCCAGCCCAAGGTTTAGCACTTGCTCCCCTCTTGTCCCATGCCCCCATGCCCAGCCATGCAGCCCCACAGTGCCAGGGACTGTGCCAGGCAAGGCCAGGTCATGGGGCAGAGGTGGTGTTTAAATACAGATAATTGCTGTAGTGCTCTGCAGGGTGGGAACACACTGCAGAGGAGAAGCAGAGCTGTGCTGCTGTCCTTAGCCAACACATTGAAGTGTTCTGTCTTCCAAACCCATGTGCTTTCTCTTCATTTAGTGCTTCCTTTGAGGCAGGGCTGATGACAGAAGAACAATCTGCCCTGGTCATTTCTGTTGCAACCCTTGGAAAATATTGTGGCTGTCTCTAGGGCCACTGTGTATCTGTGTTATTAAGCCTGCCTTGCAACACCTTAAGGTGGGCCAGGGGTGATGGTTCAAGAATCCCTGGGTTTTCCCATTTGTGAAAACTCCAGTTGGCTTTGCCCTCAAGCAGAACATAAAACGTCATGGTTTTGCAACCTCCCTTGAAGCGTGGGAGCTCAGAGCATTCTTGGCTTAAACTCCCCCTGTGGGGATCAGCCCCATGTACCTGCAGAATGAGCAGCTGTGGAGTGGGTCCAGAGGCCCCTGCTGCTGGCTGCAGGGTGTGAGGAGCTCCTGGCAGAGCACCTGAACACTCTCAGCACACTGCTCAGCTGCTGGGCTGAGCCACAGCACTGGCCCAGAGCCACTGCTGGAAAAGCAGACAAGGATCAGCCTCTCATCAGCATTTCCCAGGGGAAATGTCTCCTCCTGATTTCCTTGACAGAGAATTCAATTCCCCTTCTCCTCCAAATCAAGTGTTGGATTTTTCTTTCTTAAAAAAAGAAGAAGAAGAAGAAGAAATACTATGTTTTAGTAAAACCACATATTTGTCTCAGGAAATAGTGAGGGCAACCTCCCAGCCAGCTCAATGCTCTCTATAGGCTCTGCCACCAAGAGACACAAGCTTTTCAGTCAGGAGGTCTCTTTCCAGCCTGGTACACCACACCATTACTGTCATCAGAGCCTCAACTGGGAAAAAGCATGGGAAACCTCTTACACAAGCACAAGGATATTTTGCTATACCAAGGAAGGTCCATGACCACGTTCAGAACATGAAAGGTACAGAAGTTTCTCAGAATTTGTATGGAAACTTGTAAAAAAACCAAACCAAAACAGAACAAAACCCAACAAACCCCGACCAACCAAAAAACCCCCAAAATACACCAAGTTTTGCTTCTTACTCAGTTTGATCACAAGACACCAGATGTTTTCAGGCTGCTAGATAGAGAACTCAGTAGCAAGTTCAGTTCAGTGGCAGCTGTGAGTCTGAAGTACAGGCATAAGGATGTAAGTGCTATGGATAAGATCACCTCACATTTGTGGATTAGGTGATGACTTGAATTCAAATACCTGCCATAGTTAAAAGCAGATCTTCTGGAAGATTTGGAAGGCTAAAGCAAAGGGATATGGTGCTTATTCAGTTAGTACAGACTGACCTTTTAACCAACTAACAGACTTGGAAGAAAAATCTAATGAAAAGGCTCTGTACACAACAGCAGTTTAGGAAAAAATGAATGGAATAAAACTTTGGGAGAAAACTTTTACTTGTGAGTTGGAAAAACCTTGACTGTTTGACAGGTATGATGATGACTTCCAGAGATCAGTCATGGATGCTGAATCATGGACATTTTGGCCAAAAAAACCCCCATTCTTACCAACTCCTCTGGGAAGCCAGGTACTTTATACATCTATAAACCTGTTGTGTTCTGCTACAGATATTGTCCTGCCAAGTGCATAGACAGGTAATTGCCAAACCTGCAACCACTCAGAACACAACAGAGCTTTGAAAAAAGTGATTTTAGGAGAGGTAACAAGGGAGAACATAGTAAGTATCTCCTTTGGAGCAGGCTGCACTGATGCCATAAGCTGCTCTTTGCACTGAGAGCAGGAGCTTTGATTTATAAAGGTGTAACAGAGCAGAGAGCAGGAGCCTCACAGACATGCATTCCTGGGAGTGATGTGTGCTGAAACCTGTGCTGGCCCAAGCACAGCACATGGAGCCTGCTGAGCCAGGCTCTCTAGGACATTTCCTTGACCTGTGCCTAGAAGCTGAACATGTAGAACATCTGTTTTGCAATATGTTGGTTGTACTTATTAAACAACTTTCCATAGCATGTACAGATATCCTCTTCTGTCACGGCCTAAAAAACACTTTAAACAACAGTTTCCTCAAAAATCAAACAAAAATTTATATCAAGCTGAGAGATGATGACAGACTTCTGTGGGATTAAGCAATTTCTCTCAGCATTTTTGTGGGTTTAACTAAACCGAGAGATTACAAGCAGAAAGGAAAGAACCACCCCCAGATTTTCCATTAAAAAAATAGTGAGGAAACATTCTGAAAAAACTATAGGAGATAAACAACTATTAGACATGACGTACCATAGCCTTGACCTCCCATCAACAACTGTTATTCCCATTCAAATTAATTGCTGATATGGTTTTCTTCTCACCCAGAAGCTCCAGATGTTTTTTTTCAGAACGTTCTTGCTTGCCAAAAGAGAGCATTCACAGGGAGCAAAGGAGAACACATTAAAAAAAAACAGTAAAACCTTTGGCTCTCTGAGCACCAAGAGACCAGCCACAACTGCAGCATCTCTTCCAACAGCTCCTCAGTGCCAAGGCTGGCCCAGGCCAATCTCCTGGGAGGGCACAGCCAGACTTAGGATAAGCCAGGCAGGTTCTGGCCCATCACTCACCCTCTGAGAGGAACAGAAGCAGGACAAACATCACAGATAAGCAGGCTGCTTCTCCAGAGCAGTTCAGGGAACTTGCAGTGAGTCACTCCTAGTCACAGAGGGGGGAAAAAACCCACACAGAGGTGTAAAGAAGTCAGATGGATTGATTGCACCATCTTCATAATGGGAATCTCGGATTAAAGCAGCTCACCTGCTGCTTCAGGAGCACTGTACAGCCCTCCAGACAGCAGAGTTGGTTATTTTGAATGCACAGCATCTATAATTGATGGGAGAATAAACCTGAATCATGCTGGGTGCTGCTGTTAAGACAGTTAGTATAAAATGTAGTCATCTGACACAGAAAACCACATTGTAAAATTAGAGATGAAGCCTGCCAGGATGGATTTAGTTGTATTTATGAAGTGCTCGTCAGTGATGTGGGTACTGTCCAAAAAAATTAAACAATGTGCTTGACTGCTAGAGGAAGGACCAAAGATCAGCTGAAATTCACAGAGGAGCTTGTGCCTTTTCCACAGAGTACAGCTAAGGTGTTCATGGGATGCACACCCTGCACATGGGTTGGAACTTCTAATGTGCCTTTCTAACACATTATTATATCTTTTGGGGCATAAGAATTACATACCAGAATCCATATTGCTGATCAGACCTGGAAATCCTCACAAGGTCTGTAGCTCTGACACAACCCCCATACTGCAGGTGTCCTCACTACCTCTGCCCAGGGATGCACAGGGCAGAAATGCTGCCTCCAGAACAGCCTGGACAGCCCATTCCCCCCAGCCACCCCCAAGACTGTTGCCAGACATTAGCAGTAGAGAGGTTAGGGCACTTTTTAGCTTTTCTGACACCTTTACTTGGTGACAAAATCCTGTGGATGTCTTTCATATGGCAGGCAGGAGATACTGTCACCTGAGATAAATCTCACTGCAAATGATATTTACATACATGTGATTCTCCAAGTTAATGCAGCAATTCTCCCTGGAAGTATGTCCATGGGACAGTGTCTTCACAGATTAATCCTTGCTAAGACCTGAAAACTGGTAACTCTCTAATGTAGCAAATTGTAAATCTATAAATTCTAGGATATTTAACCTGAAAAAGAAGGAAGTAAATGGCAGTATCTTATGCAGACAAGAAAAGTCATCCGCACAGATTTTCTAAATGAGGCTGGGAAGTCAGATTTGACTTCTCTCTTAAGTCAGCAATAAAAAAAGGAAACATGTATGTTTTCACAGTTATTAGCTGCTTGTTCCATGCTCACCAAAGGGTTAAGTACCCAAGGCCTGCAGTTTTTCCAGGGTGTTTTGCATTTCTCAGCCCTTAGACTGAGAGCCATTGAGCACATTACCACAGGCAAGCCTCTCTCCAGCCAGATGCCAGAGCCTGGGAGGCTCAGGCACTGCTGAGCCTGCTCTGGTGAGCTGGGACTGCAGCCAAGCCACACAGAAAAGGACAAGTCAGGTAACTTCTTACAGCAGCTGCTTTTCTGCTTACTCTTCTTCTGACTCCAAAGAGGCACATAAACCAAAATGCACGAGTGAGGCACGTCTGAGGTCAGGCAGGGAGAGGGAAGGGGACACAAGGAGCTTCCCACACCAAGGGCTGAGTCACCTGGCATTAGGGTGAGCAGTAAAGCAGTGCAGGATGGGTGGGGAAAGGCTTGGAACACAAATGCCCAGACCTGCTGCAGCCCAAGGACAGTGTGCAGGGGGACAGCAAGGAGCTCCAGGGCAGAACAGTGCCCAAAGCAACACGAGCTCCCATCCACCAGCAGCAGGTCTGGCCCTGCAGCAGCAGCATTTTGAGTTTCCTCTCACATGCAGAACATTGTGTTTGTTATTTTCAATTAAAAATAAGCCAGCTGTACTGGCTCTGTCAAGGACACTTGCTCTCACACTGCTTTTCTGCACGGCACACTGAGCTGATTTAGAGGGCGAGAGAAGCTGGGTTTGTGCACTGCAGTGTTCTGGGGGTTTGGCTGTGTGACAAACCTTCCTGACAGAGGGATGCATGTAATGCCCTTTCCCTTGCTGTTCTCCTCAGCTCAGGCATCTGCAAGCACTTCCCTTCAGTTCATCTGCAAGTGACATATGGAAGAAGTTAGATTTTAAGCAGAGCTGACTCTGCTCTGGCATAATTTCATTGGTAACCTGGATCAGAAGGGCCAGTTTTCTCTCAGTCCCCTGTGGAGGAATATCCAACAGATAAAATTTAATAGGTAACAAAAACACATGAGATTCACCAGCTGGGACAGTAATTTACCCATCATTAACAACCATTACTTCATCCTCTGCTGCTACAGTTATGCTGAGTAACTGAAGAGGATAAATTGCTGTTGAAATACCTGTGCAAAAGAAATGGAACACATACCCAAATACTGGATGTATTTTGCTACTAATAATGTATTTATCAACCTGATTTTGCATGGCTCTGATTTCTGATTATGCACAGTCCAAGTGACTAAACATAAAATAGCAATTAGCAACTTGCACACAGCAAAAAAGAAAGGTGCTCCCAAGAGTTTCATGCCTGTCTGTGCTCTCTCTTTGAAGTGGTGAACGAGTTGCAAGTGGTGGTTGCTAAGAAAAATAGGCAATCAGAGACTAGTACTTTTCCAAACTGTGATCAGCATTGCACCTCCCTGCCTTCTCCCTGTTCAGAGGAAAGGTTCATTCTTTTCCCAAGGGAGCTCTCCAGGCCAGCTCATGCTGCCCAGAGCAGGGCTGGGCAGTGAGGCAGGGGACAGGGACTGAAATGCTAAAACCAAAACTAACCAGAAGACTGTAGTCCTGCACTTGACAGTGGTACACAGGCCTGACTATGCTGATTGCAGCAGAATCTCTTATTCTGCAGACAGGTATTCTGCTGTGTTCAAAGATGCTTTTCCACTCCCCGTTATCTCACTCTTTCCCAGGACAATCCTCTTCTGTTACACAGGCAGGACCCACCATGCCAAAACAGGGGAGCATGGAAAGCATCAGTTTGGAGTCACATCACAGCAGTGAGTCTGAGAGATGCCTTGAATGCACAGACACACCATCTGCTGTGATATGTGCATGCACTGAGGACTCTCTCTGCTCTGCCAAGGAGCTCCAAACCCATGAAGGATTCCTGTGGCAAAGCCTTGGCAAGTCACAGAATATTCCCATTCATTTTCCTCTCTCCATAAATTGGCCAAAGCCACCTCCTGCAGCTCAGGCCTCAGCAGAGCTCCTGGGCACAGGGATTATTTCTTCCCAGGATGCTGCACATCCATAACCCTCAGTGCTCTTTCCATTAACAAGGTTGAAACCCCCAAAAGGAAGCAAGGATGAAAACCCAAAAGCAGCACATGATTTGGAATGCAGCCCTAAGCTCATGCTCATCTTTGTGGGCTTCTGTTCTCCCACTGGAGATTTGTGGAGTTTGCTTAGAAATAAAGTGCCAGTCAGGCCTTGGCTTCTACTTGAGTCATGGAGGATGCAGAGGTACTTGTGCCTCATGACAGTCTTACCCCTTCCTTCTGTCCCACAGTAGTTTATACAATTATGCCCCAAAATGCATGTTTTGGCATAAGAACAAGTGCAGATATCAAAATACTATTTAATAAAAGATTTTAAATGTAACTGCAGTCTGTCTACAATTCTAATTTCCTCCCTGCATTTAAAATTTAACCTGAAGCAGAATTATTATAACTTTCCTTTCAATGATTTTGTGAAGAACCAGTCAGTACCACACAATTGTGCAGGATGCCCCCTTAGTCAGAAAGAGGAATTTAGTGGTGGCATCACTCCACATCACCCCTGTGTTAAAAATTGATGCAGCAAGGAGGAGGATGGCAAACTCACCACAGAGCAGCTAGGGGAAGGGAGGAGGAGATGAAGACAGCTAAGCAGCTTCTCACCATTTCAAGGCTTGGTTCTGCTGTACCAGAGGATGTAATAAAGCAAGGTGGGAGTTTCACACTCCCTGCTGGGGTACCAGGGTGAATTTTCTCACTGTAAAAGCTTGAAGAAGCTCCAGCAGCAACACTGTAAAACAGAAATTTTCCAGGCCTACATTACCAGTGCCTCTGCTGAAAGTAATTCAACCTGGACTTGGGCAGCAATTAAAAACCTTCCTTCCCAAGTGCCCTTGGCCACACTCAGGACCTCCCAGTGACTGTGCTTAGTGTCATATACACAACACAGACAACCCTGACATGGTGTGCTTTAGACATGCTCACCTCACTGGTGCCAGCAGCTCATGCTGCAGGACCATCTCTGCCTGGGCATCCCAGAGTGCATCCTGTCAGGAAAAGAAGCACATGGAAAGGAGTTCAGGCACTTTTAAAAGGAATTTTCTTGATTATGTTTTAAAGAAAATCAAATGCTTCTTGCCCTCCAGAGGAACCCAAGAGCAGGATGTGCATGGGTGCCAGGGCATAACAAGCATTTATTTTTAAATGCATCACAGGTTTTGTCTATGTTTGGAGGAGGAGGCATGCCTGGCAGACAGCAGAACAAGAACCACACTGGGGAAAGAGAATAATGTTCAAATTAGGTGGGAGGAGAAGGAGGGGAGAGAAAAGAATTGATTTTCTGCATTCTGAAGGTGCTTGGCCCAGAAACTACAAGCCTGAGAACAAGAAAACACTAATTATTTTTTTAAATGCATATTTCAAAGTATTTGTCATTTGAACTCACCTAATATATTTATATGGAACTGCTTTTCTCTTCTTGGAGACTTGGTCTTTAAAATGTTAATTGATAACTAAAGAATACCCATAAGGAAACAGATTTGTTGGCATTTCTGGCTGGGTATGTTCAGATTATAGCTTTGAAAGGTTGGGGTCTTGGGGTGTTCTGTCTTTTTTCCTCTAAAAATAAAGTAAAAAATAGCTTACAGTTTCATTGCTGAAACTGTATTTCCTCTGAATACCTTCCCATTATATTACCACCCCCATTATAAAGAAAAAACAGCAAGATTTGAAAGTTTGAGAGTTTGGCTTTTCAGTGACCAAGGCTGGAAGGATTTCAAAGGCTCCCAACTTCAATTCTGTGGCAGTGCCCAAATACCACACTGACATAAGCTGCAGGTTCTGGCTTTCAGGAGAATGTCTGCGTTCCTTGTCCCTCTGCTAGAGGCAGCTACATTAATCCTTCCTATAAGGAGTGCACCAAGAAATGAGGTTTTATGGAATAATCTTACCTTAAGAGCAGAAAGGACAGGAGGTCTGACACACAAAGCTTTGTTGTGAGCTGCTCTTGGAGCTGCCAAGCGAGCTGGAGGAGCAACATGGGGCAGGCAAAGAGCCCAGAAGCAGAGGCTGCTTCACCCACCACAGCCTGGAAAACTTCTTTATCTAAAACTTTTATTTCTAATTTGTTATGACCCCTGCTAAAAGGCAGTTAGATCTGTGCACACTGCAGATCCTCGTGCATTTTTGCAAGTGTAATTTACTCACTTTTCAGCTGACCTACTTCACATCAGGCCTGGTATTAAAGAAATCGCTCAGAAGGCACTACAAGCTCTGTGCTAAACGTTAATGTTGTGATGATGAGTGATGCAGGGACCCCAGGCAGGTGCAAAGGAATGCTCTTTAGTGCCAAAACCCAGTCTTTCTCAGCAGTTAGCTGGCTATCAGTTCACATGGTTTTAAGGCACAGCAAACCGAACCAACCACCATACACCACGATGTGGACATGCAGCAGGCACACAGCATATCTCTCACATCTCTCTATCTCTGTCCCAGCTGAGTCACTCTCCCTAGCTCCCTTCTCCCTATGCCAGGGCCATGTTACAAGGCTTCCCTCTATAAAGCCTTGCCTGTCACTAACAGCTAAACTTGTGCATGCCCCCTGAAAAGCAGGAGCTGGAAAGGAAGCTCTATAGGCCTGTGCTTCAGCTGCTGGTGGAGCTGCAGCCCGGCTGGCAGGCAGGCAGGCAGGCAGCAGCTCTGTGGTGGCCCTGTGCCTGGCCAGCTGCCCCCTTCCTGCTCCCAGCCCGCCCAGGTAGCTTCAGCCACAGCCACCTCCTGTTTTCTACCTCCAAACCTCCCCTTTCCAGGTGCCTGTAGGAGCTGCACAGCTGGAATCAATCACCTTGAGATTTTGTTGGGTTTTTTTTTCCCAAGTTAGATGTTTTCCTGAGGCTGAGTTTTTCAAGAAGATTTTAATGGAAATGTTTGCGTCAGGAATAGGAAGGAAAAGGAAAAATCCTCGTTTTGGCTCAGTGAAAACCTGGCAGAAATGTATCCAGATGTGGAGCAATGGTGTGACATGATGGAAGGGTGGTCTCAGCAGCCTTCAGTGTCTCTGTATCTGCTGCAGTTGGAGCATGTCCTGTGCCACGGCAGAGACATCCTGTGAGACATGGGGAGAGACGGGCTGAGGAGAAATCAGGGATACAGAGAAGGAAACAGCACATCACAGGATAACAGCTGGGGTGAGGGCTGAGAGGAGCCATTCCCACTGCAGATCTCCCTAAGGACAGATAGTTTTGGAAGTGTCAGCGTGGCAGCTGCCCATGGTATCCAGGGAGGAGCACGCACCCATCCCTGCAGCAGAAACACCAGGAGCCTTCTGCTGCTGGGATCCCAGCCCTGGAGGGATGGGGAGAAACAAGACACACAGAGCACATGAGCTGCATTTCTGACTGCAGGGCTGAGGCTGTCCCTGAGCAACACCCTGGGAATGCAGCGGAGCTGAGCAGCCTCGGAGGGGCCTGGAGCTGGAGGGGAGCCCGGCTGGAGCCTGCAATGGAAACTGAGCCCTGCTGGAGCCTGCAATGGAAACTGAGCCCTGCTGGAGCCTGCAATGGAAACTGAGCCCGGCTGGAGCCTGCCATGGAAACTGAGCCCTGCTGGAGCCTGCCATGGAAACTGAGCCCGGCTGGAGCCTGCAATGGGAACTGAGCCCGGCCGGAGCCTGCAATGGAAACTGAGCCCCGCTGGAGCCTGCAATGGAAACTGAGCCCGGCTGGAGCCTGCAATGGAAACTGAGCCCTGCTGGAGTCTGCAATGGAAACTGAGCCCGGCTGGAGCCTGCAATGGAAACTGAGCCCGGCTGGAGCCTGCAATGGAAACTGAGCCCTGCCGGAGCCTGCAATGGAAACTGAGCCCTGCCGGAGCCTGCAATGGAAACTGAGCCCGGCTGGAGCCTGCAATGGAAACTGAGCCCGGCTGGAGCCTGCAATGGAAACTGAGCCCGGCTGGAGCCTGCAATGGAAACTGAGCCCTGCTGGAGCCTGCAATGGAAACTGAGCCCCGCTGGAGCCTGCAATGGAAACTGAGCCCTGCTGGAGCCTGCAATGGAAACTGAGCCCGGCTGGAGCCTGCAATGGAAACTGAGCCCCTGCCGGAGCCTGCAATGGAAACTGCAATGGAGCCCCTGCTGGAGCCTGCAATGGAAACTGAGCCCTGCTGGAGCCTGCAATGGAAACTGAGCCCTGCTGGAGCCTGCAATGGAAACTGAGCCCTGCTGGAGCCTGCAATGGAAACTGAGCCCGGCTGGAGCCTGCAATGGAAACTGAGCCCTGCTGGAGCCTGCAATGGAAACTGAGCCCGGCTGGAGCCTGCAATGGAAACTGAGCCCGGCTGGAGCCTGCAATGGAAACTGAGCCCGGCTGGAGCCTGCAATGGAAACTGAGCCCTGCTGGAACCTGCAATGGAAACTGAGCCCGGCTGGAGCCTGCAATGGAAACTGAGCCCGGCTGGAGCCTGCAATGGAAACTGAGCCTGCTGGAGCCTGCAATGGAAACTGAGCCCTGCTGGAGCCTGCAATGGAAACTGAGCCCGGCTGGAGCCTGCAATGGAAACTGAGCCCGGCTGGAGCCTGCAATGGAAACTGAGCCCGGCTGGAGCCTGCAATGGAAACTGAGCCCTGCTGGAGCCTGCAATGGAAACTGAGCCCTGCTGGAGCCTGCAATGGAAACTGAGCCCGGCTGGAGCCTGCAATGGAAACTGAGCCCGGCTGGAGCCTGCAATGGAAACTGAGCCCCTGGGGCCCCGGGCTGGCCTGGCTCCTGTCCGCACTGGCAGCTGCAGCAGGGGCTGGGATGGAGGGGAAGGAGCACAGAGCACTGCTCCTCCCTCTGCACCTTCCATCTGCGCTGCCCGAGCCCTGCCCATGCCTGGCAGCGCCAGCAGTGGGGCACAGACAAACCAGGAGCTCTGTCCAGCTGGAAGGATGTTCCAAATCTGCAGGCAAGCAGCCCAGCAGCGAGCAGAGGGAGGGACCAGCCCCCAGCACGGCTGTGTTCTCCTGCAAGCACAGCAAGGGCCTGCTGCCTGTGTCAGGCTTTGCCAGGTGATGCCAGGTCATTTTGGAACCCTCCTGCACTTTGTCCATGGCCCTCAATCTTTATGGCATTTACAGAGAACAAAACCGCCAGTGGCATCCGAGGTCACAGCCTGCATGAGGTCCTAGGGCTGCCTCTGATGCCCCATGTGCTCACAGCACTTCAGTGCTTTTTGCTGAGTGTGGGAATAATTTCAAGAGCAGACAGCTCCACACAGACTTACTCCAAGCACAGCCTGCTGCCTGCCTGCAAAGGCACCCCCATGAACAGGATTGAATTCAGCAGATATCACAGTCTAAATCTGGAAATCACTGGCCCCGAAGCATCAGGACAATTAGGTTCACATCAGCATCACAACCCCTCTGGATGGCAGCTTGCCAGTCTCTCATTTCCTGGCTGCTGCTGCTCAGGACTGGAGGGGGGCTGTGGTGCTGGACTGTGTCCCACAGGGAGGAGGAAGGGGAAGGCATGGCACAGCAAACCCCCCAGAACAGCTGCTGCAGCAGGGAGAGAACTGCAGCTCCTGCCAGCTAACCTGAGAGCCCCAGAACACACTAAGGGACATTGCAAAGAGCTGCTGGTCAGCTGGAGGGGCACAGACATCCCTCCCTGCTGAGTGTCCCTGAGAGCCCCAGGACACACCAAGGGGCTTTGCAAAGAGCTGGTGGTCAGCTGGAGGGGCACAGACATGCCCTCCCTGCTGAGTGTCCCTGATGCCCAGCCTGAGCCACCAGCTGTCATTTTGACATTGCAAGCCATGTGCTTGCCAGTGATTCCCACTGCAACCAGCAGCTGCTGTGGGTGTGCAGCAGCACCTTTCCTGGCTCCTTTTGCCAGGCACAGCTCCTGCTGTGTGCCCAGAGCAGAGAGCACAGGCAGGGCCAGCACACCCCTCCCTCCCTGGCCACCACAGCCACCCTACTGCAGTCCCAGCTCCTGCCAGGCTGGCTTCTGCTCAGCCCCAGCATGCTCACACTTCAGCCACAGAGAGTAAAAACCCACAGAAAATACAGCTCATCTGCAGTGAGCAAGGATGTTGTGCAACAGCCTGTGCATGGTTCTGGACAAAGGATATGTTGTTGGGGGGGGTTTTAGGAGGTATTAATGTGGGAAAGCAGCTTAACACAGACATAACTACTCCAAAAATATTTTGTTTAGTTCTCCAATCAGACTTAATATTTGTATCAAAATTGACTTACTTCAAAGCCCATGGCATAATCATAATTCTCAAAGGATAAAACCTGCCAAAACCTTTCCAGGGAGCTTTTGTGCTTGCCACGAGCTCCATGCCCAGCACAAGCCAGTGAGCTGTGGATGACAAGGGTGCACACTCCCAGCTGCTCCTGTGGGTGATGAACCACGTGGAGGACACTGGTACCTACCTGATGGGATTTCAGGCACAGTGTGCACAGTGGCAAAGGATCCCACAATTGCCAGCAGGAAGCAGAGAAGCTCTGCTGGATGACCTGGGGCACACAAGGCACTTGTGTACTGCTGAGTGGGTAAATGCCACAGACCTGGATCTGTCTATGGGGCCTTCTCAGGCAGAGAGGAAGCTCTGAAGATGGCATCTAAATGGAGCCTGGAGACAAACAACACCTCTGAGACCAGAGAAGCCAAACAATGCAAAGCAGCTGATTCTTGTTCTAGTGGCTCAACAGGCTTCACAGCACCCCACTCAGTATAGCACTAGTAAATGACATGCCTAAAGGGGCAAAAGGTGGGCAGGTTCCTAAAACAGTACAGGGGAAGCAGTAGAATGGTGGGGCTTTGTCAAGAAGAGGGCTGCAGGGAACTCCTGCCCAGCAGAGTGCTGGTGGAGAGGTTTAAAATTCTTTCTTAAAACTCCTATAAAAAGTATTTTAAAATCACAATATTCAGATTCACCTTTAAAAAAAAAAAAAAAAAAAAAAAAAAAAAGTTTAAAAGGATTTTTGCAGCCCAGCATAAGGAAGGGCAATATGTGCACTGCAACTTTACAGGCATGTATCAGCACTGTATTTCCAATAACTATTGTCCCAAGAACCTTTCAAAATTATAGGAGGTTTACAATAACACTGTGACCCTGCTAACTACAGCAGGGTTCCTCCCAGCTTCCCTTCAGAGAGCTGAGAAAGAAATTATCCTCACAGAAAGGTCATTATGTGAGCTCACATAATCCCACTTTTAATCAAATGATAATTTAAGTGTAAGTTCCACTTCATGCATTTAGAAAAACATTGGTGTAATAAACACTCCTATTAAAGCCTCATCCTCAAAAAAGATCATTCCCACAGTTGCCATTTAACAAGGCAGGAAAAAGAAACCAGTACAGTTCAGAATTTACACAGCTATTTCATCTCTTCCTCCGAAAAAGATGAATTTTATATAATATTAGAATCTCATATAGTAGTAACAGAGCCCAAAAGGGAAACTATAGCAGATAAAGCACACAAAGATACTTAAGCCTGATTCTTTTCCTTCTGCAAGATAAACCTGTACCATGACTATTCTGTTAATAGTGTTCCTTGAGTAGTGTACTAACAAACAATTGCTTTGAAACCATAACTCCTGTGAAGTCTTAGGGACCTGATTTGCTTCTTACTGACAGAAGTGTGAAAATTGGAATATTGACAAGAACATCAGGAGAGTTGAAATTCACATCAGTGCTGGGAGAAAACTGAAATAAATGCCCTGGGGAGTTGCTGAGCTCGCAGGAAAAGCCAGGACGCTGAGCCCGCAGCTGGCGCAGGATGCGCTGTTGGCTGCAGGGACAATGGGCCACCCCATCAGCTGGGGTACCAGCAGATAGGAGGAGCTGGCTCATTACTCTTGCTAAATTATGCATGCTGGATTGGGGAGGGAGGGGGCTGGGGGGATCAGGAGCGAAATCAGAAATTATTCCAGTTCATCGTGTGCCAGCTCACTGGGACAGCTTCAGTAGCTGCTGCTGGCAGCAGGCAGGGCACAGACTGTGCAGGCAGGTGTTCCCATCACAGCTATTTCCCTTTCACCTGCAAGTGCCCTGCTGGTTAACAGTAGGGATGGATCAGAACTATGCATCAGTGTCTTCTGTAGTGGGCTGGGGAAAGTCCTCTGAATTAATCCCACATTATCACAGTGATCCAGAACTGCCTGGCTTAATCTGGAACGAGCAAACGCTTTGGAGCAGAGCAGGAGTCCTCCCTCTGAGCACCAGGATTGCTGCCTGCACCCAGCTGGGCACCAGGGGGAGGAGGACTGAATTATCCTGTCATTTAGCATCTTCACATCCAAGTGTGTGAACAAAGGCACACAGGAAGGTTGGGCTGGCTCCTCCTCTGCACAGCCATAGTGGAGTGTCAGGAAAGCTTCGAAGATGTGTGCTGGAGGGAAAACACAACACATATATTTTATTGTATATATGATGTTGCTCTGTCTTATAAAAATCATAACTATTCAAAGCCTTGAAGCAGCCTGACAGACAGGCTCTCGCTTCCCAACTATCCCTAGCTTTGTGCTGGATGATGCAGGGATTGTCATACTGAACTGGATATTCCAGTTCCTCTCAACAGCAGCCCAAAATAGATTTCAAGGCATTTGCTTATTTTAATTCATATGAACGCCCATTCCACAATGGAAATTCTTCCTTTTGGAGATGCTTATCTGGTGGCTGGGTGTTTAGTCTTAAAAGGGCTGAGTCCCAGAGGAGCTGTTCCCCAAGGTCTGGGGTGCAGTGGCTCCCAGCAGACCACCCAGCAGAGGCAGGCACCCCAGGGGCTGTGAGCAGGCTGGGTGGCAGGCCACAGGAGCTGCTGGAAAGCCACTTGGGGGCTGCCCATCCCTTTTGCCAGCCCCACATGTGCTGGCACACTCTGTTTGCAGGCAGGCCTGGGCAGCACAGTACAGACGGTGCTGGCAGAGTGGAGCCACCAGCACTGGCACAGCAGCCCTGCACCCCGGGCTGCTGGCACGGCAGGGATGGCCATGGATCACCCAGCAGGAGCTCACTCAGACCCTGGGAATCCTGCCAGCAGCCCCAGGAGCTCTGCTCACCCCTGGGCATCTGGGACAGCAGCTAAGTGCTCCTTATCAGCGCTGGGAAGATACGGCAGGATGAGAGCAGAATAACAAAAGCCCTGAGACGTGATTTATGGAGAAAAAAATAAACTTAGTATTAGTTTCCAATGGCATTTAGGTTTGAGAGGCCAGCCAAAATGTCTTTTTTTTTTTACAAAAAAAATCTACTTCACTGAAATACTCTTTCCTACAGGGACTTCTCTGTGTTGTGCTTAGGCAGTGTTATAACAATAAACAGGCATCCTTGCCTTAAGGGGCTGCAGATACTGCCAAAGCAGGCAACATTTTAAACCTACAATAACCTTTCACTAATTGCAGAAGTCAAGCCAGACAGCCCAAATAGGCACAGAGCTGGGAGAGCACTTCAAGGAAGAGTGACACAGCATGGGCTTTTACCCAGGCACAGCTGCCAACTGGCTTACAGAGAAACTTTACATCACCCTAAAGCCCAGAAACTGCCTTCAGAAAACTAACTGGCTCCTCAAATGCCCATACAGTTAATGGTTTGTGAACTGAAGCCAATGTGTGATTTCCCAGCCTCCCCAACACATGGTGGGGACCAAAAGGAAAGTAGGGATGCAGCCCCTGACATAGAGACAAATGATTCTGCACTGAGCCCCAGGGGATGCTTGGGGGAAACCTGTTTCAGAGGAAGGGGCTCCTCTGGCCCACAGCACACATGCCACATGCTGAGAAGTGGTAAAATTATGCCAGGAAGCAAAAAGGCAAATGGCCCTTTCTAATCATTCCTCCCTGAGAACTGAGGTTAGCAGAGATCTGGGCACGTTGGTAAAGCTGCTGAGCTTTGCTCGTTAGTTGCTCATTGCTTTGCACTGATAAAGACCTGTGGTGGCTCACTGAGCATCAGCCCTGCTATGGGGTTACTAATGGCTCCAGTACAGCCACTGGAGTATTTTAAGTGGGTCAGAAATCACATTTCTACTCCAGGGATCAGAAGTCTCCAAGTAGGGTGACCAAACAGTGGCATTTAATGCAGGTGCTGTTGACAGAGCCCAGGAGCAAGGCCCTGTGGCTGGGAGGAGAGCTGGGCTCCCTTCAGGGGCCGGCAGCAGTGCTGGGGTGACACCACAGCAAAGTCCAGCCCACTGCAAGCCTTCCTTCCCAAAGCCTTCGTGGGGCTGTGAACCAAGGCCCTTTCACCTGGTTGACACACTAGAGAGGCTCAGGCAGTTAATTGTATAGTCAATTTTTAGAGTCATTGTTTATGAGCTAAGAAGATTTAATTTTAAACCCTACGTTGTTGGGGTTTTTTTTGTTTAAATTAAATTGAGAGCAGCCTCCCCCCAGCCTGGTCCACAGCACTTTCCTTGGAGATGCTCAGTTGAAAGGATCTGGAACTCATCACCATACCATCTGCCTCTCTGTGAGAGGTGATCAATCATCCTGAAAGTTTAAACACCCACAGTGCCTAATCCATTATAGTGTTCAAATCCACCTATTTTAAACAGTGAAAGGGAGGACATGCTGTCCCCTCATGGCACTGCAGTCAAGCCCCAGCTTCCATGTCTGCCAAGCTATAAAACCCCAGTGTTTCCTGGTTTTTACAGTCAGTACTAAGACAGGGCATCTTCTTAGGGGTAGACAGGCAGGCAGAGATGGAGAGCTGTGTGTGACACCATGCTGTGACAGGGCTGCAGGAACATCCCAGCACACAGGCCTGAGGAGGGATGAGCACTCCCCAAACCTGCCTTCCCTCTGCCCACATGCAGAAACTGCCTGGGAGGAAAGAGCAAAACTGATTCCTCATCCGAGGAGCTCTGGAGGTGCACACAGGGCTCCTTCTCCATAGGACACAGGTAAATTCAGAAATCAGTGGAAACCAAACAGGTACTGATGGCTCCATTCCCCTCTGCTAGGAGCAGGTACAAGGCTGGGGAGACCTACAACACAGCTCTATCCATCCCAAAGGAACAGAGATCAATCTACAGGAAAAGTGTGTGGAAACTCCTTTTCCTTGTGCTGTCTGCAGGCTTTGGTATTGCACAATGTGGGTGTTTGGTCCACATGAAATCACTGCCCAAGAACAGGAGTGGCCCCAGTGCCACTGAGGCTGGCTTTGCTGTGCCCTGCATGGCTCAGGGCACAGGCTGGGTGTTGCCAAGGAGGGTGGCAGAGGCCACAGTTCTGGTCCCCCTTGGGTCCTCCTGTCCTGTACAGCACTTTGTGTCTGAGCAGCATCACTGGTCTGTCAGGGTGGGGCTGTACAGAGACCAAGGAGCCCAAAAGAGCTTGCCAGGAGAGCAGCAGCCAGCCTTGTAATCCTGCTGGCATCTCTGCCAACAGCAGCACATTGCTTCTCTGGCTGGATTTGGGACACACTGTGCAAGCCACCAGTGCAGGCACTGCTGGGTGAAATTCCAGGGGAAATGGCACAAAGCATTTACTATCATGTCTGCTCCTGGCAGATGAGTAGGCAGACTATTCACAGAGATCAACTGAATGTAGAACCTTTTATAACAACCCCAGATGACACACACTGTCATCAGTAGCTTAGAACAAACCCTGATCAAAAAGTCACTGTTTGTCCAGATTGGCAACAAATTGTTTTCTTAAACAAGAACACTAGGTAGTCCACAACTTCATGATTCATTCTTCACCACCAAGATCTTCACCCCAGCTTTGTCTAACAGACATTTACTTATTGACCTGCTAAAACCTTTTCCTTAGCTTAACTGGAGACACCAGCCAGCTTCATTGTGCTCATCTTCATCTCTGAGGAGAAACAGCTGGAGCAGCTGAGGGCTCTGCTCATCCCTTCAGTTTGAGCTCCTGGATGTGGCTGTCCCATGTTGGAAATGAGCTGTAGTTATGCAGGCTGCAATTCTAGAAAACAGGTGGATGTTCAAAAAAGCATCCCAAAATTGTCTCTATTGGCACTTAAACAAAAGGAAGTAATTCCTGGTACTGTTATGGAGTGCATATGCAGTACCTGAGAGTTTTCAGGCACGCTTACAGACAAGCCTTCCCTAATCCTGTGGGCCTTGTTGTGATAGGGACAAAAGAAGAAAATGGAGTGGCCAGGGGAGGAAGTAGAATAAAGTTGAAATATGTGAGGGTTTTCTAGACGAGTATATGATTTAGGGAATTTAGGGGAAATTTAGGCATTGAAGTTTTGTACTAGAACATCCTGGGTTTTCAGTGAATATATCCACGAGGCACCTGCACATTGAGCAATTGTCAAAGGGACACCAAGCCATACCAAAGAGCTACAGTAGGACCATGGAATCCATGAAAATATAATTAATCTGACAGATTCCCTACATTTATGGATTGAAAGAGAAATTTCCCTGACAAATGCTGTGCCCAAGCCAATCGTGCTGTGCTGCTGTGTGCTGACTACAGGGCAGCAAAGACATGAAATGCAGTGTTCATCCCAGAATTTTGAGCCTCCATCCAGCTCAATCCTGGCCATTAGACAGACCAGACTGGAAGAGTGATGAATCCAAGCCTGGGTGTGAATCCCCCTCCAGAGCATGGCTGGGTAGAAAAGGATTTCCAGAAACACTCACCTGGGCAATAATTCATTGTCACTGGGAGCCATGGGTGGCAATTGTCCCTGTGCCACTGACCAGCCAGCCCTGCTGTTCTCAGTTAGAAATTGCAAGAACAGTCCACATGACCTGCTGCCTCTCTGGACTTCACCCATAGACCCATGGAACTTGTCTTGGAGACAGGTTTCATGAAGAAAAAGGCTTTCTTGAGCTAACACAGCCACATGAGGATAAGCCAAGACTGATTATTAAAAACTATGGGAAATGATCCCAAAATTAAAATTACAGTTAAAGTGTGTGCTTTGGGAAAGAAGGGCAGAAATTTAATTTTCCTTAAGTCAGCACACAAAATCATTGGCTAATGACTGAGACATAGTGGTGCCCACTGAGATTTCTCTGGAAAAGAGAGGGAGGGAAATGTATTCAAGACGTAAGACAAGTAGTGTGAGCTAAGTTTTTTTAATTCTCTCCTTCCCCATTCCAGGTTTCACTCCAGTGTCACTCACAGTGCTGGGTTTTTACCAATGTCTACATCTGACACATTTTCAAAGCCCAGAAGTGAACAGCATTCAAAACACAGTGCAAGCAGCCTGCAACAGCTTTCATTTATACAAACAACCTTGGGGCTTTGAGAACACTGCCGAGCCCCCATGTCCCACAGAGGCCTCCATGTCAGGCATGAGCTCTGGGTTTGGCACACAGCACGGGAAGAGCCTGAGCTGGTGAAGCAGGGGTTAGTCAGATGTGCCTGAACATCTGGTCATCATCAGCAGGAGAGCAGCTTGGCAGTGGGCGGGTGATGCTGGCCCTGAACTGCTGCCATCTCTACTAAATGGACAATGGACAGGCTTGTGGGATGCAAGGCTGTTTGTTGGATGCTCCTGCTGTTTCCATGGGTTTCCCTTCCCAACAGCTGTGTTGCAGGAGCAGCAGCAATGGCATCCAGCAGACACCTCCCCAGACACCCAGTGCGTGCATGGCTGTCAGCAGCAGTGGCACTGCCACCCACCCTGCAGGGACAGCTCCACCTCGGGCTGCAAACCCTCTGCTGCTGATCCTGGGCCAGCCCAGCCTGTTTGCAGCACTCTCAGATCAGCTCCATGGGATTGAAAAGTTCCAATCACAGTGAAACGCTTATGGAGTTTGCACTTATAAAGAAAATGTAGGCCGGCAATTGCATGTTTGACTCTGGCAGCAGGAACTCCCTCTCACCCCTTGAAACCCAGCCATTTTTGTCAGACGTGCCTTCTTGGAGGCAGTCACACTGGAAAATGGTTGGCCAGAGATGTGTGAATTAGTCAGGAGCTGTGTGAGTAACAGGAAGGGAGGTCTCAGGAGCAGATGAGTGCTGCCTCATCACTCCAGTTCCACGGAAAAGGGAAAGGCATTATTCATCCTGCCACTCACTGGGGTGCACATTTCCCTGCAGGGCTGGGGTGTCCCCTCTGCCAGGGCAGTGGGACACCATGAGTATTACTATGGGCAGTGCTCAAATGGGGAACAGGAGCTGTGCTCCTGCTGCGTCACCACCATTCCCAATGCACGTAGGAAGAGGAGATTTCCCTTCCTGAGAGAAGAGATTATTGGATGCAGCTGCAGGGGGTGACATCCCCCAAACCCAGCTGTTCTCAATAAGAGAGCAGCCCTGCCAGTGGGCACTGCAGAGTCATGGGCTGTCCTGGTCTCCAGGCCAGCTCAGCCTGTGTCAGCATTGCTCCAGAGCTGAGAGCCCCACATGGCACTGCATTCCTCAGCTGTGGAGTCTGCAGATCCCAGCAGAGCCCTCCAGCACACCTCTTTGGGGAACTGCATGGTGCAGGCCCCACTACCCCACACAGCCCAGGAGAGCCAACCCCCAAACCCTCAGAGGAGATGTACCCGAGCTGCCCTGTGTCTCTGAAGAGCCTTGCTGTGCTCATCAGGCTCCTTCACACCCTTTGGACTGAGCCTGAAGGGATTCAGAGCAGAAATAGTTGAGCACGCACTTTCCTGAATCAAGGTCGCAGCTCCAGATTGTTTCTCTGTGTTCAAACAACCAGGTTAATAAATCAAAATAAGTTCTCAGAAGAGTCTTGTTCAAAAAGGATTAAAAACATCAGTGTTTTTGCCAGAAATAGTAGGCTCAGATACAGGGTTTGACCCCTCTTCTGCTGAGCACACAGAAAACATCTGCTTGGTCAAGCAAAACTATGGAAACTGGATCAAGATGATTCTGACCATGTTTGTTGGTTCTGAAATCCTTTCTTCAGATGGATAACAAGCTAATTCATACCTGAGTGTTATAAAGTTGGGATATGCATTAATTTATAGGGGAGCTTTTATGCTTCTAGGTAACAAAGCAATCTACAAAATGTTTAAAAGCACAAGACAGAGAACAGAAGCATTTCCACAGCACAGTGTGAGGCTCTTCATTGTTTGTTAGATTTAATGCACAAATACAATAAAAAGGAAGTCATGCTGACAAAATAGCAAGTTTATGCCTGTTCAGCACTAGATACTAAAATTCCAGTATTCACCCATCACAGAGCAATATCACCAGCAAGTCACCACCCCTTTAAATGCAGAACTTCACAAACATAGCAGAAGACCCAGTTCTTGCCAAGAGCAAGACACTGACAAAAGCACATTGAGACTGGGCTGATTTAGGCAAAAACATCACCTACACCAAATTCCACTTAAAAACCCAGCTATCTCCAGCAGAGGTTCTCTTCACCATTGCCTTTGCCCTGAGTTGCTGAATATCCCATAAAATCTGATTTGGAGGTACTGACCTCACACCCTCTGAACGTGGGCTAAGAGAAACAGTATTTACCTTCTACATAACCCGTGTGAGGATTAGAAATGCTGTATCCTGTCACATTTCCATGCCTGCAGGATGGCCCATTCCAGGGAGATCCTCTCCTGCTGGGAGAGCTGGCTGCTGCTGGCAGCACAGGCTTCCAAAGATACAGGGCTAAATGCACTTCTTGTAGCTGAGATTGTGCCACTGAGATCTTATCACCCTGGCAAACACTCTTGGGAGATTTAAACAAACAGGGACACACCAAGCAGAGCAGAGCAGAGCTGAACCTGTCCCCTTAGGAGAGCCCCTTGTGTCTCCCTGGGCACACCTGCAGTGATGCCCTCTGCTCCCAAGTGCTGCAGAGCAGGGCTGGCCTCACTGCCAGCCACACCAGCAAAGGGCAGGGAGAAAGGGTGGCTCCAGGCTATCACTGACAGCTCCTAGGCTGGGTGATTATTTACACAACCAGTGATCTCCTGAGAGCAGCACTGCTCTGGACTCACCTTTTTTTTGGTACTGTGATGGCACAGGCTAAGCCACTTTGAAATGGTGTGAGGTACTCCCATGTTTTAACTGGAACACTATCATAACTTTTTAGTTCTTGGCTTCCATTACTCAGTCAGGAGCACTTCTTACAGCACTGGGCCACCTTCCAGGCATAACATCTACCAAAGGCACTGTGTATGTCCTAGTTTTTCTCAGAAAACAGCCCAGAGCAAAATGACTACAATACAGCAAGTGCAGAAGAGAACCAGCAGTGAGGAGGTCAAATACTAATTAAAACCAAACTGGGAAAAGAGCAAACCAAAACTGCCTTATCTATGACCCTAGGAGAAAATTACTGTGAGCAACAAACAAAATCAGTTCCAGCCCTGCTTTGCAGAACCAGCAGTACACAACTCTGCAGGGCAGCATGTGAGCAGGGCCAGCCTCAGTGTTCCCAGCACCCAGTGCTGCTGGACCAGCATCTGTTTTCTGTCACTGACAGGAGCCTGGGAATGAGCACTCCCCACCTGCACACTGAGAAGGGAACCCATGGGTGGATGTGGGGCTTCCTCAGCACCAGAGCACCTGAAGGACAAGGCAAACCTACTGCAGATGTGTGAATTCTGAAAGGCAGACTGACCTAAACCCACAGGAGATGAGCACAGCAAAGATACCTCAGGATCTGGAATCCAAGGCACTGCACAGTACACAAGTGGAACAGCCACTTCTTGGCTAGGGGAAGAGTGGAAACTGAATGCTGTTAAGAACTTCATTTCCAAGCACAATTAGTGCTCGTGCAAAGCAGGACCATCCTCTCCCCAAGATCTTCCAGCAGCCTGTAGCAGTAAGCACCTCCCAAGACAGGGGGGAAGAGAAAAGACAGCAGTAGTTCAATTAATGTAAACATGTAAGGAATATGGAAATAAATACAGCCATTCATTATTTCTGTTCCCACGGTGTACATCCCTCCAAGATACCCTGCTGTCTGTGAGTGCCCAGATTCACCAAGGAGTGCCTTAACTTTAGTCTAGCTGGCCTCTCAACTCCTAGTTCAGATGGAAGAAAGATGCACTGAATATCTCATCATTGCTCCAAGCAAGAACGATATCTTCACTGCCATCCAAAAGCCCCTTCTCCTCCTCCTACAGATGCTAAGGCTTCCCTCCCTTCCACCACCATCGACCAGCCTCCACAGAGCCATTCTCAGCCCCCAGCGCCTCCAAATAAAGGCACTGTCATTGTTTCAACACATGCCTGACAAAGAGGAATTCTAAAGACTGAAACAGGGAGTGATGGCAGCACAAGAAAGCAGAGAATCCAGCCTGAGTACCTGAGATCACTGCAGTTTGTACGTATGCCATACCTCTGCATTCACCCCTTTCCTACTTGTTCTCATCTTTCTTTGGAAACAATAATGATTTGGGTTTCTTTTTTTTCAAATATCAGACAGGGTTCCAGGGTTCTGGATGCCTGTTCAGGTGTAGAGTCTTGGCATGCTCTTGAATTCATGTTAAGCCAGCTCATTATCACTGAACAATGGCCCGTGAATTGGCTATTGCTCAAAGAAATCACTTATCAAGGCCATGCCCAACAAAAACAAACTGTTAGTGCAAAGTTTTGAAGTGTCTGAAAGAAGGATTAGGGAAGAAGGATGTTGTTGCTTTTAATCTCTAAGATTAGGAGATGAGAGATCTGTTTTTTATTAAAAGGAGTCTCCCTGTGATGTTAGGCAAGCTGTACAAAATCCCTGTATTTTCATTTCCTTCTGAATAAAATGAGAATAATACTATTTTCCTATCCAGTGGAGAGGTTTGGATAACTTCAGCCCTAATGCTCTCTATGCTGACCACTAAAATGTCTGTGAAGCGTGAGGTGAAAGAAAAAACAACTCAGCCAACCACATCTGATTGACTGAATTTTTAAACTCCGATGAATTGACTTTCATCTAGCTTCCAGAACCCAAACCAAGTACACACGATTAGGCTAAGAATAAGCATGAGAAATGACACTCTACAGGGTAATTTTCTGGAGAGCTGGAAGCTCCAGGAGAGGGGCTGGGGACGAGAGCAGCTCCTCAGCCGTGACCAGCCTGTGACAATCTCATTAATTTTGTGGCAGCTCCACATCCCAGGGGTGTCTGGAGCTGGGGCTCGCTCCTCAGCCTCCAGCCCCAGCTCCTGCTTCAGCCCCTGGGCCTGATGCTGCCATGGCTCTGCACTGCAGCTGGGCACCCAGAGCCCCACGGAGCCTCCTGCTATGATCCTGCCCCTGGAGCAGGCTGGTGCATCCTCCTTCCCAGCAGAGCAGGGCCTGTGCCCTGCCTGTGCTGGATGAACCAGCACAGTATCTGAGGAAAGCCACGCTCAGAGCCTGGCTCTGTGAGCTGCAGGAGCTGGGCACACCTGGGTTGGGATGGGTTGGGTTGGGTGGGCACTGGTCTGACACCTTGCTGGACCAAAGGCCAACTGCATCCCCACAAAACTGCATCCCTACACCAACTGCATCCCTACTGCATCCCCACACAACTGCATCTCTACTGCATCCCCACACAACTGCATCCCTACACCAACTGCATCCCTACTGCATCCCCACACAACTGCATCCCCACACCCACTGCATCCCTACACCAACAACTGCATCCCCACCAACTGCATCCCCACCAACTGCACCCCCACATTTCTGGGGAAGTGACTGCACTGCCTCCTACATGTGTGCAAAAGGACATTGCACAGAGTCTCACTGCATCCAGAGCCTGATCCTCTGCTGTGACCCTGCCAGAACTGCCACAGCTGGAACTGCCAGACACTGCTGTGAGAAATGGCTTTCAATCAGAAAAAGGGAAAAAAAAAACCTTCAAGCTTGGCAAAGCTTTGTAGTAAATTTTCAATGTTTCTCCCACACAACCTCTGCATCAGCAAGGTTATTGTTATTATTGTTATCACAATTTAAGATTACAGGCAAATAGCTTTTAGAACATACAACGGGTGACTGCTTTCAAAAACCATGCAAAATGTCGATGTTAAAAGGGGCTGTTGCATGCCCATAACATCTCCTTTCCCATTACCAGCAGCAACCCTGTGCAATCCTCCATAAAGTGAAACCACATGCTGGAGCATTAATGATAATGGATGGACAGGCTGAGGCTGCCAACCTGCATTGCTGTGTGTAGGTCAAGCAAGACAGAGCACAAAACACACACACAGAGAACAAATGCTTTCAGATAATCACCCTCCAAGCAGTAACCATGTATTGAATCAAACCCATGATAGATTCTCTTGCAGACAAATCCCACCCAGAAGAACAACTGAGAAACACAAACAAGTTTTTTTGTGGCCACCAGGTGTGGGCAGCTAGCACTATCCTCATCCACCTCTCAGAGGGCCAGGATCTCCATGGTGGCTGTGGGGGGAGCAGATCTCCATTCAGCCTTTGCAATACTTGGAAAGTATTTTCATTGCCAAAACAGCTTCCCCCACAAACAACTCAAATCCAGGCTTTCATAATGAGCCTGGTCCGAGGCTCACCGCTGCTCCTGCTGTAAAAGCACAGCAGAACACAGAAAATACAGGAGTCCATCACATCTCACAGCTACACCAGAATCAAGGAAAGCTCAAATTAAACCTGGACAAAAATCCCATCCTGCTCTGTTTTTGATGAATTTTGTGCAATCCAGCAAGTCCCAGGGGCACCTTGCCAGGCAGTGCTGCAGCAGCCTGGGGTGCAGCAGCCCCAAACCTCCCTGGGGAGCACAGCCATGGAAACACCACCTTGCTGGCTCACCATGGATGGTCTGAGTCACCACAGGGATGGAAGTGGTCTCCACACTTCAAAAGGCTCCAAAACACACTCTCATGAATCAAGCAGCTGAAAATAAAACCCAGCAGCCAGATAAGTGGAGCAAGGGCTGTGGATCTGCAAGACATTAGAAGAAAGTGTTTTATGGGTTTTCCTTCCTTCCTTCCTCTCCTCCCTGTTGTTTTTTGGCTAAAGGCTCAAGGTTTTCTCTGGGACACATCTTTCTATCTCCCCCATGAGTGGAAGTGACCCCACCTGTGCCCGAGGGCTGGCCAGCCCTGCAGGGGTTGCCAGCCTGAGCTCAGCCCTGGCCTGGCAGCTCCCACTCTGGCACCTGGGTCCCAGGAGCTCTCTGCTCCCAGTGCTGCCTCTCGGGTCACTCTGCCTGCTGCTGGGTTTGTGTGTGCTGCACTCCCCCAGGCAGACTCAGAGGAGACAGGCTGTGCCAGCAGCAGCTGTGGACAAGGAGCAGCAGGAGCTGTTCCTCAAGGCCAGCCTGCCCTGCTGCATGGAGAGGGACCAGCTCCAGCCCTGGCATGTCCTCCCACCACCCCTGCTCCTGGCACCCCCTCCATGGACCTGCTGCCAAGGTACTGCACCTCTGACACCACACACCTCCTGCTCCCACTGATGCCTTGGCAGCAATTCCCTTTTTCCAAGCTAAACCTAGGAACCAAACACAATACAGGGCACAGATGGGTGTGAGAGTCTTTCAGGATGCCCATGTCACAGTACCTGCCTTACCAGTGCCAGCAGATTACAAATGAAATGCAGCCTCTTAGAACAAGAGATGCCTGGAAACAGGGACTGAGGGATCCCATGTGGGGAGACACAGGGACAGTACAGGGTCAGGCTTGTTCTCGGTTCAGTGTCATGGCAAGCAGAACAAGGGACAGAAAGCCCTGGATGAAGGCAAGCAAAGCCAGCACACTGACACAGGAAGAATTAAATGCTGGGGAGGCTCTGGCCTGTCATCACTTAGAACTTGTAAACACAACAGTGGTTACTACCAGAGCTGAACAATGAGACTGGAAAACAGAAGTCTCTACTGAGGCAATTGCTGAAGCAAAGTAGCCATGAGAAGTAAAGGATTTGCTCTTTCTTACCAGAAAGTGCTTGGCTTTTCATGGTACCTGTCTGGTCTCAACTGCTTTAACACATGTGCCATGTGCTGCAGGATGAGCAGCTCGAGTGGGTGTCAGAGAACTGCACCTAAGGGTGGACAAACTTCCAAGTTTGTGAGAAATCTAAACCTCCTCAAATCTGGTTTCACTCCAACTTGAAAAAAAGCTAACACTTGTGAAATTTCTCATGACACAGAATGACTTTCCCATCTAAAAAGAAAATCTGGTAAACATCAGCATGAGGCATTTCTGCAATCAGCTGTTCTCTCCACAAAGCCCAGTAGCTCCAAATTAAAACAAGATGAGAAAACCACAGTTAAATTCTCAGGGAAACTCTGCTCTCTTCCTACCCCTTCCTCTGGTGCCCCAGCTCACACACACTGCCTGGAAAACCTCACAGCCTGTCTTAGGTTGGGGTTGTAGATTTTGGGGAGCTGGACAGCAGTGCCCTCCTCAGTGTGAAACCAGTGAAGCTTCAAGTGAAACCAGCTGGTGGCCAAACCACCCCACCAAGGCCAGTGGGGACCCAGTAGGACCTTCAGTGGAGCCCTGAGTGTCACTGTACATCTGCTCCACCAAGACACTTCTGGTGGTGGCAGAACCAACCTGGTTAGTCATCTTCCAACTCCTCACTTCTGGACAGGCAGCAACAGCTTGAAGAGCTGGCTGGACTGGCAGGAGGCCACACAACAGCCACTGTGCCCAGTGGACAAGGAAGGCCCCAGGGAAGTGGAATATCAGTGCCATGAAATGCTGCGTTTTGTCTAAACACAAGGTTTCATAACACCCATTTATTCATCCCAGTTATGTGCACTCACCCCAGTGACCATTACCAGTTCCCAGAGCACTGCATCCAGAGGAAGCTGCTGGTGATGCTGTTCCCAGCACATGTGGTCATCCTGAGAGGATGTTTCTAACACAGCCAACAAATAAGGGAGGGGCAGGAACACAACCAAGATCTGCTTGCTTAGTTCTGCTGCCAAACTGGAAATAAAATTTCCAGCCACTGGAATAGCCAAAATACATTCCCTTTGTACTCACTGCACACTCAGAATCTTTTGTGTTTCCCTGGGAGTTTCTTTTAATATACTCTCCTTTTTTTCCCTTGTTTTCATTGAGAATCCCTGGAGCATTTTAAGCTAATTCTGGTAAAGCAAAAGCAAAACCACAAACCGCACTTCCACTTTAACCATCCACGGGTGAAGCTTCAGGTTCAGGAAACAACAAGGGGACAGGAGGGCTCAGGTGTGTGCCCAGCACCTGTGAGTGAATTCTCACACAGTCACTGGTGCCTTGCCAGGAGGAGAGGGAAGCTGAGGCAGGATCAGGGACAGAACTGATGGCCCAGGCTCCCAGTGCAGGCACTCCTGTGAGTGAGCATGGCAGATCCAGGGGCAGGCTGAGCCCTCCTGGGCCTGCAGCCTCTGACCAAGCAGCACAGCCACAGGGACAATCCAGCTCCCAGCACAGTGACACAAGGGCAGAAGGGACAGGGTTAAAGGGCTGGGAGGCTTTGGGTGCCTCGTCATTCCTCCACCTCTCCCACCACTCCCAAGAGAGCAGCAGGAAGCCAAACCTAAGCAAAGAGTGCAAGGCAGGACTTTCTCCTCTTTCTCCCCAGCCCAGGGAGGTAAGTGCTTCAGAGCAGGCATCTTTCACCTGCAGTCAGTTGTCAGGGTATGTCACATCCTCTGTTGCAGTTTTGGGAAGCAAGGATCAATCCCCACCAGCTGTGGCAGCTAACAGCCCCAGCAGCTCCTGCCTGCTCCTGCCTTCCTGCGCCTGTGCCTTGTGAGGCTTCTTCTGAAGCTGAGATGCTGCTGGAGATGATCCCAATTAAAGAAGTGAGGCTGTCACAATTTCAGCTGCACGAGGGAGATGAGAAAATGAACAGTGTCACCGAGTGTCTGCAGGAACAAATTTACAAACCTAATCACCTCCCAGCACAGCCAGGCTGCCAGTGCCTGAAGAAGGGTGATAGGGGAGAAGAAAGCTTTTGGGACTCTTAAAGAATATAAATTCACCCTAATAGGAATTGGATCTGTCCCTGCCTGTAATCAGCAGCAGAACTGAGATCCTGAACTGGAATATTAATACACGTGCTCAATGAGAGATGAAAACCTCTCAAAACCTCTCTCAAATAATGAGAATTAAACATCAGAAGCGCAGCACAGCAAACTGCAATGCAGTTGTGCTGTCGGGAGGAGTCTGCTGTAAGGGGAGGATTTGATTGAGAAATTCCATGGAAGATATGACTGCCTCCTGGCAGTGCCCAGGACAACAGATGTGTTCTGACTGCCTCTGGCACACTGACTTTTCATTCCAGATACCCTCCCAAAGCTGGGTGTGATCCCTGTTTCTCTTTAAAAAATATGAAAATTGAATTTTTAATACAGGTATATCATGTTGATCTTTTAATACAGGTTGATCCTCTGCACCTAAACATGACCAATACATGGGAACAAGAAAGAAGCTTTTATTGTAACATCTGCTGTATTTTGCTATTCTGTATTACTGCTGTTATGGTTTGGGGGGGTGGGGAATATCTCTGACCCTTCAGTGAGGTACTAAGTATTTGAGGTGTTCAATTTAGGATATTGCATTGCAAGTGAGCAGCTTTTCCTGAAAATAAAGTTGATGGGGGACAGCTAAGACTGAGGAGGACCCAGTTCCAGGAAAGAGCTTGCTGCTGAAGCCCAGGCTGCAGGCACACCTGCCTGTAGCAGAGGAGGGGTGTGATAGAGTGATCACCCTGAGGAATATTCTGCAGCTGGCAGGCAGCTCTTGCAAAAAGCATTTTTGTTCTCCCCCAGGTTCCTTCCCGAGGCCCAAGGGGGGCACTCAGGCCATTCCTGTGCATCCTGCCCCATCCTCAGGAAGCTTCTGCTGCCAAGGCTCCTCCCATGTTCCCTGATGTCCACAAGCAAGCCAGGGATGTGTCTTCCACACTTACCATATCAGAGCCCTGAAGACTGAAGGAAAAATGAGTTTTCACTTCCCTGAGGACAAAAGCAAGTTGCTGGCAAGCCTTGCAGGAAAACAGTCTTGAGAAGGGGACAAAGCAGAGCTCCAGTAGGAACATGCACAGGTTGGGCAGCCCAGTTCCAGATGAGCCCCCTGCCCTAACATGTGCATGTCCCACCCCAGCTGGTCTGTCAGACTGGCATGACTAACATTTGGAGGTTTGCTCAGCAAAATCCAGCAGCAAGACCTTACATCTTCACCACACAGGCCCAAGCAGCTGCTGCAAAGCCGAGTTTGTGTGCAGGAGGTGCCAGCAAGGATGGGCAGGGAGTTCCAGGCTGCAATGGGGCTGCAGAGAATTCTCCTGATTGCCAACCTACAGGGAATGGTGGGAGGGAAGAGAAGGAGGTGTGCCACACATACAGGGTACCATAGGGGGACCTCAGGCCCTCTGTGTCCCTCTCACAGCTCAGACCTCTCCTTCGGCTTCTCTTGGGTTTCAGCAGAAGTTTCCTGTTCCTGATTAGAGAAAAGCAAAGCCTCAGAGCCTTTGAGCATCATAATTCACTTTTCAAGTGAGGCACAGATAGAGACAGACATGACCTGGAATGCTCTGTATCTCCTCCAGCTCTGCCCTGCCAAAGCCCTGCCACTCCTCACTCCTGGCCCTGCTCCATTACCTCTGTCCTAGAGTGATCGTTCAGTGCTCAGCTACTGATGAAAAGGGAGAATTCACAGCATTTTAAAGTAAAACATCTTTGTAGCAATCTTGTCAGTACTACATCAACTCTTCTTACACACAGCAGATGCACAGTAACAACTGCACATGACACTGCACAGCATCAGTGACTGTGGCTGCCAAAAAACAGAGAAACACAATAAGAACAACTCTATTTCCCCTCTCACTTACATGACAGATCTCCTTAATTGACTATTTTGCTGTCAAGAGAGAATTAATGAATGAGAGAGAAATGGGCTTTGTTTATTAGTACCTCTCTATTGCTTTCTAAACTATCAGATTAATTTGGTGCTAATGAAAGTGAGGATTAAAAGCCCCAGTTGCTGGAAGGGCGGGGACAGGCACTGATAAGGAGCCCAGACACGCTGGACCACGGCTGGGCGGGAGATGGGATTCTGCAGAAAGGCAAAGCCTGGGGGCAGGAGTGGGGGCAGGAGCCTGGGGGCTCCTGGGGGCAGCCGGGCTGGCTGCAGGCAGCTCCCGTCTTTCTGTCGAGGCAGCGGAGCCACAGGAGCAGCATCGCCCGCCCGGTGGGTCCGGGCGCTGCTCGGGCAGGAGGCGCGGGCAGACTGGGGAACAACACCCCGAGCCCGGACCGCACTGCCGCCTGCACAGCCCCGCCATCCCTGGGGACAGGGACACACCGGGACAGGGACACACCAGGACACGGACACACCGGGACAGGGGGACAGGGACACAGCGGGACAGGGACACAAGCAGGGAAGGATGCCGTGCGCGGGCAGCAGGAGGAGCTGGTGGCACAGGGACGGGCGGGACCGGCCCCGCAGCCCCCGGGACCCCACCCAGCGCAGCCGCGACACTCGGGGACAACAAACGTAACTATAAAACAATAACAACACCAAGAACACCAAAATTAACCATAACAACAATGGTCTGGAAAATCTGCAAAAACCAAGCGGTGACGGGACCAGAGAGGAGGTGACCGCCGCTGCTCCAGCCCTGCACAGGTGACCGGTGGCACCGATGACACAGCCCGTGCAGGGGCTGGAGTTGCCACACTCGCCTTCAGAGAACGAGACAGTTTCTGGTTTGTGTTCCTGTTACGAACATGAGATTTCTGAAACACGAATTTTCCTCTACTAAGCGGCTGCAAAGCTTTGTTTGTACTGGGTACAGAGCACAGCACCAACACAGGTGAAGAGAATAAAAGTCTCTTCCCAGACCCAGCAGTGTAAATCTAGGAAGACTCATAGGACTGCCTCAGGATTTACTAGGGCATTCAAGAAAGCTGAATTTGGCCCAGAATTCAGGAAAGAAGAGTGCTTCCAGCATTTGCCCCCCGAAAGGATCAAGCTTGCCAGTTTCTCTTTACCATGAGAGGCCGAGGCAGGTAAAATTGTCCCTTTTTTTTCTCAAATGATGAAGCGTTTCCCCCAGGCTAGAAACTGACCTTCTGCCTCTTTCTTTAGGTAAAATAAGATTATGCTAAATAGCCACACTCAAATACCTTTGGCAGGAGAGAGTAGAGAGAAGGCCATGAAAACTGTCTTTAAAGCTGTTTCTCACAGGAATCCCACTTCTGCCTTAATTCCCAAGTCCATAATTATCCCATCCATGTCCACTGCAGGTCTGTAACCTCGTGCTTTAGAGAGCACTGTCCTGCTCTCCCCATGTGCCTACAGCCCACCCTTACACACACAGGGAACCAGCCCCTGCCAGCTCCTCTTGGCTGCTTTCCTACTGAGCAGACATTTCCTCCAGCTCTGGAAAGCCCTTCTCAGTTTTTAGTGCTAGGAAAGATTAAATAATCACCTCTGTAGATGCAACACATCATAGTAGGGTTCATTAGAAAGTCCACAATTTTTGCAGAGCTTGTGAAAACCTGGGGGATGTTTGTAAGTGTCCAGTGAATGAAGTGTTCTGTTCTGTAGGTTTTGGTCCCCAAATTGAAGGGTTCATGAGCATCACTTGGCAGGGCAGCACCTGCTGGGAGGGCCCTGAGCAGGGCCATATCCCCTCCAGAATTCAGATATATTTAAGGAAGAAAATACCTCTTTGTTTTACTTACCTTTGAAGGTAAGTATAATCACATGTGGCTTTTCTTTGAATAATTTCACTCCTCCTTCATAGTCTTCCCATCTGTTTCCCTCTGAGATCTATTTAATCCTATTTGAGAAAGAAAACTGATCAAGATGGGAGTTATTTCAGCATCTGTTGATGCTGAATCAAGACTTCATTTCTCCCCTCCTTTTTACTCTTGAGGATTTAGCAATTCCCTCCAAGACTCTTCACTTCTCTTGTCTTCTGTTAATTAAAACCCAGCTAGGATTGCCAGCTAATTGCACACTGGTTTAACAAAGCCTGGCCTGTTGCTGTGTTTATTTTAAGTGTCACATGAATAGGCAACAGCAGGTTTTACTGGCACTTGTCTTCAAGTGTGTGTCTTTTGCCTGTACTGTGCTGAGTTGGGAAAAACGTTTCACTAGAAATATTTTTCTTGGGAAATATTTAAAATAATATTCTTATGTTTCAAATCTTGCATAAAATTGACAACATTGATAGATTTTAAATACCAACAACAGGGGAAGCAAGAAGGAACACAAAGGAACGACCAGCATAACCCCTGTGACCATGCCACAACCTTGTTCCAGTGTGTCCTGGCCAGGCATGGTGAGTCCCCATGGCTGGGGGCACCCAGCTGCTTGGGCACCTCAGGCAAGCTGCACCTTCAAAACCCATCTGAAGATGTCACTGTCTATTTTTTAGCATCTTAGAACAGCTGTAGGAGTCATATGGCTTATTCCTATTCACTGCACAACAAACCCCTTATTTACTGTGCATCAAAAAAGAAACAAACTAAAACAACAACTTTCTGTAAATACAGTGTTATTTTTCCTGTGGCCTCCTTAGCATCTCTCCATGGAAATTCAGTGTTTGCCTCGGTGACCTCTAGTGGGGTGTCACAGCTGCAGAGGTGCACCCTGAGCAGCACATCCTATGTGAAGGATGCGTCCGTCCGGCACGTCTGGGTTCAGTCATATAAAGAATTCCTGCTCCTCCTGGTGCTGTGCTGGGTGTGCAGGACTGGCCCGCGCTGTTTGCGGAGCTCCGTGCGCTGCTGTGCTCCTTCTGCCCGCGGCTCCCAGCAGCCGCGTCCCGACCTGGGCGGGCCGGGCAACGCCGGTCCCGGTCCCGGTCCCGGGGGATAGCAGGGTCCGGGGGCATGGCAGGGGCTGGGGGCTGCTCCCCGGGGTCTGGGGGGATGGCAGGGGCTGGAGGCTGCTCCGCAGGGCCCGGGGGAAGTGGCTGAGCGGGCAGCGGCCGGGAGTGCCCCCGGCCAGCCCGGGGTCCCCGTCGGTCTCGGCCCCGCGGTGGCGGCGGCTCTCGGGGAGCGGAGCCCGCAGCCTCCTGCCCGCCGGCCGGCGCAGCGGTGCCGCTTCCCAGCACGGCCGGGATGCTGAGACACCGGGAGGAGAGCAGAGGGGGCTCTGCAGGTCACTGCTGGCTTGCGCAGAGGCAAGGACTGCACTCGGGTCAGAGTCTGTTCTGCCCTTCTGAGCTCTGACCTCCTGGCTTCTCCGCCCGGGATTACCCTGCTTTACAGGGAGAGGCGCTGGTGTACAATCCTGCGGGATTCTTCCACTGCCAGTATTATTATGCTGCTGGGAAAACCCGATGCTTGTTTCAAGGGTCCTGGAGCTGCTTTGAACCTGTGGAAAATTAGAGAGCCCAGTTATCACACAGTTCTGCCTTGACCAAGGATGATGTTCTCACCTAGCCTCGCTGTGCTGGGTCACCTGCAGCCTCAGCCAGTGCACCTGGGTAATCCCTGCCAAAGTAAATTGTGGATACAAAAAGTCCACATTGCATTCCAGGGGAACCCAGATAAACACTTGGAGAGCCACTGCCAGTTACTACAAGGGGGAATGACAACTCTGCGTGGAGTCTGTGAGCAGAGCCTTGGATTTAGTCTGCAGTACGGCAGAAGGTCGGGGCAGGGGGGTAAATTGCAGGTACTTAGAAGAAAGATTTACGATATGGGCTGAAGAGCTGCAGAATGAAGCATTAGCCTGTCAGCCTGTGTCTGGAGCTTGAACACAAGATACATCCTCAAGTTCAAGAGGATAACACCTTCCTTTGCAAGGAGCACAATGCAGCATGGTCACATCCCAAAAAAAGCTTCCAAATTTCCTGCCAGTGAATTAATGTACATCTGTCAGCTCAAAGACCTTGTATTACAGCAGGAAGAGCCACAGGGTAATTTAGGAAGGGACCTTTGGAGGTCACCTGGCCCAGTCTCCTGCTTCAGGTAGGACCAAGTTCAAATCTATGTGAAGATACCCAGGGCCTTGATCACTCCAAGAGGCTGCAAACCAGTTTATAAATTGGTATTGAATGAGGCAGCAAGGGTTGCCTAAGATTAGTGTTCAGAACAGCATAAAAATAGGCTGAATCAAGTAATCAACTTTACCTGTAACAGAGGACTTCTGGAAGGAAAAAAGAAAAGGCCAGGGCAAATAATTTAAAATACAAATTACAAGAAAAAATAACCAGAGGTGGAAGGGGTTATTACAATGGAAAGAAAGCACACTGAGGTAAACTGCCATTCTATTTACATGTATAATTTTCACTACATATGATCTCAGCACAGACTTTGTAATTTTTTAAAAATTTGTGTTCATATAACCTCTGGACTGCACACTTCAACAGAAAAGGCAGAGATTTCCTAGGACACATCACTTAATCACTTCTGCCCAACTGCAACTCACTTGTGATCTCACAGCTTCGATTGCAGGTGGTGCTGTATCAACACTACACTTACAAAACTTCTGGTTTTGGATGTCAAAAATCTGCTTTGAAAAACATTTATACAGCAATAACTTATCAGAAAAAGATTAGGCTGCTACAATTGTTTTTTTGAGGCAGAGGAAGGAAGATGTTAAGCTAGCGTGCCCTAGAAAGCATTAAAAATTTGCATTTCAGGCAAACAGTAAAGATGTCAATTTAACTTTACAAAAACATTCCAAGGATCAGTGCTTATATTCATCAACAGCATCAGAGCACTGGCAGACACCCATTACTGCATTCACAAATTCAAAAGAAAACACGAACAAACAAAATCATAATTTCCATATTGAATCAGTACTGCTTTCCTTGGAAAAAAGCAGATTAACCCTCCTCTTGAGAGCATCACAGACATACCTTGAGCAGAATTGTGTTTCCTTCGTAGTCCTGTGTTTGCCACCTGGTGCTGCTGATAGGAACGCAGGGGTTGGGCAGCAGGGGCACCAGCTGCCCGATTTCTTGCACCTTGAACTGCAAGGCTGCCGAGTCCCTGGGCTCGGCCACCACCCCGATGGGCAGCTGCTTCAGGCACAGCTGCACGGCCACGTGTGGGGTGGCGTGCAGCACGAAGACACACAGAGTGCTGCTCTGCAGGGCGCCTTCCTTCCGCAGGATCAGCTCGTAGAGCCTCACCGCATCCTCGTAGTTCTCAAAGCTGCAGTAGAGGGTGACCCGCAGGATTTCGGGGCCGCAGTGCACCCGCCTGATGCCCCACACGGGCAGCTGCTCCCCCAGGCCGTAGAAGTCCTGCTGGCATGGGGCATAGGCATAGGGGGGGCTCTGCCTGTTAGCAAACTGGGCACGCTGGTAGCGCCAGGGAGGGCGCTGGAATTGCTCGTGGACCTGGAAAATCCGTTCTTCTCCCAAGTCCTCGTGCAGAAAAAGGAGAATGGATATTCCGGGAAAGCTGCAGCTCCTCCTGCGGTATCTCTCGTAGTATTTCAGTGGAGGAACTCGCTCAGACACCAGGAAAAGGCGAATGTCCAGGCAGAGCCACTCCAAAAGCCGATCCAGAGTTTGCTGCAGAGGAAATGAGTGTCCCAAGTGGGTGAGGAGATGCACAGTCATCAGAGACTCTGCTCCATCATCCATTGCAAAGACTCCTGGCAAAAAACTAAAACAGACAAATTGGTGCCTTCCTTTTATTCTTTGCCTCAGGAGCACAAGGGTGTGGTCTGAGCCTTGAACAGAATGAATTCAGACTCCTCCAGCTTTGCAGTAACACGAGGGTGAGCACAGTGAACACGCAGAGGGGGCAGGTGCAGAGCGACAAGGCTTTAAGCAAGTGGTCCCAGGTACATCCCAGCAGAGCTCGGCTCAAGGCTCATTCCCAGCTCTGGAGCTCTTGTCGCTGAGTACACGCGACCCAAGTGTCCAGAAACAGCTCTGGGTCCTCCTGCTCCTGTTGTTCACAACACAGGACAGCAGAGATGCACAGCACTGGCACACAAGCAGTGATTTTCCAGGATGAGGTGATGCTCACTTGTCTCTCAACAGTGAAAGTGCTGCTCCAGCACTGACCAGTCGAGTCCCACCAGAGCAATCACTGCCTTTTGCAAAGTCCATGGCTTAAACCCTCAGCAAATTTTCTTGTAGTCAGCAGGCTGGCTTTGGCTTACTGTAAAAAGCCTGTGATCTCTGTGAGTCCCACCCTTCTGGGGCACACTGATAAGCTATTCTTTGAAAAAAAGGAAGGAAAACAAAATAACAAAAGAAAAAATCCAGCCATGTGAACATAACAGATAACAATAAGGGCAGATATAAATCAGGAAAGAGGAGCTTTGGGAAAAAAATCTCAGCTCCTAGTTACACCCTTCACAACACAGGTAGCTTGCTGCCTAACTGGAAACCCGGTCCTGGGTTATTACACACAGCCCATAAAAGCTGGGTACCAGGCTTCCCATTTTCAGTGCCCTCTTTTTCTTCTTTTTTTTTTTTTTCCTGAGATGCCCATATAATCAGCAGCCTTAATCAAAGTCCAAGAGTTTTTTTCTTGCTCCTTGGGTTTACATACTGATACTTGGCTTACTGCATAAGCTACAACAGAAATGCTGAAAATACACTTCTTTCCAGGTCTCTTCTAGTGTCTGGGCAATAAATCCCTGTCCCTTCATCTCCCTATTTGCCAGCCCAGGAGCAACACAATATAGCTCAAGCCAACCCACTTCCTGTACAGAACTGCCCCCACCGTAGCTAGTATTTAAGTCAATGCTTCTGGTGATCTGTCCAGCTCCATCTAATTAAAAGCAGCACATCTCTCCCTGCTGACATGTTAACTTCCCTCTTAAACAGCCAAGCACACAAAGCATTGGTTCACTGTTAAGAAATCCCAGCATTAATAAGTCTGTTATTCAAAATTCTGAACTGGTTTCTTTTTAATATGACCCTAACTTTATATTCAACTAAGTAAAATCTCCAAGATCTAAATCTACAAGCAGCAGTGCCTTGGTTTCCTTTAGGGATATCTCTTCCACTGGTAGAAACTCACATTCATGCTTTAAAAGCTACACTGACACCTATGTACAATAAAAATAAAAAAAAAAGACTGTCTAGAAAATGAGGGAAAAAATTATTTTGCACTCACCTGCAACACTTCGAGCAAGTAACAACTGCTGTTGGGAGGGAAACAAAAATCCAGCCTTCAGACAATCGCAGGAAGAGAGTGAAGAGAAGAGTGCAAGTGCTCAAAACATTAAAATGCTCTAGATGAGCTCTGAACAACACAATTTCACTAAAATATGGAAAAGGAAATGATTCATCAACTCCTTGCTACAGGGCAGGGGCAGGCAGTCATCTGCCTTCCTGCCTGTGAAGAACAAGGGAATTTGCCTGTACAGGAAAACACCAAAACAAAGTTCACCAGGGCTTGGTTTGCAGCTGGAAGCAGCTTCCACGAGCAGGTTCTCCTATTCCCACCCCAGGTGAAGATCCCTGGAGCTGCTGCCACACCTCAGCCCCAGTGCCTGCCCCCAGTCCCCCTTCTCCCTGGGAGCAGGACCCCCACTCCTGCCCCTGCAAACTGCTCCCTCTCAGGGCAGGGAAGAGGGAGCAAGGGAGAGCAAGCACTGCTTTCCCTGTGCAGTGCCATCACTGCTGGCTTGTGCAGCTCTCAGCCCCATCCCTGCCCCAGTCTGCTGGATAGAATCAGTGGGCAGTCACAGCAGTGTGGTGAAGGCAACTGGGGGACATCAATTCTTGCAGAGCAGATGTGGAGAGCAAGGGCTGGTGAGGGAATGATGCAGAAACCTTGGCCCTCTCCAGTTCCCACTGTGAGCAGGGGGAGCCAAATTATTTTCCAGATGGACAGATGCCTCCCACAGAGGCTGCTGAAGGTGTGCAGCGACTCTTCTGTTTCTACAACAGCCAAAAAACTGAGCCTTACTCACAAAAAGGGTTAAACCCTGAACCCACAACCATGTGTTTCTTCTGTGCTTGCTGAGGTGAGACAGGGAAACAATCTGAGCTCTGAAGCTCTACCTGATGAGGTTGCCTGGAGAACACTTTTAGGCCTGGTTCTTAGCTCCCCAGCAGCTCTGGGTCAGGAGAACCCACCAATCCTCCTACAACGAGCAGGACATGAGATGAGCTGAGCTAAGCTGAACCTCAGCCTTTGCCTGACCCTCTCCTGCAGAGGAGGGCAGCCCCACCAGCCAAACACTTCTGTTCCTCTTCCATTTGCTCTGACAACTAAATATCCTTGGGGAAGTGCTCAAACCAGGCTCCTCAGCCTCAGACAATGACCTCTTTTTTTCTCCAATCTATTGCCCCCCCCAAACTTTGGGATAAAGCCTGAGTGCAGTGGCCCTCACTGCTGCAGCCTGGGGAGCCAAGACCCTTCATCCACTGCTGGTCTCAGGGGAAAAGGGATGGCTGCTCCCAGAACAAAGTGCTGGCCTTTGCTGGATCTTCTAAGAAAAGCAAAGTGCTGATTTCACTCTCATCCCTGAATGGAATGAATCCTTGCTCTCCTCTCTGCTTCCCCTTCCCCCAGCTCTGCAGTCTGGCTGCCAAACGGAAAAGCACATTTTTCATAGTGACCTACGGAATGCCAAGAAAGATTTCTTCAGGAGATTAGAAAAATAGCAGTTCAATCTTACGTGAAAAGTCACTTTGCTGAGGGGAGGAGGAGTGAACAATTCTGATATGAAACTCAAAAAAACTGGGGCCCCATTCCCACATGGCAGGGACTGGTAACAGAGAAGAACATACAGGAAGCTGCTGGGGTACTCCAGCTGTGTGTAAGAGCAGGACAGATATGAACATTTGTATCTGGCACTAATTCATACCCTGGTAAGCCCTACACAAATTAAAGTCCAAATGCAAACAACTAATACACACTTTACGGTGTGAAGCCTCAGTAAATACTGTCTGCTGTAAGTCTAAAATCCTACAGTGGAAAGGCACAGCATAATAATTAAAAATTCCTTTTCATAATCAATTCCTGAGTTGTGCTAGTCCTCTGCACTGCTCAGAGCCCTTTGCTCCAGCTGACACCACCAAAACTGATGATGCACCACAGGATTTAATAAGTTCAGAGCAACATCTGTAAGGAAGGTACTTTACTAGGATTATTAGAATGTAATTAACTTGAGAGAGACTGAGTGTATATTGCCTAAGCACCTTGGGAGAAGGCCTCATTAAATACATGACTCAGGCTTCCCAATCTCTTTTAAAAACTTTTTTGTTTTATTTTGTTTTACATCAATCTCAAACTCTCCCTATAACAAGGACAAAACTACTAAATTAACCTGCTAGATGACAATTATATACAGCATACACAAGACTGAGATAAAAATCAAAATTAAGGCCTTACTTGAATACAAAAGTATTTTCAGAGGTTGTCTCTTTAAATCCTGTGACTCCAATTCATCCCCCTTTGGAGGAAACTAAAGACCCAATGACCAAAAGACCAAAACCCCATCTAACCTACTGCATTTCTTTAAGTAGACTTCTCTCCCAACGACTCTTGTTTCTTCTTTTTAGCCAGCTATCAGAAAGCAGTAATCCAGCAAGGGTCTGTCAGCAGGCAGAAAATCCAGAGTTCTACCACACACTGTGAGTCAGGATCCAAGCAAATAAACACAGGGAGGAGAAGGAAAGGAGCACAGAGTTGTGCAGAGCAGAGGGAGCTGGCTCAGGCTGCAGCCTGTCCTACCTGGCAGAGCTGCCCTGGGCTGTGCTGGAGCTGGAGCTCAGCAAGAGCTTAACCCAGAGCTCAGCCCAGAGCACTGTGGCTGCTGCTCCTCCCAGGAGGGACACACTGACTCCAGCTCCAGCACCACGCCTGGAGGTGTCTGCACAAGGGAGAGCTCCAAGGCTCACAGGAGATAAAATGCAAAGTGAGAGAGGTTCCTGTGAGCCACGGCTCCCAGGGAACAGGGATCCTCAGCACACGCTGCCAGAGGGACACCCAGGATTACACTACATCTTCTCTGTGCACCTGGTGACTGCAGGAACCAGAGCAAAGCAAAGTTATCCTCAGGTGATAGAGTCTGGGGCAAGGGCAAGGCTGAGAGAGCAGCACTGAGACACAGAGACGCAATTCCTAGTAGTAACAAGCATGCTGTAGAAAGGCACTGCATGGCCTTGGCTGGTTTTATACTCATCTCTCACCAAATGCAGGTTATGTGTCCTCAGCCAGTTACAGAGCACTTGCAGACAGCTCCATTTTTCCTCAGTTTTCAGTTTGTCTAAAATATAAAAAAAAACCCCCAAAACACTCCATGCACCCAAACCAAGACCAAAATGTAATGAGCCAGTTGGAGTTTATAGCAGAAACAGGTACTTGGTAACAATGATCACTGAATGGGTCAGGTTGGATGGGACCACCGTGGGGCATCTGGTCCAATCTCCCTGCTCAGGCACAGAGCACACGGCACAGGATTGTGTCCAGATGGTTCTGGAATATCTCCAGTGAGAGGAGACTCCACAGCCTCTCTGGGCAACCTGATCCAGTGCTTGGTCACTGCACAGTGAAGAAATGCTTCCTCACCTTCAGGTGGGAATTCCTGGGTATCAGTTTCTGCCATTGCCTCTTGTCCTATTGCTTCACACCCCAGAGCAGAGCCTGGTCCATTCCCTTGACACCCTCCCTTCAGTCTCTTACAGACATTGATTAGATCCCCTCTTGAGACTGAACAAACCCAACTGTCTCAGCTTTTCCTGTGGTGTCTTGACTTCAAAGAGCCAACATTTAGCACTGACCCAAGATGGCATCTTCAGGATCCCTCTGCCCACACCCCCAGTGTCAATCCACTTCCACAGGTCAGAGTGGGATAAGGGGGAAGTTAGCCTGCTATATGTGAATTTAAGTGCCTAGCTTCAGGAACTCATTTCTGAAGGATTCAACCCAGCAATTTTTAGATAAATTACAACTCAATTTAAAACCTTCCAGAAAAAGAAAACTGGCAGATCTAAACAAACCCAAGCCTTGCAGGGCCCAGTGAAGTGTTTGTTTAATCAGCTTACATTTAGCACTGTTGAAGGCAACTCCAAGCAGAGTTCTTGGAAGGGCAGCAGCAGGGCCGGGCGTGACTGCACCCTGCCGAGTGCTAATAAGAGCGAGTCCCCAGCAGATGCTGACCTCGCCAGCCAGGCCAAGCTCCAGCTTAAGGAACAAGGCAGACCCACACACTGTGAAGGCTTCTAATTACTGCCTTTCCTGAAGACAACCTTCCTGAGATACAGAATAATACACCCAAACTTCTAATTAAAACAAAGTTTTGGCCTGGATCCCACATCATACTGCAGATTTGCATAATTAAGTTGGTACCAAATGCTGTGACAGACAAGCTGCAGATTATTAGCCTCATCTTTAACAGAATTTCAAAAGAAGCAAGATCCAAACAGCCAACAAATACTACCAGAAGTAGCTCTCAAGGTCTAGGAAACTCAGGCATTACTGTGATTTGGGGCATGTTCTGGTAACTTTGCAAAGCAAAATCTGCACATGAACTCAAAAGCCATTGTAAGGCACCACCAGGCTCTAATGTAGCATCATTTTGAGGACTTCAGGACTTCTTATTGTGAACTTTTCCTCCCCAAAACAGCACTGCTAAAATGAATACTATTCATAAACAGGAGCTGGAAGTTGCACCTTCTGGTGGATCCCTCTTTTCTCCCTCCTGGTTTTACTCAGGCAAACAGGAGCACTTGGCTCTCCAGACAACTTCCTTGTCCTGTCTACAGCTAGTCCAGGTCAGCAGTTCCAGGACTAGGGGAGGTAAAATAGGCCTTTCCCTCCTGAGCAGCAATTTGCTTCTTGCTTTGGTAAAAACAGCTACTGAGAGAAGGCAGACTGTCAGGCTGGCTGGAGACCCAGGCAGATACTGCTGGTGGGTACAATCACACCACATTTGCAAGATTTCCTTTGCAGGTAAAACCTGTGGGGAAAAAAAAACAAAAACAAACAGACTGTGTTTGAGAAGATCAGAAGCACCTGCCTAAACCTCAGTGCCTTAGAGAGGAATGAGGCAGAGATATTACACTTACCAGTCTGTGTGTGTGTACTTCCCTAAAAAAGCTGGGCTGTCCTTGAAAAACTTGCAGTTACATCAACCATGAACCACAGCTGAAAAATTCAGAATATTAAATGCATTTTAGGGGCACAATCTATGAACACTTCCCTGCACAGCCAAGGACAGAAAAGTAGGTGAATTATTGTCCTGTACCTTTATCCAGCTTTCAGTTGGATATGTAAGTTCTGCATCTTACAGTCTTTTCAAACAACACATTCCAGAGGACAGAGGCCCTATTAAACTCACACTTCAGATTGAGCACAATGGTTATTACATTTGCTGTCCAAGCTATCAAAATGAGAGTATCAACAGAAATTCAACTCTGCCCCAGACACACACAGGATGATGCCTGTTGCCAGCTGTGCCCACTACTGAGTCCAGTTCTAGGCTGTCAAACCCTTGTTCTAAAGGGCTCAGTGGAAGGGGGAGCTCAGGCTCGGAGCCCAGCTCGCCTCTAAGCACCATGAGGAACAAAGCAGAGCCAAAGGGTTTGACTGAGCTATAGAGGTTCTGGCCAGCTTTGGACATGCAGAGGCCACAAGCAATTCCAGTTTTTGGTACTTCTGAAAAGATGGGAACCCCATCTCTATGCAAGCTTATCCCCAAAACAATGCATTATGTCAGGCTCTAGTACCATATGTATATATATGCAAGTACCACCCATTAGGTACAACACAACTTGATTGCAATACATGTGAATAAAAATACTTTAGTCATCCAGCATATTTAGTGCAAGGCTTGTTTCCACAGGGTGAGGGAAAGTAAATCTGACACCAGTGGCCGATTCTCAATGAGCAGTGGCAAGTAGAAAGAATTGTGTTGCATTGGAAGCTTAAGGGTCAACAGAGCAGTTTGTCTTTGAAAAGGGGGTGAGGAAGGACATTGCATTCAGGAGTAGCTTAACATCACAGACTTGGTCTGCTTGGTGATCATTTATTCTGTAGCCAGTGGAGAAATTATATGGATCAATTCCAGGGGACAAAAATAAATCAAAGCTGTAAAGGCAGTGAACACAGAAAAGAGCAAGAACTGCACCAGGGATCCATAGGATTATCACCTTTTTTTTATGATGGTAAATGGGGCATACTCTCAATCCTTTTAAATAAACTCCTGTACAAGGGAAGTACATGCCTACACATCTTCAAACAGCTATAAAACTCAAACCCAACTTTTAATTTTAAAAGATCCAAATAATTAAATTCCATGTTTATTAAGTCTTGTTACTGCCTTTAGCTGCACATTAGTGCAAAGACCAAACTTACTAATAATTGCACTCACACATGTAACAACAATCCTACTAATGAAATTTTCACAAAATTACAAAGAAGTTTTAAGAAGAAATTAAGAAAGAAATGAAATTATATAAGACTTAGCAGAATTCTACTATAGATTGTAAATGAAATCTCACTAACATACAAACATGTAAACATCAAACTCACTTCAAATGACGGTCTCAGTGATGTCTTGTTCTCTCTTACCGAAGATTTCACATTCTCCATTTTTCAATCCTCTACCTCACTGAATGGTAAAGGGCATATTTTTGAAATCTGACTTCAGCAGAAGTCCCTTCCCGAATAGTCTTCAAAATCCTATAGCCATCACCACCTGTTGTTCTTCTGGCAAACACTCTTGCCCAGCAGCTTTTAAAAACACTCTTCAACACCTAATTATACAGTCATTCACGCAACATTCAGCACTTCCAAAAGCCACCAAGAAGCAGGAAACTTCAGTTGATGCACAACAAAAGTACAGAGGTAATGCACAGGACAAAGATCTCCTGTCCCAAACCACAACACTCATGTCTCTGAATTTCACAGGAAAAAGGACTTGAACCTCCTGCAAAGCACATGGGAAAACATTAACACACAATATCACAACATTGATTCTAATAGAGTCAGTTATGCATAAAAGAAAACCTTCATATTGGTACATGGAAGAATGATTTACATTTTGAGGAACATGTTTCTGATGACTTTAAACAAAATCAAAACCCCAGATGAGCTCCCTGTTGTGCTGGCTGAACAATGACCACACCTCTACTGAAGATTTGCATACATGTGCAGAGACAGAGGTGCTTTAGCAACAGCCAGCAAACACCTTTTCAATAGGGCCAATGGCCCAGCTCATGTCTTTTGGGGCTAGATTCCTGATGGAAAGGGCAAGAAAGTTCTTCAGCCACCACTTCCTCCTGCTGATTCAAAAACTACAGTGTGTGTAGGTGTGTTGGGGGTGTACAGTAAACTTAAACCTCATAAAAAAAGCTTCCAAACAGTCAAGCTAAAATATCACCCTAATTCCAGTCCCTGTCTTTAGAAGACATATCCTACTCTTGAACAACAGCCAGGACTTGTAACTTAACAGGCTGGAGAGGGGGAAAATTGTGGACACATTGTGAAAAGCATTCTCCAGTCACACTGAAACGCTGCACCAACACCACGCTCTTGTTTAGTACAGCCCATCAAGAACTGCTCTGGCAGATGCTCTACAACCAAGCTTTTCTTTTTGCTTCATTTCCAGCTCTTCATATTGGAAAGCCCATCCCAACTATTTATTTCAAGATCTATAGGTGAAAGTAATGTGAACCAAGATAAAAAATACTGTTTTCAATTAAAGCAGAAAAATAGTTATGGCTGGGAAAGCACAGAATGTGTGCATTGGAATGTCAGAAATACAGTTTAATAAAAACTGCAGGACAATGCACACTCAAAAATTTAGAACTGTGAGAAGAATAATGCCACCAAACTGCTACTTTTAATCTATTTTTGCAGCATACTGTCAAAAAGAAAAAAAAAGTTCCAGGGTAAGAACTAAAAATTTCATTACAGTAACAATTTTTTATTGCATGTTTAAAATGCGTTTTTAAAAACAAATAGTGCACGCTGCCTTCACTTTAATCTCCTGACATATGCATTTATGATGGGAAGCCCTGGGGCTACAGATCCATCTCTGACGTTTATTAACAAAATATAATCCCAGTACATTTCCCCAGGGGACAGTATTTAGTTCCAAAAGATTGTCAACCCTGTATTCTAACACACTTGAATTAGTTGTTTGTGTACACTAAATCCATTTATTTTAAATTTATTTTGTCTACATTTAGTGAAATAAAAACATCGCCCTGTACAATCCACCAGCAGCAGTGAGTACAACAGCAAAAATTATTATACAGTTTATACACACTAAAATCTTGTCCTTTTTCCTATAAAGAAACCAGAAAAAACCTAATCAATATAGAGTTTAATTTAGAAGAACTCAAATTACAGAAGGGAAAGCCAAAATTATTACGGTCTTTTCTGAGCCCCCAGAAGTTCCTGATTCATGTTGCTGGAACAGTGAGTGCAGCTGGAAGAGTGAAACATGCTCAAGTTGTCTTCTTGGGTCTTCAAAAAATTAGCAAGTATTTAAATTAAACATGTCTAGTTAAAGAAACATTTGAAGCAGAGCAAGGTAAGTGGGAATTTTGCCTTGCCACTTGTGGTTTCTTTTAAACCCAACTTATACAATGCGCGAAGTGCTAAGCAACACTACAGAAACACATTTACATCAACACTGAAGATCTGGGGAAATGAAATTCCAACAAATTTATTTTTTTAAATGAGCTGTATTTTCTAAAGTCATTTTTATTTCTCTGTTTTCATACAGTATTGAAAACAAACGCGGCACATTCACATTTTCCCGAAGAATTGTAAGGATGATCTCTACAGGGATAACGTTGAAAAGCCTGAAGCTCAATTAATTCATGTCAAAAACTCTCAAAAGGAGTAAAAGGCTTGATCTCAATGGTCTAGAACATGTACTGTAATTTAATAGAGAAGATGGTCGTCTTAATATTAATGATTTAAAAGAACTTCCCAGTTCATGCGAAGAATATAGTCCAAGAATAAATCAAATTTTCTGAACGCATTTTATGCTACGTAAGTGTATACTTTGCGATCCTCAGGTGTTCGTGCCAAATATTCTCTCTCAATAAGTCCTTCAATACGTTTTTTAATAACAACTGGACTTGGTAAGAATCGGGCCTTCAGCTGCTGAGTTACCTAAAACAAAATAAAACCCAACAATATAAGATCACAGTGCAAGTAAGACCTTGAAGTACCCTAACAGAACACAACAACCAGAAAAATGTATTAAGGCAGAGATAGTGACAACTATGAAGCATACAAAGCAGCCTGCAGACTTCTGACAGTCCCTCCACTTGCTTGCTCATGTTGGGGTATGATTCAAAGCTCTACAGAGGCATGGTCACAACCTGAGAATGCTCCCAATTTCACAGCTCTTAGGGAATTGAGGAGTGCAAGATGTGTAATGTGCTGGAGCTGTGTGAGCTTTGCAGTGAAAAGCAGCAGGACCTGTTTCTCACTGCTAAGAGCTCCAATCTCTCAAACCTGGACTCAACAGTCAGTAACGAGATCAAAGCCAAAAATAATGTTAAGCACACTGGTTTGCTTTTCAAGCAATTTAACATCATAACAGCACTAAAAGTAGGAAAGAGAATTAGATATACCCATGAGTAAATCCTACAGTGAAGGGTAAGGATTTAGGTGTGTCTTCAGATAGACATGGAGAAAAGAAAGGATGGGTTAAACACAGCAACTCTCTCAAAAGCCTTTCAGAATCACATTAGTAAGAGTTGTGTAACTTCAACAAGCTAATAGCAAAACTCTGTACAAGCATACCTCTGCTACTAGCACATTGTGTTGCATCTTCTTTCTAGATTTCATTATCCGAACTATAGCAGCTTCTATCTCATGTTTTCTGTCATCATCTACTTTCTGCCTTGTTTCTTTCCTTTCTGGATCAGATTCTCCTTGTTTGGCAGCAACTTAAAGAAGACAGAGAATGGAAATTATGTTAGCAAAATTAAAATGTATTTCATTGTGTGTTAGCTTCACTATTTATTTCATCTAGACATCAAGTTATATTTTCCTGAGTTTTGACATTCTAGAAGTTGATTTTTTTTTAAATGAAAAGCAGCCACAAGAACATATTAACACTTTCTGGCATATTTTGATAGCAACTGACAAGATAACAAACTGTTATTTAATTACTACTATGTTAAAATTTGAACAGTACTAAATTCTGCTTACAGGCAGAAGCACCAGCACTTCTATAAGATATTGAAGTGGTTACTACACACTCAGCTTCCCTTAGTTGTTAAACCCAAATCATTGTCCAAAACCATTATAAGCTACCTGGTACTTGAAAATGGCTGTTGTATCATGGGCTAAAAACATCACTCATTTCACTGCAGTACAGCAACTTATGAGGCAATTTTCCTATTTCTGAATCAATCAGTAGCGTATTTTTCATTTAATTATTTAATTTGAATTTTATTTTTCTTTCAGTATTTCCTGTAAGAGACAGTTACAAATTTTGTAAAGTAAAAGGCTTAACTGACTTCCACACTTTTCTTGGCATTTGAATTTTCATTTTGATGCAACTAATCATCAAGAAAAAAAAATTCTCTCCTTTCACTTCTATGGACATCAATCCTGCAAAAGATAATTTGAAGTTTTAAGGCAGATTTGGGACCGAAAGAGAGTAGAATATAAAGCTGACTTACCCGTCTGAATCTTGACTCTGTGTAGTTTAGATGTGAACTGATCATTCACTGTAAATATATGACCATTTTCTATTTCTTTTGATTTGGGCTCTTTTGTGAGAACACGCTGTGTTGGTTTGCCACATGCAAGGGACTGTAGGGCTCTAACCAGTTCTCTTTCAGGGATATCAGTTTCTTGTTGAATTTCCTAAAGAGCGATAGTTAGTTAGTTTATGGCTGCGGCAGAAGTATTGTGTGCTGCAAACGACATCAGGGATTGCTTAAAAAAGTAATACTGTGACAGTTGAAAGGTCAGAACTCATTCAGCAGCAAGGTCTCAGTGGTACTGTACAAAATGATCCACCTGGGTCAGCACTCAGTGAATTCTATCAAATGAACAGTTGCCCTGAGCTGGAAGAAGAATGAATAACCAGCTGTTCAATTCCCTGCAATTTCTGAGAGGGCTGAAAGGATTTGTTAACTGCTTCCAGGGTTTGTTGAACAGAGTGAAACCAAACCTTCTGACTAACTCAGTGATGGAAAACATCCATGATGTTCATGTCCATTCCTGACCAAGAGCTGCACAAATGCTTTTGAATTCAGCCACGCTGTTAAAAACATGATCTTTACAAATGGAGCAAACAATGCCTGGTTTCACTATTGCATACAAATACTCTGCATTCATCATACCTCTCTTCTGAATAACTCTATTTACAGCCCAGATGCCTCTGGCTAGCCTTCTCTAGGTGAAATATAAAAAAAAAGGCTATTATAGTGGAGCAAACATATGAACTTCAAAGAAGACTGTTTGTAAAACATGTACATAGTCTGGTATACATCTCTGCCAGTGCTCTTAGAGTCAGCTGAGAGGTGGATGTTCGCCAAGTCAACAGTGGTCATGAGCTAGTAAATAAGTTACACTGGATGTAGTATGATGCCTTAATGTGCTCTAGGAGAAGGCCAACTAGGCTGCTCTCTCAAACCTAATGTGCTTACTAAGCTCCCATTCAGTAAAAGTTCGTTTTTCTTCATCTCTTCCTATTTCTAGCCTGAGGAAACTGCAGACACTTCTGATTTCACATTCCCATTCAGACTCTTGAGGAACTCGTAACAGCTAAAGAGAAAAAACAAACCTTGCAGACATGCAGGTGTCCACAAGAGGTATCCCTTCCTCAGCTTTGGTTTCAAGGGCAGCATGAAGCCCAGACACTGTCCCCATAAATTCCTCATTCTCATGGCACACAAGTCCATGTAATGACCTTAGGTTAACAACAGCAGTAACAACTCCTAAGTGATCAAAATGCTAAGATCTGTAAAGAACTATAAACAACTTGCTAAAAGTTCTGTAAAAATTGACCAGAAAAATCAAACTAAATTCTATCAAATGATGTTATTTTTTAGTATACTCAAGTTATTTCTTAAATCAACCCAGAAAAAACAGCCACTTTTTTGTCATCAGGCACCACTGACAGCATACAATAAAAATTATTTGGATGTACTGGCTTTGACTCAGACTTTTATTGGGACTTTGACTGCACCTCATACACAGCACTGCACTACCAGCTCTCTGTGATGCCAAGGCTCAGACAAAATAGGCATTATTTTTCAACTCGACCCAACACTACATACAGAGTGTTGACTTCATGTGAAATTAATTGAAGCTGTTTTTGACATAAGGTCAAGTTAACTGGCATGAGGTAAAAAGAATAAAATTGCCAAGTCCAAAATTAAAAAAATTCAGGATACTTGGTACCTCCTGCTGATAGATGATTTGGAAATACTAAAATGTTCCTAAGAATATTCTTAGGATAATGCATTCAGAAGTACTTCCACCATTTTGAAATAAGTTGTGAATATCCACATATTTTAACTATTTCCTAGTATCAAAATGTTTCTTCCTAAGCTGCTCATAGAAAGTTACTATTTTTCCTTTGCTGCTATATTTAAAACAGTTGTCACCTTCACACTTCTTTTTTTTCAGATCCAGCACAAAGTAGTATTAAAAAAAAAAATCCCAAGAAGCTATAATCCTTTACATGGTCACAACAAAAAAAATCTTACTGAAATGGATTGATCAGCATAAAATTTAACAAACTAAGGTAAGGTGCCAGATTTTAGAGCTTAGATAAATGAAAAGCCTTAAAGGCCACAAACCAAACCCAGCTTAGTCATGATGTAAATACCAGTGACGTGCAGGCTCCCAAACTTTGATTTTTGATCAACAATTAAAATTAATCCTTTCAAAACTACATCAGTTCTACAAGGCCATAATATATATCTATATCTGCTTTTAACAAAAGTGAAGCAAAGAGCCAAAAGGGAATCTGAGGGGGTTTCACACTACTCAACCTTATATAAACCAGTGTGTATTTGCTATTGTACTTCACTCTGCAGCTGAGCCATGAACACACTCAAACCATTTCACTTTTAGAATTTATAAGCCAGCATTAAAGTAAGGACCACAAAGAACTGCACTGCAATATGCTGCCTCAGAAGGAGCCAAAAATTTTGAGCTGAATAAAAAAAAATGCAGCTATGAATGTAAATGGGGATAACAGATGTTCCTGTGCTCTCTTTCCCTCAGTCTGTAGCATAACATTTTTCTGAACTTATTTTTATGTAGATATTTGATGCAGCAATGAGAAATGTGTACTTCTTCCCCATCTCCAAAAATGCCTTATTTTAAAGACCACATTAGATTTGTGCACAGGAGCAGCACTGATTACACAATCTCAGTGGTAATATATTACCAAGTGAGAGCTCTAGCTAGGGACTACAAAAGAGATCATTCCAGGTATAGAACTCTGTCTATACAAGAAAATAGATTATTAGAAGGAAAATGTGCAGAAAACTCTAAAGGAAAATAATTTTGTAATTTGGTTGAAATAATAAAAAAGTATTTTTAGTTTTATTTACAGACTGCAACTTGTGTAACTTCCAAAGCAGACATCAGCAAAAGAGGGAACAGGTAATCTAGTTTACAGTTCTAATCTCTCATTTTTGTGGAATTATTCCACAAATTAACTTCTACTATGGTCACATTTGCATTTCTTGTTTGTTAAACATAAAGAACCATGCTTATTTCAAAAACTGAGCATTTCATCTTTTAAAATACTGAGCTGTAATGTAAATCAACTGAAGAATGTGTTGAGTATTATATAAGACTTGATTAGAAAACTTGAATTAGTAGAAAAAAATGAGCATTCTTTGAAGGCCTGCATGAAGGTTCTTCCTCTTCCACTTCAGTAGCATTAACCTACACCTATATGGCCAATAGCTATTTTGCATATACAAATAAAATTTGTACAAATAAAATGCTGTACAGGAATACAATAAATGCATACATTTTTCTGTGAAGAAATTTTTCTATGCAATAATCTTTTTAGTTTCCATAGTATTTTATGGATAATTTTTGCATTATCAGGATCCCTTTTTCCTCAATCACATGGCTGTTAGTATTATCATGAGGATCTTATCAAGTTTGCAATTAATAATCACATTGAATGCAAAATAAAATAGCAAAATCTGTTCAGCTTTGAAAGCAACTTCAGATGAATCTGTTGAGCTGTGAATCTGCAGAAACACTTGTGTATCAGAAAGTTTTAGGATACACAAGCACACACAAGTCAGCTCACATGCTCTGCTGCACTGAAAGCACTCATCTGACACAATAGAGAAGGAATGGCTGCCCAGCACCCAGCAGTTAATCGGGGTATCCAACAATCAATGAACAAAGATAAAATTCATTCTCCTCTGAAGTGTTCATAAGCTTTCCTGGCTGGAGTTAAAGACAACTCCCACACACTTCACCAAAGAAACCAAACAACACAAATATGCCTCCTTAGTGTTTTAGTTCAAGTGGGACACGAAGTAAGAGCTTAAGAACTCCCAAATCAGACTAAACATGCAACCTAAAAGCAGATGGACTTATTTCTCTATTATCTGGTCTCGGTAAAATAAAGTATAATTTAGAGCATGTATTAAAAACTGTATTTTTCACTGCTCTCCCAAGTGTTATTTATTCATATATGGGTAAGGCTCTACTAGTCATTAAGCCTGCAATTTGGTGGAATAAAGCAGCTACCAGCCCAATTTCAAAATCAGCTTCAAGGAAAAAAATGAGCTTTTAAGTCCTCCTCCTTGTTTTCATCCCTCAAATATTCTGCCAAGTACTCAAAGCTGCAATGCTTCTGAAATAGATTTCACAACACACAGGACTCTGTGTTCTAAAATAACGTTTTAAATTATCAGTAGTTTATTAAGAGTCTCTTATCAAATGCTGCCTTCCTTAATCACTACTGAGACCATTTCAAAGAAACTTTCTTTATTAAAAGGCTAGGAGCATGCCAAATAAGCTGAAAACAATCCAAACAAAAAGGCAAATGATTACCATGCATAGCACAGTCAAAAGCAGATGAGAAAACCTGGAAATCAACTGTTTCAATCTGCACCCATACTGCTTTTCAAGGCTACCAATGCTCTCTCAAACAGAAGATAATGTCCAAAACAAAACTATCAATTTACCTTAATAATATAATGCTCACACAACAAAGCACATGATCCTCCTTCTCTCCTAAAGCCTTCATCATCATCATCATCATCATCATCATCATCATATCTGACTGGCATTTCAACCTTTCCCAGCAACACCCCTCTAGTCTCCTTGTTAAGAATATATCCAGACCTTTCTTCACTGTCCTTTCTGGCTGATAAACTCAGAAAAGGGCTGAAAGTTCTTTGATTCATCCTCCAGCTTGGTCCAGCATGCCAATTTTACTTAGGTATTCAAGAAGCCAGGATACAAACCATTCTCCATCCTTTGGCCTCTAAATCCAGTTTCTCAAAGACAAATTGAGGCAATGGAGCCACCTGCTGCATTTCAACTTCAGCTTTTCTACAGCCCAGTGGCCTAGAACAACCACGCTCACAATTCTCCAACATTTCTGAAATCTTCTGCTCCCAAATAATTTCCTCAAACTGCTTCCCAGGTGTATTGCTAACAATCTGCTTCCTCTGTTAGTTGAGTTGGCCTAATCCATACTCAAATAGAATGAGAGGCACCTGATCTTCAAATGCCTAACTCAAGAGGACAAACCAGTTATTTAGAATCAGGTAAGAAACCCACGCCACTTACCTCAAACGTGTATTTTTCTCTGTTGTTAAATAGCATTAATATTGTCATCTGGAAAGTGGAGACTTGCAATATGTGCTTCCGTGTATTTGAGCCAGTTACTTGGGCACCTCCTACACCGACTTCTGAGCCATCTTCCTATTTTAAAATTCCAAAACTACTGTTAGGTTATTCTTCACTGAAAAATGCTTTGTCCTGATAAGATGAAAGTTTCATGATGAAAAACTTCTCTAGGAGATCAGCTTATAGAAGTGACAAAACAGTAAACACTGGGGGCATGACCAGGATGTTCCTCCAGCAGCTGCCTTACAATGCCAGGGAGATTGAGCTTGGAGGCACATACAGAGGTCCCATGGTCCAGCCACCAACCAAACACTGACCACTGCTAAGGGTGGAGACTTCACCACCTCTGAGGCCCCTGTTCCATTACTTGTCCACCCTCCAAGTTTTTCTTAAGCTTTTCCTTAAAGTTATCAACATATTTATCCTACAGTAACACAATTTCAACATCCTCACAAGTGCATGGTATTAATACTTTGTTCTAAGAATTCTGCTTTCATTTTGCATTGCCTCCTACATTCCCAAGCATCATACCATTACTAGTTCCAGATTGGCATTTTAGTACTGGTGTAATCACTGCAAAATTCCTTTCTTGTACACAGACAAGCTAAGCATTGTACTTCTGTAGACTCTGCTTGAGTCTTGTTTTTGAAAAAATGTTGTCTACATTGCACTCTGCATATGAAAAGCAGGCTAAACTTGGCTTTGCAAAAGTAACTAACAAGTTTCTTTTCACTTTTCATCGACAGTCAAAAAAATGCAAACCACTCAAACAATTGAGGTCCCTTCAAGATCACATTTACTACTTTTCTACAAGTAAAAGATGCTGCTGAGTGATGCATTCAAATTAGATTCAGAGAGAAATAAAAAGTCAAAGCAAAACTTCTGCAAAAAAGAATGAGACTATAAGGATGATGGAATGCATCTTTTTCTTATTCTTACATTCTCAATTGGTTTGCTTTTATTTTACAAAATTCTGAAGTTATAAAAATATGCATTAGCTTACTTTAAAAAAAAAAGACACAATATTTATATAATCTTGATTTTCTACCTTTTTAACAGGCCCATAGAAAGTGGCATTGAGATCTGCAGAACCCATGTGATGCTGGAGTGTCAGCTGTCGCCCACTGTGTTTGGCTAAATAAAATCTGTAACAGAATTGAAATGAAAATATAGCTCACATTTTGTATTGAAGAGGAAATACATTAAAAAAGTTACATAACCTTTTGGAGCTATTGAGGATATTCTTAAAATGTTTATACTTCTCGCTTTTTCAAAACATTATTTTTTGTCAGAATTCTATTTAAAATCTCCCAAAACCTCAAGCATCATCATTCAATTCTCTAATTTTTACGTGAGCTGAAGAAGAGCAGTTTGCCAGCACATCCTTAACAGTAAAGCTGTAAAAAAAAAAATCTGTAAAAGTAGAAAATAAAAAAATCTATACAGGTAAGTTTAGAAAGTTTCTTCTCAAAAACTCTACCTAAAAATCTGTAGTAATACATACCTTCTAAATATTTCAAAAGCATGTCTGGGAGCTGGAGGGATGTTGCACTTTGGTGTGGCTGATTGGGTAGGCCAGTAACCTGTTGTGAGGACACGCACTGTGAGATCAACACCTCCTAGTGAGACCTAAAAGTAATTGGAAGAAAACATACACTATTTAAAAACAAGATCACGTTTCACCACTTTGCCTATATCAGTGTAAGGTACTTAGAATTTTGCCTAACTACTAAAGAAACAGACATATCTGTAAACATTCTTTTCTGCAAAATCAGACAAATACATTGATTCATCACTATCAGAGTAGATGCTACAGCAAAAATCCTCTACATCATTCCCCTCTGGCATTTAAGAGAATACAAAATTGAACAAAAGGAATTCTTAACTAAGAACTAAATGTCTGTGCTCATAAACAGAGCTTACAATACGTGCAACAAATCTCTGTAAATAGGTTTTTTGATGACATGTAATAAAGCAGGGTTGCATGAAATGTGTCAGTTTCAAGATAACTCATTCTAAATGTACTCTCTGGAAGTAGAGAGGAAATACTGACTATCTGATGTTGAACCATAGGGAGCTTAACTGTGGACTGCAATGTTACTCATTTTGCAGAGCCCCTTTCCCTAAGGACACCCATGACACTGAATATTCAGCACTGGTGAGAAAACAGTCCCCAGCTCAAGCACTGATCTATAAAGATGTGTTGGCAGATGATAAAGGTCTGGCTACCAGTGATGCATAATCCTCACTAGGTATCCCAACTAAACTGAGCATTATTAAGCTTAAAACAGACTACTTTCAGCTTTAGGAAGTAGAATCAATACCTTCAAAAAATACACATTATGGACAAAAAACCCAAAGCATACAATATTCAACTTATATAAATCCACTACACAGAAATAGAGCACATTATGTTTTAGAAGGTCAAAAACTGCTACCTGAACTCAGAAACTTTCACTATTCAATAGCAGAGTAGCATTCCCATGCAGTATAGAACAGTTTTTGTATTGTATGTACTGAATGCCTGTGTGCACCAGCTTGTGCCCAGGAAACTTCTGAAAAACCTAAACAAGCTTCAACAGTTTTCTTCCTCCAGCCAAGTGGAAAAAGGCCATCAGTGCAGATAGAAGTTTATAGATAGAAGTAAAAATATATTTATCTGGAACTGAAGCATTTGAGCCAAGATGGCAACAATTTACCATATTTTTTTTGTCTTTGCCAGACCAAAATGCAGCACTAATTTAGAATGCCCCCATCATACATGATAAAGAGCACTAGGCAATTGGTAACACAAAAGAGTTTTGGAAGCACTTTATTTTATGAGATGTCTTTTCAGCATAAGAATGGTAGGAACTAGTGGAAAGTGCCCTGAAGTGATCCAGTCTTTACAGAACTCCAAGAAATGTTCCAGGATCACAGTTACAGAAATTTCTCAATCTATTAGCTTGGACTTTCCCTGGTGCTGAGCTTTCCACTTTCTGAGAGCAAACCAATCATGTACACAGACCCTGGCACTGCCTCTATCTCAGAATAGAGGATCCAGAAGGAAACTTTGCAGGTAGGATTATTTAGAGAAAAGCAGATGCCTGACTCCTCTAGGAGGCACTGTACACATTCAAGGTACCCAAACTGTTTAAAAAGGAGCAGAACAAAGTATTTAATATAAAACACAGTATCACCAGCATTTTAACAGTAATAAAATCCCCCAAATCTTCCTGTATTTCCTAAATAGTATTTTTGGAAATTTCATTAAAAGGCCAGTATTAGGCCGACCAAAAGGAAACCATCACATGAACTGCTGGTGTCTTGCCAAGGGAAAGATGAAATTTAAAAAGATGAAAAATAAAGCCTAACAGAACATCTGTTAATATTTAAAATTCATCTTCTTAGCTGCACATAGCTAAAAAGAAGATAGAGATATAATTTATTAACTCACTTATTTTAAGACTGTCATGTAAAGTACGTGACTTTCAGCACAATCACCTCTTCCCCTACATTCCTACAAATGGGAATGCTCCAACAAATCTTTACTGAAATTTATATTTCAAGCATTGCAGAAGCAAAACACGACAAGCCACTAAAGCAGAGAAACCAAACAAACCAGTAGTAAAGCTGCCTGTCCACAAACACTGTTATCCATTTCCTCTCCATCTTTTTCTGAATCCACTCAGAGAACATGCTGTTGTCCTACTCATGAGTCACAGAATGCTGAGGAGGAGGATTTCAGCCAAGTGCTTCAAGACAACAAAGATTTCGTATCACCTTGCACAACCAGGAACATTGGGCAGAGGATATCCATGAAAATATTCCTGGCATTCAGACTTACGAAACTGATTCCAACAGGTTTGATGTACAGATCCTACTTACCTTCACACAGAGAACTACTTGGCTGTTCATGATATACTATTAAGTGCTACTGCATATCAGTACAGAAAAATAGTGTTTTAGAGCAAATAAACTGATATGTCAAAAAGAATGATGCCTCCCTAAAATATTCCAGGGACTTACTCTTACAAGAAGGTGCAATTTTTCTAATTACACAACTAAATCCATATTTGACAATTTGCAAGAAAACTTGAAAAACTAGATTTTGAAATTTGCAATAAAATGGCAGTTTTGCTTTTAGCAAAGGCATTAGCTGTGTCAGGAAAGCTCAACATGAGATGGCATGCTTGGCAAACACCTGCAGCACGCAGTATTTTTCTTGCTCTTAGCAGAAAATACACATCACAACCATGATAAACTTTGAAGAATGGGAATAGGACAGCCAGCCCCTGGAGTGTGGCTCAGCTGGGTGGGGTGGGCACAGCTCTCCCCCTGGCGGTGCCGCCCGGCACAGCCCTTGGTGCACACGGATTCTGTGGAACAAAACCAGCACTACTCGAGCTCCCAACCATCTCTGGCACTTCAGGAAATGCTAATACAGTCTATAAGAGAAGACACACAGTAAAAGGAACCATCTGCACAAGTCCTTCTCAGCAGATGCATTTACCAACAATGAAGAACCATAGACGTGCAGGGTTTGTACTGAAGCAAAAGGACAAGCACACAGACCCCAGCACTTACCCCTGTTGCCTGAAGATGTTGCCTGAACTCATCCATCGTTGTGTTTGAGATGCTCATGTCCCTGAACATGCCTTCCAGTTTCGATGTGAATTGACATCCACATTCAGTCTAAAAACACAAAATAATTTGCTGTACCAGCACTATGAAAACAAAGCTTCTGATAGGCAAACTGCAAGACTAAAGTTAGCTTATAAATCCCCAAAATTACATTTCTGCACTTTTGGATACTGGAATTTCCATTTGCATTAAAAAAAGTTTCCTATCTTATATAAAGACCTAACCCTACACAGATCTTAACTTGCTTTCCTTCTCTTTTCTCCATGATTGTATTTTTGTCTTAGATTTCCACATCAGATTTAAAAAAACCTGTGAAAGCTTATCAAATCAAAACATACACTTTCACCTGCTTTTAGCACAATTCTGTAAAGGAAAATGAACCCTATTTATATCACAAGGAAACTCCTGTTGTCGTAGGAGAGTTTTATTTTGAAGGCTTACTGAGATTACCCAGCAAGATTCTAGGCCTTGTGAGCATCAGGAACATCTGCATACAGACAGATGTGCACACACAGGCCTGTGTGCCCATTTCTGACATACACTGTGAATATATGGGAAAGGAAGTGTGTTAGTTTCAACATCCTGACCACTCTGCAGTTCTGTAAGAAAAGAGAGCACTTCATGTGCACTGATTCATCTTGCAAATGTGTGTATGCCCTATGCCTTCTGAATCACCAGCTATAAGTGGTGGAGAGGTAACTGAGAAGGAATTAATACTGAGGAATCTGGAGAAATCTGATACAAACAGGCTTTGCTCACTGATAGAATACGAAGGTCAAAAATAAGGATCAGAGCAGTTTCATTTTAGGATCCCTCTGCTTCAGAAGCACTCTCATCATTTATCATGCCACTTGAGAAGAAGCTGCAATAGAACTTCATTTAAAGTCTGTTCAACTTTAGGCTTTACCTTCTTCTCCATCTCTTGGTCTATTTCATCAGTATTTAACCAGCTAAGGAAAATGTGTTTCTAGAGACTGATACAAAGATTTTGTTTTTCAAAACACTTAATCAAAAAGGAATTGAGCATTATCATCAGTCTGCTGACAGAGGCAATTAAAAAACAACACAGGCAATAACAGAATTGTACCATGAATAACAGAAAATCTAGGAAAAACACAGTCTTCAAATTCAGTCACTGCAGTTGCCCTTTTATTTAAAAATTAGAAAAAAATTTGTTATCTAGATTGCACTCATCACAGGGGCTTTTCAGTACTTCCTTCCTTTTATTTCCATGAAAATATTTGAAAAGCCTTTTGTATTTTCTGTTGGGGCTTTCAAAATCAACTCTGTATTTAGCAGTGATCAAGATTAACATTACCTATATGTCTCATGTAAAAACAGAAGAAACCATATTTATGAAAAACAAAAAAGAAATAAAAACTCCTAAAATGTATGCAAGTACCATCTCACCTTTAATTTGGAGATCATATTTTTCTCAGAGTCATCTGAAACACTCTTATTTGTTAGAAGTCTTCTTGCCAAGTGCTGCTTGTAATAGCGTTCAAAAACATCTTTCTCTTGCATAAACCTGAATAAAACCATTGCCTTATCCAATATAGTTTCTACTTCTTGTTCTGTTAGCTGTAAAAGAAATAATTCAGTGGTTTTGATCTTCCAGCACAAGTGTCTTACACAACCTAAGTACTTAAAGTAATTCACAGCAGCAGATGGTCTAACAGTAGCCAACAGAACTGGTCCAACATATGATTGACAGCTGAAAGAACACTACACTAACTCAATAAAGTGGAGCAAGAAATAGATCTAAAATGAAGGGAAAGGCAAGAGCAAGGGAGAGGGAAAGCAATGAATAGCTAGAATGTCTTGATAAATAAAGTAAAAGTTCCTGGGTAAGTTTAAAAAAGCATGAGGGACATCAGTATTAGGAGTAGAACAGTTAGTTTGGAATGAAAGCTTTTAACTGTTAAGACATGTTTTGCAAAGCCTGTCTAGTGCCACACAAATAAAGCTATTATTTGTTTTATAAAAAAACCAGAATTTACTATTTGAATCCCAAAGCATAAATTGTATGATCTAATACTAAGGTTTATTTAGAGTAACTGAAGCCTCAGCTAAACTGTCCAGTCCAGTTCTGAGTTCTGTACCTCAGAAAATTACATGAAAGAAGCTAAGACTGTAGGCAACAGATGTACTCAGAACTAGAAGACAGATATGGTAATAGTTCTCTGGTATGCAAAAACAGCAAAAAGCAACAAAGACAAACTCTTTAATCAAATTATTTTTCAAAAGAAATTATTAGATAATGAGAATAGCTGCCAAACTAAACTATAAATATACTTAAGGAAATTATATGTAAGGTTTTTAAAGAAGGGAGCTACAGAATCTACCACAACCTAATTGTTTTTTGAGGCAGTATTTGCTGTAAGTAGTTCAGGTATGCTGCTTCAGAGGTAGGTGACAAGCCACACAGATCTCCTGTCACCTGATTTTTCTGTAAACTTAGATCTAAAGTGTTATGAGCTCAGATGTATTACATACACATTTTTGAAGGTAAAATTGTAATTTCTTTTAATATAAAAATAATCCTTAGAAAAGTAGCTTAGTTTAATTCCATCCAAGTTTACAGAGCAAAAAGCATGATATTTTGAGGTGATTTATACTTACTCCCTTGACTCCCTTTTTCAGCTTATCATCAATAAATAATGAGAGGTACTCTGGAGACCTGGAGTTGAGGTTGAGGAAGTACTCAAAGTCACCCGCAATCGTCTGCTTGAAGAGCCGATCGTTATTAAAAGATTCTTGAAGGAAGCGATCAAACCTACTCTTCAAGTCCAGTAAACCCTTTCAAAAATGAAAAGAAAAACCCATTTTCACTGATGTGAAGCTGTAGGCTGGGAAACAATAATAATAGATGAGGCCATACAGAAGACAAGATCTACAGTCAGAGGTTCTGCAACGCTCTCTGTTCAGAGTTGTTAGAAAGTATCTGAAATTTCATTTCCATTCTTAAATTTCTATTGCTGCCATGAATCTCTTATAGAAGCAATTTTCACATAAACTGGCTAAAATACTGATGTCAGACTAAAAGCTTTTTAAACAGCCTGTCAAACAGATCAATTTCCTGTATTTTTGAATCAGCAACTTAAAGGAGGTAGGTATTTGTTGAACTCAAAAGCCTTTTCTATTTCAAATAACATGGACAAAGTCAGTATCATAAACACAGCATATGGGAAAGCTGAGGCTAAGCACCCATTAAGTGCATTCCAACAGCTACTGAACAAGTCTGAGGAGAAAACATACTGCAACAACAGGACTAAACTTGTCAGCATTTGTGTTTCCCTCTAATTTAATCCAGGGACATGTTCTGCATTATTCAGTCATCATTAGGAGTCACTGGGAGCATGTGAAATTTAGAAACAAGATTCAGTGAACTGAACCACTTCCTCTGAACTAAACCACTGGACTCTCAGTATCATTTTTAGAGTTTGCACCATCTTCAACCCAAGGTTAAAGCAACTGATACAGAAGAGGGAAGCATCTTAAAATCACCTGAGCACCTTGCTAAGTATATATGATACAGGTTTTAACTGAGAAAGCATTTGGCAGGCAGGGGGAGAAAATTTCACTTGTGAGTTAGATTTGTCACGGACAACCACTGCCTGTAAGAACTCTACAAGTTAGATGATATTTACGTCTTCAGGTTCTTAAGAAATTATTCATATACGGTTACTTAAAGAAGCCATTCAAGAATTACTCAAAGAAGTAGTAATGTTTCTTAGGAACTCACCATCTCACTTAAAGGAATGATCTTTAGACAGGCTAATTAATGCGTATTAGAAATTTTAAATTCAAAGTAAATCCCACTATCTCTCTGTTTACCAAGGTTAGCTCATGTCTCCTCTCCAGGAGTACACCATCTGAACAACCTGGTGTTAAACAGGAGAAACTGTTAGTACCTTGAATTACAAAAGCATTTCAACATCCCTTCAAACTATTATACAAAGTTTTAAATCTAATCCCCTGGCAATGCTTTTGCAATCATCTCACCAATTATGCTCAGGGTGATGTCATGGTGTGGAAGCAGTGCTGAGCTATGATGGAGTTTTTTTATTGATGGTTTAATGCAGCTTCAATGTCTGTCTCCTTAGTGCTGTTGTCCTCGACAGATTCACATGAACATGGCTGAGATGAAAAGAGCAAGCTGGTTTCTCAATTCATAGATATTCCTCTCTGCTTCCATTCCCTCAGTGGAAGTGGTGGATAAACCTTTGCAGGGGATTTTCAGTAATCGAATGTCAGTCCCTGTCCTAGGACATCTTCATGAGATGCTGGGGTCCATACTGAGGGGCTGAGCTCTGTCAAAGCACATGGGCAAGTCTTCCTCAGCCTCATTTTGCTTTTCACCTTTCACAGCTTTCACAGGAAACCTTGATATTGTGTTTATAATTAAGTTTTTAGATCTATCTCAGTTAAATTTTTTATGATACCTTTTCAGGCCCATCAAGAGTGAAAATTACTTCAAAGTAATCTAGACACTTTTTTCCCCACATCATTTGCACCACCTTCCTTTTCCCCCCCCCCCCACCCCCTAAATCACACCACCACAAATATTGGGTTTAATGATTAAGGACTCTTATACTTTTTCAAGGGCATTCTCTCTTCTTTTTACCAGTCCTTGAAGAGGTGATTCTTGCTCAAGCCCGGTAAGAAGTTTGCTTCAGCATTGCCAGAAAATTAATAATCCAATCAAAAATGTTTTTATACTCAAATGGCTTCTTCAAATAGTAACCAGTTCTAGCACAGTTATTGTTTTCAAGCAAAACAGCAGAGATTGAAAGACACACATTAAATGCTTCTCAAGAAGAAGAGACACAAGGACTTGAATCACACATTTTAGAAAACCTCAAACAGTGTTTAATGAATATACACTTTCATATTAAATATAAAACATCTTCCAGCTATAGAAACACAGCTTTAAGGTTCAATGAACTCTAAAGGTTTTGTATGCAAATTTCAAACCATCTTCTCAGAGACAATGGAAAAGAAAAATGACAAATAGTTCTGAAGCATATTTTGTGATCTTGATAAATTAATGGTACATATCACTTAGTGAGAGAGAGAACAAGAAAGAATACACATCTTTTAACATGCAGAACTGTTCTGTTTCTTAGGGAGACAGAGAATGGAATGAGTAATTTGTTATGACTGATAAACACATTCACCTCTCAGTCACAGCTAAGCTTGCCATGAAATATGGCCATGTGATTTTCGCCTCAATAAACACTGATAGCTAATGTTACATAAAATTAAACAAAGTGGACACTATAAAGCTATTTGTCAGCAGACATACAACTCACTCTGGAGACACAGCATTTAGGGAAATCCAAGAAGTCCCCAGCAGTTAGATAATTAGGCTGAATAAGATGTTTATTAAAAGCAACTACTAAAAGCACAAAAACTTAGTATGTACTTTCCAACCAACTTAAGTAAGAGTTCTAAACATGTCTGGATATTCTGAGAATGTTCATTAAAAGACATTTATAAATTTAGCTTATTAATAACAATCCCTTTTGAATCAACACTAAGGTATACCTTATAAATTATGTATGTAGTGAACTGCTAATGTGGAAAAGAAAAGAAAGTTAAAGTATTTAACTACCTGAATGTAGTCAACTGGATTCTTTCCTTCTCCCTCTTCCGAAACCAGTGCTTTGCCTTGCTCTCTCAGGTATGAGCTCATGCACTCACACATCGTCTTCAGACCATTTGGCACACGGCTGAACAACTTGTACATGCAAGCAAGGTCTGCAAGCAACAATGGGAGATTATGTAGGACACCTGTGTGTGTTACACTCCTGTAACTCATTCATCTCAGAGTTAAAGCTGACAGTTCAAGTTCAGCCACTTGAGGCACAGAAAGCATCCTGTAACAGCTCAGGCACCAGATTCTTCTGATCTCCTCTTTCCCTTAGCCCTGACAAGATGCTGACTGCAGCAGCATGAAAACGAAAAGCAGAGACTGTATTCAATTATTCCAGGTTGTCTGCAGCAGGGAACCGATGATCTCCAGGCCAGCAGAAGATTATGCTAATGCTACAGATAGGGAACCTATCAGACCTTCAGGAAGATTATGCTTCCCAGGGGTAGCTTTAAGAAGGTAGCTTCCAAGATTATCATTCCCAAAATCAAGCACATTATCAAACTTTTTTTCTGTTTGCTTGTTTGAAAGTAAGTTAAACCAAAGAGGACAGCACTAATGATATGCTTGTTTCTGTATTAAAAGCAAAAACTGGTGAAAATTTAGAGTTTAATTTATATTTGTCTTAAAGTCAGTCATATACTTTTATACTACCATGTTTCATCCACCTAAAATAATGAGAAGTGGCTTAGGCTAAACATTGCTTTCCAAAAGAACAATCCATCCTTGTACCTTTATGAAAAATCTCATCTTCACAAAGCAGCATTTCCACTGTACTAGTTAATTGAACCAAAGCAAGGCCTATAAAAGTTGAACAGATTCCTGTATTTTATGAATACCCTTCAATATCCTTGCACCCTTAGTCTGAAGGTTATCAAAACTGAATATTAAAGAAGAAAGTGTTAAGTATAGTATCGTAACTTTCATTTTCAACACAGTAATTCCTTTTTACAGCTAGGAAATGTGCTCACTTTGTGCTCTATCACCTAGTAATTGTGAAGCTGCTTTAATGAACAAAGGCCATTAATCTAAGCAGCAAGGCTGTTCCTCATTCTCCTGGCTTTAGAGTGAGCACTGATTTCTAAATATAGATACTACAATCCCTCTCTTCGTTATGCTGCTTTAGAAACTTAGGTTCTATTTCCATAATAACTTTCATTCAGTCACTCTGTCCCACATTAACCTCTGCTAGGGAAAAGCAAATCAAGCCAAGCCCTTCTGTTTCAACCACTTCAATAAGCTGCTTCTTATCCTTTAGAAACTGGCAACCCCTTTCTGCTCCATCCCCAGGAATTGATCCTGCAATGGGGTTCTGTTTAAGTCTTTAACACAAGTGCCTTTTAATAACTGCGCGTGGGTCAAAAAAATGTGATGCATTTTCACAAATACATATTAGAGGAATGGAAATAATAAAATGGCTCATGGTCAACTGGTGACAAAAACCACTACAACAGATTTGTACTTCTCTTACGAGATACTTGGTTTAACACAAAACTACCTGTATCTGGTACTAAACAGAAACAAGTTAAGTGTGTGGGCTCTGTTTTAAGAGCCATCTAATGGTCACTGAAAATTCTCAGATGTTTGTGATACAGTCACTAAATGTTTCCACAATTACACAAGAGCACAAATATTAATGATTTATCCCATGTTTAAAAACAACAAGCAGTATCAGAAGCATGTGTCTCACAAACGATGCAGTCTTACCTTCTGTCTTCCCATTTTTCAGCATATGAACTAGCCCAGAGTTCTCCATTTCCACTATAGTTTTCATATGCTTGGAAATAAGCTCCCTCTCAACAACTTTCACAATGGGTTCTTCTGTTGATTTATCCAGACAATGCATCACCCGCTCTATTTCTTCATTAATTCTAGCTTCTACTTTCTTTATATATACAGAAGCACTGTTTTCAGCTAAAAATTTCTGACTTTCCATCTGTGATTAACACAAATTAATACTTTAGATTTTTTTGTAAAGGGGAAAAAGAAAACATGTCAGATAAGCATTTATAAGCAAGTTCAAATCAAACACAGCATGTCCAACACATCCAAGATTCACAGACACATTTAACACAAAATAAAGGTTCTATTATACTAAATGTGTTACATAATGGGGTACCTGCAATATAAATCATACTAAAACAACCCAAGCAGCTTAGTTTCCAGTACCCAACTAGAGTTTTTTAGCCAGACGTTCAAAGAAAACAAAGATGGGGAAAGGGAAGGATCAAAAATTCCTTTCAAGTATCAGTTTGTGGTAGTTCTCCTCATTCTAATTACTGACAATGCTGAGCACATTATTTCATGTCAAACTGTTTTTATTCATACTAGTCAGCAGAGTCTTTGGAAAAAAAGATGTCTTAATTTTCAGGCAGAGCTAAGTAACAGAACTTAAATGAAAGCAATTATTTTTCCTAATTTTATATAAGCACCAATGAAAAACAGAAAACAGTGACATTTAAATGACTGTGCAATATATGCTTCTGCTTTTCAAGCAAGTTAGGAGATCAGAGCATGTGACAGTTGATCCTGCATAAGAAAAGGGAAACTCACAAATTACCTTATCTAGATTTTTTTAAAAATAATTTTAAAATTTCTATCAATTTCCAGCAATATATGATCATTATTACATTCAACAAGCACTTAAGTGGCTTTCCTCCTCCAAGTATCTCACAAAAAAGCCCCTTAGAAAATATCTAGAATGTATTATTTGGTGGCTGCTCAACAACTGGAGAGTCATTTGGATATGCTTAGCTTCTTGACTTGTTTTATTACAAAAAATAACTCACAAATGTGGAAGCTAGGAAGGAAACAAAGTTTCCTCAAAGACAATTTGACAGGTTTCCAAGCCTGAGATAGTTTGAACCTTTCACCCTACTGGCATTTCAAAAAGACTGTGGAGGCAAAGCAGATGTAGACTAAGCTACACGAAATAACCTAAAGCAGGCACAAGATAAGCATGATGATTACTATACATATCATTGGCACCCATAGCTTAAAACTACATTCAAATTATGCTAATTCTGTAAAATCTGTGTTACTTTTTCCTTCAAAGTTAGTGACTACTTTTCTTATTTTGTTTAATGGAGATGGACATACTCATGAAAAAAGCAACAAATATGTAAAGCACACCAAATCTGACAGTTCCAGAGAGTTATAACAACATTACAAATATAGTATTAGAATACTGCTGTACCTGAAAAAATTCTGCAGACATCTCCAAAAATGGAGCCTCGAAGTCTTCTTCATAGACTGACCTTCCTTCAAGACCTAGAATCATTAACATCTGGCAAGCATTTCTTATTGCGCCTCTGCCAAAAAGTAAGTTGTTAACAACTTGAGAAATCTATGTGCTTGTAAGACAGAGCAGAATAACAACTCATAGCACAGTATTAGCTTTAATAAAATGTAGTAATAGAAAGTCCATTCTAATCTGTACATAACATTTTCAAGAACACTACACAAGCAAGGTTGTTTGGTTTAGTTCAAAACTAAAGAGCTGACAATGTTTTTTAAGTATTTTAAATGCAATGACAGGAACACACGTCTAAAGTTCTACTAAGTCATAAAATGGTGAAGGATATATATTAATATATACAAAATTAATCCAAAATACTGCTTCAAAGGAAACTGCACACACAGGTCAGAACTGAGCAACTGCAACTTTAAAACAACTGCACATGTGGAAGTAGCTACACAAAGTTTGAGGTTTATGAATGGCTGCTGTTTAAAAAAACCAACCACACAAAAATCTAAAAAAAATGAAAAAATCCCCAGCTGAACACAAAATAAACACCACCAAAATTCAGCAATTAATGAAAACAAAAGAACTGCATCTAGAAAAAGATTCCACTTTCTGGCAGTAGGGGACAATATACAGCTGTAGCTGGGGAGTCTTTCTTTTCTGGTATTGCATATTGGGCAATCTTAGTCACAAAAATGCAGGCAGAGTAGCAAGATAAATATTTAAAAATATATTAATAAGCTTCCCTGTTTACCACTATGCTAAAATATAATACACAAAGAAGTATGTAACTCCAGCATACGAAGAAATTTAAGTTGTGATCACAAATGTGGTCTTAAATAAGAAATTATTTGTATATATTCTTGAATCATTCTTTAAAAACTGACAGCTATTATTTACAAAAGACTTCACTTACAAACATCTTACCTGTCTACAACTTCTCCTTTCCTCTCTCTTGCAATCATATCCAGCAGAGTTTGCCTCAGGTGATCCCTGATGCAGCCATAACGTACGACTTGATCTCGAAAAATGATCAAGCCCAAGTTGTAGACATTCTCCACGTTGTTTTGTTGCACATACACTCGGTCCTACAACAAGGGCATGAACAGCAGTAAAATTGTGAGTTCACTGCATTGATGATATTCAAAAATACAAGAGATTCTACTCTACAGTGGAAATATACCCAAACGTATCTTTTTTCTCAATAGGAAGAAATTATGTATATGCTTCAAAATCAGTCCCATTTTCCAAAACTTCATTTACACTGGAAGTTCTATTTGGCTTAGGAGTATAAGCACAGCATTTATGATTAAAACATGCCAGAACAGATATACAGCCTTCCCACTTTTTAGTCTGGGTGCAGAGGAGTCTCCAGCTACTGACTAAATCCACAGCACTATATGCAAGAGGTTTTACTTACCTACTCAAACCCTTCCATCTCTTTCCAATCTTTCAGAAAAATTATTTAACTTCCCCCTCCCTTCCATGCATCTTCCTACTACTCCTTTTAGCAAATAATATTCAATATTCAGTGAAATTTCCTGAAATAGCATCATTAGATAAAGAGCAGCAGATATAGAGCCAAAACAAGAAGAGTTACAATCAAAATCTTTATGGATTAGTACTGCAAAATTGTACAGAACACTTCTGTAGATATCCCTCCCTCCACCCTCTCCAAATTAACTTTCATTCAACTTGAGCAATATTTCAAAACCTTGTTATGTTTCATTATAACCTCACCCATACACCACCTCCCCCAAAAAAAAGAAGAGGGAGAGAAGAAAATATTTTTTACATTTCTATGTATGTTTAAATTCTATCTCCCTATATAATCTCAGTCTACAGGAAGGATCAAGCTCCTCAACCACCCATTTTTTATCCATCTACCTTTAAAAACCAACATTGATCCTCAGATCAGCATTTAAAGACAGCATAGCCCAAAATCCATCACACAGAACTGACAGAGTGCTAAGCAGACCCCAAGTCTCTTACTGCTACCCAAAGAAATGCTCCAAAATTTGTCTCTCCTTTCCTATTCTTCTCTCTTAACTCTGAAAAAAGGAAGGCTATTAATAAAGTCACTAGTGGACAGAAAATGCATGTATTTGATTAATAGCCACTACTGGGTCAGACCACTTAAAACAGTATTAAGAATAGAAAAACTGAATTTTTACAACATTTACTCATCTGAGAAGAGCAATCATTTTTGTTAATTTCTGTCAGGGTATAATCCATTCCTTTAATATCATACTTTAGGCAATTACTAAAAATACTGCTTTGCCACCATTTAAGCATCAGGGCAATGACATTAGAAAAAGCTATGAGTTTTGTACCCACTCACAAATCTGGCTGGGATAAAGTTTTCTAAGGATGCACATAGTAATAACAAAGTAATACTAAAAATTAATCAAATTCTGTAAAGGATGATGGCCAATTTACGAAACTGAGTATAAAGATTAGCTTCTCCACTGGTTCCATCACTATCTTAAGTGCTTTATCACACACAGAATTAAAGAGTAAACATCTGGAAAATGAAATCATTAAAAGAACAAATATTCCAAAATTGTAAGTTTACATAAATTCCGCAATTTCAAGAAACAAGAAGGAACAGACAGTCCACCACTTAGCACCTGTATTCACATAGCAAAATATTCTTATACTAATTATATGCCAGATTGCCACTTGGTAACCAGAGGAAAGCAATTAATGGGTTCAGCAATTTATGTGTAATTTCCCACTCTCAGTCTTCAGACAGGCAGTCCGTAATTCAAATGAAAAAACAAGATGGCAACATGTCAGATATGCCTACTCTGAGGCTCCTGAAGCAAGCTCAGCTGTCTCAAAGCACAACATTTACTAATTGCTCTCATGAAGTCAGAGAAATGACGTTTGGTAGGCTAGGTGTTTAGAAGAGGTTACTTTTGTTTTTCTGTGTTTTAGAAATTGGGTTGTTTATTTCACTTCTTTATTTACACACTTGCATCAAGAACAGAAGTAAATGTGATTCTGAAGTAAGACAAGCTTAAAATACATTTTCAAGAGATGAAAGAGCAAATTAAAATGTAGTGTCCAGCACTATACAACTTGAAGAGAAAATAATATAATTATTATTTTAAAAAATATTCAGGCCTATGAAGCACAGGCAGCAGGCTACCTAAAAGGATTAAAGCCATGGCCATGACTCATCTGCATAGCTTCTGCTGTGGCACTGCCATTGTGAAAGAGTAACTCCTTATCAGCAGCCTCTGCAGTAAGCCACAATACCCAACCCTCTCTACAATACCCAAACCAGAGCAGCAACATTAACATTTCTGATCCTGCTGATTTGCTCACCCCTGGTAACAGATCAAATTTGCTAGAAGCTCTCCCAGTCTAAAAAAGAAAATCACAGAGAGTCCCATTTGGGAACAGGTTTGACTGATAAGGCTATACACAACTGAACAGAAATCACTACCCACAGGGAGAAGCACTGGATGCTTAAAGGTAAGAGTAACTTTCAGGAGACAAGGATGGAATTTCAGAGAGCAATTATTCATGAATTACAATCTTCCTTACACTGCAGACTAATTCTGAACTGAAGTCACCTACTGTAATGTAGCAGTAGCCACATTTTACTCATCTCTGCATGGATGCACTACCTGGATGATACAGCAGCCTTCAGACACCATCATGTACTGACACCCTTTTGTATACAGTAATGTCTTTAATCCTAGCTCTGGAAATAAAAACAACACTTCTTCCTATTACATTGTGTGTAAGCCATGGACAATGAGAGTCATTTGTCAAAACTCAAGTATCCAAGGTGTCAGCGCTGGCCTGAAAAAACGACACCAGCTTTGTGCACAGCACAGATGACAAAGGAATACTCTACCTTCTGAAAAATCCACAGCTGTATTTGCAGGAGCAATTGTTCACTTCTGACAGTGTGTAACTGGCACTACCCAGAGGCCTGTAACGCAGCCAGGGGTGTGACTGCTGCACTCACATACCTGAAATTGCTTTAAATTTAGCAAGTAGTAAAGAGACACCACAGAATCCAGTTTAACCCAGTTTCCATTTGATGTTCTAAGAATACACACACTCATACTGCTTGATGAAAAGCCCAAACAACTCCACCTCCATTGCTCCCATTCCATACAGCAGCTAAATAAAGCCCACTGTAGGTATGTTTACCTGCACTGCCACTGTGAGGCTGAATTTCAGACATGCCTAAATGTACTTCACTACTTCAACCTGTCTTAGTACTAGCCTTGACTCAGCAAGGATGCTGCTTACTTAGCACATGACTTTACTGCTTCAGTGCCTCACTGCTTGTCGCAGATAGTGCCAGAATTTACAGTGTGTATTACATCTACTCTGGCACCAATTACTGCAGCCTGAACATGTAAAAAGGAAGAGAGCTCGTGCTGTATCCTACAAAATCCAGTGGAGCTATGTAAACTTGAAATCCTGTCAGGGAACCCAGAAAGTTTCAAAATAATCAAGACAAATCTTGCACAATAAGTGTGAAAGGTTGCAAAAACCTCATACTACACCTGCAACAGAAATAAAAGCAACAGACTTTTACAAGAGACAAGGAAATAACACATTTTAAAAAACATAACTATAAGGAAAACTTGCGAGCGTCTTGTGGAGGATGTTCTGCATGAATAATGAAATCCTGCCATAACCTCAAACAGCAAATGTTCTAGTCATTAAGCACCATAATGCACAAACCCCACTGTACAAAACACATGTCTTTCTAAAAAAGATACATTTGTATTGATTTCTATTTTTAAAATGGCCAAATTAAACAGAGGAAAGAAATTAAGGTGGTTTGAAAAGGTGTTTGTTTTGACTCAAATAATTTGGCAGCCCATGGGTGAAATGAAGCTGGAAAACAAACGTGGCATTAAAACAGATACAATTTAGTTTAAGATGTAAAATCACTAGGCTGAAGCAGGAATTCCAGAGAGTAAGACCAGAATTCACAAGGGTTAATTTCACTGATGTCACAGTGTGGTCTGTTGGGCAACAGGTACATTTCCTGAAACTAATGTGTAATTGAGATGGCCTACAAAAAGGGAAGGATTGGGTCATGCTTTACTTACAAAAGTATGATAATTGCAGATACTTCTCCTGGTAGAACACAAGCATATTAATTTACCATGCCTAGTGACTCACTTTAAAAATATTTTATCTAAAAAAGCATCAAACACTGTATAACATCAGTTATGAATAAAAATATATAAATTATTCCTGACATAAGCATATAATTATAAACCTACATGTCATTCAGACTCAACATCAGAACATAAAGACAGATTGTGCCTTATTTTGAAAATTCTTGAAAACTGCTTATTTGAAAAGGAATCAGGTCTGATCTTTCACAGGTGCTTTGTAATTCTGTGGTACTGGCAGCTTTTCAAAACTTTTTGAATGCATACATGTTCAAGACTGGAATATTTTTACTCTTAGTCTTCTGTGAATGAAAAAATTATGCCTGACTCAACAGGACATCCCAGTGACAAAGGTGAAACTGCAAATCTTTCAAAGTAGTCCTGTTTTAAATCATTGCTTATTCTTTAAATTGTAATCAAAACATGCACTATTGACAATTTGTCTTACGTCCCTCCAATTCAAAGGAGTGAGCCTGCTCATTGTATTAGATCTTCACACTAGATAGTTCAAACAAATAAAAATTAAAATTATAACTGTAAACCCCATATTACATTACAGAGGTTTAACAAACCAACATCAGTGCCCCTAAGTTCAGATAAGCATTTTGAAAGCAATTTTTTTCCTGTTTTTACTATTATACTATAAACATACTTTATTGTGGATTTTTTTTTTCTGTTTGTGTGGTACAAGGGAAGAAAAAAAATCTGTGGGAGTCAAATAATTAGTCAAGCAGAGGGCTCAACTGAACACCCACTTAAATAATTAGGAACTGTCAAACAGCACACAGAAGGCTACACAGTCCAGAGGTATTCAAGCTTATTTATTGTTCTGCTCTGAATCTGAAAGACAGCTGATGAAGTTCCATTTACACTTGGAAGGAATGCTGTGGATTTCCTTCTCCTGGAACCTTCGTGGAAAAGAGAGGGCTGGCTGGATGTTTGAACAGCACTTTCATGCTTCAAAACATAGTCAAAGCATTACTCTTCTCCTGAGTGCAAAAAATACTCAGGAAACAGCTCTCCTGTTCCCCCAAGAGTGGTAACTGAAGCAGGCAACCCTTCCTCAAAGAGAAAGGTTCTGGCCTTTACTACACTGGGTCAAGCCACTAAAACAAGGAAAGCTTGTAAGCCAGTGTTCTCTGCCATTATTTGAAAGATCAGAAATGTATTGATTTTTAGGAGCAGCAGATAACATTGCATTATCCATTACTTTGGACCGTCCAGCACCTCCTGTGCTGAAACAACACATAATATTTGGCTAAAACACAACAGCTGCTCCCCTAGAAAGCTCTGGATTCCATCTTCTAACCTTTCTGAAAATTCACCACTACCTTTTGCAGATTAATCTAATAATTAACTATTCTTGAATATGCCTGGATGCAGCTAGTGGCAATTGCTTTGTACTGGTCCTTCACAAACAGATTAGAGAGTCCAGGATCTCTCACAGCACACAGTACATCTTCAAAACAATGTGTCCATCCTGCTTTTGGCACGGTAAGATACACAAATCATTCAGTGTCACTGATAGCATTTTATCCAGTGCTCTATTTTTTGATATGTGGTCTTTTCCCTACTGAAATAAACCAACTCCTCCAACATGAAGGCCAGTAAATCCAATAAAAAGAATTGCTTGTGGTTCTGTAATTACTCCAAATTCTTTACCTTGTAGTAACTTATTGACCAATGATAACTTTGCTGCTAATACAAATGCAGTCAATGTCATGGCATGAGATCTTTAACAACTACAAGGCAAGATCTTAACTCCTGTTGTTTAGTAAAAAGAGTACAATTCCAGTTAATGTGCTTTTTGGACCAAAAAAGTCCATTATTGTCTGTCCTTCACTGTCAAGTAGTGCATCGATTATTATATTTAGGATATTTTGGAGGAAAAAAAAATTACACAAAAACCACAGCATGTCAACACTTCCTTTCGAAGTCAAAACCTTCGTCTAGAAGCTAAGCAAAAATACTCTCCTGCATCCTAGAACATCCCCAATATTATGGGAAATTTAATACTTACCAGCTACCTAAAGCATAACACAATCCAGATACAAAAACATCAGGCCCTCTTCTTTTAAAAAAAGTCTTTTCTGTTGGATATAGGTAAGAAATGGCAAGCATGCAACCAAAAATCACATTCCATGTACACTGCTTAATCTTCCACACAAATTCTTCATGAACAGCAAAGGAACCAACTAGAATTTAACATCCAAGGACACACCGTGTACATAAGCAAAGTTATCCTCTTTAAATCCTAAAGCTTAAAGAACAACTACACTGGAAGTTTCAGGAGGCATTACACCATACTGCTTTCCACAGCAAAAAAAACACCACTAACTAAACTAACATCTAAAATCTGCCAGAATGGGTCTGACTAGCTTATTTTTTAAGAACTACAAAGTTCAACTATTTTTAGATCAATTTTTCAAGTGATAATGAGATAACCTAAAACATGAAACCAATTACAAACACCTGTAGCAGTCTTGCATGCACACAGAAAATTCAAAACAAGGGACAGAGAGCAGTCTTTGAAAAAAGACTGGTAAGAGGACAATTTACTAAACTGCTAAATATGTGAAATAGCAGAATACCCACCATATACATCAGAATGTCTCTAATCATCACCATTGCTGTTTGATGATCATTCCATGCTTGGTTTAGTGTTTGTAGAAAGTTGTTATTCAAGGAGTTTAACACATCTTCTCTCACCTGAAGTGGAAAGGGAAAAAAAAAAAAGATATTTTAATATAAACTCGAGTCAGTTTCTCCAGCAGCATTTAAATCTTAAACTTAGCTTCAGCACAAGAATTCTTGCTCCTCTATGGACCTGAATTTTGCAAACAGGTTCTTGCTTTTCCTGGGTGCTGACTATCCCTACCTTGTATTTCCCTTCTGTAGAAAAATAAGTAAGAAAAATTATGCTAGAAACAAGAGAAACAAAATAAACATGGGTTTAAAATTTCAAAGGAATTCCTAAATTCTCAAATGTTAAAAATAGTCTTTGACAACTCCTCAAAGCTATCATTTCCTGTGTTATGGTGTTTCAGTTGCTGGTAATTTTACTATCACAAATAATTTCAGAACATTGGGTAGTAGCAGTAAATGCTACAAACAGGAACAAGTACAGGTGGAAAATTGGCCATGATGACATTTAGAGAGACAAGCTGAGACAGCAAACAACAGTTCTGAAAGGAACCAATTGCTTGGTAAAGATCAGACTCTCACATTAATACTAATGACAAGATTTCACACAAAAAAGAAAGTAATCTCTGGTTTTTATGAATGTATTTGCAATTTGCAAGTTCATCTGTCCTGTCAACTTCAGACTGTATGCCTCTTTGCCACTACTCTCCCTACTAATAAACAAACCCATCCAGTTTCATATTTTGTTTTTTTCCAGTAGGCATATACTGCAGTCCTCAAACTTGAAACTAATGTAAAAAAGAAACCTGTGGGAATGTAAAAAAAAAAAAAAAAAAAAAAAAGGTTTCAGAGTTAATAAACTGGAAATTGACTTTTCACATAACATGTAAAATATATTCTGCCCTCTGTTGTAACCAAATAGAATGTTCATGTATATTGATTTGTACTGATACCTGGCTGATAGTGGAAATTTCAGTACAGAGATTCAAATGGGAAAACAAAACACACACATCAGGCAGCCACAAGCTGCACTAATGTCTCATGCAACCACCTGACAGGCTTCATTCTGTCATTCCAGTTTTATGAAGTTATTAGGCCAAACCAGGGTAACAATTCTGTCTGCCACACTACTATACACACTCACAAACTCAGATGAGCAAACCAGAGACACAGTGTGGCACATCATCCAACACAATGGTCTCAAGGAAGAAAGGGATGAAGGAGGATAGGGAAGAGGAAAGGGAGGAAGGAGGAGAAAGAGAAGAGGGAGAGGGGAAAGATAAAGGAGAGGAAGCTTATCCCAATAATATTCACCTTGTTACTGCATCTAAGCAATACAGGTATGCATAGGTTGTTCAAAGCTTCCTTACATCTTCAAACACCTACTCTGCACCTGAGCAAGGCCTCTCCTCCTTGCTTTTGGAAAACGTAATATGCAGCTGCCTCATTCTTTCTGATCATGACCACTATTTACCCTTTGATCTCCCAATGTGTGCTCTGCTGTCACCCAATCCAGGTAGTTTTTAGCCAAAACAAATATGCATTAAAAACTTCATCAGTTACTTGCATACGCTTACGAAGAACATGCAGAATCTCCCAGAATAGAGAAACAAACATAACATGGTTGCTTTCACTTCTCTGCTCAGTATGGAGAAACATTATAAATGTTACTTGGTAGCCCATCCACACTGGTAAAATTTATCAAAGCATGATTAGATTATAAGCACAGATAACCAAGTCTAGTTATTGATCAATTTTATGATACCCTTTAACAACACAGAGGCAGCATGCCCTTATAATTGCACCCATCCCACATCCCTCACACTGATGGTGCTGGGCCAGCCAGTGCCAGGTCACACAAAAGGGGGTGGATACTTGCCACCAGGTAGCAGTGACAACTTGCTCTCATGCAGACACTGGCATGCTCTGCAATAGTGGCACCTCTGCTCCATATGGTGTGCCACGTGGATTTCTGGAAATTGAAATTCAGGAAGGGGTGCTGTACAACAGAGAGAGCTACCTTCAGAGTTTCCCTGTGAAGCTTCTCCATAACATTCTTCTAGGTTTATTTGAAACTTCAGAGAGGTTTGGAAAGCCATTCTTTCAGCTGCTACAAAAGCCAACCAAACTATTGCCAAGCAAATTATCACTTACAGCAACTTTATAGTTAACAAGTGTTCGACACATTCCTTGTATGGGCCATTAATTCATCAATACTACAGGGAAACTGCTATAATGCACAAAACATCTTAGCCATGCAAAGGAGCAGAGTCACACCACTTTGGTAGAATAAATGATCTGAAGTAAAAAAATGTGCATACTCACACTCTTCAAACAAAGAGACACAGCTGCTACTCTGCCAAAGTCTTAGAAAATTTCAAATCTCAAGGATTTTTATCAGCAGAATGTTACTTTAAATTAGCTGAGCTTGTGGTGATTTCATTGACAATATTTGCATTTATGAAAAAAATTACAGGGAAAGCCAGCTTAAATAGGACTGTCCATATACAGAACTACTTGAAAATAAATTAGCAACTTCATAATATATGAAAGGTTTTATAGTTGTAAGGCTGAAATTTTGTGTATAACTTCAGGGCCAACTGTATTTTCTACTGGATATAGGTCTTCAGGAAATACAGAACACACCCCCCAATAAGAGTAGTTCTTGGCATAGGCTTTCAATACCTTTAAATAACTCTTGATTAAGTGTACACAAAGAAGATATATGGCCTACTATTTCTATCTTACAGTGCCTGGCCTGATGCAGCAGCACAAATAGTTCAATTATGTAATTTCCACTACTGTAAGGACAGCCAGAACCTCCTGAGGGGAGTAGCAGTACAGAACAGCACTTTCTGAACCAAGGCCTCAAGCTCTCAGAACTTTTATTATAGAATTTCTTTTAGAAAAATCCAAGTAGTCTAAAAGATACTATTCTAAAATCTTAGGAGTTCCAAGTAGGTTAATGGATTGACTAGCAGAAATGTCTGTTCATCCCTGCAGCTGCTATGCTCATGCTGAAAGGAAAAAGGAAACATTGTAGGATACTGGGGATTCTGAACAGTTACGTACTTTCGAGCAATTCCCTCACATCCTTTTGCCCTCCACATAATAGCAGACTTGCTCAAGATCATCTGAAAACATCATTAAGAAAATACAAAGGCAGATAACACTGCATACATTGCCAGTCAGGCTCACTCTAATGCTCAGTAGGTAATTTGCCTCCTACACAAGTTCTCATGTCATTCTTCCCTATTTCATTGATGTTATGGAAATAATTTCAAACTCTCTGATGGAAATGACTCTCATCTCTCCCTCTTCTCTGCAACACTAAGATAGCAAATTTTAAAGCTTGCAAAGGACCCCAGACACAACCTGCTAAGTCCCAGAGTAGACACACTGCTTTCAGCCTATACCTGCACCAGCACCCCAGAGCATTCCTTCTGCACTGAACACTGCCACCATGAGTGGCTCTGCACCCTCCTGACCAAAGGTGTTCTCACATGCCTGCCTGTACTGTTACTCTGAAACAGCAGACACACAAATACTGGACAGATCCCTGAGGGGGCACCACTTATCACTGATGGCCATTGGGACCCTGAGCAACTGACCACAACCAATGGGTGTGACCATCCAATCAATTTCTAATCCATTGAACTCCACTCACTGAATCCATCTCTTTCCAATTTAGACAGAAGGAGGTTATCAGGGACCATGTAGAAATCTTTACAGATGTCCAAAGCAATGAGCTCTTCCCTTGTTCACTGATGTGGTCACTCCTTCATAGAAGGCCATTGGGTTGGCCAGGCAAGACTTGCTCTTGGTGAAACTGTGCTGCCTGTCCTAAATCACCTTCCTGTCACCCATGTACCTTAGCATAGCTCTTTGGAGGATCTGTTCCATGATCCTCCCAGACACAGAGGTGAGGCTGACAGCTTGCAGTTCCCAGGGTCCTCCCTTCTACACTTCTGAAAGATGAGTACAATGTTTTCCCTTTTCCAGTCACCTGGAATTTCACCTGATCTATCACGGAGAGTGGCATGTCAACTACATCAACCAGCTCCCCTCAGCACTCTGGGATGGATCGCATAAGGCCCCACTGACTTATGCATAAAAGGAACATTAAAAATATTACCCTGTAAACTTTTTAACTTCAACTTTTTTACTGTAACACAAATGATGTTGCTTATCATCAAATGGTTTAGAGCTGTAAATTAAGCTCTGTGTGTTTTAAAAGCACTTAACATTTGTGTGAAGTAATAACACTAGGCTTGAGAAGCATGAAGGAAGACCGTGCACATGAAGCTACAAGATTGTCAATGGGAAAGAAAGGGAGAAATTAGTAAAGTATCAGATGCACAGGAATTTAATACTTGAATTAAGATGAAAGATTTCATACTTTCAAAATTCAATAGTATTTTAAAGATCTCTACATGTACCATACTTAAATAATGTCAATACACAGGTAAAGACAAGTTTTAGCATGTTCTTACCCAGTAGTAAAAACAAGGTAGTTCAAGAGAGCTGACTCGACTCAGTGATGCAGAATACCTGGCTTACTACAGCCTTTATCCCACAGCCAGAACAGGGTGATTTAGAACTGCAAACCATTGGGGTCTGCAAGTCTAAAACCAAGGAATCTTGGTAATAACTTGCTTACATGCACCTTGTATTGATCATATTTGCATGATTATTTTATTTACAATTAAGCTGTGAAGACAGTGCACTGTAATGTTTTCTTACTGAAAAGTTAAATACTTTTGTCATTAGTGTTTGATTGCTAATTAAAATGCTGTATAAGCACAACTTTCACCTGGCAGTTAAATTAGCATAAATCATAGATACAGCTCTTAACCATGCCTTGCCAAAAATGAAGGCTTGTGCTTTCCAAGCTTTAAAACTATTTGTAAAAACAACAGAACATATAAACTGGCTCTAGTCTACTCTTCAGCTATTCTTAATTAACCAGCATGACTGGAATACCACAAGAGTGCAGCTTTTTTCTAAAAAGGTAACCTGGAGATGTGGGCAACAAATGGCAGTTATGGCTCAATGATTATTGCAAATTTGGGGTAGACTCCTCAGCAGTGCTCCCCAAATTGAGTCTAGTTCTTCAGTAAAATCTATTCATTTGTGAACATGTTACAAAATTTAATTAACAATACTTCAGTTGGCAGAATCCCCCTCTTCTAAATTCTAGCATCCACCACTGATTCTCTGAATAGAAGTTTTACAAAGACTTGTGATGAGAGCATTTATCGTTCACTAGCTACTTAAAATTTACCAGAGAATTGCTCTTGGAAAGAGACAGCAAACATACAAGATTTTGCTAAAACTTCCACGACAAAAGGTAAGGTTAAACAAAACTTTTTTTTTTTAATCTATCTTACAACAGACTAATAGCACAAACAAGATGTCATTATAAAATTGATCCTATTCTTGATAAACAATGCACTATTTTTTCCATACTTCCATCTATATATGCCTCAACATGATGTGTCTAAGCAAACATTCAAAAGGGACAAGCAGAAGCTTTTAGCATCTCTAGGTTTTTGTTACTGCACAGAAATTTTTGGCATAAGTCACTTTTTTTAGTCTTCCTCGGATTATTTAATTTATGGGCTGGCATCATCAGAATAATTTAGCCTTTTTAACTCTACAGCAACAAACTACTAAAACTCAGTTAACCTTTTTATTTGAAAAAGTTTTGGTCATCTATTTATCACCCACACACATGGATACAATTTGATTAATCGCATTAAAGATCAGAATATTTGGTCATCAGAGAAGTTTTTTTTTAGCATCAGAAAGGCATTTCTCTGCACTGCTATCTGTACAGTCCTCTCAGCCTCTGCACTGAAAACACAAACTCAGAATCTTCTGCTCATTTGTCAGGCTGCCACAATCAGCATTTCAGAGTAACTAATTCTGCAAATGCCTAATTTTTAATATGCAAAATAGCTAGGAACTAAGATATGTGGCAGAATATCTAGGAACAAAGATAAAAACACCCATCAAATTAAACCAGGCTAAACTAAAGCCTGGGAATAATAAAAGTTTAGTGCCATTATTATTAAGTGCATCGGCATATACAAGAACAAGGCAAAAAAAGCCTCAGCCATTTGCCACGTTTTATATGAATAGTACAGATTATGAATGCACACATAATGAAACCGGAAGTTTTTGAGAGTCACAGATGTGCTACAATTATAGAAAAGAACTGCAAATTATTTAGCCACCTCACAGAGGATGTCTCCTCTGGTGCAAACAGTAAAAAAGCCCCACATTCAAAGCAGTTTTAGACTGCGCTTATCTGAACCACACCTTCGAAAACTAAGATTTTAGAAAAGAAATAACACATTTCTCTGCCACAGCAGTAACTCCAGTTGGAGTGCACAAAAAAAGGTCCCCAAGCATCCTCAATTATTTAGCCACAAATTTCCCATCCATTCTCTGTAATTCAGCCAGAAGTAATCATCCAAGACACATGATGGTCTCTGACTTTCTTTCGCAGATCTTGTAAAAGCAGGACAAAAATCTGATACTCCATCTGAACCCACAGTCAGAATATGGGATCAAATATGGGATGAAAGTGGACACATACCTCTCTGCTCTGGATGTTACCATGAGTAAGGCAGATATCTCCCATAGGCTTAGAATTCTATTGCCATGAAATATTATCTGGAGTCTTAAAAAGTGACTTTTAACTTCTTCCACTTATATATTCATTAATCAATTCTAAACTTCTCTCAAAGACTAAGTAAGTGGTTCCATAGTTTAACACAAGACACAAAGATTCCTCTTCTCATATGCTACATCTTCAGAAAGTTTCTGCATGTCATTTTGACTGACTTACATGGTTTTGCAAAGGCTGACATAGCAGAGTGTGAGCTACCCAGGACTTTTGCTATTGCTGAGCTGCTGTTTTTGAACAGTGCCTACCACCTCTTTAAAGAGCATAATCTCAGCACAACTGCCTCATTAACTTGTGAATTAGTTCATTAGCCTACAGAAAACAAGTTCTTACATTGGTATTTATTTGTATCACAGATGAAAAAAACTGACTGGCAAACGAGAAAATTTGGACTAAGAAAGCCACAAAATGCCACCAAAAATAACACAAACCTTTAAAAAATTATCAGCTCTTAACAGTTATTCTTAAAAAAAATTGCTTCCTGTTACACACTTTCAAATTCTTCCTTATGATCTGCCCTCCATCAGCAACTTACAACAAACAGTACCTGGAACATGAAATCATTTGAGCTTGATGTTAGTTCTATGCTAATATTTTTGAGAGAAGCTACACAACTGCAACAAAAGGTAACATAATGAAGTTAGATTTTCTGTCTAACTTCTGTTTAAATAACTGTTCAGAATTCTTTCATATAACACTTCTATTTTAATTCACAAATGGACAAACCTTGTTTATTAGATGCTCAGTGACCACTTCTCTTAGCCCAGTGTAGAGTTTTTCACCATGTTTATGCAACACCATTGTATAAGCATTTCTATACAGCTCCTCAAAACTGAGACCACTATTGTTCTTACGCTGAATCTCTTGGATTGCATTTTTCAGAAGATCCCAAATGCTGTTCACATATTTCTCATCCATAGTCATCTGTAAAAATAAAACATTACGTTATTGTTCTGAACAAAAACAAAACAAAAAAAAAAAGAATATAGATAATATGAGGTAATTGCTCTGCCTCATCTTGTTGATTCTAATATCACAAGATTTCTCAAACTTTATTAAAAGAAAAACAGTATTTATGAGAATAATACAGATTTCAAGAAATATTTATGAAAAATGTAATTTGCAAAATGCTTTTTTGTGTCAGAACTGCAAATCCCCAGAATCCAACTCCAGAGCCTTTGGAGGTGTAAAGGCGGGTAATTGTGGACAAAAGTCTCTTCCCCATTCCTCCTCCACAGGTTAACAGTGGTAGATGGTTAACTCTCATTCCATAATAACACATCATTTGGCATCTCATAAATTGTACTGCAATACTGATCTGCTTCACCAGACGCCAAATCAATCTGTACAACAAAAGATAATAATGTCTGACACAGATTTAGCAAACTTGGTCATCTGCTTGTGCTAACTAGGGACTAGCTGAGGTACTAACAGCCAAAGAATTACACACCTACAATACTGTACCTACAATTTAAATAATTACTGAAAATCTCCACAAATGCCCAACATTAACACCTGTGCTGAACATATTCCCTTCATACAAATATGATTAAATACCTTCCTAAAGGACATGTACAAGCACTAAGCATCTGCTTGACCTCTTATTCAGGTCTTTAAACTTCACTAAATACACAGAAAGAAAGAAAGAAGATTCAGAGAAGGAGAAAAACTCGTATAAGTAATAGTCTCAATACAGCAAACTTTTACTTAGTGTGAATCATTTCACATTCGTGATTTACCAATGCAAAGGTACTTCAATATATGATATTTTATAGATAAAGAAGTATCTGGGATTCCAAGTAAGTATAGCAAAAAAAATATTGGATGCCAGTATTGCCTAAAGTCTGTGATTCAGCCAAGTTTCACCACCCAAATGAAAAAAATCCCAAACACTTTTAAACTGAACCAATTTAAAAAGCAATGTTTAAAGTTAAGTTTGGTTTAGTTTATACAAAATCAGGAACAGATTTAGCATTTTATAGCTAAAGAAAAGAGCCGAAGAAAGAAGGGAAAAAAAGCTGCTATTCCCAGAATTACTCTGAGAAGTGAAAATATCCCAGAGTCTACCAATACTGTCAAAGCAGTCTTGAAAATAGGAACTTAAAGTATTAAAAGAGTAAAAAATAATGGTATGACATTACAGAGGAAAATCACAACCAACCCTAATCTACCTCTTCTCCTCCTTCCAACAAAACCCATTAAGTGAATAGAGGAAAGATACGAAGACTAGATTTGACTCCATTTGCAATCAAATGCAATTATTTAGCAGAATTTTTTTATTCCAGGAATATTTTTACATGTATTTTTAAAACATCATATCAAGTTTCCTAGGCATGATAAATAACAACACAACTCACAGTAAAGATAAGCCATTAATTGCCTTGGAAGAAATGGACTGCTGAATAAAATGAAAACAAGACACACAATCTTATATCCTGCTCATCTTTTGGAGTTTTGGTTAAATACAAGGATTTTCACTATAAAAATAATCCTGTTGCTACTTTTCCCACTCCTCTGAAACCAGATCCACTTGACTAATAAACTCCATGTACCCCAAACTTAAGATGGGTCACTATATATCTAAAAGCAAAACCAAAATAAAATCACAAACATGTTGAAAACTTTTTTAGCTCCCTATCTCCTAAATGCAAAGCCTCGGAGTCACAGAGGAATGGTGAATGGAATGTCACAGCTCCCTCCACACTTCTTCCTCATTCTGCTACACACAGCATTGAAAGGACAGTAATTTTGTTTTTAATTTGCATTTGCTACATTGGTGCTCCTTCGGGGAAGTTTTTTTCTACAGCCTTCCTGAACCAGCAATTTACAAGTACTGATAATGAAGGCAACCATTTAGATTTGCAGACAGCAACCCAAGTAAAAGCTTGTCAGCTTTCCTTTAAAAAACCTGAGGTTTTGTTTTCAAACAAAGCAGAGGCTCCCCTTGCTAATTAAAAAACTCCCAGCCAACACAACCTTTTAATCTCAACTGCAATTTAATTGCACACTCTATTCTAAGCAAAGGTATGATCTGTATAAACCAGGCAAACCACTGGGCACCAGTCTGCAAAGGTATTACAGTGCCCCTGTTTCTGGGCTGGTCCCAGGGAACATCTCTGTACATTATATACAGAGATAAAGCAGCACATCCAATAATTCAGATCTGGTCGGCAAAAAGCTAAAAGCAAACTGTTTAATTCTTGTACTTTTAATCCAAATGCTATAAAAAAAGAAGGAATGATTGCAACATTATTTGCTCTTGAATACAAACAAGTACACAGAGCTTTGTGCCACTTAACAATTGACACACCATGAGCTACTCTGAAAGCACAAGAAAGGTGCATAGAAGGTAATATTAAAGAGTACACATCTCCATGAGATAAATATACAGAAATATTTGAAAAAGTATTATACAATTATCTTATTACCTTTTAGGATTAAGCAATAAAAACTGTGCTTTTCAATGCAGCTTCTTATTTTGCTTCTGACTCAGATTAGTATCTGTGAGGTTTTATGGGAACAGGTTTGCTCAAGTTCTAGAATATCACATTAGAAGAGCACTGTCTTCCAAAAAGATCTAGCATAGCTGACTTGTTTGCAGCAGTGTTTTCTAACAAAGCAAAGACTCCTAATACTTTAAATAATTCCATTCTATTTGGCAGTAAGTTACTGCAGTAAAGTTTGAGCAAAAATGTATTATTTCCTCCCTGCTGCTGAAAAGTTGTTTAGCATTTGAGCAGAAGAGGTCTTCCTGTATTCTCAAGGCATGTAAGAATTGCAATGACTAAATATATTCTTGGATTATTTAACTCATAGGTTCATCTCTTTTCATTCTGCTCCTTAAGTCAGGCTTGTAGGCGGATTTAAAATCCAAACAAATAACCAGTAAGTAAGTTGTTGATACTACTAGAACATTGGCATATTTCAGAATTCTCTACAAAAGCATCTCTGACAACAGAACTGCAATCCTAATCCCCCCATCTGACCCAACAATGAAGACTTATGCAACTCTCTAGATCCCTAGCAACAAAGACTGTAAGTGATCCACTTCCACAAATACAGGATCAGAGCCCAGATGTTTTTCTGTGTTCATTCCCAGATTTCCTCTAATGGTTATACTTTAGAACTGAAATCCACAGTTAGAATGCAGTTGCCTTGCTTGTGTCTTTGTATTCTTGCAGATTTAAGCAGAACACAGATTGCTTCTTCTGCTGGCCTATGAAAAAATACCATCCAGATTTGGAAAGGCTTTCAGAAGCGAAATCCCAGTAATTTCAGTAGTGTCTACACCCAGATTCACCAAGATAGTAAGAAGCCAGTGTCCAAGCAGAGGAAACATGTTAATGTACTTGTGCTTATCTGAACATTACCTTTCTTGGGGAATGGGAAAGCGACCAAGTCTGCTATTGGCAGGAGAGAAAGCTGTTTATAAGAAGCTGCTGGTTGGAAAACTTCCACACACTGCTGCCCAAATGCTAATGATTCAAAGATGCAACTTGAGCACAAACATCTGAACTCAGAGTGTAGCACAAGTACATCTTGAGGAAATTAAGACTAAAATGTCAGGGTACATGAAAGTACAATAATTTCACAAAAAAGGGACTGCAAAGGATTCAAAACATACTTTATTCCACAGTGCAGGATCAGACACACTCAAGTCCCTTCCTCTAGCAATGTCTGTCTACCCTACTAAAATCATCAAGTCAAATAAACAATCGCTGTCAGCAATCTATTGCCATTATCACCTGTAAAGCAGCTGAAACTGACAACAGTCCTGAAGAGACTTCTCAGAGACTTCTCTCCCTCCTGGAAGCTTACAGGCACCACCTCTTCCAAGTAACCTACCAGCATTCAATCAGAAGGAGCAAACAGCTCAATTCTCGTTATTTTCTGATCAATATGAAACTTCATACGAAATGTCATCAGCCCTCTTCTAGTCATGTACTTCAAAGGGAAGTGAAACATCCCATCCCTAGCGGGAAGGAGCAACCCCATGCATTAATGCCTGCTGGGGCAAATGGCTGGAAAGCATATTTGGCAGAAAAGAACCCAAGGCTCTTGGTGGACACCAAGTTGATGACAAACCAATGGGCCCTTGAGGCAAGGAAGATTAATGGTATCCTAGGCTGCTTATGAAAGAATTGCCAGCAAGCCAAGGGCTCTACTCAGCACTGGAAAGCCACATGTAGAGCACTGTGCCCAGTTCTGGGTTCCCCAGTATAAGAGAGACACAAACACACTGGAGACAGTCCAGTGAAGGGCTGCTAGCAACTGTCTGGAGCAGCTCTAATAGGAAGGACAGAGTCAGCCTAGAGAAACCCTGCAGGGATCAAATCAGTATATGTAAAATCCAAAGGCAGGGCGTACTGAACCAGCCTCTGCAGTGGTGCCCAGTGACAGGAGCAAATACAGTGCGCAGGAGATTCCTCGTGATTGTCATAAAAACTTTTTTGTTGTGTGGGTGACCAAGTACTGGCACAGAAAGGCTGCAGAGTCTCCATGCTTAGAGACATTCAGAAGCCATCTGGATACAGTCCTGAGCAACCAGCTCTAGGTGACCCTGCTTGAGCAGTGGGGCAGGACAAGATGACTTCCAGAAGTGCCTTCCAACTTTAACCACTGGTGATCTGGTAATATACATTATAGCTGTAGGCTGAGAAAGCTGGAAAACCAGGACTCCCTGTGTATACGTGACCTTTTCAAACTGCCTGTACCAGTTTTCCAATGGAAATGCATTGTACAATACCAAAGGTGAGCAACAAAATACTTGTGGTCACCAGTGGAACCTGGTGTTTGTTCCCTAGCTTCTACCAACTACAGACAAAAAACAACATGAAAACTCCCAGATCCAGAAACATCCAACATATCTGTTGCTGGAAATCCACATTGCTTTGCAGAGAAATAAATGTTTTGGGGTATAATTTCCATTCTATTTACTTTAACTTTTACAGCAGTTTCTCCTGAATGCAATTTCATTCCCTATTTGTCATTTTTTTTTCCTTGTCATCAGTTTGCCCTTAATACTACAGAGATCACTCCTCTTATATAACCATGCTTGAAATGCTGTGAATTACAAGGAAAAATTACAGAAGCAAACTGCTAAGAGTCTGCTGAAATCTTGATCGTTTATACCAGCTTTAAGTAGCTATTTAGTCTTATTAACAAGAGGTGGTTAAGAAAGAAGTGAGAAAGAGGTAAACATGTCCTACAGAACGTCAGCAGGAGTACCCACAGAAGTCCACCAGCAGCTACAGGACATACACAAACCAGTAGTCTCAAGAGTAGTGACCAGAAACAGCTTCTTATCCTTCTTGCTGAAGCAATTTCTATACAAGATCTATAAAGCCCACACAAAGATCTCAGATCAAATGTGTTGAATCTCAGAAGTTTTAATAGACTGTTAACACACTTGCAGGATATTTTTACTTTCAAAAATGTTACAAACACTGGTACTCAGTTTTCCTACAGCATAGCTGGAGAGTGTTTACCATGATTCTGCACATTAACAGGTGAAACACATCAATCCAGAAGTGATTACTGCAGAACAAGGCTTCTCAAAGTTTTCAAAAAGAGCAACCATCTGCCTCATTCCTTTCCACGATATCCTTCACAGGTCTAATATCACAGAGCACTGGGACAAGAACCAGCTGAAATTACAGAATACAGGTGTTTATGCTCTCTACCTTGAAGGAACTGAGTGGATGCCAACAATTAAAGTTAGTTAGCAGCGCTGGGAGTAACATTTGCACCTAATAATTGCCACCTATTCTGACTCCCCTATTTCCTATTCCTCCACAGAAAAAACAAGAAGGGTCTGAGTGCTGTCATCTAGAACTGCCACCACAGGGGCAGTCCTTGAGGCAAAGGAGACTGTCACCAACAGTGTTCCCTTCCACTGCAAGACAGGGCATTCATCAAGATGGTATTAAATAGTCTGTTACACAATAACTCAGTATCCTGAGCCTGTATCCTTCATTCTGGATGAAGTTTGGATGAGGTTATCCAGAAAAGGGCAAGAGCAGCACATTTCCAGCCTCAGAATCTAATCACTATTTGAATTTTTATAAACCCTTTGAATATTGTTAATTTAAAAGACTAGAATTTACAATGACAGAGATATATTGTCTAGCATTTGCTCCAAGAATATCTCTGAAAAATGGCATATTAAAATATGGAACTACATTTTTTTCAACTACAGAGCAGATAAAATGTACTCCTATTAATGTCAAATGGAGAGCTCAATATCCACACTTTTCTGAGTTCTAAAGTTTTCCCCCCTATGTAGCAAGTATATCTGGAAGAGGATGCATGGGCTACACATACTCTCCCACAAATAAAAACAACTGATCTCTGAACAATCAAAACCACCACACACAAAGTTCCACAAAGTTCCTCAATCATGTTATCTGAACAGGTTGACGGTGACACACCAAAAATACGACCGGAGGCTAATAGAGGGAGCATGAAGGAAGTAAGGGGCACCCTGTCCCATTGCTCTTCTCCTGAATCTGGGCTATTAATCTTAGGACATGTGTCAAGAGTCACAGAGAAATCACAGAAATGTTCCACCAAAACTGTCCTAATAAGTAGGACATCTTATGCTTCTAGGTGACCTTTAGCAACAATCGAAGATGATAATACAGTATTATCCATGTTTCCTAAGGAATGTCAGGAAATGCCTATTACACTATTATATTCCCTCAGAGGGTATGAGTGGTGAGGGGGAATCTCTGCCTATAACTTGCTTATGACATCTGCCAGTTGTCATTTACAACATTAAATACTGACAATTTTTAATACCTGTGTTTTGTTCTTCACTCTTCCCTTGATATTCAAGCACTGACCTTGTTTGGATGGGCAAACCCTACACTAAACTTCTTCAGATTCCTCCTGCAAGGAATATTCACAGCCTGCACCACATCCCATTCCAGGCTCAGCAGATGAGCTGAGTAACCAGCACTGAGAGAAATCCTCTAAAGGCCAAGGCAAGAACCAACTCTAGTCTCACCCTCAGAGAGGCCTGAGCCTCTGCAGGCAGGGCTCCATGACAATACTCAATCAGTAACAGAAATGCAGGAATTGCAATATCCAACGCTCCTTCCCAGGCTTTACTCAGCAGAAGTGAGCAGAACATGGAATTAAGTCAAAGAGGAGTCCTGCTTCTCAACTGAAACATCTAAGAGCTGCAGTATTTTGGGTAAAACTGTTTCGTTCTCCACTTTGCTTGAATGGGCTCTGCAGCACTGAAAAGCTGTTCTGCCAGTATGGGTTAAGCAGCCTCAAAAATGATTGCTCCTTAAAAGGAGAAGTCACCTCCTGCACCATGGTTGACAGATTTGGTTTATCTCCAATGCACTGTAGCATGCTGGTCTCCTCATACAAGTGTTGCTTTGGGGAACGAGCTTGAAGAGGAAGGGGGTTAGTTGGTCAGTCTTGAGCTTTACAGCAAAATGCAGTATGCTCCAAGAACTTCCTTTTCTAGTAAATCTCAGGAAAAAGGATTTGTTTCTTCTCTCAAAATATAACGCTCGCCTGCATTATAGCTAGGCCTGACAGGATTTTCACTACACAACAGCAAAATTAAACAGCTTGTATGAAAAGTTTAAAGCAGGTCTTTATTAGAACACGTAATACTGCAGCAACAGTTTTGACATGTTTAGGCAACTGAACAAATTAAGGATCAGATATTCCTTTATCTGTCACGTGTCAGGAACCAATTCAGAAGAATGAGACTAATCTTGAACTACCAACATACCTCCCTTACTCTAGATTTCTATTTCCATTTAATACAGTTTATTTGTTTTTCCCAAATGCCCTTCCTCATCTTTAGCCTTGCAAATCTATGCAACATAAAATGCTGAAGGGGAAAAAATTGAGAAAACCAACTTCTCCCAAACACCTGCTTCATCTGAACTAAGACTGTGAACTATGTAATTCTGAGCAGCCTTCACTTACCAGAAAAAAACAAGACAAAGTGTAACCACAAAGTTTTGGTTTAATTTCTTCTAAAAAAATGCAAAAACCAGAGACACTCTGAAGAGGCAAACAAACTGAAACACAAAGTTGCACAGTGGTGATTCTGTGAACACAGACAACTTTCTTCTCTATAGACCTTTGCACACTTTCCCAACACTATCCCATACTAATAAGCACCTACAAACAGTTACGCTCCTCAAGTATCAACTTATGGGTTCACTTTGCAATTTATGATGTTGAACCTTCAAAATACACCTTCAGTCACTCTATTAACACAGACAAAAAATAACTCTTATTAATACAGATGAAAGCAGAATATTGCTTGTCTGAGTGGGTCAATGAAAAATGAATGCTGGCTCACCAGTCTAATTTTTCATCCACTTATTGGTATATATATGGATTCACACAGATCAGTCTTCAAGGTTCTCTGTAAAAACTGTCAGTTGGTTAAGTAACAACAGGGGATAATCAAAGTTGGTAACGTCTGCATCTGTGATCATTTACACAAAGCTTAACTCTGTCTCTTCCTCACTCATCTGCCTTGCTATTTATTTCCCACAAGACCCAAACTGCTTGAAATAAACATATGCTTTATTCAGCAAGGATTAATGGATGCTGTTCTCCAAAGGGGCTGGATACTGAGGAAAAGCAAAGAAAACACATCAAAATTAACTTCTTTTCAACATAAACTTTTTAAGGTGCTACTATTGATGCTAAGGACTTTATTCTACAGTTGCATGCTTTGCCCAAAGAAGATACCAGAATAGTATTTAATTAAAATATAGAAATCCAAGTTTTTAAATAACATCTTTTTCCCCATCATGTGCAGACAAATCAAATAACAAAAGGCATTAGCTGTGAATGAGTAAATCTCCCCTGCCATGATGCAAGCTTCTGCCCATCTGACATTACACTATGAAACTTGCTTTTTTAAAAGTTGTATTTAAAAGAAAACAATTGATTGGTTTTGTTCAAGCTTCTAGAAGAACTGAACTGCTAAGAGGCTAAATCTAGGAAGTTCTAGCTCAAAAGATTGCTGTCACTGATACAGAATGGAAGTGCTTAAACAGCCAAAAGAGTGACATTATTAACCAAGGCTCTTTTCAAAAACATGCAGTGACATTTGTACGGTGCTCACTACTACACCACCTGAAAACAGAGGAGGACTACAAAACATCTGCAATGAAACTCCTGATTTCTTTCCCTGGAGTACTTCAAACTAACAAGTGTAAAGAAGAGCTGTCTATACTGCTGTATATATACTCTCCATATATACTATATACTGTCAATACTCTTACTTTTCTGCAAACTCAGATCTAAGTCACAATTCAGAATGTCTGATCTTTCACTTTTAGCTCTGCAAATTAACAGAAGCATTTTCAGACCTAAAGTAAGTTTTTGACTTATTTTAGTAGACGTACTGTCTCTTATGGTGCAAATAACACGTGGGAAAAAGAAGAGTGTACTGTGTATTGCTTAACTCAAGAAAAACCCATTCTGAATAAAGCAGAGGAAGAAATATAATGATTTGATGCCAAAGATCTATATACTTCCTCTGTCCTTCCAAAAGAATAAAAATTATTATCAATATTTCTGAAGACTAATGAGAAGTTCAGAGTCCTCTTTACTAATTTCAGAAGTAGTGATCCCAAAAAAACTTTCCTCAAACTAAAGCTATGGAACAAAAATTTAAAAGGCTTGTATAAACAGGAGGAAATATGCTCCTGAAAGAAATACAACAGCTTTGTTTCTATGCTAAACAAAGTTGGTGTCAAAAGAAAGTATTTGAACCTAATTAGAAAAACAGAATATGGAACAAAGAAAATCTGGATTTCTGGGAATGAATCATCCCTCTCACCTGTCAGTAGGATCCTGAAGGTCTATAAGATGTGGGGAGGGACAGGTACAGCTCACCTGTGTGTTTGCAGCTGTCAGCCTCTGGGCAAAGGTGAAATGACAAGACAGTGCAAACAGTGGCACAAAATTTTATAAATTACTGGGCATACCTTTTCCCATTTACAAACAGGGCCAAATCTTAAAATTTTATTCAAGACATTTAGGATTGTGTGACTGTGAGCAAATTACACAAATTACACTCGCCTGCAAACTTCCTCAAAGCTGCTTACTTGGGATAAGAGCCCATGTGCAGGCCCTTACACTGCAGGAGAAGGAAGGCGGCTCATTCCTCTTCCACTGGAGTTACTTTCAACTTCCTAAAGACTTGAAAGCAGAAAGGGAAGTTGTTTGCTTACGTATAACCTAACAAGATTTACTAGCAAATGAAGATAGCTGGAAATCTCAAATTTCAATGAGATTTAGGCCCCCGACTCTCTTCATTTTACAAGAGTGGAAGCTCAGTATTGCAGGTGAGCAGCAGGTTGTCCTGAGAGTGACAGGTCACTGTCAGCATAAGCAGCACCACTATACCCCAGACTACTCAGATCATTTCTAACTCTAAACTAATAGAAATATTGTTTTTAACCTAGTCAGAACAGACTAAAACTTTGATTCAGTATGTGATCATATATTGATTTAATTTTAAGACCATCACCCAACAAACACTATGAAGTAGAAATAAAAAGTCTTAATTTAATAAGGGATTAAATTAATTAGGTTTTTTGGCAAATCTTTTGTATTGGTAACTTCTATAATATTATTATAACAACCTTAAAAAATAACAGAGATGCTGCATGCCTCAATCCCAGTTAAGAAGTATCAAAGGAAAGAGAAATGCTGTTTTGCACATCCATACGTTCTGTGGAAGGCACCGAGTCTCCTCAGGGGTATCATCTCTCACGTGAAAAAATCTATTAGTTCATTAACTTTCCAGCTTTGATGACCTGAATTCAGAAAGCTTCCCTGAACCACAAATAGCCCATTCCTTGCCTACTCAACACTGAAGGCAAATCCCACAGGAATTGTTTCTGGCTTTTTTCAATTAACCTACAAGTAGCTCAGTATTTTACAATTGTCCAAAAATCAACACTATGTAAAGAGGAAATCTGTGAAATACACACCAGCTTATAGAGATTGCAGACACATTTCCTGTAGTCATTTCAAAACAAGGAACACAATGAATGATGAGGGGAACGAAGGAACAAAAGGAGATGGTGGGGCTGAAGGGCCTTGAGATATTTGAGGGGCTTGATGACAACTCCTCCTCCATAAAAACAGCAGCAGAACCATTTGAGAACTTGCATAGGAATAGAAAGAGAAAATTTTATGGTAAACAGCACAAAGGCCAACACAGGATGATTCTTTTTTTCCCTCAGCTTACTTCAGGTAGGAGAAGGAAGATACAATTATTAAATCTCTTACAAATTTACAGATAATCAATACCCCTGTGTCCTGACAATAACCTCTCTCTGGGGAATTTTTGTACCACATGGTGCAAACACCATGAGCACATGCACAGATCAGCTGTGCCTGGAAGACTTAAGACTAACACTGAAATGATTGCAATAGAAAAAAAAGCAAAGCTATACAGAAAATTAAATCAATTAAATCCATGTATGTAATATAAAAAAACAGGTCCACTCAGATGCTATCAATGCTTTAAAAACAGAACTAGTGTGGAAGTAAAATGCTTATTTCAACAAAGATTCTTCACATACAAAATGAAAGAAAAAGACATGCACGGCCTATGCTCAGACCACATGCAGTCTAAGAGATTAATATTATGAATTTATTATATAAGCTTGTCCAATTTGATATCATTCACATGTATAATTTAAGTTATTGCCTTAATTTATGTTTATTCTCATTAGCATTAAACAAAAATTGGCTTTTCCACAAATGCATCTCATTCATAATCATAAACCAATAAAGCAAGTTATCTGCTCACATTTTGCACAGTATTATACCTTATTTAAACTACAAGCAAGACAGTTTCAGCCCTCAAACATTGATTTTATAAACAGCTAATTAAAGAATTGAGGCCACTCCACTGCAAACACCATGCACACATAACTGTTTATTACAGTTTTGTCCTCTTTGCAGTACTCAGGTATTAAGTGCACTTTTTACCTTTCCCAAAATGTTAAAATCAATATGGAACTTCTTTTGTTAAGTCATCTAACAGTATTTACTTATGCTGAGCTGCCAGTACTTGCACCTTCAGAAAAGAAACATCAGTCGTTTAAAAAAATTCCACTGGCTTTAACTGACTTTCACAAAAATAAAATAATAATGTGATTAAAATTATGCTTGGCTGTGCTGGAGTTTTCTGCAACGCTACTTTCCTGCTCTGTGTTTCCACATAAACCTGACTAAGAATGAAAAGCATGACCTTACTTCTCAAGAGCTGCTTTTCCACTTGTACTGCTACTAGAAATCAAGATAAGATCCAGTGAGCATATGTACAAGGTCAAGAACCTATTTTAGACTGTAACACAATCACTCTGTTTTATGAATGGACTCAATCAAACTATCTTAAGAAAAATCTGTCCCAGTCTATCACAAAATGTTTTCACCACATAAAGACACACTGACACTGTACATCAGGCGTGGTAATGAAAATTTAAAAGCACCTGCACTCGGACTACCTGCCCTACAGATCAAAGCCTAAGACTTCAGAATACCTGCTTGAAATTCTGAAAAATGGGGTCACTTGTGCTGTGTGTATCTCTCCAGAACAGATTAAAAGGAAAATTTTGAGAAATTTTACTATCTTTTACAGAAAAAAAAAGCCTAATTTTATGTTACATACTACTACTACAATTATTCATGTAGAATATAAAAAATTCTTCATCAGTTTAGCTACTCTCATAGAGTTCTTTTACCTACCATTACCAGGGAAAAATAGTAATTCCTGTTTAATAATGCATTACTATACAACCCCAGTAAAGGGATGGAGAAACCTAATGAAGCAACTTGAAAAAGCTCAGATCGAATTAGCCAGGATAAAAATCCTAAGAGATCACTTTAGCTTTAGCCTTGTAGTCCTGTGCAAAATCAAGCAAATTTCAAATACAGCAAGATTCACAAAAGGCACTGCTCCTTCCACACAGAGGCACTGGCTCAAAACTGTGTATCAAGGCAAATGATGATTGTTCAGAACTTAAGACCCAGTTAGCAAGGAAAAACAAGAAAATACCTAAATGAAACCTGAACATCTACAGAACTGAGGAATGCTAACGAGATTAGGTGAGGCAAAAACTAAAAGATAATATGCACAGTGTGTTACAAAAAAACCAACCAAATAAAAACTGACCTACAACTAACTAGTCAGACCGCCCTGGAATTAGTGCTCTCACCTCTGAAAAATTCTAAATGTATCATTGGAACATTTAGTTTGCTCACAGCATTTTATTAAAGAAAAGAAAATTGTGAAAACTGGAAGGACTTCATAAGATTAACTGTCCACTAAACAGCAAGTATTTCCATGTTTTTCTTGATTTGCACAAAAAATCCTTCCTTTGAATATGAAACAGTGTTTTAGTGTTTTGGTCTGTTTTATTCCTAGTTTTTAAGCAGACCAAATTTTCAGTTGTGAACGTGAACTTATGACCGTGAATGCTCCATGGGTTTAGCTAAGATGCTCCCATAAATATGTCTGAGAATATGAAGTAATCAAGATTCACAAGCTAAGCATGTAAAACATGGAGTTAACCAGGTGATCTTGCAGCACTTGGTATTCTCACGTTATTTTTTTCAGAGCTGAAAAAGCCTGCAGTAAACCAACCCCCAGTTCCCCTCTTCTCCCACCTTCCATGTCTCTCCATGCTCTCCCCAACACCTCATACAGGCTCTGAGGGTTATAAGGCAAAGCAGATCCTCACGTACTGCTTACATAACCTGCATGCTTCAAAATTTAACCACACTTCAGTGCTTTTTCTAGGGGCTATCTGCTCTGAGATGCTCAAGATGGACCAAATTTACACCAGCTTCTAGAACTGATGGATCTACACGTTGTAGGTTGAAGCATAAATTTAACAAACCTCATCTCAACTTGCATCATCAATTCCCCAAGACTCAAAACAAACCACAGAAGCATTTGGTGCTCCCTGGAAAAAAAAAAAAGCCTTCTGCCTACATAAAGCCTGGAACAACTGGCTGTTAGATCACAGAGAAAAGAGTGCTGGCAATGAAAATATGAGTCTTAATATTTTCTCATGGAAGAGCTGGAGTTATTTACTTCTAAGTTCACGTAATTTTCTTCAAGAAAGGAGTAACATTGATAGATGAACAGTTGAAGGAAATGAAAGGTTGTCTGTCTTTCCGCACAAGATTGAACAAAATGAGAATTTTCTTGGGCACAAGTATTCCAAATAAAACTAATCAGGATCTTACAGGTATCTTTTTAAAGACTTGTTCTATTGAAAGAGCATGTGTAGAATCTCTCTAAATGCTGTGCAGAATTCATAATGTAACTATGTAACTCTGATACACCAAAATAGTTCTGAGAACTGGCAAAACACTACTTTGTAACACTGCTCTAGAAAAGAAAGACATCTCTGCAGGAAAGGAAAGTTACTGAAAGCATTTAAAAAAACCCCTCCAACTGTAAGGATCACACCCAGCAACCTACACACTGGATCATGCTGGCTTTCAGAAAGATACGTCCAACCAATTTTATGGTGACACCTGCATTGAGAGAAGAATGGGCTCTTGCAAAAAAGTTCATTCAACACAGCTTAATGTTGCTTGCTTAAATTTTGAAAATTAATTCCCCAAATGCATTCTGAATTCCCACATTTGGATTATTTCTATAAGAAATGTGCATATTTTTTACAATGTACAACTTTTCCATCAAAACACATTTAAGGCCACAGTTTTCCACTAGCTAACCAGTCACAGCAAAACAGCTCATATACACTTGCAGGAAACATAATTTACACATTCTAGATATTCCTTACAGAAATCACATCTCTCCAAAAGTTTTAAGTGCAAATCTACCATTTATGGCACAATTCTTCACAGATAACTAAATCATCTTAAAATCAGATTTGCTGCAAATCTGTTTGAGAGTATTCCTGTAGCCAGCAGTAATGGGCTCACTGAGAGTTAAAAAGTGAGAGCCAGTTTGAAACCCTGAGCATATCCTTAAAACTGGAAGAAAACAACCCCCAACACTTCTGCAAAACAGGTGCAATTCATGTTCTGTAGTTGTATCAAACCTGCATTTTCATATAATGCAAATGTATTCGGTAGACTACTGCACTCTTCTAAATAATTAAAAAATCATGGACAATTACATGGCGTTTCTGAAATTTTGTTATTTTTAGCATCCATACTCGTATCTGTTGCAGTGTGCATGAATTTGAAACAACAAAATTTGAAGACTGCTTAAGAAAAAGGAACCTTCTGTCTCTCAAAAGGCCTCTTCCACTGCCCTATCTCTGGCTTTAACATCACCTTGAATGCTCTCCTGGATAGACCTTATATAAATATGGAACAGCTATATTTTATGGAGGTGTTAAAAGTACCAGAAGTGGATACTGAAAGTAGCACACTGGAAGTCTTCTGTGGTGCTACATAAGGATAAGCACAAGCTTAACCTCATGAATTTGCTTTCCCCAATATACAACAGTCTCTTAGAAATTTATTTCTGTTGTTCTTCCCAGGTTTGAAATATGCTCAAGTCTGAAGTCTCAAGAGAATGCATCCTCATCTGGACTACTTCTGATGCAAATATTATCACTGTCTTTAAGTCATGATGAACAAGAGAACGCAAAGTTCTTTTTTTAAGATAGTTTATAAACTAGGAAAAGAAAAGCTGGTTAAACATACAGAAAACTGTTTTTCTCAGTTACTTTTGATTACTGTACAACCCACTTCTGCAAAACAGCATCCCCCATGCCACTGCCCTTGAGGTACAAAAGAGCACATCATGCACCCCGAGGTAGCAAATCTTAATGGATACTTGGGATGGTAGATAAACTGGCACCAAATACAAGAATAATAATAAAAACCAGAATAAAACAAATTACTAAGTATTAAGATCTCCAGGTAGAAGACCGGTGCTTTTCCAATGTTTTGATCTACTTCGACTTAATTTTTTTTAAGGTAGAAAATTTGCCAATGTTTGGCAAATTACCATTTCTCCTTTCCTTCAGTTATTATAAAACACAACAACCAAAGTATGAAATATGCTATAAAAATGTAAAATATTAAAAAACCAGAAACTACACGGAGGAAGTTATGCTAATATTGCTATGCTCCAGGAACATCACCGTTCCAATTTGGCTATTTCTAGCCCAATGTAATAGTAAATAGCTACCTCCATGCAAGAAGCAAACTAATCTAAAACAGGAAGACCTCCTGAGGAAAGATGATCAATAAGAAGATGAAGTGAAGCAGCCTACAAAACCACCTCTGGAAGCACTTTTAATTGAGAACCAAAGAGCAGAACCACCACATTTGGGACAAAAGAGCGAGGATCCATAGCTGCTGCATGAGTACTACATTTTCTAAACATAGACTCTACCCCCACAAAAATGCACCTCATTGACACAAATAATCCTACTGCAGTCACTAGCACCAAGTCATTTCCTGGACCAAGCTTTACAACCACTTAGGCCAAAACAAAACGTGTGTTAAGATTTTTACATCAACTACAGTTGCTAACTTCTGCAATTATGAAAGGGAAAACCCTCCAAGTCTCTCAACAAAATACATGCTTCTTTTCCATAAACACTTTATCAACAGGATTGCCAACAAAATGTCTTAGGTAAAAAAAAAAATATCTGAGGGGACATCTGGAAAGTGGCTATCAAGAGATGTCCCCAAACAGTTGCAGGCCTTGATGACTTGTGACTCATTATTTTAGGGAGAAGACACTTTGTTTTTCACATTTTAACCTAGATATTCTTTAAGCAACTGAAAAGAGACAATGCTAGTAAAAACAGTTTTTAAAAACTTGACAATGTTTAACTTTATGAACAGGGCTCCATTAGAGCATTTCTCACCCTTTCGAAACAAATTCCAAATAAAAAAAAGGTGAAAAGTACAAACTTAAGTTTATCCCATTGTCAAGTCTGACCCATAGCTACACATTCACAGTTGGAATACATGAATCTCTTTATCAAATTAAAAGACTGCTATCTTTGGTACAGTTTCCTACAAAACATACACATTGCTTTTGTCGTGGTTTGTTTTTGTACAGGTTTTCCTACTACTTGTTAGTAAAACTGTGGCCACTTGGCAGCAAGTCTTCTTCTTTATTTCTATAATCCAAAACTGACATTCTTGGAAAAGGCTTTTTAAAGAAATAAATTAAATATGGAGATGAAAAACCTATAATCAGCTAAAATTCCTAATCTCACAGCCCACTTTTTTCTTTTTACTTTTACCACTAAATGCAATTATCAATGATTAAAAGTAAAGGAAAGAGTAAAACAGTATAACTCAGACTGCTGTCAAGTCGGCTGCTGAGACTAAAAAGAATCTTCCAATTTCATCAGCAAGAGTTAGGATGAAGCAAATATATTGATATATGCCTTGCCCGTGAAATGAGATAAACAGGTATGTCCAGTTTCTCTATAAAGGCACAGCACATTAGTTCTACACCACTGCCTACTGGAATCAGACATAGCATTGAAAAGTTCACTCTAAACCTTAGAAGCCAACGCTAAGCCTTAAAAGAGACTCAACTAAGTATCTTTTTTTAACACACATCCCGCTGAAAATACACACGCTTCCTGGTCATCCTCCGGCAGACTGAACCTTTCCTTCTCCTCTCGTTCCCCAACGCCATTACTCGTGCTGTAGTTGTTATTCTGTCGTAAGCTCTAATTGAACCGACTGTCAAAACACAGCAGCGTTATGGCACTTCAAATTAATAATCTGGCTCCTTCCCCCCTGCAACTCAAAGTGAAGGCACGCTCACGACTCTACCGAACCTGCAGCAAGTGACCTATGCCTATATGTTTATAGTAGCACCTTCTGAACAGCTGGCATTGTGCCACACAAATTTTATAATCATACGACTTAGTGCCTCTTCTACGGAGCGGAGAGAAAAATTCAGCAAGAGGAAACTCTGCAGAAGACATAAACAAATATTCCCCCCCACACCTTCCGGGGCTAACTAATTTTGTTGATGAAGGCGCATAACCTTCGGCTCCCTCTTTGAGGCCTTTTCCTTGAAAACAAAGAAACAGTCCCCCACTGCCCCCTCCCCACTGCTGTACGTGGATTTTCATAATTGATTTGTTTGATGAGGGAGGCGATAATCGCAGGGACCGGTTCCTCCGCCTCCCACTCGCCGTGCGGCCCCGCTTCCCCGAGGAGCAGCTCCGCACGCTCCCCCCGCCCCGCACAGCGCTCGGGGTGCCCGGGGCCGGCTGACAGCTCCCCCCGCCCGCTCGCACCCGCGGCCACCCCAGCCCGCGCCCCGCGGCCCCGGCGCACGGCGCGGCCCACAGGGCGCCGGGGCCTGCGGAGGCCGCTCGGCCCGGCCCAGGCCCGGTACTCACGGGGAAGGCGCGGATCCGCATCTTGGTGTCCTTCCGGCTGCCCGTCCCCTTGCTCAGGTTCGACATCTTCGGGGCCGGCGGCGCCTCCGGCGCGGGGCGGCAGAGCCGGGGACGCGCGGCGGGGCGGTGGACCCGGGAACGGGGTCGGGGAGGCCGCTGGCGACCTTCGCTGCGAGTGCGGCTGCCGGGGGCGCGGAGGGCGCGGGGGCCGGGCCGACCGGGCCGGGCCGGGCGGGAGAGGCGGCGGCGCGGGCCCCTCGCTCCGCTGGCGGCGCTTCCTTCAGCCTCCGCCGCGATGGCGGACAAACATCGCTCACTGCGCAGGGCCGGGCGCCCCCCCTTCCCTTCCTTCCCTTCTCTTCCTTCCCTTGCTCTCTTTCCTTCCTTCCTCCTCCCACCGCCCGGCACACTCGGATCCGGCCGCGGTGGGGCGGGGCGGCGGAGGGCCGGGGGCGGGGCGGAGGGGGCCTCGCCGCTCTCGCGAGGTTTCCACCGCTCTCGCGAGACGTCCTATCCCCGGCGGGCCGTCACGGCCGCGGCGGGCGGGGAGTGGAGGGCGGGGAAGGCGCGCGGGCGGGGAGGGCGCCGCTGATTGGCGGAAAGCAGCGCCGCGCGACGGGGGCGGGGCCGAGGCGGGCGGGCGGTGCGTCCCGTGAGGGGCCGCGGGTGCCCCGGGGAGTTTGTAGCGCTGCTGTGCCACAGGCTGGGGGAATCACGGCGTCATCGGGGTTGGAGGAGAGCTTTAAGATTGTGCCGTCCAATCGTCCGCTCACCGCTGCCCCTGTAACCCCTAATCCACTGATCCACATTACCCGCCGTCAGAACCAGACACCTCTTAAACACCTCCAGGGATGGCGACTCCACCAGGTGTTCCATATCCCACTTGTCGGGCTTGTGGCAGTTGTTTCATTAGGTTTAAAGTGCAGGTTTTGGTGCCACTACGGGGAAGCACCAGTGGGCCTCGCAGCTGCTGCAGCCCCGCGGGAAAACGGGCCCCGGCCGGGCAGGACCTGCCCCGTGCCTGGTACCTGGTGTCAGCCTGGCACTGCCTTCCTTTCCTGTTCCTTGCCCTTGGAAATCTCCCGGCTGCCAGTGCTGCCCCTGTGAATCATGTCAGCGGCAGGCGGGTCCCGCCGCAGAGTGCCGTGATGCAAGGCAGGTGTGTTCAGGGATGCTGTGTGCCCGCACAGTGCCAGGTGTGTTCAGGGATGCTGTGTGCCCGCACAGTGCCAGGTGTGTTCAGGGATGCTATCTGCCCGCACAGTGCCAGGTGTGTTCAGGGATGCTGTGTGCCCGCACAGTGCCAGGTGTGTTCAGTGATGCTCTGTGCCCGCACAGTGCCAGGTGTGTTCAGGGATGCTATCTGTTTGCACAGTGCCAGGTGTGTTCAGGGATGCTATGTGGCCACACAGTGCTGTGATGCAAGGCAGGTGTATTCACCAATGCTCTATGTCTGTGTTGCAGTGCATGCTTGGGAAATGAAGGTGACACCTGAGGCAATGCTTGCATGTGCCCAGAGTTAAATATAGGTCATTCAGCAAAGAGCAGTTGTGGTAGAATGGTTAGAAAATGTCAGATTCTGTAAGTTAGCAAGAGGAGCTCCTCTGGAAGTTAGGCTGGTCAGCCAGAAAGAATCTAAGTCCCATATGGCAGGGGACTGACTGAAAAGTTAGTGAGTTTTGAAGTTGAAGTGTGTGTCCAAGCATGTCTTGCTCAAGATCCGCCAAAGGAAGGAGCTGGCATAGCCAGGAAGAGAATTTCTTTCAGGTGACTCTTGAACTGGACTCTGAATATCAGGGCACTGTGTGATGCACATTTTGCATCCTTCTCCACGTACCTCCATCTTTAGTGTTTCCCTACAGGTGCCTGTACACTGCACACATTCACAGGGCACAGAAGCAGCATTCCTTCTCTGAGCTAGTTTACCTTCTGTCACAGTGATTTCACCAGTTTTGTCTCTTGGAGTTGGTTACAAACACTTCCTATTAGGACTATGCATGTTCATATACAACATATTTTTTTAATCTCCTGATCAGAATTAAGTATATACGCCTAGAGTAGGTGTTATATAAGAGCAGCACAATAAACAATGATTGCA